>CAKXYN010000080.1:2500000-3750000 GCA_935064755.1 Tragelaphus eurycerus
AAATACATAAAAGGTAAAAAAAAAAAAAAGACTGGAAAGGATGGAGAAAACTTTTGGATGCTGAGCAAAGACAGCATGAGCAAAGCCCCATGGACAGAAATCTGGAAGTGATTACAGAGAATAGCGAATAATTCAGTTTGCCTGATGCTCAGTCTAGCACTGAGAACTAGAACCAAACAAGTAGGCTGCAGCCATGCTGTGAACAACTTTGAATGCCATGCTAAGATCTGGATTTTGTTTTGTAAGTGATAGGCAGCAGAGAGGCAGGGAAATAGCCTGTAATTTCAATTCAGGAAAGTTTGTGTGTTTGTAAAGTATCTGAAAGAACTAACAGGGCAGCGTATCTATGAGAGCTTGAGCGTTCATTGCTGTGAGGTGAAAGTTGCTCAGTCATGCCAGACTCTTTGTGATCCCATGGAATAGTCCATGGGATTCTCCAGGTCAGAATACTGGACTGGGTAGCCTGTTCTCTTCTTCAGGGGATCTTCCCAACCCAGGGTTTGAACCCAGGTCTCCCGCATTGCAGATGGATTCTTTACCAACTGAGCCACCAGGGAAGCCCAAGTAAATCACGGGTCCAAGAAAACACCAACGTTTTATTCTGGTGATGATAGGGAAGATGGTGATGTCAGTTATAGAAAGGGAGAAATTGGAAAAGACAGGTTGGGGAAGGAGAGAAAAGAGATTTTGTCTTGGAACTGTTGAGTTTGACATATTAGTGGAATTTAAACACAAATAAACTCAGCCAAAATGAGAAACAGAAGCCTATACTTTGGGATTAGTGGGATTCAGAGCTGTTTGCACAGAGAAGAGGTTTAAAACCATAAAAATTCCAGAAGAGGAATATATAGAGAGTAGTAGAGAAAAATTCTTGGGAGAATATGTATAATAAGGAGATTAAGCAGGGGAAATTGAAGCCTAAAGAGATACAGGTTCAAGTTCAAAGTTAAAGAAGCAGGGCATGGAGATAGAAGACTCCATTCACAATTCTGGAAACACTTCTGGTTCCAGAAAGATGGTATCATCGAGTCTGTCCAGGAAGTAATGGGTGGTTGAGGAAGGCAGTTAAATGTGGTGGCCAGTAGGTTATGAGCCAGTGACTTTTGATAATTTAGGTCCAATGGGGGGTGATAAAGGATAAAAAGTAAACTGTTAGGAGTTAAAGATTAGATCAAGAAGAAAAGTACACGTTCAAAAGGTTTGCAGAAAGGATATTTGAGAAAGAGGTAGAGTTAAAGATCAGCTTTGTTGTTGTTGTTAGAAGTATTTGGAGAGGAGAGCAAGAAACTGTGGTCCTAAGAGAAGGAGATAATCAATAGAAAAAGTCTCTGAGGAGGTAGGAGGAGATGGGATCAAGGGTGTGGAGATGGGATCAAGGGTGTAGAAATGGGAAAGGGAAAAAGGAAGAAAAATAAAATAGATGGATTTAGAGAAAGGTTATTGTAGAGAAGGGAGGCACTAGTGAGCTAATATACAATGAATGTAGTCTCCTAAGTATGAGGCAAAGCAATCTTCAGAGAGTGAAGAGATTCCAGTCCTGGGAAATGGGATAGTGAAAAATGCTGGGATTAAGCACTGTTGGAAATGTTATAGTGACTCAGTTAGGGAAGAATACTCACAGAATAATGGAAAAGGCCCAGTTAAGTTGAGCTGCAAGAAATTTCAGTGAATTAAATGGCTTCGTTCAATATTTCTCAAGTAGCACTGGGTGGCATGAAAGCAGAACCAAATTAAGTTGGTGGTGTGGTCTCCATTGGGGAAATAAAATATGGTAAAGTGTGTGCATGTTTTAGAATCAGCTTGCTTTTAACAAGATTGTGGGGGGCTACACCTGCAGTGGAAAAAGCACAGGGCGAGATCAACATCAGAAGGAAACACATTTATATTTCTGAATGCCCAAGCAGAAATAACAGATTTGAGATGAGTAAATCTGCAGTGAATACAGACCAAGCGAAATGGAAAGTGGAGTTACTTCCTGGATGATCCGAGTCTTTAAAAAAGCACATTTGAGGAAAAATATTTTTATTCTATCTTTCTATACTGACCTACATGAATATACTATGTTAATCAAAATAATAAAATAGTTCTTTATCCTTCCCTTTTATTAGCCATGTAGCAAAGCCTAATACTTGAAAAGTGACTAAAAATATTCGGGGAATTCAAGACCTAAGAGAAAGAATAAAGCAGAAAAAACAGCCAAAACTTCCTTACTATTTGTATATATTTACTTGAAAGACAAATGCAGGTTTTTTAAGTTTAAAATGAGAGTTATTCTTTTGACTTTGAGAATAATGGATTTATTAAAATTACATATGTAAAGTATGAACCTTAACCAAGCATGTAAGCAAAATAAATGGTATGGGTCATAAATGAAGACATTCATGTCACATTGTCATAAGATTTCTTCTGGAAGGAAAAATTAAAAAGAAAACAGGCAGACACAGAGGCTAGAAGACATGCACAAAATAACTTGCAGGGATGTGGGAGAAAATTAATACCATAACAAGGCTAAGATGTCCTGTATTGTATTTTCCAAAGCCTGCCCCATGCTCTATATTTGCGGTTGAACTGCAGTTGAACTTGCAACATACTCCATATTCTTAAGTTTCGAGCATTTTACTCTTAAAGCCATGCTCCAGGGAAGTGCAAGCAACCCAGACACACAGCTGAAGAGAAAAATCCATCCCCATGGGTCTGAACGGAGATAAGAGACCCTCTTACTGTTCATTAATTTCACAACTGTCAGTCTGAAATTTCAGAGAAAGCTGAAAAATCAACTTGTGGTTACTGCCGCTGCCCTATTCGCCAAGGTTTTACTCTCCAATCTTATGTTTTCAGATGGAAGTCCATGTGTGGGGGATTAAGAAAAAAGGAAGAAGAGACCAAACTATAGGTGGAATGAGTAGAAGGCCCCTTCTTAGCCAGTGTGCTACTGTGACTGGCATAGCTGAGCGAGGTAAGGGTGTGGGAAGGTGTGCTCAGGGGGCTTGCATACATGGGTACTGCCAGGGCCAGCCAACTCTGGGAAGTGTAATGAAAGGGGGAGTGTGGCAAAGAGGAAGCCAGGCTGCCTAAATTTTCTGCAGAGCAAAGGATTAGATTAACAGTTTTCCTGTCAACATCTCAGATCATATTTTGGGGATAAGGCATCATTTTTTTAACAGCAGGGTAAAAAGATATTTTAAAAAGTTAATCTCTGAATTGATCTGAATCAATGAATCTGATGTGAACTGTTTTAGGGGGGCAACTACTGATAAATGCCCCTACACAGCAAGTTTATTAGGGCTCACTGCATTTTGTTCTTGTCTAAGTGTCCTGGGAAAGTCTATTTAGGTTGGATGTAGCCAGAGGCAATTGAACATTTCAGGGGAAGTTTTCATATGTGTATATTTCTTTCAACTAACTTTCATATGTTTTTAATCATTTTGCTGGCCACTATTGGAATTATTATTCTATTTTCCATGCAGCACTTTTTTTTTTCTCTTTAGCTAATGTCTTTTCTCTGTCAGGAATGCCTCATGTTCCATCTTTTAAGCCAAGACTATGCAATGCAAAGGGAAGTGGACATTTAACAGCTTTCCTCCTGATCAGTGTAGATGACCTGTCATCCATCCATTTGTTTTTAGTTTGCAATATCACCATTGAGTCAAAAGGGAAAGAATAAGGATCTAGAAAAGAGAGTGGTTTAGTGGATAACCTTGAGAGGTGTTGATAGAAGAGGAATGGACATAGTTTCAGAAAACCTAGACGAGAATACCTATTTCAAGTCATTTCAGATAGCTTTCAATGACCTCCCTAAATGTTCAGGCAGAAAGGAAACCACAGTGAACCACACAACTAAATAGCTAATAGAGCTTATAAAGGGACATATAATAACTGGTCAGAAGGAAAAACTAGTCCTAACATTAAATACTATTGCATGAGCCTTAATGAAAGAGATATTAAAAACTAAAATGGAAGTTATTATTGAGGCTTTCCAGGTGGCACAGTGGTAAAAAAATCCACCTGCCAATGCAGGAGATGCAAGAGATGCTGGTTTGATCCCTGGGTTGGGAAGATCCCTTGGGGTAGGAAATGGCAACCCACTCTAGTATTCTCACCTGGGAAATTCCATGGACAGAGGAGCCTGGTGGGCTACAGTCCAGGGGGTCGCAAAGAGTTGGACATGCCTGAGCACACACACAAATTTATTACTAGCAGTTGTACAGAGGATCAGAAACACTCGACACTCAGTCATTTCTTATATTAATCGCACAATAAATACTAAGTAGTAATAAGGGAAATTATAGTTGTGTGGTGTTATTTATAGGAAAGTTAGGAGAATGTTCTCCAATGATGTAACTTTGGGGACATATGTTGTGAAATATCAATTAGTAACATATATGAAGCCATTAGCCCCTTTGAAAATCTAATAGTGGAATGGCCATCTCCCTAGAAATCGTACATGCATGGAGAACCATGGATATGACATAGAATGACTGGTGGACTCCCTAAAGCCCATCCATCAGTCCCATGAAGGGAACTGTTGGGCCTTTAGTCAGAACCAAACTTTTGTTTTCAAATAGATGCTCCTTTGTGCAAGGCGTCATTTGGCACCATTTATATGCCTCAGAAAGTACTGACTAGAAGCCTGAAAGAACTTGTGAAATATACCATCTCTGGCTTTAGGAAGATCTTAAGTTCTGCTTTGTGTAAAACAGTCCCTAATGTACCTGTTGCCTTGACTAATATTAATAGTGCCCTCTTTTACTCTCTGAAATGTCCCTGTTTGGTCAATAAACTACACAGATGCTTTTGAAAAACATCAATTCATAAAATATAAGCAATCAAGAGATGAAACCAAAACAGCAAAAATAAACTTAGAAATATTGAAACTGTGAAACCATATGGAGAAATATGAATTTATAAGACTGGCAATGAATCCATTTAAACACAGAACTAAGGTAAAATGACTATAGAAATTATGGTTAGAAAAGAGAATAGAAAAGCAACATGTCTTGACAAAAATACCTTACAAAAATTGATGAGGGAGGGAGAGGTGAAAGGATGCTAGTGACACTAAATTCTCCGACTTTCATGGCAAACAGTCAATTAAATCAGTGTAGTATTCTTGCCTGGAAAATCCCATGGATGGAGGAGCCTGGTAGGCTCCAGTCCATGGGGTCGCTAAGAGTCAGACATGACTGAGCAACTTCACTTTCAGTTTTCATTTTCATGCATTGGAGAAGGACATGGCAACCCACTCCAGTATTCTTGCCTGGAGAATTCCAGGGACAGAGGAGCCTGGTGGGCTGCCATCTATGGGGTTGCACAGAGTCAGACACGACTGAAGTGACTTAGCAGCAGCAGCATTAAAATATGGAGTGAAAACTTAAATTCTTTAATAATTTATCTTTGTTTTTTAACATTGGTGGGTCCTTTAAAAACTAACACTCTTTTAGTGAAGAAATATTTTCCTGAAGTTCAGCAATGAACTTCAGCCAAATGAAGTTTCTATTGTCGAATTCAAGTAAAATTAAATATATTATCTTCATCAATAATAACTTTGATAAGATGACCTCACTTCAATGAAAATATGCATGTCAATATGTTATTTACATAGATGTCTGGAACGATATTCACTAAGGTCAATCTAAATTGTGGGTAATTTTTATGCTAATTTTATACTTTTATAACAGCTTAAATTTTTATAATGAACTTGTGTCATTTTTATAAGAATAATAAAACAATAAAAGATATCAACTTCAGAGTCAAAACTTAGACAGAGATTAGGTAATAAAATCAGTTCTAAAAGGAAAAATCAAGTGGAGTCCAAATTACTTTCTGAAATGACTGATGATGATGATATTTAAGGTGTTGTATATAATACAGTTTAGTAATAGAACCAATTAGTCATTGGCATTAAAATTAACATTAGGAATGAATACAGCTTTGTATAGAATAAAATCAATATACAATACAAAATGAAAATATTGACTATCTTAAATTACATTATCCCAATAATACTATCTTATTTTGTCAATCGTTTATCATTGAATATATTAGTTAAATGCTTGCCTGATGCAACTTAACTGAAATCCTAGGATTCAGTTACAAAACCCTGGAAAAATAATCTGAACACAGGATTTAGCACAAGTCTGTTTCCACCATAACATAAGATAGCTCTTCCTCATAGTTTTATTTTATTCAGACTTGTTTCCCTGGCTTGCTTGCAGTCACCAAAAAATGAATTCACAAATAACTGGGTGAGACTTGTAAGGTATGAAGCATCTTGTGTTGGAAAGTGACAGCCAAAACGTTGGTTTGGGGGATGCGTGGACTGAACCATTCCTCGGGGCCTATGTTGTTGACCGTGGCTGGACTGAGAAATCATTGTCTAACATTCAGCCTCCCAAATGCTTCCCCATCCTGTGCTTCTAAAAGGTCACAGGTATAATTATCTACCTGTTACCAGGGAACAAAGGAAGCCTCCCACATTTGCACATTGGAAGGCTGCAGTTAGCTGGATTTATTTGCTGTCATTGAAGTATCTGGCTTGCTGGTTTTGGAGAGGCTATTTTAGTGGGGCTAGGCCAAAGCAGCCATATGGAAATGTAAAAGATGTCTTTATTACCAAATATGTATGTAAATAAAAGGCCTGGCTCTTTCCCCCAAGTAACACATTTCACACATTACTTAGAAACAAACACTACTGCAACTTGAATGGTCCTTTTTTCCCCTTTTAGGTTGCATGATAACATCCCTGTAACAACACAGCCTCATGCCGTGTTCATTTGTGGACACTGATTAACCTGAGTCAAAAAGAGATCGGGGAAACTAGAAGTGTGGGAACGTCCTGAAAAGGAAACAGTCCCTGTGCCCCAAACCACCACTTTGAGTCAAATAGGAAAAAGTGCTCCACCTATTAAAACCATCTTAGTTGTGATCATTAATCTGTAATGATGCAAATCATGAGATATAATATTTTAAAATGGTGATCATGGGAAAGCATACAAGACAATCCTTGCCCTCCTGTGTCAGGTCATGGCTTAGAATCGGCCGTCTGTCAGTGGTCATGAGCACAGTATGGTCATTTCTGCACACATCTGGGTTGAATCACAGACACTTCAACTTCATGAAAGCCAATAAAGCAATTGTTCTCAATATTGATGTTGAAGTTGCACTGTGAGCAGAAAGAAACCAGAGACCTCTACTGAAAACACGGATGAGACTCAGTCAGCAGATGAGACTGACTAACTGGAAATGCACTGGGAGGAAAGGGCCACTCAGGAGGTGGTTCCACCTCCTCAGGAGTGGCTCCACCACTCAGGAGGTGGTTCAAGTGTAGCCCAGATGCTGCTATTCAGGAAGAACACTCTGATTACAGGCCATGTGCCAGGCACTGTGCTAGGGACAGAAGCAGAACTAGCCCTAACAGTGGGGATGATTGTACTTAAATTCACCATCTTTATTTGGGAAATATTTTTAATTTTTTTCCTAAGCTCTTTGCCTGAGGCAGTAAGTTGGGTTGACAAACCCCCTAAGTGGGGTGTACAGAGCCCATTCCCCTTGAAATTAGTCAAGAAACAAGGGAAGAAAGGGACTTGCTGTGTGGAGTAAGCCTTCTTGACCTCTCTGCCCATTGATGTGTTTGAACTCACACTGATTAGTTCTGGTGATTGTTCTCCAGATGGGAAACTGTTCTAGGATCCTGGACTTTTTTGTGGTCCTTAAAAATTTTAGAAGCTTTAGCTCCCAGATATCTGACCCACAAGAAAGGCCTCACTGTTCTGGAGTCTCCCATAGGTGATCCAGCTGGTGTTTGGCAGCTGGCATGAGTTACCCTCAGCCCTGGCATGAAGCCTGTGCACCTGATCCCTGTGTTCGACTACTACACAGCTCTGTGGGTCATGTCATGGGTCCTTCGTGACCAGGCTGTCCTCTTTACAGTGTCTTACCCAGGCTACACCGTAGAACTACCTCCTCCCTGCTTCATATTCTAGATTTCAGACTACAAACTGATGGACTCAGCACAATTTCAGCCAATGGACATTCATGTTTTATTTGACTGGCATGATGCTCTTAGAAGTTTCCAATGTGAATTCCTTATGTCGGACTTACTCTCATGGATACTGTACTCTTTACCACTCCCTATGGCCCTACATGCAACTGCCAAATTCTGAAAGCATATGGGCTTGTGACTGAGCGGCCTATTTTTCCCATTCTCTCTTCAACTTCGTTATGTTCAGTCACTCAGTCGTGTTCAACTCTTTGCAAACCCATGGACTGCAGCACACCAGGCTTCCCTGTCCTTTACCATCTCTGGAGTCTGCTCAAACTCATATGCATTGAGTCGGTGATGCCATCCAACCATCTCAGCCTCTGTCATCCCCTTTTCCTCCTGCTCTCAATCTTTCCTAGCATCAGAATCTTTTCCAATGAGTCAGCTCTTTGCATCAGGTGGCCCAAGTATTGGAACTTCAGCTTCAGCATCAGTCCTTTCAGTGAATATTCAGGGTACCCCACTTATCTCAACAAAAGATATTTGCCTTATATTTAATTTCTAAGAAATGAGCTAAACTTAGTTAATTTGCATGAATGTGCCAGTGGCTAGACATGGTTTGCTCCCTATCTAGGGGATCTTGGCATTTTAGCTGGGATTTCCTATGGAATCAGTGCTTTGAGTCAAAGGAATGAACCTCTGGCTCTGGAATTTAAGAAGTAGGGCAGGCACTTTAGAAAACAAGTAGGCAGCAATATTTGGCAACCCACTCCAGTGTTCTTGCCTGGAGAATCCCAGGGACGGGGAAGCCTGGTGGGCTGCCGTCTATGGGGTTGCACAGAGTCGGACACGACTGAAGCGACTTAGCAGCAGCAGCAGCAGGCAGCAATATATTAGTGACTGTCACACAGAAATGCCCCTGCTCTTTTTGATTATAAGCACTTGGGCAATTTGAACAGAACTTGACCGGAGGCTAGAAACCTATCCATAGGCAAAAGAAGCCCCTCTATGAAGGGAGCAGAGTCCAAGAGCACAAGAGCACCCAGCAAACATGCACACGCCTCAAGTCATTTACTTGCTGGAGGATTTTTGCTTCCCTCACTTCTAGCTGGAACCCAGGTTGTCTAAAGCAGGGACCATCCTGCCAAGGCCTGAGGGAATCGTTCTGTTACTGTGCAGCTTTTGAATGGGTGTCGTTCCATTCACAGTGTTCCTCTTTCTGCTTGACAAAATGAACATAAAGAATTTGGGCCATAGCTTCTGTTTTAGATTTTCCACACTCCTTATCCCTTCTATTAGGCCAAATAATTGAAATGTTTGTGGTGAGTGCACAAGACATATCATAGCATGCAGTAAGGTCAGATGGGGAAATAAAAGGGAAAGTTTTTCTTCCCTATACTTGAGGAAAAAAGAGCAAAACCTCTTAGAAATTCTTGTGTAAGACATGGAGAACAAAAGAATGGCGACCAAGAGGGGTGAGGGGTTGGGATGGATTGGGAGATTGAGACTGGCATGTATGCATTACTATGTATAAGATAGATAACTGAGGACAGATTGTACAGCACAGGGACCTCTGCTCAACGTTCTGTGGTGAACTAAAGGGGAAGGAAATCCAAGGAAGAGGGGATGTATGTATGCATATAGCTGATTCACTTTGCAGTACAGCAGAAATTAACACAATATTGTAAAGCAACTATGCTTGCTTGAGGGCTCAGTCGCTCAGTAGTGTCTGACTCTCTGCGGCCCCACGCATGGTAGCCCACCAAGCTCCTCTGTCCATGGGATTCTCCATTCAAGAATACTAGAGTGTGTCGCCATGCCCTCCTCCAGGGGATTGTCCCATCCCAGGGATAGAATCCGCAAATTTTGTGTCTCCTGCATTGGCAGGTGGATTCTTTACCACTAGTGCCACTGGGAAGGCAACCATACTCCAATATAAAATAGAAAGAAATTCTTGTGTATATTCCAATATCGAAAACGTCCGACCAAGAGGCTGCTAACAATTCCGAGGCACTTTCTAAGTGCCAGTCCCTGCAGTAAGCACTTAAGATGATTTATCTTAATACTTCTCACAATAATCCTCTGGATAAAATGCAGTATTCCCATTTTACAAACCAGGAGACTGAGGTACTGAGCTGTTAGTAAATGGTAAAGTTGCTTTTCACTCAGACATTAGGTCTTCAGGCTGCCTGCACTGCCACTGTGAAGGAAATAGGGACGTATTGACATGTGGTTGCTTGTCAGACATGATCCCAGGTTCTTCGCAGGTATTCTCATGTTTAACCCTTTGACTGTGTGGATCACAATAAACTGTGGACAATTCTTAAAGAGAAGGGAATACCAGACCACCTGACCTGCCTCTTGAGAAACCTATATGCAGGTCAGGAAGCAACAGTTAGAACTGGACATGGAACAACAGACTGGTTACAAATCGGGAAAGGAGTATGTCAAGGCTGTATATTGTCACCCTGCTTATTTAACTTATATGCAGAGTATATCATGAGAAATGCTGGGCTGGAAGAAGCAAAAGCTGGAATCAAGATTTCTGAGAGAAATATCAATAACCTCAGATATGCAGATGACACCACCCTTATGGCAGAAAGTGAAGAAGAACTTAAAGAGCCTCTTGATGAAAGTGGAAGAGGAGAGTGAAGAAGTTGGCTTAAAGCTTAACATTCAGAAAATGAAGATCATGGCATCTGGTCCCATCACTTCATGGGAAATAGATGGGGAAACAGTGGAAACAGTGAGAGACTTCACTTTTGGGGGCTCCAAAACCCCTGCAGATGGTGAGTGCAGCCGTAAAATTAAAAGACGCTTACTCCTTGGAAAGAATGTTATGACCAACCTAGACAGCATATTAAAAAGCAGAGACATTACTTTGCCAACAAAGGTACATCTAGTCAAGGCTACGGTTTTTCCAGTAGTCATATATGGATGTGAGAGTTGGACTATAAAGAAAGCTGAGCACAGAAGAATTGATGCTTTTGAACTGTGGTGTTGAAGAAGACTCTTGAGAGTCCCTTGGACTGCAAGGAGATCCAACCAGTCCATCCTAAAGGAGATCAGTCCTGAATGTTCACTGGAAGGACTGATGCTATAGTTGAAACTCCAATACTTTGGCCACCTGATGCGAAAAGCTGACACGTTGGAAAAGACCCTGATGGTTGGAAAGATTGAGGGCAGGAGGAGAAGGGGATGACAGAGGATGAGATGGTTGGATGGCATGACTGACTCAATGGACATGGGTTTGGGTGGAGTCTGGGAGTTGGTGATGGACAGGGAGGCCTGGCGTGCTGCCGTTTATGGGGTCACAATGAGTTGGACACGACTGAGCGACTGAACTGAACTGAATCTCTTGCTGTGAAGAACTGAGGTAGGGAGAAATCATTTGTTCAGAGATATGTGATTTCACTGTGCATTTGTCATCTGATTCGAGATCTGTTTGATTTCAGCAGCTTCTAGAAACATGAGGGGGTAGGTCATCTGTGGTCAGCTGAATATCATGCTCTGCCTTATAGGCTCACAGAGTCAGCCACTACATGCGATTTGAGATAAATCTGCAAAATTCCTACTTCTGCTCTCTGGACTACCTCAAAAATTCATTCCTTTGGATTAAACTGCTTTCTCCCCAGATCCTCTTTCAAAATGCAAATAGTCCTATGAGAGTTTTCTATGAAGAATTTTATCATATTTCCCCAACCCCCTTACAACAATATCAAGGGAAGGGGGTTTGAAGGGTAGAAGGGGATGCTGAAAGTGATGAAAGGGAAAGGTGACCCAAAGCCGTTCCCAAAGTCAGAACTTTGCCTGTGGCCATTTAAAACAATTTCAAGCAAACTGACTGAGCTTGAAAGTGTATAATCAAGTTTCCATTCCCCCCAGGCATGTCCTACATATGCAGAAAAAGTATCAATAGCATTTTAATATATAGGAGTAACTGTGTAGTTCAGTCTCAAACCTCAACAATTGCAGTTTGATTGTCTCAAAACCACTGGTATTTCACGTTTACTTCTAGTGCTTTCAAACAATTCTACCCAAATGTCACATCTGGAAGGATCGTTGTTTGAAATTAAATTGTTTTTGGAAATCACTGGATGCCACGTAAAGGAATTTTCCAATCCAGCCTGTCTATTGGCCAACTATTAAAGAGTCTGCTACATGTGATCTGGGGATTTGTTTTGCTCCTTTTAACAATAAGAAAGACTTGGCCATTCACTTGGAAATGCTGTTAACATTAGAGGATTTTCATGTACCTGATTTTTAAAAACAAACTATTGGTATTTTGAATATATGCTTGGCATTTTAGTTATTTACTTGCTAGTCCTGAGATAACAAAGGCTGAAAAATAGAAGTCAAAGAATGAAATCCAAATGAAAGTTTCTGTTTATGAAAGGAATACAGTTTCTTAGCTAAGGTTTTTTCCTTTTCTTTTTTCTTTTCACATTTTAGAGAAAAGTTTTTTTTTTTTTTTTCCTGATCCCTTGGAAAGCTATTGGTTGGAAAGTGAGGTGTTTTGGGTATGGATTCAACCTCTTGGCAAATTCTGGTAAGAACAACTTTCCCTGAAGAAAATGGGTGTTGCCCTGGTGTGTGGTTCCTGCACTCTTCAGTTTGGCTCCAGGCCTGACCTTCATATTCAGATAGCTTCCGGGTCACTGGTAAAATGAAGCAATGGGGGAAGACAGGAAGAACCTAATAATTTTGGCAGGCACTCAGTTTTTCTGGAAAAAAAAAAAAAAAAAAAAGGACAGCAGGGGCGCTATCTGACCTGGAACATGGGAGCAGGCCCTGCTTTGTCTACAGCTTGTATACTAGAGGGCCCCCAGCTCTGGGAGAGGCCCAGGAAAGAAGTTTTCCAGTGAAAAGAAAAAAGATATCATCTTGGATATAAGACAGAAAGGATGCTATCCTTAAGAAACAATTTTGTTATTTGTTTGTTGTCTTCTCCTTTCTTATCAGAGTTTTTGGTTCCAATCTTTCCCTTTCCTCTCTCTCTCTTCCCTCAACCTCTGATTTTCTGAAGCTTTAGTTTGGGACAAGTGATCTCTCTATGTGTTTACCTTCTCTGCTTAAACAAAGGTAGATGTGAAAGCTGCTTAGGGACTTTTAATGACAGGATCATGGCATCAGAGTTGATGCTTGGAGTAGGATTATTGGAAATTCGTTGAGACCCTTCTTCAATTTGCAGGGCCTCTTTTTCCCTATAGGGCTTCCCTGGTAGCTTAGTGGTAAAGAATCTGCCTGTCAATGTAAGAGACACAGGTTTGATACCTAGGTCGGGAAGATGCTCTGGAAAAGGTGACGGCAACCCACTCCAGTAACTCTTGCCTGGGAAATCCCATGGACAGAGGAGTGCAGGCTACAGTCCATGAGGTCACAAAAGAGTCAGACAGGACTTAGTGACTAAACAATGAAGCTTCTCTGCCTATAAGACCCTCAGAGAGGCAAATATGTGAAAGAGGCAATGGAATGGAAGAAGGAGATGAGTTACATAATAAAAAGGGAAAGTAAAAGAATTAGCCTTATGTCAAATTCTGTCAATGATCTCGCTCTTCATAAAGTTGCACTTGTCCTCACATCTAGCAGTGAGGGCCTGTTCATAGGACAATTGCCTCCATTTCAATGGAACTTTTTCAAGGTTGTGTCACACTGCCTTTGGTGGAGTTCTAAGAATTTGGGGAGAGATTTATAATTGTTGACCTTGGAATGTGGATTTCTAAGAACTATGTATACCCGTTCAGCCATTACATAAAGCTTTCCTAAGCATCTACCACTAGAAAATGTGGACGTGTGTGTTTGGGACTGGAAGAAGGGAGATGAGGGTAACATGGAGAGGAGGCTTAGGAAGGCACATGAAATCGTTTAAGCTAGATAAATTCCTTGAGAGTACAGCGTATTGTAGTTCTGTTCATTTTAGGCTTGAAATAATATTTGAACTTGTAATATGTATCCTCTCCTTTCACAGAGGTTACAATCAGTATTTTTCTTTTCAGAGAAGCAGAAAGGCACATACTGGAGTAGAAAGGCACCTACTGGAGCACCAAGGCAGGACCATCTATTGTTGCATTCATCTTTGGGCTCTGAGAGAGGTAGCTATATCTATTATGTTCTCTCTCTCTCTGGATATATGATATATAATTATAATTTGAGGCTTACTTATAGAAATGAATATGTTTGGCAGAAACCAAAACAATTCTGTAAAGCAATTATCCTTCAATTAAAAAATAAATAAAAAATAAAATTAAATTTAAAAAATGAATATGTTAAGAGTATAATTTGTATAGGTGAGTATTGGTTTCCAATTTCTATGTCAGGAAGCTATATATCAATTTCATTGATGATGCTGTTGCTCTAAAATGAATAACTCTCACCCTCAACACACATAAGAGTCCTTTGGTTTGGCTTCGAGAGCCATCAGTGCAGAAGAGAATGGTCTTGTTACCTGAAAGTTGCGCTTAGTTCACCTGAGAGCCGTGGGATCCTAGAATGCTGCCCTGATATGCAGGCATGGTTGGCACCAAGAAAAGATGAGGAAATGGCATGTGGAGCTGGCTATTAGTGACCCAGCTGGCAGCATCATCAAGGGCTGGTTTGTGAGGTTGAGCCTAGTTTTCATGACATCAGCACTGATGAGTCTGAGTAGGTGAATCAAGGCCACTGAAGATGAATATATGAGTAGGAACCACCAGAAGGATCACATTGAACTTTTTTCTACCACTTCCAACGAGTTCCAAGTCATTCTTGTGTTTAGGAACCAGAGGCAAATGGTTCTAGGAGCCTTAGTCTTGATTTCGGAAACTTAGTTTAACTGAAGGCATGAACAGACAAAGGACTAAGAAGACCCTTAAGATTCACTTTTCTCTCTTTACACATCTGTCCTCCTCATCTGATAGTCCTGATAAGCCTACCGGGTATTTCACTAACAGACTGTAGCTTTGCCTTTACTTGCATTCAACCTCCTCCTGAAATAGAGAAACACCCCACTTTTCTCTCTCTCTTTACACATCTGTCCTCCTCATCTGATAGTCCTGATAAGCCTACTGGATATTTCACTAACAGACTGTAGCTTTGCCTTCACTTGCATTCAACCTCCTCCTGAAATAGAGAAACATCCCCTGGTACTAAACCCCTCCACTTCACAGCATGGAACCCCAGCCCTGGTTCCCGTTTCTCCTTCAGGTTTTACATTTGCTCTTATCACCTCTCCTGCTTATTTTTAACCTTCCTCTCTCTACCGGTTCCTGATCCAAAATAATCAAATATAGTCTACAAGCTCCCATCTTTTAAGGGAGCCTCTCTTAATCAAAAATCTCTATTTCTAGCCTACCTATTATTTCTCTCCCAATCTCTAAGCCAAATTTCTCAAAATGCATCCAGTATCACCCATACACTCTTCAGCCCCCATCATGACTCTGAATGTGTTTTCTCCAAGTTTGTCCAACTAAATCCACATGGCCAAATCAAATTGATTTTCTGGCATTCACCTTGCTCCATCCTTCATCCTACATCTGTGCATTGCGCACTGTTCCCCACACCCTTATCCTCCACATTTTCTCCTGTCACAGTGCTCAGGGCACCATACTCTCAAGTCATTTATCCAGCATTTCCAGTCAGTCATTCTCCAGCTTCTTCTTCTCTAACCCCTAAATCCTGTGATGCTTCAGGGTCAGTCCTGGGTTGATTTTTCAAGTCCTACACTCATTCTGATGACTTTAAATATATATTGAAAGTGAAAGTGAAGTTGCTCAGTGGTGTCCGACTCTTTGCGACCCCATGGACTGTAGCCTATCAGGCTCCTCCGTCCATGGGATTTTCCAGGCAAGAGTGCTGGAGTGGATTGCCATTTCCTTCTCCAGGGGATCTTCCTGACCCAGGAATCGAACCTGGATCTCCTGCATTGCAGGCAGACGCTTTACTGTCTGAGCCACCAGGGAATTAACCATGCACAAATATATATCCCAGACCAATTCCTCTTTTGAGATACAAACTTATATATTTAGTCTGACTTATTTAGTTAGATGTCTCACAAGCATTTTTTTTTTTTTTGCCAGTTTCATAGAAATTTTTTTTTATTTGGGAAGAAAATAATAAAGTCTTATAGTTACAAATGACCATAATATTTGTATGATTTGTATAAGAATGATTTTCAGTGAATGATAGAGATAGTATAAATAGATCTCCATCTGCTTGCACTGTCTTAAGATATTATCTTGGCTCAAATCTTCCTCTATCAATGTCTGTTAGTTGTGTTTAATAACTCAAGACATATACAGGTATCACAAATAAAACTCTCCTTCTGCCCCTCACTGGTGACACATGCGTTCTGTGCTTACCCAATCCTACCCACCGTAGAACTTTCACCATTCTTTCAGATCTATTTAAAATGTCTCACAAGTGTTGTGCACTCAGTTATGTCCAGAATGGAACAATTGGTCTTCATCACAACAGCCTATCGGTTTCTCAAGTTTTTCCCATCTTAGAAAGTGTTACAACTGGTACAGTTGCTCAATTTAGAAATCTGGGAGTCATCCTCAACCCTCTTCCTTACTCCTCCACATCCCAACTATTACCAGGTTCTGCCCACTGTCCCTTTTTTCCTATCTCTGATACCAATACCCTAGGCTAGGCTTTCATCCACTTTCACCTGGATTACTGCAACAGCTGAATAATGGGTGTCCCTATGTCCACTGGGCAGCTGTGCTGTTTCCACAGCTTTTTACCATGTGTGCTGCCCCTTCCTTAATTTGACTCTAACTACTTGTGGACTTTTTAGTTCCATTTTAAGATCTTTCTTACCTCAAGGCCTTCACACAGAATGTCTCCTTTTCCTGCCCTTCCCTTCCCCCGGCATCCTCTTGGCTAATGTCTTCACACCTTTGATGTCTCAGTTGAAATGTCACTTCCTCCCAGAGGTTTTCTCTAACCAAGAACCTGAATGTCCACCTCCCACCTAGACACTGTCACGTTACAACTTGAAATTTTATATTTATTTTTATTTATTTCATATCATTTCCTCCATACGGCTAAAAACTCCATGAGATCAAGAACTGTGTCTTTTTAATGATTCTACATTTAGTACTTAGTCCAAAGTAAGTAAGTGAAGTCACTCAGTCATGTCCAGTTCTTTGCGACCCCATGGACTGTAGCCAGGCTCCTCTGTCCATGGAATTTTCCAGGCAAGAGTACTGGAGTGGGTTGTCATTTCCATCTCTAGGGGATCTTCCTGACCAAGGGATCAAATCCAGGTCTCCCGCATTGCAGGCAGATGCTTTACCATCTGAGCCACCATGCAAGCTCAAGAATGCCTAACAATAATGATCTGTTGAATGAACAAACTTTTGTCCTCTTAACTCTGCTTAACTAACACTCATAAGCTTGGCAGCATAGCCCTACCCTTTTTGTATGACACATATGCTTCTCTCTTTAGTGACATAAAAAGATGTGGGTCTCTGGAGTTAGACACATCTGGCTCTGACACCCACAACTGAACTCACCGTGTGACTCTGGGTTAGGTGCTTAACCTCAGTTTTTCCACCTGGAAAGTAGGGAGATAGTATCTGTCTTATAGTAATATTATGAAGATTAAAATAAGGACATGGAAATAAAGCACTGGCCATAGATGCATTTCAGATCAGATCAGATCAGTCACTCAGTCATGTCCGACTCTTTGCGACCCCATGAACTGCAGCACGCCAGGCCTCCCTGTCCATCACCAGCTCTCGGAGGTCACTCAGACTCACATCCATCGAGTCAGTATGCCATCCAGCCATCTCATCCTATGTCGTCCCCTTCTCCTCCTGCCCCCAATCCCTCCCAGCATCAGAGTCTTCTCCAATGAGTCAACTCTTTGCATGAGGTGGCCAAAATACTGGAATTTCAGCTTTAGCATCATTCCTTCCAAAGAAATTCCAGGGCTGATCTCCTTCAGAATGGACTGGTTGGATCTTTAGTACAGGTTATCTCCCTGTATTGCATGCCTCCTAATAAGCTCCAAACACTTTTTACCTGGGTTGGGAAGTTGGCACCCACTCCAGTGTTCTTGCCTGGAAAATTCCATGGACAGAGGAACCTGGTGGGCTACAGTCCACAGGGTCGCCAAGAGTCGGACGCTACTGAGCGACTAAGCACACAGCACAAGCACTTTTTACCTCACACACACTCACACACACACACACACACACACACACACACCCCCACCCCTTAACAGTGTTCCACGACATGAGCCCATCCACTCTGCCCTTCTGAGTCTTTCTGAGTCTCTGTGACTTTCTAACTAAGAGGTTTGCCTTTGGAGAATGAGATACTTAGCGATGGAACAGCACTGATGATATTAAACCAAATACATAACGGTAGTCCTAAATAAATGGAATTTGTATTATAAGGGCACATTCTCAAATATATTTGGAGGTAACACAAAGAGAAAGGCAGTAAATAATATTTTTGAGTGTAGAAGGCATTACTCTAAAAGAAAACACCAGATGGCAGCACCAGATGCCTGAGATGTGCCTGATGGGCCTGTAGCTCAGACCTCTAGGATGCTGCTGCTGCTGCTGCTAAGTCGCTTCAGTCATGTCCGACTCTGTGCCACCCCATAGACGGCAGCCCACCAGGCTCCCCTGTCCCTGGGATTCTCCAGGCAAGAACACTGGAGTGGGTTGCCATTTCCTTCTCCAATGCATGAAAGTGAAAAGTGAAAGTGAAGTCGCTCAATCATGTCTGACTAGCTTAAAACTACATTCAGAGAGACAAACCTTTGTTTAAAAAAGAAAAAGACAGATTTCTCTGAAGAAAAATAATGCCTATTTTATAACATAGTATCAGATTTTTAGAAACAGTGTTTCACATGTTATCATCAAAATACTAAGAAAATAACCCCAAGCATTATGTAACTAATAAAAGGTAGTTAAACAAAGCATTCATTCTGGGTTGTAGTTATATTTAATTAACTATCAATCTGTGTTTCAGTTAGCCGAAAAGGCCTTAAGTCAAAGACTGAAATACTATCAGCTTATGGAAAAGGGAAAACTTTTTCCCAGATATTAAAGGCAAATATTAAAATGTGTCCACTCATATTAAAATAAGGGTCAATAGTGACCTCCATTCTTGCACTTCCAGCATCACTTAGGACACTGCTGGCTAAAATAGAAATCAAAGGATCATATTAAGCTCCAAATTGAACTGATAATCTCTAGTTTTCCACACTAGGCATCAAATTTCATCCGCAAGTAACATGACTTTTAAAATCTTGCTAAATTGGATATTGCTTGCTCAGGCTTTCCTTCTTCTAGAGGGAAAAGGGGGAGTGCGATGCTGCTTTGACACCACGTAACAGTAGAACAAACCCTTTTAAATAAAAATCCGCTTTGTGGATGTCATTCCTCTTTCATACTGCTTGGGGTCTTTCACAATGTCACTGTGAAATCAGAGAGAGTGAATTCAGTCTTAGATTTTGGATGACAAGCAATGGGACAAGTTCAAACCCATCCCGTGGTGAGAGGCAAAGCAGAGCTGGCGCAGAATGCCCATTGATGACTTGGGTTGGGGGGATTGTCTTAGGGATCTCGGCATTGTTTCTTTGTTTAGATTTGACTGAAGGGTAACAGGAGCATTTGTCATCAGAGAACCGAGCCAGTCTATGCAGGAGGAACACTGAGCAGAGGGTAACTCACTCTGCCAGCGAAACAGTCATTGTTGCCCAACTGCAGTGAACTGTTTCCAAGTTCTATGGTCATAATTCTGAAAATGTTTTCCTCACCTGAGTTCACTACGAGATTGAGCCCCCTGAAAACACTGGGCAAGATCACCGATTCTAACATGAGTTCAGATCAAGGATTCTAGGGGGAAATTGTTCTAACTGGCATAAGGAAAAAGGAAGCAAACATCTGAACTGAAAAAACCATGCGTGTGTCTCACAGTCAGCCAAAAGTCGGCCGCCACAGGCAGATGAAATTCTGAAATCCAATAATGCACAGGGCGTTTTCTTTATGGAAATGAACGATTCACTGCACTATCTAAATCTTACATAATACAAAGAAAAGAAAAACAGCAATAGACAGAGTCCAATAACAACCACAACAGAAAACTACGTTCCCCAGGAGAGGCTTTCTGCCGAAAGCGCAAGGCAGTGGCAAATGTCTTTTCAAGGGAAGGAATAAAGTCTGTTGGTTCAAGAGGTCTTATTCCTCTTGGAAGCCTAGGAGTTTTCTCCATTTTAATGAACCCTAGCTTGCTCCAGATCTGGCAGCTGAAGGGACCCTAGGTTGGATGACCTTGCTATGTCCTCCACTAAAGCCTGTGTGGTCCCCAAACAGGCCAAGGCACATCTGACGGTGGTGGGTGCCAGTTTCTCACTGACACGTGCCTCTTCAGGTCAGGAGCAGAGTTGGCTGTGCTCTGACATAGCTGTCGTGTCCTCTTGGTGTCTTTGTTTTGACGGACTCCCTCTGATCTAAACGTGAAAGTCACTGACAGCCATC
Organism: Tragelaphus eurycerus; assembly: GCA_935064755.1. Lineage (NCBI taxonomy): Eukaryota > Metazoa > Chordata > Mammalia > Artiodactyla > Bovidae > Tragelaphus > Tragelaphus eurycerus. The sequence goes on from CAKXYN010000080.1 coordinate 2,520,461, forward strand.
ACTGGCCTCCTGTCCTGACAGTCTCCTCTCCAGATGACTCAGTGAGTCAGGAGGTGTCCTCCTGTGAAGCTGAGGGCCCTGGCCAGCCTCTTTTAGCAGTTGTGACTGAGTGAGAACATGCTATGATCAGCCTGCTGGCTCCACTCTTGGGAGCACAAAGTCTGCGTTACAACAACAAGCATGAGCATTCTGACCACACTTTTCCCTATCTCAAGTTCTGTAATGAGAACATTTAAACAAAATGCATACATCAGGAAACAGTGCTGAATGTCAGAACACTAACCGGAGTTCTTGATTTGTGGCTCTAAAACATGGATTCTTTTGCTCGCTGAATCCAGACCCCACACGTTTTGGAAGAAAAGCAGCAGTCAAAAGATGAGAAAAACAGTTCATGTTTATGAAACCAGCCTGAAGCCCATGCCACACTTACGAGTTTGGGTTTTCATTCGGCAAAGAAACTAGCTGTTCTCTCTTCAAGTTCATCGGAAAATATGCCCATTAGTCTGACTCTTCGGCTTTAGGATCATTGTTTTGGAATCTCTAAGCCAGCAAGTGAAAGATCATTTCATTTTAAACATGGAAGTTTGGAAAAAGTACCTGACTTTTGCCCAAGTAATGCAATAAAAAAATAAAAAAGTAATGAAGAACAACTGGATTAAAAATAAAAGATGTCTTCCCACCCCTCCAATCAGTCTGGTTTAACTGTTTACATTAGCTTGGGTTACCTTGCTGCTGCTGCTGCTAAGTCGCTTCAGTCGTGTCCGACTCTGTGCGACCCCAGAGACGGCAGCCCACGAGGCCCCCCACCCTGTCCCTGGGATTCTCCAGGCAAGAACACTGGAGTGGGTTGCCATTTCCTTCTCCAATGCATGAAAGTGAAAAGTGAAAGTGAAGTTGCTCAGTTGTGTCCGACTCTTCGCGACCCCATGGACTGCAGCCTACCAGGCTTCTCCATCCATGGGATTTTTCCAGGCAAGAGTACTGGAGTGGGGTGCCATCGCCTTCTCCATTGGGTTACCTTAGTTTCCTGAAAATAGTTCACTTAAAGAACCCCTACAGGTGGGGCGTTTCAAGCAGCAGTCATAGAGAAAAGACCTTGACCTCCTCCTATCTCTCATGATTTGATGTTCTGTAAAGCGTGACACGTGGCAGGACAACCACTTCCCTGGCTTCATGGCAGAATGAAGCACATGTACCACACCTTATCTTGCAGGCAGCCACCCTCATAAGCAACCTTCCCCAATTCTGGTTGATGATGAAATTTCAGGTCAAGACCCAATGACACTTCACTATATAGGCTGGGGACCCTAGGGTCATGCTTATTTACAACTGCCCAAATCAGGGGTCACAGCCTGGTGTCTGACCATGGGGTACAGAGCAGCAGCAGGAACTGAGTATTTCCCAGATCCATGAACACACCTAGTTGACTCTTGGTCTGCGTGGGAGTTAATTCCCCATATACTATAGCCATGTGAACATTAAAAGAAAACATGCTGCACTTTAGAGCATTTTTAGTTCTACAAGTGCTCCAGTGTTTAATTACTGCTAAAGTCATTTGGGGTTTTTGACACAGATTCTATTTTAGTATGATAAACTCAGCATAATCCAGTGTTGCCAAAAGTGAATTCCTAAGGTAGATTACTAAAATAAACCAGTAATAAATATTGGCTGTTGGAATGGGAATTATATCTCTGTAATGTAGACACAGCATTACTGACTCATTTTCAAATAACAGTCTCTCCCAAGGATTATTGGTATGAGGGATTCAGAGAAGAAAGAAGTCCATCTCTCTTTTAGGCAGCAGAATGAAAGAGGACCAGGGACCCACCAGGCAAGGATGTTTTTTATATCTGCTGTGCCAATGGAGATATAGCCCCAGAGTCCAAGAGGGGATCAACTTAGGTTTCACTGAGGCAGAAATGGGCACTAAAAGAAAACCATCCTAGGGGATGAGGCAGCTGATTCCAGGGGCATTTTTCTCTCATTCCCCTGGAGGTAGAATGTATTCCCAGGCCTACCTGATGCATATCATATGGCACAAATTACCTTATCAGTCACAGGGGGTGCTGCCATGTTCCTCTGAGGCTTGGGATTAGTGGACTCTTTCAGGCCACCTCTACTCCCTAATGTCAAATCCTGAACTTCTGGCCCACTAGGTTGAGCTTTACAACTTCTCTGGTGTACTGGAAGGCGGTCGGGGGCAAAGGTCTGACTACAGTTTGGGCAGGACAGGAGCTGGCCTTGACGTGGCCCTGCGTGGTTGGGCTGTCCAGTGAGAAGGGGCTGAGGCTTCTGTGGGAGTGGCTGGCGGAACTCCCTGGGGAGTCGGTCATTCTCTACTTTCCACTTTTCCAGGCATTTGGGCTCATGGATAGGAAGGGACAGGGTACCAAATTCCATCCCACAGATGTAGCAGATTACAGTCCTCGGTCGGGTTGTGATGCCACTGGAAGCTTTCTTGAGACCGGCAAGATCATCAGATCTGTCCAGGGTTGGTGCCCTGGGCCCCTCAACCTTCTGCTTGCAGCTTCTCTGATGAACAAGAAGACGGTCTGGCAAGAATGTGCGGCCGCAGGACTCACAGGGCAGCAGCTGAGCCTGGGAACTCTGGAAGGCTGCCTCATTCGCTGCCTGAAGACTGTAGGACCCACTTCCACTGAGAGGAGGTGGTTTGGAAGGTTCTGGCCTCCTCAGGTGCTTGGGCAACTTGCTGTTTTCAACACGCCACTTCTCCAGGCACTGGGGTTCATGAATGCCAAGGGACTGGGACCCAAATTCTCGGCCACAGATATAGCACACCCTGAACCCAGGCCTGCGGGATGGGATCACGGGGGGCCTGGGCTGGCTGTCAGACATAATCCTCCTACTGGACTGCTTTGAGAGAATTACAGTTCCAGGTCTGTTTTTCCGAGGGTTCGTCTTTATTTTTTCACCCCAATTGTCACGCTCTATTTCTGGCAAGAAGCTAGAATGGGACTCACCAAATAGAACAGCTTGGTTTATAAGAAAGGTGGGCTCTTTGGAATAGTGGAAAGACTGCTGCAATGTGGAAACCCTTTTCTCCTCTTCTCTTTCCATTAACAAAGAAGGCTTTCTCTAAGGCTTGCTCTGATTTCAGGCCAGACGCATTTTGGGCTTCTGCTTAGAGTGAAGGTTAGTCAGGTTGGCTGTCTTGGGGTTCCACATCATAGCCAGTACCTTAGACCCAAAGACTGTGACTCAGAGCGTCATTGCAGGGCAGCAGTCTGGAATGCTGGAAAGTCCCCATGAAACCTCAGATGCCTCCAAGATCTGCAGAGGAAATATAAATCAACAAGTTATTGCATACACACACATTTGCACACACACATTCACGTGTGCACACACACACACACATTTTAAGTTGATAAAGAGCAGTGATTTTTTTGGCTGAGCATCCTCTTTGGCTATCATAATAACTACACATAGGATTTGTTCACTAAATGTTGGAATATATATGAAAAACATTTCTGTTATGAACAGCACTGTTACCATATCAAACGTTCGATACTGCAAAGGAAGATGGACAATTATTGCACATCTTGACACATATGGTATGAACCAAGAGGCATGGTGGTGAGATCATGCGGGAGAGAACCAAGGCTTCTGAAAACTAGATTAATGAAACTGCGGATCAAGTACAAAAGACCTTCCATTACCTTAGGGATTCTTTTTAGTGCCATGGATCCCTTTGTCAGTTCTTTGAAGCCTATGGACCTCTTCCCAGAATAATTTTAAAAGAAAAATATAAAATTCTTACTAGTACAAGTGAAACTAATTTTATTGAAATAATTTATCAAATATTTTTAGTTGTGATTTCTCTTTTACTTGAGCTATAGTCACAGGCCAGACTTTTTGAGTGTCCGTGAGCCTAAGATTAAGAACCAGCAGAAGTAATTAAAGCTTGAACAGGAAGATTATCAGGAAGCCTTCAGAGTGAGTTAAGCTTCTTGTAACCTACCAGGTATCCACTCTTCTTTATTATGGGACTGGAGTATTAATAAATTATGGCTGTAATTGTCAAGCCAAGAATGCAACCTTGGATTCTATTCTTCCTGGTGGTCTATCTGTACACCTTCCCTGGGATGAAGATGCTCAGATTTCAGTTGATGTTCCTTTAACAGATGTTGTATTCACGTTCTTGTTTTATACAGATATATCTTCTTATAGACATCAATCTACCTATCTGTCAAACTATCTTTTTTTAAAAATAAAAACATGGCCAACAATTTTCCTAAACTAGAAGAAAGGGCTGAAAAGATCTCATTACAGTCAGAAACCAAAGGAGTTTTTACCTTGGGGAAAGGCATGAGTCAGTTTTATCCCAGTCTACAACCTAGCTCAAGAAAGATTATCTTCAAAAGTCTTAGGACCTTCTTCATTTCCTGAAGGATGACCTCACTCTGGATTAGGGGTTCTTTAGCATTGGCTCCCATTCACAGAGGGAGCGGCACCTGATCTGAAGCTAGACCCGACAGCCCACGGCAGGCACTTGAGTTCAAGCGCACCAAGGACAGCTGTGCTGGTTATATCAGAACACTGTTCAGGCGTTGTGGTTGACAAGGGACAAAAAGTTGTGAGATCTGCACTCAGTTCCTGCATTTTGGTGCCAAGAAAAGTGTGAATCTTTGCAATTAAGGCTATCAAATCAGCTCTGGCACAGAAAAGGAAGTTATTCTTCATTTTGACAGATCCTAAGACAGTGATATGAACACATGTGACATAAGAATGTGCTGGCCCCAAACAGAATGACCAACACAGAAAATGAGGCTTGAAGAAACAAAATTTATCACTTGATCATCACCATCCAAAAGAGAAAGTGGCTCTAGAGAACACAAAGAATCCACTAAAATTATTTCATTAGATTTTAAACAGCACATGGGTAAAATAATCCCCCAAACCACTCTGCTTTGTTGGTTCTGATTTATTATTAATCAAGGACTTCCTGTTTTAGTTTCCCATTTTCCTTGATACCAAGAAGTTGCAGATAGCAAAAGTATTTAAGGAGACCAATAGGAAAAATTACTGCAATCAAATAAACTAAACTTGTGAAACTTCCCTAAACTTGCTTACAATCTTCCCTCTTCACCATGCTGCTCCCCGCAGATGAGAATTCTGAGAAAGCCCCATGACTTGCCCCAATAATTTATCCATCTCTTTTATGTTAAAGATAACTAATATTTATTAAATGCTAACTATGCATCAGCCATTGTACTAATTTTTATGTACATAATTATAGTTAATTCTCAAATGATTATCAGGTATTATTATTTTAATTTTTACAAATGAATAAACTATGACTCAGAAAAGACAAGTAACTTGCCCAAGACAGTCAGTTTCTAAATGACAGAACTGGGAATCAATTCCAGCTCTCTTTGGCTTTAGTCCTTGACTCTTTCCATTATTCATTCTGTCTAAAATTCCACCGACAGAGCTTCTTAAGTTTTTATCCCTATTTTAATGTACAATTCATATGCCCCATGGGTTTATGAAGGTAACTAAGCTCTCACCCGCTTTTATGCTCCCCTTTAGAAGAAGGGAGGGGTGAGAGCGAGGAGGGGAATAGGGCACAGAAGAAGAGAAATCTTTGAGATGGAAAAAGCAGGTGAGAAATCAGGGTTACTGAAGACAGTGTTTCTCCTTAAAGCAACAGAGATCATTTTATTTTGCTGTGAATGGTTTTCTAGAAGTTATTCTCTGTATGATGTGCAACACATACCCTTTCTTGATCTCATCAGTATCCTTAAGAAAAATCTGTACTACTAGCCACAGATGGTGGGTGAGGGGAACTGGGGTGCAATACTGGGTGCAGAGTGAAAGTGAAGGCTGCCCAAAGAGATCAGATTGGCATTCAGTCTGCAGCCCTGTTGCTACTTTGATTAGGGATGGATCTTTATGCATGCAGGCATTCATGCATTTTCTCTGCAGCAAAAAATGACAAAGAATCATAAAATTTCCATTGAGTCTTCATCTTTTCTTTTTTAATCATCCTCATTCCTCCTTCAATGTCCTCCTCAAAATTGTCTTATTGTGATTAAAGGTATCAATGTATGGAAAATGAGGTAGCTAGGACCAAGTGAAATTTGGGGAGACTGAGGTGTTTACTAGAAAAATTTATGATATTTCTGCCAATGATTCTGCTGAGGCAATGCGACAAGGCACAGCATGGTCAGTTGCTCTATCCTATAAGTTCTAAAAGTGAAAGTGTTAGAAAATACTAACTGCTGCTGCTGCTGAACTACATATACTTAAATCACTTAAGAATTTGGCCTGTCACCCAGACACACTGTAAAGCAACGTTGCTAGTTTATAAAGAGAACCACTTTGCAAAGCCAGCCAGTTTCACCCCAAGCATCCATGAAGAAATATTCACTCCAATTGGCCTGAATTATTCATTTTGACCATATTTGCACATAGGCCATTTAAAGAATGTCTTGGAAGGCATCATGTTTTATCAATATGATGCCATTTTTCCATGCCCTTTGGACTTCATGGGAAGGGTGAGACAAACTCACGAGGATGAATATAATAACCATGAAAATCCAAAAACTATCTTAGCATTAGGGGCATTTCTCTAAAAGAGAGGGGAAAGAACACAAGTAGAAGTATGTGGTCTTCTAAAAAATAATTTAGTTCTTTGAAACAAAACAAATGTGTGATACATGACCCCTTCTCCGCTAGTATAGAATCCAAATCCTTTAAACAGACAGATGAATAAAAATGAATAAATAAGAAAGGTAGACTTGGGCTTTATGCTGCCTCTGAGAAAAATTATAAAATAGAGAAAGTTTGTCTTCCATGTCCTCCATCAACCCCATTCAGTAGCCTCCCCTGCTCAGAACCCTCATGTACACTCTAGTCTTCTTACTGATGAAATCTTGCTTTCAAAACAGAGCTGATACACTAAGGCTTACAATTGATGAGGTAATATCCCTCCCAGAGTCTGGCAGAGATAGCTAGTTTCCTATTAATAGTTATTCTGCCCAAACTCCCTCACGTTAATAGAGCCCCACTTTCTAGCTGGCCCATGATTTCCTAGCCAAAAGCCTATAGGTTTCTTGGTAGCTAGTGGAAGTATTGTGTGGCATTTGTAAAAACTCTTCTTGAAAAGTAGGGGACCAATCTACTCCTCTTCTTTTCCTTCATTCTGATGACTGATGGCTGGAGCTCTAGCAGCCGTCTTGGGGCAGATTATATTTATGTAACACTTAACATGACAGAGTAGAGATATGGATGAATTTGGGTCCTTGAAAATGCTATAGCCATCTTAGAAACTCTGGAGTGACTTCCTTGGGCTTTATTTACATAAGAGAAGTAAATGTTTTTTGGTGTTTTTTTTTTTTTTTTTTGTTTTGTATTTTAGTCACTTTTTAAAAGTCTTTAACTCATATTAAAACCTAATACTAATTGAGTTATAGTTTAATAGTTAACATGGAGCTAGGCACAACATGAATTAAAACAGTGATATTTCAAACTTCAAGATCTTTTTTTGTTGTTGTTGAGAAAAAAAGTTGAAAGGGTTTACAGGGCAAAATTGACTTATTAAGTATATACTTTCCCCTAAAAATCAGAAATGAAAAAGCTTGGAACTGTAAATACTGAGCCAATGGTTCTTAAGAAACTGATTCACAATACTTTTTCAGAATTACTTTTTTTAGAAAAAAATTAATGACATTTACCTCAGGAGACTAGAACCTTATTTTCCCCATGAGCTTTCGAAAGACTGAGAAGGCATCATTGTTGTGCCAGCTGTTAATGCACTGTCTCTGTATTCCATACTCTATCTTCTATATCCAGCTTTGTGATGCTGGCACTGGGACACTGCATATCCTATTTCTGCTTAGCCAGCCAGCTCTGCATTATGATTTACTAATACCAGTACTGGAGGGAAAAGGTGAGGTTAGAGGAGAGAGAGAAGACTTGCATCTTTTTAAAGGGTTTCCTGTCTGCTTTTGTTCCTGTAGGACCCCAGCAATACTTCTTTATTCCAGCAAAAGCAGTTCTTTCCTGAAGCAGCACCTGAAACCAGTTTACAGTTTTTCCAATATTTGAAAATCAAACTGAATTTCCCCTCCCCAACCAGGCAGCACCATCAGCCAGTCTGTTCTTCCTCTTTGGAAATAAGATTTTTGGCTCCCTAAGGCACTTCTTCTAAATTTCTAAGTCCTAATAATTCAAACCTCTTCCCTTTGTCCTTCAGCACTAGGAATGGTAGGTAGCTGCTGCTTCTCTTCTATAGCAGTGCTTTTTTTTTTTTTTTTAACTCTGCTAGTTACCTAGGTAACAACTTCATTCCTGGTCAATAATTCTTTATATTAAATTCTCTCTGTTTAAATAACTGGTATGGTTTCTGTCTCCTGATTGATACAACTACTCTTAGATTATAAGTAATAAAAATCTGTGATATTCAAGCTGCATATTAGCTTACTATTGCAATAAATATAAACTAATTATTTCATAGTGTCTCAGAAACCATGATGCTTAATATTCAACTCTCAACTCATTCAGACCACTGAAAACATACCTTTATAATGTTTACATAACCACTAGCTTCCAAAAGCTAGAAAATGTTGTTCCTCCATTTGTGATCAACTGAATAAAATCATAAGGGGAAATCTGTCATTTTAAGCATATTTGTGTTTTTCTTAATTTTATACTTTTCCTCCACTGACTACCTAGCCATGAGGCCCCCACTGCCACAGAGGGAGTTATAGAGTATATCAATCCCATTCATAGATCAAGGATGACTGAGAAGTGTTGAGGGGAGACCAATAATCTGTCAGTCTGGCTGGTTCCCTACACTCCCTTCTGGATGAAGCACCTGGGCCAGCGGCATTTGCAGTTCCCAGTAATTTTGATGTACGTGGACAGAAGAGCAACTGGGAACTGGAGGTGGTATGGTTTGGGAAAGACAGGAGCAGCGTCTGAAAGGTAAAAAATGGAAACACTTTCAGAAAAGCTTTAGTCTGAGGCATGATTTTGATGGAATCTGGCTGTCTATATTGGTATTCCCAGGCTGATTTTGAATAATTAATGAAAAATTTCCCCTTCCTTGTCTCTCCTTCACTATGAAGAACTTTAAACCAAGATATAAGTTCTGTCACTTTTATTCCATCTAATTGTCAGGTATAGACATAGTAGTCTATGGCATTAGGAAAGCTATGAAAGCCAAAAATGGGAGAAATGCATTCTTTATGCCTCTAAGTAGAAACTTCTGCAAAGACATTTTATGTTAAGGCTCATAATACCACCCCATGAAAGCTATTGTTAGACCAAGCCTGCAATTTTCACTCTATATTGAGTATTCAAATCACAGAGTACCCAAGAGTCATAAATGCCACACAGGTATGACCGTGTAATTGCAATATTGACATTTGGAGTGGTGGAGAACTGGTTATGGAAACCACCAGGACAGTTGCATTAGAGGCCTATAATGTACAGAAATTCAACAGCTAGACAAAGAAAGTGGGAGAGTCAGGCCACTGAATAACAAACAAATCTACATAAAATTTTTTTCTGACTCCTAGGATAGTTCTATCCCAATAACATAACTATTCCAATAGTTTTTTCAAGACTTTAAAGAAATAGTTCATAGGCCAGATATGGCTCACAGATATGCTCTTTTTGGCCTGGATAGAGTTTAAAATGTTTGAGCTAGTTGCCATTATTTTAAAATTTACAAATGTCACACAAAATTGTGATTTGGAGTTTCTCTTGAAAAAGTGGAAGATCTGGCCTAGAGGCCATCCTCCAGTGTGGCAACATTGCTGGGATACGGAATAAGGTTGAAACTGTAGATGGGACAGCCACGCTTGAAAAGCTGCTCACCAGCCCCTTGTTCAATTCACAATTCATGCTTGATTCTCAGACTCATTTCAGTTTGTGACTTGTGATTCTCACTTTAAAATGTCCCTTTCTTCCATTTTTCTTCTCAATTGAAGATTTGAAAATCACTTTAAGGAGCACTTGCTCTCAGAAAACTGAGAACCCAGTTGAAGTCTTTTCTAATGGAGATAATTACTAAAAACATGACATATTTATTGGTAAAAATTCAGAAGGGAAACTTCCTAGTAAAAATTGAATCAGGATGAAATACTTGGTTCAAGGAGGTAGGGAAATATCCAGGGCAAAAAAGGAAGAATCAGTGACCTGAGAAGGAATTTTCATACACTATTAAGGGGCCATAGGAAATGATGAACCTAGTTTCGGAAAAAAAAAAAAAATCAATAAGCCTGTGTTTAGATCAACCACAGGGGAGATGATAAAAAGGGGAAAAAAAGAAAGAAAGGAAAAAGAAAAACACAAACAGGCAAGAAATGTGTATGTGGAGACCATCTGAATTTCTTGGAGACATTCCCATAATTGTTTAGTTATTCATTGATATAATAAGAGCTACTCTTCTGCTTTAGACAGCAGCTCCTGATTTACCATTAAATGATTCCCCAGATGGAGAATGTTGGGTATCTTAAGTTATTAGATACAGAAAGAATCAGTCAATAAGAAGAACCATAAGTAAGCTACTAATAATAAAGACTATTGTTGCCTTTCCAAGATTTGGGTTGGAAATACTTCCTAAGAGACTTATACTTCCTTGTAGGGATTTTAGAATTTGATGACTTTTTTTCTTTCTGCCAAGTTGACCACTGCATCAAGTACCGTTAGTTTAAACTGAAAATGTATAAGAACAGCACAGTAATTCCTTTTCAATAAAGAATGACATATTCAAGACCCATTAAGTGTTTAAATTTGATGTATTGATAAAAATGGTGGCGGGGTGGGGGGTGGTGGGCGGAGCTACAGATACCCTTGTTTTAGTATTAAATTTTAAAGAGAATTACAAATAGATTCATTGTTTACTAGTTCCCACCATGTGATATGCTTGCACACAGTTCCCACTGCCTTCACACTCTTGATTTACTGTCTCAGAGGGCTAACTCAGTGCAGTATCTTTGGCAAAGACTTCCAAGCCACAGAGTGTTAGTGTCAGAAGTACAGTCACTAGACTAGTGTCTCCAGGTTGAAACAAACACAATGAAGAATACAGCTGTCCTTGATGGGATGTTCCTGGCCGAGACAGATGGGCCTCACAGTATCCCGGAGGAAACTTTTTTAACCACAATCACCCTCTTACCCTCCAAAAGGCTCAAAGTTGTGCCTTAGCTCTACCCACCTCCAGGAGGTCAGTGCCTCCCAAAGCCTGGCTAATGCTTAAATTGATCATCATTACCGTTCATTACAGACATCAACACCCTTTGTTAATAATGCTTTCTCCACCCAAAGCTGTTTCTGAGGAAAGTCACTGGGAAGGAAGTCAAAAACAGGGCAGAGCCCATAAGGCGGGCTGAGTTTCTGCTGTGTGTGAATGAATGCGCTTCTATTTTCTGATACGTGTAGCATGTCTTCTCTGGAGGTGACTCTGGAGACTGGGTCATTTAGGTACACCCACCAGCTGAAGACTGTTTCTGAATAGGGGCTTTTTGTTGCTCTGCTCCCTGCATTGCTCATCCTCCTGTGTATAAAGAAGTCATTAAAAAGCTATTGTTATTCATTTGACATCTCTGAGTGTTGTGAACAAGAAACTCTTTCACAGGCCAGATGGTTTGAGCTAGTTGATGGTTAGAATCCGACACTCCAACCTCTTATTGCCCAGGAAATCTTACCGAGCCTATCCCCGGTTGGAGAAAACCACTAAAAAGAGGCTGCTGGTGTCTACGAGAAATGTGTTCCTTCTCCGTGTCCCCAGAGCCCAGGCCAAACATAAAATGTGGTTGACAGCTCTTTACTTTCAAACGTTCTTAGCTTGTAGTTTAAATATTTTGCGGTTTCAAGTTTACTGAGAGCCTGCTTCCACCCCACGCCCAGTAACTATCAAATAGCAAGGAAGTCAGTGAGAGTATCAACTGCTTTGTTCTCTTTTCCTTTAGTAAACAAAAGAAGACCTGTATGTATTTTAAGTTACACCTAGGATGGAAAGATTGGAACATTTGATTAAAATAATTCAATATAAAATCAGCTCTTTGAATGCTATTTTCTCCTCTTTCTTGTGTTTCTAGTGGGCTTTTTCTCCTCCCATTGCTCTCTTTCTCTTTGTTTCATTATTTCAAATGTTGGTCTGTCTCCACTTTAAGTCTAGAAAAACAACCCAACAGCATTAAGGACAAGGTGCCATCTGCCAGGGAGTGAAGGACGTGGCATCCTGTGGTTGACCCCACTGCTAATTTGTTCTAGAGGGGTAAGACAACACAGACTGGCTCGACACTAGTAAAGCATGTCTTACATTTCAACTCCACTATATTCTGGAGAAAACAGGATGAGAAGTGATAGGCCCTGCCTAATCACGTGAGTTCTCAAAAGTGGAGAACCTATCCATCTGGTGACAGAGACGGGACAGTGGAAGGAAAAGGGATGCAAGGAGCCATTGCTGATGCAAAAGTGGAGGACTGGAGCTGTGTGTAAGCAATGTGGGTGGCTCTAGAAACTGGGGAGGGCAAGGAAACACACACAGGGTTTCAGAAGGGACACCGTCTGCTGACACCTTGATTTTACCCCAGGGCACCCATGCTGGGCTTCTGACTTATAAAATGATAAGATAATGAGCTGGGTTTCTTTTAAGCTGCTTATTTTATGGTATTAGCTACAGCAGTAATAGAAGACTAAAACACCCCAAGAGAAAGATATCAGCACTGTGAATGCAGCCTTCTGAAAACTACTGCTCAACTAAGTTTTGCCCATCCTATGATCCAGAATCTTAATAGTCAGCTCAGGGTCACACCCAGCTTTAGTCTCCACTGGAAATACCACCAGAATGACTCCTTTCTTCTTGCCTTGCTGAGAAGCCCCAGTCAGCTCTCTATAATGAGAATTATAGAACAATTCACTCTAGAATAACAAAACATAAATATTCACATAACATTATAGAGTGGGTTCAAGGATCTCTGTCTAACTCTTATGAGAACCCTCAACCAGTGTGACTAAAGAAATAATCCTTCAGATTTTGCATTCTCTTCAGTGTGGTCTGTCTTTTCTGACCACAAGTCAAGCTTGCTCTTCCTTGTCCTCTTTGACTGTATTCTTTGTTTTGGTATCTGCACATTTGCAACTGGTAGTTCAGTTCAGTTCAGTTCAGTGGCTCAGTCGTGTTCAACTCTTTGCGACTCCATGAACCACAGCACACCAGGCCTCCCTGTCCATCCCCAACTGCCAGAACTACCCAAACCCATGTCCATCACCAACTGCCAGAACTACCCAAACCCATGTCCCTTGAGTCGGTGATGCCATCCAACCATCTCATCCTCTGTCGTCCTTTTATCCTCCTGCCCTCAATCTTTCCAACCATCAGGGTCTTTTCAAATGAGTCAGCTCTTCGCATCAGGTGGCCAAAGTATTGAAATTTCAGTTTCAACATCAGTCCTTCCAATGAACACCCAGGACTGTTCTCCTTTAGGATGGACTGGTTGGATCTCCCTGCAGTCCAAGGGACTCTTAAAAGTCTTCTCCAACACCACAGTTCAAAAGCATCAATTCTTTGGCGCTCAGCTTTCTTTATAGTCCAATTCTCACATCCATACATGACCACTGGAAAAACCATAGCCTTGACTAGACGGACCTTTGTTGACAAAGTAATGTCTCTGCTTTTTAATATGCTGTCTAGGTTGATCATAACTTTCCTTCCAAGGAGTAAGCATTTTTTAATTTCATGACTTCAATCACCGTCTACAGTAATTTTGGAGCTCCAAAAAATAAAGTCAGCCACTGTTTCCACTGTTTCCCCATCTATTTCCCATGAAGTGATGGGACCGGATGCCATGATCTTAGTTTTTTGAATGTTGAGCTTTAAGCCAACCTTTTCACTCTCCTCTTTCACTTTTATCAAGAGGCTCTTTAGTTCTTCTTCACTTTCTGCCATAAGGGTGGTGTCACCTGCATATCTGAGGTTATTGATATTTCTCCCAGCAATCTTGATTCCAGCTTGTGCTTCCTCCAGCCCAGCATTCAGAAACCTGATTTTAATACATTCTGCTCCAGGTTAACTGACTACATTTCTTGTCAAAGTGCCACATGCATAAGTTTTCCCTTCAAATCATGAAAAGCCTTATAACTAATCTCAAGAATGTTGAGATTTGTTCCTAGTGTACCTTTTCAATTATCTATAATAATTATTCACCATTCTTTTTCCTTTGTCATTTCACCCACATCTATCTTACCACACACACGCACATGCATACAACCACTCACATCCATCTACAAACTCATATGTACACATCCATTTACATACTCATATTTATCTACACACTCACACCCACACACCCATATACCTTCACACTAACATGCATCCACTCAACACCTATCCACACACACCCAATCACTGACACCATGTACACCTACCCATTCACTTACATCCATACTCATACCACATCTAACAATTCATACATCTATCTATATACTCACCCCACACCCATCCACTCACATTCATGTACATGCCCACACCTATCCATTCACCATCCTCAATCCTAAAGGAAATCAACCCCAAATATTCATTGGAAGGACTGATGCTAAAGCTGAAGCTCCAATACTTTGGTCACCTGATACAAAGAGTTGACTTGTTGGAAAAGACCCTGATGCTGAGAAAGTTAGAAGACAAAAGGGTAAGGAGACAACAGAGGATGAGATGGATGGATGGTATCAACAGATGGTTGGATGGTATCAACAACTTAATGGACATAAATTTGAGCCAACTCTGGGAGATAGCAAAGATCAAGGCAGCCTGGCATGCTGCAGTCCATGGGGTTGCAAAGAGTCAGACATGACTTAGTGACTGAACAACAACAAGAGTGTTGATTTCCCTGTAGGAAATGGGGAAATTTTATATTTTCTTATAACATGTATAACATACAATTGAAAAAAGATCACAAGTGAAGAAATGTTGAGAACATCAACATGTAACATTTGGAGACTAGGGAAAGGAAGTTCTTTGGTTTCCTAACAGGATCCATTACAGAGTTTACTCTAAAAGCATACTTTTAGTAGGAAAATAGATCCCTCTGATTTGCAAAATGTACTTTATACCTAACTTCTTGAGACTATGTATACTACACACTGCCAGACTTGTCTATTCCTTCCAATTCTGAATTTCTGTTTAATGTTGCTTCAAACAGTTGCCACCATGTCCCATCGTATGTTGCTAGTAGCTGACATATGTCTAAACATTTTTGCTGAAAATCTTGACAGATACTTCTGGACTAGATAGCAAACTTCTGCTATAAAATTTTGCTGCATTTAGACAGAGCTTCAAGAATGAAAGAATTTATCTCCAACAGTATCTTCCCTCTAAATGCTGAATCAATTCCCACTCCTCTTTCTGTGTGTGATAGGCTCAGATTATTCAGATATTAATCAAGGTTTCACTTACACATCTGGGAAACAAAGTTCAAGTTCAAGCAAATTCTGAAATACACTGGTACAGTCTAATTTGCTAAGTAAGAGCATAAAAAGTAACTTAGCCAAGAATTCAGTAATACTCTTTTAGTTTCCACTTTAAAATACTTTTGCAACAAATTCAGGTCTATTTTAAACACTGGCTCCAAAATGTCTATCAGCTATGGAATCTTGGGATATGTAACTTATCTATGCCTCAGTTTCACTTACATTTTGGAAGAATGATTGATACTTTGCAGAGTTATTGTGAGGATTAAAAGTAAGATAAAATGCTTAGCACAGAGTCTGGTAGGAGATAAATATGATACCATAATTGTTATTATATGGTTTTAATAGGTCTTCTTTCCCATATTTTCAATAATAACACTGCAGGCTGAAAAATGTAATTAGGTGACTATAAATTTTTAAAATTATTCTTCCTGTTTAAAAATAGTCTGAGGAAGTCCTAAGCTTTTATTCTGTAGCTAATTCAAAGAACATTTTATTCATATTTCATTAAAAGACACTCCAACCTGTAGTCCTGAAAAGGAAAAAAAAAACTGAAAAATTTTGAGAAATATGACTACATTTTCTAAAGTTATCAGATCAGAGCAGTATGAAATATTTCAATTATGGTGCTTGTCATACTGATAGCCCCTGCTAAAGAAATCTGCCCCTTCTCCTCTGGACCAATGGCCCTGGGTGGTCACCTTCTGTAGCATACTATTCAACTCCCAATCCTCAAGCTGATTGTATCAGAGCTTGGGCACTGGACAAATCTATCCATCATAGGCTCATCAGCAATAGTCTATGACATGGCTGGACATGAACAGATGAACTGATTCAATCACAATTAGTCTCTGGGGAAGGATAACAGCAATGGCTGCTAAAGCAGAAAAGAAAACAAGAAAGAGTTGTGAAATTGGCAAACAGAAGCATGAAACATCACAGAAAATAAATGCTTAAGAAGAAGACAGAATATGTAGAAGAGCTAAATATTTCTCTAAAGAAGACATATACAGATGGCCAAAAGTCACATGAAAAGATGCTCAACACCACTAATTACTGGAGAAATGTAAATCAAAACTACAGTGAGATAACACCTCACACCAGTAAGAATGGTCATCATCAAAAAGACTACAAGTAATAAAAGCTGAAGAGCATGTAGAGAGAGGGGAACCCTCTTACACTGTTGGTAGGGATGTAAACTAGCACATCCACTGTGGAGAACAGTATGGAGGATTTCTAACAAAATAAAAATAGAATTACATATGATCCTGCAATGGGCTTCCCAGGTGGCACCAGTGGTAAAGAATCTGCCTTTACAGATCCTGCCAATGCAGGAGACATGGGTTCTATCCTTGGGTCAGAAAATTCCCTGGAGAAGACAATGGCAACCCCCTCCAGTATTCTTGCCTGGAGAAACCCATGGACAGAGGAGCCTGATGAGCTATGGTCCAGAGGGTTGTAAAGAGTTGGACACGATTGAAGCACCTTATCACACAAACATGAATATTCCTACAATACCATTCCCAAGCATATACCCAGAGAAAACTCTAATATGAAAAAGATATATGTACCCCAATGTTCACAGCAGCAATATTTACAATAGCAAGCAACCTAAATGTCCATGGACAGATGAATGGATAAAGAAGATGAGGAATATTTATACAATGGAATATTACTCAGTCATAAAAAATGAAATAATGACATTTATAGCAACATGGATGAACCTAGAGATTATCATACAAAGTAAGTCAGATAAAGACAAATATATGATATAACATATATGGAATCTTTTAAAATAACACAAATGAAACTATTTACAAAACAGAAAGAGATCCATAGATACAGCAAACAAACTTACGGTTCAGATCAGATCAGATCAGTCACTCAGTCGTGTCCGACTCTTTGTGACCCCATGAATTGCAGCACGCCAGGCCTGCCTGTCCATCACCAACTCCCGGAGTTCACTCAGACTCATGTCCATCAAGTCAGTGATGCCATCCAGCCATCTCATCCTCTGTTATCCCCTTCTCCTCCTGCCCCCAATCCCTCCCAGCATCAGAGTCTTCTCCAATGAGTCAACTCTTGGCATGAGGTGGCCAAAGTACTGGAGTTTCAGCTTTAGCATCATTCCTTCCAAAGAAATCCCAGGGCTGATCTCCTCCAGAATGGACTGGTTGGATCTCCTTGCAGTCCAAGGAACTCTCAAGAGTCTTCTCCAACACCACAGTTCAAAAGCATCAATTCTTTGGCACTCAGCCTTCTTCACAGTCCAGCTCTCACATCCATACATGACCACAGGAAAGACCATAGCCTTGACTAGACAAACATTTGTTGGCAAAGTAATGTCTCTGCTTTTGAATATGCTATCTAGGTTGGTCATAACTTTCCTTCCAAGGAGTAAGCGTCTTTTAATTTCATGGCTGCATTCACCATCTGCAGTGATTTTGGAGCCCAGAAAAATAAAGTCTGACACTGTTTCCACTGTTCCCCCATCTATTTCCCATAAAGTGATGGGACCAGATGCCATGATCTTTGTTTCCTGAATGTTGAGCTTTAAGCCAACCTTTTCACTCTCCTCTTTCACTTTCATCAAGAGGCTTTTTAGTTCCTCTTCACTTTCTGCCATAAGGGTGGTGTCATCTGCATATCTGAGGTTATTGATATTTCTCCCGGCAATCTTGATTCCAACTTGTGTTTCTTCCAGTCCAGCGTTTCTCATGATGTACTCTGCATATAAGTTAAATAAACAGGGTGACAATATACAGCCTTGACGTACTCCTTTTCCTATTTGGAACCAGTCTGTTGTTCTATGTCCAGTTCTAACTGTTGCTTCCTGACCTACATACAAACTTCTCAAGAGGCAGATCAGGTGGTCTGGTATTCCCATCTCTCTCAGAATTTTCCACAGTTGATTGTGATCCACACAGTCAAAGGCTTTGGCATAGTCAATAAAGCAGAAATAGATGTGTTTTTCTGGAACTCTCTTGCTTTTTCCATGGTCCAATGGATGTTGGCAATTTGATTTCTGGTTCCTTTGCCTTTTCTAAAACCAGCTTGAACATCAGGAAGTTCATGGTTCACATATTGCTGAAGCCTGGCTTGGAAAATTTTGAGCATTACTTACCTAGCATGTGAGATGAGTGCAATTGTGCAGTAGTTGGAGCATTCTTTGGCATTGCCTTTCTTTGGGATTGGAATGAAAACTGACCTTTTCCAGTCCTGTGGCCACTGCTGAGTTTTCCAAATTTGCTGGCATATTGAGTGCAGCACTTTCACAGCATCATCTTTCAGGATTTGGAATAGCTCAACTGGAATTCTATCACCTCCACTAGCTTTGTTTGTAGTGATGTTTTCTAAGGCTGACTTGACTTCACATTCCAGGATGTCTGGCTCTAGGTCAGTGATCACACCATCGTGATTATCTGGGTCGTGAAGATCTTTTTTGTACAGTTCTTCTGTGTATTCTTGCCACCTCTTCTTAATATCTTCTGCTTCTGTTAGGTCCATACCATTTCTGTCTTTTATCGAGCCTATCTTTATATGAAATATTCCTTTGCTATCTCTGATTTTCTTGAAGAGATCTCTAGTCTTTCTCATTCTGTTGTTTTCCTCTATTTCTTTGCATTGATCGCTGAAGAAGGCTTTCTTATCTCGTCTTGCCTTTCTTTGGAACTCTGCATTCAGATGTTTATATCTTTCCTTTTCTCCTTTGCTTTTTGCTTCTCTTCTTTTCACAGCTATTTGTAAGGCCTCCCCAGACAGCCATTTTGCTTTTTTGCATTTCTTTTCCTTGGGGATGGTCTTGATCCCTGTCTCCTGTACAATGTCACAAACCTCAGTCCATAGTTCATCAGGCACTCTATCTATCAGATCTAGGCCCTTAAATCTATTTCTCACTTCCACTGTATAATCATAAGGGATTTGATTTAGGTCATACCTGAATGGTCTAATGGTTTTCCCTACTTTCTTCAATTTCAGTCTGAATTTGGCAATAAGGAGTTCATGGTCTGAGCCACAGTCAGCTCCTGGTCTTGTTTTTGCTGACTGTACAGAGCTTCTCCATCTTTGGCTGCAAAGAATATAATCGATCTGATTTCAGTGTTGACCATCTGGTGATGTCCATGTATAGAGTCTTCTCTTGTGTTATTGGAAATGACCAGTGCATTTTATTGGCAAAACTCTATTAGTCTTTGCCCTGCTTCATTCAGTATACCAAGGCCAAATTTGCCTGTTACTTCAGGTGTTTCTTGACTTCCTACTTTTGCATTCCAGTCCCCTATAATGCAAAGGACATCTTTTTTTGGGTGTTAGTTCTAAAAGGTCTTGTAGGTCTTCATAGAACCATTTAACTTCAGCTTCTTCAGCGTTACTGGTTGGGGCATAGACTTGGATTACTGTGATATTGAATGGTTTGCCTTGGAAACGAACAGAGATCGTTCTGTCGTTTTTGAGATTGCATCCAAGTACTGCATTTTAGACTATTTTGTTGACCATGATGGCTACTCCATTTCTTCTGAAGGATTCCTGCCCACAGTAGTAGATATAATGGTCATCTGAGTTAAATTCACCCATTCCAGTCCATTTGAGTTCGCTGATTCCTAGAATGTCGACATTCACTCTTGACATCTCTTGTTTGACCACTTCCAATTTGTCTTGATTCATGGACCTGACATTCCAGGTTCCTATGCAATATTGCTCTTTACAGCATCAGACCTTGCTTCTATCACCAGTCACATCCACAGCTGGGTATTCTATTTGCTTTGGCTCCATCCCTTCATTATTTCTGGAGTTATTTCTCCACTGATCTCCAGTATATATTGGGCACCTACTGACCTAGGGAGTTTCTCTTTCAGTATCCTATCATTTTTCCTTTTAATACTGTTCATGGGGTTCTCAAGGCAAGAGAAGTGGTTTGCCATTCCCTTCTCCAGTGGACCATATTCTGTCAGATCTCTACACCATGGCCCGCCCCTCTTGGGTTGCCCCACGGGCATGGGTTAGTTTCATTGAGGGGAAGGGGAGTGGCAGATAAAGTAGGAATCTGGGATTAACAGATACATACAACTCTGTATAAAATAAACAATAAGGGCATACTGTATGGCATAGGAAACTATATTAAATATCTTATAATAACCTATAATGGAAAAGTATCTGAAAAAGAATATGTGTATGTATTAATACACACACACACACACACGAATCACCTTGCTGCACACCTGAAACTAACACAATGATTGTAATACAACTGTAAATCAACTACATTTCAATTGTTAAAGATTAAAATAAAGAAGAAAAAGGCAGAAAAGGAGATGGAATGACTTTGGATGAAACAGGGTAGAGCATGGGAAAGCTAATGATGGAGCACTCGGGTGAGCAAACATGAGGGCTGCCACTGCCACCTGGGTGCAGAAGATGTACGATATTCTTTAGTCTTTATGTCTTGCAGTATGTCTGGAAAATATGTGCACTCCTGGAACTTTATAATTCTATTGGAGAATGGAAGAAACCTCTGTCACAATGTCCCAAAGAAGAAATGAGAGATTATGTTCAGATATGACTAAAGTATAAAGAGAAAGCAGGCCACCTCACAAGTGGGAAAGTAGTGACCAGGTCAGGGTGGCAGAGTTTGACTGTGGATAGGGCTCTTTCTTCATCTCTCCTAAAAAGGAAAACAGGGTGGGGCTTTCGTTCTACTCAGAAAGAGACCTACTATAGGGCTGAATAGAGGCCTAGTATAGGGCTGTAGGATGACTGCAGCCATGAAATTAAAAGACGCTTACTCCTTAGAAGGAAAGTTGTGATCAACCTAGAGAGCATATTAAAAAGCAGAGACATTACTTTGTCAACAAAGGTCCGTCTAGTCAAGGCTATGGTTTTTCCAGTGGTCATGTATGGATGTGAGAGCTGGACTATAAAGAAAGCTGAGCACTGAAGAATTGATGCTTTTGAACTGTGGTGTTGGAGAAGACTCCTGAGAGTCCCTTGGACTGCAAGGAGATCCAACCAGTCCATCCTAAAGGAGATCAGTCCTGGGTGTTCGTTCATTGGAAGGACTGATGTTGAAGCTGAAACTCCAATACCTTGGCCACCTGATGTGCAGAGCTGACTTGTTGGAAAAGACCCTGATGCTGGGAGAGATTGAGGGCAGGAGGAGAAGGGGACGACAGAGGATGAGATGGTTGGATGGCATCGCCGACTCAGTGGACATGGGTTTGGGTAGACTCTGGCAATTGGTGATGGACAGGGAGGCCTGATGTGCTGTGGTTCATGGGGTCACAAAGAGTTGGACACAACTGAGCAACTGAACTCAACTGAACTGATAGGGCTGAAAAGCCAGTGGGGATAATATCTGATTGTTAATGCTGAATAATCAGCAGAAATAAAAAAGAACTTGGTTGAGAAACTCTTTTGACTTTCCTCTATAATTCTTAAGCTTTTATAAAAATTATCTACTAATTATTTTGGTGTTTGGCCTGGAGAACAGAATCCACTCAACTCTTTGGCTAGGAATTTCTCTGGAACAGGTAGTTCTTGCCCTTTGTGAGGCCTGGTTGTTTGAGTCCCTTGTGTTTCCATGCACATGAAGCCTTATAATAAATGCCCTGTCTAAGTACACTTGAGTCCAGTAAGAAGGCCTGGGTGGAGTTGGATTTATTTAATAATTCATTCAGCCCAGAATGCTGCCTCTGGCAGAAGAGCCTAGAACAGATATTTTGTGATATAATTTTTGAGTTCCCTTTACCACAACCATAGTTAGACATATTTCCAAATAATCCAACCCTTCCATCTATGAGTTAACTAACAGACTAC
Source organism: Tragelaphus eurycerus (assembly GCA_935064755.1). Classification (NCBI taxonomy): domain Eukaryota; kingdom Metazoa; phylum Chordata; class Mammalia; order Artiodactyla; family Bovidae; genus Tragelaphus; species Tragelaphus eurycerus. The sequence goes on from CAKXYN010000080.1 coordinate 2,542,712, forward strand.
TACAATACATTTACTTCATCTATATACCTGTTAGGATTGTGTGTTGTGAATCTGAGTCAGTTGAACTGAGGTGGGCAAATCTACAGCCTGTTGTACAGAGTAAAATATTATAAGTCATGAAAGATAAACAAATATTGTATATTAACACATATATAGAGAGTCTAGGGACTTACCTGGTGGCTCAGATGGTAAAGAATCTGCCTGCAATGAGGGAGACCTGGGTTCAATCCTTGGGCTGTGAAGATTCCCTGGAGGAAGGCATGGCAACCCACTCCAGTATTCTTGGTTGGAGAATCCCCATGGACAGAGAAGCCTGACAGACAACAGTCCTGCTGCTGCTGCTAAGTCACTTCAGTTGTGTCCCACTCTGTGCGACCCCATAGACGGCAGCCCATCAGGCTCCCCCATCCCTGGGATTCTCCAGGCAAGAACACTGGAGTGGGTTGCCATTTCCTTCTCCAATGCATGAAAGTGAAAAGTGAAAGTGAAGTCGCTCAGTCGTGTCTGACTCTTAGCGACCCCATGGACTGCAGCCTACCAGGCTCCTCCATCCATGGGATTTTCCAGGCAAGAGTACTGGAGTGGGGTGCCATCGCCTTCTCCTAGACTACAGTCCATGGGGTCACAAAGAGTCAGATATGAATGAGCCACTAAGAATACGACATACAGGATCTAGAAGGATGGTACTGATGAACCTATTTGCAGGGCAGGAGTAGAGATGCAGACAGAGAACTGACTTGTGGATACAGTGAGGGAAGAAGAAGGTGGGAAGAACTGAGAGAGCAGCAGTGAAATACATACATTACCATATGCAAAATCGGTAGCTAGTGGGAAGTCGCTATATGACACAGGGAGTGCACTCTGGTGCTTTGTGACGGTCTAAAGGGGTGGGATGGGGTGGAGGTGGGAGGGAGGTTCAAGGTAGGTGGGGATATGTGTATACTTATGGCTGATTCACACTGTTGTACAGCAGAAACCAACACAACATTGTAAAGCAATTATCCTCCAATTAAAAATCAATTAAAGAAAAAGAAAAAAAGGTTTGTGTATCACTTTTAATAAAAAGACTTCTATTCTAGTCACTTAAAGAAACAGAGGCATAACTTTTTACCCAAGTGAGAAGGATTTTTTGAAAAAAGCAATCAGATTCTCAATAATACCAAGGCTTCAGTGATAGTCTTGGCCTTTCCTTCATGGATGCAACTACTACACTATTATGATGAAATTATTTGCATTATATGATTCTAAACACTATCTTCATATAGAGCAGATGGACCATTCCTAGGGTCTAGCAGAGCTCTTTTTTCTACGTGGTTTTTCTGTGAAGGTTGGTGGTTAACCCAACCTCCAGGGGAACTTATTAGAGACTGCCATCAGCCAAGGTTCATGGGACACTAACAAGAGTCATCATGAACATCTTCCTTTCATTCTCCTCCTTTACCTTTCCTTCCCTTTGAGGCCCAGAAGTCTCATCAGCAAAGGCCACTCCCCTCAAAGACATATATGGCAGTTCACTCCCATGGTGACTAAACAGGCTTTTCCTTTCTCCATATCTTGAGAATGATTTCATTTTTCTGGACCCTAGGGTGGTAAGGTACAGATGAGATGCACTTAGTCCTCATTTGCTTTCAGTGGGCTTTATAAATTTCTTGGTTTTACTTTTTCTGTTCATTGTTCTTTTCTCCCTATAGCCTCCTGAAGCTTCCACTTAAGTGTTGTAGCTGTTTGTTCATAGTTTTTCACTTTTCTCATTTTTTGAATCTTATAATACCACAATTATATGGGAAGATTAAATAGGCTGAAATATCTCAGGACATTATGAAATCAGTATTTGAAAATGTATAGTTTTTAAATCTGTTTTGTAAATATCATGTGGAAGGATGACACAATTTCAGGCTACAGATTTTTCTCTATTGATTAATTATAAAATTCCAGTCACAAAATTAAGACTAACACTAAAAGTTATTAAATTGTTGGAATCACAACATTCCCTATTTTATTTAGACACACAATGGATAGTGTCCATTTCAGTAATTACAGCTAGAACAGTATTCTTGTGCTGCTTACCAGTAAGCTTTTCCTGGGAGTCTCTGTTGAAAAGTTTATTTGGAAATTTTTTGTTACTCATAAACACCCCAACAGCTAAAATAATTAAACTCCACTTGACACAGTATTCGACATAGGAAAGAGGCTAACTGAAGAGGAAAATGTGGTCTTAATTTTTGCTGACTGAAATGTCATGTGTTTCATATATGCTATGGTTCACTTGGAACTGAACAGATAGAGCAGTCCAAGATTTATCATTATTTTAATATTGCACAATCATTTGGTATTTTTGAGGGGAAATGCCATAAAGTGATTCAAATAATGTAAAAACTAATTTCTTACTACACATTTTGAAAAGAGCTACAATATAAATAATTTTTCACAAACAAAATGTATGTATTTCCATCCTTTCAGTGACTGTATACACTTGGCAAGAGGCTGGAATCTTATTAGCTCTATTTATCATAACTACGCTGAGTACTTTCTTTCTAACTGGTCACACACACATACACACATCCCCCTCTCTACATTTTCCTCCATATCCCTTCTAGGTCAAGAGAACAGAGTGATAACCCTTGTCATAATATTCATTTGACAATGAATCCATGCCAGGATTCCAGTCCGTGTAGCACGTAATTGGTAATGATATGCTGGATTGTAACTAGGTCAGATGATACTAATAAGAACAACAGTTGGCTAAACATTGAATTCTGAGTCTTTCTCCAACCATGGATTTCTTCTAGTTCCAATCCTCACTACTTTCACTTTGTACATTTCACAGTAATTTTACTGAAATAACCTTTGACCACATCTTTTGACCTGAGAGAGGTCCTATTAGTGGGTGAAGGCAGGGAAAATGACCATGAGGAAATCTTCCTTTGCCCCAGCTCTCCAACTAACTTCTTGATCTTCTTGTGGGCTTGTATGGGAGATGTGGGGTTGGGAGAGGAGAACAAGAGAAAAGGTAAAAGGAACTGGTAAACACTAAATATTCATCTGCAATGTGTGAGACCTGGATTCAATCCCTGGGTCGGGAAGATCCCCTGGAGGAGGGCATGGCAACTCACTCCAGTTTTCTTGCCTGGATAGAGGAGCCTTGAGGGCTACAGTCCACGGGGTCGCAGAGTTGGACATGACTGAACAATTAAGCACGGATACTCTAAAAATAGATTTAGCATTTTTTAATCCCCATATAAGTGCCTTTTAATGATTCCACAGAAAAGTAAACATCTCGTTTTACACCAGTCACCTTGTATTTTCTTTCTGCTCACTTCCTCCTCTCCTGTCCGCAGCCTTCGTGTGTGTTAGTGTCTGTCCTTTCCCTGTTCTTTCACTCCTGTCTCCACTCTTCTAGTGATGCTGGATAACCTCATGATACTATATTAATTCACATACAAACGCTCTTCACATCTGTCTCTAATGTAGCCAGTTACCCCATTTGGACGTTTTGCGCACTCTCTTAAGTTTACTGCCTTGCAGGTAAATGGATGGGCCTTGCTGTCCACATGCTCTTTCAGGCACAGCAGGAGAAAAATCACTCCTACTGCCTAATCCTTCTTTTTCAGAGCAGACATAGTCACCTACTAAAGTTATAAAACAAATCCTCAACCTCCCCTGACTAAACGTCCCATGGTTGTGGCACTATTCTCAAAATAAAGGCCAAACGCTGGAACTTCTATAACCTGGTGCCTCCCTAAGCCTCTGCTTTGGGCTCCCTTAACTCTCTCCCGTCTGTACTGTGCTGCATCCTTGTTCACCTCTCGGTTCCTCAAACAAACCAAACTCATTCTTGCTCCAGGTTAGGGGAGAGACTGAAAAGGAGCTTTGCACATGCTCTTGCTACCTACAATCTTCCCCCAGCTCTTTGGGTAGCTTTCTTATTTTATTTTCCAGATCTCTGTTGAAATGTCAACTCCAACAGACAGATCCTTCCTGACTACTCTTTCTCAAGTAATTTCTTTATCTCTTCCTAAAACACACACAATAAACACACACAGGCACATAGACACTCATGCACCTACACAGATGCATGTGCACACATGCACACACACATGAACATACCTGTGTATGCGCATCATACAGACACATGAACACACATGTACATGTGTACCGCTGCCACCACCACTATCATAGTTATGCGCACAGTTATGACAGTGCTATTTATTTTCTTCACAGCTCTTATAGTATATATTATCATCGTTTGTTTGTTTACATGTGCAGTATCGGTTTCCTTTACTTGAATGTAACCTCTGTGAACATTAGGGTCTTATTTGCTTTCTGCATAGTCACATCCCAAGCAACTAGTCCAGTGCCGAGCACATTGCAGGCACTGACAAAAAACTGCTGCATGTTGAGTGAGCCGAGTAAGATTAGCTTGATTTTAAACAGATTTTGAAAACAAAAATCAAGCCCATTAATTAAACAGAAGAATAAAAACAGAAAAGGACTTTTGTAGAGAAAGGATTAAAAGCTACTTTTGTGGTGTTTTCTCAAGTATTAGGGATATCTGAGCATCTAACCCTTGTTTAATCTTCCTAATAATACTAACTCAAGGGATTAGTACGTTGCAGAAATCTTTTTGAATCTAACTCCTAGGGTAATGAAAATTAAAAAAAAGTAAACAAATGAGGCCTAATGAAACGTAAAAGCTTTTGTACAGCAAAAGAAACCATAAACAAAATGAAAAGACAACAAATAGAATGGGAGAAAATATTTGCAAAGAAAGCGAACAACAAGGGATTAATCTCCAAAATATACAAATAGCTTACACAGCTCAATATTAATAAAACAAACAATAATAACAAATGAAGCAACAGACAAACAACTAATCTCAAAAATATACAAGCAACTCCTACAGTTCAATTCCAGAAAAATAAATGACCCAATCAAAAAATGGGCCAAAGAACTAAATAGACATTTCTCCAAAGAAGACATACAGATGGCTAACAAACACATGAAAAGATGCTCAACATCACTCATTATCAGAGAGATGCAAATCAAAACCACTATGAGGTACCATTTCACGCCAGTCAGAATGGCTGCGATCCAAAAGTCCACAAGCAATAAATGCTGGAGAGGGTGTGGAGAAAAGGGAACCCTCTTAACACTGTTGGTGGGAATGCAAACTAGTACAGCCACTTTGGAGAACAGTATGGAGATTCCTCAAAAAACTGGGAATAGAACTGCCTTATGATCCAGCAATCCTACTGCTGGGCATACATACTGAGAAAACCAGAACTGAAAGAGACACGTGTACCCCAATGTTCATAGCAGCACTGTTTACAATAGCCAGGACTTGAAAGCAACCTAGATGTCCATCCACAGATGAATGGATAAAAAGCTGTGGTACATATACACAATGGAGTATTACTCAGCCATTAAAAAGAATACATTTGAATCAGTTCTAATCAGGTGGATGGAACTGGAGCCTATTATACAGAGTGAAGCAAGCCAGAAAGAAAAACACAAATACAGTATACTAACACATATATATGGAATTTAGAAAGATGGTAGCAATAACCCTGTTTACAAGACAGCAAAAGAGACACTGATGTATAGAACAGACTTTTGGACTCCGGGAACGGGAGAGGGTGGGATGATTTGGGAGAATAGCATTGAAATATGTATAACATCATATCTGAAACGAGTTGCCAGTCCAGGTACGATGCCTGATAACGGATGCCTGGGGCTGGGGCACTGGGACGACCCAGGGGGATGGTATGGGGAGGGAGGAGGGAGAGGGTTCAGGATGGGGAACACATGTATACTTGTGGCGGATCCATCTTGAGGTATGGCAAAAGCAATACAATATTGTAGTTAAGCAAAATAAAATTTAATTAAAAACAATAATAAAACAAACAATCTAATCAAAAAAGGGCCAATCTAAATAGAAATTTCTCTAAAGAATACATTCAGGTGGCCAGAAAAGCACATGAAAAGATGCTCAACATTACTAATTATAGGAGAAATGCAAGTTAAAACTGCAATGAGCTATCACCTCACACTGGTCAGAATGGCTATCATCAAAAAGTCTACAAACAATAAATGCTGGAGAGGGTGTGGAGGGAACCCACATACTTTGCTGATGGGAATGTTAACTGGTACAACCACTATGGAGAACAGTATGGAGGTTTCTTAAAACCTAGAACCAGAACCCCCATATGATTCGTCAGTCCCACTCCTGGGTATACATCTGGAGAAAACAATGCTTTGAAAAAATACATGCACCCCAATGTTCATAGCAGCACTATTAACAATAGCCAAGACGTGCGAGCAATCTATTAATAAATGTCTATCAACAGATGAATGGATAAAGAAGATGTGACACATAAATGGATAAAGAAGATGTGATACATATATACAAAGACATATTATTCAGTTATAAAAAAGAACAAAACAATGCCATTTGCAGCAACATGAATGAACCTAGAGAGTGTAATACTAAGTGACAGACAAAAAAGGACAAAAACCACACGATATCATTCATATGTGGAATCTAATTTTTAAAAATGATACAAATGAACTTATTTATAAAACAGTGCCACAGATTTTGAAAACAAACTTATGGTTACCATAGGGGAAATGTGAGGATGGGGGGAGGAATACATCAGGAGCTTTGGGTTAATATGCTATATATAAAATATATAACCAACAAGGATCTACTGAATAGCACAGGGAACTCTACCCAATATTCTGTAATAACCTATAAGGGTAAAGAAACTATAAAAGAAGGAATACGTGTATAATTGAATCACTGTACCTGAAACTAGCACAATGTTGTAAATCAACTATATTTCAATAGCTTTTTAAAGGAATTATCATTCTGGACTTAGAAGTGTAACTATAGTCAGTCGCTTGTATCTTCAGGTTTTGCATCTGCAGAATCAAACAACATCAGATGAAAAATATTTTTTAAAAGTCCAGAAAGTTCTAGAAAAACGTAATTCGAATTTGCCATATGCTGGCAACTATTTACGTAGCATTTACTTTGTATTAGATATTACAAGCAATCCAGAGAGGATTTAAAAGTATACTGGAGGATGCGTGTGGGTCATATGCAAATACTATACCACTTTGTATAAGAGACTTGAGGATCCACAGATTTTGATTTCAATAGGCAGTCCTGGACCCAACTGCCCAAGGATCTTGAGGCAGGATTACCTGTATACCAAATCCAATAGAAACGAGAATCCAGCCAAGGACTGGGTACTGAACCAAGCCCCAGACTCCATGGTAAAGACTATTCAACAAGAAATGAGCCACCTGCATCTATGGCATGAAGCTCCTCCCAAGAATAGAGCTAGACAAGCACATCAGATGTGGCTTTATGACTAGGTAGACACATGTACTGGATGCCGTAGGACTAGGAAGAAAACTGAAGGAGAAACAAAGTTAGGTTTTCCTTAACTGAGCTTATTCATATATTGTTTCTTTTGACCACATGCATTCTGAATGCAGATGACTTTCAAAGCTTAATTCTCCTTGGAAGTCATATTTTCTTTGAAGATAGCCCTACAGTACCAGGCACTCAGAGGAAGAACAGTTTCAAGGCCACTGTTCTTTATACGTCAATATGCAATTTTGCAAAATATTTCATTAGAATTCCTTGAAGATTAGAACAAAGGTCAACAATCTAGGGCTCCCTGGTCAAACCTGGCCAGCTGTCCATCTTTTTTATTTTTTTTTTTTTTTGTAAATAAGGTTTTACTGGAACAGAGCCATGCTTGTTCATTGGTATATTTGTCTTGATTGTTTTTGTCTTACCACAGCAGAGCAGACAGACTACGAGGCCTAAATTATTTATTACATGGCCACTTATAGGAAAAGTTTCCCAACCTCTGAATTAGAGCACACAAACGAGAAAACTCCATGTTAACAGTGAAACATCCAATTATTCATCAATGTGAATTTACAAAATAGCACTCGGTGCAACCACAATCCTAACAAGTTTTGTTTGCGAGAACTCCATGGGCCTTCTTTTAGAATTCTCTGAAATAAATGTTTGGCTGCACTGTACTCTGGACATTCTATTTGCAGTTGTCATCACTTTTAACCTGCTAACGATGTGCCTCTTTACATTTCCCTTCCTGTTGCCCCCAACACTATGTGTGCATCCTGCTGTACTTATATGCTGTAATTTAGAAAAGGTTTCTCTACGTCTTTAAGACTCCAAAGGAATCTCCTCTGCTGCCTCAGGAAGGGTGCTCTGGAATTGCTCACATTCTTCACCACTTACAACTTATCTCTTGAACTGCAAAACGCCTAAAAATGTTTCATTCACCAGGGAGTTTGGGGAAAATTTTTAAAATAATAATATTAGAATAAAACAATATTCATTTAAATTATATAAATCCAGAGAAGAAATGGTCATATTAAAGTCCAGTTTCTGAACAAATTTCTCTTAGAAATAATATATGATTCAACTTCTAAAACAGATTGGAAAATTCAAATGGACAGAAGGGATAGTTTACATTCTCCGGTTTAAAAGAAATGGATGTTTTATGACAGGGATAGCAAACTTTAAAAGCCTGAGGAAGTATTTTTCTTTAGTAAACTTCTGAGTGCTGATAATTTTCTGTAAATTCATAGGGATGCGTAAAATTCTATCCAATGTTTATTTTATCAGGCATAGGTTTTTTCTCTGTAATTGTGAGATATACGCTGTTAAATAGGCAAGAGAGTAGAGATTATAAGTATTGTTTCCTTGTAGAAATTATGAACAAAGAAATATTTTCCTCCTCTCTTTCCTTGTTTAGAACAGTGCCTGAAAAACAGTAGACAATAAATTATTGAATGAATGAATGAATGAAAATTAAGTTCAAGCCACATTTTGTATGAATGGGTTTGAAAAATGCATCCCTTTTACTGGGATTATCATTCTTGATTAAATTTATAACCATATATTTTTGGTTTTTGCTTACCACAGAACAGCTTAAGATCAGATTACTGTCTAGGAGGAGATTTGGAAAACATAAGAGACAGAATGCCCAACCTGATTTAAACTCTTATGCGTGGTTCCACTGGCAAACAGTCATGGAAGCACTCAACTTGTATATCTGTTTTGAAGTTGGACACTGAGCCATGAACACTTTTCATACACACACAAGCCAAGATAACTGGCTTATTAAAAATTAATGATGCCAATAAAGACATCAGTGCAACTATAATCCTATCAAGTTTTGTTTAGATTGATGTAATGGAATAGAGTCCAGAATTAAATGGTCAATTCACATATGTGGTCAATTCATATTGACAAAGATGCCAAGATAATTCAATAAAGAGAGGAAAATCTTTTAAACAAACAATGGTGGAACAAATGGATTCATGTAGCAGAAAAGTTAGTAACAACCATCTACTGTCACCAAATGCAGAAATTAACTCAAGGTGAATTACAGAACTACATATAAAAACTAAAACTATAAAGCTTCTAGAAGAAAGTATATGAAAATACTTTATGATCTCAATATTTGCAAAGATTTCTTAGACAAAGAAACCAAATGGCACTAAACATAAAAGAATTTAAAATTGTACTTCATGTAAATTAGAAACATATATCCTTTAAAAAATATCATTAAGAAAACTAAAAGATAAGCCACAGTCTGGGAAGAATTTTTTGCAATGCATATATTTGACACATATGTGGCAAGCAACCCAACATGGGTTGCCAAAGATGGGCAAAAGCTTTGAATAGACTATTCACAACAGAAAATGTATAAAATATCAATAAGCTCATGAAATAATAGTAAATTAAACTAAAAAAATTAATTTGCATTTTCCTGTTATTAGAATGGCTACAAATTTTTAAATTGTCAATACCAAGTGTTAAGATGTGAAAAAACCAGAAACTCTCATATCTGCCTGATGGGAGTATGAAATATTGCAACCACTCTGTAGAACCTTTGGGCAGTTTCTCATAAAGTCAAATCTATATCTATCTAATAACATGGATATTCTATTCCTAAATAATTACAAATGACATAAACACAGGTTAACAGGTGAATGGATAAACCATCTATGATGCATTCATATAACAAAATATTACTCCACAATACAAATAAACAAATCACACACAATGACATAGATCTCTTTCAAAAATATTATGCCAAATAAAAGGTCATATGCAAAAGAGAATGTATGAATTATTTCATTTATATAAAATTCTAAACAGGTAAAGCTAATCTGTAGGTGACAGAAAGTAGATCAGTGATTACTTAAATGGCTGGGTGGGCAGAGAATGAACTACAAAGGTTAATGGACATGTTCTTATATTTTATCATTGGTGGTAAAATGGATAAAATCACTCATCAAAACTCATTAAACTGTGTACTTAAAATGAGTGCATTTTATTGTATGTGAATTATATATCAATGAAGATGATATAAAAAGAAAAAACACTTAAACGGGACAAGAAATATGAATAGATACTTAACAAAAGAGAGATACAAGTCTCTAACAAGCTTGTGTAAAAATGCTTAACTAATTTTTAGTCATGAAGGAAATACAAATTATAACCACAGTGCCATATCATTTCATATTCCTTATAAAGTTAGGCATACATCTACCCTATCATCCATCAATTTGAGTCCTACATCTGAACCCAAGATAAATGAAAACACATGTCCACCAAAAGACTTGTGCGAGAATGTTTAGAGCGGCGTTAGTTATAGGAGCCCCAACCTGGAAACAAACCAAATGTCAATTAATAAGAAAACAGATAAACAGCTGTGTAATAATTCTATAATGCTATAATACTCATCTATACAAGGAATTAAACTGCTTATATACATAGCAACAGGAACAATCTCAGAAACATTCTTCTGAGCTAATGAAGTCAGATACAAGAATATACACTGAATGATTCTACTCATATAGAACTCATGAACAGCCAAATTATTCTCATAGTAATAGAAATGAGAACTGTGGTTACCTATGCAAGGGGGATTGACTGGAAGGCCTGTGAGGAAACTTTCTGGACGATATAATTCTGATAAATGTTAAAAATGTATTTAATCGACTTTTCTTTGAAGAAAATTTTAAACATCGCCCCCTTAAGTGGAATTTGATTCTTTTAGTAATTAAAACATTTAATTCATAGTTCACATTATTGCCAAAATCATTCAGTGAAGTAAAACTGTATTTGTTCATTTGTTTAGTAGTACTTGAGGGTTATTTTTTTAACTTAAGAATGGATTGCTTTTCTTTGGATTCCTTTTCTATAGCAAGCAAATATCACTACATAGGGGTGAGAAGGACGTGGAAGAGATTAAGGTCATTATTGCTAGTTGAAAGGTAAGACTTGAGACTGATTAGCTACCAGACAACAGAGAAAGAACACACCTTCTGGGAGCCTCACCTTGTAACACTCGTTCTTTATTTTTCTATTTCGGCTTTTGTCACGGCTTGCTGAATCCCTTGGTGGGGTAGCTGGTGGAAACAGGAGTAGAATATCTGGGAGCTCCAGAATTCACATCCCCTCTTGCAGGAATTCTTTTAGGAGGTGAGGCTGGCGGCCAGGAGCAGGAACCCCTGCCTTTGTCGCCTGGATGTATCCTGGCAACCTGTCAACAAAACGAACAGGACTGAGTTCTATAGTAACAGATTGGAAACTCCAAAACAAGGGGAGAAGAAACTCAGAAACAGATGGCAAGATAGGTTATGGACCTCAGCTTTCTTTGAAGTTGACTCTGGGAGTTTTACCAGTGGAGTAAGCATCACACAAAGGGATGCAGATTGATTTAAACCATTCTTGGCAATGGAATGGAGAAACACTTCTTTTTTCCTAAAGAAGAAAAAAAATTACTGATTATTCTATTGATCTTTTCTAGAATGTTTAAAAATAGACCTTGACCTCCTCTAAAAGGATATGGATATTCTCCATGGTTCTCAAAGGGTGTGTTGGTCTGAAATATAACAAAACTGCAAGAGATAGAAGGTAATTATTTTCTAATGTGTCTTAAGATATAGAAACCATTGCTAAAAACTAAGGTCAACATTTAAAAATGTCTCTAAAATATTTTTAAAAACCCTACATTTAAAAATACTCTGAGACATTAAGCTAATCATGGTACACTTCTAAGAAATTATTTTCTAATTCTGTAAATATTAAAAACTCATGAGGTGAAACAGTTTACTAACCTAGGAAAAAGTCCATAATATGTTTCTAAATGAAAAAGAGAAGCTACAAAGCAGAATAAATATGATCTCATTAAACTCTGTGTATGTGTGTATGCACACATGTCCACATACATGTGCTTAAAGAACATATACTAAAATGTTAACAGCAGTTATCACTGGATGATGAACTTAAGAAACATTTTATTAAATGTTCCTTAGGGCTAGGAATTAGGGAGAAAATTCTAACCTTCTAGATTCCAAAATCCTATCCTTCACCCCTAGATAACTGAATTGGGATATACAGGTAATTCACAGGACTATTAATTCTGTTGAAATAACTTCAGACCACACAGTCTAAAGATCTCACTAGATAATGAAGTTCCATATTCTAACACTAGATAATGCTCTAGAGATGAGCAGATGTGTCCTCGACAGAGATTTAAAGATATCTCAATTATACTATCACATAAAATAGTTCTAATTTGGATGTTTTTCTCCCAATACCATTCAAAAGATACCATACGTAGATGATAAAGCATACCTAAAATAACTAAACAGCTGCTATGACAATGACTAAATATTGAGATGGGGAAAGAAAATTTAGTCTTACATTTGGCTTTCTTACAAACTTGTAGGTCCCTAGTTAACATATTTCTTACTTTATACAAACTGCATGCCTTCTTGGTCCTATTGTGAGCTAAATGAGATATTTCTCATTTAGCCCAATAAGTAAACACCACCCCAAGTGCACACACAGTATTCAGTCCAGTGGCCAGCTATTGGAGCCAGATGGCAGAAGAACAAACAGGAAATGCTGGCGTGGGACAGGACAACCCCGGGAAAACACCAGGAGAGCAGATATTTCCATGCTAAAATAGGGCAAAGAGTTCTGTATCTGGACGGGAGGGACTGCTCTCAGGAGGCCCGAGAACAACAGCTCTTGTGGCAGTGGGCACACGAGTTAGCTGGGTCACTGACAGTGCAGTCACAGCCCTTCTTCCCTTAGTGGGGCTGCTGAGCGGCCAGCTGCTTTTCTGCATTCGTTGGAGATGCTTCGGAAAGTGAGTGGAGAGGAACCCTTTGTATTCTCCCCAGTTCTGGACCCACTTGAAATTCTTCGGTTTGTAGTTTCAGCTTAAATTGAACTTCCTGGTGTTCAAATTTATTTCATCTTGGCTAAATAGGCCTTCCTAGGTATCTCTCTTTCTCTTCTCCCTCTCTAACTTTTAAAGGAACAAAAACTCTGAAGCAGCTTATTTTTTTAAAAATCAAGCTCAAAAGCTATCTTGGACATCACACAGCTTTACAACACAATCTTTTGATGATTTAAGTGTAAATGAAGCAGAAACATATGGATTCCATTTCCCATAAATCATACACAATCCTCAAAAAAATCAAGGGAGAATGTGCTCAGCACAATGTATTCTGTTTGGTTGAACCCAAAACATCTGAAGAATACTTGGAGGCTGATGGATCCAAAATATTTATCCATCTCTATTTATAACCTTGGGAGTGGGGGAAGCCCTTGATTCATGGTGACAGTTAAACTGCTCACATGTGCTAAGTGGGCAACCAGAAACCAGTGCAAGCTTAAAGATAATGGTGTTATCCTTCTCCTGTTCCCGCTCCAGACATTCAGGTCGACCTCGGATCAATAATACTGAAGCCCTTACTTAAACAGAGCTAGTCAAGTCAGTATTGCTCGAGCTTTCCTCGCCTAAAACAACTGCGAGTTATTTCAAGCTATTGGATGTACAGACAAGTTCGTGTCGCTGTAGGATAATGCCAGCCTCCACCAATAATCCAGAACTGACCCCTTGTGGCAACAGCCCCACCACAGGGAATTCTGGATTACTTTCCCCTCATAAAACCACAGCTGTTGCACCTCCGCAAGCCGCCTCCCCCCCATCTTTTTTTCTTTTTCTTCATTTAAAGGATAAATCACGGTGATTTTATAGACCAAGAGAAACACTGTTCCTTGCTGGTATCTCTGACTGTCCTGATGTCTCTTGATTGATGCAAAGCCCAAATCTTAACTCTGAAAGTTACTACTGATAGTCCTTTTGAGTTTATTTAAACTGGGCAGGGGCCACATGCTGTGTGGAAGAAATTTTTTTTTTTTTTTTTTTTTTTAACAGCAGCAGCAAGAACTCAAACACGATGTTTGTGAAGTTTCACAAAATAGGTAAACTGGGCATCATGTCCTCTTCATGCCAGTTACGGTCTTCTTCTACCCCTTGCCTTACTGCCTAACTCAGAAACGGCCGGCAGCAAACCACGCGACATCAGTTGTCTCAAAACCTTCAAGAACACTGCAGCAGGAAGCATTAGCAGCAACCCCCCCCCCACCTTTTTTTTTTTTTTTACAGATGAGGAAACTGGGCTTCCAGGGCTTTCCTGGGCTTTCCCCTAATTGCAAGGCTAACCCAAAGCAAATCTGGGATTGAAATGTGTGTCTTTCTCTTACTCAGCCACTCTCCTTCCTCTGCCTCCTGCACAGCCTCTCTGCTAGACTGCCAGACAGAACAGTCTGACCTTAAAACAGACAGTCGTTTTTCAAGATGTGGCTTTTGTCACAAGAAAAGTCTTTACGTAAAGTAAATTTGAAAATGTCTAAATTTAAACCATTGCAAAATTTGTCCTGTAGGAGATTAGAAAGAAAGGGGGACAATAGACTTTAAGTATAGACTTTGAAACTTTAAAAAAAAATTAAAAAATGTGTTGTGTGTGATAGGATCCTAACCCAACAGATTTTATAACCCTACCCTCCCTCAGGACTCTTTGCCCAGGGCAGTATTTCTCAACACTTTTAAAATTTATTATTATTATTGCTCCCCCTCCAAGTATTTTTGGCTTTTCTGGTGGCTCAGATGGTAAAGAATCTGCCACAATGTGGGAGACCTGGGTTCGATCACTGGGTTGGAAAGATTCCCCAGAGAAGGGAATGGCTACCCACTCCAGTATTCTTGCCTGGAGAGTTCCATGGACAGAGGAGCCTGGCGGGCTACAGGCCATGTGGTCGTAAAGAGTCGGACACGACTGAGCGACTAACACTTTCACTGAGCGACTAACACTTTCACTTTCCAAGTATTTTTATATATTTTTTCCTAATTCTCCTGGATTTCATCACCATCAAATTTTAATACCATAGATATGCCTTATATCTGATTATGTATTGCAGCCCTTTGGTGGCCTACAAACCAACGTATTATCTAAGATTACATCACCCTCCAAGCCAATTTTTACTGCCCTTTGGGGGAATACATGCCTGGGAGACATTCATCCAAAGAGCTGACAAGGTTGGCCTCAGATAATCTATCGTCAAGCTGATGCACAGAAAAACTGACCAGGAGACCACAGAAACCATGGAAACCCTTCCTAAATTACCAGAACTAAAAAGCACAGTAAATTGTCCCTAACCATGTTCAAGAGAAAAATGGACTTGTTTGAAAAGGGGCAATAAACACACCATATTTTCTATGCATCTGAGTGGCTTTATCATAGAACTAGAACTCTTAGAGCTCAAGTGGGCTTTAAAATAGCGTCCAGCGCAGCCAACTGTCTCCAGGCAAGAAGATATTATTGGTCTATTTTAAATTGATGAGGCATCTAAGCTGAGGACATTATTTGTTTATGGGCCACAGATTGAAACTCAGACTCCAATAAAAAATTAGTCAAAGGACTCTCCTGCTTTATCTCTGACACAGTGCAAACATTGGCAGGCCAAAGAGAAGGGTTTCTTTCTTTTGATCCCCTTTCCTAAGGACAGAGGATATTTCTTCAATACTGATATCTAGTACTCCACCAATAATAAAATATTTTGTGTATACTGTGCTGTAAAACCTCCTTGTTTCAAGGGCCTGAGATTCAAGCTGTGAGTCTGGAGGAGTCATCACAGCTCTGGCCCTCCAGGCGTCCTGGCTCAGCTCCCCACCCTGCTACTCCACCTTCCCAACAGCCACCAAGCCAGGTCTGAAACACAGTACTTGTGAATTGCAGGCACTCAGTCAAGATTCACTCACTAAACTGGGCACACACCTTTTTTGTTATGAGAGATAACAGTGACCAGTTTGGTTGAAGATGACAAGAAGTTACAAGATGTTAAGTCCAGATTAATAGTCAAAGTTTTCTATGTAATATAATGTAAACATCTTGAAATAAGTTTGCCTTTCCAGAGAACTGGCAGAAATCCAAATCCTTAGGGCATGTGAATGATAAATGTTTAATATATTTAATCATTAGTTTATTACCCACAGATTTCTAAAGCTGGTTTAAATTAGAGTGTTCCCAGCTGATAACAGTCTAATATTTTACCTTTTCATGTGTATTTTATGAAGGGCATTTTAGCCTCTTAATTGAAAACAGTAAATTATAAGGGGATTCCCTCTAATTCTTTCCACAGGTCTCCAGGGGATGCATGTTTCTTCTCTGAAATTTTGCTCCCCTGGTTGGTGTCTCCTCTCTAGCACATCTAATTTCTTCTGTTCTGGCTTCTTACCCCCCACTGTCAGAGTCTCAGGTGTCCTCTGTCTTAAAAACATTGAGAGAATAGCAATGAAACGTATACATACCATATGTAAAACAGATGACCAGTGCGAGTTTGATGCATGAAGCAGGGCACCCAAAGCTGGTGCTCTGGGACAACCTAGAGGGGTAAGATGGGGAGAGAGGTGGGAAGGGGGGTTCAGGATTGGCAGCGGGGGACAAATGTATACCTGTGGCTGATTCATGTTGATGTATGGCAAGAAACCATCACAATATTGTAAAGTAATTATCCTCCTATTAAAATAAATTAATTAAAAGAAACCAATCTATGTTGTGGGCACCTATCTTCTTCTTGATAAAGAGGCATCTAAGCCACTGCCCCTATTCTCCTCATATCTCCTTTCATTTTAAACACTTTCTCTAGCCTATCATCTGGTTCCTACCCTCTTTTCTCACTGGAGCATCATCTTAGAACATCATGAGTGCCATCCTGATCAACTCATCTAGAAGGGTTCCTTGGTTCCCATCACCCACAATGACTTTGATGCACTTAACACTGTCACCCTCCCACCATAGAAATGTTCTCCTCTCTCAACCATCCCATTGAGAGTACAAATTCCTCAGACTGACTTCAAGACCTGATAACTATAATCAATCCAAGCAGAGTTCAAAACCTAAGTCACAGCCTATAGATTCTGATGTGGATGCTGTTGGTCACCAGTCTGATTGAGTGGGGAGAGAGATGGCAGCTGGTTGGCAGGAAGCACTGTATTCTGAATCCTAGAAAGAAAGAATGAAAGAAAGAAGAGAGATGATTTTTGGAATTTTCTGTCTTTCCTTATTACCTGCTTTCCTGCTGAGCTTCACCAAGACAGAAACTTGGTTACAATAAAAACATGTGAAAGCTTTACCTAAGAGTTGGTCAGTATCAGCAAGATCAAGTTTGTTTGCCTTGTCAAGGCTCTCCCTGAATTCTGAAAGCCTGAAGTGAACTCTTGAGGCAACCATGTCCCCACTGCCCTAGCAAGCTGCCTAATGAAGCTGGATTGAAGACACAAAGGAGGGAACGTCAGAAAAAGACAGTATTGTTCAGACACCCACCTAGTCTGACTCTGTACAAACCAAAATGAAACTTAATAGGAAGATAATCCTCTGAATTAGTAGTGTTCAACTTGTAGCGATTACTAAATGTCCACCCCCAGACACACTACATTTGGCAATGTCTATTTATTGGTTGTCACATATGGATTTTGGGTGCTGCTACCAGCATCTAGTGGGTACAGGCTAGGGATGCTGCTAAAAATCCTACAACATACAACAGCCCTCCACAGCGAAGAATGATCTGGTTCAAAAAGTTGATAGTGCCAAGGTTGAGGCTATGCTCTAGATTCTCCATGTGTTCAAATAAGGGTGCTTTCTTTCCAGAAGAGCCTGTGTTAATGGATCTTTCCAGATTCATGGTGCATAACTAAGGGATTACATTACAAATGAAGCAGCAGGCATGGAGATTTTAAGCAGCTGAGTCATATTTCTATGGCCAAGTGAGGACACCTTTAAAATGTGAATGTAAGTCTGGCCTGACGGGCTTTGAAGCTTAGGCTCTTTCCACATACTCTGGCCCAAGTCAGGTGGCAGACATTCAGTCGTACATGACTAAGGGTGAAATCACTTCTGCCATTCAAAAACCAGCTAGAGAAAGTGCAGGGCCAGAGACGTGAGCTGAGTCTTCACTGGTGAAAGCTGTAATGGAATTAGAGTGGGCGAGAATAAAGCTAGGAGATGTCTGAAGCGTGGGCAAGCAAAGACCCTGAGGGATGAGTATAGAGCCCAGTTACAGGAAACTTTAATAAGACACCATCAGCTTGGCTGGTCAAAGGCAGACACACCACAGTTTCTCCTAGATAAAGAAAGGACAGACAGAGGCTCTTGTGAAGTCATAATTCCAGTTAGGCAACCAGTTAGTCTTAGGCCATTACGGCCATGAACATGCTGTTTTGTACTGCCCTTTGGGCTACTAGACATTTTGCCCTCTAGGCCCCCACAGCGTCCACCCAATAAGAAGCAATTTCTCCCTTCCCCTCTTACTTCCTGAGTGCTCCTTCTCAGAGCAGCTGCTCAGTATCTAACCACTGAATTTTGAACCTCATGGCTAGCAAGATATGGCTTTTGACTCATATTGCTATTATTAACTACATATGTTATCTCTCTCCACTGTCAGAGTCAGATGAAGATTTTTATTTTCTATAATTGTGGAGTCCCTGATTTAACAAATATTAGCTATGTCTCTAGTCTAAACTCTTTATTGTTCTGTCGCTAAGGTGTGTCCAACTCTTTGTGACCCCATGGACTGCAGCATGCCAGGCCTCCCTGTCCCTCACTATCTCCCAGAGCCAAGTTCATGTCCATTGAATCTGTGATGCTATCCAACCATCTAAACTCTAGCCCACTTCAGTTTAGAAAAGAGGCTTCTAAGGTCTGGAGGGAGAAAATGATCCACCTAATTTAATGAAGAGTCAAACACACACATTCATATGTATTCTTCCTCACTCTGTCTTTGGACACTATTATTCATTTTCTTAAAGGGGTATATAGATATGCATATATATAAAATTTTTAAATGAAGAAAGGGTATACACACACAAAATATTTTTTCCCCACCCCTGACTCACCAGGTTCCCACTTCAGGACCTACCGCAGCAGCAGCCTCTGTTACCCGTTTCTTGTGCACTCTTTCGGAACGTCTGTGCATTTACAGAAGTACACTTACACGTGCATATCACCTTCTGACCTGCAGGCTGGTGTCCTTCCCATTTCTCTCTATGGCCACTGCAGCTTCTATTGCTCAAGACCAGCTGTGACAAAACAGATGACACATTTGTCCTGTTGAAGGAAAACTTGGTGACTCAGACACAAATTGTTCCATACACCTTTCATCCTCATTACCAGGTAACTCTGCCAAGGTCAAGTGGTGACATTCTGATTTACTACTAAGCAGACTGACTACGACTCACATTTGACGAGAATCTGAAATTCAAATACCAAAAAGAAAAAAAAATATATATTTCCTTAAGTCTTCCAGTTTCGTAATCAAACTTGCTTTTTTTGCTTTGTTGAAAATATTATTTTCCTCTTGGTTCAATGAACACTGTCTATCTGAAGGAACAAAAACAAGACTTCCCCTGAACTTCCAATTAATCACCAAATCTTTAAATTTAAGATCCAATTTCACCCCATTCCTAAAATCTCTATTTAGTGGCTCAGAGGGACGAAGGAGCCTCACTGTTTTCACTGGCAAAATGAGGGTGAGCCAAATCCAGGCTCCAGGTATGAAATACAAATTTGGCTGACTGTAGATATGCCATTTACTAGAACCTGTATTCGAATAAATCAAGGATACATTTCTCTTGGCTCTTATAGAGAGCCTTTCAAATGGTGACTCCAGCCCTCCTAAGGATTTTGTCCAGATCGCCTGAAAGTGAACAATTTTCACAAGTTTGTTTTGGCATCCACAGCATAAATTTTTATTGAAAGTCACAGTTGTTTTAGTGGGCACCACAGTCTCCCAAGAGACCTCTATTGGGGCCTCCCAGCCAATTTGATGAGAACTATGTGCACCTAAAACATGCCAAGTGTTGTAAGGACTGACCTGCCCTCCAACTCCTTGCTCGTCGGTACATGACCACTGACTTGTTTGTACTTTGCATTTAAGGACGTGCTCTTGAGTGTGTCTGCAGAATCTCTGAAATCAAGCAGTCATCTCCATATTGAAGATTCTTTTTTTTTTTCTTCAAAGGTTTCTGTTTCTCTGGAGTTACACCCAATTTATTCTATCATATCAAACAGGTAAGGCAAAAGGAGAATGGGTTCACTAGGAATATACATTTTCCATGGAATGAAACAAAATAAAGATGTGTTTGGGAAGGAAAGGAATGTAGCCCAACCCGATTCTCAAAATGTCCTTTAAATAACCAGTGGGGGAAGATCACGGATTTAGGAGGCTTCAAAAGAGTATGTAGAGGTATTTTGAGACAAAAAAGGACATCTTTCATTTCTATACTACCATACATAAATCATCACATAATCACTAGGAAGGCAAACCAAAATGGGCTGAAATTTGAGTTTACAAGGTCCTTGTCCCATGATTGAGAGGTCTTCCACATTTTTCCTTTATTACTTTTTCTATGGGCCATTTTATCCTTGTGTTTTATTACTTAGAATGATGGGAAAACTTAGAATTTTACTTTATGAAATAGTTAAGAAGAGTTAGATTATTAATGGATCAACACTAAAACAGCACAATTCTCATTTAAAAAAATTAAACTAAAACCCTCTAAGCCATCTTTTTCATATTTATAAACAGCTTTCTTAACAAATTTTCATTAAGGCCAGAAAACTAATACAGCAAAGAAAAAAAGTACATGAAATAAATTTTATTAGCTTTTCTCAGTGAAAAAAATGTCTCATGCCAACCAGAAGAGAAAAGAAACCTGCTATTTTACAATCTTCACCTTCCCTTCAATTATGCTAGCTTTAATATTTTTCCCTTGAATTCCCATGGGTTATACAGAACTCTTAAACCTCAAGAATAAAAACAAGAAGGCTTTTCAAAATCACATGGGTAAAGTCTCAACTTGCTGTTAAAAATACTACTGATGAGGCCAATGCTTCCTTCTCTGGGAAGGTTTCATAGGTTACATGAACTCAGACAGCCACAGTGGGCCACGCTGAATGACAGAGGGTGTGGCATTCTGCATCACCACTTCTCCAGAAAAATATCATGGCAGATTCTAGGAGCGATCCCACCAAAAGTTATTCCCTGTTTCATTTCCCCTTTCCTCTTTCCCACTAATGAGGCTTAAAAAAGGAAGATTACTTTCCCATCCTCCCTTCCACCTGGGGATAGCTGTATCACCAAGTTATGGTTAAAATGACATTAGAAAAAGTTGATAAAGGGCAGTGCTGCTAACACTTTACTATGGGTAAGAATTACCTGGGGATCTTGGTAAGATGCAGAATCCAAATCAGTAATCAGGATGGGACCTGGAATGTTGCACTTTAAGTTCCGGGTGATGAACCATGTGTCATGTGAGAACCACAGTTTGGGTACCAAGGTGTTAGAGGGCATCTGGCAAGGACTTTCTTCCTTAATTCGGAGAGAGGTGTGCAAAAAGAAAGCTACTTCCTGTCCTTCCCTTCAGCTTCCTGCTTTGAATAGAATTGAAGGAGGAGATAGGTGTGGGGCTGAATAAGCTATCGTGTATCCAAGAGGGAGGGAATTCCACAAACAGAGCAGTGCAAAGTAGAAGAATGGAAAGCGTCCAGGTATTGTTAATTACTTTCTTTGTCTCCATTTAACTCAAACTCAGTTTTAGTTCAGAATCTTTTTATATCCACAACGGCCTTGTCAATACAATCAAAGAAACTCCTCAAGCTTGAAAAGTATTTGTAGGTGAGTGCTGAAGCTGAAACTCCAATACTTTGGCTACATCATGTTAAGAGTTGACTCATTGGAAAAGACCCTGATGCTGGGAGGGATTGAGGGCAGGAGGAGAAGGGGACGACAGAGGATGAGATGGCTGGATGGCATCACCGACTCAATGGACATGAGTTTGGGTAAACTCCGGGAGTTGGTGATGGACAGGGAGGCCTGGTGTGCTGCAGTTCATGGGGTCGCGAAGAATTGGACACGACTGAGCGACTGAACTGAACTGATACATCTTGGGCTTAATCAATGATCACCTTAAGATAAATGTGGAAGATAGCAGGCTGAGTCTATAAATCATTGTGTTCTAAAGGGCCTACGGAAACTCCCAGGAAAGAAATTATCTGAAGAGAAGAAGCAATCTTTTAGATGTATTGCTTTGTTTGGGGGTACTCAGTGCCAGGACAGAGAGGATAATGATGATTCTAAGCATAACCTTATTTATGTCTGTAACTGTGGTCTAGCCACCATGATCTCATACTTGAGCTCAAGACAAAGAGGACTGTAATAGAAAAAATGAAGGAAAAAAAAAACAACTAACGCAAACAGTATTTTTGAGAGTTTGTGGTATTGCTATAAGATATTAGAAGTTTACGTGACAATGTGCGGGGTCATTTGTATTAACTGCAAGAGTCAGAGCTTTGGTTTAGGTGGGATTGTCATTGGCTTATGACACTGCCATCTTGGGTCAGCAACTGCTGTACAATAGAAACAGCTCTGCTGTGCATTGTTAAAAGAACGGCTGCTGTGTTCATTGCCAAAGTGATTTGGGGCTAAAGAGATGGCACAGATGGCACACTGCAGTCAGAAGATGTGGCTGCAGACTACTTGGGAAGCATTGGAAGGCTACTAGCATTTCCATACGGAGAAGGAAATGGCAACCCACTCCAGTGTTCTTGCCTGGAGAATCCCAGGGACTGGGGAGCCTGGTGGGCTGCCGTCTATGGGGTCGCACAGAGTAGGACACAACTGAAGTGACTTAGCAGCAGCAGCATTTCCACCCACTCCCCCTCCAGTACTCTTGCCTGGAAAATCCCATGGACGGAGGAGCCTGGTAGGCTGCAGTCCATGGGGTCGCCTAGAGTCGGACACGACTCAGCGACTTCACTCTCACTTTTCACTTTCATGCATTGGAGAAGGAAATGGCAACCCACTCCAGTGTTGTTGCCTGGAGAATCCCAGGGACGGGGGAGCCTGTGAGCTGCCGTCTATGGTGTCTCAGAGTTGTACACAACTGAAGCGACTTAGCAGCAGCAGCAGCATTTCCACAAAGCAGGTAACATGTAGCTAGAAAAAACTGATTTGTAGTTGTCTGTTTTCCTCTTGCTATGATTATGAAAGTTAATTCTTCATTCAATACTTCTCACAATTCCACATTTCCCAATGGCTATTGTATGGATATGGTTCAAAGCATGCGTGTTTGATTCCATCTTCCACCAGCTACTGCTCCCATCTGAAAGAGATGCATATCACTCACTTTCATTCCCATTCTACTGCCCAAAGTGAGTTACAGCTTTAAGGAGGACAAGGAATGAAAATAACTACCGTGTTCCTAGAAGGAGGAGAATCAGAATATAACAGTCAAATGACTGCCACAGTACTTAAACAGTGAATTACAGATGTCATATAATAGGAGTAGAGAAATTAGTGATGCTTGTTATAAGCAAATCAAAATTAAATTACTCCACCTAATTTTGGAGCTAACAATTGCATTATTATTCTCCTCACCTAGCACAACTCTGCATGACTCCCTAAGTACAGGTTGTGCCTACTAACGTATGACCTAACAGCCAATAAAGGCATTTTTATTTCCTTTATTTTCCTTTAGGAAGCCATGATTCTTTGGTCTACATTACATTGGAAAATTGGCCACATAACAAAAAAGGTCTCATAGCTGATGTTTAAAATAAGTTACATTTCAAAAGTATTTCCAACTTTCCTCTTGAATGGTTAGAGTGGACAGGGTTCAGGCTAGGAAAATTTGTAAATGGGGTATGATTTGGAGCTATTTCATTATTGTTTGGGGATATACTATCTTTCTATTCTCTACTCCTGCATTCCAAGTCTTCTACAAGTCTACGATTCACACTTAAGTTTTCAGTTTTCTAAAGAGAAACCCTTATTAGGAACTGTTCCAATCATTCACAATTAAAATTTGACTCTACTGTGACCCATTTCTTTAATGACACACATCTTTGTTAATCAATATGAAAAAAATAATTTATTATAAAGTGTTCAAGGTCAAAAGGAACAGAATATGTGACCCTTTACACTAGAAAATTTACAAATTAACGTGGGCTTTCAATATGTGATGCCAAAGGAAGAAGAAGCACTAGAATTTCAGTGTTTAGGAAAAGAATTATGGCATAACTTGTTGAATAGAGCTTCCCTTGAGGGTTTCCCTCAACTCACTCCATCATGATACTAAAAGCATAAATAATATCTTTTTCATTCTCCTGCTACTAAAATAACCTAAATGATACCATCTGATGCTGGCAAGTGTGCAGTATAATGGGCCCTCTAATACAACGCTTTGTATCAGAATAGGATGACTTTGGCTGGAAAGGAAACTTGGATTATCAACTCAACAGATACTTCAAGGTTTAAATCTGATTGCTAATGAATGTTAAGCAAAATGCAAAAGAAACATTCAAATATTCCTATACGTGGGCCCTTCTGCCGGCACACTGCTTTCTTTCAGGGAGTTGTTCACCATGTACATTCCCTTGTTTTTGTGGGTTTTCACATGCCATTATTAGTGCTTGAAGTGTATCACCCTCTTTCTCTATCCCACCTGACATTTTTGCTGACTAGGTCTGTATTCTTTATTTAAATGTTACTTCTTCTAGGAAGCCCTATAAGGCTCTGGAATGAGAGGACTGAACCTCATCTATGTGTTTTTATAGTATGTCTGTGTCTCTGTCAAAGCACTGTATCTTCTATAGATCTGTCTGCAGCATCCATAATAAAGAAAGCTTTATTAGGACAGGGGTGGTGTCTCTCTAATGTGTCAGGAATAGTACTTGACATACTGTTCAAAAAGGATATTTTGAATAAATTAATATATTTAAATTGCAGAAAATGATCTCTTCCTAATACACTGATTGGTTGTACCCATGCCTGATATTAGGGCTTCAACATTTAACTATTGTAGTAAATCAGTAATAAATAGAGACAGACACACTCTTTAGATATAGACTTAGGCAAATTAATAGTCTGCTGCTGCTGCTGCTAAGTTGCTTCAGTTGTGTCTGACTCTGTGCGACCCCATAGACGGCAGCCCACCAGGCTCCCCCGTCCCTGGGATTCTCCAGGCAAGAACACTGGAGTGGGTTGCCATTTCCTTCTCCAATGCATGAAAGTGAAAAGTGAAAGTGAAGTCGCTCAGTCATGTCTGACTCTTAGCAACCCCATGGACTGCAGCCTACCAGGCTCCTCGGCCCATGAAATTTTCCAGGCAAGAGTACTGGAGTGGGTTGCCATTAGGAATAGATAAATAATACCCCATTAGGTTAAGCAAAATATTTAAAAAGGTATAAGCTCAAAGATGCTCTTAAGATCTTTGTTTATCAAACTTAAATATCAGATTTATTTCATATGGTCACCAATAGGGGATTATTTAAATAAATTATAGTGTGCCCTTGAATGGAATATTATACAGCCACTGAAATGATGATTATAAAAGAAATGTTTGAGAAGACTATGTCATAACATGAAAAAGCCTTATGATAAAGTGTTAAATGATTACAAATTAAGACACTAAATTGTTATGGACATTATTATTATAGCTATGTGAAAACATGCATGGGGAAATAAGTAGATTAATGATTGCATTAAAGTGGTGGGTTATAGGAAAATGCTATATTTTCCTTCAGTTCATATTTTAATTCACATGACTATGTTACTTTTATAACTAAACTATGTAATAAAGATATTTGTGACCTTCAAAGCAAATCAATATAATGGGTGACAAAATAACAGTTTGACTGATCATTGTGATTCAAAGTCTGAAAGACAAGATGCTAATGACAGAAATTAATACTGACTGGAAAAATGTAGAGAGTTTACTTAGTTTGACAAATTAAAAGAAAATAAATTCCAAATTTGATAACAGATGTTCCTGTGGCAGAACTTTTTACCCAGTAGAATGAAGGCAGCTGCCTTGCTTTGCCAAGGAGGGAGGAAGGCACAGCTGGAAGGAGGCAATGCTAATCATAACAGGAAGTGCTCATGTATAATTCTTGTCTGGTCTTTGTAAATAGAAATGCTAAATTTTTACGTGAAACACCTGAACAACTGGGCGCCAAAAGCAGAAATGGAAAGGTAGAACAAGCAAATAGCTAAACGAGGGAGTGTTTCAGAGAGGAAATATCCTGTCATCTTTGGCTCAAAAGCAAATGATTTTCTTGTGGAGAGAAGTGTTCACAGCATCTATTAAATGCATACTCAATCCACTCTATCACAAAACAAAGCCATCTGTTTAAAATTAACATTTGCAATAAACATTTTAAAGAAAAGACTATAGAAGGCATATATACTTGAAAATGAAATCTGCACTCTTGGGATAAGTAATACTTCCTTCAGAAGAACTGCAGTGCTCCAGAGCTTATTCTTTATACCAAAAGAAATAACAGTTGGATGCACAATGTTAACAGAGGCATATTTAGTTCTCTGAGAGGAAAGTCTATTAAGCTGAGAATCAAGCACATGATTCCACTGTTTAGTATGCCAAACTTCCTTAGATGCAACTGACAAAAGAAAAAACATGTAACTGGAGTGTATTCTAAAAATTAGAAACACAAATTGCACATCTTAAAGCCATGACTTAGATATATTACACTGTTTGGCTACCCTAAGAAGCTATTTGTTAGGCACTTCAACACAGAATCACTATTTATCAATTTATATTTGGACACTAGCACTGAATGGATATACAAGCATTTTTTAAGGGTTGTATTTAAGAGAGCAAGACTGGGGCAATAGAGTCATAGGGCTTAAATTGATGGGTTTTTTCACCTTTTCCAGTATTTTTATGGCTAGGTTTCATGCACATGGACATAGACCATATTAGATACTTAGCAAGTGGAAAGAAAAAAATCCTGTTTTTTATATTCCTGTTTTAAAATATCTGTGTTGAGAAACACTTTAATAAAGTCTGTCCAGTTCTAAAATAGTGGCCTCTTGCTCAATGTTGAATGATTGGGAGCTGTGGTATCCAATTTAATAACCATTATAATAGACACATGTAGCTGTTGAATGTTAATGTAAATTAATTAAAATTAAATGTGATATTTAATTCATTTCAAGTGCTCAGTAGGCACTTGTGATTAACAGATTGCATAGCACAGATTATAGAACGTTTCCATCAC
This sequence comes from Tragelaphus eurycerus, assembly GCA_935064755.1. NCBI lineage: Eukaryota > Metazoa > Chordata > Mammalia > Artiodactyla > Bovidae > Tragelaphus > Tragelaphus eurycerus. The sequence goes on from CAKXYN010000080.1 coordinate 2,570,207, forward strand.
CAGGGTTGGATAGTGCTGATTGAGGGGAAGTTTGAGAGAGAAACTATTCTATAGGAGTATTAGCTTTGAGGGACCAGGAAATTTCTAAAGAAGGGAAAAGGAGATCTGAAGAGTGGGAGTGGAAGCTGCAGTGTGGGAGAGGCAAGGTCTTTATTCAAAAATAGGTCCTGTTGGCTATTGTCTGGAGTATTTTTACAAACACAGCTAACATTCAGTGTTAAGTACTCCACTTCATCCCATCCTTACCCTGTGTTCCAAATCTTCAGCAAATTCTCTGCCCTGTACCCTCCTCCCCAGCAGTATTATTTAGGGGAAGATAAGTTAGTGTCACTGGAGAAGGCAATGGCACCCCACTCCAGTACTCTTGCCTGGAAAATCCCATGGACGGAGGAGCCTGGTGGGCTGCAGTCCATGGGGTCGCGAACAGTAGGACACGACTGAGTGACTTCACTTTCACTTTTCATTTTCATGCATTGGGGGAGGAAATGGCAACCCACTCCAGTGTTCTTGCCTGTAGAATCCCAGGGACGGGGGAGCCTGGTGGGCTGCAGTCCATGGGGTCACTAAGAGTCGGACACGACTGAGCGACTTCACTTTCACTTCTCACTTTCATGCATTGGAGAAGGAAATGGCAACCCACTCCAGTGTTCTTGCCTGGAGAATCCCAGGGATGGGGGAGCCTGGTGGGCTGCTGTCTCTGGGGTCGCACAGAGTCGGACACGACTGAAGCGACTTAGCAGCAGCAGCAGCAGCAGCAAGTTAGTTGTCACAGAGTTAAGGTGAAATGAAAAAGTGGAGATTAGAAATTCAATAGAGGTAGGAACTTAAAAAGAAAGACAGGAAAAAAAGAAGACATTGCCTTCCTCTTATTCCAAACTATCCCCAAGTAAGAACACTTAGAGTGGGGGCTTCTATCAACTTTTATTGAAACTAATCAAAGGATAGCTAATTCCAACTGACCCTGGAATTACTTCAGTTTGCCATATGACACAGGTTATAACACATGTGTGAAAAAAATCATAAACTATCATAGTTTGTCTTTATTTTCTGAGACAATAAGCCTTTCTTAGGCAATCAGATCAGATCAGTCGCTCAGTCGTGTCCGACTCTTTGCGACCCCATGAACTGCAGCACGCCAGGCCTGGGATAAAACAAAGAATCCCAATGCATTTTTATCCATTTATCCAGCTGAGAAAGGCTTAAGTTAAAAAGATATAAAAACACTTTTTTTTAGAGGTGGGAATTCCTTGCTTGTTGATGAGGGGTCAACTTTGGAAACTTCCTCTTAGCTTTATTCTGTCTCTGTCTACTCTTTGCTACCAGCTTTAGAAACATTAAGAATAGAAAGGGCCTTCGTGCAGGGCCTACTTTCTGGGTGATGTTCCAACTCAGAAATAAAATAAGGCTTATGTCATGAGGTTTCTGGGTTGCCAACACCAGAAAGTCCGCTAGCTTTTGGGTTGGGTGCAAGAGTGACTGACTGTTCTTTTGTTTTTCAAAAACCAATAACATCCACCATATTAAACAGGAATTTGATGTTTATTTGTAGATTTTTTAAAAAGTCTTTTGGTCAGCCCTGCAAATAATGCAGACTTCCAAAATTAAAGGAATACCAAAATAACTGTGGTATTTCCTCAGTTGAACAGAATGGTTTCTTCAGAGCAGATTTGCTGCATAAACACTAAACATTTTCTTTCCCTCCAGTAACATCTGTGAACAAGTTTACCACTTGGGAAAATGAAGGACTAATAACTACATCCAGACATGGGTGGGTACAGGTGCTTCCACGCAGTTCCACAAACACATCCCAGTTCCGACAAGAGGGCTATTTCTGACTGACCTCTTCCCTTTTAGACTTCAGTCACACTGTGTGTTTGGCCTGGGAAAAAGGTGATCTGCTGGCGGGGTTGTCGGCAGCATCATCTAAAGGGACTGGCTTTTTACTGGCAGAGTGCGTTCCCTGAACATATTGACTCTCTGAACAGAGGACAACAGCCCAACAATTTATTAAAAGCAATTGTGTGCTTCTTAGGTCTAGCCAAACATTTGGTGCATGTTATACAACCCTCCAAGACCAAACATCAGTCATACTTCTTTCAAGAAAAGCTTCCACAAGTATCCCAGATTTTGATGAACTTCTGATTTCCCATGGCAACCATTGTCTGGAAGGTTCATTGGACACTTAACTATGCCGTGCCTTAGAAGAGGTACCTCTTCCACTTTTAATAAAAAGTTATTTAAAATTTTTATTCTATGTAATTTCTCTCATTTAGAACTTCATAATCTTTACTGGCAAAGTTATATTTTTACATTTATTTGTTTGCTAAATAATTCTTAGTATGATAGATTGTACCTAATAGGCCTTAATACATTTTTGTTGATTTTTATCATAATGATGCATCAAACATAAATATATATATATATATATATATATATATACACATGAAATCAATGCCATAATTGAAATAGTGAACATGTCATCATTTCTAATAATTTCCTTGGCCCCTTTGTATGGTTCCCTCCTGCCCCCGACTCAACCTGAATTACCATCCCCAGACAGCTAGTGCTAATCTTCTGACACTATGGTCTTTATTTGCTGGAATTTTATGTAAATGGAATCATATAGAACATATGCTCTTGTGTTTACCATCTTTCATTCAACAGAACAATTTTGAGATTCACTCATGTTGTGTGTTCACAAATGGCTTAGTTTTTTTTTAATTGCTGAGTAGTATTCCATTCTATGGATATATCAGATTTTGTTCATCTACTCATGTTTCACAGATATTTGGGTTGTTTCCAGGTTTTTTTTTTTTTTTTTTTTTTACCATTACAAATAAAGCTGCTATGAATGTTTATCTATTTATCTGTAAGTGTTTGTATGGACATATGCTTTCACTCCTCTTGAGTAAATGTCTAAAGTATGGAAGTCAGATTGTAATTGGTGTGTATTTAACTTTTTAAGGAACTTCCAAATTGCTTTCTAAAGCAGTTGTATCATTTTATATAGCAAACAGCAATTATGAGTGTTTAAGGTCCTTTACATCCTTGCCAACCCATTATATGACTAGTCCCTTAATTCCAGCTAGTCTAATAAGTGTATAGTTGTATCTTGTATTTGTGGTGTTGCTTGCATTTCCTAATGACTAAGGATTTTTAACATCTGTTCAGGTGCTCATTTGCTATTCATAGGTCTTTTTAGTGAAGAGTCTGTTAAAATATTTTCCAAGTTAAAATTTTTGACTGTTCACCCATTTTTTTTTATTTTTGAGAGTTCCTTATACAGTTTGCATACAAGCCCTTTATCAGATATATGGTTTACAAATAGTTTTCCTCATCTCTGACTTGTCTTAATTCTCAGAAGTTTTAATTTTGATAGAGTCCAATTTATCATTTTTGTGTATGTGTGTGGGTTCTGCTTTTGTTATTGTACTTATGATCTCTGCATAAACCAAGGCAAAACACACACATACCTTTCTCCTGTGCTTTATTCTGGAAATTTTACAGTTTTAGATTCTCTATTTGAGTTCATTTTTGTATGTGGTGTGAGATATGGGTTGAAATTTGTCTGCATATGAATAGCCATTTGTCCTAGAAACATCTGTGGAAAAGATATCCTTTCTTCACCAAGTTGCCTTTGCATATTATTGAAAATCAATTGACCGTATACTTGTGAGTCTGTTTCTGAACTCTGTACTCACTTACATTGGTAAACTGGTCAATCTTTAAAGCAGTATCATATTGCCTTGCTTTCTGTAGCTTTAGAAGTCTTCAAATCAGGTAGTGTTTGATCTCTTGACTTGTTCTATTTTTTCAAAATTGTGACTATATTCTCTTTTTTTCATTTCTACATGAATTTTAGAATCAGCTTGTCAATTTCTACAAAACAGCCTGTTGAGTTTTTTTTTTTTTTTTTTTCCCGGATTGAGCTGAATTGCAGAGTTAACACCTTAACATCTTAACATCTTCTAACCTACAAACAAGCAATGTTTCCCCATTAATTTCAGTTCAGTTCAGTCACTCAGTCGTGTCTGACTCTTTGTGACCGTGTGGACTACAGCATACCAGGCTTCCTGGTCCATCACCAACTATTGGAATTTGCTCAAATTCATGGCCATCAAGTTGGTGATGCCATCCAACCAACTCATCCTCTGTCGTCCCCTTTTCCCCCTGACTTCATCATTTCCAGCATCAGGGTCTTTTCCAATGAATCAGTTCTTTGCATCAGGTGGCCAGAGTATTGGAGTTTCAGCTTCAGCATTAATTTAGGTCCTCTTTAATTTCATTCAACACTGTTTTATAGTTTCTAGTGAATGGGACTTGTATATATGTTGTTAGATTTACCCCTAAGTATCTCATATTATTTAAGGATATTAGAAATAATATTGTTTTATACTTTCAGTTGCTGACTGATTGTTGCTAGCATAGAAATACAGCTGATTTCTGTCTACTGATTTAGAATCCTACAGCCTGGTTAAACTCAATTATTAGCTCTTGAACTTTGTTGTGTATTCCAATAAATCTTCTACAAAGATAATCATGTTGTCTGTGAATGCAGTTTCCTTCATTCCTTTCCAAACTGGATGCTTTTGTTTTTTCCTGCTTTATTGAATTAGCTAGATCTTCTAGTATAATGATGAATAGACATGGTGAGAGCAGACTTCCTTCTCTTGTCGCTGATCTTTGAAAATTCAGTATTTCACCATTAAGATATTAGCTATAGTTTTTATTTTCTAATAGATACTTTTTCTCAGGTTGTATAAGTCTCCTTCTCTACCTGCCTGCTGAAGTTTTGGAGACTTGTTTGCTTTTAACCAGGAATGGATGCTGAATTTTGTAAATGATTTTTCTGTGTCTACTGACCTGATGCTAAAGCTGAACTCCAATACTTTGGCCACCTGATGTGAAGAACTGACTCATTGGAAAAGACCCTGATACTGGGAGGGATTGAAGGCAGGAGGAGAAGGGCACAACAGAGGATGAGATGGTTGGATGGCATCACTGACTCGATGGACCTGAGTTTAAGTAAACTCTGGGAGTTGGTGATGGACAGGGAAGCCTGGCATGCTGCAGTCCATGGAGTCGCAAAGAGTTGGACATGACTGAGTGACTCAACAGAACTGACCTGATCATATGTTGCTTGCTTTGTAGTCATATTTATTTTAATATTTCTCTGTCTTCTTTAGAATTAAATATTTTTATGGTTCCAATTTAATCTTTTCTTTTGCTTGTATCTTTTGCTTTGATCTTTTAGTGGTTTCAGGTTTACAGCATAACACCTTTACTTGTCACAGTCTGTCAAGTGATATTATACTACTTTGTATGCAATTTAATAACACTAAAATAATATGCTTCTTTTTGCCCCTAGGGACTTTATACTATGGTTTTCATACATTTTTCTTACACATATATTATTTAAAAAATAATGATCATTATTTGTCCATATATACTTGCCTCTTTTTGGTGCTCTTCTTTTGTGTATTCTATATTTCCACTACTGTTATTTTCTTTTTGAGAGGCTTCCTTTAAAATTTTATATTATGTAGGGCTATTGGCGAGGAGGGCATGGCAATCTACTCCAGTATCGTTGCCTGGAGAATCCCAGGGACAGAGGAGCCTGGTGAGTTACATATCTGTATGAATGTTTATATCTGTATGTTTCCTTTATATCTGTGCTTTAATGGGTAAAGGAGACCAAGAAGAGATTATTAAGGCTACTCTGTGCTTTACACTTGGAAGAGATGCATGAGGTTAGTGTGGCAGAGTGAAGGGGGCATGCTGAGAATTAAGAGTAAATAAAGTTACCCTGTTTTCTCAGTCTTTGAACTAGAAAGCTTATGTGAGTTGTATTTCTTCCATAATCAATGGGCTGGATCAGATTTGGATATATCCTTCTTTTTGGAATTTTTATTACTCAATTTTCTGTCTCCCTTTAGTTCACCCAGGACCCCAGCTTCCGAGAAGTCTTTGACTGCTATTCCTTGGATAAGAACATGGAATGTCTTTGGGAAGGTATGTACCCAGACAGAAACAACAGGGCTGAAAGAAGGCAGGGGGTAATATTTTACCTGGGAAGAATAAGCATTTAAAAAATACTAATATATTTTTTTTTCTCACAGTAGTCCAGTTTTTCACCTTCCACTATTGCCCTTGAGCAATTAAAGCTAGACCCAGAGTTTTACTGTTCCATGGAAGGAATAATAGATATTCCCTAGACCAAAAATGCCATTGCTCAGATTTGAGTATAAAAACAGACTGTTTTGACTCCTTTCTTAAATCCAGACCTCACTGAAACAAAGTCTTTAAAAAAACCAGATTCTAAACTTCCCTTTATATATCAAGAACAAAACATGAGGGTCTGAGAATATTTATTGTAAGCCACAGTAAAGAGAAGAATGAAGATAATTGTAAAGGAAGATTCTATCCAACAGAAATAAGAAAAGATTTTTCTAATTTCTATGGAGCGGAGCCTAGAAGGATAGGTGTTGGGCAAGTGGTCATATGCAAGAATATCTAGCTCCTCTCTCGGGGTCAATGTCCCTCGGGTGAGAGGAACGTCAGTCACTCAGTCATGTCCTGACTCTTTGCAACCCCATGGACTGTAACCTGTCAGGCTCCTCTGTCCATGGGATTCTCCAGGGAAGAATACTGGCGTGAGTTGCCATTCCCTTCTCCACGGGATCTTCTTGATCCAGGCATCAAACTTGGGTCTCCTGGATTACAGGCAGATTCTTTACCATCTGAAACACCAGGGAAGCTCCAGGGTGAGAGGAGGGAAGATATCAAACAGGTTGAGGGATACTTCAAAAGCATGGGAGCTAGTTTCTAGAACAAGACAGCAAAATCCCATATCCACTTTCATATTGGAGCAACAGGGCTCATATGGGCAGAATAGCAATGGCTAAGTGAGGGGTCGTGAGCTGTCCCACAGAATCCTGTATCCCACAGTCAGGTATGGCGAAGCAGTCAAAGGTCCTGGAGCTTCCTGGTGGGGCACTCATGTATAGGACCAATAGACCAAGGAGGCCTAGAGCATAGGGTCATTGTACATAAAGGCAATGGCTAAATCTATGATCACTGACCTGTGAATGCCAGCACAATACTACAGAATCAGTCTAGATAAGACCACCACAACTCACCGGGCACCAGTGCACAGCCCTCACAGGCTCAAGGCAAAATGAGGGCATCTCATTAAAGGCTAGAGAGAAAAAGACTGCCTTCCCCCAAAGCTCTAAGGCTGCTGGAGCTTCCCCTAATACCTGAACACCAATTTGAGCAGAAAGAAAGGGAGTAAAAACCTTGAAAATAATAAATCAGAATTTATAATCTTCAAAATAAATTTAAATTTTAAGAGAATAACTTGCCTTTCATTCAGTTCAGTTCAGTTCAGTCGCTCAGTTCTGTCTGACTCTTTGTGACCCCATGAATCGCAGCACGCCAGGCCTCCCTGTCCATCACCAACTCCCGGAGTTCACTTAGACTCATGTCTATTGAGTCAGTGATGCCACCTAGCCATCTCATCCTCTCTCGTCCCCTTCTCCTCCTGCCCCCAATCTCTCCCAGCATCAGAGTCTTTTCCAATGAGTCACCTCTTCACATGAGGTGGCCAAAGTACTGGAGTTTCAGCTTTAGCATCATTCCTTCCAAAGAAATCCCAGGGCTGATCTCCTTCAGAATGGACTGGTTGGATCTCCCTGCAGTCCAAGGGACTCTCAAGAGTCTTCTCCAACACCACAATTCAAAAGCATCAATTCTTCGGTGCTCAGCTTTCTTAACAGTCCAACTCTCACATCCATACATGACCACTGGAAAAACCATAGCCTTGACTAGACGGACCTTTATTGGCAAAGTAATGTCTCTGCTTTTCAATATGCTATAGAAAGTGATTATCTTTTTGCCATCAGCAGGAACAGGGTTTCTGAGGCAGGATGAGATCTGTTTTAGAAAATAAAGATATTACAATCTGTTGCAGATTTGAATCTTGGTGTATACAGTTCAACCACTCCCCTCGCTGCACTACACATTCCTAAGTTTTAACAGTCACTCCTAATGCAGAATTATGCAGAAAGAGAGCTCCAGGGTGATATAGATGCCTGCAGTCTCCCAGGATCAGACTTACTCCCTTCTCTGAGCAAATGATGCTCTGCCTTCTGCACAAGAAGAATCTCCTGGAACAAGTAAACACAGATGGTGAGGCTTTGTTGAATTAGTTCAACTTCTCACACTTTCACATGAGGGAAAGGACAAGAGAATTAGAGACTTGTTCTATTTTTCAAACATGAAAGGATACATGAGAGAGAAACTCTAAGAAAGTTTATACAAGTCTTTCATACCACTGTTAGTCTTATAAAGTAGTGCTATTTATTCATTTAAAAATATTAATTGAGCACCTTCTACGTACGTATGAGCAGTGCAGAGGGCTCTAGGGTTTTCTGTGGTGACTGAATATATATTCAGTCAAAATCTTGGGGAGGAAAGCAGACAATTATCAACTCTGCTGGATTTAGCTATATTTTTCTGTTTTGGGGAACAAGGTATACAGCATGCCTCATTAAAATTTTGCAAAAGTTTTGCTTTCTAATAAAAAAAATACTATTTGTAAAAATAATATAATTTTATATTCTGATTATTTTTTTTATATTGAAGTATATTTGACTTACAATACTATATTAGTTTCAGGTGTACAGCATAGTGATAAAATACTTTCACAGATTATACTCTATTAAAAATTATTACAAAATAATGGCTAATATGTCCCTGTGCTGTACTATTTATTCTCATTTCTTATTTATTTTGCACATAGCAGTTTGTATCTCTTAATCCCCTCCCCCACCTTTCCCCTCCCCCTTCCTCTCCCCACAGTAGCTGCTAGTTTGTTATTTATATCTGTAAGTATGTTTCTGTTTTGTTATATTAATTTTTTTCAGATTCCACATATAAGTGGTAACATACAGTATTTGTCTTTCTGACATTTCCCTCAGTATAATATGCTCTGTGCTGTGTTTAGTCACTCAGTCATGTCCAACTCTTTGCGATCCATGCACTGTAGCCCTCCAGGCTACTCTGTCCATGGAGATTCTCCATGCAAGAATACTGGAATGGGTTTCCATGCCCTCCTCCAGGGAATCTTCCCATCCCAGGGATCAAACCCAGGTCTTCCACATTGCAGGTGGATTCTTTACCATTTGAGCCACCAGGAAAGCTCATAATATCCTCTAGGTTCATCTATATTGTTATAACTGGCAAACTTTCATTCTTTTTAATGGCTGAATAATATTCCATTGTATATATGTGTCTGTATGTCTACACATACATATATACAATATTCCACTGTATATATGTATGTGTATACTGCAGCTATGAAATTAAAAGATGCTTATTCCTTGGAAGAAAAGTTATGACTAATGTAGATAGCATATTGAAAAGCAGAAACATTACTTTGCCAACAAAGGTCCATCTAGTCAAGGCTATGGTTTTTCCAGTAGTCACATATGGATGTGAGAGTTGGACCGTGAAGAAAGCTGAGCACCGAAGAATTGATGCTTTTGAACTATGGTGTTGAAGAAGACTCTTGAGAGTCCCTTGGACTGCAAGGAGATCCAGCCAGTCCATTCTGAAGGAGATCAGCCCTGGGATTTCTTTGGAAGGAATGATGCTAAAGCTGAAACTCCAGTACTTTGGCCACCTCATGTGAAGAGTTGACTCATTGGAAAAGACTCTGATGCTGGGAGGGATTGGGGGCAGGAGGAGAAGGGGACGAGAGAGGATGAGATGGCTAGATGGCATCACTGACTTGGTAGACGTGAGTCTGAGTGACCTCCGGGAGTTGGTGATGGACAGGGAGGCCTGGCGTGCTGCGATTCATGGGGTCACAGAGTTGGACATGACTGAGCGACTGAACTGAACTGAACTGATACATATATGTGTATGTGTCACCACTTTATCCATTCATTTATTGAAATACACTTAAAGTTCCTTCCATATTATGGCAATTGTAAATAATGCTGCTATGATCGTTAGGATATATGTTCCGTTTTGAATTAGTGTTTTCATTTTCTTCAGATATATACCAAGAAATGAAATTACTCAGTCATACGGTAGTTCTATTTTTAGTTTCTCGAGGAACCTGCAGATTGTTTTCCACAGTGGCTGCACCAATTTACATTCCAGCAACAGTGTGCCAGGATTCCCTTTCCTTCACATCCTCGCCAACATATAAGGTGTTTATAGCCTTTTTGATAATAGCCATTCTGACAGGTATGAGGTGATACGTCATTGTGGTTTTGATCTACATTTCTTTGATGATTAGTGATGTTGAACATCTTTCCATATGCCGGTAAACCATCTTATATTTTCTTTGGAAAAATGTCTACTCAGGTCTACTGCCAATTTTTAATCAAGTTGTTCATATTTTGATACTGAGTTATATAAACTTTTTATATATTTTGGATATTAACCCCTTATTGGTCAGAGTATTTTTAAAATTTATTGATTTCTATAAAAGTTTATTATCACACTGTGATAGATGAATAAGATAAATGAATTAGTTTTTGGAACTGGTTTAAAATATTAATTATAGAATGCTACAGTCCCCCAAAAAATACTTTCAGCTGGGTGGGAGGCTACTGTCAGGTCTGGGATTTGATTTTGCTCTACTTACAAACTAATAAATTAGCCTGTTACTGTTTCATGGATTCTGGCTGAAGACACAAGACTCTGATTAGAAACACAGAACTCTATTACTCATGGAACAGCAAGGAGTATGAGTGTCAGCATATTTACCAATCCCTGGGTTTCCCTTGTCCCCAAAGCCCATCAACATATAACCAATATGCTCAGACTGATCTGATACACACGGTGGGTTTGCATCACAGCTAAAGTACACTGACCTTGAGGAATCTACTGCGTTTTGAACAAACATTAAGCAAGCCTATTCTTTATCTGGGGAAATATACTTACCTCTTCTCATACAAGAGATCAAAAGTCTAATTATATCTTAGACTAGAAACTAGGTTAGGTGACATTTCTGGTCACTCCCAACTCTGATATGCTTGTCTCTCTAATTGAAAATTGGGCTTTTCTGTTAAAGTCATTCAGTTCAGTTCAGTCGCTCAGTTGTGTCTGACTCTTTGCGATTCCATGGACTGCAGCACACCAGGCTTCCCTGTCCACTACCAAGTCCCATAGCCTACTCAAAGTCATGTACATTGAGTTGGTGATGCCATCCAACCATCTCATTCTCTGTCATCTCCTTCTCCCGCCCTCAATCTTTCCTAGCATCAGGGTCTTTTCCAATGAGTCAATTCTTTGCATCAGGTGGCCAAAGTATTGGAGTTTCAGCTTTAGCATCAGTCCTTCCAGTGAACATTCAGGACTGATTTCCTTTAGGATGGACTGGTTGGATCTCCTTGCAGTCCAAGGGACTCTCAAGATTCTTCTCTAACACCACAGTTCAAAAGCATCAATTCTTTGGCACTCAGCTTTCCTTATAGTCCAACTCTCACATCCATACATGACTACTGGAAAAATCAAAGCTTTGACTAGACAGACCTTTGTTGGCAATGTAATGTCTCTGCTTTTTAATATGATGTCTAGGTTGGTCATAACTTTTCTTCCAAGGAGCAAGCATCTTTTAATTTCAAGGCTGCAGTCACCATCTACAGTGATTTTGGAGCCCCAAAAATAAAGTCTCTCACTGTTTGCACTGTTTCCCTATCTATTTGCCATGAAGTGATGAGACCAGATGCCATGATCTTAGTGTTCTGAATGCTGAGTTTTAAGCCAACTTTTTTACTCTCCTCTTTCACTTTCATCAAGGGGCGGCTCTTTAGTTCTTCGCTTTCTGCCATAAGGATGATGTCATCTGCATATCTGAGGTCATTGATATTTCTCCCAGAAATCTTGATTCCAGTTTGTGCTTCATACAGCCCAGCATGTCTCTTGATGTACTCTGCATATAAGTTAAATAAACAGGGTGACAATATACAGCCTTGATGTACACCTTTCCCTATTTGGAACCAGTTTGTTGTTCCATGACCAGTTCTAACTGTTGCTTCTTGACCTGCATACAGGTTTCTCAGGATGCAGGTCAGGTGGTCTGGTATTCCCATCTCTTTAAGAAAGTTAAAAGTCATTAGGCCAAAGAATTCCTACTTAAATCACAATTTTTAAACAGATAAATAGGATTCCTGATGGCTTCTTATTAAAGAATCTGCCTGCCAAGGCAGGAGACATGGGTTTGATCCTTGGGTTGGGAAGATTCCCTGGAGAAGGGAATGGCTACCTCTCTAGCATTCTTGCCTGGGAAATCCCATGGACAGAGGAGCCTGGAAGTCTACAGTCCATGGGGATTGAAGAGTCAGACACGAATGAGTGACTAAACAACAACAGTAAAAGGTAAAAATTTTTCAGTAATATGTTTCACATAATTTCTCATTCTGAGACTCCCCCTGCCCTCCACATTCTCTGTGTGTGTGCTTAGTTGCTCAGTCATGCCCAACTCTTTTCGAGCCCGCCAGGGTCCTCTGTCCATGGGGATTCTCCAGGCAAGAATGCTGGAGTGGGTTGCCATGCCCTCTTCCAGGGGATCTTCCCTACCCAGCGATGGAACCCAGGTCTCCCACATTGCAGGAGGATTTTTTTTTTTTTACTGTCTGAGCCACCAGGGAAGCCCCTGTGCATTCTACCTGATGGTAAAAACTGAAAGTAAAACTCAGTGATTTCACAGCTATTTAACACTCAATGACATTGGGCTGCCCCCTTTCCCTGAGGTCTGATGCTTGTAGGGCTTACACATGGCTGCTGTTGTAGGAGTGAGCACGGGACGGGAGGAGGGTGTTCATTTCCTCACCTGCTTAGGCCCGAGGCTGCCTTCCTATTTCACACATCATTCCCATCATGTGCAATCATGTCATATGCAGGATTCCCTGAGATTGATGGCGAAGTCATGAGAAAAAGAGAAGAGCACACCAGGTAATAAAAGTATTATTCTCCCATACAAGGCTAATTAAATATTGTTTGATGGTCAAAGGTACTAGGGTGAGTGAGGGAAAGAAGACTCTAACTCCTGTAAGGTCGAGAGTCACTTTTCTTAAGATTTCTTTCCTCGTATAGGAAGCCCAGCATGGAGTGCATGTATATTGCATAATGTTGTTGTTTAGTTGCTAAGTCATGTCTGTCTCTTTCAAGACCCATGAACTGCAGAATGTCAGGCTCCTCTGTCCATGAGATTTTCCAGGCAAGAATACTGTGTGGCTTGCCATTCCCTTCTCCAGGGGGATCTTCCCAACCCAGGGATCAAACCCATGTCTCCTGCCTTGGCAGGCGGATTCTTTTCCGCTGAGCCACTAGGGAAGCATAGTTGCACAAACCGTGTTTCATAGAAGAGCAGGTCTAGAGAAAGAATAAGCTTCTGCAAGTTACTCGCAGTGACCAGGAGAGGGCACTTAGCACAAATGAATGAAATAATTCTGCCAACACCTGGTTTTAAAAGTTCCTCTCTGACCTACCATCTGTACCTAACAAGTCAATTTATTTTATGTGTCCATGGCAAACTCTTTTTGATCTAAGGATGACTGCACTTATGCCTTCCTCTTGATGAGAGTCCCCAAATTTATAATACCCCAAGTGGCTGAGATACTCATTTTTCCATAGAAGACACAGAAACAAGTTCATATGAATATGAAAAAATGTCAAAGGAAGGAATTTACTTTTGTAGATAATTTCTCAAAATGAAGACTTTAGAGGAAGCAAAATGTGAGCAAGTTTTTCAGAAGAAGGAAAACATATACTTATTGAAACCCTGTAAGGAAAGACTTCTGATACATTCTCTTTCCTCTGTCTCTTAACATGTATAGATGGTTCGGTTCAGATTTTGAGCCCAAAGAATTCACCATTGAAGACAGCAAAACAAGGGAAAGAATACTATTCTATCATAAAACAAAATGAAACACTGTTTCCTGAGCGGGGAAAGAGACTTGAATTCTATGTATTTACTTTTAGGCTACCATAGACAAACAACAATAAATTGGCCAACCATGCTCTTCAGGCATGTAATTTTCTTTCTTCCCAAAGTGGACACTCCCTGGGAAAATACAAATAACTTCTAATTTCAAAATCCTTCAACACAAAAAGAAAATAGGCCACCTTGACCAGAGCACAGAATAATCTTTTCCAAGAGGACTTGAATGAGTACCTCATTATCCAAGGAAAAAATACATACCAAGATATTTTTAATACTTTGTTTTATTTCATTTTCAAATACTTTTTATAGCCATGGAAAAATATTGATGAATTTATTTTTCCAAAACAAAGCCATTATATGTCTTTTAATTTTAGCCATAAAGTGGCTCCTCATCACAAGTATTTTAGAAATAATAACACTGGCTGAGAGTAGCTGAGAGATTTGCTCATGGACATACAGTGTTTCCAACGTTGGGGTAATATTTCCACCCATGAGACATTAATTTTTATACCATAAAGTTGCATAGAAATTTCAAACTGTTTCTGCCCTACTAGAAATAAAGAAATGTTTATAATCCAAAGAGATTATGGTTTAATTTACATTTAGTAACTGTAATCAATTTCAGTTTGGGAACCTAATTCTTTCTGAGTCAAAAGAAGTACATTTTGCTCTTGATTAACAATTCACTCCCCATGTCTTTAATAATAATACTGCTGCTGCTAAGTCACTTCAGTCGTGTCCGACTCTGTGTGATCCCATAGACAGCTGCCCACTAGGCTCCTTTGTCCCTGGGATTCTCCAGGCAAGAATACTGGAGTGGGTTGCCATTTCCTTCTCCAATCCATGAAAGTGAAAAGTGAAAGTGAAGTCGCTCAGTCGTGTCTGACTCTTAGCGACCCCATGGACTGGGGCCTACCAGGCTCCTCCATCCATGGGATTTTCCAGGCAAGAGTACAGGGGTGGGGTGCCATAATAACCTATACCATTACTGAGCAAATACTTTGTGCCATTATCCTTGCAACTACCTTCTAAGATAGTATTTATTATCCCCATTTTACAAAAGAAAAGACAGAGGGAGCTCAGAGATGTCGTTGCTGTTGTTTAGTTGCTCAGTGCTGTCTGATTCTTTGCGAACTATGGACTGAAGCCCATGAGGCTCCTCTGTTCATGGGATTCTCCAGGCAAGAATACTGGAGTGGGTTGCCATTTTCTTCTCCAGGGGCTCTTCACCACACAGGGATTGAACTCGCTTGGCAGGTGGGTTCTTTATCACTGAACCATCTGGGAAGCCCCCTCAGAGGTGTCCCTAAATATAGAGCCTTAGAGGCAGAGGCAGAACTGGTGCAATGGTGTCGACTCCTAACCCTTGCTGTCTCTACCATGCCTCACTTTTCTTAATTGCATAAATTATTCTACCAAATTGAAACACTAATGTCATTTTCTCTTACTAGTAACAGTGACTACTTTTTTGCATTTTTTATTTTTCAATTTTTGGCAGAAAGGGGTTATTCAGTGAAATAATTTTGTATTGCATCTGGCAAGAATCCAAAAAGTACTAAGAATTCTTCCTATAAAAAGTATACCTCTATTACTAGGCTGAGAACATGCTGCTACATATATTTTCTAAGAGATCTTGTTATTAATATTAAGGTACTTTGTTGACTTATTTATTTCATTGTAAACCAAGGTTAAAATCTTGTTGTTGGATATAATACTTAATGATCTAACAATCAAGTTCTTGAAACAACAATATACAGTAATCTGAATAAAAGTATAGATTTCAGAAGGATACTCTGATGCTGGGAGGGGAGCAGCATCAGAGCAGGAGGAGAAGGGGACGACAGAGGACAAGATGCCTGGATGGCATCACCGACTTGACGGATGTGAGTTTGAGTGAACCCTGGGAGTTGGTCATGGACAGGGAGGCCTGGCGTGCTGCAATTCATGGGGTCGCAGAGAGTCGGACACGACTGAGCGACTGAACTGAATTGAACTGAAGCAGATTCTCTCAAATATCCTGCATGCACTCACATTCAGAGACCCACACAGTTTTTTAAAATCACTTTCACATATTTTGCCAAGTTACAACTAGGTGATATAACAGGCTTTAGAAAATCTAGGGCTTCTTTTTAAAAGGTCAGGTACATAGAACCTCAGAAGGGCAGACAATCCTTTAACGTAGCTGCCATCTTCCTGAGAGCCATCAGCATCAGAACAACAGGAAAGGTTTTCCACGTGGTCACTGGTAGCCTAAGCCATTCCTTGGCAGGAGTGCTCAAGACCAGCTGAGCTTTGGGGAAAATACCAAGAAGATAGATTTCTGGGAGCCCTAAGCCATCTCAGACTAACCCCTGTGCCTGGTTCTGTCCCTTTTGCATGGATTGTGGCTGAGAGACCTGTAACCTGATCTGTGTGTTGAAAGAGCCTGCATACAAGGCTGCTGTGTATGTCAGAATGCTAGTGTGCCCAAGCAGAGGCATGACCCAGTCTTCCCTGAATGTCTCCCTGCCTCCTTGTGGACCCTGGATTAGGTCCCGGTATTTCAGCTGGAGCTGGTGCAGGGGCTGCCTAGCTGGTGGGAACTTACATTCCCCCTCTGGCCAGGCAGTCTACTTGTTCTCTCCAGTGACTATCCCAGTGTCTTAAGGGAAGGAATCTACCACATTCTGTGCCGCTCACACCCCAGCTCTGTCCTCTATACTGGGGTTGCTTGTGGGGTGGAAAAGAGAGAGAGCTGCCTGTGGGGAGACATGCCCAGTGAGGACTCAGCCCAAATCACCTGAGTGGCAGGGCTCCCTCAGTCCTCTCATCCCGCTTGCTTACCTCTGAGACCTATGACTTCTGAAGCCCCAACCACTACCTTCAGCCTTCACCCCTGCTGTCAATCAGCATCAAATGTCAATCAGTAGAGCTGCTTCAACCCCAGCTTCTGTATTTACTCTGACAGTGGAAATGACTTTGCCTCTTGGCTGAGCTTCATACTTTATGCAATATAGAAGTGAGATGTAGCATTGTATAAGTTTAAGTTATACAACAGAGCAAATCAATACAAATAATAAATTAATTAATAATAAGAATAATAAAGCTCGACTCTGAGGAAGCAGCTTGAAAGGCACTGATAAATTACTGGACTGTGAGAGACACAAGGCAGACAGAACTCTTAAATTATTATCTTCTCAAGAAAGCAACAGTGCATATTTGCTGAAATGGGGAGTTTGTTTTTTTTTTTAATCTAGAAAGGAAAGGAAAGTGGGAGTCCTAATCTCACTCTTTACACCAAAAAGTCCACCATATTTTAAAATGAAGCAATAGAAACTATAAGTGAACTGAAAATAAGATTCTGCCTTGAATAACAGTTTTGTAAACAAATACTGAGGGATTCCCTGGTGGCTTGGACGGTAAGAGTCTGCCTGCAATGTGGGAGACCTGGGTTCGATCCCTGGGTCAGAAAGATCCTCTGGAGAAGGAAATGGCAACCCACTCCAGTATTCTTGTGTGGAAAATCCCATGGATGGAGGAGCCCTTCAGGCTATGTCCATGGGGTCGTAAAGAGTCAGACACGACTGAGAAACTTCACTTCAAACAAATGAGGATAGTATTGGTAACAGAACAAAATAAAGCTTATTTCATGAATCTATTATTAACGAGCATAAATCAAAGTGAAAGGATTAGCAACTCAGGAGATAAAGGATATGGACACTTATGACTGGAAATATTAATTACTTTTAGACTTCAGATGTTCAAAATCACCTATAATAAAAGAAAAGCAAATTAGGACTTCCCTGGTGCGCAGCAGATAAGAATTTGCCTGCCAATGCAAGGGACATAGGTTTGGTCCCTGGCCCAGAAAGCTTCCGCATGCTACAAAGCAACTAAGCCCATTGGCCACAACTACCAAACACCGCAGGCTCTAGATGGGCCACAACTGCCAAACACCGCAGGCTCTAGATGGGCCACAACTGCCAAACACCGCAGGCTCTAGATGGGCCACAACTGCCAAACACCACAGGCTCTAGATGGGCCACAACTGCCAAACACCGCAGGCTCTAGAGCCTGTGCTCTGCAGCAAGAGCGGCCATGGCAACGAGAAGCCTGCACACCGCAACAGAGAGTAGCCCCCACTCTGCAACTAGACAAAGCCCGCACGCAGCAAGGAAGACTCAGTGCAACCAAACATAAAAGAGATAGTTTTTCAAAAACAAAAAAAGAAAAGCAAATGAAACCTATAAGGAAAATAGGAATTTCCACTTATCAAGTTGATAAAGATCAAAATGATAAAACCCTGAGTTGAGCAGGATCACATCAGATCAGATCAGTCGCTCAGTCGTGTCCGACTCTTTGCGACCCCATGAACCGCAGCACGCCAGGCCTCCCTGTCCATCACCAGCTCCCGGAGGTCACTCAGACTCGCATCCATCGAGTCAGTGATGCCATCCAGCCATCTCATCCTCTGTCGTCCCCTTCTCCTCCTGCCCTCAATCCCTCCCAGCATCAGAGTCTTCTCCAATGAGTCAACTCTTCCCATGAGGTGGCCAAAATACTGGAGTTTCAGCTTTAGCATCATTCCTTCTAAAGAAATTCCAGGATTGATCTCCTTCAGAATGGACTGGTTGGATCTTCTTGCAGTCCAAGGGACTCTCAAGAGTCTTCTCCAACACCACAGTTCAAAAGCATCAATTCTTCGGCGCTCAGCCTTCTTCACAGTCCAGCTCTCACATCCATACATGACCACAGGAAAGACCATAGCCTTGACTAGGCGAACCTTTGTTGGTAAAGTAATGTCTCTGCTTTTGAATATGATAACTAGGTTGGTCATAACTTTCCTTCCAAGGAGTAAGCGTCTTTTAATTTCATGGCTGCAGTCACCATCTGCAGTGATTTTGGAGCCCAGAAAAACAAAGTCTGACACTGTTTCCACTGTTTCCCCATCTATTTCCCATGCAGTGATGGGACCAGATGCCATGATCTTCGTTTTCTGAATGTTGAGCTTTAAGCCAACCTTTTCACTCTCCACTTTCACTTTCATCAAGAGGCTTTTTAGCCCCTCTTCACTTTCTGCCATAAGGGTGGTGTCATCTGCATATCTGAGGTTATTGATATTTCTCCCAGCAATCTTGATTCCAACTTCTGTTTCTTCCAGTCCAGCATTTCTCATGATGTACTCTGCATATAAGTTAAATAAACATGGTGACAATATGCAGCCTTGGCGTACTCCTTTTCCTATTTGGAACCAGTCTGTTGTTCCATGACCAGTTCTAACTGTTGCTTCCTGACCTGCATACAGATTTCTTAAGAGGCAGATCAAGTGGTCTGGTATTCCCATCTCTTTCAGAATTTTCCACAGTTTATTGTGATCCACACAGTCAAAGGCTTTGGCATAGTCAATAAAGCAGAAATAGATGTTTTTCTGGAACTCTCTTGCTTTTTCCATGATCCAGCGGATGTTGGCAATTTGATCTCTGGTTCCTCTGCCTTTTCTAAAACCAGCTTGAACATCAGGAAGTTCACGGTTCACATATTGCTGAAGCCTGGCTTGGAGAATTTTGAGCATTACTTTACTAGCGTGTGAGATGAGTGCAATTGTTCGGTAGTTTGAGCACTCCTTGGCATTGCCTTTCTTTGGGATTGGGATGAAAACTGACCTTTTCCAATCTTGTGGCCACTGCTGAGTCTTCCAAATTTGCTGGCATATTGAGTGTAGCACTTTCACAGCATCATCATTCAGGATTTGGAATAGCTCCACTGGAATTCCATCACCTCCACTAGCTTTGTTCGTAGTGATGCTTTCTAAGGCCCATTTGACTTCACATTCCAAGATGTCTGGCTCTAGGTCAGTGATCACGCCATCATGATTATCTGAGTCTTGAAGCTCTTTTTTGTACAGTTCTTCTGTGTATTCTTGCCACCTCTTCTTAATATCTTCTGCTTCTGTTAGATCCACACCATCTCTGTCCTTTATTGTGCCCATCTTTGCATGAAATGTTCCTTTGGTATCTCTGATTTTCTTGGAGAGATCCTTAGTCTTTCCCATTCTGTTGTTTTCCTCTATTTCTTTGCATTGATCACTGAAGAAGGCTTTCTTATCTCTTCTTGCTATTCTTTGGAACTCTGCATTTAGATGTTTATATCTTTCCTTTTTTTCTTTGCTTTTCGCTTCTCTTCTTTTCACAGCTATTTGTAAGGCCTCCCCAGACAGCCATTTTGCTTTTTTGCATTTCTTTTCCATGGGGATGGTCTTGATCCCTGTCTCCTGTACAATGTCACGAACCTCATTCCATAGATTTAGGTCATACCTGAATGGTCCAGTAGTTTTCTCTACTCTCTTCAGTTTCAGTCTGAATTTGGCAATAAGGAGTTCATGGTCCGAGCCACAGTCAGCTCCTGGTCTTGTTTTTGCTGATTGTATAGAGCTTCTCCATCTTTGGCTGCAAAGAATATAATCGATCTGATTTCGGTGTTGACCATCTGGTGATGTCCATGTATAGAGTCTTCTCTTGTGTTGTTGGAAGAGGGTATTTGCTATGACCAGTGCATTTTCTTGGCAAAACTCTATTAGTCTTTGCCCTGCTTCATTCCGTATTCCAAGGCCAAATTTGCCTGTTACTCCAGGTGTTTCTTGACTTCCTACTTTTGCATTCCAGTCCCCTATAATGAAAAGGACATCTTTTTTGGGTGTTAGTTCTAAAAGGTCTTGTAGGTCTTCATAGAACCTTTCAACTTCAGCTTCTTCGGCGATACTGGTTGGGGCATAGACTTGGATTACTGTGACATTGAATGGTTTGCCTTGGAAACGAACAGAGATCATTCTATCGTTTTTGAGATTGCATCCAAGTACTGCATTTCGGACTCTTTTGTTGACCATGATGGCCACTCCATTTCTTCTGAGGGATTCCTGCCCACAGTAGTAGATATAATGGTCATCCGAGTTAAATTCACCCATTCCAGTCCATTTTAGTTCGCTAATTCCTAGAATGTCAACATTCACTCTTGCCATCTCTTGTTTGACCACTTCCAATTTGCCTTGATTCATGGACCTGACATTCCAGGTTCCTATGCAATATTGCTCTTTACAGCATCGGACTTTGCTTCTATCACCAGACACATCTACAGCTGGGTATTCTTTTTGTTTTGGCTCCATCCTTTCATTCTTTCTGGAGTTATTTCTCCACTGATCTCCAGTAGCATATTGGGCCCCTACTGACCTGGGGAGTTTCTCTTTCAGTATCCTATCATTTTGTCTTTTCATACTGTTCATGGGGTTCTCAAGGCAAGAATACTGAAGTGGTTTGCCATTCCCTTCTCCAGCGGACCACACCCTGTCATATCTCTCCACCATGACCCGCCCATCCCAAGTTGCCCCTCGGGCATGGCTTAATCTCATTGAGTTAGACAAGGGTGTGGTCCTTGTGTGATTAGACTGACTAGTTATCTGTGAGAATGGTTTTAGTGTATTTGCCCTCTGATGCCCTCTTTCAAGACCTACTGTCTTACTCGGGTTTCTCTTACCTTGGGCGTGGGGTATCTCATCCCGGCTGCTCCTGGCTGCTCCCGGCCAGCAAAGCACAGCCATCGCACCTTACCTTGGACGAGGGGGTCTCTCCTCACCGCCGCCCTTCCTGACCTCGGTCATGGGGTAGCTCTTCTCGGCCGTGCTTAGTGCGCTGGCCCTCACCGCTGTCCTTCCTCGGTCGTGGGGTAGCTCCTCTCGGCCGCGCTCTTAGTGCGCGACGCAGCCGGCTAAATCAAATCCCTTATGATTATACAGTGGAAGTGAGAAATAGATTTAAGGGCCTAGATCTGATAGATAGAGTGCCTGATGAACTATGGAATGAGCAGGATAGTACAAGAAAATAAGTGCTTTCCTACATGGCTAATAGTAATAAAACCCGAAATTATACTTTTGGAAGGCGATTTGGCAGTAACTAACAAATTATAAGCACGCATATCCTTTTATTCAAAAAATTCTCTTTTTAGAACTATATCCTGCATATATAATCCAATATGAGCAAAAAGCTTTCTATACAAGGGTATTTATTCATTGCAGCATTTTTAAAGTTGGAAAGAACTTAAAGATGTATAAGTAAGGCTAGTTACACAAATAAAGCTCTGTATGACAATAAACACTATATAGATAACAGCAAGGCTTTCCTGATAGCTCAGTTGGTAAAGAATCTACCTGCAATGCAGGAGACCCTGGTTCAATTCCTGGGTCAGGAAGATCCGCTGGAGAAGGGATAGGCTACCCACTCCAATATTCTTGGGCTTCCCTTGTGGCTCAGCTGGTAAAGAATCTGCCTGCAATGTGGGAGACCTGGGTTCAATCCCTGGGTTGGGAAGATCCCTTGGAGAAAGGATACCCATTCCAGTATTCTGGCCTGGAGAATAGTCCATGGGGGATGCAAAGAGATAGTTTTTCAAAAACAAAAAAAGAAAAGCAAATGAAACCTATAAGGAAAATAGGAATTTCCACTTATCAAGTTGATAAAGATCAAAATGATAAAACCCTGAGTTGAGCAGGATTGTATAGTCCATGGGGGATGCAAAGAGTCAGACATGACTGAGTGACTTTCACTTTCAGATAAGAGAAAAATCAACAAGACCACACTACTTTACAAATATGTAATGGTTGTCAAAACAGTCAAATGGATATATATATATATATATATATTTTTTTTTTTTTCCATCTGAAAGTTTTATTCTCTTGTTAGGAAAGCAGTTTTCAAAGCACAAGAATATTTTATGCTTTTTAAAAAATATATCCATGAACTGGATATATTTTTTAAAAAGCATAAAATAATCTTATGACACTATCTTTAATCTTATGACACTATCTTTTTGTGTTTTTAGGATAAATACTTGTGTATGCTTGTATATATGTGTACATATACACAGGGGGAGGAGGGCATGGCAACCCACTATATTCTTGCCTGGAGAATCCCATGGACAGAGGAGCTTTGGGGGTGGGGGGAGGAGCTGCAGTCCATGGGGTCGCATGGGGTTGGACACGACTGAAGCAACTGAGCACACATCCATACATAAGGGATTAAATAAGAAACTGGTACAGTAACAGACACCCCAAGTAAACTGGTATTTGAGGGGTAGGGATGAGAGGGAAATTTACTTTTTACTATATATTCCTTAGTTGTACCTTTTAAGTGTTATAGCATATGCATAACTTGTTAACTTCATTTTCTTTAAGAGCAGGGGCTTTATGGTCAAACAGCTCTATATGAAGTCCCATTTCTACCACTATAGACAGATTACTTAATCTCTCATCATCTTTACAATGAAGATAATTCCCTAAGTAGAAAACATTTGCCATTTTTAAAAGGGCAAATTTTAAACAATGGTAATTATTTGTTTGTGGTGGATTTTTAGGCTTTATGATGGGGCAGTAGCTTCCTAGATGACATGACAGTTGTTTTGCTACCCAGATTTTCCTTCCCTTCCTCTGGCAATAATATTCAGATATTCCTTTGGAGAACTACCTACTGCCCACTTCTCAAACCATTTGCTTTGAGTGGACCTGATGCTTGACACTGAGGGTTGACGTTTAACTTACACCTGGCCATGGAGATCTTTGTATCCCTAAATGTATAAGGCAGAAGCAACAGTTTGGCAAAACTGATACCAGCATAGCATGAACAGTGATATTTCTAGTTGCACCTCTTCCTGCCCAGACCCATATATACACTACTCACTGGTTGAAAACAGATTCCATGTTTTCTGTGGACCCCAACTCACAAGGTGCTGACTTCTACCTAGCATCATAATATGTCATTTCATTTTTTGACGAGGCTGGCTGCTTTTGTGCAATGAGGTACACAGTAAGAACTACAAATCTTGTGAGAATCAGCACCTTTCTTTACTTCTTTCAGCAATATTTTTCAATGTTTTGAAGTACAACATATTTGCCTTTCATGTGTGTCTTTGTAATTGGGTCCTGGCAGGATCAGATTCTTTTTTTTTTTTGGATCAGATTCTTTTGGGGGGCTCCAAAATCACTGCAGATGGTGACTGCAGCCATGAAATTAAAAGACGCTTACTCTTTGGAAGGAAAGTTATGACCAACCTAGATAACATATTCAAAAGCAAAGGCATTATTTTGCCAACAGAGGTCGGTCTAGTCAAGGCTATTGTTTTTTCAGTGGTCATGTATGGATGTGAGAGTTGGACTGTGAAGAAAGCTGAGCGCCAAAGAATTGATGCTTTTGAACTGTGGTGTTGCCGAAGACTCTTGAGAGTCCCTTGGACTGCAAGGAGATCCAACCAGTCCATTCTGAAGGAGATCAGCCCTGGGTGTTTTTTGGAAGGAATGATGCTAAAGTTGAAACTCCAGTTCTTTGGCCACCTTATGTGAAAAGTTAACTCATTGGAAAAGACTCCGATGCTGGGAGGGATTGGGGGCAGGAGGAAAAGGGGACGACAGAGGATGAGATGGCTGGAAGGCATCACCGACTCGATGGACGTGAGTCTGAGTGAACTCCAGGAGTTGGTGATGGACAGGGAGGCCTGGCGTGCTGCAATTCATGGGGTCGCAAAGAGTCAGACATGACTGAGCAACTGAACTGAACTGAACTGAGGATCAGATTCTACTTATAGGTCCAAAAGAAATGCTTTAAGTAGGATGAAACATGAGGCAAATTCGTATCCCTAGGTTAGGTGACAACTTCACTGAAAGTCACCTTGGCTTTTTAAAGAAAAGGAAAGACTAGAACATAGGATGGAAGGGGCTATCTTTGCTCTCAACGCAAGGTCAATGGGCTTAGTTTTGCTGTAAATAGAATTATCCAAATCCTTCGCAGGATCACCTCTCCAAATTCCAAAATCTTACTTTTCCTCAAGATATGTATTTTCATGCACCTTCACATAAGAAACCTGACAAGTCTTTGAATTCATCTATGTTGTAATTTAACAAGCTATAGAGTCAGACTCCGGTTTCTCGCTACCAACAGCCACAGGAAAGAAGATTCTTTTAAAGCTAAAAATCTTCTGGTTTTCTAACCACATTGAGTGGATAATTTAAAGCACTGAGTTTTTCATTTTTCTTCTTAATCTCTCTAGCACAACATGCAGCAGCCAGTTTACGCCTACTCATCAAGTCTTCATACTGTGCCACCTTATCACTCAGTTAACAACGCCATGTTTCCTATAGACACCTCAAGCCAGGTGAATACAGGTAACAATTTAAGGAACTATTTCACCACCAGCCACCATAGGTTATTATTATTCCATTACTTAATGGTAGGTCAATCCTCGTATCCTTCAAACCTAACCCAGTGCCTCAAACATTATCATCAGTCAGAATTCAGATGCAGATGGCAGAAAACACTATTTCAACCAGGAAGTCACAGATCTGGGAATTAGGTACTTACAAAATCATTTAAAGAAATGGGGAACTGGATTCTAGAAACAGTTTCAGACTTATTCTGGCCCACTAAGGGAGTTATTACCTTGACCATGTTTAGGGAAGCTGGAAATCTGGAAGCTGTCCCTGGAACTATTGCTCTGGCAACACTTACCTTAGCTGTAATCCAGGGATATGGAAGATGGAGCTGTCAGCTCTAGAGCCAGCCTGTACCTGCTCGGCTCCATACTATACCTTGGCCCTGCAGAGCTACTGAACAGACCTCCAATTTTTCTTGAAGCAGGGAATCCTAACTGCTGAGCAATCATGCTTACCAGCAAAGGTAGCAGAAACTGAAGAAGGAGAACCACTGCTTCACATAAGTTTCTATTTTGTGCCTCCCATCTGATCTCAGAACCTAATCCTTCAACCCTGGCTTCAACAGACTCTGAGAGGTTCAGATTTTAGCTTTCTCACCCCTGCCACTCAGGAAGTCACATGAGGCGGGCCACATCCCCATAAAGTCCTGAAGCAAAATTCTAACAAGCTTGAAACAGATGACCTCACTTATTCTTGGATTTGTAATAAATGTGGTTCTTGGATGCATCATATTTACAAAATGTTAATGAGCTACATTCTGAGCCTAAAATCACTTAGGCACAGTGTTTTTCCCAGCTAACCTCCAATGAGTTGGGACTATACTACTTGAACTTCCTTCCCTCATGTGGTCAGGGGTTGAATTCTAAGCAATGCAAACTAACTTCTAGGGATTTGTAAACTGAAAGGTTCTATAAATATCCTATTTAAACAATGTTTAAATTTGTTTAAAGAAGTTCTGGGATAAAGTTTCATATGTATCCATGCAAGGGGTAGGGAAACATTTCAGATACTATAGGAATAACAGAGGAATATTGTCTCCTTGAGTAGCTTTTTTTTGTTGTTGTTTCTTAGAGGGTGGGATGCAGTTCATGGGGTCGCTAAGTCAGACATGATTGAGCGACTTCACTTTCACTTTTCACTTTCATGCATTTGAGGAGGAAATGGCAACCCACTCCAGTGTTCTTGCCTGGAGAATCCCAGGGATGGGGCAGCCTGGTGGGCTGCCATCCGTGCGGTCGCACAGAGTCGGACACGACTGAAGTGACTTAGCAGAGGGTGGGATGATTTGGGAGAATGGTATTGAAGCATGTATAATATCATATATGAAACGAGTCGCCAGTCCAGGTTCGATGCACGATACTGGATGCTTGGGGCTGGTGCACTAGGACGACCCAGAGGGATGGTATAGGGAGGGAGGAGGGAGGAGGGTTCAGGATGGGGAACACATGTATACCTGTGGCGGATTCATTTTAATATATGGCAAAACCAATACAATATTGTAAAGTTAAAAAATAAAATAAAAAATAAATAAAATAAAATGGACAAAGGACTTGAATAAATGCTCCAAAGAAGATACACAATTGGTCAATAGGCACATGAGATGATCTAAATTGACAGTCATTAGGTAGATCCAAATTAAAACCATAATGACATACTACTTCATACCAATCATGATAGCTATTTAAAACCAAATGAAAAATACAAAATACTAAATGTTGGTGAGGATGTGGAGAAATTGGAACCCTTGGGTACTATTAGAGAAATACAGAATGGTGCAGCTGCTGTGGAAAATAGCATGGTGCTTCCTCAAAATACTAAACACAGACTTACTATACAATTCTGAAATTCTGCTTCTAGGTATATCCCCAAAAGAATTGAAAGCAGAGACTAGAACAGATAAGTGTATACTCAGATTCTTGGCAGTATTATTCACACTAGCCAAAAGACGGAAACAACCCAAATGTCCATCAACAGATAAATGGATAAGCAAAATGAGGCATATACATATATAATATGGAATAGTATCCAACCTTAAAAAAGAATGAAATTCTGACACATGATACAACATGGATGAACCTTGAAGACTTTATTCTATGTGAAATAAACCAGACACAAAAGGACAAATATTGTATGGTTGCTGGGCTTCCCAGGGGCGCAAGTGATAAAGAACCCGCCTGCCAATGCAGGAGATGTAAGATGCGCAGGTTCGATCCCCTGGTTTGGAAGATTCCTTGGAGGAGAGCACGGCAATCCACTCCAGTATTCTTGCCTGGAGAATCCCATGGACAGAGGAGCCTAGTGAGCTACAAGTCTATAGGATCACAGAGTTGGACACGACTTAAGTGATTTGCCGCTGCTGCTGCTGCTGCTAAGTCGCTTCAGTCGTGTCCAACTCTGTGCGACCCCATAGACGGCAGCCCCCGTTCCTGGGATTCTCCAGGCAAGAACACTGGAGCGGGTTGCCATTTCCTTCTCCAATGCATCAAAGTGAAAAGTGAAAGTGAAGTCGCTCAGTCAGGTCTGACTCTTAGCGACCCCATGGACTACAGCCTACCAGGCTCCTCCCTCCACAGGAGTTTCCAGGCAAGAGTACTGGAGTGTGGTGCCATTGCCTTCTCTGCTTAAGTGACTTAGCAGGCAGAATAGTCAAAAACAATAGAAACAGAAAGTAGAATAATGGTTGCCAGAGGTTGGGAGGGTGGGGTGGGTGAGGAGTTATTTAATAGATGCAGAGTTTTAGTCTGGGAGGATGAATTTCTGGAGATGGGTTATGGTAATGATTGTAAAACAGTGTAAATATATTTAATACCACTGAACTGAGCACATAAAAATTATTGTGGTAAGTTTTATGTATATTTTTCCACAATAAAAAATAAAATTAAAAAAAGAAAATTCAGTGGTCTTTTTATTTCCATCAACTGACTGAGAAGGCAAATTATATCCTGATAAGGTACAGTAATCTTCTAAAATAAAGACTATGAAAATGACTTGTGTGCAAGGTGAAAACAATGAATGAGAACCCTGAGCACACAGACATCCCTATGCAGCAGGTGTGTGTGTGTTAGTCGCTCAGTCATGTATGGCTCTTTGTGCACCAAGGACTGTAGCCCGCCATGCTCCTCTGTCGGATCCTCCGGGCAAAAATACTGGAGTGGGTTGCCATGCTCTCCTCCAGGGGATCTTCCCAACCCAGGGATTGAACTTGAGTCTCTTACTTCTCCTGCATTGGTAGGCGGGTTCTTTATCTCTAGGGCCACCTGGGAAGCCCACACAACAGGAGGCCCATGGCAAATAGAACCACAAGTGTGCAAAGTCTCGGATGAGATCTGCACAGCCACCTTATGATTTAGTGTTTTTAACACATGAACAAATCAAAGAGTAGAATACTATGTAACTGTTTATGCTAATGGTTTGAGGTTTAAAAGCAAAAATGAACTGTGTACAAATATGTTCAACTGAAATAAAATCCTTATATTTATATTCTAAGTAAGTTTCCATAAATTTGCTCCACACATTGTCAACTTGGATAGAACAACATGGAAATTCAGTCTCTACTCAAATTCAGTGGACGAAGAATGTGAAAATCCAGACCTGGACCTCATGGCTGGGAACTGAGCGTTCTGTGTTGCTTGGCTGAGCAGTGGTGCAGTTGTCCTCTGGTTCCTATTTTGCTCTAGTTCCTCATACTTTGTGGTTGTTTCCAGTCAATGTGTGCTCTGAAATAGACGAACCCACCCTTCTTAACATGACCTAAGTGTGGCCTTTGTACTTATATATCCAAAAAGAGTAGAATTTAATAAATGGTTTATTAGTGCGGCATAAAAAAACAGAAAAGGCAAGAAGAGTAGGAAAAAGGATGCAATCTGTTAAAAGAGGAACCAATAGTCCAGGTTACTGAAATTCAGTGTTAGCTTTGAAGAAAACATACACCATGTATTTCTTGGATCTCCTGCGTGAATCCATCGATAAATCTCTTCTTCCAGCATATGGGCTTGAACTAACCCCCCAACTTTCCAACAGACTAATGCCTCCACCCAGCTACTCATTCCAGAGTTATAGTTATTGAGTCAAATGCCTTGGCCATTCTAAGAAAATTCCACAAGTAACAATTACTGTACTTGGCAGGAAGCCTGGTAATACCCAGCTAGAACTTTTTTTGTGTGTTGTTGATTTTAAAATACATTTTTAAAATATTTTTAAGATTTATGGCTGCTTAGGAAAGTGTGTTATCAAAATATAAAGTGAAAAAAGAGCTAAAAAGAAGTAACTTAAGTTAATAAATACATAATGATGTTCCAAATCAATATATTATTTAATTGTAACCTAAATATAATTGAATCCTTGTCCCCAGATGGCCTATTCTCAAGTAGTAAATAAAAGCAATTGGAATCTGTTCTAAGTCTCTTGGTGGGGGAAAAATGCCTGAAAACGGATGGTGTTCTTAATATAAGCCACATGACTTTAGTTTTTTTTTTTTTTTTTTGGATAGTTTTCTTGTTCCTCATCTCATTACAATATTCAGCTCAGTCTCTTAACATGATCCTCCCATTTCTACTCTTTCTCTCTCATCCTGCTCCTTCCAGAGGAGCGGTCCGCCCATCAGTCCCTTATTACCAATAGCTTCAGCTGCCTACAGAGACTTTCCCTACTACATGCAGCTCTCTGTCAAGTTTATTCCCACCCTAGGCTTTGACTGCTTTTCTCCTAAGAACTATCTCATCACTAAAATTCTGCATACAAAATGAGATCCAGCTAGTAGCATTTTTTTCTTCTTGGGAGAAAACAAAGGGGTGAGAGAAGTGATTGATACTTGCCAAGTAATTCTATTCCTCTGTTACTTTTCCTCAGATCATAACCAAAAGGAGAATGCCATGTGTGTTTGTATAACTCACCACCACCACTCATCATATTCCAAAATGCCTTTCTCCTTCAGTATGGTCACCCATGCTTTCCATCAGGTGCTCTGCAAAGGGTACCATACCTGTGTCTATCTAACTTTCTTCTAGAAAGTTAGAAAGGAAATGGATCAGCATTAGGATTTTAATGCCTACCTACTCTCCTGGCATCCTTGTTTTCATAACAAGAGGATGAAGGTAATTTCACAGAGTTCCTTCTATTACCTAGGTGGTTGACTATTAGATGACATGCACAAATATAACTGAGGAAGGATGGGACCAAGCTGAATAATCAGAGTTTGGGGAAATCAGAAGTAGTCTAGAAAAAATTTCCTCCTGTCTTGGGTACTATAAAATGTAGAGAGTTAGGTGAAAAAAAAATCATACTGGAGTTAAATAAAGGGGGATACTTTCCACCCCAGCACTCCTTTGGCAAAACAGGCGCTACTCAGGGTCAGAAACCTCACTGTAGCTCATCGCACTTCAAGAGGCTGAGTCAGTCTTGCTCCATCCCTTCCTCTTCAAGTATTCTGTAGATCTCAGGTTTGGGGTTTATTCATCTACAATTCTCCTGCAGGTTAGTTTCATTCATCCATTGGTCCACCTCAGTACTGTTTAGCTTCACTAGCCACAAAAATCTGAGGAGATTCTGGGGCACTAAAATAAAGTGAAAGCTTATTTAAGGTTTTCTCAAGTCTAAGACTAATCAGTCTTCACGATCAATCATTGCCTCAGGAACTTGATCCAGAAAATTATGAGTCTGTATCATACTCTATTGCCCCCTAGAGGATGACTCATTTTAGTGTTTTCTGTAGGAATGCAAAAGCAGAGTTTTCTACCCACTCATAGTTCTGAACCTGACACATGGATTCCATAAAACTCCATCCTTCCATATACTCATTCTGGAGCAGAAAGTTCACTACAAAAAGGAAAAAAAAAACTGTGTGGCTTTGAGTCCACCAGACCTATAGACAATATTTTTCTATCTCCAGGGAGGTCTACTAAAGTAGATTTAAGTCATTTGCTAACCACACCTAAAATTCCACTTCTTGGGTTCCTGGTGAGACACCTCCCATGAATTTCTCAAATTCCTAGTAGCAAGTGGCCTGTATCAGTAAATCCAGAAACTGATTTCAAGTCTCTAGACAGAAGCCATATTCAGAGGACATGAGGTTTGGGGACTAAGAGTAGAGACACTAAACTAATAAGCGCATGTTTGCTATCATCCTTTTTTCCCCCTTTTAGGAATTATAACCAAAAATAGAGAAAAATTCCAAGAAATTGAGAGTCTGTTGAGAACAGATTATAAATCAAGCTCATAGATACCCGCAGTACAATTCTGCGTAAATCAAGTCCTATTTTTAAAACATCCAGTTCCCAAAATGGACATTTTTGCTTCAGTGCATCTTCACAACATTTCAATGGTTTTTAGTATTATTCTTTTTTTTTTATTATTCTTTTTTTAATTTTTCTTAACTTTACAATATTGTATTACTTTTACTATACATCGAGATGGATCCGCCACCAGAATACACGTGTTCCCCATCCTGAACCCTCCTCCCTCCCCACTTCCCACACCATCTCTCCAGGTCATCCCAGTGCTCCAGTCCCAGGCATCTGTTATAGGGCATCGTACCTGGACTGACTCGTTTCAGATATGATATTATACATATTTCAATGCTATTCTCCCCAATCGTCCCACCCTCTCCCAGTCCCTGAGTCCAAAAGTCTGTTCTATACATCAGTGTCTCTTTTGCTGTCTCATAAGCAGGGTGATTGTTACCATCTTTCTAAATTCCATATATATGCGTTAGTATACTGTATTTGTGTTTTTCTTTCTGGCTTACTTCACTCTGTATAATAGGCTCCAGTTCCAAAAACCCACTGGCACTTGTTCTCAGATCATTCTTTTCTTTATATCTATTCTGTTAATAGTTTGGTAAGTGTTTAGTTCTAGCAATTATTATACTGTAGGCTCAAAATCACAAAAAGTAGTCCCTAACTCAATGTAACTCAAATGTAATTCATACCAACTCACCAGGATGTCAATTCAATAAACAATGGTCAATCATCCTAATAGTAATTAAGCAATTAGAAACTTCACTCAGTCTCCAAGGAAAACACCAAAATAGAGAGCACATACTTAAGACAGTCAGTTTTCTTAAAACAAAACAAAAAAGTCTTCAGACCTCACACTTAGTCTCAGATCAGATCAGATCAGTCGCTCAGTCGTGTCCGACTCTTTGCAACCCCATGAATCGCAGCATGCCAGGCCTCCCTGTCCATCACCAACTCCCGGAGGTCACTCAGACTCACATCCATTGAGTCAGTGATGCCATCCAGCCATCTCATCCTCTGTCGTCCCCTTCTCCTCCTGCCCCCAATCCCTCCCAGCATCAGAGTCTTTTCCAATGAGTCAACTCTTCTCATGAGGTGGCCAAAATACTGGAGTTTCAGCTTTAGCATCATTCCTTCCAAAGAAATCCCAGGGCTGATCTCCTTCAGAATGGACTGGTTGGATCTCCTTGCAGTCCAAGGGACTCTCAAGAGTCTTCTCCAACACCACAGTTCAAAAGCATCAATTCTTCGGCACTCAGCCTTCTTCACAGTCCAGCTCTCACATCCATACATTTAGTCTCAATATCTAGCCAATGTGAAATAAACATTGAATATTTAAGATATATCTCCATTCTCTTACAAAGTGCTGTAGAGCCATGCAGAAATTAAGTTGGAGTACCATCACTATTGGCTTTATTGACTACGCCAAAGCCTTTGACTGTGTGGATCACAACAAACTGTGGAAATTCTTCAAGAGATGGGAATACCAGACCACTTGACCTGCCTCTTGAGAAACCTGCACACAGGTCAGGAAGCAACAGTTAGAACTGGACATGGAACAACAGACTCGTTCCAAATAGGGAAAGGGGTACATCAAGGCTGTATACTGTCACCCTGCTTATTTGACTTATATGCAGAGTACATTATGAGAAATGCTGGGCTGAAAGAAGCACAAGCTGGAATCAAGATTGCTGGGAGAAATATCAACAACCTCAGATATGCAGATGACACCACCGTTATGGCAGAAAGTGAAGAAGAACTAAAGAGCCTCTTGATGAAAGTGAAAGAGGAGAGTGAAAAAGTCGGCTTAAAGCTCAACATTCAGAAAACTAAGATTATGGCATCCAGTCTCATCACTTCATGGGAAATAGGTGGGAAACAGTGGCTGACTTTATTTTTTGGGCTCCAAAATCACTGCAGATGGTGATTGCAGCCATAAAATTAAAAGACGCTTACTCCTTGGAAGGAAAGTTATGACCAACCTAGAGAGCATATTAAAAAGCAGAGACAGTACTTTGTCAATAAAGGTCTGTCTAGTCAAGGCTATGGTTTTTCCAGTAGTCATGTATGGATGTGAGAGTTAGACTATAAAGAAAGCTGAGCACTGAAGAATTGATGCTTTTGAACTGTGGTGTTGGAGAAGACTCTTGAGAGTCCCTTGGACTGCAAGGAGAACCAACCAGTCCATTCTAAAGGAGATCAGTCCTGATGGACTTATGTTGAAGCTGAAACTCCAATACTTCGGCCACCTGATGCAAAGAGCTGACTCATTTGAAAAGACCCTGATGCTGGGAAAGATTGAGGGCAGGAGGAGAAGGGGACGACAGAGGATGAGATGGTTGGATGGCATCACTGACTAAATGGACATGAGTTTGGGCAAGCACCGGGAGTTGGTGATTGACAGGGAGGCCTGGCATGCTGTGGTCCATGGGGTTGCAAAGAGTCAGACACAACTGAGTGACTGAACTGAACTAAACTATCATGAAGGATATACCTTTTGTGAAAGATGATTAAATATAATTAAATATAATGAAATAAATGTGAAATATGATTAAATATAATGCAGTATATTTAGCAGTAGTTTATTAGTGGTTGCCTAATATCACACGCAAAAATTATGTTATTTACTTCCAGAAATAATCAATTTGATAATATCCATTTATTCATAAGGGAATGAGTAAACTGTGCTAATTTTCTCACGAATCACTTAGACAGCTAACTATTAGTACAGCTGATTAATAGTATAGAGCTATAGCATAGTAAAAATGTATTGATAAATAAAACAGTAACTTCTGTTTCTTTGTTCTTTGTTCCTATAGCTAGTTGCAGGGAATATTTTCTTTTGTGAAAGTAAGCCTTTAATGGAGACACTTAGAGAAAAGACTATTTGACTGTGTACTTAAGTGTCAATATAAGCAAAATGTGGTATAGTAATTTGTGAATTTCCTCTGTGGTTTGCTTAAAAATCACTAAATTATCATTTAAAGCAGCACATAAAAATATTACTATTTGGATTGCAGCTGGAGTTCCTCTTACCTGGAGCTCTGTTATTTCTAAGAACAAGTCAGAATTTTTAAGAACTCTATTTCAATGCTCATGCACGTATTCTGCCACATTAACCTTGTAATTTAGTGTTAGATTACCTTAAAGTATTTCTTATCTCATCCACAGTTCACTATGCATTCATTGTTGAGATGCCCAAATACCATTCTCAACAAAAGACAGCTCATAAAAACCAGAGTCCTAAGAAAATGTGAATAACTCCTCAGTTAATTGAATTATTCAATTTACAAATGAAAATTTAAATGGGATAACTCTAAAACTATTTAGTCTACTATAAAACTACTTTGTCTACAATTATGTTACCCTTACCCTTTTAAAATTAAGAAACAAGTAGATTTTGGTACATGAAATGTGAGGGCCTGACTAAAGCCAGTTTGGTGTGGTCAAGTATTGGGCAAGATTCCCCATTCACCTCCGCCAAGACCTTGTCATTTTAGTGAGATTAAGGTTCCAACTGCTTAGGCCCAAGACCTCTCTGGAGCAGACGCTCTGCTATTCTGGTTAAGTTAAGCCCATTTCTCTCCCAAGTGAATAAATACTTAAGTTCCCATGCTGAGACAGCTGAAGTGACTTTTCATTTGGCACACTGATTCCAGGAGTCTAATACGTGTTTGTTGACACCATGCTAAGTTAGGACAAAGTATTTTTATTATTACTACTTAATAATTTGCATTGAGAAATTATTGTAATAATTTGTATTGAGATATTGTACTTCGTCCAGACACAATACCTAAAGGAAGCCATCATTCCTACAGATAGAAATAAACAAATTGGATGAATATATTATTGATTATACTTATATCCTTACAGAAACTATAGTTCAATTGAGAAGATAGACATTGAACACAAGTTTTTTTAAAAAGTACAGTATATTATGTATATGCAAAGAAGAAGGAGTTGACCTTATCTTGGGGGTTAAAGGAAAGTGTCCAGAAAGAAATCTGCACTGAAGCTTGAAGAATGAGATAAAGTTGGCTAGCTAAAGAGTAGAGGAAATAGTGATTCATGCAAAAAAGACTCTGATGGGAGAGGGTATGACAGTTACGTCTGGAAACTGCAATGAACAATAGCAATACAAAGGAGGCAGGACTGTGGAGAGGTAGAGGTGGTGGTGGCGGCATTGAACCTGCAGAAGCTGGCAACAGCAGAGTCCATTAGGCCATGGTAGGGATGCTCTTCCTTATTCTAAGGGAAGTGCGAGTCTCCTAAATCGTTTTGATGACAGGAATGACATGGTCATGTGTGTGCTTGTAAAAAGAATCACCCTTGCAGCAGTATGGAATATGTGAGGGTGAGCATGGGTGAATGTGGGGAAACTGGCTAGAAGGTTATTGCCCAAGAGAGAGATAAGTGGTAACTCTGTCAGGGTGTTTGAAATGGAGATGGGGAGAAGCAGAAATGTTAAAGGAGATCCAATGGACCATATTTTAATATGGGTTGTACGTAGGGTAAAGGATAGGGTGAGTTGAGGGGTGACTCCCTGGTTTCTGGACTAGCCAGCTGAAGTTATAGCTACTACGATAAAGAAGAAAAAAGAAAAATAATCCATTTTGGACATGTTTACTATATATTAAAAATATTGGACCATACCCTGGATATGTTCCAGTGTCTCCTGGTGTATAGTCTATGGGAATGTGAATAGAATTTGTATCCGGCTGTTGTGCGAAAAATGTATAAATCTTAATTATGTTGAATTGCTTCATAGTGCTTTTCAGGTCTACTATCTCCTTCTACTTTTCTATCCATTCTATTAATTTTTGAGAGTCTGATATTGAAATTCCAACTAAAAATCTTAATTTATCTACTTAAAAAATTGCAAATATAGTGGAACTATATGTAACTGTATTTTATAAGTCTTCTGTAAATGTATTACATACTTTCATAATTAAAAAAAGATAAACAAAAAAAGAATTGAACCATATAAATATGGATTATTAACATTGATTTTAAAATATTTCCTTTATATCCATGATTAAACAAACAACTTTCATATATACAAAGGCTGCTCCTGATTCCTCTTATGTAAATATTTTACTGACTCTGTGATGGGTGACATTTATTTCAGAAGTAAATAAAATACATCATGTTTTCATTTTGCTTTTTTATTTTGATTCTTTATGAATCACCATAATTATTTGAGAAGTATTAATATTTTATATTAATTAGCAAGTAAAATTTTGATAGTATCTGATTATCTTCAATATTATAAATAAGTGAAATGAATTATTCATGTTTTTTTCAATAGATTTTTTTTTAATGGTCAAATTGTTTTCCCCAATAAACTGATTCAATCACAGATAGAATAAAGTATATACCATGCATGTTTCTGAGACAAAGGTACAGTTGAGTGTATCTCTATGAGGGAGCCCAGGTGGGAACAGAATAAGCCTTCAGCTGACCCAATGGATTGTGAAATAATACTATGTGTATCATTTGAGGCACCAGGTTTTGGGATGATCTGTTATATAGCAATAGTTAACAGATATGGTACTATTTTTTCATTACCTACCTTCTAAAATTGTTCATATATAATCATTTGTTGTGATCATATAGAATCATTCTTTTTTCTTCCCTTCTTGGGCATCCATAAGATTTCTTTTGCAGTCTCTTATTTTCCTTTTTAAATCTCAATTAAAAAAAAGTTTTTAAGAGGTTATAAAGTCAGTTTATAAAATCAATTGTGCTTCTATAAACTAGCACTAAACAACAAGAGAATTAAGTTTAAACATTTTCATTTATGAGGGCTTCTCTGGTGGCTCAGATGGTAAAGAATCTGCCTGCAATACAGGAGGCCCAGGTTCAATCCCTGGGTTGGAAAGATCCCATGGGGAAGGGAATGGCTATCCACTCCAGTATTCTTGCCTAGAGAATTCCATGGACAGAGGTGCCTGGCAGGCTACAGTCCATTGGGTCACAAAGAGTTGGACATGACTGAGCTACTAACACTTTTCACTTCATTTTCATTTATAAATAATCTCAAAAACACATAAAATACTCATAGATAAATTTAACAAATGAGATGCAAATTTTCTTCATTGAACATTACAAAACACTGCTGAAAGATATTAAAGACCTGAATAAGTGGAGTGTATACCATGTTCATGGATTGGAAGATTCATACTGTTAAAGTATAAATTGTCTCTGTACTGATATACAGATTCAAGGCAGCTTCCAACAGGTTTTTAGGTATAAATTGTCAGGCTGTTTCTAAAATGTATATGAAAATGAAAAAAAATCAAAAACAGTAAAAATATTTTTGGAGGACTTTCAGTATCTGATTTCAAGACTGACTATAAAGTAATAGGGCTTCCCTGATAGCTCAGTTGGTAAAGAATCCGCCTGCAATGCAGGAGAACCCGGTTTGACTCCTGGGTCAGGAAGATCCACTGGAGAACGATAGGCTACCCACTCCAGTAATCTTGGGCTTCCCTTGTGGCTCAGCTTGTAAAGAATCTGTCTGCAATGTGGGAGACCTGGGTTCGATCCCTGGCTTGGGAAGATTCCCTGGAGAAGGGAAAGGCTACCTGCTCCAGTATTCTGGCCTGGAGAATTCCATGGACTGCATAGTTCATGGGGTCACAAAGGGATGGCCACGATGAGATACTTTCACTATGAAGTAATAATCAAGACAATGTGGTAATGACATGAGAATAAACGTGTCAGTAAAAAGGAATATGAAGTCCAGAAATAGATCTGCATATATACGCCAACTGATTTTTTGTGGGGATACCAAGG
Source organism: Tragelaphus eurycerus (assembly GCA_935064755.1). NCBI lineage: Eukaryota > Metazoa > Chordata > Mammalia > Artiodactyla > Bovidae > Tragelaphus > Tragelaphus eurycerus. Next base: position 2,608,428 of record CAKXYN010000080.1, read on the forward strand.
AATGTCTTGGAGAAATAGTCTTTTCAACAAATTTTACTGAATCAACTGGATATCCATGTGAAAAAAACCCTCAACTCCTGCCTTAGCTATACCCAAAGTATTTTTAAATGGACCACAGACTAAACATAAAGCCCAAATTAGAAAGTTTCTAGAAAAAAAGTGGAACAAAATTGTATCAATTTGAATTAGAAAAAGATTTCTTAGACAAGATGCAGAATGAAAATAAATTGATCAATTGGATTTTATCAAAATTACAAAACCTGTTCTTCAAAAGACATTAAGAAAATGAAAAGCTAAAACCCATGGATTAAGAAAATATTTTTAATGCATATGTCTCACTTAACTCGTTTCCAGAATGTATTAAAAATTCATATTCCTTAATACAAATATAAGAAAAAAACTGGGCAAAAATTGAATATTTATTTCACAAATGTGAAGCACACAGAAAAGTAGCATATGAAAGTAATGCTCAAAATCATAAGTCATTAAAGAGATGCAAATTAAAATTACAATGAACTACCTAATGGCTAACATGGAAAAAGACTGAAATATCAGGGGTGTTCTAAAAAGATGTAGAACAATGGAATCTCTGTATGAAGCTGCTGTGAATGTAAAATAGTATTCTTTGTAGCCAAAGATGGAGAAGCTCTATACAGTCAGAAAAAATGAGACTGGGAGCTGACTGTGGCTCCAATCATGAACTCCTTATTGCTAAATTCAGACTTAAAATGAAGAGAGTAGGGAAACCACTAGACCATTCAGGTATGACCTAAATCAGATCCCTTATGATTATATAGTGGAAGTGAGAAATAGATTCAAAGGATTAGATCTGATAGACGGAGTGCCTGAAGAACTATGGATGAAGGTTTGTGATATTGTACAAGAGGCAGTGATCAAGACCAAGAAGAATAAATGCAGAAAGGCAAAATAGTTGTCTGAGGAGGCCTTACAAATAGCTCTGAAAAGAAGAGAAGCGAAAGGCAAAGGAGAAAAGGAAAGACATACCCATTTGAATGCAGAGCTCCAAAGAATAGCAAGGAGAGATAAAAAAGCCTTCCTTAGTGATCAGTGCAAAGAAATAAAAGGAAAAAAATAGAATGGAAATGGCTAGAGATCTCTTCAAAAAAATAAGAGATACAAAGGGAACCTATCATGCAAAGATGGGCACAATAAAGGATAGAAATGGTATGGACCTAACAGAAGCAGAAGATATTAAAGAAGAGGTGGTAAGAATACACACAAGAATTATAAAAAAAAGATCTTCATGATCCAGGTAACCACGATGGTGTGATCACTCACCTACAGCCAGACATCTTGGAATGCGAAGTCAAGTGGGCCTTAGAAAGCATCACTACGAACAAAGCTAGTTGAGGTGATGGAATTCCAGTTCAGTTATTTCAAATCCTAAAAGATGATGGTGTGAAAGTGCTGCACTCAATATGCCAGCAAATCTGAAAAACTCAGCAGGACTGGAAAAGGTCAGTTTTCATTCCAATCCCGAAAAGGCCATGCCAAAGAATGCTCAAACTACTGCACAATTGTACTCATCTCACATGCTAGCGAAGTAATGCTCAAAATTCTCCAACCCAGGCTTCAACAGTATATGAACCATGAAATTCCAGATGTTTAAGCTGGATTTAGAAAAGGCAGAAGAACCAGAGATCAAATTGCCAACATCCGTTGCATCACCGAAAAAGCAAGAGAGTTCCAGATCTGCTTTACTGATTATGCCAAAGCCTTTGACTGTGTGGATCACAACAAACTGTGGAAAATTCTTCAGGAGATGTGAATACCAGACCACCTGATCTGCCTCTTGAGAAATCTGTATGCAGGTCAAGAAGCAACAGTTAGAACTGGACATGGAACAACAGACTGGTTCCAAATAGGGAAAGGTGTACATCAAGACTGTATATGGTCACCCTGCTTATTTAACTTATATGCAGAGTACATCAAGAGAAACGCTGGGCTGGATGAAGCACAAGTTGGAATCAAGATTGCCATGAGAAATATTAATTATCTCAGATATGCAGATTACACCACACTTATAGCAGAAAGCTAAGAAGAACTAAAGGGCCTCTTGATGAAAGTGAAAAAAGGAGAGTGAAAAAGTTGACTTAAAACTCAACATTCAGAAAACTAAGATCATGGCATCCAGTCCCATCACTTCATGGCAAATAGATGGGGAAACAATGGAAACCATGAGAGACTTTATTTTTGGGCCCCAAAATCACTGCAGATTGTGACTGCAGCCATGAAATTAAAAGATGCTTGCTCCTTGGAAGAAAAGTTATGACCAACCTAGACAGCATATTAAAAAGCAGACATATCACTTTGCCAACAAAGATTTGACTAGTTGAAGCTTTGATTCTTCCAGTAGTCATGTATGGATGTGAGAGTTGGACTCTCACATACAGCTAAGCACTGCAGAATTGATGCTTTTGAAATGTGGTGTTGGAAAAGACTCTCAAGAGTCCCTTGGACTGCAAGAAGATCCAACCAGTCAATCTGAAGGAAATCAGTCCTGAATATTCACTGGAAGGACTGATGCTGAAGCTGAAACTCAGTACTTTGACCACCTGATGCGAAGAACTGACTCATTGCAAAAGACCCTGATCCTGGGAATGACTGACCATGGGAAGAGAAGGGGACAATAGAGGATGAGATGTTTGGATGGCATCACCAACTCAATGGACATGAGTTTGAATAAGCTCCAGGAGTTGATGATCGACAGGGAAGCTCTCATGTTGCAGTTCATGGGGTTGGAAAGAGTCAGACATGACTGAGTAACTGAACTGAACTACTTACACAAAGATTTGACAGATTTTATAAAACTAAACACACACTTGCAGCAGTTCTATTCATATTTACCAAAAATAAATTAAAAATACATCCACTGAATAACAGTAGATGAATACACATGGCAACTTTGTTTATAATAACTCCAACCTGGAAAACAAACAAACAAATTATATACCATATCATGAAACACTACTTACTATAAAAAACAAATGAACCTCTGACTGAGCAACACGTGCATGGATCTTAGACATGCTGAGCAAAAGAACAGATATTAAAGGATATTTGCTGTATGTGTGTGTGGTATTCACTCAGTTGTGCCCAACTCTTTTGAGACCCCACGGACTACAGCCTGCCAGGCTTCTCTGTCCTTGGAATCTCCAGGCAAGAATACTGAGTGAATAGGTTGCCATTCCCTTCTCCAGGAGGGGATCTTCTCAACTCAGGGATCAAGCCCAGGTCTTCTGCATTACAGGCAGATGCTTTACCATCTGAGCTACCAGGAAAAGTAATCTAGGGGAAAAAAAATCAGAACTGTGGTTTCTTGGGGCAGGGGTGCAGTGGGTTCATGGAGACTTCATGGAATGATGGAAATAATCTTGATTGCTGTGCTGATTACCAAGGCATATGCATTTGTTAAAACTGTGTACTTGAAAGTTATACATCTTATTTTATGTAAATTACATCTAAATAAAGTTGATTTATTTTTTAAAGAGTCTTCTTGCCTCAACATAACAAAATAGGCACTTTAAAAATTAAATAATGTCCCTTTTCCCGTGTTTAGAGAAAATGCCTTGCTGCATGATTGTTTACATACATAATCTTGTTAACTTTTAAATTGCAATGTCCAAGTACCAAGCAATAACAATAGTTATTATCTACTTATTGCCTAAAATAAGCTAGATTCTCGGCCATATACTTACAACAATTCTGCATAAGTTTATTATATTTGTTTGGGAAACTTGAGTCTAAAAAGAATTAATTTATCCAAGAGCTCCCTGTTAGTAAATAGTAGAGGTAACAGTTATCTAAGAACGGTCTGTCACCATCAACCAGTTAACTTGCATGTCACACTTATCCCAAAGCTATTTACTCATGGGCATCAGCTAAACAGCCATTGCTAGTCTTCCCATTTAATTGGCCTGGCCAAAATGTCTTTGTTATGTAAATAAACTTCAGTGAGTCACTAAGCCTAATATTCCAATAATTAAAACAAAGAAAGAAAATGAGAGAGACTAATACTTACCTTTTTTTCTACTCCATGTGGCAAGAGTAATATAGTGTTTATAACAGAATAAACCTAAGGTTCAAGAAATAGTTCTGTCCATTTGTAACTGAGCATGTTGCTTAATCAGTTTCAATTTTCTATCCATAAGATGGAAGTATAAATAACTAGTTCACAGGGTTGTTGTGAGGATAAAATGAGGTAATACATTTAAGCACTTTGTATTGTGCCAGGAACAAAGCAAGTGACAAGAAATAGAAAGGCTTATTATTAATGAGTGGACAGGTATTGTCCTTTAAAGAGAGTGATTAAGTTGCTTATTTTTCTTATTATTGCTCATTTTTTTAATTACTTCCTTCCTCTACCAAGCATCTATTTAGTTAAGCTTGAAAAGAAAGGCCCTGTGTACTCAACTCATTATTTGGTCATGAGAGATTCCTTTGTCACAGATCATTTTGAAGTTGTATACATTCATTTACTAGCGTCACTTAATTGAAGATTTTCATTTAATCAATTTATTTAAAATTTTCAACTATGTATGGCATCATAGGCTCTTGTATTAACTATTTGCAAAAACTTATAGAAACTGTTGAGAATGAAGTATAAGAGATGTCATTGGAAAAACCTGTCTTGTTCCCATCAGTCGCCCAGAATAGTGGTCAAACTATTCACTGCCATTATGTGACCTATAGGGGACAGAGTTCCCACAAACAGTATGAGCTTCCGTTTTTCTCTTTTTATCTGCCACTTTCGGGAAGAGATGGCTGTGATCCATGAAATAGTTGAAAAGTAGGAAAAGAAAATATGTAGAACTCAAAGACCCCATGTTTACAACAATGTCATAGCGACATAACTGACTGGGCCTGCTTTAAAAGATTCTCACAACTTTAAGAGCCATGATATAATAGTCTTTGATTAAGGTGCTATATAATCAAGAAGAAATGGGATGGCTAAATAAGTGGTATTCTAATGATATCAGAAAGAGAAAGAACAATGATTCTCAAAGCTCATCTCAAGCAAGTATTAGTAGATAGATTTTTACCTCTAGAACCCCATCAAGATCTTCACTCTGCCTCTACTTTGAATATCAAAATACTCTCAAATGGTCTAACTACTGTTTCACAGGAGAGAGCAAAAAATGTAACACTCCATTTAATTTGCATTATGTTGTCAGTAATCTGTGGTCTTAGTTCTCCTGGATACTAAATGAAGGCAATGCTCTTCAGGTCAGGAAGCAACAGTTAGAACTGGACATGGAAAAACAGACTGGTTCCAAATAGGAAAAGGAGTATGTCATGGCTGTATATTGTCACCCTGCTTATTTACCTTAAATGCAGAGTACATCATGAGAAACACTGGGCTGGAAGAAGCACAAGCTGGAATCAAGATTGCCGGGAGAAATATCAATAACCTCAGATATGCAGATGACACCACCCTTATGGCAGAAAGTGAAGAGGAACTCAAAAGCCTCTTGATGAAAGTGAAAGTGGAGAGTGAAAAAGTTGGCTTAAAGCTCAACATTCAGAAAACGAAGATCATGGCATCCGGTCCCATCACTTCATGGGAAATAGATGGGGAAACAGTGGAAACAGTGCCAGACTTTATTTTTTGGGGCTCCAAAATCACTGCAGATGGTGATTGCAGCCATGAAATTAAAAGATGCTTACTCCTTGGAAGGAAAGTTATGACCAACCTAGATAGCATATTCAAAAGCAGAGACATTACTTTGCCAACAAAGGTTCGTCTAGTCAAGGCTATGGTTTTTCCTGTGGTCATGTATGGATGTGAGAGTTGGACTGTGAAGAAGGCTGAACGCCGAAGAATTGATGCTTTTGAACTGTGGTGTTGGAGAAGACTCTTGAGAGTCCCTTGGACTGCAAGGAGATCCAACCTGTCCATTCTGAAGGAGATCAGCCCTGGGATTTCTTTGGAATGATGCTAAAGCTGAAACTCCAGTACTTTGGCCACCTCATGTGAAGAGTTGACTCATTGGAAAAGACTCTGATGATGGGAGGGATTCGGGGCAGGAGGAGAAGGGGACGACAGAGGATGAGATGGCTGGATGGCATCACTGACTCGATGGACATGAGTCTGGGTGAACTCCGGGAGTTGGTGATGGACAGGGAGGCCTGGCGTGCTGTGATTCATGGGGTCGCAAAGAGTCAGACACGACTGAGCGACTGAACTGAACTGAAAACAAGGGGAAGACAAGCTGATGGTGGAATGCAATCATAGCATGTTACAAGTAGATGGAGACACCTTAGTTAAGCATAAATGTTCTTCTGACCTCTATCCCACCACCTCAGAGGATCAAATCCAGGTAACAGTCAACAGCTTTTAGGGTTCTGAGACAGTGAAGCTGAATTTAGGAAGAGCTGAGAAGCAGCAAATAAGGCAAGACATGGACCAAAGGACACACTTCACTGTGTCAATTACAAGCAGGAATGAGCCTAGTATACCTCACAGCACAAAGAACAGTTGACTCTTTGTCAGTGGACAGCCTACCACGTCCAGTCGAATCACTTGGAGTTCACTTGTAGGCAGTTCTGCCAACTGGCTGACCCCTTATTTTTGTGGTCAATACAGCCAAATTACTTTGAACTTTGATTAACTGAATTTCAAAGACTCATTCTCCTGTCATAACTTTACCCCTTCTCATTTTCCCACTTTGTTATCAGATCAGATCAGTCGCTCAGTCGTGTCCGACTCTTTGCGATCCCATGAACCGCAGCATGCCAGGCCTCCCTGTCCATCACCAGCTCCCGGAGGTCACTCAGACTCGCATCCATCGAGTCAGTGATGCCATCCAGCCATCTCATCCTCTGTCGTCCCCTTCTCCTCCTGCCCTCAATCCCTCCCAGCATCAGAGTCTTCTCCAATGAGTCAACTCTTCGCATGAGGTGGCCAAAATACTGGAGTTTCAGCTTCAGTATCATTCCTTCTAAAGAAATTCCAGGATTGATCTCCTTCAGAATGGACTGGTTGGATCTTCTTGCAGTCCAAGGGACTCTCAAGAGTCTTCTCCAACACCACAGTTCAAAAGCATCAATTCTTCGGCGTTCAGCCTTCTTCACAGTCCAGCTCTCACATCCATACATGACCACAGGAAAGACCACTTTGTTATAGTGACTAACAATATTTACTTAATCACATATGAATATGCATTAAGACACTAGGAAAAATACTTTTCCATTCCCTGGGGTTAAGCTCCACTTCCCTACTTCCTAGGTGGCCTGAGGGGATAAGTAACCAAACAAGATATACTTAAAATTCATTATTTCTGGGATTCTTCTAGTCTGTTTACAGACTTTTTTTTTTTTTTTTTCGGTCTTGACACAGAGACAAGTGTGTACTAACTGTCTACTTTTTATATTTGGGTGAGTACCTGGAAGTGGTATGTGGTAGAAGAAAAGAATGAGGTGAGAACACAAGCATATTGTTAAGGTCAAAACCAACTCGCTCCTCTCCTCCATTTTACCCCAAGTAAGAAGACTGCTGGTTCAAATACTTCTGGTTCATGCTGTATTCCCTTCTAAATTACTTTCAAAAATGCACTCAGTGTCTTCATTCCCCTCTCAATACATCTCCCTTGTGTTAGATATGATACTGACCTCTTTGCTCAATCATTTCTCACTTATACATCTCCAACTTCCCATTGTCTTTGTTGATTTTATTCTCTCTGACACTTTCAAGCTATGTGACACCAAAGCATATATGAGCATTAGTCTATCAATGAACACTTTTATGAGCTTCCTGAGCTCCAGACTAAAGAATGCTCAACTCTATGCTCTACTCAGGGTCCTTTGACGAAGGCCTAAGTATTCTGGTTTTCTGCGTAACTCGACTTACCATTTATATGAATTATCCCACATATAGGGCTTCCCTGGTGGCTTGGACAGTAAGCATCTGCCTGCAGTGCAGGAGACCTGGGTTCAGTCCCTGGGTTGGGAAGATCCCCTGTAGGGAGGGCATGGCAACTGACTCCAGTATTCTTGCCTGGAGAATCCCCACGGACAGAGGAGCCTGGTGGGGTGCAGTCAATGGGGTGGCAAAGAGTCAGACACGACAGAAGGACTAAGCACATCCTACATATGTGAATACAGTTTACAAATATCAGAATACAGCCTTATAACAATATTCAGTTCTTAATGGGGCAGATATTGCAGTTTAAATTTTTGATATTGATATTCTATTGATAAACCCTTGAAAAATAGCATTATTCCATCTCTCTTCCTCTTATGCTACATACTGCAGAACTGTCCACAAAAGAAGGTCTTAAGGTCAAAGTGGAATCAATTATGGTCTTACTAAAGCGAAAAGCAAAGGTATCTTGATGTAGTTACAGTTGTTACTGATTATTTCAGTGATGAGTAGAAGGAACTGTTGTTTCTCCAACTTTGTGAATAATAATTTTGTCACTGAACAGAAGGCATAATGTGTGGCTAGACTGTGTCTTGTAGCATTTGCAAATACTTTCAATCTTACCCAATGTGCAAGCCACATGTTTGTTTTCAGCTGGCTGAGTTGTAAGGCGGAGAGTTTACAGAAAGTGGAAGAGAAAGAAAATCAACTAAGCATTCATTAGGAAGTATAACAAAAGGTTTCCCCTCGCCCCCACCAAGTCAGTGTCATGTGTGTTTAAAATAAAATAAAGTGTACACATTGCTATTCTAGTTGCTTTATTCTGACATTTTTTTTAAGTCTGTTGGAGTAAATTTGATTAAAAAAAGAACAAACTTCATTCAGCCATAAATTTTGATAATGAGTTAATCAACTGACATTCATTGAGTGCTCAGGTGTGCAAATCACCATTACAGTATACTACACTTCACAATATCACAAGATTCAAGAAATTTGTAAATCAAATGTGTATTCAATTTCTGGTGCTGGTGCTGCTGCTGCTAAGTCGCTTCAGTCATGTCCGACTCTGTGCGACCCCATAGACGGCAGCCCACTAGACTCCCCCATCCCTGGAATTCTCCAGGCAAGAACATTGGAGTGGGTTGCCATTTCCTTCTCCAATTTCTGGTGGGAAATATGTAAAAACAGAAAACGGCCATCTGCACACTCTCATACATTGAATACATCTAAAGTTGCCAAGTCCAACTAAAGTAGTTATTCAATTAAATATTAATAATCATAAATAAAAACTATAGTGAATGAAAGAGCTGATGAATGATATGTTTAGCTGGTTTTCTTCCCCCACTGCTTGAAGTGGGGGAAGTTTCAACAAAGCTCAGTCAGCCCCACCATGCAACCGGGTAGGGGAAGTTTCCAAAAGGAAAATACAGTTGTTGTGACCAGAAAATTCCAGTTACATGAAAGTAAATGGAATTACTTGGATATTCACAAAAGTCAGTGGTTTTAAAAGAGGGAAAATGCTTTAGAAAGGATTTGGGTTAATCCTTGAATCCTGCATGTAACTTAGAGTCAGGAAAAGTAAGTCAGCTGTCCAAAGATACACAGCTTTTTATGTAAACACCAGGATTAGAAGCTAGAGTATTTTATCCAAGATTCAGGAAAAATTTCCTACCCTTCCATTTAGGGCCACTCTGGTCTGCCACACTGACAGTCTGAACTCTACGGCAGAGTTCTTCCCTCAGCACTGTGTGGTCAAACCCTAGTGGTTGTAGGCTTCTCTTTGCCGGGCAATGAGCTCGTCTTGGGTGAATACAGAGCATTCTTCTGATGACAGATAATTACACTCTCTCCCTTCCTGCTTCTCCTATAATTTGGCCTGTCCATCCAAATTATATACACCTGCTTCTTCTTTTTATTCCTTCTCTTAGTGGGTTTGGGGAATTGAGTAGTTGAAGTTCTGCAGTAAGTTCATAAAATGATAGACAGAGATGCCTCTGAACTTTATACAGAGGGATAGCATGGCTGATCTGCCATCCATGGGATTTGCCCTTGAACTTTTATCTTCATCATATAAGTAAGACATTTGGCAATACCAGAAAGTTTCCACTTGACACCTGTTTGTGATCAAGGATGGTGGTCAACCATCCAAGGATGGTCAGGGTCATAGCAAATCTAGCTTGACTGAGCAACAGTCAAATCAATCACCTTGGATTCAGAATCACTAGATCTGATTAGCTAAGAGAACCATCCCACCTTTGCCTTAGTGTCAGTCAGGGCTCTTGGGTAGAAAACAATATGCAGAAGGCAACAGCACCCCACTCCAGTACTCTTGCCTGGAAAATCCCATGGATGGAGGAGCCTGGTAGGCTGCAGTCCATGGGGTCACTAAGAGTTGGATACAACTGAGCGACTTCACTTTCACTTTTCACTTTCATGCACTGGAGAAGGAAATGGCAACCCACTCCTGTGTTCTTGCCTGGAGAATCCCAGGGACATGGGAGCCTGGTGGGCTGCCGTCTATGGGGTCGCACAGAGTCGGACACGACTGAAGCGACTTAGCAGCAGCAGACCACACTCAGCCACAAAGGAATGCAGTGGAAAAATGAAAGGAAAAGCTGAAGAATCAGGTCTTTGAAGATACTGGCCTAAAACAGCTTAAGGGGAATCTGGGTAGCAAGAACTCACAGGAACTTTCTTTACTAGCAGGAAGAGTGGGCTCCAACATTTCTGACCTTTGTGTACTTCTGCTCAAGAGGTGAATTCTACGGAGATAGTTTGATGAACCAAGCTGGAATCTCATGTCCACCGCTTTACATGGTGAACTTGAAGTTCTGCACTGATATCATCAAGGCAACTGGGTAGGGGAAGTTTCTACAAGGAAAACACAGTTGTTCCAACCAGAAAAAAAGTGAAGTGGATGTTGGGAAGTCAAATTAGCAGAGGTTCACGACACAACCAAAATGTGATGGTTAAACATCAAGAGGCAGAGACCAAGAGTGATAGGTGAATATTGAAGTATATCTTGACAATGGCCCAAACAATGACGAGCCCAATGAAAAGGTTAATAAAACCTGGTTCCAAGTCTAGTTTAAATCAAGCTGTTAATTTTAATTTTTCCTTTGAAATGCTTCCAGCAATGCCCAAACCCTGAGTGGCATATGAGCGACTGGTCCACTAAACATCTCTTTCCAGTCAGTTACCCACCTCCTACCCACCTCTTCCTACTCATTCTTCCCTGGCCACCCTCATTCCTTTGTCTTCACCCAAATCTGAAGCCCAAGACTGTGTCTTCAGCAACCGCTTTGTTTAGCTTGGAAGATCAATTAAACACCACTGGATTCTTCACTGACTTTTCAACATTTAACAAATGGTTAAGCTTTTTTTTTTTTTTTTTTTAATTCAAAGTCAAACCTCCTTATTAGACATACAAAGAGAAAAAATAAAAGCAGATGAAATGCTTATTTGAAATTGCCTTCTGAGTGCTCTCTGAGGCAGAATTTGCTCTAGTCCCCTTTGCTGAAACTTCCTGAGAGACACTGTGGAAAGGAAAGATGGTTCTTCACTTCCAAAGTACAAATCAGGCCGGCATTTTGAAAGAGACAGGTTTATTCATCACTTCAGCGTTAGCTGGCTTTGCTCCCTGTAAAATTTTACTTTTGGTTATTAAAATATTCACTGTAGGAAATAAATTTGTAATCCATTTCTCATATTACCTACACACAGAAAAACAAAATTTGATATCTTGGGGTTTATTTGCTGAGGGCGCTTCCCATAAAAGCAAGGGGTGTGCATTGGGAAATGTGTCTGGTTAACTCCTTATGGATAAATTAGTCACAACCTTTTCTCCGCCCACCCCATCCCCCCCTTTCCCGACTCTCGCCCCCAGCACCCTCTCCACCTCCCGACTTCCCGCCTCTCCAGGGCTGGTGACCTAATAGCATTTTTCTTCATGCATATTTTGGCGTCGCCCCACGGCCTGGCTGCCTTTGCCTGTCTGAGTCTTTTGAAATTCCTGCATGTTCGCCCCAGATTAAGCCGAGTGTGTCTCAGGATGTGTGTTCCGTTCTGTTCTTTCCCCTTAACGCTCCCTGTGCAACGTGTCTGCGGGGAGGAGGACAAGACGGGGAGGGGAAGGGAGGGAGGGGCAGAGGCGAGGAGCTGTCCGCCTTGCACGTTTCCAATCACATTACGTGAACAAATAGCAGAGGGGCGGCCGGGCCAGAACGGCTTGTGTAACTTTGCAAATGTGCCAGAAAGTTTAAAAATCTCTCCTCCTTCCTTCACTCCAGACACTGCCCGTTCGCCGGGGCCGCCACGCCGCTCCCCGTCGCCTTCCAGAAGGACTGAGAAAGAGAAGAGAGGAGAGTGCCACGTCTCACCAGCCGCCTTTACTGGAGAGGGTCTGCAGCCCACCCTAGGCATTGCTTGGTAGGGATTGAGATACCAGGGCGCCCAGCCCGCCTCCTCGATTGAAGAGTTCTCCCTCACGTGACTTGAGCCCCGTTTTTTTTCCCCCCCTCTGAGCTACGTCTTCCCGGAGTGGGGACAGTCCAGGAAAGGGAGCGATGCGCTTCGCCTGGACCGCACTCCTCGGGTCGCTGCAGCTCTGCGCACTCGTGCGCTGCGCCCCGCCGGCCACCAGCCACCGGCAGCCCCCTCGTGAACAGCCGGCGGCTCCCGGCGCCTGGCGCCAGAAGATCCAATGGGAGAACAACGGGCAGGTGTTCAGCCTGCTGAGCCTGGGCTCGCAGTACCAGCCGCAAAGGCGACGGGACCCCGGCGCCACCGCCCCGGGGGCCGCCAACACCACCGCCCCGCAGATGCGCACACCAATCCTGCTGCTCCGCAACAACCGCACCGCGGCGGCTCGAGTGCGGACGGCCGGCCCCTCTGCAGCCGCAGCCGCAGCTGGCCGCCCCAGGCCCGCCGCCCGCCACTGGTTCCAAGCTGGCTACTCGACGTCTGGGGCCCACGACGCTGGGACCTCGCGCGCTGATAACCAGACGGCACCGGGAGAGGTCCCGACGCTCAGTAACCTGAGACCGCCCAACCGCGTGGACGTGGACGGCATGGTGGGCGACGACCCGTACAACCCCTATAAATACACCGACGACAACCCCTATTACAACTATTACGACACGTACGAAAGGCCCAGGCCTGGGAGCAGGTACCGGCCCGGATATGGCACAGGCTACTTCCAGTATGGTAAGCACCCCAAGTCTCCTCTAACCCCCGTGCACCGTCTCCCCAGCTCCGCGTCTCCCCGACGTGGCTGCCTGGGCGCGGCAGGCCTTGGTCCGTGCAGATCTCATCCCTCCCCCTGCGCGGCCGAGGCAGCCCTGGAATTTGGTGCAAACCGCGCGCGCCTGGCCCCTCCTGCTTCGTTTCCACTTTACTTTGCAGCCCCGGGCGTCCCCATTCTTCTGCTACCCGCAGCCCAACACCGCAGCCCAGTTGACTGAAGGGTGAGGAGTAAGGCACTTGGAGGGACCCGGAGCCAGGGTGGGGGCCGCTAAACTGTCTCACTGCTTTGCCCATCGCCTGCTGACGTTTAGGTCTTCCGGACCTGGTGCCCGATCCCTACTACATCCAGGCGTCCACATACGTGCAAAAGATGGCCATGTACAACCTTAGATGCGCTGCGGAGGAAAACTGCTTGGCCAGGTACCAGCTGGGATCTCCTCGGCCTAGCTCCCCTGTCTTGGTTCCAGAGGGCTCCTCAGGTGCTTGGTCCTGACCACTCTTGTTCTGTGCAGACAAGGGTTGGGAAGTGGAACGTGATCTCTCGGGGATGCTGACCTGGGTGGAGAATTAAAATTTGGAAGATTTCTGTGGGTTCTGACTTTCAAACCGTGGCATAAATCAGGGAGATTAAACAAACCCTTAGCCTGGAGACTGGAGGTCTCCTATTCTTTTTCCAAGACCCTTAAACTTTGGAGCCAACTGTTTCCAGCGACGTTCTATTAAAGTACTATACCGTGGAAAAAATACTGTAATGGAAGAGCTTGTTAAAACCCCCTCAAAACATCGGGGGCCACTGGGCCAGTGTGTAACCCTCCGATGGATGTCACTGTTCTCTTCTTTTGTTTGAAGTCACAATTAACTTAGTTGTTTCGGCATTACTTTAGCCAGAATAAGATCAGGAGCAAGAGCTTTGCTTTTGCATTAGTCCTAAAATAAAATCTTAGCAGTTTGGGGAATGGAATTCCCTGAGTTTGCTGCTGGGAAACCAGCAGAGGGAGTAAAAGATGTTTTGATAAGACACACAATTTTTTTAAATGTAAAATAAGGTCATCGATAGTATTTAAATATATAGTCACACAAAATATTTTACAAGACAGTGTTTATATATTGTGTCAATTTCTTCCACTTCCTTTATAACTGTCAGGCTAAAAGAAGAGAAGAAATCCAAGCTCATCATTTTCATTCTACTAGAGTCTTGCATCATACACCATTGCATTCCCTATGGCAGTCTTACAGTAATGCCATTGTTTTAAAGTTACTAAATTATTTATCTTATCTGGGTATACTCTTTCAGGGTTATTTCTCCAATTTACATCTTCTTTAACTGGGTGAGAAAAAAATGTATGCAAAATGCTCTAGTCTTTTGAATCTGATAACCTCATTGGGAGAAGAGGGCAGTGAACTCTTGGAAGGTTTTGCTTGTAGTTTTGTCTTTAGTTCATATTCTGTGAAAATCATAATGTTTCTCTCTATAAAATCACAGCTCAGCATACAGGGCAGATGTCAGAGATTATGATCACAGGGTGCTGCTAAGATTTCCCCAGAGAGTGAAAAACCAAGGGACATCTGATTTCCTACCAAGTCGACCAAGATATTCCTGGGAATGGCACAGTTGTCACCAGTAAGTGGATGGGACTCTTGGGTACTTTTGAGTTGCCTTTTCACTTTACAGGTGATTCTTTCTATGTTTTTTAAGAGTTAACTTTTTGTTTTGAACTTTTTATTTTGTAGTAGGGTGTAGCGGATTAACAGTGTTGTGACAGTTTCAGGTAAACAGCGAAGGGACTAGCCATACATATTCATGTATCTATTCTCCCCGCAAAACCCCTCCTATCCAGGCTGCCACATACTATTGAGCAGAGTTCCACACGCTATACAATAGGTCCTTGCTGGTCATCCATTTTAAATATAGCAGTGTGTACATGACCATCCCAAACTCCCTAACTATCCCTTCCTCCCCTGGCAACCGTAGTTCATTTTCTAAATTACAGGTGATTCTTGACATGACAAATTCTTACACAATGAAGAAAATTGCTGTTATTTACACTTAGAATTTCTCTATATAATTTGATATAATCAAGGAAATCTATCTTTAGGATAATACATCAGTTACTATATATTGTTATCTTTTAAACTGGAAACTCTTTTAAGCCCAGCTTATTAAAACTGTTGATAAGATTACATCAGTTAGCTTCACTAGAATTTTATCCCAGTATACTACAGGTAGGGCTTTCCTGGTGGTCAGTGGTAAAGAATCTACCTACAATGCAGGAGACTTGGGCTCAATCCCTGGGTTGATAAGATCCCTTGGAGAAGGAAATGGCAACCCATTCCAGTATTCTTGCTTGCGAAGTCCCATGGACAGAGGAGCCTGGCGGGTTGCAGTCCATGGGGTCGCAAAGAGTTGGACATGTCTTTGCAACTACACCACCAGCACCAATTTTACAGTATGACTGGGTAACTTGCTTAGGTGTTCATTGCCAGGAAATCCTGCTTTATGTTCTTAAAATTTCTACAGTTTGAGCCATTACTTTTTGTTCTTTTCTTATGTGAGAAAATGAATAGTTTAGCATCTTCACTTAAATGAAATGAAAATAAAATAAATATGAGCAACTACTTTGCTGATATAGTAGATTTATAAATAAAAGTTTATACTAGTTAAATAAGAATGGTAGATAAAACATGCTTTTATTTCTCCTTTGCATTTTAGTATGGATTAAAATGTGTGAGAATACAATTTTTAAAAATTTCACAGAAACCTCCCAAGAGAAAAGTGCTCTTCTCTTTTGGAATGAAATATCAGTAGTAGCAGCCAAAAGAGATATACTAGGGAACATATGACAAGTTTCACTTAAACAAAGATAATTTACTATCTATCTCTATTTAATCTTCAAAGATAAAACAGGGTGAAATAAAAAAAGCAGAATACTCAAAGTCTTTTTTCCCACATACCAAAGCTAAAGCCTTACCATTTTGATAGATTTTTGTCCTGGAAAAAAAAAATCTAGCATGAATCTAGCTTTAAGCAGCTCAACTTGATCCCAATTTTAATCCTCACTGCTGTCTCTGTATGTTACTGACTGCTATCTCTGTGTCGTGTGGGACATTAGGCATTACCACAGCATGGATGAATTCAGCCACTATGACCTCCTTGATGCCAGCACCCAGAGGAGAGTGGCTGAGGGCCACAAAGCGAGTTTCTGTCTTGAGGACACATCGTGTGACTACGGCTACCACAGGCGATTTGCATGTACTGCACACACACAGGTAGGATGTCAACCTGGAGTCAGGAACCCACATGCTTCAGAGAGAAAACAGCCATCTATCTTCTTTCCTCCTGCCCATCTTTGTGAAAAACTAGTTTACTCAGGGGGTCATCTAGTCCAAATGGTAAACTATTGGGAAAAGGAAAGTAATGGCTTGATGATCCAAATTACTTTAAAAAAGTACTCCATCATCACAGAAGGTCAAGGTGTATACTTGCTGTGTTCCACAATGAAGAGCAGTAGTCTTTTATCTGAAAAGATTGGAAGGGTTTCGCATTTTTCACTCATCCTGTATTCTTTAACTCAACTGGTAAGTAACTGTAGAAGAGAGATGTTTTGTCACCTGCAAAACTATCTCTCCATCTGAGCTAAAAATAGAATGGTGGTTGGGGTTAGCAAAAGGACAGAAATAAGTTTCTTAAAGAGCACTTTAAAAAATGTCTCTTTTAATCATGCGGAGAAGAGCAGAAGGACAGTTTCTTTCTCCATGCATATATATTTAAACCTACGGTATAATTGATGTCAGATGTCCTTTGGATGGATTTTTAAAAATAGTGCTGTCCTAAGCAGTTTGTATGTCTTATAATGGGAAAATGTGTGTCAGTTAAAAGCTGCGCCAGTATTTCCATAAGAAACCCTAATTTGTAAAAGGACATTATAATTTTACTTCAGCAGAAATCTTGGCAGGGAGTAGTGAATATACGTAACTCAGGGCACAAAGGATCAGCAGCTGGCATCTTGGGGAGCAAATTCCAGGGCTGTGGCAGGAAGCTTTCTGGTGACCTAAATATTATCATTGCTTCTTTCTCTGGGCTTAAAACATCATAGCAATTGGAAGGCGAAAGGTTCAGTTCCTCTCACCCTGGGGCAGCGCTTACTCTAAGAAAAAGAAGATGTAACCTCACATTACACGGATGTTTGTGCAGAGATTCCCTTTTCACACAGTGATCCCCAAGTCCCACAGCACCTGCCGGTGCAGGGTACTTTGACTTTACTCTCTTAACTTAGAAGAAGAGGCACTCTGAAAAGCTCAATGCTGAAATATTTGAATCTAAGACTATAGGCAGCATGTGAGTCCCCCAACTCCTTGGCTGGTGACCCTACTTCATTTTATGTGGTAGCTTTCTTATTAATTATCCTCCATTTTATATCCTATTTAACCACTATTCACTAGATCTTACACTGCAAATGACTAATGTATTTGTGCTTTTCACAACACTGGTTGTCTCTTGAACATGGGCTTCCTTTAAAGGGAAAAAAAAATTTTCACAAAGCCCCAGTGTTGACTTAGTTATATTATGACCCTTTTAAATGTATCCAAATATAAAACTAGATATAAATTCTTTATATTTATACTCTCATATAAATTCTTGGGCTTCCCTTCCCTCAGCTGGTAAAGAATCCGCCTGCAATGTGGGAGACCTGGGTTCGATCCCTGAGCTGAGAAGATCCCGTGGAGAAGGGAAAGGCTACCCACTTCAGTATTCTGGCCGGGAGAAGTCCATGGACTGTATAATCCATGGGGTTGCAAAGAATTTGCGTGTTAAATATATATGAAGCAAGAAATTACATTAACCTCATTCATGTAATAGTTACATTTGGCTAAAACCAAATAGTTAATTTATATAGTCTTGGCTGTGGTTCTACATTTTTTAAGTTTTTAAAGTTTGAATACAGGAAATGCCTGTTTGCTTACTGCCCTGAAAAACCCTTGGTTTGCCAGTTGAAATAATCAAAACTTATACTTAAATTCTGCCATCTGAGTAAGGTAGAGTGCCAATGTCAGCATTCTTTAAAGTACTCTTGTTCACTTGAAGGTAAGAAGCATTATTGAAACCAGTCTTAAACAGGTATCTAATTTGGTGAATCCCTTACAGTGCCATGAAGGTGGTACTAGTAGTGGAAGTAGCAACGATAATAGCTAACACTGAGGATATACTCTGTGCCAGAATAAGAATTACGTGCTGGAAATCAGAAACTGAAAATTCTTCACAATATATTGACTACGCAGCATGAGGTTAATGAATGATTACAGGTTGGTATGGACCAGCATGGGAAAACAGTTCTCACTGCAGTGGCACGGGTCCTTTCTGAGTTTGGCCTGTCTGACTATTGTGTACTGTATGAGAACACAGTGCTCCCTCGTTCTTCCCGAATCGAGGCCCAGGCAAACCAGCACTGGTACAGCATGCTCCAGATGATTCTGCCCTCTCTCTGGTGGCCACGGTGATCTTAAGCACCAAACAATATTGAGTTTAAATGACTGTAGTCTATTCCTTTCAATTTACTTTGATTAGTATTAGAATGAAAATACAACAGTGAAAACTTCTGATAAAGAACCAGTGGAATCAAGAATATACCTATGGATTCCAATTTGAGTAAATTTCTCCAGACTAACTTGCTGGAGGGCAAGAACCATATCTTAGTGGTGTTTTTCTCCTCTCAGCCACTAGAAGGCACTCATTTACTACTGAAATAAATATCTGAGCAAGTAGAGCTGACGTGGCATTCATCCCTTTAACACAACAACAAAATATTCAGTGATGATGTGAGAAAGATTACAGCGTGGTGGTTACAAACAGGGACCCTGGACCCCAAATGCCTAAACTCAAAACCAGCTCAGCCACTTACCAGCTATTTATTCTTGGATGAGCTATTTGACCTTATACAGCCTTAGTTTCTTCATTCATAAAATGTGTTAATACTACCTTCTCCCTTGTGTAGTTGTAAGAATTTATATATATATATATAACATGCTTAAAAGTATGTGCTCCTGGCACATAATACATACTTCATAAGTGTTAACTATTCAAAAATGCAGTAAGACTCCATCCTTAGGGAGCTTACAATCTCTAGTAGATCCATTCTTATATAGCATGATTTTAATATAGAGAATAGAAAGATAAATAGCATAAAATGTATACACAAATTGCATATCATGGGCTTTCAGGGTATAGGAAGGTAATTTATAAGAACAGAAATTGGAGAGAGTTCCACTGATAACAAGACATTTGAGCTAAATTGATTATTATGTGGCCTTTATTCCTGAACTGGTAATATTCAAGGATTTTGGTGGAGGCCTATTTTGTCACTTAAGATTGTATTTATCACTAGTGATTTATTACACTTTTAAGCGAGATGTACTACTACTTATATTAGTCCTGTATTTTTTTTAGCTGGAGGTGCTATAAGGCTGAGTAATATATACTTCTCAAAGGAGATGCAATATAAGTATAGTTTTATGTCAAACTCTTGTAAGTACTAAATTAAAATTTAATTTGCAAATAATAAGCATATTCTTTAGCACACTCTAACCATATACCATCCTTTTAATTTTTGAATTTTATTTGTTTCAGGGCTTGAGTCCTGGCTGCTATGATACCTATAATGCAGACATAGACTGCCAGTGGATTGATATCACTGATGTCAAACCTGGGAACTATATTCTCAAGGTAGAGAACTTTGAATATATACCCATAATGTATTTCAATTGCGAGTCAGTGGGCTTATTCTCTGGAGTCAAATGTTAAATATTCATGGTCCTGCAAGCAATTATACATCTTCTAGAACTACTTCTAAACCAACCTAGATATATTTTAAAAATTATTATTTGAAAGAACTTTATGGAAAAAGATCCAGCCTCCTTCAAAAACTCCAGAGTTGAACCACATGCCTAACTTACATCCTCTTCCTTGCCTGATTTAGTTGAATTATGCTGCCTCTATTTTAGCATCCATCCTGGAAAGAGGGAAAAAATTAACCAGTAAACAGTGCTGATGAAATCTGAAACACAGATGCTGTTTGTTTTGCCTAGGTCAGTGTGAATCCCAGCTATTTGGTGCCTGAGTCGGACTATTCCAACAATGTCGTCCGCTGTGAAATCCGCTACACAGGACATCACGCATATGCCTCGGGCTGCACAATTTCACCGTGAGTCCCATTTGCCTAGCTAAGTAATTCTCTTGACGATGAGTTTTAATTCATTGATAGGCATTCTACACATATATCTGTTTTTACTACTACTGCAGCTTCCTTGTAAAATAGGTCAAAGGTAGAAAATGATAGAGAGTCTGCACTATCATATAATTGGAGCTGATCCTTTTTTGACAATGCTAGAAAACAGAGTCACAGATTTGATCCCTGGAAGATCCCCTGGAGAAGGAAATGGCAACCCATTCTAGTATGCTTGACTGGGAGATCCAATGGACAGAGGAGCCTGGTGAGCTATATAGTCCACGGGATTACAAAAGAGATGGATACAACTTAGGGACTAAACAAAAACAACAAGAGAATGGAGGAGGAGATATGCTCAGGTTTATAATCACCCTGAAACTTAGCTTTTAAGACAAGACACAGAACACATGTATTTACCCACAAAGCCTGTGTGGCAGCTGAATCTGTAAAATATGCAGTGTGGGTGACCTTGTGGGAGCCCAAAGAGTTGTGTTTCTGACCTCGTCCTCATAGTCCATGAAGGAGCCCTGAAAAAATTCCTAGAATTCTTCAAAATAAATTTTGAAAGTCACTGCCTTAAAGTACACAACTGAAGAGGTCAGACCACCTGTTCTGTAGAAATCAAGATTCCACATATTTGAGTTCTACAAACACAAGTAATAGGGAAATATCTTGCAAAAGAAGGGCCGTGTGGAGATGCCTTCATAATTTTTCTAGTCCTAAAGCCCTTCTTTGGATGAAATTTTAAAAGGAATCCCAGCAGTTATTATAGACATGGTGCTTTGATGAGAGAGTTTTGCCTTCTTGTGTCTCTGTCCCACCCTGACCTGTGGCACTGCTGCCTGAGTGATGCTGGGTTATAGATTTTAACTCATATGCCACCTGGGAGGTATACCTTCCCAACAATAAGAATACCATTAGAGTGATACTGAACACAAACCAGGTTTGCTGTAATGTGAGAGAGGCACGAGTTAGTAGAAAGGTGTCTAACAGAACCACACAGGAAACTTAATAGAAAAATTTCCCTGTTACACAAACCAGGGCAATGATTACTGCACATGGACCTGTAGTTTGTGGGCTTTCCGAACTCCACGTGAACCTATCTGGTTGTGCATATTTTGTCAACTACTTGGGGGCTAATAGCCAGGGGAAAGGTGGAGCTTAAAGCAGCCCATGCTGTTCACTATGGACTGGGCTACATTCACCTTGGAGAGGAGCCTTTTCCTTATGTCCATGAAGGAGCAAAGACTGTGTTTTTTAAGTGTCATCATAGCATTAGAGACATATGTAGTCTATGACAAACAAAGGTGTAGGACTGAAAGATTATCAAATAAATTCTTCTCAACATGCCTGAAATACAGAAAACCTGGCTGGGTTTATGGCCCACACTGTGTGGAACTGATCACAGTATAACTGAAAATCCCCAGAAATGGAATATAACTTAATTTAAAATTATTAATTTCTCTTAATTTTTATAATTCCATAATTTATTCACTCATTATTTATTCACTGGCACTTTAATTTTTGATACAATGCTTAAATTCCATGTGGGGGGGTGCTAAAATAAAATGCATTAGAAACAGGAGGACCTCTGCAATGATAAGCTAAGTGACTCTCAGGTACAACCGCTGACCTCCTATGAGGAAAAGTCTGAGAGGTGATTCTATTGTTGTATAGAAAGTGACTTGCTTGTTTATCATCAGTAGAATCCATTGGGTTGGATATTGACAGACATTTACAGCAAATAAAAACTGTTACTCTATTCCAGCAGAGAGTTTCTCTTTTTTCATTTTAGCCAGTTGTCATTGACTATAAATTATAAGAGTGGTTGATGAAAAACTTTAATGACCAATACGGATCAGAGGAAAATATGCAAAAGTTAAAGGACTCATAGGTAGTGATTTGTAATTAAATAACAATCTCATACATACCTATCAGTGGAAAATAATGGGAGAAGTACAAAAACCTTGACTTAAACCCCCACCTTCAGGAGAATGATGCTCGCCTCTTATGTTTTGACTCAGAGTTCCACCTCCCTATGTGACAGTCTTGTGACCGCTTGCTTTTGAATGAAAGGAGAATGACTGTGATCCTGAAGGGCTTCTTCCCCTAAAACCAGGCCTGATGCCTATGAGTTTAGGGCTTCTGGAGATGGAATCCTAATCAGGCATACTATTAAAGAAGGATTAGGGTCCCTGAAATAAAATCAGTGAAAAAGTATATTCTCTTTTCATATTACTTTATAAAGAAAATACATCTGCTACCAGTTCCTAGCCAATGCATATTAATAGCATCATATAGATATTAATAGCATCATATAAAGATATTATTAGTGTATTTTTTGCTTTCTTTGTTATACCAAGTTAAAGGGGGAGTATGTTTTAATATTTTTATATGTAGATATCCGTGTTCTTTTTCTGTCTCTTGGTTCATATTTGCTGAGAATTGATGTAGAAAATAACAGTTGACTAACAACAAACATGACACATTATCAAACATTCACAGGGTAATATTGATTTGGGTGCTACTAGACTTCTAACTCGGGGAAGGCAATGGCACCCCACCCCAGTACTTTTGCCTGGAAAATCCCACGGACGGAGGAGCCTGGTAGGCTCCAGTCCGTGGGGTCGCTAAGAGTCGGACACGACTGAGCGACTTCACTTTCACTTTCCACCTCCCTTGGTAGGGATCAGAGTTCAGAGGAAGGAGAAATTTTCTCTGGCTATGGCTTTAGGACAGCACTTGAATTGGGCCTTGAGGGCTGAGGAGGACTGCACTGGAGAGAGTTAAGGAGGGCCATGCTAGGAGGAGTCAACATCACCTGCAACTACATGGCAAGAAGAAATTGCAGGGCATGTTGGGAAAAGCAAGTTAGCCTGGCTAAGGCATAAATTTCATGGACAAAAAGAATGGAAAAGTTGGGACGAGATCAAAATGAGCACTGAAGAGCAAGCTGAAAAGTCTCAGCTTCATCCTGGTGACCATGGGGAGTCTCTGAGGTTTCCTGAGCAAGGTGTATATCTTGCCTAAAGCCATGTGGTCGCTTAGTGTCTCTGTAAGCAGCAGTGTGTGTGTGTGATTCCCTTGGTAATGTTGTTGTAATTAAAAAAAAAAAACACAACTCTTAAAGACATATCATCTCTTAGTTCACTGGTTGTTTTTCATGCTAATCAAATATCTGAGCACATTCTGTATGTGTTTGTGTTCATTGCTTCAGTCATGTCTGACTCTTTGTGACCCTATGTACTATAGCCCGTCAGGCTCCTCTGTCCATGGGATTTCCCAGGCAAAAATACTGGAGTAGGTTGCCATTTCCTTCTCCAGGGAATCTTCATGACCTAGAAATCAAATCTGGGTCTCCAGCATTGCAGGAAGATTCTTTACCATCTGAGCCACTAGGTATTGGTGTGTAAAAACACCCAGTAAGAAAGTGTGTGCCTTGGGTATATCCCCCCTCTCTCATTTTCCTTTCTGTAAACCCAGTGAATGACCCAGGTGACTGTGTGGCCCAGTTCAGTTCTAAGATACCATCATTAAGTTCTTTTTTCACAGAAACTACTTGGGGATAAATTCATAGAAATTATTTGGAAACTTATGGTTTGTAATCTGGACTAAGTGCTTCTTATTTCATGTACATAGGGATCTGTGATCACAGTATAAATACAGTATTTGATTTACTGGCTTTGACCCAGTCTTGGCCTATTAGTGTAACATTCTACATCCCGAACCTTGTTGGGAAACAACCAATGCAGGACAGTATGGAGGTCATGAACCTGCTTCTTGGTGGGCCTGCCACACTAGCTGCATAGAGTGAACTCACTTGGCCAGGGCTGGTGGTCCTGTAAACCCTGCTTTATTCTTACATGTTTCAGAGGGTGTTTAACTCTAAACATCAAGTTTGTAGGTATCAGGCATAAACTTTCTCCTATTGACATAGTCACCATCTTCAAATCATGTATTAAATAATGTATTAATGGATAATTTCAGATGGTGACTGTTGCATAGGTGGAGGGAAATTGTCATATATATATGTATTTTTTTTAAGGTGACTATACTCATTAAGAGTATTATCAGGTTAATAACTTGTTTTATTTTGTTTTCTTAATCTAGGTATTAGAAAGCAAGCCAAAACTCCCAAAGGATATATCAGTGCCTGGTGTTCTGAAGTGGAAAAAAATAGATTAACTTCAGTAGGATTTATATATTTTGAAAGAGAGAACAGAAAACAACAAAAGAATTTTTGTTTGGACTGTTTTATAACAAAGCACATAACTGGATTTTGAACATTTCAATCGGCATTATTTGGGAAATTTTTAATATTATTATTCACATTACTTTGTGAATTAACACAGTGTTTCAATTCTGTAATTGCACACTTGGCTCTTTCTGAGAAACCCAAATTTCTTATGCTTCTTCTGAAATTATAGTGCAAAAGGAAAAAAAAAAATTCGGTGATTGAGTCAAAATTATTTTAAACTGAGAATTTTCTAAAGTTCTAAAACTTTAGTGAACCTTAATAATAACTGGCTTATATATGTCCTAGCATAGATCACTTTAGAAATGAAGCTCCTACTGTTTAAATAGATATGGACACATTTGGTACTGAGGGAGGAACAAACAGGTTACCATTGGTGTCAAGAAATGTTACTATATAGCAGAGAAATGGCAATATATGTATTCAGATAGTTACATCCCTATATAAAATTTGTTTACATTTTAAAAATTAGTAGATAAACTCCTTTCTTTCTGTCAAGTGTACAAGTTCATTCTGACTTAAGTCAGCTTTTGTTTTGGAACAAATTAAGTAACTGAGCTGCCCACCTTGTGTCTGACATTTGTTGATGCACCCCTCTATTCTTTAATTTTACTATGGGCAGAGACCTTTTCAGTGACATTCTTAAAATTTTTGATCTGGGGATCTGCTAGACATAGGGCAACTGTATCAATGGGAAGTCGTTCTGATGATAGATGTGATACATTCAAAGATGTATGCATTTTAGTATCTTTAACTATTAGCCATAAAAATTCCCTTGCTGACATAAAAATCATACAAAAAAGTCCCCCAGACCACAACTGTCTCTAAACTACTTAGAGTATTAATGAGAAACTTAGGATTTTCAACTTTTCTACACTTTTTTAAATGATCAGCTTTAAAAAGAGTAAGACTAACATTTTTTAAATTATCCAGAATAGATGACATAATGTATATGAATACACGAACATTATTCTAGGTCATCTAGGAATCAGGCATACGTGTTTTTTGTGTGTGTATCTGAAATACAGTACAAACTAGCAAAGCGCATAGCATTACATACTTGAGACGTTGGTGAATAACGGGGACCAAAAGAGGACAGCTTTCTGCAAAACCAAGGAGTGTGTTGCATAATGAGACAGCTGTGATTTTATTTTAAACTGTGAAACCACGTGCCCCATCAGAATTTGGAGAATTTCTTTTTTTCCTAGATTCAAAAGATGTAGAAAGAGATCAAATTACACTTTTCAAGTTAGTGGTGCTAAAGCAGAAGTTTTCCTCTCTTAACCAGTATTAAAATCCCAAGCAAGGTATTTCCAGTGCCAAGACACATTAAGTAGAATTTTAAAATGAGTGGCATCCCTATATTGTGTCATACAGTTGTAAAGTTAGCACCAACTACCAACCATTCTTCACTCACCAAGTGCTTTGCACTGCAAGAAGGGCTAGAGGTGGGCAGTCATCAGGGGAGATAGAGCAGGCTGCAGGAGCCTTATCTGCCAGGCACACACGTACCATGAGACAATACAGACAGCTTGATAGAGACCCAGAATTTCCATTGAGCTAGTATCTGAGCTATGGAATAGCTTCTTTGATGTACCTCTTTGCCTTCGATTGCTTTTAGTTTTAAGATTGTAGAATGATCCTTTAAAATTGTAATCTTTTCTAATAGAGATATTTTAATATACTTGCTTTTTTAAAAAACAAAAACTACTGTCAGTATAATACTGAGCCAGACTGGCATCTACAGATTTACGACCTATCCTTTCATCAAGATTCTTACCCCCATACTAAAAGCTAGCTAATATCATGGCCTTTGGATACATATGAGATGTGTTTACTATCATTCCATTGGCCTTCCATCTGCCTGTAAATCCATAATTTTAGGGCCTAAAATATGCTAGGGACTAACATGCTAGGCATTAGGATATGAAAAAGGCTGTCCCTAACCTCATTAAGTATTAAAAATGTCATTACTCATTAGGTTCAACTTATCTCTAACATCATAAGTACATGTCTAAAAAATTTCTATTTTAAGCACTATTGTTTTTCATGACCATATTTTATTAAAAAATAAGTTTAAAATAAATACATATATGCATGTATGTGTTACTAATAATTAAAACTATCTTTCTAATCCCTGAAATCTCTGCCTTTTAAATATAACACATACTATTTCATTGATTTGGGGAAAAAAATTCAAATAAAAGGTTAAATACTCTCACTTATTCCTTATATAAATATTCCTCCCCCTCCCTTAATCACTCCTAAACAGTCTCAAATAAGTCACAAATATTGATTTAACACTCAGTATTTTTGAACCTCAAAGAATTTCTTCTCTGAATAACCACCAAAACTCACAGATAATGATTAGTTAGTAAAATGTATTCATTACTAAAAAATATAGTCCAGCCTTACCAAACTCTAAATAAAAAAATCTTTTAAATAGGAAGTAGAAATGAAACAAAGAATTTTGAGTACTGAAAAGAGACTGGTTTTTAAACACAGACTGTGAAAAAATAGGAAGATAACTTAGTGAATCTTCCACATGCCATATTAGTGGCCTCATAATTATTCAGACCACAGTTTGTATTAAAGATGTCTTGCCTGCTAAGGCTAGGATTCAGTCTCACATAGCTTTCCTATTTCCAGGAAATCTTTATATTTTTACATAATGACATTCACAATTGCTAATTATTCACTAGACAGTATTTTTAATAATGAAGAACAAATGTTTTTCCTCCTTGACCTCATAAGAGATCATCACACTCATAATGTTCTCAACATTCAGACTGTAGAGGAAATGCAGTTCACTAAAATCATGGTACTAAGAATTTCTCTTTACCAAATTATGTTAAAATACTGAACTTCTGATCAGAAGACATTTTGTTTTAAAAATAACTTGTTTTGATACTAATAGTATAATAAGTAAAACTACCCTTTTCTATATATCACAATCAATAGCCACATTTCATTCCCAGCTACCAAAAGTCTTGGGCCACTTTTGAATGCTTAAAGCATATCATTTATCCTTCTAATCAAAATGGTGCTGAATTATTTCAACTTGAATGTAAGATGTGTTGTTTTAGCTCACAGGATATAAACATTTAATATATAACTGCTTGCTATGAACTACGTAACATGTGATTTGGTATTGTAATGTTTTTAATGACGTTTTAGTTTCTTCCAAATTTTTCAGGAATACTAGTTGTAAAACATTTTTGACTTTGTTTTTGAAGAGCTCTTATTTTAAATGCCCAGACACTGGCTTTATAATCTTCTTTACACTCGCACATTCTTTTATTATATGCCTATACTATGATTGCAAGATTATGTAAAAATGCCTTGAATAAATGATTTCAAGTGTCTAGAGTGGTCATTTGTTGTTACATATAAATAAATGATATGAATTTCACTTAGATTAAGATCTTAAAGCCATGTGTATGGTTGGTGATTTTGCTTAATTGCCTTTTATATTAACAAACTGTTTATCAAGCTCATACAACTTGAAACTTGTCTATGATGGATAAAAATCTAGCTGATATTTTAAAAAGAAACTATCATACCGGAACAGATTCTAACTTTTGTCATCATTACCAACCACTTCCGAGGATGCGGAACAGGCACAGAAAGAATAACTGCCCTCTGTTTTGATTCGCATTTCTTAGAAATACTTATGAGTATATGTGCACCCAGGGGACACATCTGGCTCAAGATATAAATTATTTATATGAAGAGAAACATTGCTATCACAATAATCCTTATTTAAATGTATAGCAGATTAACCTGAAGCTAGTAGCCTAAGAAGACAGACAGGCCCCAAACTGTGAGCAAGTGTTTTGGGAGAAGAATAATTAATCCACAATTTATCTTTATGGAGCTCTTGCAGGTAAAATAGACGCAGGCTTGTGGCTGGCAGTTTTCATTTTTGACAGTAGTAGGACATTAGCGACACTTGAAACCACCAATTTCCTGCTTTTCTCACCTGCTCATGGAAAGATATTAGTGTAAAAGACGATTACTTTGGTGTCATCCAGTGTTCACTGCTTTCAGGCAATGTTCATTATTATTAGTTCATTAATCAAACATACATTTTAAGTAGTCACAGTCCCTCTAGAGTGGGTACAATTCAATGGCAGAAAAAGTGGGGAATGAAAACCTCAGAGAAAAACACAGCAAAATATTAGTGTTCTGGAAGAACTGCAGCTGTAATGAGAGGGTTGGGGAGAGTAACAGTAGTCAGCTGTACCCCTCCCTCTTGCAGTATTATCTTAGTGTTTTCACCACTTTTTAATCCATGATATAGAAAAATGTACATGTGGTTGATGCTGGGGTGAGGCAAGAGTGGCGCAACTTATTCCTGATGTTTCTGCTCCTGAGTCCAAGAGTATCAGCAACTGGGTTAAATTTGCTTTGCAGATGAGAGATCTGAGGGGACGAAGTAAGAGGAATGGGATGGAAAACACATACATGGTGCAACTTCTTCCTTAATTTAGGCAACTGGTTCTCTGGAAAGTGACCTACAATGTCAAGATTTTCTCCAAGGCCCAGGATGACCAGAGATGACTTTTCGTCCACAGGGAGTTATCCTGTTACTCTTTCAGAGTTTGAGAAGGCTTATCATACAAAGCCTTATTTTCCGCCCCTTGCTCCCCAATTTTCTAAAAGGAATACTTCTGAGTATTAGAAACATGGAAAACAATGTCATCCTCCTTTTCTTTTTCATGTACAGGATTCCACAATTTAGCAACAGGTGGTCCTCTGTGATATTTTTTTTCTCTTTTGATGATCAACAAGAGGCCAATCAGACTTTTAACCTCAAAGAGTAGTCTCATTTGAATGTGCTTAGAAAAACATCTTAGGGTTAAGAGTTCGCCTTATCAGAATATTCTAGATATTCATTCAATACTTCCATTATGAAGTTATTTAAAGTTGACTGTCATCAATAAATAATGTCCCTTTCACTGCAGTAAAATTAAGTTAACAGTTCCTTAATAGCATCAAATACCTAGTTAGCATTCAAATTTCACCAATTGTCTTAAAATTTTTTTTTAAGTTGATTTGTTTGATTCAGGATCAAACAAGGACACACTGACTTAGTTATTATGTGTTTTCAGTTCAGTTCAGTTCAGTCGCTCAGTCGTGTCTGACTTTTTGCAACCCCATGAATCGCAGCACACCAGGCCTCCCTGTCCATCACCAACTCCGGGAGTTCATTCAAACTCACGTCCATCGAGTCGGTGGTGCCGTCCAGCCATCTCATCCTCTGTTGTCCCCTTTTCCTCCTGCCCCTAATCCCTCCCAGCATCAGAGTCTTCTCCAACACTACAGTTCAAAAGCATCAATTCTTCGGTGCTCAGCTTTATCCACAGTCCAACTCTCACATCCATACACGACCACTAGAAAAACCACAGCCTTGACTAGATGGACCTTTCTTGGCAAAGTAATTTCTCTGCTTTTCAATACGCTATCTAGGTTGGTCATAACTTGTCTTCCAAGGAGTAAGCATCTTTTAATTTCATGGCTGCAGTCACCATCTGCAGTGATTTTGGAGCCAAAAAAAAAAAAAAAAAAAATAAAGTCTGACACTGTTTCCCCACCTATATCCCATGAAGTGATGGGATCAGATGTCATGATTTTCATTTTCTGAATGTTGAGCTTTAAGCCAACTTTTTCACTCTTCTCTTTTACTTTCATCAAGAGGCTTTTTCGTTTCTCTTCATTTTCTGCCATAAGGGTGGTGTCATCTGCATATCTGAGGTTATTGATATTTCTCCTGGCAATCTTGATTCCAGCTTGTGCTTCTTCCAGCCCAGTGTTTCTCATGATATACTCTGCATAGAAGTTAAATCTCTTTAAAATCTATATATTTCCCTTTTATCATTTTCTGTCTTGCTATTAAAATGTGTGAATTTTTTTTTAATAGAACACCTACTATCTCACAGAATTTTCCACAGTCTAGATTTTGAAGACTGGATACTGGTGGTGTCATTTAATATTAACACATTCTTCTGTTCCTTGTATTTCCAATGAAATGTCAAATCTGGAGGCTTGACCAGATGTAGGTTAGGTTTGATTTGGGGGAGCAACAAGACATGATAGATGGTGGTGCATCCTTCATAACTCCATCATACGAGGAAGCCCAGGATGTCTCTACCATCTATCTTTTTGTGATGTTAAAATTGATTAGTGGGCTCAGCATTGTCAGTCTGATACATCCACTATAGAAATCCCCAATAGATTCTTACCTACTAATTTTAGCAGTCATTGATGATCATTGCTAGATCTATTATCAAATTTCCATATTAGGTGATTTTCTAAAAAGAACTGTTGAGAATTTCATAATGGTATACATGCTTTTTAATTTGAATTGAACTGTTCATTTCATTAACACACTTTACTAATTAAATAACATTTAACATGAAACTTAATAACTGGTCTTTATTTCCCCTCCTTTTAGTAATTTGAGATACTTCTGGAACCTTATAAAAGACATTCAAGGTGCTGTGCTCTTTCACAAGAAAAGCCAAAATATTGTTTTTGGAGCTGTTTTTCCCATGTGCGTGTGTATTTTTCTCCCATTATTGTTAAAGGTAACTTTAACCTTACACAAATGATCTGTTGATTTGAAATATCATGGGAAAACTTTGACCTAGAACATTTTCAAAGAGGTTAGTTACTGGAAATACAAAAAAGCTAAGGATACTTGGCAAGGTGGTTATACTACATGCTTCAAATCTCTACACAAGTACATAGCTTTCTCCATCCTCAGATTTTTCAATTTCTAATTGAGTTTCTCAATTTCCTGCAAATTAAATTTCAAGAACCTTAAATGACATTCAAGGCCTTCCTTTAGCCCTAATTCTCCAGTTCATCAGTTTCATATCTACCACTTTTCTACATTCTTTTCTGTAGCCAAACCTGACAACTGACTATTCCCCTTACTCCTCCTGTCTCTCCAGGACTCAAGTACTTCCCTGGGGTACACATGGGGAGTTTACTTCTCTCTTAAGGTGTTTCATTTCTTTCTATTAACAGATTCACATATATTCATGGTCTCTTACTAGACTTGTAGAGGACAGCTACTCTTTCTTGGCTAACACCATGTCTTTCTACTATTTAAGAGATATTAGGCCATGGCACCCCACCCCAGTACTTTTGCCTGGAAAATCCCATGGACGGAGGAGCCTGGTAGGCTCCAGTCCGTGGGGTCGCTAAGAGTCGGACACGACTGAGCGACTTCACTTTGATTTTTCACTTTCATGCATTGGAGAAGGAAATGGCAACCCACTCCAGTGTTCTTGCCTGGAGAATCCCAGGGACAGGGGAGCCTGGTGAGCTTCCGTCTATGGGGTCGCACAGAGTCGGACACGACTGAAGCGACTTAGCAGCAGCAGCAGCGCCTTGATTTCCTTTGAGGGGGGAATACTTTTCTCACATTGCATTGCTAACCATGATATCCTACACCAAGCAGGACACAGCTCCAGATCCCATGTTCAATGAATTAAGACACCTTCTCCCTAAAAGGTTAATTGTCAGCAAAATGACTAAAAGATTGACAATGTTTATAGTGATTAATTGGCATTCAGATGAGTTTCTCAAGAACTAATAGTTATTATTTACTGAGTGCCTGCCAAGGAACCCTATATAGTATGTATGTAATCCATAAAGTATTTATTTTGTTGTTTTCAGCGTTTTTCTCACCTTTTCTTTCTCACTTAGCCTCAATTGGTCATTTCTTTACTCCCAGTTCATATTCACTTAGGAACAAACATTCAAAAAAACCTTACTCCCAAAGTGCCTGATGAGTTCTTATAGCCATACTTGTAGGGCTGTTTTCTCTGGCCTCAAATAAAGCAGGGTCTGGGAGAAAGAGAAAAGTAGAATAGGAATTCAAACTGATAAGGAAGATGGTTAGAAAGAGGAAGGACAAGAATTTCAGAGTTTTGGGAAGCAGCATGAAAGGTTTTCTGATTTTTTTACCTACAGGTAACTTGTCATTCGGGCTTCCCCAGTGGCTCAGATGGTAAAGAATATGCCTGTCAATGCAGAAGACCCAGGTTCAATCCTGGTGTTGGGAAAATCCTCTGGAGAGGAGAATGGCAACCTACTCCAGTATTCTTGTCTGGAGAATCCCATGGGTGGAGGACTATAGTCCATGGGGTTGCAAAGAGCTGGATACAACTGAGTGACTAAGCACACACGCAACCTCTCATTCAACAGTCCTGGACACTTGTGGGTCCTCCTGGAGAAAGGGGTGAGGGAATCTGGATACCTTACATGAAGGTGAGGATAAAAAACAAACAAAAAACATCCTTACTGTAACCACAATAAAACTGGAATAAAATGAATGGGAAATACACTGTAAATAAGGTAGAGGTAGATGTACTCTGTGTATAAGTTAAATAAACAGGGTACCAATATACAGCCTTGATGTACTCCTTTTCCTATTTGGAATCAGTCTGTTGTTCCATGTCCAGTTCTAACTGATGCTTCCTGACCTGCATACAGGTTTCTCAAGAGGCAGGTCAGGTAGTCTGGTATTGCCATCTCTTGAAGAATCTTCCACAGTTTATTGTGATCCACATAGTCAAAGGCTTTGGCATAGTCAATAAAGCAGAAATAGATGTTTTTCTGGAACTCTCTTGATTTTTTGGTGATCCAGCAGATATTGGCAATTTGATCTCTGGTTCCTCTGCCTTTTCTAAAGCCAGCTTGAAATCAGGAAGTTCACAGTTCATGAATTGCTGAAGCCTGACTTGGAGAATTTTGAGCATTACTTACTAGCGTGTGAGATGAGTGCAACTGTGTGGTAGTTTGAACATTCTTTGGCATTGCCTTTCTTTGGCATTGGAATGAAAACTGACCTTTTCCAGTCCTGTGGCCACTGCTGAGTTTTCCAAATTTGCTGGCATATTGAGTGAAGCACTGTCACAGCATGACCTTTCAGGATTTGGAATAGCTCAACTGGAATTCTATCACCTCCACTAGCTTTGTTCGTAGTGATGCTTTCTAAGGCCCACTTGACTTCACATTCCAGGATGTCTGGCTCTAGGTCAATGATCACACCATCATGATTATCTTGGTCGTGAAGCTCTTTTTTGTACAGTTCTTCTGTGTATTCTTGCCACCTCTTCTTAATAGCTTCTGCTTCTGTTAGGTCCATACCATTTCTGTCCTTTATTGAGCCCATCTTTGCATGAAATGTTCTCTTGGTATCTCTAATTTTCTTAAAGAGATCTCTAGTCTTTCCCATTCTGTTGTTTTCCTCTATTTCTTTGCATTGATCGCTGAGGAAGGCTTTCTTATCTCTCTTTGCTATTTTTTGGAACTCTGCATTCAGATGCTTGTATCTTTTCTTTTCTCCTTTGCTTTTCGCTTCTCTTCTTTTCACAGCTATTTGTGAGGCATCCTCAGACAGCCATTTTGCTTTTTTGCGTTTGTTTTCCACAGGGATGGTCTTCATCCCTGTCTCCTATACAATGTCTTAAATTCCGTACATAGTTCATCAGGCATGCTGTATATCAGATCTAGTTCCTTAAATCTATTTCTCCCTTCCACAGTATAATCATAAGGGATTTGATTTAGGTCATACCTGAATGGTCTAGTGGTTTTCCCTACTTTCTTCAATTTAAGTCTGAATTTGACAATAAGGAGTTCATGATCTGAGCCATAGTCAGCTCCTGGTCTTGTTTTTGCTGACTGTATATAGCTTCTCCATCTTTGGCCACAAAGAATATAATCAATCTGATTTTGGTGTTGACCATCTGGTGATGTCCATGTGTAGAGCCTTCTCTTGTGTTGTTGGAAGAGGGTGTTTGCTATGACCAGTGCATTCTTTTGGCAAAACTCTATTAGGCTTTGCCCTACTTCATTCCGTACTCCAAGGCCAAATTTGCCTGTTACTCCAGGTGTTTCTTGACTTCCTACTTTTGCATTCAAGTTCCCTATAATGAAAAGGACATCTTTTTTGGGTATTAGTGCTAAAAGGTCTTGTAGGTCTTCATAGAACTATTCAACTTCAGCTTCTTCAGTGTTCCCAAGTGAGATGGTAGGTGTTGTGAGAGGGCATCAGAGGGCAGACGCACTGAAACCATAATCACAGAATACTAGCCAATCTGGTCACACAGACCACAGCCTTGTCTAACTCAATAAAATTAAGCCATGCCCTGTGGGGCCACCCAGGATGGGAGGGTCATGCTGGAGAGGTCTGGCAGAATGTGGTCCACTGGAGAAGGGAAGGGTAAACCACTTCAGTTTTCTTGCCTTAAGAACCCCATGAACAGTATGAAAAGGCAAAATGATAGGATACTGAAAGAGGAACTTCCCAGTCTGTAGGTGCCCAGTATGCTACTGGAGATCAGTGGAGAAATAACTCCAGAAATAATGAAAGGATGAAGCCAAAGCAAAAACAATACGCAGTTGTGGATGTGACTGTTAATAGACACAAGGTCCGATGCTGTAAAGAGTAATATTGCATAGGAACCTGGAATGTTAGGTCCATGAATCAAGGCAAATTGGAAGTGGTCGAACAGGAGATGGCAAGAGTGAACGTCGACATTCTAGGAATCAGCGAACTCAAATGGACTGGAATGGGTGAATTTAACTCAGATGACCATTATATCTACTACTGTGGGCAAGATTCCCTTAGAAGAAATGGAGTAGCCATCATGGTCAATAAAAGAGTCTGAAATGCATTACTTGGATTATTAGTGTAAAACACTCGTTTTTATGCTGAGAAATTAAACTTCTATTCTTAGATTTTTAAGTGCTTTGTTTAGAAAAGGACAGATTAAAGAAAAGAAAGAGAAAAGCAGAGTAGGAATTCAAACTGATAAAGATGATGATTAGAAAGAAGGAGGACAAGAACTTTCAGATTGTATACATAGCACTTGCTGCTGCTGCTACTGCTGCTAAGTCACTTCAGTCGTGTCCGACTCTGTGCGACCCCATAGACGGAAGCTCACCAGGCTCCCCTGTCCCTGGGATTCTCCAGGCAAGAACACTGGAGTGGGTTGCCATTTTCTTCTCCAATGCATGAAAGCGAAAAGTGAAAGTGAAGCCGCTCAGTCGTGTCCGACTCTTAGCGACCCCATGGACTGGAGCCTACCAGGCTCCTCCGTCCAAGGGATTTTCCAGGCAAAAGTACTGGGGTGGGGTGCTATTGCCTTCCCCTACAAAGCACTTACAGACCTTAAAAATTTGATAGGGCTTATAAATTTCTCCTTTATCACAGGTGGTACCTATAATTTAAAAAATAATCAGAAGTAGTTCACACTTATTTCAGACTTGAGCTAAATTGTTTATTGTTGGTGTATGTGAAGACTGTGAACTTCTGTCCATAAAAGAGCTAAGCTAAACAAAGAATATTCATATCATGTTTAGTTTAAAAATAAACACAAATAACACTCTGCCATTCACTGATCCTCTAAGTTTTGGCTGTCTTTACTGAAAAACATCCTTTTAATTATATCCTGAAAACAGCATGGAGAATGACTTTCTTTCACAACCAGTTTTCCCTTGAGGGAAAACTCATGTTCAAAGTACAAACAACATTCCAGTTTCCAACTTAAGGCTACTTAATTTCTGCACAATGATGTCATATTTAAGACTACTGAGCTTGCTCCTGTTCATATCATTTCTTCTGTAGTTCCACATTTTAGGGCCATCCATGGAAAGAGACCCATCATTTTATATAAATACAGAACAACAATGAGAACACATCTGAAATACGAATATCTTCCAGGTTACAAAAAAATTTCTAAAAGGAATCAAAATTAACATTCCAAGACAATTTTTTGAAATAAAACCTATAAGCTGATTTTAAAATCTGTTGCTAGAGAAAAGATATAAGTCTTGCTATGAAAATTCTGAGGAAAAAAAAAACACCTTGTTAAGTAAAAACAGCTACTCAGTGTCTAAATAAATTACAAGGCTATAATAATTTGAAATGCAGTATTTGGTCAGAGAAACAGATAAGCAGCAAAGGGAGTGAGTCTATGAACAAGGGAGTGAATATTAATATACAGTGACATTTCAAATCAGTAGAGAAGGACAGATAACCCAACTATTCAAAAAAGGCATTAGAACAATATGCATTTTGGAAAAACTAGAATAGTAAGGTACCAACCACACATATGTTTTACAGTTCTTAGCTGCAGTAACTGATAACACTCTAAATCTCAGTGACATAACCAAATACTTACTTAGCTCTTGCTCATGTGAAGTTCAATTGGTGGCTGGATACAACCAAGCAGGGACCCTGGCTGATATTAATAGAAATTTCACCAT
Source organism: Tragelaphus eurycerus (assembly GCA_935064755.1). Lineage (NCBI taxonomy): Eukaryota > Metazoa > Chordata > Mammalia > Artiodactyla > Bovidae > Tragelaphus > Tragelaphus eurycerus. The sequence continues at coordinate 2,645,317 of CAKXYN010000080.1, forward strand.
CTTGTAAATCTATCTTATAAGGTTGCCCAAGATGTTTAACATCTAGCTGGAAAACAAAGAAAGAAATGTGGAGATTGCCTGAAAAGTTCTATGGGGAAGGTAAAAAATCATGTACCCACATTCTTCTGGCCAGCATTTGCCAACATCAAGGAGGCTGGGAAGTGTAATTTAGAAAGGTACCTAACTAAAAGAAGAAATAGATTAAATGAACACTTCTTAGCCAGTTTCTAACATAGTATGTCCTTCTGGTTACCAGGTGCCCTACCTCATAAAGCACACTCCCTTCTTCCCCAAGAAAGAAAACTCAAAATCCCATTCAGTTATTGCAATCAGCTCAAAGGCCAAGATCTCTGAATGTGTGGTTCTTTCCACCAATCCTGGATATGGCCACTTGAGGTTCCAGTGATACTTGCACTAACAACAAAGTTACAGAAATCTCTCTATTGCCACCAGACCCAATTTACCACGATAAAGCATGGACAGGAGGTTTGTGATATAAATTGCCATCTGGTAAAAGGAATATGCCCTGGTGGCACAGAGGTTAAAGCATCTGCCTGCAATGTGGGAGACCTGGGTTCAATCCCTGGGTCGGGATGATCCCCTGGAAAAGGAAATGGCAACCCACTCCAGTATTCTTGCCTGGAGAATCCCATGGACGGAGCTTGGTGGGCTACAGTCCACGGGTCACAAAGAGTCGGACACGACTGAGCGGCTTCACTTTCAAAAGGAATACGGGAGACACACAGAAGGCACTGGTTATGATATCCTTCTGGCAGGCATTTTGAGATCCCTCTTTCTGGTAGTGGGCCACTTTCCTGATAGCAGATTTTCTATCTAGAAGGAACTACTTATACAGTGTTCTTCATAGCTCTGAATCTACCTTTCTGGAGATTGTTTGGCCATTATTACATTTGTTTTTTTTTTTTTTTTTTTTTAAATTTTATTTAACTTTACAATATTGTATTGGTTTTGCCATATATCAAAATGAATCTGCCACAGGTATACATGTGTTCCCCATCCTGAACCCTCCTCCCTCCCCATACCATCCCTCTGGGTCATCCCAGTGCACCAGCCCCAAGCATTATTACATTTGAAATAAATGATGGGAATATTGACTTTCCTGGGAGCCTTTAGTTTTTGCAACTCATTTCTTCTCTAACCAAGTTTGGGATCCCCCACTCATAATGACAGAAAATTCAAAGGCTACTGAAATCCAGACTTCCAGTTTTGGTGGCATTACAAAAAAGCAAACTACTATTTTTGAGGGAGAGGTATCTATTCACTTACATATGCTAATAGTATCCTTCAAAGTTCTTTCCTAAATATAATTCTCAAGCCCGCCTTATTTTTTCCATTTGCCAACATGGCTTAAAGCTATCATGCTTAGGAGGAAATGCCACATCTTAGGTCTGTGTAGACCCAGAAGTCTCAGTGGACATTTGTCCATTATCTCTTATTATTTGGGACTAGAAGTCATGGCTTTTTCATCTTTTTTTTTTTCTGCTTTTGAACTTACAGATTTTTGCTAAATCCCATCTTTTTTTTTCCCCTATCACCCTGTTAAGTCCAGAGTAACAATCAACACTCAATACCACCATTCCATTCTCCAGCCTCTCTCCTTAGTACTATAAGGTCAATAAACACGTCATCCACCTTTTAAGCAATCACAAATAACCATTTCATTGCATGCACAAATCTCCAGTTTTATAGCCTTGGATATTAGTTTCCATCTTGACTGTATAGTGGACCAATGCTAAGTATATTTTGGATTTTTGTCATAGGAACATTCTTTTTCTAGCAACAATTTCTGTATCAGAGTAATACTTGTACTATAAAAAAAATTCTCACTGGTTTTACACAAAGATGTTTGATAGAGGCTAACTTAAGTCAATTTGGCTTAAGTGGAGGGAAAGGTGGTATGATTTCCACAGTTATTGCTGTTGATGGTTATTTCTTCATCTTAAAAACAGAGTCCTCTACTGTCTCCCCAAGACTTGACACCTGAGGGTGAAAAGAAGGGTAGAAGATAGATGACAATTTCATGGGGCAGACCTAGAAGTAGTTTATATAATTTTGACTCATATTCCAATAATTAATTCTTGTTACATGTCCCCAACCTAACTTCAGGAGAGGCTGAGAAACACAAATTCACTGTAACTAACTGATTATTTAGCAGTTTTCCCATCAGGGTAAATTCCAGAAATATTAAAGTTGAAAGGTAAACAAAAACCCATAAAAGTTCTAGAGGAAAATGTAGTATAATTATTTAGAGATGTCAAGAACTCTAAAGGGTATGGGAATTCCACGGGCCTACACTGGGCACTCAGGAGAAAGATCGGGGACAAAGCAAAAACTGTTCTTGATGGTGCAGGCCTGAAAGAGGAGAGCTTACTGCTGAAGCAAGGACACAAATACCTATAAGGATCCTTCTTCCTTATTGAGAAAAAAGCCTTAAGCCACAATAAGGTCATCAAACATTGGTAACCAGAACACAAGTACAAAGACTTGCTGTGGCCTGGGGAAGGGTAAAAGGAAAAATACGAAAAACAAGAAACAGCTCTGTAGCCCTGGGAAGGGTCAAGGCTTCACCCAGATCTCCTAAATAGGGAAGGAACAAGAAACTCCACCACAGATACAATGACTGTTTACTGTCGCAAGCAAAAGGGGCAGGATCACTGAGAAAGCCACAAACCCAAGATCCAGTCATGTTTAACTATGAAAACCAGAGGGGGGAAAAAAATTATAGTATGAAAACTACAGAAAAACATTGAACCATCAAGAGCTCAAATAGTTTTTTCCATGAGTTCTTTTTGAGGAATCTGCTAGAAAATGAACGTTATCCAACAAAAGATGACTGAGAAAACTTCAGCAATTTAGCTTTAACGTACTTAATTGCAAATCTAATCCTAAAACACAGGTGGGGATAAGGGTACAATAATATGTTATATAATAATGCTCTATGTTATGTGTTTTATCTCCTAATGAAGTAAAAACAAGGGGGGAACAAAACTAAAAACTGGAAGAGAATGCAGATGGAAGGAGGAAAGTAGAATAAACCCATTAGCGGTGGTTAGGCAACAAGTGGGTTAGGACTTTTTTTTTTTTTTGGGACTTTTATTTTTTTTTTTTTTACAATATTGTATTACTTTTACTATACATCGAGATGGATCCGCCACCAGAATACCCGTGCTCCCCATCCTGAACCCTCCTCCCTCCCCCCTCCCACACCATCCCTCCAGGTCATCCCAGTGCTCCAGTCCCAGGCATCTGTTATCGGGCATCGTACCTGGACTGACTCGTTTCAGATATGATATTATACATATTTCAATGCTATTCTCCCCAATCGTCCCACCCTCTCCCAGTCCCAGAGTCCAAAAGTCTATTCTATACATCAGTGTCTCTTTTGCTGTCTCATAAGCAGGGTGATTGTTACCATCTTTCTAAATTCCATATATATGCGTTAGTATACTGTATTTGTGTTTTTCTTTCTGGCTTACTTCACTCTGTATAATAGGCTCCAGTTCCATCCACCTCAATAGAACTGATTCAAATGTATTCTTTTTAATGGCTGAGTAATACTCCATCGTGTATATGTACCACAGCTTGCTTATCCATTCATCTGTGGATGGGCATCTAGGTTGCTTCCACGTCCTGGCTATTGTAAACAGTGCTGCTATGAACATTGGGGTACACGTGCCTCTTTCAATTCTGGTTTTCTCAGTGTGTATGCCCAGCAGTGGGATTGCTGGGTCATAAGGCAGTTCTATTCCCAGTTTTTTGAGGAATCTCCATACTGTTCTCCATAATGGCTGTACTAGTTTGCATTCCCACCAACAGTGTAAGAGGGTACCCTTCTCTCCGCACCCTCTCCAGCATTTATTGCTTGTGGATTTTTGGATCGCAGCCATTCTGACTGGCGTGTAATGGTATCTCATAGTGGTTTTGATTTGCATTTCTCTGATAATGAGCGATGTTGAGCATCTTTTCATGTGTTTGTTAGCCATCTGTATGTCTTCTTTGGAGAAATGTCTATTAAGTTCTTTGGCCCATTTTTTGATTGGGTCGTTTATTTTCCTGGAATTGAGCTGTAGAAGTTGCTTGTATATTTTTGAGATTAGTTGTTTGTCTGTTGCTTCATTTGCTATTATTTTCTCCCATTCTGAGGGCTGTCTTTTCAGCTTGCCTATAGTTTCCTTTGTTGTGCAAAAGCTTTTTAAGTTTGATTAGGTCCCATTTGTTCATTTTTGATTTTATTTCCGATATTCTGGGAGGTGGGTCATAGAGGATCCTGCTGTGATGTAAGTCAGAGAGTGTTTTGCCTATGTTATCCTCTAGGAGTTTTATGGTTTCTGGTCTTATATTTAGCTCTTTAATCCATTTTGAATTTATTTTTGTGTATGGTGTTAGACAGTGTTCTAGTTTCATTCTTTTACAAGTGTTTAACCAGTTTTCCCAGCACCACTTGTTAAAAAGATTGTCTTTACTCCATTGTATATTCTTGCCGCCTTTGTCAAAGATTAGGTGACCATATGTGCGTGGATTTATCTCTGGACTTTCTATTTTGTTCCATTGATCTATGTTTCTGTCTTTGTGCCAGTACCATACTGTCTTGATGACTGTAGCTTTATAGTAGAGCCTGAAGTCAGGCAGGTTGATTCCTCCAGTTCCGTTCTTCTTTCTCAAGATAGCTTTGGCTATTCGAGGTTTTTTGTATTTCCATACAAATTGAGAAATTATTTGTTCTAGCTCTGTGAAGAATACTGTTGGTAGCTTGATGGGGATTGCATTGAATCTATAAATTGCTTTGGGTAGTATACTCATTTTCACTATATTGATTCTACCAATCCACGAACAAGGAATATTCCTCCATCTATTAGTGTCCTCTTTAATTTCTTTCAGCAGTGTTTTATAGTTTTCTAAATATAGGTCTTTAGATTCTTTAGGAAGATATATTCCTAAGTATTTTATTGTTTTCATTGCAATGGTGAATGGAATTGTTTCCTTAATTTCTCTTTCTATTTTCTCGTTATTAGTGTACAGGAATGCAAGGGATTTCTGTGTGTTAATTTTATATCCTGCAACTTTACTGTATTCATTGATTAGTTCTAGTAATTTTCTGGTGGAATCTTTAGGGTTTTCTACGTAGAGGATCCTGTCATCTGCAAACAGTGAGAGTTTTACTTCTTCTTTTCCAATTTGGATTCCTTTTATTTCTTTTTCTGCTCTGATTGCTGTGGCCAGAACTTCCAGAACAATGTTGAATAATAATGGTGAAAGTGGGCATCCTTGTCTTGTTCCTGACTTTAGAGGAAATGCTTTCAGTTTTTCACCATTGAGGATAATGTTTGCTGTGGGTTTGTCGTATATAGCTTTTATTATGTTGAGGTATGTTCCTTCTATTCCTGCTTTCTGGAGAGTTTTTATCATAAATGGATGTTGAACTTTGTCAAAGGCTTTCTCTGCATCTATTGAGATAATCATATGGTTTTTATTCTTCAGTTTGTTAATGTGGTGTATTACGTTGATTGATTTGCGGATATTGAAGAATCCTTGCATCCCTGGGATAAAGCCCACTTGGTCATGGTGTATGATCTTTTTAATGTGTTGTTGGATTCTGATTGCTAGAATTTTGTTAAGGATTTTTGCATCTATGTTCATCAGTGATATTGGTCTGTAGTTTTCTTTTTTTGTGGGATCTTTGTCAGGTTTTGGAATTAGGGTGATGGTGGCCTCATAAAATGAGTTTGGAAGTTTGCCTTCCTCTGCAATTTTCTGGAACAGTTTGAGTAGGATAGGTGTTAGCTCTTCTCTAAATTTTTGGTAGAATTCAGCTGTGAAGCCGTCTGGGCCTGGGCTTTTGTTTGCTGGGAGATTTCTGATTACAGTTTCAATTTCCGTGCTTGTGATGGGTCTGTTAAGATTTTCTATTTCTTCTTGATCCAGTTTTGGAAAGTTGTACTTTTCTAAGAATTTGTCCATTTCTTCCATATTGTCCATTTTATTGCCATATAATTGCTGATAGTAGTCTCTTATGATCCTTTGTATTTCTGTGCTGTCTGTTGTGATCTCTCCATTTTCTTTTCTAATTTTATTGATTTGATTCTTCTCCCTTTGTTTCTTGATGAGTCTGGCTAGTGGTTTGTCAATTTTATTTACCCTTTCAAAGAACCAGCTTTTGGCTTTGTTAATTTTTGCTATGGTCTCTTTTGTTTCTTTTGCATTTATTTCTGCCCTAATTTTTAAGATTTCTTTCCTTCTACTAATCTTGGGGTGCTTCATTTCTTCCTTTTCCAGTTGCTTTAGGTGTAGAGTTAGGTTATTTATTTGGCTTTTTTCTTGTTTCTTAAGGTATGCCTGAATTGCTATGAACTTTCCCCTTAGGACTGCTTTTACAGTGTCCCACAGGTTTTGGGTTGTTGTGTTTTCATTTTCATTCGTTTCTATGCAGAATTTGATTTCTTTTTTGATTTCTTCTGTGATTTGTTGGTTATTCAGGAGTGTGTTGTTCAGCCTCCATATGTTGGAATTTTTAATAGATTTTCTCCTGTTATTGAGATTTACTCTTACTGCATTGTGGTCAGAAAAAATGGTTGGAATGATTTCAATTTTTCTGAACTTACCAAGGCTAGATTTATGGCCCAGGATGTGGTCTATCCTGGAGAAGGTTCCGTGTGCACTTGAGAAAAAGGTGAAATTCATTGTTTTGGGATGAAATGTCCTATAGATATCAACAAGTGAAACTTAAGGGAGGTCACTGAAAATGGATAATACAGATTGTGAATTAAAAAAATAAATACAGGACTAAAGGCATTAAATAGGGGAAGGCAATGGCACCCCACCCCAGTACTTTTGCCTGGAAAATCCCATGGATGGAGGAGCCTGGTAGGCTCCAGTCCATGGGGTCGCTAAGAGTCGGACACGACTGAGCGGCTTCACTTTCACTTTTCGCTTTCATGCATTGGAGAAGAAAATGGCAACCCACTCCAGTGTTCTTGCCTGGAGAATCCCAGGGACAGGGGAGCCTGGTGAGCTTCCGTCTATGGGGTCGCACAGAGTTGGACACGACTGAAGCGACTTAGCAAAGGCATTAAATAAAGGTAGAAGCACAAAGATAACTAGCAAAACGGAACTGGCTTTTCTAAACATCAAATTTAAGAATCTCTTTCTAAAAAAGAGAACATAGCATAAACTATGGAAAGGAACAAAATGAATATAATAATTATTGGCTGAGAGGAGAAGGTTGGACGGCATCAATGACTCAATGGACTTGAAAGTGAGCAAACTACAGGGACACAGTGAAGGACAGGGAAGTCTAGAGTGCTGCAGTTCATGGGGTTGCAGAGTTGGACACAACTGAACAGAAATAGCATAAGATAATGTGAAAGAGTTGAAAGCAATCATATTTATCTTATTAACAACTGTGAAAGGGTTTGATTATACAGAAAGATTTTCAAGTTGGCTCATAAAAGCTCAACAAAATACTCTTTTCAAGAGACATATTTGAAACAGAATGATTCAGAAAGACTAAAAATCAAAGGATAGTCAAAGGTGTTTCAGACAAATGGAAACACAAAGAAAACAGACAGCAAAATTGATATCAAAGTAGAAAGAAAGTAGCAGAGTAAGATTTTCTAACTATGATCCCAAATGTATATATAAAAATTAACATAATAGTAAATACAGAGGAACCAGTACATCTGAATACATCAAATAAGTGATAGACAAACATGATGGAAACATGAACGACAAAAATCAAGACAACTGACAATATATGGGGCTATTTTTAATAAAACTACACACACATTTACCTTCTAACCTAACGGTATTACTTCTAGGAACTTACTTCAAAGACATCCTCCAACAATATGAAAATACACACTGTTGGTTCATATTTTATTTGAAACATTGTTTGTAGTTGTAAAATATGAAAAATAAACAAAGGTTCATACATGGTGGTGGTGGTGGTGTAGTTGCTAAGTCGTGTCCGACTCTTGTGACCCCATGGACTGGAGCCTGCCACATTCCTCTGTCCATGGGATTCTCCAGGCAAGAATACTGGAGTGGGTTGCTATTCCCTTCTCCAAGGCTCATACATAAGTGAGTGAATAAATAGATCTACTCAATGATGTGTGATGCTGTTGCTATTCTGTAATGGCTTAAACAAAAACAAACATAATCTAATAATTCTAAAGTCTGACATGGGTCTCAGTGGGCTAAAATCAGAGTTTCAGCAGGGCTGTGTTCCTCTTTAGAAGCAGGCGGGTAGGATCCTTCCCATAGCTCATTCAGGCTATTAGCAGAATTCAGTTTTTTGAGGTGGTAGGCCTGAGATTCCCATTTTCTTCCTGGATGTCAACGGAAGGCTTCTAGAAGCCACCAGCTTTCCTCAGGTCGTGATTCTTTCTGTCTTCAGAGCAAGCAACAGTGGATAGAGCCCCTCTGACACACCTGGCCATGTTCCAGGTGCTGTGCACTACATCCTCGATACTTTTTTGTTCCTAGCAGTTCGAACCTCTTAATCCCCTTCACCTATAAGTAGGAAGTCAAGAAACACCTGGAGTAACAGGCAAATTTGGCCTTGGAATACGGAATGAAGTAGGGCAAAGACTAACAAGAGTTTTGCCAAGAAAATGCACTGGTCATAGCAAATACCCTCTTCCAACAACACAAGAAAAGACTATACATGGACATCACCAGATGGTCAACACCGAAATCAGATCAATTATATTCTTTGCAGCCAAAGATGGAGAAGCTCTATACAATCAGCAAAAACAAGACCAGGAGCTGACTGTGGCTCAGACCATGAACTCCTTATTGCCAAATTCAGACTGAAATTGAAGAAAGTAGGGAAAACCACTAGACCATTCAGGTATGAGCTAAATCAAATCCCTTATGATTATACAGTGGAAGTGAGAAATAGATTTAAGGGCCTAGATCTGATAGAGTGCCTGATGAACTATGGAATGAGGCTCATGACATTGTACAGGAGACAGGGATCAAGACCATCCCCATGGAAAAGAAATGCAAAAAAGCAAAATGGCTGTCTGGGGAGGCCTTACAAAAAGCTGTGAAAAGAAGAGAAGCAAAAAGCAAAGGAGAAAAGGAAAGATATAAACATCTGAATGCAGAGTTCCAAAGAATAGCAAGAAGAGATAAGAAAGCCTTCTTCAGCGATCAATGCAAAGAAACAGAGGAAAACAACAGAATGGGAAAGACTAGGGATCTCTTCAAGAAAATCAGAGATACCAAAGGAACATTTCAAGGACAGAAATGGTATGGACCTAACAGAAGCAGAAGATATTAGAAGAGGTGGCAAGAATACACAGAAGAACTGTACAAAACAGAGCTTCACGACCCAGATAATCATGATGGTGTGATCACTGACCTAGAGCCAGACATCCTGGAATGTGAAGTCAAGTGGGCCTTAGAAAGCATCACTGGGAACAAAGCTAGTGGAGATGATGGAATTCCAGTGGAGCTATTCCAGATCCTGAAAGATGATGCTGTGAAAGTGCCGCCAGCAAATTTGGAAAACTCAGCAGTGGCCACAAGATTGGAAAAGGTCAGTTTTCATCCCAATCCCAAAGAAAGGCAATGCCAAAGAATGCTCAAACTACCGCACAATTGCACTCATCTCACATGCTAGTAAAGTAATGCTCAAAATTCTCCAAGCCAGGCTTTAGCAATATGTGAACCATGAACTTCTTGATGTTCAAGCTGGTTTTAGAAAAGGCAGAGGAACCAGAGATCAAATTGCCAACATCCGCTGGATCATGGAAAAAGCAAGAGAGTTCCGGAAAAACATCTATTTCTGCTTTATTGACTATGCCAAAGCCTTTGACTATGTAGATCACAATAAACTGTGGAAAATTCTGAAAGAGATGGGAATACCAGACCACCTGACCTGCCTCTTGAGAAACCTGTATGCCGGTCAGGAATCAACAGTTAGAACTGGTCATGGAACAACAGACTGGTTCCAAATAGGAAAAGGAGTGCTTCAAGGCTGTATATTGTCACCATGTTTATTTAACTTATATGCAGAGTACAGCATGAGAAATGCTGGACTGGAAGAAACACAAGCTGGAATCAAGATTGCCGGGAGAAATATCAATATCCTCAGATATGCAGATGAAACCACCCTTATGGAAGAAAGTGAAGAGGAACTAAAAAGCCTCCAGATGAAAGTGAAAGTGGAGAGTGAAAAGGTTGGCTTAAAGCTCAACATTCAGAAAACGAAGATCATGGCATCTGGTCCCATCACTACATGGGAAATAGATGGAGAAACAGTGGAAACAGTGTCAGACTTTATTTTTCTGGGCTCCAAAATCACTGCAGGTGGTGACTGCAGTCATGAAATTAAAAGACGCTTACTCCTTGGAAGGAAAGTTATGACCAACCTAGATAGCATATTCAAAAGCAGAGACATTACTTTGCCAACAAAGGTTCGCCTAGTCAAGGCTATGGTCTTTCCTGTGGTCATGTATGGATGTGAGAGTTGGACTGTGAAGAAGGCTGAGCGCCGAAGAATTGATGCTTTTGAACTGTGGTGTTGGAGAAGACTCTTGAGAGTCCCTTGGACTGCAAGAAGATCCAACCAGTCCATTCTGAAGGAGATCAATCCTGGAATTTCTTTAGAAGGAATGATGCTAAAGCTGAAACTCCAATATTTTGGCCACCTCATGCGAAGAGTTGACTCATTGGAGAAGACTCTGATGCTGGGAGGGATTGAGGGCAGGAGGAGAAGGGGACGACAGAGGATGAGATGGCTGGATGGCATCACTGACTCGATGGATGCGAGTCTGAGTGACCTCCGGGAGCTGGTGATGGACAGGGAGGCCTGGCGTGCTGCGGTTCATGGGGTCGCAAAGAGTCGGACACGACTGAGCGACTGATCTGATCTGATGCTACCCCACGATCGAGGATGGACGGCGGTGAGGGCCAGCGCACTAAGCAGGGCGGAGAAGAGCTACCCCACGACGGAGGTCAGGAAGGGCAGCGGTGAGGAGAGACCCCTCGTCCAAGGTAAGGTGCGATGGCTGTGCTTCGCTGGCCGGGAGCAGCCAGGAGCAGCCGGGATGAGATACCCCACGCCCGAGGTAAGAGAAACCCAAGTAAGACAGTAGGTCTTGAAAGAGGGCATCAGAGGGCAAATACTCTGAAACCATTCTCACAGAAAACTAGTCAATCTAATCACACAAGGACCACACCCTTGTCTAACTCAATGAGATTAAGCCATGCCCGAGGGGCAACCTGGGATGGGCGGGTCATGGTGGAGAGATATGACAGGGTGTGGTCCGCTGGAGAAGGGAATGGCAAACCACTTCAGTATTCTTGCCTTGAGAACCCCATGAACAGTATGAAAAGACAAAATGATAGGATACTGAAAGAGAAACTCCCCAGGTTAGTAAGGGCCCAATATGCTACTGGAGATGAGTGGAGAAATAACTCCAGAAAGAATGAAAGGATGGAGCCAAAACAAAAAGAATACCCAGCTGTGGATGTGTCTGGTGATAGAAGCAAAGTCCGATGCTGTAAAGAGCAATATTGCATAGGAACCTGGAATGTCAGGTCCATGAATCAAGGCAAATTGGAAGTGGTCAAACAAGAGATGGCAAGAGTGAATGTCGACATTCTAGGAATTAGCGAACTAAAATGGACTGGAATGGGTGAATTTAACTCGGATGACCATTATATCTACTACTGTGGGCAGGAATCCCTCAGAGGAAACGGAGTGGCCATCATGGTCAACAAAAGAGTCCGAAATGCGGTACTTGGATGCAATCTCAAAAATGACAGAATGATCTCTGTTCGTATCCAAGGCAAACCATTCAATGTCACAGTAATCCAAGTCTATGCCCCAACCAGTAACGCCGAAGAAGCTGAAGTTGAAAGGTTCTATGAAGACCTACAAGACCTTTTAGAACTAACACCCAAAAAGGATGTCCTTTTCATTATAGGGGACTGGAATGCAAAAGTAGGAAGTCAAGAAACACCTGGAGTAATAGGCAAATTTGGCCTTGGAATACGGAATGAAGCAGGGCAAAGACTAATAGAGTTTTGCCAAGAAAATGCACTGGTCATAGCAAATACCCTCTTCCAACAACACAAGAGAAGACTCTATACATGGACATCACCAGATGGTCAACACCGAAATCAGATCGATTATATTCTTTGCAGCCAAAGATGGAGAAGCTCTATACAATCAGCAAAAACAAGACCAGGAGCTGACTGTGGCTCGGACCATGAACTCCTTATTGCCAAATTTAGACTGAAATTGAAGAAAGTAGGGAAAACTACTAGACCATTCAGGTATGACCTAAATCAAATCCCTTATGATTATACAGTGGAAGTGAGAAATAGATTTAAGGGCCTAGATCTGATAGATAGAGTGCCTGATGAACTATGGAATGAGGTTCGTGACACTGTACAGGAGACAGGGATCAAGACCATCCCCATGGAAAAGAAATGCAAAAAAGCAAAATGGCTGTCTGGGGAGGCCTTACAAAAAGCTGTGAAAAGAAGAGAAGAGAAAAGCAAAGGAGAAAAGGAAAGATATAAACATCTGAATGCAGAGTTCCAAAGAATAGCAAGAAGAGATAAGAAAGCCTTCTTCAGTGATCAATGCAAAGAAATAGAGGAAAACAACAGAATGGGAAAGACTAGGGATCTCTTCAAGAAAATCAGAGATACCAAAGGAACATTTCATGCAAAGATGGGCACGATGAAGGACAGAGATGGTGTGGACCTAACAGAAGCAGAAGATCTTAAGAAGAGGTGGCAAGAATACACAGAAGAACTGTACAAAAAAGAGCTTTAAGACCTAGACAATCATGATGATGTGATCACTGACCTAGAGCCAGACATCTTGGAATGTGAAGTCAAATGGGCCTTAGAAAGCATCACTACGAACAAAGCTAGTGGAGGTGATGGAATTCCAGCGGAACTATTCCAAGTCCTGAAAGATGATGCTGTTAAAGTGCTGCACTCAATATGTCAGCAAATTTGGAAAACTCAGCAGTGGCCACAGGACTGGAAAAGGTCAGTTTTCATCCCAATCCCAAAGAAAGGCAATGCCAAGGAGTGCTCAAACTACCGCACAATTGCACTCATCTCACACGCTAGTAAAGTAATGCTCAAAATTCTCCAAGCCAGGCTTCAGCAATATGTGAACCGTGAACTTCCTGATGTTCAAGCTGGTTTTAGAAAAGGCAGAGGAACCAGAGATCAAATTGCCAACATCCGCTGGATCATGGAAAAAGCAAGAGAGTTCCAGAAAAACATCTATTTCTGCTTTATTGACTATGCCAAAGCCTTTGACTGTGTGGATCACAATAAACTATGGAAAATTCTGAAAGAGATGGGAATACCAGACCACCTGATCTGCCTCTTAAGAAATCTGTATGCAGGTCAGGAAGCAACAGTTAGAACTGGTCATGGAACAACAGACTGGTTCCAAATAGGAAAAGGAGTACGTCAAGGCTGCATATTGTCACCATGTTTATTTAACTTATATGCAGAGTACATCATGAGAAATGCTGGACTGGAAGAAACACAAGTTGGAATCAAGATTGCTGGGAGAAATATCAATAACCTCAGATATGCAGATGACACCACTCTTATGGCAGAAAGTGAAGAGGGGCTAAAAAGCCTCTTGATGAAAGTGAAAGTGGAGAGTGAAAAGGTTGGCTTAAAGCTCAACATTCAGAAAACGAAGATCATGGCATCTGGTCCCATCACTGCATGGGAAATAGATGGGGAAACAGTGGAAACAGTGTCAGACTTTGTTTTTCTGGGCTCCAAAATCAGTGCAGATGGTGACTGCAGCCATGAAATTAAAAGACGCTTACTCCTTGGAAGGAAAGTTATGAGCAACCTAGATAGCATATTCAAAAGCAGAGACATCACTTTGCCAACAAAGGTTCGCCTAGTGAAGGCTATGGTCTTTCCTGTGGTCATGTATGGATGTGAGAGCTGGACTGTGAGGAAGGCTGAACGCCGAAGAATTGATGCTTTTGAACTGTGGTGTTGGAGAAGACTCTTGAGAGTCCCTTGGACTGCAAGAAGATCCAACCAGTCCATTCTGAAGGAGATCAATCCTGGAATTTCTTTGGAAGGAATGATGCTAAAGCTGAAACTCCAGTATTTTGGCCACCTCATGCGAAGAGTTGACTCATTGGAGAAGACTCTGATGATGGGAGGGATTGAGGGCAGGAGGAGAAGGGGACGACAGAGGATGAGATGGCTGGATGGCATCACTGACTCGATGGATGCGAGTCTGAGTGATCTCCGGGAGCTGGTGATGGACAGGGAGGCCTGGCGTGCTGCGGTTCATGGGGTCGCAAAGAGTCGGACACGACTGAGCGACTGATCTGATCTGATGCTAATAACTGGACAAAGATTCCCTTAATGCCTGGAATTGATACTTCACTAATTTTGTTGAAAGCCTGTATGTGTGTTGGAGTACACCTTTAACACTTGGCCAGGAAGTTGACAATTCCACACTAGCCATCACTTCCCGCTTACGTAGAACTCCCAAAGTTAACCAGAAGTGAGGGTTTAGGGCCTTCTCAATACTTTCCTGAACATGCACATAATCCTGTCATTCATATGGCTTTCTTAATTCCAGGAAATATGTCAAAACTTATCAAAGTTCCTAAGGATAGTGAATTTTCCAGATTTCCTTTTAAGCTGTTTGATTAACTTCTGTCTTTCCCAACTTATTCACTGCCTTGGGAAGTTGTGATGTTAAAACAATTGCCTCTAACTAATTTCAAAAAGTGATCTCAGGAAAAAGGCTTTTCACATTGGGCAAGCTCTTAGCCAAGTTAGTTAAAGACAGAATTGCCATGGGGTCTTCCAGTGAACTACCTTACTGGTCAAATAAAGATAATTCTCAGGGAATTTGAAAAAATTCTTTGAAAAAGTTCCAACCTTTTTCTGGCTCCTCCAGTATGTGTCAGGCTGCAGGTTTTCATCATGATTATGGGCTGCTGATTTTCAAGACACCATGGACTTGGGGAGTGGGGAATGAGAATAGAGCAAGTTAAAATGTCACAAAGATACTCTATCAAATTTCTATTTTTAATAAATAACAACCCTTGGTAAACTTGTGGTTAATTCTGCAGTTCTGAAAACATCAATTCTGACACTAAGGACAGCTTTCTCCACTGCTTTTAAAGGAAAAAGGTAATTCTTGGATGTCCTTAGTCAGCCATTTTTGCTAACAATATCCCAGATAACTTGCAAACTTAGTTTTGAAACCATATGCCCTCAGGCTAAAGAAAAAAAGAACTTCCAACATAAATTAGTTTGGCTAATAAAGTTTGGCAAAGGTATCAACCAGCAATTTTTAACTGAACTTCTGTGTACTCTGGGGCTGAGAAAATAAATATATTGTGGAAAGTAAGAAACCACCTTCCTCACTACTACAGAAAGGACTTAACATGCCAAAAAAACACAGGAAACAACTTGAAGGGGCTTTCACTAAGCAAAGTAAGGATAAACCAAGCATCGATATAAAGAACTTCTATTTCCTATCATTACAAAATAACAGGAATTAGATTTATTTTTCTATATTAAACTAGAAAACTGGACAAAACAGATTTGAAACAAAGGTTTCAGGCAATGGACAAAGAGCAGTACAGGATATTGATACCTGAGAGAAAACACAAATGAGTGCTCTAAGTGCACAGCTCACTGATTGAAGAGTTTCAAAATTATAATGCAAGAGGAAGGGACATCAAAATAGCCCAACAGCTTTACTGAGGAGACAGTTCAAAGTTTAGGTAGGTTTATGTGACTAGAATTTGTGAGGCAAAAAAAAGAGGAAAGAGATGCACAGAGAGGAGTAAGTGCTCTGGAGGTCTATACAATGATTCCCTGAAATCAATCATATTAGACCGATCTGCATAAAGTATACAAAGAATCTAACATAGGTCCAGGTATAGTCTGCTTTCACCAGACACAACAGAAAAATTTCCTAACAGACAAAGAATTAGGCAGAGTTCTTAGAATGGTAATGCCTCAGCAGTGGTACCAAATGAGCCCCAGACCAAGATTTCATAACCTTGGTACTGCTGAAATTCTGGGTGTGATAATTATTTCTTGCATATATAACAGAATATTTAGCAGCATCCCTGGCCTATATCCACTAGATGCAACATCGTTCCCAGATGTGACACTCAAAATATCTCTAGACAATGCCAAGCCCCTAGAGAATCACTGCAGACAAGATCATTAAAACAGCTATTAATATTCTAGGAAGTAGAGAAAAACATAAACATGATACAAAGAAAAACAGAAATTTTAGTAAAATCAATAACAATGCACTACAGGGTTAAATGTAAAATGTATATAAACAATAGTACAAAAACTTGGGGAGAAATGTGACATTTACTACAGTAAGGTGTTTGGACCATATGTAAAGTGGTATAAATACTACTTGAGATGTATACTGTAATAAATCTTATAATCCAATAATCAATAAAATGAATAAAAATAGCCAATTAATAAAAAAATAATAGAAAAGGAGAAAAGAGAAGTACCCATAATACTGAAATACATTTAAAAGCTCAATTAACAGGAAAAAAATGTAAGATTCTCCCTTATTCTAAAAAGCCATCTAATAACTGTAGAAAAACAGTGAAATAAAAAAAAATCATAATTTAAACTACTATAGCAATAATTATTTCAGGTAAGAATTATGAATGAATGTTAAAACTAGTGCATGAAAGTTTCAAGACAGTTTCACACAGTCTCAAAGTATCTCCCCACAAGATAATTATTCATGACAAAGAGAAAATAGTAATCCTGCAGTGGAAAAACCGTATAAATACCACTTAAAACAAGAAAGCAGAGTTAACATCACCAGTAAAGGCCCAGCCATATCAACATCATCACCTAACCTCAGATATGATGCAACAGGACAAATGCAACATTCTTTCTGCAACATTCCTGCCAAAAGTGCATAACTTGAATATGAAAATGTGAATATTAGACAAGCCCAAATAAAAGCACACTGCAAAATAACTGATCGGCACTTTTTAAAAAGGTCAATGTCATGAAATCCTAAGACAGACTGAGGTACTTTTTCCAACCAAAGAGAGATAACTGAATGTAAGGTGACAACTGGATGTAAGGCTTGATGCTAGATTTTTCTGTTGCCATAAAAAAGACAATGGGACAACTGGCAAAATCTTAATATTTGATAACTGAAGTGTGGTAATACAAAAGAACAAAGAATGACTTTGTTTTTAGAGAGAGGCTATAAACAGTGTAGAGAAAAAGAAATGATAAAAGGATGAGAGGAAGAGAGCAGATGGAGAGAGAGACAGGGATAAAATGAGGAAAAGAGAGATGAAGGGATAAAGATTATAAAAAAGGAAGGAGAGAAAGGGGAAAAGGAAGGAAAAAAGGAGGACAGAAGGGAGTATGAGAGCCAAAGATAAAGTAAATACAGAAAAATGTTAATATTGGGGGAATTCGGGTGATGGATGCTGTGTAGTAAAGAACCTGGCCTTGCCCAGAGAGAAACTGCCTTTGCCTTCAGCTTCATGAGGCACTCTATGTCACACCTGATAGGAGTGTTCTTGTTTAGAGCAGGGGTTGGCTCCACGAAAAAAGACCTCATTTAGGATGAGTCTTCAGGTCATATGATATTATCAATCCATCTGAAACCATCACATGGGCAATGAACTGAGCATGTCTATTTATGAAAGATACAATAAAAACTCTGGACACTAAAACTCCAGTGAGCTTTTTAGATTGGCAACACTGTACATATTGATGCAACAATGGTAATGCAACTTGAGGACAATAGAAACATTGCTTTTAGAACCCTCACGGACTTTGCCCCATGCCTCTCTTCCCTTGGCTGGTTATAATCTGTACTCTTTACTTGTAATGAACTATCTGTTGTTGTTCAGTTGCTGAACTGTATAATGAACTGTAACTAAGAAGTTTTAGTGAGTTCTGCAAGCACATGTTTGAATCTGACAGTATTTGGGGAGCCCTCCCCTGCAATTTCCAAACCTGCAGTTGGTGTCAGAAGTGAGCAGTCTCGTGTGGCCTCTTTTAACTTTGTAGTCAAACCCTAACTCCTTGAAGTTAGGGTTAGAAGTGTTGGGTCAACGAATAGTGCTCTCAACCTTACGGTTTAGCTAAATCTGGGTAGGGACAGAAACATTATTTTTCAACTTTCTTGGAGTAGTTTTTCATAATTAAACTTTCAATTCAAATTAATTTCAATGTGACATAATTTTGTACATAACTATAAACAAACTTAAAAAACAAATTTTGCATTTAACACAGCAAAAATAATTTTCTTTCCATATAACCTCTTGAATTCTACTGCTTTAGTTGTCTAAACTCTTAAGCTTTTGAAAAAGATAAAAATGACTTTCCAGAGTTCCTGAATTCCTATTACCAGAAAGCTTTATTTCATCATTAATAGGATCAATGCATAGAAAACATAGAATTTAGTTAGTATTACTTAGTTAACCAAGAACTTTAATTTCTCCCAGTAGCAAGAAGTGAAACATTTGAAGGGATTTTTAAAATTCTGTTTTCCTTTTAAATAACAGTACTATGAAATATAAAGCAGTCCCATCTTCAATGAGTTATAACCTCTGCTTAGCTATCAGTGAAAATGCTTCTGTAATCATATCTCCTTTAGAATTTGCTCTTGTAAATTCCAAACCTATGATTCCTCAAAAACTGTTTCTATAAAGAACACATGTCTAGTATATTATATATTTATGATTTGACAGAAATTTTATATGCAGTAAAACCAATATTTGGTTGGTTGCAACATTGGAACATGAATGCTGCCCAAATAACTAAACATAATTCAGAAATCCAAAAATTTCCTTGGAAACTATTTTAAACAGTCAAAAACTAAAAAATTACAAAAAATTAAAACTATAATAAAAACTAGTATTTACTTATATAACTTATTATCTGTATACCCATAATAAAAGTTATCATCTTAGTTTTGCTAACAAGAGTATCTTCCAGTAAAAAATGTTTTAAATAGATATACTTTCCTCATATTTTTGCATTATTATTTCAAATATCACTCAACATTTATTTTCAAAGTAACGAAACACAGAGCTGACCTAGTGAAATACACTTCATGATAAAACCAAATTCTTTTATAGAGGGACAGCAGTCTAGACATATTTAAAATCAAGTATGTACTTGATCAACAGAAGCTTAAACGTAACACGAACACACTTAAAAAAATAAAGATAAAACCAACTCATTTCTATAACCCATTCAGAGACTTACTTAAATATATATTTTAATAATGAGCTAGTTTAAAAAATAAGAAGAAAATCAAATTTAGAGAAGTTAACAAAAATATAGTACTGATCAATCATCAAAGGTAATTTTTTTCCCCTGAAACACAGCAATTTTGGATTGTTGTTCTTTTCGCCGCCGGCTTGCTTCCCATGAAGGATGAAGAGGCAGCTGTGATTTCTGTTTTGTATTTTCAAACCGTCTTTGTGCTTTCTTATTAAACTGATTCTTGTTCTGAGGTTCAATGTGCTGAAAATCTGCAGGAGAAAACAAAATTAATGAAAACTAAGTCTACACGTAAATAGCATAGAAGACAAAAACATTTTATCTTCTCAAACCAGTATTTAAGGATGAAATTTAGTTTTACTTAAGTAGAATACCTCACACTGTTAAACAATCTAAGCCCTACTGGGAACTTTGAAGTTGAAATACACATACGGCCAGTGAGTTTTGGGACACATGCTTTCTGTTGTCAATAGATGTTTGCTGCATGCCTCCTAGTATATGCTGTTCTATCTTTTTACATTGACATTAAGAAAGGAAACAGTCCAGACAACACATAAGGAAACAAAATTTTAAAAGGGGAGTATTTTGTATTTTTAAAGGAATATGATTCATTGGCATATGATATCTGTGTGTGGAGCAATGCAGCCAGAAAACTCACATGGTTTAACTAAAATATTGAATTCAACAGTGTTGATGGGTGAGCTATTTAAAGGGCTATTAATTGATTCCACTCCCTTCTGTTACTGAACAAAAAATTTGTGACTGCAAAGTAACTGCTATATCTACTCAAATTTAAGACACTGTTCTTTTTGACCATAAAGTTATCCACCAAATATGAAGATGGCTCTTACCTCTTTCATTATGAGAAACTTCTATTACATTATTTTGAACAAAGTACTGGGAGACAGACGGGCCTGGATGGATTGAATCAATGCACATTTATAGGATCAGAAAGACAAGGCAAAAAATTTAATACTGACTTATTAATCAGTCCTAGGGGTGCATAATTTCTCCACTGCTAGTTAGCCATCATTGTCAAGAAGCCTTTTAAAGATCTTAAAAAGCAAATGTCATAATGTTATTGAAACAAGTGTACAATTGGGATAAATTTCCAAAGATCACTGCACACAGATTCAAAACATCCCATATCTTGTACAAATCACATGTGCTCTAGAAATCTGGTATAATACTCCAAGAGTGCCTATAGTGATAAAGAGTGAAGAATTAAAATGTTAAATAAAACCATTTCAGGTAACTTAAAATTTGAATAAGATAGTATTTCTAAACTGATATGTATTTTAATAACTATGTAAAGCATACTTGGATGTGAAAATAAATAGATAAATTAAATATCATCAATTTATAAGCTAAGTAAAAACAAAAACACGTTCTACTTGGGTCTCCTCATTAGGAAGATGTGGGAATTTTTTACTTTGCAGCTATTCTGTATTTGTGAATATAAGGCCACGTATTTCCCAATGACTTTATACAGTCATTAAAATAACATGTGGCATGGGTTTTGCAGTTCTGTAGTAGGTAGTAAGAAAACGACATCTAAGGCTGCAAGTGAGTATCCCATGTTTTACAAGTGAGTATCCTATGTGTTAGTGAGTATGGTGTTAGGAAAAGGTAAAACTGTTGCTAGTTAAAACTTGGGAAGCAGGCTACATGCTTATGGAACTGCAGCACAAGGTAAGTGTCTGGCAAGAATAAAAAGACTAGTGTATTGATGGCTCTTTGGCAAAGTACTAAAAAGAAAAAGAGAACAGTTCAAAAAAAAAAAAAACTGGCCAGTTCACAGGCAGATACAAAAGGGAAAAGAGGGTACAGATATTTGGGCATTTAAGGTTTAGAAAAGCCTTTGGACTCCAAACTGTGAGAGATAAAGACTGAGAAAGATTTCAAGCAGTAATGACCTACAGAGATGTAGCCCTGTAGCAGAGCTAAGAGTAAAGGTATGGCTCTCTCATGAATGCAAAGAAAAGAAGCAGAAGGCAAAGGAGAAAAGGAAAGATATACCCATTTGAATCCAGAGCTCCAAAGAATAGCATGGAGAGATAAGAAAACCATCCTCCGTGATCCATGCAAAGAAATAGAGGAAAACAACAGAATGGAAAAGGCTAGAGATCTCTTCAAGAAAATTAAAGATACCAAGGGAACATTTCATGCAAAGATGGGCACAATAAAGGACAGAAACAGTATGGACCTAACAGAAGCACAAGATACCAAAGAAGAGGTGGCAAGAATACACGGAAGAACTACAAAAAAAGATCTTCATGACCCAGATAACCACGATGGTGTGATCACTCCCTGAGAGCCAGACATCCTGGAATGCGAAATCAAGTGGGCCTTAGGAAACATCACTACAAACAAAGCTAGTGGAGGTGATGGAATTTCAGTTCAGCCATTTCAAATCCTAAAAGATGATGCTGTGGAAGTGCTGCACTCAGTATGCCAGCAAATTTGGAAAACTCAGCAGTGGCCACAGGACTGGAAAAGGTCAGTTTTCATTCCAATCCCAAAGAAAGACAATGCAGAAGAATGCTCAAACTACTGCACAATTGCACTCGTCTCACACGCTAGTAAAGTAATGCTCAAAATTCTCTAAGCCAGGCTTCAATAATACCTGAACCATGAACTTCCAGATGTTCAAGCTGGTTTTAGAAAAGGCAGAGGAATCAGAGATCAAACTGCCAACATCCATCGGACCATGAAAAAACCAATGAACTCCAGAAAAACATCTGCTTTATTGACTATACCAAAGCCTTTGACTGTGTGGATCACAACAAACTGTGGAAAATTCTTCAAGAGATGGAAATACCAGATCACCTTGCCTGCTTCCTGAGAAATCTGTATGCAGGTCAAGAAGCAACTGTTAGAACTGGACACGGAACAACAGACTGGTGGTTACAAATCAGGAAAGGAGCACGTCAAGGCTGTATATTGTCACCCTGGTATTTCAACTCATATGCAGAGTACATCATGTGAAATGCTAGGCTGGATGAAGCACAAGCTGGAATCAAGACTGCTGGGAGAAATACTAATAACTTCAGATATGCAGGTGACACCACCCTTATGGCAGAAAGTGAAGAAGAACTAAAAAGCCTCTTGATGAAAGTGAAAGAGGAGAGTGAAAAAGTTGGCTTAAAGCTCAACATTCAGAAAACTAAGATCATGGCATCGGGTCCCATCACTTCATGCAAATAGATGTGGAAACAGCAAGAGAGTTTGTTTTGGGGGTTCCAAAATCACTGCAGATGGTGACTGCAGCCATGAAATTAAAAGATGCTTGCAAAAGCGTCTGCCTACAATGCAGGAGACCTGGGTTCAATCCCTGGGTCAGGAAGATCCCCAAGGAAATGGCAACCCACTCCAGTACTCTTGTCTGGAGAATCCCATGGGTGGAGGAGCCTGGTGGGCTACAGTTCATGGGGTCGCAAAGAGTCGGACATGACTGAGTGACTTCACTTCACTTCACTTGCTCCTTGGAAGAAAAGCTATGACCAACCTAGATAGCATATTAAAAAGCAGAGCCATTACTTTGCCAATAAAGGTCCATCTATTCAAAGCGATGGTTCTTCCAGTCGTCATGTATGGTTGTTAGAGCTGGACTATAAAGAAAGCTGAGTGCTGAAGAATTGACGCTTTTCAAATATGGTGTTGGCAAAGACTCTTGAGAGTCCCTTGGACTGCAAGGAGATCCACTCCATCCTAAAGGAAATCAGTTTTGAATATTTATTGGAAGGACTGTTGCTGAAGGTGAAACTCCAATACTTTGGCCACCTGATGCAAAGAAGTGACTCATTAGAAAAGACCCTGATGCTGGGAAAGATTGAAGGCGGGAGAAGGGGATGACAGAGGATGAGATGGTTGGATGGCATCACCAACTCAATGGACATGAGTTTGAGTAAACTCCAGGAAGTTGCTGATGGACAGGGAGGCCTGGGGTGCTGCAGTCCATGGGATCGTAAAGAGTCAGACTTGACTGAGTGACTGAACTGAACTGAAATCAAACAGACTCAATATTACTGATAAGTTTTGTCTGTATCTTTCCTACTGGCAGAACATAAAGAGTTAAAAAAACTATATAAAATAAAAAAAACAAAAAACTATACTGATAATTACAAGATGCTCTATTTTCATTTCTATGGGCACAGAAATTTATTCAGACTACTAAGCAACCAGGCTTCTCTGGTGGCTCAGTGGTTAAGAATCAGGAGACACAGGTTCAATCCCTGGCTCGGGAAGATCCCCTGGAGAAGGAAACGGCAACCCACTCCAGTATTCTTGCCTGGGAAATTCCATGGACAGAGGAGTCTGGCAGGCTACAGTCCATGGGGTCACAAAAGACTCAGACACAAAAGTCTCAGACACGACTTCATGACTAAATACCAAGTAAGCAACTAGAGTTTTTCTTCTTTCCTCTTCGGAAAGGACCTGCTCAACTGTATGTGGAAGTCAGGTAGTTATTAGTACATACCCAGGGTTTTGCTTCTTGGAACCTGTTCTCTGTGATTTCTGAAAGAAGAAAAATACCATTAAGATATTTAATATTGAAACAAATCTCCTGACTTTAAGAAGACAACATAGTAAGATTGTTGATAAAACTCACTTTAAAAACTATCATGCTCCTTTACCTCCCCCACTAGAAACAATTAAAAAATTATGAAAATCCCATGTTTTAGCTACATCAAAGGTTTGTTAGATCCCAATATCACTATGGGCTTCCGAGGTGGCACTAGTAAAAGTGTAAAGAATCCACCTGCCAATGCAGGAGATGCAAGAGAGATGGGTTTGATCCTTGGGTTGGAAGATCCTCTGGAGTAGGGATTAGCAGCCCCTTTTAGTATTCTTGCCTGGAGAATCCCATGGACAGGGGATACGGATGGGATACAGTCCATAGGGTTGCAGAGTCAGACAGGGTCGCTCAGTCGACTGAGCGACTGAGCACGGTATCACTATAGAAGGATGTAGGGATCTTTCTCTCAACATCCTTATCGTGACTTCTGGCTATAAAATATCCTGTCTTGGTTACCTTGGATGCTTGAGAACTATCTAGACAAAGAATTTCAAAAACCTTCTTACTAGAGCAATGAATCACATGTAACAAAAAGTAAGTTAACAATTTTGGGGAAAAGAAAGGGATGCTGCTGCTGCTGCTGCTAAGTCGCTTCAGTCGTGTCCGACTCTGTGCGACCCCATAGATAGCAGCCCACCAGGCTCCCCCGTCCCTGGGATTCTCCAGGCAAGAACACTGGAGTGGGTTGCCATTTCCTTCTCCAATGCATGAAAGTGAAAAGTGAAAGGGAAGTCACTCAGTCGTGTCCGACCCTCAGCGACCCCATGGACTGCAGCCTTCCAGGTTCCTCCGTCCATGGGATTTTACAAGCAAGAGTACTGGAGTGGGGTGCCACTGCCTTCTCTGAAAGAAAGGGATAGTGGTGTGTAATTTTCAAGTGAGGAAAAAAAATAAATATTTTGAAGGCAGAGTTGGGAGCTACAAGGACTAATTTAATAATTTTCAAGGCTTCAAAGATGGTTTATGTGTCTTTTCCATACTCTTATTTTCTGGGAAAATGTCAACATCACTTTTTTTCTGTTTTATTAAAAATTATGCCTAACCTATTTATTATAGAAAAAGTTTACTGAGGAAGATAGCTAACCATGATTTTTATTCTAAAATGTAAAGATATCGCCTAACATTAGAATTACAAATGAAATTAAACCTATTGATTTACAACCAAACAGCTGGAAAAAGCAGTGATTACGGAAGGGATAAGGATGACCACCAAGTATAAGCACCACCAAATAGAAAGCAATCTAGAGATACTTGGTGTTAGGGCAAGCAAGCAGCCTTATAAACTGAAACAGGAAAATGTATAAAACAATTGTTTTACAATAATGCTCTAGGTCAACAAGAGAAAAAAAACAAAACAAAACAAAAATTCACCACAGTCTTTTCAGAAAGTTCTGTTTAGAAAGTGAAATACATGAGACATTTTCAAAAGTTTTCACCAAAACTTAACTCAAAACTTTCAAAACTTTGATAAGTGAAGGAATAAACTTAAATTAGCTAGATATTAAATTAGATAAATTATTTATCTATCTCATTTTCTGATGAGGCTGGAAGAATTTGGCATTATCATACATGTATTTGAATATATTACTCCAATATAAAGATGGAGAGGGCCAAGTCTAAAGACAAATTCTGTACAAACTAGAATTATGTATGAGAGATAGCCATCTCAATGTCAGGATGTGTAGCTATTTCATACCTTTCACAAATTAAGAATTAATAATTATTTCAGAATGAAAAAATATTCTTACCTTTCAAGGCTCTTAGATCCAGATAAAGACTGGAAAAACACTGATTCAAACCTCCTTGCTTCTGTATGTGGCTTGTTTTTATCATTTTGTAAATTTTGATGTGTTTCAAGTATATCTTCTTCAAGCAACAATTTTTTTGGGGGGTTTTGTTCCTTATCTGAAAAACGACCACTACTTTCCTTCTTTCGTGCCCGTTTGACTTTCCCAATGAAGAAGTCATCACCACTATCACTATCCTCAGACATGGAAGACTGTTTGTAAAACCTTTCTTCTGTGCTATCATCAAAATATTCCTTCTCTTCTTCATATAATTCTTCTCCATCACTGTCAACATCAAGTGAGCTACTGGACTCTTTCATTTTTTTGGTTTTACTTAATGCTTTCATTTTGAGGTCAGAAGGTGCCTTCTGGGATGCTGAGGGAGCTGGTGAATCTTTTTCAGAAGGCTTTGATAGAGAATTTGGGACATCCATCGCTTTGGGTCCATGATCCATCTTGGCCGTTTTTTCTTTTGAATTATTTATCGGTTTCTTTGCCAATATTTTGGCTTCCTTCTCTTTTTGTTCATGGATAATAGTTCCTTCATGCTGTAACTTACTGGCATCATCATTTGAACACAAAGTGTCCTTGGCATGATTTTCTTCTGAAGCACTGTTTGATGAATTAACTTCAACAACATTTTGTCTTGCATCTTTAAAGGATTTGACAGCAGCTGCAAGAGAAAACACATGACTTGTTTCAGCACTGAAACAAATAATAAAAAGCATCACTGTTTTAGTACCATATTTCTTAAATTATTTGGAAATACTTAACAGAATGATTGGAATTTAAATTACATATATGTAATAGGTGCAAATTCACAAAGAACTCTATTAACTTTTAGAAAACCAGAACACTTATGAAATGCTCAGAGATATCCATTTTAAATCTCTAAAATTTATTCTTCCATGTATGATGTTAAGAACAGTAAAAACTTCACTGAATATAAATGAATAAAATGGCAACTTTAATTTCTATAGCAATAATGTATTAATACAATTGCAGGGTATTATAAATTGTGCTTT
This sequence comes from Tragelaphus eurycerus, assembly GCA_935064755.1. Classification (NCBI taxonomy): domain Eukaryota; kingdom Metazoa; phylum Chordata; class Mammalia; order Artiodactyla; family Bovidae; genus Tragelaphus; species Tragelaphus eurycerus. The sequence goes on from CAKXYN010000080.1 coordinate 2,672,013, forward strand.
CAGACATAAAAATAATTATCTTCTAATCTGTGTCAGAAGCATTTAGTTCTTTCATTGTATTTTATAACATACAAACATAAAATAAAAATTATGTGACTAAATGGCAAGGTAAGTAATAATATGAATTATATCAATATTTAGAAAGGGCTTGGTGGCTCAGATGGTAAAAAAATCTGCCTGCAATGCGGGAGACATGGGTTCAATCATTGGGTTGGAAAGATCCTCTGGAGGAGGGCATAGCAACCCACTTCAGGATTCTTGCCTTGAGAATCTCCATTCACAGAGGAATCTGGCAGGCTACAGTCCATGGGGTTGGAGAGTTGGACACAACTGAATGACTAAGCACAGCAAAATATTTAGAAAGTCAGTTGTATTTAGTATTACCATGAGTATTATCTATTTTAAGAATTTATAAAATTTAGGAATTTAGAAAAAAACAGAATTTTTTTAGATATAAAAAAAATTTTCAGGTAGTTTCCTACATTTGGAAGCATTTGAAAAGACATTTATAATGTAAAAGATCCTCAAAATTTAAAAAAAGTAAATAAATGAATGGCCATTTATTCAAATTATTTACTGAAAATGGCTTAAGTCATTTAATCCATACCTTTCAGCACATCTATTTTTTTCTTCAGAAGAGGGTGCACTGCTAGTCTAGCAACTGCTCTTTCAGCAGCAGTCAAATCAGGCTGCAAATTGAAATAATAAACACATGGGAATAAAAACTAACACTACTAAGAAGTGAATAAAATGCAACTCATTATAATTTTTAAAAGTTAAGAGTTAGGGAACAGAAATTTGTTAATATTCTAACTAGGTAACTCACCTATATAACGTATGCTAAAGATAACATGCTGAAAAAAATACTACTGTTCTTGACAGTTAAAATTATGTAATCAATTAACAAATATTCTTTGAGTAATTAATATTGTTCCAGACTTGTGGTAGGCATCACGTGAGATATTTTAAAAAATGTAATATAGATCCTGCAGTCAAAGAGTTTAAAAATCTAGTATAGAATACTAAAATAACATGAACGAATCAAGTAACATATTAGTACTAAGCTGGGTGATATAATCCATGACTAATATAACGCCTGAAGTTCCATTTACTAGAGACCTAAAGTTATCAAATACTATATATTTTTATGTTTCTCAGAACTTTTCACCAGTGCCTGGCTTATAGCCAACACTTTGTAGATGTTTGATGATGACTGAATGGGATTATAAACATATAATGATATATGTGTATGTGTGTGTACACATATACATGAGTTGAGAAAACTCATAGTTCAGACTACTTTAAATAAATATCATCTGTGGTTGAAACTTCCAAATTTCTACCTCAAGCTCTAACTTGATCTCCAGACTCATATATCCAACTACCTAATTGACATGTTAAAAGAAAATTCTGTGATTTTCTCCTGAAACTTTAAACCTTTTCCCATCTTATTAGATATAAGTTTAATTTTTCTGTTGGTTAAGGGCTAAAACTCATGATTCTTCCATTACGTTTCTCCTTTCTTCACAGCTCACAATAAATCCTTCAGCAAATCCTGTGATTTCATCTGCAAAATCTATCCAGAACCAGTCACTAATCAACATTTCTACTTACTTCCTTTGACCAAATCACCAACACCTCTCACCTGGACCAATGCAATAAGCCCATAACTGGTCATTCTCCATTGGCTTTTGTTCTTCCACAGACTGTTTTCTATATAGCAGTCACAGTGAAGTTTAAATGTAACCAGATCATGCTACTTCTTTATGGGTTCTTTTGAAAGCTTTATTGCCTTCTGATGCTTAAGCTATCCCTTTGCAAGTTCTCCTCTACTTGGCTGATCATTTCATTGTATTCAGGTCTCTGCTCAAATGTTATCTGAATTAACACAACACTTTTCATCACCATTTACTTCACATCACAAGAGGCAGGGACTCTGTCTTCCACATTCCTGTAGACCTAGTGCCTAAAACAATAACTGATAATAGTTGGTATTCAATAAACACTCCCTGAAGCATGTAAAAATTTCACTAGTGTGTGAAAGCAGAGCTATCGCTTTAAACATCTTTATATTTACCCTCATTGTTAATACCCCAATAAGGCTATTTTTCCTCCCAATAATAAACACAGATGAGTACCTAAGGGAAAACAAGATAACAGCTTGAAATCTATTCTGTTTGGAGAATTTATCTAGGTAAAAATCACTCAGAAAACAACTTTAGACCTGGTGCAAATCCTGTGCTAGGATCACTTGCTGCCTAATTACCTTTTTTATCTTGGGTCAAATGGTATTATCCTCAAATTTTAAACCTAACAAGAAACTGAAAACGTGATCCTAGTTGGAAATAGGAACAAGGGCATTGCAGATATAATTAAGAGGACAGCATACTGGTTTAGGATGGGCCTTAAATCTATTATGACTGGTGTCCTTACAAGGAAGACACTTGGATACAGAGACACAGGAGACAGAAAGGGAATAACAATGAAGTAAAGGTTGGAGGTAGCCTCCCACAAGCCAAGCTGGAAGAAGCTACTGGCTCCACTAAAATGAGGAAGGAAACAAAAAGAGTGAGGAAGGCATGGATATGAGAAATAGGAAATCCAGGCAAAAGAAATGCCCAGGATGGTGACAGGGGATTTAGATTTATATTTAGAATACCAAGTGTTATTAAATATCTTGAGAGGAGATTTCAAAAACCAATGAGGAATTTGGTTTTACATAGAGTACACAGACAATCAACAAAATAAACATAATAATTATAAACTATAAGTAGAAATATTATACAGAAAAACAAAAGTAATAAACATTCACTAAATGACTCATAGCCAAAGTAACATAATCACTAAATGTTCACCTCATCTAAATCTGACCCAAGCATATTAGGAAGACAGAAGAGATAAAGAGGGTACATATATGACACAAGAAGCTGAAGAAGGAAAGAGATCTAAATCCTTGTAAACCACAGCAGGAAGTCAATAACTAGTGCTTAAAATGTATTAATATAAACATTGATGTGGGGGTAAATTCCATAAGAATCAACTGTAACTGAAGGTGGGGGATGACCAATAGAGAACTGTCATTTCTCTCTCTCTCTCTCTCTCCCACACACACACACACACACACACACACACACACACACACACAAATCTTGTAGAAGTATGGCTGCACTATGTCACCGTTGTATTGTTCAGTAGTTGTGACAAAGATTGGAAGGCCTGCTGCTGCTGCTAAGTCGCTTCAGTCATGTCCAATTCTGTGCAACCCCATAGACAGAAGCTCACCAGGCTCCTCCGTCCCTGGGATTCTCCAGGCAAGAACACTGGAGTGGGTTGCCATTTCCTTCTCCAATGCAGGAAAGTGAAAAGTGAAAGTGAAGTTGCTCAGTCGTGTCCGACTCTCAGCGACCCCATGGACTGGAGCCTACCAGGATCCTCCGTCCATGGGATTTTCCAGGCAAAAGTACTGGGATGGGGTGCCATTGCCTTCCCCGAAAATATTTACAATATGGTCCTTTATGGAAAGAGTTAATGTTGCTCTATATTACATGCAAGAAGAATCTTCAGTGGGGATCAACCAAAAACTGATGAAAACAGAAAAAACTTTTTTTTTTTTTTAAAGCAAGCTCATGATGTCTAAAACTTCAATTTAAAACAAAAACACTGCCCTGACAGTTTTGCTGGCAAATTGAGGCAATGGGTTATAGCCCTAAATGCTGTAAATGTGCTTCCTGAACTGTGATATAATAAGATATTCTGGCTTAGTAGAAACAATTTGGTGTTCAATGCAGAGGCACTATTCTTAATCCTCAGGACGGCTGCTGCTGCTGCTAAGTTGCTTCAGTCATGTCCGACTCTGTTTGACCCCATAGATGGCAGCCCACCAGGCTCCCCCATCCCTGGGATTCTCCAGGCAAGAACATTGGAGTGGGTTGCCATTTCCTTCTCCAATGCATGAAAGTGAAAAGTGAAAGTGAAGTCGCTGAGTCGTGTCCGACTCTTAGTGACCCCATGGACTGCAGCCTACCAGGCTCCTCCTTCCATGGGATTTTTCCAGGCAAGAGTACTGGAGTGGGGGAAAAATTACATTTTCCCTGGGTAGCTACTAAAAATTCAATTCACTTCAAAGAAAATTCCTGATGATATATGAACAACTGTATCTGTAAAGCAGAAAAACTAGAAAGTAACTATTTTTATCATGTGAGTTAATTTCACATGTTTTAGATAAGGAGTTCTGGGAATCCAAAACAGATTTTGACTAATGTATTCATGTATAATCATTCAAAGCTATATTTATTACTGTTTCCAAATCTCTGTTTTGACAACTTGCAAAGAGTTTTAACGGCCCGGGCGTTTTTCTTTCCAGAGCTAGCTGCATCTTTCCAGTTAGTCAGAAAAAGTTTAACAAGAACAGTGGTAGTACATGCATATCAAGTGTAGATACTAAGTAACACCACCTTGATAAGAATCATTTTATCTTTGAATTTACTTAGCAATGCTACTCTGTCCTCTGGAAGATATCTCAGAGTAATCTAACTTAGTGATCCAATTTCAATAAATTTTATTTAAATAAAAAAAGCCCTAGAACATGATTTAAAATTGTATAATTACATATGACTTCTAATAAATGAAGAGTTATTCTTATTTGTTACCTATCCTTCTGTTTAACTGTAAAACATTAAACATTTAAAACTGTTAAACATTCTGTTTAACCTTTGCAGTGGACTTATTTGGGAAGAATACCAGGTTAATAAGAAGTGAGATTGAGTAAAAAAGAGTCATTGTATTCCATAATCCTAGGGTTGGCACTCACACTAGTTGTCACAATGGGAGTTGTACAGTATATTGCTTATGCATCCAAATGTAAGCAGTGAATTCAAACAAAAACATTAAGGCTTGAGTTGACAAGCTACACGGGTCTATAAAACTAAGTAGTTACTAATCAAGTATGATTACGTAACAATAAGTAGAATTCTGTATATCACAGCTTCAGGTTTTGTGATTATACGCAATTTGTGTTTTTATAGAAAAGTTAATGATATCAGCAAATAAAATTTTTATTATTCTTCTGAAAGTACACTGTTGATGAGTAATTACTTAAAAATAAAGATATATAATGAATTCGCATTCTTTGTGCTTCCTAGTTTGACAGCTAGTGTGTGATGACAAGCCCTGGTGGCTCAGATGGTAAAGAGTGCAATGTGGGAGAGCCAGGGTCGATCCCTGGGTCAGGAAGATTCCCTGGAGAAGGGAATGGCAACCCACTCCAGTATTCTTGCCTGGAGAATTTCAGGGACAGAAGAAGCTGGCTTGCTGAGGCAGTGTCCAGTACTATGAGGCACTGTGTCCTTAACAGTTGCTAGGATAAACACTACTCCATTGGTAGGAATACACTTCTGCTTAAAAAAACATAAGGAGATGAATGGGTTTCTCTAATGGTTTCTCTAATGCCAATCCTTTTCAAACTCTTTCAGAAAAAAAAAAATGAAGGGAGAACATTATTAAAGTACCAAAATTCAGCAACCAGCACCCTGATCAGTCAGCAGTCATAAACTTCAAGGTAAGACCCTTAACCAGCAAAAAGAATACAACTTGCTGAAGACTCAGATGATGGCTAGTACTTTTCAGCAATGAAGTATTTTTAAATAAAGGTGTGTACATTTTTTTAGACATAATGCTATTATACACTTCATCGTCTACAGTAGTGCAAACATGCTTTTACATGCACTGGGAAACCAAAAATTTGTGTACTCTTTTATTGTGGTTATTTGCTTTACTGAGGTGGTCTGAAATTGGAACACCCAGTATCCTCAATGTAAGCCAGCAGTTCTTAAAATGTTTGATTTGGATAAAGTCTTAGTTAAAAATATCAAATTTTATATATTACAGCAAACATTTAAATTCTCTAAGTAAAAAATTGTCAAATTTAACACTTTAAACCTTTCTTTAACTTTATTCTTAAGAAAGCAATTAGAAATCATTCATTTAATTTTTTAAGTTCAAATTTTAACAAGAGATTAGAGAAGTAAACAAAATAGAGATCACAGATTTTATCAACAATTAAATTAACAGTATTGACTCGATTTCAAGACCACTTAGCCAGTTAGGAACAAGTGAGAACTCAAAGTCAGGTTTCTAAATTCAATCTAGTATTCTCAACAAGCTTTTCTCTCAACTATTTCAAATAACTTTCCTTCATTTTGTGACCCAATTCCAAGACACCCTCAAATCTTTTTGTAAAGAAATTAAATATAAACATAAAAACAAAAAGAGGCTTATTAATCAAGAGGGCTAAGTTCATACCTTTGGCAGTGTTTGGGGTCTGTGCTGCAATAAGAGATGTCTACATTTTCCTTAAGGCACTGAGGTTAAGTGTAGGAACTCACAAGAATAAGTACAACAGTCCCTGAAATAAGGGACTTCCAATTCTTTATCTAACTTCCTTACTTCTTTCCCATCCCTTTTCCTTCCTCACTTAAGTTTCTCCCTCTTTATACTTAGATGCTATGCTATGCTATGCTAAGTCACTTCAGTTGTGTCCGACTCTGTGTGACCCCATAGACGGCAGCCCACCAGGCTTCCCCGTCCCTGGGATTCTCCAGGCAAGAACACTGGAGTGGGTTGTCATTTCCTTCTCCAATGCATGAAAGTGAAAAGAGAAAGTGAAGTCGCTCAGTCATGTCTGACTCTTAGCGACCCCATGGACTGCAGCCTACCAGGCTCCTCCGTCCATGGGATTTTCCAGGCAAGAGTACTGGAGTGGGGTGCCATTGCCTATATATAAATATATACAGCTAACAAAACACATACACTAGAGTAAAGTAATGCTCAAAATTCTCCAAGCCAGGCTTCAACTGTATGTGAACCGTGAAGTCCAGATGTTCAAGCTAGATTTAGAAAAGGCAGAGGAACCAGAGATCAAATTGCCAACATCCACTGGATCATCGAAAAAGCAAGAGAATTCCAGAAAAACATCTAATTCTGCTTTGTTGACTATGCGAAAGCCTTTGACTGTATAGACCACAACAAACTCTGGAAAATTCTTCAAGAGATGGGAATACCAGACTACCTTACCCCTGCCTCCTGAGAAATCTGTATGCAGGTTAAGAAGCAACAGTTAGAACTGAAGATGGAATAACAGACTGGTTCCAAACTGGGAAAGGAGTACGACAAGGCTATAAATTGTCACCCTGCTTATTTAACTTATATGCAGAGTACATCCTGCAAAATGCCAGGCTGGATAAAGCACAAACTGGAATCAAGATTGCTTGAGAAATATCAATAACCTCTGATATACAGATGACACCACACTTATGACAGAAAGTGAAGAGGAACTAAAGAGCCTCTTGATGAAAGTGAAAGAGGAGAGTGAAAAAGCTGGCTTAAAACTCAATATTCAAAAAGTAAGATCAGGTCATCTGGTCCCATCAATCAACAACAACATCGCCACCCCCCCCCCACCAGCTCCCGGAGGCACCAGACCACCACGAGAGTCCACCAGCCACCATCCCGCGCCCCTCCCCCGCCCCACCCCCGGCAGAGGCAGCCAAGAAAGAACGAAGACGGAGAGCGAGAAAGGGAGAGAGAGACGGCGGGAAGAAGAGGGGAGCGACGCGACACGCCACGCCCCACACCAGCAGTGAGGGACCCGAGCCATGATCTTCCATCACTTCACAGCAAATAGATGGAGAAACAATGAAAATTGTAACAGACTACGTTTTCTTGGGCTCCACAATCACTGCAGATGGTGACCGCAGCCATGAAATTAAAAGACGCTTGCTCCTTGAAAGAAAAGCTATGACCAACCTAGACAGCATATTTAAAAGCAGAGACATTACTTTGCCAACAAAGGTCCATCTAGTCAAAGCTATGGTTTTTCCAGTCATGATGTATGGATGTGAGAGTTGGACTATAAAGAAAACTAAGCACCGAAGAATGGATGCTTTTGAACTATGGTACTGGCGAAGACTCGAGCGTCCCATGGACTGTAAAGAGAACCAACCAGCCCATCCTAAAGGAAATCAGTCCTGAATATTCACTGGAAGGTCTGACGTTGAAGCTGAAACTCCAATACTTAGGCCACCTGATGCTGGGAAAGACTGAACGTGGGAGGAGAAGGGGATGACAGAGGATGAGACGGTTGGATGGCATCACCAACTTGATGGACATGAGTATGAGCAAGCTCTGGGTGTTGTTGATGGACAGGGAGGCCTGGTGCGCTACAGTCCATGGGGTCTCAAAGAGTCAGATGTGACTCAACTGAATGACTGATATATAAGTATGCTTTATTATGTGAAGGTGAAATCTTACACATAAGGATACAAATATCATCTCTTGAGGCTCAGAATCTTTGACTAATTTAAAGTTTAAAACAAATGCACAAATAACTAATCCAAAGCAGAACGTGATAAACTTCAAAGGAGAGACTGAAAATGTTGTGGAGGTTTATAGAAGAATTAAAATATAGTCAAACATCTTAAATTTAAATAAAAATATTTTGAAGCTTAAAAGCCTAAGCAATCTCTATTAACAAATAGAGATCTGTTAATCTCTGTTCCACACCTGCAAGAAACAGTCATCACAATATTGGGAGATATGCAGGAAACCACAACTTTCTTTATTTGAAGTTGACACAGTGTTTGCCTTGGAGCATTCTCAGGAAACTGTGGTTGTCACACACCTCCAGTTTCTTCCATTTCTAATAAATTAAATCAAAAAGGGAAAACACCTCATCTTGGAATGGAAAAATTTTATTTTGGCATATGGGTATTTCTGTGAACACAAAGCATTTGGTGCTCAATTTTGAAAAGAATTTGGAGAATGTACATGTAAATATAAACAAGAGTCTAAAAGTGGAACAGCTCTCTTACAATGCAATGTTCATTCCTTTGAAATGTTGTTGCTTTAGAGAAGAACTAATACCTATCTCTGCTCAAACTGTTCTAAAAAATTGCAGGAGGAGGAAAACTCCCAAACTCAGTCTATGAGGCCATCACCATCCTGATATCAAAACCAGACAATAATATCACAGAAAAGGAAAATTACAGGCCAATATCACTGATGAACGTAGATGCAAAAATCCTCAGCAAAGTTCTAGCAGACAGAATCCAACAACACACTGAAAGGAACAAACACCATTACCATGTGGGGTTTACCCAAGGGATGCAAGGATTCTTCAATATATGTAAATAAATCAAAGTGATACACCATATTAACAAACTGAAAAATAAAAACCATATGATCATCTCAACAGATGCAGAGAAAGCTTCTGACAAAATTCAGCATTCATTTATAATAATAATAATAATTAAAAAAACCCCTCCAGACAATTTGCAGGAGGAGCTTTTTACCTCAACATAATAAAGGCCATACACAAGAAACCCACAGCAACATTACTCTCAACAGTGAAAAACTAAAAGCTTTTTCTCTAAGATCAGGAATACTTACTACTATTATTCAGTATAGTTTTGGAAGTCCTGCTGCTGCTGCTAAGTCGCTTCAGTCGTGTCTGACTCTATGCGACCCCACAGATGGCAGCCCACAAAGCTCCCCTGTCCCTGGGATTCTCCAGGCAAGAACACTGGAGTGGGTTGCCATTTCCTTCTCCAATGCATGAAAGTGGAAAGTGAAGAACTCCGTCATATATCCTACTCTTAGCGACCCCATGGACTGCAGCCTACCAGGCTCCTCTGTCCATGGGATTTTCCAGGCAAGAGTACATGAGTGGGTTGCCACTAGCCACAGCAATTAAAGGAGAAAAAGAAATAAAGGAATCCAGATTGGAAAACAAGTAAAACTCTCAGTGTTTGCAGATGACATGATACTACACATAGAAAACCCTAAAAATTACTAGAGCTAATCAATGAATTTAGTAAAGTCATAGCATATAAAACCAATACACAGAAATCCCTTGCATTTCTATACACTAGCAATGAAAAATCAGAAAGAGAAATTAAGGAAACAATCTCATTCACCATTGCAACAAAAAGAATAAAATACCTAGGAATAAACCTACCTAAAGAGACAAAACACCTGCATGCAGAAAATTATAAGACACTGATAAAGGAAACCAATGACCACACAAACAGATGGATCAGATCAGATGAGATCAGTCGCTCAGTCGTGTCTGACTCTTTGCGACCCCATGAACTGCAGGCCTCCCTATCCATCACCAGCTCTCGGAGGTCACTCAGACTCACATTCATTGAGTCAGTGATGCCATCCAGCCATCTCATCCTCTGTCGTCCCCTTCTCCTCCTGCCCTCAATCCCTCCCAGCATCAGAGTCTTCTCCAATGAGTCAACTCTTCGCATGAGGTGGCAAAAATACTGGAGTTTCAGCTTTAGCATCAGTCCTTCCAAAGAAATCCCAGGGCTGATCTCCTTCAGAATGGACTGGTTGGATCTCCTTGCAGTCCAAGGCACTCTCAGGAGTCTTCTCCAACACCACAGTTCAAAAGCATCAATTCTTCAGCGCTCAGCCTTCTTCACAGTCCAGCTCTCACATCCATACATGACCACAGGAAAGACCATAGCCTTGACTAGGCGAACCTTTGTTGGCAAAGTGATGTCTCTGCTTTTGAATATGCTATCTAGGTTGGTCATAACTTTCCTTCCAAGGAGTAAGTGTCTTTTAATTTCATGGCTGCAGTCACCATCTGCAGTGATTTTGGAGCCCAGAAAAAGAAAGTCTGACACTGTTTCCACTGTTTCTCCATCTATTTCCCATGTAGTGATGGGACCAGATGCCATGATCTTCGTTTTCTGAATGTTGAGCTTTAAGCCAACCTTCTCACTCTCCACTTTCACTTTCATCAAGAGGCTTTTTAGTTCCTCTTCACTTTCTTCCATAAGGGTGGTATCATCTGCATATCTGAGGTTATTGATATTTCTCCCGGCAATCTTGATTCCAGCTTGTGTTTCCTCCAGTCCAGCATTTCTCATGATGTACTCTGCATATAAGTTAAATAAACATGGTGACAATATACAGCCTTGACGTACTCCTTTTCCTATTTGGAACCAGTCTGTTGTTCCATGACCAGTTGTAACTGTTGCTTCCTGACCTGCATACAGACTTCTTAAGAGGCAGATCAAGTGGTCTGGTATTCCTATCTCTCTCAGAATTTTCCAGTTTATTGTGATCCACACAGTCAAAGGCTTTGGCATAGTCAATAAAGCAGAAATAGATGTTTTTCTGGAACTCTCTTTCTTTTTCGATGATCCAGCGGATGTTGGCAATTTGATCTCTGGTTCCTCTGCCTTTTCTAAATCCAGCTTGAACATCAGGAAGTTCACGGTTCACATATTGCTGAAGCCTGGCTTGGAGAATTTTGAGCATTACTTCACTAGCGTGTGAGATGAGTGCAATTGTGCGGTAGTTTGAGCACTCTTTGGCATTGCCTTTCTTTGGGATTGGGATGAAAACTGACCCTTTCCAATCTTGTGGCCACTGCTGAGTTTTCCAAATTTGCTGGCATATTGAGTGCACCACTTTCACAGCATCATCTTTCAGGATTTGGAATAGCTCCACTGGAATTCCATCACCTCCACTAGCTTTGTTCATAGTGATGCTTTCTAAGGCCCACTTGACTTCACATTCCAGGATGTCTGGCTCTAGGTCAGTGATCACACCATCATGATTATCTGGGTCATGAAGCTCTTTTTTGTACAGTTCTTCTGTGTATTCTTGCCACCTCTTCTTAATATCTTCTGCTTCTGTTAGGTCCATACCATTTCTGTCCTTTATCGAGCCCATCTTTGCATGAAATGTTCCTTTGGTATCTCTGATTTTCTTGAATAGATCCTTAGTCTTTTCCATTCTGTTGTTTTCCTCTATTTCTTTGCATTGATCGCTGAAGAAGGCTTTCTTATCTCTTCTTGCTATTCTTTGGAACTCTGCATTCAGATGTTTATATCTTTCCTTTACTCCTTTGCTTTTCGCTTCTCTTCTTTTCGCAGCTATTTGCAAGGCCTCCCCAGACAGCCATTTTGCTTTTTTGCATTTCTTTTTCATGGGGATGGTCTTGATCCCTGTCTCCTGTACAGTGTCACGAACCTCATTCCATAGTTCATCAGGCACTCTATCAGATCTAGGCCCTTAAATCTATTTGTCACTTCCACTGTATAATCATAAGGGATTTGATTTAGGTCATACCTGAATGGTCTAGTGGTTTTCCCTACTTTCTTCAATTTCAGTCTGAATTTGGCAATAAGGAGTTCATGGTCTGAGCCACAGTCAGCTCCTGGTCTTGTTTTTGCTGATTGTATAGAGCTTCTCCATCTTTGGCTGCAAAGAATATAATCGATCCCCATGAACAGTATGAAAAGGCAAAATGATAGGATACTGAAAGAGAAACTCCCCAGGTCAGTAGGGGCCCAATATGCTACTAGAGATCAGTGGAGAAATAACTCCAGAAAGAATGAAGGGATGGAACTAAAGCAGAAAGAATACCCAGCTGTAGATATGTCTGGTGATAGAAGCAAAGTCTGATGCTGTAAAGAACAATATTGCATAGGAACCTGGAATGTCAGGTCCATGAATCAAGGCAAATTGAAAGTGGTCAAACAAGAGATGGCAAGAGTGAATGTTGACATTCTAGGAATTAGCGAACTAAAATGAACTGGAATGGGTGAATTTAACTCAGAGGACCATTATATCTACTACTGTGGGCAGGAATCCCTCAGAAGAAACGGAGTGGCCATCATGATCAACAAAAGAGCCTGAAATGCAGTACTTGGATGCAATCTCAAAAACAACAGAAGGATCTCTGTTCGTTTCCAAGGCAAACCATTCAATGTCACAGTAATCCAAATCTATGCCCCAACCAGTAACCCTGAAGAAGCTGAAGTTGAACGGTTCTATGAAGACCTACAAGACCTTTTAGAACTAACACCCAAAAAAGATGTCCTTTTCATTATAGGGGACTGGAATGCAAAAGTAGGAAGTCAAGAAACACCTGGAGTAACAGGCAAATTTGGCCTTGGAATACGGAATGAAGCAGGGCAAAGACTAACAGAGTTTTGCCAAGAAAATGCACTGGTCATAGCAAATACCCTCTTCCAACAACACAAGAGAAGAGTTTATACATGGACATCACCAGATGGTCAACACCGAAATCAGATCGATTATATTCTTTGCAGCCAAAGATGGAGAAGCTCTATACAATCAGCAAAAACAAACAGATGGAGAAAACTACCATATTCTTGGATTGGAAGAATCAATATTATCAAAATGACTGTACCACCCAAAGCAATCCACAAATCAATGCAATTCCTATCAAATTATCAATGGCATTTTCCACAGAACTAGAACTAAACATTTCACCATTTATATGGAAACACAAAAGACAACAAATGGCCAAAGCAATCATGGAAAGAAAAACCAAGCTGGAGGTATCAACTTCCTGACTTCAGACTGTACTACGAAGCTACAGTCATCCAAGACAGTATGGTACTGGCACAAAAACAGAAATATACACCAATGAAATAAGACAGAAATCCCAGGGATAAACTCATGTATACATGGGCACCTTATTTTTGACAAAGGAGGCAAAAATATACAATGGAAAAAAGAAAACCTCTTCAATAAGTGGTGCTGGGAAAACTGGTTAGCTACATGTAAAAGAACAAAATTAGAACATTTCCTAACAACACACACAAAAATAAACTCAAAATGGATTAAAGACTTAAATGTTAAGACTAGAAACTATAACGCTCTTAGAGGAAAACACAGGCAGTACTCTCTGACATAAATCATAGCAATATTCTCTCTGACCCACCTCCTTGATTAATGGAAATAAAAACAAAAATAAACAAATGGGACCTAATAAAACTTAAATAAAAGTAAAAAATAAAGCTTCTGCATAGCAAAGAAAGCCATAAACAAGATGAAAAGACAACTCTCAAAATGGGAGAAAAATAACTGCGAATGAAGCAACTGACAAAGGATTAGTTTCCAAAATATATAAGCAGCTCATACAGCTCGATAACAACCCAATGAAAAATGGGCAGAAGACCTAAACAGACATTTCTCCACAAAGAAAATATAGAGGTGGCTAATAAACACATGAAAAGATGCTCAACATCACTTATTATTAGAGAAATGCAAATCAAAACTACAATGAGGCATCACCTCACACCAGTCAGAATGGTCATCACCAAAAAATCTGCAATCAATGCTGGAGATGTTGTGGAGAAAAGGAATTCTCCTGCATTACTGGAAAACAGTATGGACAGTCCTTAAAAAACTATAAATAAATCTACCATATGTTCCAGCAAATCCACTACTGGGCATATACCCTGAGAAAAACACAATTCTAAAATACACATCTACCCCAATGTTCACTGCAACAATATTTATAATAGCTAGGACATGGAAGCAAGCTAGATATCCATCGACAGATGAATGGATAAAAAAGATGTGGTACATAAATACAATGAAACATTCCTCAGCCATAAAAGGGAACAAATTTGAGTCAATTGTAGTGAGGTGGATGAACCCAGAGCCTCTTATATGAGTAAAGTAAGCCAGAAAGAGAAAAACAAGTATCATATATTAACACACATACATGGAACCTAGAAAAATGATACTTTTTACCTAGTACAGAACAGACTGGTGTCCACACTTGTTGTCTTGTATATATATTGATACTATCATGTGTATCATACTATCATGTGTAAAACAGTTAATGGGAAATTGCTATAAATACAGGGAGCTCAGCCTGGTGCTCTGTAATGACCTAGAGGGATGGGTTGGAGTTGAGTGGAGGGAGGCTCAAGAAGGAGGGTATATATATATACATGCACACACACACACACAATGATGTGTTGGTCTCTGCCATAAGCAGCACAAATAGATTGTAATGTGCTGTAAACATCATAGTAAAGCAATCTTCCATCAGTTAAACATAAAAATCAAATTGACCAAAGGAACTCATACAGGTAGAAAGCTAGTAGCAGTACTTTTAACATTAACTCGATTTCAATTCCAGGTTTTACCTAAAGATAGAAGTCAACACATTCATATTTGTATTTATTAAAAACATTTAGAAATATAATAAGAAACAGTCCTTTTAGTTCAATCAGAAGAATTGTGACAAGTAAAGGGCTTAGAGTCCACATTTAGGAGAACAGGAGATTTTTCTGTATTCATTAAACTCTTAAAATCCCATGATTCCAAAATGCTTTTATATATAGACACTTATTCTATCCTTTTGTCCTAAAATTTCATTTTGCAGGCAGAGACTTTGGTTGTCTAAACTTTGGATCTAAGAGTTCCTACTGATTGACCACAGGTATATTTTGACCTTTCTGGGCCCCCTGTCTCATCTGTTAAATGAGATTATTATCATTCTTAATGAGAAAGCTAATGTATATAAAGTATCTAACAAGTCAGCTACTAGTAGATGTTAGCAAATATTAATTTGCTTCCTCTTATCCTTTAAAAGCAACATTCAGAAAATGAAGATCATGGCACCGGTCCCATCACTTCATGGGAAATAGATGGGGAAATAGTGGAAACAGTGTCAGACTTTATTTTTTTGGGCTCCAATATCACTGCAGATGGTGACTGCAGCCATGAAATTAAAAGACAGGTACTCCTTGGAAGAAAAGTTATGACCAACCTAGATAGCATATTCAAAAGCAGAGACATTACTTTGCCAACAAAGGTTCGCCTAGTCAAGGCTGTGGTTTTTCCTGTGGTCATGTATGGATGTGAGAGCTGGACTGTGAAGAAGGCTGAGCGCCGAAGAATTGATGCTTTTGAACTGTGGTGTTGGAGAAGACTCTTGAGAGTGCCTTGGACTGCAAGGAGATCCAACCAGTCCATTCTGAAGGAGATCAGCCCTGGGATTTCTTTGGAAGGACTGATGCTAAAGCTGAAACTCCAGTACTTTGGCCACCTCATGTGAAGAGGTGACTCATTGGAAAAGACTCTGATGCTGGGAGGGATTGGGGGCAGGAGAAGAAGGGGACGACAGAGGATGAGATGGCTGGATGGCACCACCGACTCGATGGACATGAGTTTGAGTCAACTCCGGGAGTTGGTGATGGACAGGGAGGCTTCGCGTGCTGCAATTCATGGGGTTGCAGAGTCGGACACGACTGATCGACTGAACTGAAATGAACTGAATCCTTTAAAATAACTATGTTCTATTCCCTTCCTTTTTTACATAGTGCTTGGCCAACTGTTCTGCATATAATAGACAGCTGGACTTGGGAAGTCCTTGAAATTCTGGCAATAATTGTCTGGAAATGTCACAGTTCTAGTGCCCAAACTCTATAGTTTTAAAACTCTCATACAAATATTAACTGGCTACTTAATCTTTCTAACCATTTATGAATTTGGAAAATGAAGATACTACTAGTATTACTACACACATGTACACACATGCATGTGCACACATGAATGTTTTCACTTGAAATCAATGTTGTAAGATCAACTGAGATACTAATGTATATGGAAGAACTAAGCAAGCTCTAAGGAGTTATACACATCAGCTTGTTCTGCTCTATTCTGATGGTCAGACAGCTTCAAATGTATATGCTCTATATAATAGCCTTATACTACCTCTTTGGTCATCTTTAATTAACTTCCCTTCCTGTGGCAAACCAATCAGTCTTCTCTCCATGACACTCAGCTAATTTATTAACATATTTTGATACAGGAGAACATTAATTCAATGGGAAGAATATCATAAATGAAATAAAACAGTAATAAAATAGCTGAAATCAAAGAGCTCAGGAGGAATCCAAAACCATTCTTAAGCAAGGCAATTTCCCTTGGCTGTAAATCCTCCAGGGTTCCATCAGGAACTATAAAACAGAACTGTCTCCCTTTGTCCTTCTCCACCTCCCTTTCCTTCCTTTCATTTGGAGGAAGGTACCGAAAGGGCAGAAATGTAATTTTTTTTTTTTTTTTTTTTTTTGCTTGACAACATTCCGGTTTGATCCAAACTTTCTACGTGTTTATGATACATCTCATGACTATACATCTAGTGATAGGCAAATGAATTTACTATTTGGAAAATATAAATAATAAGCGAATACAGACGCATTTCCCCATTTTTAGGATGACATTTCACACACTGGAAGGTTAAACAAAAGGTTGTAAATGAAATTAGATGCACTAAAGAAACCTGATTTTACAAACACTACACATACATTAACAGTAACCTTCCAAGTGAAAATAATCAGACTGAAAAGTTCAAATAAAAAAATACAAAGATATATTATTTTGGATATTTTCATGTTCCAATTAAAAAATACTGTCAAGCTTCAGTGCTGAAATGTAAATGGAAACATAATATTGGGTAACAAAAATAAATTGGTTTTTATTCCCATCATAAATTAAATATTACAGATACTTTTGGGTGCAGAAAATGAAAAAAATTATTCTGCTAAAAACCTTAATATTATTTTTTTAAACTCTCAAGAGAAAACAAATACATTCTACCATATTTTTATACAATTACCACTATTCTATTTAACATGTCATTGTTTTGTCAGAAACATATACACCAAGTAAAAAAGTATTACAGAACTAAATTTTTTTTCCTCTCTATGAATGAATGCTATGAAGTAAGAATATTTACTGCAGAATCAGGTAGAATCAAAATAAGGAAGCTGTAAAATCATGCTCCTGGCTTTTTGGTGTTGCTTTCCTGACAAGGACCATAACAATAAAAGCAAAAGTTCCCTTTCCTCAAACATACAACAACCTTTCATTTTCTGGCCTTCTTACAATAAAATGTTTTAAAATTCTAATGTCTAATATCAATTAATAGCAGAGAAATGAGTACTAGTGTACATAAATGTGGAGTTAAGAGTATATTTTTTTTCTTAAAGCTGTAATAGGAAAACTGCCATTTATAGTTGTAGATTCCAACACATCTCTCCTAGTAAATCAATAAAACAAGCAGGCAGAAAGTCAGTAAAGCTGTAAATCATCTGTACAACACCATCAAACAGTTTAACTTAAATGACATTTACAGGACACTGAGCTCAATATAATAATATTGTTTTCAAGTGCACATGAAATATTCACCAAGATAAGCCATACTCTGAACAAATAACATAAATACTAAAGTTAAAAGAATAACAATCATAAAAACTATGCTCACGGATCATAAAGAAAACAAAAAGGTACCCCAAACCCTCTAACTGTTCAGAAATTAAACAATATCCATCTAATTAAACCATAGGTTAAAGGTGAAGTTTCAAGGGAAATTTAAAACATTCTATAATCAAAGAAAATAAAATACAACATATCATATTTATAAGATGTAGCTAAAGCAGTGCTTAGAGGGAATTTTATTGCATTAAATGCTTATATTAGAAAAAAAAGTCTAAATTAGTAATTTAAGCTTCTAAATTAAGAAACCAGAGGAAAGAGCAAGTACACACAAATGTAAGAGAAAGAAATAATACAGATTACAGCAAACGTGAATAAAAGTGAAAACAGAAAATCAATAGTTACAAAAATCAGTTAATTCAAAACTGTTCCCTGGTGGAACTGTTATGTAGGCTTCAGCAAGTAGACAGAAATGAAAAAGAGGGAAAAGCAAGAAGCAAGTGTAGCAAACGCAAGGGGCAGAAGATCTGTGTAAACGTCCATGTAAGTAACTGTGAACGTAACAGTGGTGTACTCTTACTTAGCTCACTTCTTACTTTTTGAGCTTCAGTTTCCTTACTTATAAAAAGGGGATAGAAATAATTTCCATAGGATAAATGCAGAGATTAAATATTTATAAAAACTAGGATTTGGAAAAAATAAAAAATCTGTGTTCTAAATAATAAGATTAACAGACTAACTGCAGTGTAGCACACAAATGCCACATTAACTTCAACACACCTTTTAAGGTCTCTGGAGGTGTGATATAAGAATAAAGTAAAATTCATTAATTATCATAAAAATTTTTTTGGTAGCAACAATAGAGCTCAAATAGAGAAAATCATCATACACTAATAGTAACTGGTTTATTCAAGGAAAAAAAGTTAAAAGAAAAAATGAGGTCAAGAATATAAATATGGAACTATTCCTCAAAGAAATACAACTTACTGTAAAATTACCTTTTTGCAGATTTTTTCAAAGTTGATATCTTCACCAAGAGCAGATTTAGTTACTACATCAGGTTTCAACTCCTGTAAAAGAATAAACTGATTTTAGTTATGACCCTAACTTTAAACTGTCATTATATTATGAGTTGAATTTCTTCCTGTGTTTTGCTTTCAAGGACTCTGTTATTTAAAGAAATTATTACTTATTTTAATGGTATTTCAGGACACTGGAAATTCTATCAATTTATAAAGAAAAGCTGATATTTACAGAGAAATACTTAATTTTAATCCTTGATTAAAAAAAATCTAAACCACAAATATTTTTCTACTCTAGAAAGGATAAATCTACTTTTATTTTAGAAAACTAAGAAACACAGAAAAACAAAGAAAAGTAAATAAAATTACTGGCAATGTTTACATAATTATATTATATATCCTTCTACAAGCTTCTTTCAGAGTTTAAGTTTGATATGCATTCCACTAAGGAATCGTCAGTACCAAAATCAGACTGATTCTATTCTGTGCAATCGAAGATGGAGAAGCTCTATACACTCAGGAAGAACAAGACCTGGAGCTAACTGCGGCTAAGATCATCAGCTCCTTATTGTAAAATTCAGGCTCAAATTGAAGAAAGCAGGGAAAACCACAAGCTCATTCAGGTATGACCTAAATCATATTGCTTACACTTATACAGTGGAGGTAATGAATAGATTCAAGGGACTAGATATGGTAGACAGAGTGTATGAAGAACTATGGACGGAGGTTCATAACACTGAATAGGAGGTGATGACCAAAATCATGCCCAAGAAAAAAGAAATTCAAGAAGTCAAACTGGTTGCCTGAGATAACCACTGAGAGATAAGAAGAGAAGTGAAAGGCAAAGGAGAAAACATATACCCAACTGAATGCAGAGTTCCAGAGAACAGCAAGGAGAGGTAAGAAAGCCTTCTTAAGTGACCAATGCAAAGAAATAGAGGAAAACAATAAAATGTGAAAGACTAGAGATCTCTTTAAGAAAATTGGAGATATCAAGGGAATATTTCATATAAAGATAGGCACATTAAAGGATAAAAATGGCAAGGACCTAACAGAAGCATAAGAGATTAAGAAAAGGCACAAAAATACATAGAAGAACTGTACAAAAAATCTCTTAATGACCCAGATAGCCACAATGATGTGATCACTCACCTAATCAGACATTGTGGACTGTGAAGTCACATGGGCCTTAGGAAGCATTACTATGAACAAGGATAGTGGAGGTGATAGAATTCCAGTTGATCTATTTCAAATCTTAAAAGATGATGCTGTTAAAGTGCTGCATCCATTATGCCAGCAAATTGAAAAACTTAGCAATGGGCACAGGACTGGAAAAGGTCAGTTTTCATTCCAATTCCAAAGAAAGGCAATGCCAAAGAATG
This sequence comes from Tragelaphus eurycerus, assembly GCA_935064755.1. Taxonomy (NCBI): domain Eukaryota; kingdom Metazoa; phylum Chordata; class Mammalia; order Artiodactyla; family Bovidae; genus Tragelaphus; species Tragelaphus eurycerus. The sequence goes on from CAKXYN010000080.1 coordinate 2,692,486, forward strand.
TTCAAATTTCCATACAATTGCAATCATTTCACATGACAGCAAGCTTATGCTCTACATTCTCCAAACTAGGCTTCAAAAGTACATGAAGCAAGGACTTCCAGATGTACAAGCTGGATTTAGAAAAGGCAGAGGAACAACAGATCAAATTGCCAAAATATGCTGGATCACAGAAAAAACAAGGGAATTCCAAAAAAAACCCCCATCTACTTCTGCTTCACTGACTATGCTAAAGCCTTTGACTATGGATCACAACAAACTGCGGAATATTTTTTTTTCCTGGAATATTCTTAATGAGATGAGAATACCAGACCATATTACCTGTCTCCTAAGAAACCTGATGCAGGACAACCAGCAACAGTTGGAACTGGACATGGAACAACGGACTGGTTCCAAATTGGGAAAGGAGTACGTCAAGGCTGTAAATTGTCACTGTGCTTATTTAACTTATATGCACAGTACATCATGCAAAAATGCCAGGCCGGATGGAGTTAAGATTTTAGGGAGAAATATCAACAACCTCAGATACACAGATAATATCACTTTAATGGCAGAAAGTGAAGAACTAAAGAGCTTTTTAAAGAAAGTGAAAGAGGAGAGTGTAAAAGCTGGTTTAAAATTCAACATTCAAAAAACAAAGAACATGGCATCCAGTCCCATCACTTCATGGCAAATAGATGGGGAAAATGTGGAAACCATGTCAGATTTCATTTTCATTTTTCATTTTCTTGGGCTCCAAAATCAATGCAGATGGTGACTGCAGCCACAAAATTAAAAGAATAATTGGAATAATAGCTATGACAAACCTAGACGGTGTATTAAAAAGCACAGATGACACTTTGCCAACAGAGCTCCGTATAGTCAAAGCTATGGTTTTTCCAGTAGTTGTGTTTGGATGTGAGAGTTGGACCATAAAGAAGGCTGAGAACCAACTGATACTTCTGTACTGTGGTGCTGGAGAAGACTCTTGAGAGTCCCTTGGACAGGCAGGAGATCTAACCAGTCAATCCTAAAGGAAATCAGTCCTGAATATTCACTGGAAGGACTGATGTGGCAGCTGAAGCTCCAACACTTTGGCCACCTGATGCAAAGAGCTGACTCACTGGAAAAGACCATGATGCTGGCAGGGGGCGACAAAGGATGAGATGGTTGCATGGCAACGCTGACTCAATGCACATTTTGAGCAAATGCCGGGAGAGAGTGAAGAACAAGGAAGCCTGGCATTCTGCAGTTCATGGGTTGCAAAGAGTTGGACAAGGAAGCCTGGCATTCTGCAGTTCATGGGTCGCAAAGAGTTGGACATGACTTAGCGAATGAACAACAATAATAGCATAATTCAGTGTTTTGGGTCAATTCATTTTTAACTTAATTTTAAATATAACCATATCTCCTATGATATCATACAAAATTTTTAAATGGTGCTTAAGTAACACTGTATAAATAGAAATGCTATGCCATAACTAGAATTTTGGTTCAGAACTATCCTAATTAGACACTGAAGAATTTAATAAATCAAGCAGTTCATTTGGTAATAAAATAAAAATAAAATATAAATTATAAATATATAAATTATGAGGTTATTCTTTCCTCCCTTCAGTTTTATTCAGAAAAGATCAGGAATTAAGAAAATGGTACTGGGGGGGAGGAGCTAAGATGGCAGACGAGTAGGACGGGGAGAATACTTTCTCCTCCACAAATTTGTTAAAAGAACATTTGATTGCTGAGTAAATTCTACAAAACAACTTCTGAATGCCGGCAGAGGACATCAGGCACTTAGAAAGACAATTCACTGTCTTTGAAAGGAGACTACAAGCCCTGCGGTAACTCCTTTTGCGGAGAAGCAGCGCGGACAGCAGCATTTGCTATTAGCAGCGGGGGCTGGGATAGGAGGAGTGGCGCGGCCTGCATCGCTTTGAGTTAGGATTTGGTCTGGCTATCCCCAATGCTACCTGAGCGAAATAACCAGACTGTCGGATATCTACTACCTCAAAAGCCAGCCCTAACCTGAGACACCACCAGGACTACGTACGGAACAAAGGACTGCACAGAGACAGCCGGCTGCAGACCGTCCCACTCCGGTGACAGGCAGCCAGAGCCAAAGCGGGCAATCACAGCCCTAGAGAGACATTGTCTGAAAAACTGTAAGCAGGTTTCTGTGTTAACTGATGCTTCTTGGGGCTCTGGACGGTTAACATCCACCTGAGAAGGTGCGCCGGTTGTATACCCAGAGGACTGAGCAGCGGGGAGGCGATAAGTCACAGCAGCTGCGCTCGCTAAACACTTCATCACCTGGGCTACTCGGATCTGGGAAGGGCACAAAACGCAGACTCAACTGAGTCTGTGCTTCTGAGGACTATCCGAGTGCCTGAACCTGGCCGGCTTAGATTTGGGTGTTCATCTCCACCCCCTCTGTAACAGGGCAGAGATCAGATATTGAAAAGACCAGTAAATTGCCTCAATAAAGAGAATTTTAACAAACTACCAGAATATAGTAAGGATACTCTAAACCTGGCAATTTTAACAAGATGAGGAGACAGAGGAATACCCAGCAGCTAAAGGAACAGGATAAATGCCCACCAAACCAAACCAAAGAGGAAGAGATAGGGAATCTACCTGATAAAGAATTCCGAATAATGATAGTGAAATTAATCTAAAATCTTGAAATCAAAATGGAATCACAGTTAAATAGTCTGGAGACAAGGATTGAGAAGATGCAAGAAAGGTTTAACAAGGACCTAGAAGAAATAAAAAAGAGTCAACACATAATGAATAATGCAATAAATGAGATTCAAAACACTCTGGAGGCAGCAAACAGTAGAATAACAGAGGCAGAAGACAGGATTAGTGAATTAGAAGACAGAATTCAAGAAATAAATGAATCAGAGGAGAAAAAAGAAAAACGCATCAAAAGAAATGAGGACAATCTCAGAGACCTCCAGCATAACATTAAATGTTATAACATTCGAATCATAGGAGTTCCAGAAGAAGAAGATAAAAAGAAAGACCATGAGAAAATACTTGAGGAGATAATAGTTGAAAACTTCCCCAAAATGGAGAAGGAAATAACCACTCAAGTTCAAGAAATCCAGAGAGTCCCTAACAGGATAAACCCAAAGCGAAACACCCCAAAGTGAAATGAAGTCGCTTGTATTAATCAAATTAACAAAGATTAAATATAAAGAACAAATATTAAAAGCAGCAAGGGAAAAACATCAAATAACTGAGAAGGGAATTCCCATAAGGATAACAGCTGATCTTTCAATAGAAACTCTCCAAGCCAGGAGGGAATGGCAAGACATAATTAAAGTGATGAAAGAAAATAACTTACAGCCCAGATTATTGTATCCAGCAAGGATCTCATTCAAATATGAAGGAGAAATCAAAAGCTTCACAGATAAGCAAAAGTTGAGAGAATTTTGCACCACTAAACCATTTCTCCAACAAAAATTAAAGGACATTCTCTAGATAGGAATCACTAAAAGGGTGTATAAATTCAAAGGTTACACATAACGACTTAAAGGAACAATCCAAAAAGAAGTTATAACAATTATAAATATATATGCACCCAACACTGGATCATTGATATATCTAAGACAAATACTAATTAGTATGATAGAAGAAATATACATCAACACAATAATAGTGGGAGACTTTAATACCCCACTCATACAATCTGGCTGTAATAGACAAAGTAAAGAGGAAAACATATTCACTTATGAGCCTCAAAAAATTCAACTCACTCAGGAGAGTTTAAAAAAAAAATTTAAAAAAAAATAGACTTATTTGTTCATTCTGTAAATGTTTATTGACTATTTTATGGGTCTGGTACCACTTTGGGTATTGGGGAGGAAGAAGTGACAAATGTGATCCTGTCCTATTGTTAGACCTACCAATACAAAATACCAAGATGTGCCTAAGATGAGGACACCCAAACTGGACTTTTAGTTTCCTGAACTTTTCATTTTCAGATCAAACCTCTAATATAAGATGAATTTAATATGATTTTTTTAAATGTTCTTTGTGATTAAAAACAGAAAGCCATTAGTTAAGAAATTACATATACTCCTCCCCACCATCACTCCCCTTTTTCCTTCCCATTTCCCTCCCACCCTCATTGATCCTCTCAAAAAAAAAAAAAAGAAAAGAAAATGGTAATAGAATCATCGGGTACCATCACTTCATGGCAAATAGATGGGGAAACAATGGAATCAGTCACAGATTGTAAAAAAAAAAAAAAAGAAAAGATCAAGAACTGCCTTTCAGAAAAGACTCTTTGATATGTTACTCCAGATGGAGAGCAGCACCTCAAATGTTAGTATTCCTTTTAGAAGATAAGATGAAATCTAACTGACAGCCTTTCTCAATTCTTCAGAGTCAGCTATGCAGTCTACTTGTGAAATTCATGGTAAACTCCCAAGACTTTCAAATTGTTGCTCCAAATTCTAAATCTGTATCCATTCTGACTCAGTATATCTAATATGTTTAAAGGAAGAAGTCTTAAGAAACCATTTTCATTATTCTTGGATTGGATTTAGTAGTTCTAATGATCAGATCAGATCAGATCAGATCAGTCGCTCAGTCGTGTCCGACTCTTTGCGACCCCATGAACCGCAGCACGCCAGGCCTCCCTGTCCATCACCAGCTCCCGGAGGTCACTCAGACTCGCATCCATCGAGTCAGTGATGCCATCCAGCCATCTCATCCTCTGTCGTCCCCTTCTCCTCCTGCCCTCAATCCCTCCCAGCATCAGAGTCTTCTCTAATGAGTCAACTCTTTGCATGAGGTGGCCAAAATACTGGAGTTTCAGCTTTAGCATCATTCCTTCTAAAGAAATTTCAGGATTGATCTCCTTCAGAATGGACTGGTTGGATCTTCTTGCAGTCCAAGGGACTCTCAGGTTACAATCTAGCCACAAAACTCAATTTACTCATATTATAAGAATAAATTATCCTTCAAATTGATTATGAAAGCCAGGTGCTATAGCAAAATTCACTAGGGTCTAACAGATCAGTAATATAAGCTACAGGGAATAGTATAATATTTTTTTAATACAAGATCTGAAGTAATCCACAGTTTTCAAAGAATGCCTTGGATGATGGGAATTTTTTACTGCAGTAAATGGGATGGGAAGTTGTGGCTGTAGTACCTTACCTGACAATTCAGCTACTTTCTTCATTATAAATGAAATGTCTTCCCATAAGAGTTTGAAAAGCATGTAAGATTACAAGCTGTGTACATAAAACTCCAAAAAGCCCTCATTTAGGTAAAAAGTAGAGAACTCTGAAAGACAAGTGGTATTTAGACGCTTGGTCATGAAAGAGTTTCAACAATTTCAGCTTTCAGGCTAGCTATTCAGAAATTGAAGTATAATCTAACCAGCATCTTGGAAACACTTCCATTTCAAGTACATGGGAAGAAGCTAGCGTAAACACGGTTAGGCAGTAAGCCATCTGGTCAAAAGGTCCGAGGAACTACATAAAAACGTTGGGGAATAATTTATGTTTATGTTAATCTTGTCTTTCATTTTTTTGATGGGAAAATGGAATGAAGGGCCTAGAATATAAGTTTTTCAAGGGTGAGAATGGTTTCTTATTCATCTTTGAGTATCTGATCCTAGTACAATGACACACTTATTCAACAGAAATGGACCAGGGCGAAGAAATTTAAAATGCTTATTCCTCAGTGAGAGGTCAGTGAAGTCTTTTATCAACAGAAAAGTCAAATTCAGAATTTCCAAAGAATTTTTAGATGCCAATGTGGGCTTTTTCTTTAGAAAAGCAAAGACAAGTACTAGAAAAAACTACTAGGACCTACTAGAGTGTTTGTTGCAAAGTAGAACACTACTGCTCAAAAGTATTCTACACTACCTTAATTATTATGTATAGCAGGAAAAGGCTAAATACTATTTAAGAACTCACTGAAACATATAGCTATATCATGAATGGTCAGAAAATCACACTAGCTAATAAGCCAGGCAGGTGCCATAAAAGACAAGACTGCTCTTTCTGAGAAAAGACTTCATACCAACTCAAAAATTAATATTCATTTCTAGACCCAGGAAAAGACACTTTTACACAACAGCTCTGTTCCTATTCCAAAGACTTTATGCATACTCAGTGTAGAAAAGTCATATGATCCCCTCTTGCACTAGACTTAAACATAGTGTTAGCCACTCAATCGTGTCCAACTCTTTGCAACTCATGACCTGTAGTCCACCAGGCTCCTCTGTCCATAGAATTCTCCAGGCAAGAAGACTGTACCATTCCCTTTTCCAGGAGATCTTTCTGACACAGGGATCAAACTCGGGTCTCATGCATTGCAGGCAGATTCTTCAATGTCTGAGCCACCAGGGAAGCCCTCAACATGGTTAAGAAAATACTGGTAAAAATGTGAAAGAAAAGACATCAGTTCAGTGCTTATATGATAATTTTACACTATGCCATTTATAGTATTTGGGGTTAATGATAAGTAAAATGACTAAGACAGGAACACTTAGCTTTCTTTTATACAAAACTAATTCTAGTATCTTTTTTCAGATACAAGTATTTTTCTTAAATTTTAGAGCTTTCTCTACTTTAAATTGAATTTAACCATTTCAAATAATTCTGCAACTTTAAATGCAGAACAAGATGCATTATTACAGATGGTAATTTGCAAATTTTATACCAAAGTCATACATTATGGACTCTGGGGGGAAAAAAAAACGCCTAGGTATATTTCAAGGAGAAGGAAATGGCACCCCACTCTAGTACTCTTGCCTGGAAAATCCCATGGACGGAGGAGCCTGGTAGGCTGCAGTCCATGGGGTCGCTAAGAGTCGGACATGACTGAGCGACTTCACTTTCACTTTTCACTTTCATGCACTAGAGAAGGAAATGCAACCCACTCCAGTGTTCTTGCCTGGAGAATCCCAGGGACGGGGGAGCCTGGTGGGCTGCCATCTATGGGGTCGCACAGAGTCGGACACGACTGAAGTGACTTTGCAGCAGCAGCAGGTATATTTCAACTTATGAAAAGAAAATGTTGAACACTTTTAAATCAAAGAAATTTTAAATATGACCCAAGCACATTAAAAGGGAAAAAGAAGGACAATATTAAAATGCAAAACTATTCTGTTAGAAAACCATGGATCAAGAAAAAATAATGGGAAAATGAAGATACCAGAATTATGTAACAGGTGTTAAATACTGAATACTACACTAAACAAGTTTAAAATGAGTGAGAGACTAACATGAAACTAGACAAGTAAAACTTGAACAAATTTACACAACTGCACAAAAATGCAGCAAAAATTTTTCACTAAAAAAAGATGTTTAAATTTATCATAAGTGCTCGAGAAATTAAAAATATCAATAATTTGCTAATCAAATGCCAAGTGAACTTAAGCTTCTGAAACTGGGCTTAAGTAATTTTTTCCTCCATAGATTTCCTTAATGTTCACTTCCTTAATTACCTTAATGTTCATCTTCCGACTTATAAGCTTATTCATTAGTGAGCAGGGCTTGTGTTGACCTGTATAAGACACACATTCTTTTGTTTTTCCACATACAATTCAGCTTTGTTTTCTAGCATCGGTATAACTTGTTTCTTTTATTTCAGGTTTCAAATAGTTATGATTATCTAAGCCTTCTTAAAGATGAAATAAAGCATTAACTACTCTGCAATATATGAGTTACTAATCTGTTCATAAAACATCAGAATTATAAGGGACTTAAGCTATCACATAATTCTACACCTGTCAGGAAAGGGTTAAAGGCAGCAGGCCTGGGCTGCTCCAATTGCACATTCCAGAGAAGGCCTAACTTCTTCAGGATTGGCCTTTGGCCAGTTCCTAGGAATTAAGTTCTGAGCCCTTGGGCCACAGGCTTACCAAGTTGATCAGGTGGTTTACCCTAGTAATGTGATTTATGGTGACTATGTCTTCACTCTGGGGAGTTGGAGTCTGCGTAGTAGGGAGGAGTCATGCAGGTGATTCATGTCTCTGTGACTGGCTCTCAATAAAACCAAGGCTCAAGTGAGCTTCCCTGGTAGGCAACACTGTTGGGAGCCGGTTTGAATTAGTGCTCCGCCCTTGGCAAAGGTCATGAGGAAGGAGGCTTGACATACACAAAGGTGGGGTCGAGCCTCAGGAGCCCCTTGGAGGTTCTCGAGCATCTACCCCCAAAACCAGAACCTGCCTGCTTTACTACTTGTGCTCTCACCTACACCTCTGACTTTATGGGGGACTGTCCCCCACTACCTCTCTCTGAAAAAAGTTAACTTAAAGCTTCAGTTAATAAAAATTCCTGGGTGTGACAGGAGTGTTTTAACCTACAAACTCCTCTGAAGGTTCTTTAGCCCACCTGACAGGCTTGTCCGGCCACATGTGCTTCTAAAAGCAGGTTCTTTAGCGAAGTTAGAAAACTATTAGCATAAGTATAATGGGCTGATTAGAAATTGTATTGGTGAAGGGTTTTTCATTTGTTGAGCCAATGATTGCTGCTAAGTCTCCACTTCCCCTGCCCTTATACACATTAATGAATATATAGAAGAGATAAGTATTAACCTTTGATATTAATCACATTAGACTTTAGGCTAAGTAAATTCTTTCCCTGACTAAAACCCACTACACCCTCACCCTATAGGAATGTAAACTTACCTAGTGGAGTCTGTTTTAAGAATAATCACCCTGGAGAAATAAGTGACTGACCGCTATCACAAGGAGAAGGTCATAAATTGTCAGCAGGCCCCCTGGCCAGAAGATGATGTAACACCCCTAAGACCTCTGTATACATTTGATAAAAGTCAGGGCTGCTGACCCCACGTGACTTTTGTATAACATCTCAGTGTATAAAAGTAGACCATGGAAAATAAAGAATGGGGATCAGTTCCTGGAAAGACTGGTCTCCCCATGTCGCTCTCTCTCTCAAATTCTGGCTGAGTCTCCATCTGGAGTGCGGGACCCACCATGCTTACTAATTATGCCTGGGCTTCTAAGATCGGACCGGGGAGGCCTCAGTGTCTCCTCTCCTTCGGGAGAATGGAAAGACGCCTGCGGCCTATGTAAGTGGTGCAAACTTCTTGTCTTGAAGTTTGATTGGTCCCCTGCGTAAACCAAGCTACTCAGCCTCTTTTCTCCACTGAATTTTCCTACTGAGCTATCCTTGTTCTTTTATTCTTTATATCTCTAATTATAACTATCGGGTCCTGACCCCCACCGACGCCGTCCTCGCTTTGAAGTCCCTGGATCAGCTGGGGCTGGTCCCCAGCACACCACTTTGCAAGTGTTGGCATACATCTCTGCTAGGAGTGTATCCATGCAACCATACTATACTGGCTGAGGGCATCTACAGGCTTATGCCTGATTTTTCCTAGACTTCCCTCATGGGCCTTTTCCTTTTGCTGATTTTAATCTGTATCCTTGAATATAAATAAACTGCTATTCTCAATATAAAAGTTGTTTTTTTTTTTTTTTCCTGAGTCCTGTGAATCCTACCAGTGAATCATTCAACCTTGTGGACTCTCAACCATTCAATTTTAAAAAGAGAAAATGAGAAGCCAATAAAGTTTAAGGAACTCATTAATTTAAATTAACATTGCTGAAGTTTCCCATGTTAAAGATAGCCATTCACTAATAACCAGACCCAGCAGAATATTTCAGTTCCTTATTCCAGAGTGCCAGATGCTACGGCTTTGCTTTTATTCAAAAGAGCAAACTCAGTGGGAATTAGCTAATCTCAAATTTTGATTATTTGGCTATCTCCTTGTCTTTTTTTCTCTCCAAAGGCTTTCGTTTGAACAAATGAATATACCGACTCATAACTAAACATAAAACAAGTGTAATGTTGTCTCTGAGTGGGGAAAGTATGTTTGCAACCAAACTATTCTGTATCAGGCTGTGGGGAGGGACACTAAGACAAAAAATAACTTGAAGGCATTAATCAAGCTGATGCTTTTAATTCCAAGAGACTCTCATTAAGGTTGGGCTTTTAATGTAATAAAATATAAAACATGTTTGTATTTTCCAAAATGTGATTAAAACTGGACCATGATATTTTAGATTATGAGGGGTTAATCTCTAATACCAGGGACTTACAAGGTGCCAAAAAAAGTCTGGATTCTTGGAGGTATTTTTTGTCTATTTGGAAATGAAGCAATAAATGCATTTCTCTGAAATAAAGAACGTGAAATAACTCGTGAGAGAGCTATTGACATCCAAATTCATGCTTTTCCACAGATGGGAATGTCATTATGGTTACCCTTCAGTGACAACAAAAACCCTATTTCCTAAATACTGTTCTACTATCTTCTAAATACAGTACCAGATGGAACTTCAATATGGTTATACTCTGTCATCATATCACCAAGGGATTTTTCCAAATAAAACATCTCTGTCTTTGTCCTTCACCTATTCCTGTGTTATCTATGGCATTTAATGGTATCTCCAGCCTCTGCTACTCAGGTTAGGCAGCTCAGAGTCATCTGATACTGCGGGTCTCCTCCTCATGCCTCTGCTATGCTCCTATCCCCCTTTCCACTACTCTGCTGTGGTGTCTGTTGAATTTAGTTCCCTCCTTTGGATTACCATTATTTTACCCACAGAATCAGAACTTCATTATGGATTGTGTGGGTTATAATAACGTAACTGAGTTTCCTGCCTCCACAACCAGTAATTCCAAGGACCATTATGTCACTGTCTTGAATACAGAAAGAAGCCCAAAACCTTTATTCTGGTGTTGAAATCCTTTCATTATCTGGTCTCGGTGCCTCTTTCTAACACTGTAATACTCTTTTTCCATAAGTCTTATATGCATTCATTCAGCTTTACACAGAATTCCCTGAGTAAGTTTCCTATTGTCCCACCCCACTATCTTTGCTGTGTGCTTTAAAAATTTATATTGCAAAATGCCTTTCTCTAACCAGTCACCTAGCCTTCTCACTCTCTTTCTCCCCAATCAAGATCTATTAATGTTTCAACTCTTTGTTTCTGAGTGTCACTGAAATGAAGCAAGGCTTCTTAGAGACATGGCTGATTAGAATCTGAGGCAGAAAAAAGTAAAATCCATGCAACGTTTTGTTACGCCAGGATAGAAAATTGGGTTCTCTCAAAAACATATAAAAGGTAGCTTAGAAAGGATACTACTGGTCAAATTTGGGTGTCAAAAGAATAATGACAGCAGAGAATCATAACCACACTGACCATATAATTAGCTATTTAAACCAGTACCCATCTAGAGTGAAATGAGGCTCTATTAAAAATAACGCTGGGACAAGTGATGATTAGCAGAACACCAGGGAAATCTAGTCATATAGCCACCCTAATCATAATACTTGCCAATTTTTGCTATCTCCAAATGTTCTTTTTCTCTTAAAGCCATTTCAAGCAGACTTTTACCACAATTATTCCCATCAATCTCATTTTTGTTTTCACCAAATTCCACACTGCTAAATCTAATGAGCAGACCTCAGCACTCCTCTTACTTGAGGAGCATCAGGTGTCTTTTAAGCGCCTAGAAAAGGGCATGTCATTTGGTAAATGTTCAGAAATACTTGTTAACAGAATAGATACTGAAGTAGTTTTTACCCGTTAGGCATTATAAATTACTAAATTACTAAACTAAGTATCTGTTATCTCAGTATTGGGTATAATATATGCCAGACCTGCTAGTAAACACTGCTCCTGCTAAGGAGCTGAAGGAACTACAAGAGAGTACACTTAGAACTATGTCTTTCATTCACATTTGCTATTTTTTAATTTTCTAAGTTAAAAAACCCCATTAATCTTTATCCATGAGTACAGTGAGATGTGAATCTGAATCACTATCACAGATAACATAACTTCATTTACGCAAACTTGTAAAATAATCTAAAAACTTTATAACTCTTGATCCTACAAGTACTTCCCTTACAAATTTTCAAAACAAGCACAATAAAGCCATATAAATTCAAGTCTCCATTCTGTAACCTGTGAAGTTACAGTCAGTCACTTTTTAAGAGTCAATTTCATATTACAGGAAGTTTCTCTTGAGTCCTCAAAGCAGTACTAAGCAGTGCTCCTCCAAGACATCTCCCAGTAGATGTACTGTATTCTAGTGTACTGTATTCAATACACTGTACTGAAACTGTTTACATGTCCATGTCTCTCATCAGACTACAAGTCTCTCAAGGGCAAATGCTATACTGATTTCGATATACCTGTAAATTAGCACAGTATTTGGCATACAAAATACAGACCTAGTGCATTTTTGTTGAGCTGAAATAAAGTGCTTTGGCCATCTGGATGGTTCTGAAGTCATTATAAAAATGTGCAAACTCTTCAGGCCAAGTACAATTCTAAACATACCAGGTAAAACTTTCATTTTTTGGATCCTACAGTACAAAGTAAAAGAATAAGAATCATTTCTGCACTAGTCTACAGTCATAATGCAACGTGGACAATGACGATGGACTGTGTGGTATGCTATGTCTCCAAAAGACCTCTGGTTCAGGAACTCTCTGTCGATGAATAGTTCTGGCCTACCTTTTAAAAAATGGTATTGAAGACAATGGCTATCTCGAATAATATTTCATCCATGCAAATAATATGGAGTAAAAGACTACAGAAATTCAAAATCTTGAAAAATTAAAAGAGTACTATATTAGGAACATTGATGTGGCATATTTTATTTAATCCCTACAGCAAATAGTTCAGACAGGAATTATTTCAAATTTTAAGGTGAAGAAACAGACTCAAGGACACAAATTAGTTAATTGTACAAAAACAGTATCAATCCAACTTGTTAAAAATTTCAGGAAATAATGCAAATGGCTTTATTCTTCTTCACTGTTAGAATTACACCCTTCCACATTTTAAAAGTTATCAACTTACTGTTGATTTTAGTTCAAAAAACTATTGAAATTCAAATTCTTAAATCCAAAATTCTTCAATAATAAAATCTCAAACATTAGCATTAGATGGAAAATAAGAAAAAGAAACAAAACATTACCAAACAACTTTGATAGAGATCTATCTTCATTCTGACTAGAAAAATTTAATGGTGCTTTGCTATTACCTCTTCAAATATCTGTTTATAATAGATGTGCATATTAATATCTGAAACGTGTTACTATTGTGTAGAATATCAGGAGCTGTTTAAAAATACAAATAACCAGAAAGAGTAGAGTTTAGTTTTTAAAATAACATGCAAATGACCTGACATAACACAAGGGAAGATGCACTAAAATACAGAGTGTTAAAAACTATTTAAGAACTAAACATATGAAGATGAAGTAGCAGGGCAATTTCTCCTCAGTGTTGTAGCTCTCAATGGTGTGAAAATAAAAAGATACTCAAATTACTGGGGACCTTTCTCAAATTGGCCAAACCTTCCATCCATTATGATATGCATCCCAGGCATGAATCTTTGTGCATCTATCCCCTGCTTGCCCCAGTAAAACCACTGTTATAGAGGATGGTGAAGGCTGTGAAAATGATTCACTCTGGTTTTGTAAAGAGCCTGTAAGAGGTGGTGAATTTTGCCTTGTTATCAAATAAAGCCTATGAAACTTAAAAACAGGATAATGTACAAAGTATGTGGAGGAGATACAACGCCAACTGTAATATGCAGACAAAAATGATCAGGAAGAAAGAGACCAACTGATAAAAACCTTTTAATGCCCACAAGGAATTAGATTTGGTCTGGTAGACAACAGGAAAAGCTAACTTAGGTTGATTATTATGAGAATGATATAACAAAACAAAGTAGGTTTACTATTAGAAAATTTTACCAATTTCAGGTTTTTGCTGGCAGCCAGTTCAAAGCATTACTAATTTTGGACTCTGTGGGAGAGGGAGAGGGTGGGATGATTTGGGAGAATGGCATTGAAACATGTATAATATCATATATGAAATGAGTCGCCAGTCCAGGTTCGATGCATGATACTGGATACTTGGGGCTGGTGCACTGGGACGACCCAGAGGGATGGTACGGGGAGGGAAGGGGGAGGAGGGTTCAGGATGGGGAACATGAGTATACCTGTGGTGGATTCGTGTTGATATATGGCAAAACCAATACAATATTGTAAAGTTAAAAAAAAAAAGAATGTACTAAAGATCAACAAATAGTACAGTACTCTCCCCTTATCTGTGGTTTGGGTTTCTGCGGTTTCAGTTACCCACAGTAAATGGCAGTTCAAAAATAAAAAATAAACAATTCATAAATTTTAAATCATGAGCCATCACCCTGAGTAGGGTGATGAAATCTTGTACCATTCTGATCTGTCCTGCTTGGTACATCAATTATCCGTTTGTCCAGGTTTCATGCTCATTAGTCGTTCAGAAGCCATTTCCTATCAGACTGATTGCTGAGGTATCACAGAGCCTCAGAGCAGTGACACTGGCAATTTGGGTATGCTAAAGAGAAGCAGTAAAGTGCTTTCTTTAAGTGAAAACGTGAAAGTTCTTGATAATAATAATAATAAATCCTGTACTGAGGTTGGTAAAATCCACAGTAGAACAAATTTTCCATCCATGAAATTTTGACAGAAAAAAAAAAAAGAAATTCAAGCTACTTTTGCTGCTGAACCTCAAACTTCAAAAATCATGGATAAGTACCTACTTAAAATGGAAAAGGCATTAAATTTGTGGATAGACAACAGGAACACAAAACACATTACAAGTGATGGCCGTGGACTGCACCAGAAAGCACTGAGCCTCCAGGAAGACCAGAGCCAGAGACTTACTGAAACAGGTGACACTAGCCTTACTGCAAGTGAGGGACGATTACACAGATTCACTAACAGGTTTGAACTGAAAAATGTAAAAATTACTGGGAAGCTGCATTTGCCAATCAAGAAGCCTCTGCCACATTTTTGGCAGAGTTGAAGAGGTTGATAAAGGAGAGAGATCAACATTCACATAACTTTTATTACAGTCTACTGTTAAAATTGTTCCATTTTATTATTAGTTACTATTAATCTCTTACTGTGCCTAATCTGTAAACTAAACTTTACTGCAGGTATTTACATTTAGGAAAAAACACAATATTTATAGGATCGGTTTGAAACTGTTAGTCACTCAGCCATGTTCAACTCTTTGCAACACCATGGACTGCAGCCTGCCAGGCTCCTCTGTCCATGAAATTTTCCAAGCAAGATTACTGGAGTGGATAGCTGTTCCCTTCTCCAGGGGAGCTCCCCAACACAGGGATCAAATGTGGGTCTCCTGCACTGCAGGCAGATTCTTTACCATACTAGAAAGCAGGGAAGTCTAGGACTGGATACCATCTGCCATTTTAGGCATCTACTAAGGGTCTTGGGATGTGTGCAGATAAAGGACTATTACACTGCCTGACTTTATTTCCAACTTGACTTTCATTCATGTTTAAAGTCGAAGTTTTGTATTTTAAAAACAGAATTCATCTTTCAACTATAAATTATTTTCATCAAGATATGAAAATAATTAGACACAAAAACAATTACAATTTCAGTGTGCTAAAAACAACTTGTACAATTCAACAGTCCAAACATTTGCATTTCACTTAAAAAAAGTAACTAAGCATAAACATCATCAAATAATTTAGTCAAATGAAACTCTAAAACCACCTTATCTCTCACAATAGAAATGCTTTTTAGAAAACAGGACATTTTTATCCTCCTTTCCCCTGATCTAAACTTATCCTTCTTTCCCCTGATCTAAACTGTTCTTGGCACATAAAATAACTCACTTCTGTCATGTTCAAAGAGGCAGGCAGAGAGAATGAGATAAGAGTAATTATATCAACCCAGAGACTCTACACAGAACACTTCTGCATTCTAAAATAAGTCAGAGTAAACAGATTTTTTCATTCTAGAGATTCTTTTCTAACAAAATGGCTGGCTTTGGGGATAAAAGTTAACCATTTTTGAGTGGAATCCAAATATTTGTTTAAATGAGTATTATTTCATGGCAAATTTATAGGGAGTAAAGGGAAAGCAATGGCACCCCACCCCAGTACTTTTGCCTGGAAAATCCCATGGACGGAGGAGCCTGGTAGGCTCCAGTCCGTGGGGTCGCTAAGAGTCGGACACGACTGAGCGACTTCACTTTGACTTTTCACTTTCATACATTGGAGAAGGAAATGGCAACCCACTCCAGTGCTCTTGCCTAGAGAATCCCAGGGACAGGGGAGCCTGGTGAGCTTCCGTCTATGGGGTCGCACGGAGTCGGACACGACTGAAGCGACTTAGCAGCAGCAAACAAAATACTTAAACATCATATTTAGAATAACATGTTGAGAATAAGAACAATTAGAGAAGGTGAAATAATATATAGGTATTATTTTTTATTATTTAGTATGTATGTCAAAAAGAGGACAAAATTATAGCTTGGTATGACTATATTAAATGTACTTTACTCCTGAATTTTTTTTAATCTACATACTTTTGCAACTTTAGATTTCTTAATCCAACAACAAAGAGTTAAGGGAACAAAGAAACCCTCAAATTTAATGAATAATTATATAAGCTCATAGCAAATATTCCCCACAGTGCAGCACCTAGAAAATCCATCAAAAGGCGGGAAATTGTTAGGGAAACTGTATTAGGTGCCTGAGGCAGTCTTTCTCCATAATTTTAGAAATATGACTAAACTATAGGGAAGTTCTAAAAGGGTTATAGGCATGTGTTAAGAAAGAGAGCAATCTTTAACTGAAAGAATACGGAACAATCTTTCAAAGTCTCTAGAAAGTCACATTATTTGTTATTACAAGTTCTAATTCCTTCAAAGTATTTTCTCTAGAACCTTCAAATTTGAAGCAAACTTTTCCAAGGGCATATATGATAACAAAACACTTACTCATTTCTTAATTGTATTTCTAAGTGTTAATAGCTTAAGGAACCTGTATCAATAGGATGTTATATTCAAATATACTTTTAAAGTCAAAGTTGCTCAGTCATGTCCAACTCTTTGCGACCCATAGACTATGGACTACTACTACAGTCCGTGGAATTCTCCAGGCCAGAATACTGGAGTGGGTAACCTTTCCCTTCTCCAGGGGATCTTTGCAACCCAGGGATCAAACCTAGGTCTTCCGCATTGCAGGCGGATTCTTTACCAGCTGAGCTACAAGGGAAATATAGTGCCAAACTGAGTAATGAATAAAACTTTTTTGAAATATAATCACTGTTATCAGTACAAAAGCCCAAGGGAATTGATTATTTTGGTATTTAGCTTCCAGGCATTATTTCTAAACATTAAATTTACACACAAAAGCCTTTATGGATAACAATACATTCTGTATCTTTAGAAGTCCCAACTATTCTAATTATACCAAATTAAAAATGAATACTATTTTTCAACTCAAAGGAGCAATGATGATACAGTATTTCACCAGTATTTTTACTTTTCTATTAAAAACACAATGCAAAAGCACATTTATCATACCTTTATGAATTTTGATAAAAAAACTGTGTACTTAATTCTTAAGTTAAGAGAGGTTAGGTTAGTAGAGTGTTAAGAACACAGGTTACTGATATAGATAGATATAGACTGAAAAACCCTGGGCAAAGCAATTAACACTTAAATCCCCAGTTTCCACCTCATTAAAATGGGGTTAAACAGGAACCTTTATGAGTTAATAAGATTACAAATAATACATGTAGATTGTAGCAAAAAATGTGACATAGAGCAAGTGCTAAATAATAACTAAAATTATTAAGCTGTTTATAAGCAGTATCCTTATATCTGAAATTGAGCTTCACAGTGCTATAAATAATATGTAAGTCTTGGATATGAAGTTGTTACATGACACACTATCCTTGTTGTCTAATTGGGATTCAATTAAATACTATCAAGGAAATCACATCAATTTGAAAAATCAGTAATTTTTTAATTAAACTTTCCCAAGAAACATTCCTCAATTAATTACTAGCTAAAAGCAATCTTTTGCTCTTCCATAATTTTCAAAGACCCTATCATAACTTGGAGGTACTTGCAGATCTGTATACTGTGTTCTTGTGCTCTATTTATCTAGTCTACCTTTTTGAAAACAGAAGCATACTTATTCTTCAGGTTCCAGCTCAGTGCCACCCCTTCTGTAAGATCTTCCCTAAGTCCTAAAAGTAATTAAATAAATCAATCCTTTCTCTAGGTTCTTATAACTTTTTGACTTCACAGGGTATGGCATATATTATAGAAACTAACATGCTTTTTCCCCAGAGAACAATGTGTTCCCTGACAGGAGAAATCTATTAATTTATATATATAATAGGCTCTAATTTAAAATACATTTAACCAACCTGAGTATATAATATGGAATTTATAACAGCTGTAATGTAAATTCCTAATTGTTTTTTTTTTCTTTATACTTTCTTCTTTTCTGGTTGCAAATTTCATGAGCCTTAAAGATATATGATCATTAATAAACTAGGATGCTATCTTAGATTGTGAATAGCAGAAAACTATAGTTATTGATTCATTACAACCAAAATTTGTAAGTTCTACTATATTTTAATATACTGAGTTTCAACGAAAATCAAGAATTTTAAAAAGTGAGAATTTCTCTCTCAACCTCACTCATATATAAAATTAAAATGCCTTGCAAAGAGTTTAGATTTTATAGGAAGGGAGAATAAAAAAGAAATATACATTTTAGATGCAAATTGCTAAAAAAAACATTTTTAACTGAATCACTACTTGGGATTATTTTTATTTCTTGGAAGACTACATAGTTTACATAATTTAGTGGCAGGCAATGGCACCCCACCCCAGTACTTCTGCCTGGAAAATCCCATGGACGGAGGAGCCTGATGGGGTCGCTAAGAGTCGGACACGACTGAGCGACTTCACTATCACTTTTCACTTTCATTCATTGGAGAAGGAAATGGCAACCCACTCCAGTATTCTTGCCTGGAGAATCCCAGGGACGGGGGAGCCTGGTGAGCTTCTGTCTATGGGGTCGCACAGAGTCGGACACGACTGAAGCGACTTAGCAGCAGCAGCAGAGAAAAAAATAAAATTCTTCACAGGCAAGAAAAACAAATTTTCTCTTATCACAAAATACTAATTGAACAGCAAACTAACATGAGGTATTCTAATATAGAAAAAAATATAGAGAGAGCTTCCATTACAATAGAAATCTAGCAACATAAAATATATGTTCAAAGTAAGGAGTTTAAATGTTTAAAAATAATCTGTCTCCATTTAACCCAAAATTCAGGTGATATCCCAGATGAATAGAAAGAAAACCTCATTAAAAGAAAAGTTACTTACTATCCTTATTGTTTCTTTTCTCTGGGGCCCTTTGTCTCCCACTGGGTATTTCCAACAATGCTGAATATTTGCTCCTTTTGTCAATCACTGCATTATTCCATATTGGAATTAGGACAGTAGGGAAATGGCAACCCACTCCAGTGTTCTTGCCTGGAGAATCCCAGGGACGGGGGAGCCTGGTGGGCTTCCATCTATGGGGTCACACAGAGTCGGACACGACTGAAGTGACTTAGCAGCATTGGTTGTCCAAATTTTTTAAAATTAATAATTGAAAGGGGCTTTGGGTACTTTCAGTTAGTTGGAACGTCATGCCAAGGTTGTAAGTTCAAATTTCCAAAATTACAAAACCTAGTCAAATCAAAACAAAACAGAAAAAACAATATACATTTTGGGAAAAAAAAAACCTCATGATACTCCTTCCTTCCTACCCCTAAATCCTGTGTACACACTAAGAAGCCTTTGAACTAGGCTTAACTGGACTGAAGCAATTACAAAGTCAGTTTTTCATTTTAAAATTAAGTGTATATAATGACTCAGTAAGTGGTAATAGTATTTTACCAACAAGGACCTGTACCTTTTCATTTTCAAATAAAAGCAAGGAGGTTAAAAAGCAGGGAATGAATATCACTTTTATTTGCTACAACTGCTCTTATTTAAAACACAAAAACACTTTAAGGCCACCACAGACTTGACATAACATCTTTAATATCAAAGCAGCTTACAATGAAAACCATGACTCCTACATATTAAAAAATGCAACACTGCTAAGGATTTCAGGAATATGAACTATTCAAAATACTGGCTTCAAGCTGCAGGATCCACATGCCAAGAAAGCAAATTGGAATTCCAATGTGATGATCTGTTACTAAATGATGTTGTATGAGTGTGAGGAGAGCAGTATATACTGGTCCCTTGCCCTTTTAAAATACCACTATGACTTCCTGTTTATCATTTCAAATGTCACAAGCTGAGTACAGAAGGATATTAAATCAGGGCATCCTGCTCTGCCTTCAGAAGCAATAAAAGTTCTCCCTTAAAAAAAACAAAACTGAATTAGAAGTTAAATGGTCTTAAAAGTGCTGGTTAAGCTGGCTATAAAATGAAGAGCCTATTCATTCTTTGGTTTCTGATAATTAACATTAAAACCAACAACAAAAAAACACACTATCCTAAGTTGACAATTTTTATTGAGGATCTTTTAAAGTTACCTAAAGGTTTAAAAAATTATTTATTACTCGATTTTTACAATGCATTAGAGAAAAATAATCTAAATAAAAAGTACAAATTTATAAGAGACTTACAGGTCATAGTGCTGAACCTGTAACTATAGAAGCCCATAATGTGGGTTATGCTTGAGTATGGAAACCAAACAAAAAACAGAAACATTATGCCTCTTTCATACTTGGACCAGTGTTTGCTGTTTCTAGGTTTCAGACATAAAGGAAGAAAATACGAATGCGGAAACATTTCAAACTTTTGAGATTTTAAAATCATTTTACAGAAACAAGACAGGGAAGGGGAAGAATAGAAGGCATGCTTAGGATGACATGAGCAAGAACAAAACCCCTTCTGGTTCTATCAGCACAATTCTGCAAGGTATTCTCGACTCTAGAATTGAGACAACTTGAAAAATTCATTAATGATTAGCATCTAATAGGTGAGTTTACACTTTACAAATAATATTGCTAATTTTAAAAACAAGAACAACAGTATCAATATAAACACTTAGTTCATCACTCCGTTCTCTTGAAAGTTTCTTCACTTGGTTTCCTAGATACTATACTCTCTTGGTTTTCTTTCTCCTTCACTATCTACACTTTCTCAGTCTATTTATTCTGTCTCTCTAAGATCTAAACTTACAGTGTTGTGGAGTGCTCAGTCCTCTTCTCTAGCAATTTATAATTACTTTGAACTTTGGCTACTTCCATTTCTGGGAATGACAGACCAAGGTACTAGTAGATAACATGATTAACCCTTCCTTCAAAAAACAAAATAAAGCAAAAATGAAAACTGGGCACACTACAAAAAACCTTCTCTGAAGGTAAAGCAGAGTAAATGCAAGAAGGCAGACTCTGATGCAGTGTCAAAGCTCACTAGGAATACAGATGGAAAGCTGTACAAATACGTCACAATCTCTTCAGAATGTAACCTCAAACTAACTGCATTCTTCATGGTTCAGGAGCAGTGGCCAAGGAACACAGGGAACAGTGATGCCTAGGTACACTACCCGCTCAGAGAGCAGGGGAAACCCAGAAGAGATGGAACCATGCAAGGGGTTCTGAAACTTGAACAACTCATCAAAGAAACAGTCTCAGATCATCTCACCAAAAGGCAAAAGATCCGAACTGAAGCTAAAGGTGCCATCCAAGAAACACTGTTTGCAATTCAAGTGAAAGTCACTCAGTCATGTCCAACTCTGCCACCCCACGGATTATACAGTCCATGGAATTCTCCAGGCCAGAATACTGGAAAGGGTAGCCTTTCCCTTCTCCAGAGGATCTTTGCAACCCAGGGATCGAACCCAGGTCTCGAGCATGGCAGGCAGAATCTTTACCAGCTGAGCCAAAGTTTGAAATAAAAGCCTACTCCAAAAGTTGACTGAAAAAGCCACCATTCTCTGCAGAAGAATAACCAAACCCTGAATCTCTATCATTTAATCTTCGTAAAGTTCAGAGTACAATTCAGAATTATACAGCATATGGTACTTCCCTGGCAGTCCAGTGGCTAGGACTCCATGCTTCCACTGGCAAGGGGCATGGGTTCGATCTCTGATAAGGAAATAAAGATACCTCAACATGCTGCACAGTGCAGCCAAAAACAAAACAAAACAAAACCCCCCTCAAATTACTCAGCAGATGAAGAACCAACAAAAACAACCATCTTTTCCTCTCTGAAAGCAAAAATGGCTATTATCCCTATCCTATGATGCTAAAAGGAGAAGGCACTCTTGCCTGGAAAATCCCATGGATGGAGGAGCCTGGTGGGCTGCAGTCCATGGGGTCGCTAAGAGTTGGATACGACTGAGCGACTTCACTTACACTTTTCACTCTCGTGCGTTGGAGAAGGAAATGGCAACCCACTCCAGTGTTCTTGCCTGGGGAGTCCCAGGGACGGGGGAGCCTGGTGGGCTGCTGTCTATGGGGTTGCACAGAGTTGGACACGACTGAAGCGACTTAGCAGCAGCAGTAGCAGGAGCATGATGCCAAAAAAAGAAAAGAAAAAGAAAATCCTTTCAATGGATTAAAATCTTATGAGATAAATTAAAAAAAAAAAAATCCCAGCACAGAAACAATAAAAACTGTTAACTGATTCAGTCACAGAACATCAGTCACTGGGTGAAAAGACCACAGGATATTCACATAGTCTCAAAGTTACCATTTTACAGATGAGTTAACAAATGCTAAAACAGAAAAAGGAGCCTTTAAAAGGGAGGAATCTGTCAGACAACATCTAAACCAACTGTTTGGAACTCACCATTGCCAGTAAGGGATAAACATGTATGTGATACAATGTATTATTATTATTACACCATAACATTACAATTTTCCTTTAGTTTTGAAATATTTTCCAAAAAATTAGAGGGAAATACAAACAAAAGGAAAAAAATTGCAAAAAGGTGTATTTTTACAAATCAGAGAGCGAAGAATGAAAACAGCTGCCTTGCTATCTGTTCACTCTTCTTACCAGGAAGAAACTCAGGGGAAGATAGAAGATGGAGTTTAATGTGTAGTTGAAAATCTAGGTATAAGTTGTATATAACTTAGAAACAGGCCATGATGGAGCACTGCTACTGCTGCTAAGTCGCTTCAGTCGTGTCCAACTCTGTGCGACCCCATAGACAGCAGCCCACCAGGCTCCCCCATCCCTGGGATTCTCCAGGCAAGAACACTGGAGTGGGTTGCCATTTCCTTCTCCAATGCATGAAAGTTAAAAGTGAAAGTCAAGTCGCTCAGTCATGTCTGACTCTTAGCGACCCCATGGACTGCAGCCTACCAGGCTCCTCTGTCCATGAGATTTTCCAGGCAAGAGTATTGGAGTGGGGTGCCATTGCCTTCTCCAATGATGGAGCACAAGACAAAGCAATTCTAACAGCTGATAAAGCGCAAAGGATGCTTTTAATAAGAGATTGAAACATGAAAAAATAGAAAAAGAATGGAACAAAAGGTGAAAGAGTTTTAACACGGAGAGGAGTAGCAGACAGAGCAAGATCTCACATATAAATTATCAGTGTATATGAATACTTAGCATAAAGAAAATTAATGGCCTCAGAGAAGTGAAGGAAAAAAACTTAACTGGGTATATTTAGCTGTGAGGAAATAAAGAATCTGAAAACTTATCACACATCTTTGGACCTTTTTTCCTTAGAGAGAAAGCTTCATGTTTATTATATTACCTCTTTAATGGTGGCTCAGATGGTATGGTAAAGAATCTGCCTACCAATGCAGGAGACTCAGGTTCGATCCCTGGGTCAGGAAGATCCCCTAGAGGAAGAAATGGCAATTCACTCTAGTATTCTCCCCTGGGAAATCCCATGACACAAGAGCCTGGTGGGCTATAGTTTATGGGGTTGCAATGCGTCGGACACGACTGAGCAACTAACTCATCCAATCTTTAGGAGATAAGAGTCTACATATATTTCAGAAGTTCTCATTTTAATGAAGGAGTATAGTGAAATGGCTAACACTATCAACTTTATAGTTAGTTACAACTAGATCATTACCTAACAGCCACTGGACCGAGAACAAGCTGCTGAACTTCTCTAAGCGTGTTTCCCACTCTGTAAGATGGAGATAATGATATCTACCTCATGAGATCGTGAATATAAAACACACAATACAGTGCTTGGCACATACTAAAGAATAAAAACTAGTTATTTAACCCTTATTATTGAGAAAAAAGATTTCTTGTAAATTTTTATTAATTTCATTCTATGCTTTAATTTTACTATCTCCTTCTCTAAACAACCTAGAGATCTAAGTCAAAAAGCTACCTTAATATCCAAAGAGAAAAGAACTGTTTCAGAAGCCAGTGTATATATACCAGAATCAAAGTTAAAAGTGTGAATACTATTAGAAAAGGCAGCAAGATTTCTTTCACATTCATACTTTATAGGCTATAAAACTGGAATCTATCATTTTATAGTATCATAAAGACCAGGCAATTTTTTTCCTTGACCAGAAAAAACAAACTCTTATTTCTAAAAATATCTCAGGTTTTCTTCTTAAGGAAGTCCTCTTGCAACAAAATACCCTATTATCATAGAAAGCAAGTATAAGACAAGACCATAAAAATGTAGTGGTATATGAGCCGAGGAAAAAATTCATGTGGAAAAATGAGTAAGAAAAGGTTTTTACTTCAAATTTAATTGAGACTGTGAGCTTTCTGTTTTGTGACTATTTCTTTGATACTCTCATGTACATGATAAAACATTCCCTTAAAAAATTACAAATGATCTTTCAATTTAAAAATGTTTTATGTATGTGCTTCTTTTAGAAAGAAAAGCAGACCAATTTTGTAAAAACCATAACTGAAGAATGAAATTTGACAAGTAAGGAAAGCAAACATATAGACTTACTCTTTTTCTAGTTTTTATATTTAGATTTAATCCATTTTTTTAAACAGCACTGTGAAAGTTGAAGGTAGAGTATCCAAATTAAACTACCCTAACCACTGACACTGACTCAATAAATATACATACTATTAATTTTATGAATTCAAGGACTATATCAGGCAATGAATTTTAGCTTTCTATGAGGCAACAATTCCATAGTGGTCTTTTATAAACACAAGGAAAAATAGAAACAAACAAAAACTATAATCATGACAGTAATCTTATAAACCTATGAACTTTATCAGTGAGTCTGATTTTCTACTGCTGATGAGGTTTAAGAATTACAGAAAACAAGTTTCACATATAGATCAAATAGGACAATTTTGTTTCTAATTAACTAAATTAAATTCATTATTGAGTTATGGAAGGGATGTATTTTAAAGATTAATGAATATCTTTTGTTTCTAAACTCCTGATATAATGCACAGAGGCTTACTGTATATAATCCATCCTTTCCACAGTAAAATAAAATCAGCAATTATATAGTAGCTCAAAGCCTCTGAATAATTTAGGACTACAAAAATGACTATTCAGAAGAAATTACAGGGAAAAATTTAGGTAAGGAATGTAATTTAGTAAGGAGCTTGGTTAAGAGAAAGTGAAAGACAACAGCACAAATCAAAACTTCTTACCTTAGTGTTATCCTCAAAAATCTCTAAAGATTTTATTTCTCATAGGAATTTTATGGGAAAAAAAGTCTAAATGATTTATAAAACAAAATGATGCAAATAATAATTAAGAGTCAAATATAGAGTATTTTGAATGAATGGCTGGACAGTAAGAGTATTAAAACTTATGACATATCAAATGGATTCCATGAATTTTATGGTCCTGTGAAAAACAATAGAAATTAAGGGAAAAAAGCCACAAAAATCATACCTCACACCAAAGAATCATGTCCTACATCTGTTTCTATTCAGATTAACTATGGTAACTTTGTCTTTTAGGACACTTTATCATTCTTTCAAAAGGAAAAAACAGTGAGAAGCTTTGATAATCTAACTCAATTAAAATATTGTTAGAGATTTCTCTTGCTCTTTTATCTATCTCAAAACTTAGAAGTTCTACCAAAATGTAATAGTCAAACATACATGCAAAATGACCCTGCAATTAAGGTAATTGCTGGTACCAAATGTTGTTTTTAAGTTCTTCAATAAAACAGTCTTCCAGACATTTAATAGTATGTCATTTGGTAAATGAAAGTTTCCACAAAGAACAGTGAGAAGACCTAAAAATTATGCTAGCAAAGAGTCTGGCTGAAAGAAATGAAAATACGGATCATTTTGCTCCAATACTAATTTTATTTCAAGTTACTACAGAGCTGAATAAAATGGTGATGCCACCACACAAAAATTTATTGAGCTGGCAATAGGCAAAGCATGCTGTCAGCCACCAATATCACCATCCACATTACCAAGCAACAGGAACTTAACTTAGACTTCATGCCTAAACTTTTTGTAAAAATAAAAACCTTAGGCATGAAGCATTATTAAATATAAATGAGTTTAATCTGGCAGTTTTGACTCAAATTAATCTAGTACTTTAACAACTTCAGTAAAAAACATAAAATAATGCAAACAAATCTAATTTTCTAAACGTAGTGCTACATTCTTCACCAAACAGATCCACACCAACAAGCCTTAGCCAACTCACAGTTCTATTCAATGAGTAACACCGAACACACATACACAAAACGCAGCTGACAGGAGACATGGAAACACACATATACACAACTCCGCATAAGTTCTTACCTTCATGGCATGAATTTCTTCGAGCAATCGTTGTGCTCGTCTTTGGTTTTTTAACAGTGCATCTTCGGTACCCCTGCAAAAGACACATTATAACATGTAGCCAGAAAAAAGCATTCGTTTTAGACTAGTATCATAATAAAAAGTCTCTCCATTTCTTTTGGAAAAGCTTAATAATCTCTAAATAACAAGCATTCTGTCATTCTGCACTGCCCTTTCCCCCATCCAACACATACTCCAACTTCATCAACAAACCCAAGATTTTGGCATTATATTAATGACTATTATCACTGATAGCTTGTCTCCTAATTCCTTAATAGGAAAGCCAAATAACACTTTCCAGTCAATTAACAGCACACTGCATTTCATATAAGCGATAAGCTTGGACATAATTAAATGAAAATTTGTTTTCTGGAACTAAATAAATACCTAAAGAAATTAAATATATAATTGTATCAGAGGAGGGCTACCTTATGAAACACACACACAAAAACAAGAAATTAACCAGAAACAAAACATGTTTGAAGACTTTGTAAGTATTCATGCTTTAAAGCATAAGAAGTACAAATAATATACTTCTGTTCTCATACTAGTGATACCAAAAATATAAAACATTATTTTTTCAAAAAAATTAAATGGAACACAATGTTTTGACAAATACTTCCAAAAGGTACTAAAGATTTCAAATTAATCAGCAATTCAAGGAATATGGTGATATAAAATCTTCATAAAAGATTCAGAGTATCACTTGATTTGCTAACCTATATGAAAAGCATCTTAAAAGAATAACTTCTAATAACATAAAATACATAAATAACTTCAAAGACTTTTCAGTTTGACAAAGCCAAAAGAAGAGTTTTGAAAACAGAATTTATCATATGTCTTAAGTGAATATGGTCCGAACTATGTAAGCACATGCCGACACAGCACATTTTACTTCACTCAAGATCTATCCACATATAAAACAAAGTGCTGTAAGAGTAAGAAATTTAATTACTCCTCTAGGCCCCACCCTCAAATTTTGTAAATACTGAACAAAAACAACTTTCGACATTTTGTTAGTCACAGGACCGTAATGTTAAATGACTAACTTTTTTGACTTCAGTCTGCCAACACTTCTGACAAGTTTTCGGATAACCAAAACCCGGATTCTCTTCACTTCTTTTCTCATCTTCACAACCTTCAAGGAATAAAGCCAAAATTAGAGAGAGTCTTAATTCAAGAGGGAATATACCTTATAGTGAATACTAATAATGCAGAATATGCCTGCCACTTCGGCAGAGTTTCGTTTAACTATATTTATAGCTTGATGAAATCTAACTTCTTCCGTAATAGTGAAGGAATAAGAAATAAATCAACATTCTAAACAAGTGTATGAGGACTTACGAGAAACATCTCATGATTTAAAACACAAAACACAGCATCCCCAGTGGCTAGTGTTTTAAATTACACTTATATCTTGTTGGGTTTGGCACACAATAAACTGTGAACTCACTGAGATCAGAGACCATCATATTTATCTCTAAATCCTTGTGGTTTAAAACAAAGCTTCACCTATAAACTGTAGGAATTTAATTTACTGAATGAGCATTTGTATTAACAAAAGCAAACGCATGAAAGTGATTTTATTTTACTTATTTTTAGCACATCCCTTTCATTTATATTTAACAAATCATTTTAAGCATAACTTGAAAAACACAAGGGCAGACACCATGCAGGCACACACAGACACCCCATTCGAGAACAATGCTGAGCGCTAAGAATCAAAAAAACCATAAACAAAACACTGTTGGCCAAGAGAAAGAAAAATTCTAATGATAAACAACTACATGTTATTAGTGCAATGGGATGCTACCATTCTGAGTTCCTGTTTTCTCCATCATTGTTAAGAGGCATACATATATAATTCCTCCTATAATGTCCTTCACCCCATTCTCCACTTTAAGAAATACATGACATTCGGTTTGGATATATCATTCCTGTGAAATCTTCAACGACTTTTTCAGCAGGAGAGTCATTCTCTCCCTGGAGTTCCCACTATACCTGTAGGCAGCACCTACCACGGCACTGTCACTAATTGCTCGTAAAGTGGTCTTTTTCTATAACCTCCTGAAGGGCAGGGCCCTTGCAATATTTACATAATGTTTTCTGTGCCTTGCAAGCAAGAGTGTCTGGCATGTACAATTCTCAAAGTCTTCTTGCCAAAATAACAGTAGCAACATCATTCTGTTTT
Source organism: Tragelaphus eurycerus (assembly GCA_935064755.1). Classification (NCBI taxonomy): domain Eukaryota; kingdom Metazoa; phylum Chordata; class Mammalia; order Artiodactyla; family Bovidae; genus Tragelaphus; species Tragelaphus eurycerus. Next base: position 2,721,282 of record CAKXYN010000080.1, read on the forward strand.
TACAAGGCTCTTGTATTTAGCTTTACTTTTTTACCCTTCATTAATATCATTCATCCCCTTATTCACTGACAATATGGGCGACCAACCCACAATTTCTCTCCACCATAAGTTTTGCCATTATTCTGGGTGATGCAGATGTCCACTTGAATAATCTACCCAATATTATAGCCTCATTCCTTGATTTCCTCCTTTCTAATGGCTTAATCTGTTCCATCACAGCCACCCACTTTCATGGTCGCACTGTAGTCCCTGTCATTGTTCATGATTATTCCATTTCTAAAACCATCAATTTAAATTCTATACACTGAGATCAAAACTTCTTTCAGCTTGCATGTTCAACCCCAGCCACCACAAAGGTGTTACGATTTCACTGAAATCACCAGTTCAATGACCCCTATACTTTTCCTCAAATGATTAGTCCTTTCTATTTTCCTTCTCTTCTCTAGTTTAGGTACATAACCAACACTTGCCAATATATTATACTCTTCCCTCTGGTTAGTGAATCCTTGATAAAAACAATATTCTGAGTTCTTTATCACAGTACCCCAAGAGCCATGAAACATTTGAGATATTCTATCTACTTGATATCTATCATAATTAACCTCAAATGAGTCCTTACTCTTCTTATCATACATAAATACATACTTTGGTCAATTCACTTTACAATCATTATTCTAAATCTGTGCCTGCTTTCCTAAAATATCTAACCTTTCTCTTCCTCTCCTTCTCAATTTCATGAAGAAAATAAATATCAGATGGGAACCATCATCTTTCTACTATCATGAATGTAAATTTACTTGCATCACCCATCCCCTCTATTAATAAAGTTATGCTATGCTATGCTATGCTATGCTAAGTCATTTCAGTCGTGTCCGACTCTGTGTGACCCCAGAGACGGCAGCCCACCAGGCTTCCCCGTCCCTGGGATTCTCCAGGCAAGAACACTGGAGTGGGTTGCCATTTCCTTCTCCAATGCACTGCATGCCATCACATGCATGCTAAATCATATCCAACTCTTTGTGACCCAAAGGCTATAAGCCCGTCAGGCTCCTCTGTTCATGGGATTTTCCAGACAATAATACTGGAGTGGGTTGTCATTTCCTCCTCCAATTCCCAACCCAGGGATTAAGCCCGTGTCTCCTGTGGCTTCTGCACTGGCAGGCAGATTCTTTACCACTGAGCCACCTGGGAAGCACTTAATAAAGTTACAATATAAGAAATATTACTAAACTTTTCTGAGGTTAATCTTCTAACTGTATTTTGGATCCCATCCTTTTCTGCCTTCCTAGAATGCTCACTACAAACTATGCATTTACTCTAGCATTGTCAATCTCTTAAATGGATGTTTCTCACTCATTTTTAAAAAACTGGGGTACAGTTGCTTTACAATGCTGTGTTAGTGGTATACAACAAAGTGAGTCAGTTACATGTGTATATATATATTTCCCTTTCCTTTTGGAGCTCCCTCCCCCCTTTCCACCCATCTGGGTCACCACAGAGCACTGAGCTGAGCTCCCTGTGGTACACAACAGGTCTCCACGAGCTATCTATTTTACACATGGTAGTTTATCTATGTCAATTCCAATTTTCCAATTCATCCCCCACATCCGTCCCCACCCATTGTCCACAATGATTTTTGATCATGTTTGAGTCATTTTCATCAAAAACAGAAACAAAACAACCTCACTACAAAGTTTACAGGAAGCATCGTCTCTCTTCAACTGCCCGAGAGTCAGGTTTTTTAGAGATGTTCAAACAGATCACTCCATATGTGCATGCCATACAATTCCAGTTTAATTTCTGTGTCCACCAGTCTACTAAATGCTGTCACAAAGACACCAATGACTTCTAAAAGTCCCTGAAGCCAACAGGAATTTTTCAGACTTATTTTGCTTGAAATTTCAGCAGCATTTGATACTGATGAATACTTTCTCCTTCTTAAAATACTCCCGTTTGGCTTGTATACCAGAATACTTATTTTGGTTTTCCTTCTTCCTCTCTAGCCACTTTATCTTCGTCTTCTTTGAAGACACATCCACATCTAATTAGTCTTGAACTGATTAGGCCAGCTCTTCCTTTCAAGATATATTTTTTAGCCCTAAGTGATCTTATGTGTATATACAGTTTTAATTTGCCACCTAAGAAAGATGACTCAAATATTTCTACAATTAGCTGAGATCTCCACTTTAGCTCCAGACCTAAATGTGTAACTGCCTACTTAACATTTCAAGTATGCTTAAAAACATCTCCAACTCACACTGAACCCATCTATTCACTCCCAACTGGATCTCTCTTTTTGGTCTTTCATATTTAAGGGAACAGAGCAATTTTTAAAATTATAAACCTAACTTTCTTTTCTAAATCCCTCACAATGAATCTATAAATAAGTCCTAATAATTTTATTTCCTAATTATCTCCCAAATTGTACCATTTTTCCTTCTATGTTGATTCTCTTGGCTCTCTTGGCTGAGTTACTGCCAACTAGTTTCTCAATATCCATTTCTGTCCTTCTCCGATCAGTTATCCACAACTCAATCAGAATACATTTTTTAACACTTAGATCTAATATAACACCTTTACTTAACTCTCTTCAGTTCAGTGGTTTCAGCTGTTCTTAGGATGGCCACAAGTGCCATCTTTCAGTCCATTCTCACCATGCTTACAACTGCCACCAATCTTTACACCTGCTGTCCTCTCTGTTAGGAGTACTCTTTCTCCTCATGTTAGCTTGTTAACATCTTATCTGATTTGGCCTAATTGTCATTTCTCAGTAAAGTGTCTCCTGGCCTCCCTCAGAGGGTCAAAAAGTGTTTACAGAATTATCTTGACCCTTATTTTAATATTTTACTTTTAATCTGATAATGCTTAATGTGTCTTTCTCCCTCTAGGCTATAAAGTCCATAAAAGTAAAATATCTGGTTTTATTCAACATTGTATCTTAACAGTCAGCATAGCAGATGACATACAACACATGTTCAATATTTGTTAAGTAAATGAACAGAAAAGGAGCAGTGCTCCCATGATCATTCACTGTTTCTAAACAGTAATATTTTAACAGAATATAATCAGATTTCCACTATCTACATTAACCTCTTTAGAATTTGTTTCAAAGTTAGATCTATTTAGGAAAAAAAAAAAATACTTGCATAAACAAAAAGCCACTGAGATGAGGTTTAAGTGCAAAATAAACTGCTACATTTCATAAGCAGCCTAATAGTGGATTATGATCCATTTCTGAAAGTCAAGTCATTCATAAAGTGAATAGCAAGTGATAAATTATGCATTAAAATATATTAACAAATGTTTCCAATTGCTGTACCCTGTAGGTACAGGAGAAGATTATCCATTTGCTAACTGCTGTTAACCAAACTTAATAAACTGCAGGAAGCAGAACCGGTCCTCAGTTACATTCCAATCATGGGAAAGCTAGACTCCAATTTTAAAACTCCAATTTAAGAAGCACTATGTTTGTCATTACTGCATAAGGGAATTCTGAAAAGCAAAGGGAATGCTTCATGTGCTTAGTTTCATGCCGATGCCAAAAAATGCTTTTTTAGCCTATTAAATTTTTCAGTTATTTGGTAACTTTACTAAAAACTTACCAAAGTAAGTTTTTTAGTATACCAAGTATACTTAAAAAATACATATATTCACTTCATATAAAAATGGAATTATTACTTTTATTTTCCTCATACTATTTGTCTCAAACACTTAGCTTTCTCCAAGCACTTAAATTTATTTTTGCACAACTGACAAACAGCTACCAGTAGCCCTTTACTTAGAATTTAAAAGGCTGCCAATTCATTTGTCACCCAGGAATTATGAAGCTGGTTGACAGATATCCCAGACATCAACAAATAGTCCTCAGACACCCAGTACTGTCAGAAGGCCAATGTACTGCTTAAGGGCAACACACTTCGGTGAATTCTTTAACCAAAAGCAAACATAACTGTGATTGTTACAAATGTGAAAAGAGTTTGGGAGGAAATACTGTTTGGGAGGAAAAGAAGGAAAGAGAAATAAAATGAGAAAGAACAAAACAGGAATAATAATGAAAGAAGGGGAAAGTTAAAAAGAAGAGAGGAAAAGGAAAAGGAAAAAAATGTGCTGACTGGAAAGTGACACAATGAAAAAGAAGTAAAAGAGTGTGAAGTCAAAAACTGAAGGACAAAACTCTGTAGTTCATCATTACCAAGACTGTAGCCCACACTGAGTGCTTCTAAGCTGCACAAGAATGCATTCAGTAACTGCAGAGCACAAGAAGAAGAGTTAAGACACACAAACATCCACATCCACACAAAAGACACGCACTCAAAGTGAGGTATCACCTAGAACCTAGGCATAGAGATGCCCTCAGTCAACCTGGTGAAATCTGAACACAGTAATGTAAACCTGGATCAACTCTTATGTAGATAGTAGAAAAATTATGATAATTAAATGAAAAGCTCATATACTTGCCGGAGAGGGCAATGGCACCCCACTCCAGTACTCTTGCCTGGAGGGTCCCATGGACGGAGGAGCCTGGTGGGCTGCAGTCCATGGGGTCGCTAAGAGTCAGACACGACTGAGCGACTTCACTTTCTCTCTTTTCACTTTCATGCATTGGAGAAGGAAATGGCAACCCACTCCAGTGTTCTTGCCTGGAGAATCCCAGGCACGGGGGAGCCTGGTGGGCTGCCGTCTATGGGGTCACACAGAGTCGGACACGACTGAAGTGACTTAGCAATAGCAATATACTTGCTCGCAAAAAGACCTTGTGAACATATGAGCAAGACTCAATATAAACACAGGAAAGGGAACCACAAAGATCAAAAGCTGGCAGTATCTGAATCAAGAAGATTTCAGAGAAAAGTTCCCCAGCTCAGAGCCTTGGGGAATAACTCAATTATGGGGACAGATCTTATCATAGCCCAACACTGAATCATTCAACTAAAACCCTTGCTGTGGTAAATGTAAATGTTACTTTGAAATTATGCCTAGTTGGCTATCTGCTAGTCAGTCAATTAGCCAACCTCTTTTGGTAATGTAGTAAATTTGCTACATATATGAATTAGTGAAGTCACTCAGTCATGTCTGACTCTTAGCGACCCCATGGACTGTCTCCCCCATGGGCTGTAGCCTACCAGGCTCCTCTGTCCATGGGATTTTCCAGGCAAGAGTACTGGAGTGGGTTGCCATTTCCTTCTCAAGGGGATCTTCCTGACCTAGGGATCAAACCCAGGTCTCCCCCATTGCAAGCAAATGCTTAACTGTCTGAGCCACCAGGGAAGCCCACATATCAAACTGTATAAATGCAGTATAATAATATGTATCATTCTAAAAGTTACTTTTTCACCTAACACTATTTTTAGAGTTTATCCATAATACCTATAGATGTCTTGCATTGAACTAAAATATAGTACATTGCTTATGCTTTGTTTACATAATATATGAATTAATTTATAACACAAACACATGGTTATTAGAAAACAATTATTCAAAGATCCAGCTGGTCTGGAGAAGCGTACAGTGCCAAGAAAAATCTGAGTATTGCTCTGTTTTGTAAGACACATTAAAACTTCTGTTTACTCATTATTTAGGGCTTCCCCAATAGCTCAGTTGGTAAAGAATCCACCTGCAATGCAGGAGACCCTGGTTCAATTTCTGGGTCAGGAAGATCTGCTGGAGAAGGGATAGGCTACCCACTCCAGTATTCTTGGGCTTCCCTTATGGTTCAGCTGGTAAAGAATTCACCAGCAATGCGGGAGACCTGGGTTCAATCCCTGGGTTGGGAAGATCCCCTGGAGAAGGGAAAGGTGACCCATTCCGGTATTCTGACCTGGAGAATTCCATGAATTGTATACTCCACGTGGTTGCAAAGAGTCAGACACGACTCAGCAACTTTCACTTTCATTTTTCACCTGTCAGACTAGCAAATACAAAAGAATGTAACACATTCTGCTGTGAGACTTTGAGCAGGCACTCATGCATTGCTGGTCGGAATGCAAATTGGTATAATCCTTCTGGGGGAAACTGGCAATATCTAACAAAATCCCACTTCCAGGAATCTGTCCAGAAGACATACCTCCAGCTATAGAAGAAGGCTACACACAAGACTACTCAATGTGGCATTCTTACAAAATGTTGCATAAGAGAGAAAATATTGGATATAAACAAAGCATAAGCAATGTACTATTTTAGATCAATGCAGGGATCTATATGTATTATGGATAAACTCTGAAAATACTGGTAGGTGAAAAAGTAACTTTTAGAATAATGCATAGTATGTGGAAGTGAGAAATAGATTTAAGGGCCTAGATCTGATAGAGTGCCTGATGAACTATGGAATGAGGTTTGTGACATTGTACAGGAGACAGGGATCAAGACCATCCCCAAGGAAAAGAAATGCAAAAAAGCAAAACGGCTGCCTGGGGAGGCCTTGCAAACAGCTGCGAAAAGCAGAGAAGTGAAAAGCAAAGGAGAAAAGGAAAGATATAAACATCTGAATGCAGAGTTCCAAAGAATAGCAAGAAGAGATAAGAAAGCCTTCTTCAGCGATCAATGCAAAGAAATAGAGGAAAACAACAGAATGGGAAAGACTAAGGATCTATTCAAGAAAATCAGAGATACCAAAGGAACATTTCATGCAAAAATGGGCTCGATAAAGGACAGAAATGGTATGGACCTAATGGAAGCAGAAGATATTAAGAAGAGGTGGCAAGAATACACAGAAGAACTGTACAAAAAAGAGCTTCACGACCGATAATCATGATGGTATGATCACTGACCTAGAGCCAGACATCCTGGAATGTGAAGTCAAGTGGGCCTTAGAAAGCATCACTACGAACAAAGCTAGTGGAGGTGATGGAATTCCAGTGGAGCTATTCCAAATCCTGAAAGATGATGCTGTGACAGTGCTGCACTCAATATGCCAGCAAATTTGGAAAACTCAGCAGTGGCCACAAGACTGGAAAAGGTCAGTTTTCATTCCAATCCCAAAGAAAGGCAATGCCAAAGAATGCTCAAACTACCGCACAATTGCACTCATCTCACACGCTAGTAAAGTAATGCTCAAAATTCTCCAAGCCAGGCTTCAGCAATATGTGAACCGTGAACTTCCTGATGTTCAAGCTGGATTTAGAAAAGGCAGAGGAACCAGAGATCAAATTGCCAACATCCGCTGGATCATCGAAAAAGCAAGAGAGTTCCAGAAAAACATCTATTTCTGCTTTATTGACTATGCCAAAGCCTTTGACTGTGTAGATCACAATAAACTGTAGAAAATTCTGAGAGAGATGGGAATACCAGACCACCTGATCTGCTTCTTGAGAAATCTGTATGCAGGTCAGGAAGCAACAGTTAGAACTGGTCATGGAACAACAGACTGGTTCCAAATAGGAAAAGGAGTACGTCAAGGCTGTATGTTGTCACCATGTTTATTTAACTTATATGCAGAGTACATCATGAGAAATGCTAGACTGGAAGAAACACAAGCTGGAATCAAGATTGCCGGGAGAAATATCAATAACCTCAGATATGCAGATGATACCACCCTTATGGCAGAAAGTGAAGAAGAACTAAAAAGCCTCTTGATGAAAGTGAAAGTGGAGAGTGAAAAGGTTGGCTTAAAGCTCAACATTCAGAAAACGAAGATCATGGCATCTGGTCCCATCACTACATGGGAAATAGATGGAGAAACAGTGGAAACAGTGTCAGACTTTATTTTTCTGGGCTCCAAAATCACTGCAGATGGTGACTGCAGCCATGAAATTAAAAGACGCTTACTCCTTGGAAGGAAAGTTATGACCAACCTAGATAGCATATTCAAAAGCAGAGACATCACTTTGCCAACAAAGGTTCGCCTAGTCAAGGCTATGGTCTTTCCTGTGGTCATGTATGGATGTGAGAGCTGGACTGTGAAGAAGGCTGAGCGCCGAAGAATTGATGCTTTTGAACTGTGGTGTTGGAGAAGACTCTTGAGAGTCCCTTGGACTGCAAGGAGATCCAACCAGTCCATTCTGAAGGAGATCAGCCCTGGGATTTCTTTGGAAGGACTGATGCTAAAGCTGAAACTCCAGTATTTTGGCCACCTCATGCAAAGAGTTGACTCATTGGAGAAGACTCTGATGCTGGGAGGGATTGAGGGCAGGAGGAGAAGGGGACGACAGAGGATGAGATGGCTGGATGGCATCACTGCCTCGATGAACGTGAGTCTGAGTGACCTCCGAGAGCTGGTGATGGATAGGGAGGCCTGGCGTGCTGCAGGTCATGGGGTCGCAAAGAGTCGGACACGACTGAGAGACTGATCTGATCTGATCCGATGATAACTGCATTTATACAATATGATATCACACATGTAAAGTGTAATACTATACACTGGTTATGAATATGGGTATATGTTACAAAAACTGTAAAATACATATGAGAAAACACAGAGAATAAGTAACGTTTACTTCTAATGTGGAAAGGAAGGTAGGTGGAATCAAGCATTATTATATGGCAACATACTGATATTTGCTAAATATAGGAAGTAGATTACAAGGATATTTTTTGTATCATTTTTTCCATACATTTTAACTATTTCATAGTTAATAACATTAACTACAGCTTTATACAGAGGACTTCTAATTTGATCAATTGGATGACATCTTATTACTGAATTATATCTTTTATTTCTTATGTGTGTGTTGTGCATGCTCAGTTGTGTCCGATTCTTTGCGACCCCATGGACAGTAGCCCACCAGGCTCCTCTGTCCATGGGATTCTCCAGGCAAGTGTACTGGAGTGGGTTACCATTTCCTTGTCTAGGGGATCTTTCTGACCCAGGGATCGAACCCACATCTCCTGCACTGCAGGCTGATTCTTTACCGCTGAGCAACAATTTAAAAATTCTAGAGTGCTTGGTGATTGTCTACAACTTAATCATGACTGAGTATATACTGCCACCTAGCATAATTTCCTAGAACTGTTAAAGAACCGAACAGAAAATGATTCTTATACTGAATCTAGTTTAGTATTTCATTAAAGAATTATTTTAAAAGTCATCACATATTTAATTATGAAACTGGAGCTTTGCAACTTCAAAAACATATACAAAATCAGTTTTTGACAATAAGCCTTTGCAAATCAGCTTGTTCTCTGGCATTTTAGTTTCTATCTTAAAGGACATGCAAAGCAATTTTTAAATAGATTCCTTGATAATCTGCTATCTAGAACAAAATAATGTCAGTTTCATACAGAAGCCCTTGGTCCTCCTGTGGAATTAAAGTACTTTACCATATCAGAATGTTTCACCTTCTAATTCTCATTTTTATATATCATTACAGCCTAAAGAAACAAATGACTGGAGAAAATCCAGCTCTAGAGCTATTCATACTTTTATCTGCCCAGTAAGTATATAGTACTTATTATTACCCATACACAAGGAAATACGTTAAAGATTAGGGAAGCTACTATAATAAATCAGTTAAATATTCTCTCTTCAAAGTCCACATGAGTACTTTTGAAGATAAAATATGCAACAAATAATCATAAGATTAAGTAAAAAGTGATTATTTTATTTTTTTAAAAAGTAAAGGTAGGAGCTTATATTCTTTCAGAAGACTACATGTATTTTAAGAACCTAGAGTCAGGAAGTGTTCTGTAACTGTTAGCTGTCAGCCTTGGAAAATGACTGGGAAAAAAAAAAGAATTAGGGCTGAACACATTGAAATTTTCGCATAATATAATATTTGTATCTGCAGTCAGGCTTTTATTTTTACAAAAGACATTGTGGGAAATTAAATATACTGTAAATTAGCTGGCCATACAAGTTTTTAAAAGAAAAGACTATAACCTCTGCCCCCCAGAGACAGCCATAATAAGCACAACTGCACATAATTTCAGGCAGTTATATGATCCCTGAAATCTTCCTGAATCTCAGTTATAGGAGAGCTAATAATTCAGTTATCAAGGATCAAAAAAACGATGTCTCAAGTTACTCAGTGAACACACAGGCACTGAGGATATGATGGTGAGCAAAAATTTAGTCAGGTTGAGGGCATAAGAAATCTCTCATGTTCACATACCCCTCATATTAAGCAGTTCTTATAAATGCTAAAATGAAGTAAATAGTGCTACAAAAGCTCACAAAAGGAGCAAATGGAAGTCAAGAACCATTTCCCTGATACAGCAACAAAGAAGTATAGAATGTACTGAGAGGAAAAGGAGCTATGGATAAAAGGAATACCACCTATGCACATGGTAGGGCTATGACTGACAGGGAAGAAAGCCAGTGTGGCTTAAGTTCAGTGCTTAAGGTGCTTAAGGTGAGGAGTGTGGTATAATAGGGGAGAGATTGGCCTTCTTTAGACTGGTCTTGACCAAAAGCAACAGGAAACCACCACATCAGTTTTAAGCAAGAAAACACATGATTATGCATGTTTTTAAGATCACACTCCATCTGTACTACAGAGATGAGATTGAAGATGGGTCAAGTAGTTGGGAGGCAATGACAGCAGTTCTGCTGGGAGATATAACTTGGATTCGGATAGTGGGGATGAAGGAAAACCTAGAGGGGTGGGATAGGGGTGGGAGGGAGGCTCAAGAAAGAGGGGGCTGATTCGAGTTGTTGTATGGCAGAAACCAATACAGCACTGAAAAGCAATTCTCCTCTAATTCAAAATAAATAAAATTTTTTTAAAGGGGCAAAAAGTAATGGAAAGACATGAAACAAAACAGTGAATCTGGACATCACTATTGCTGTTTCAACAGAAACATTACTAAATTGATTAGTTGTGTCTGCAACTAGTGTTTGTAGAGAATTCTTTCACTAACTTAAATGATTGGCATTGATATGTTATTGAAAAGGCGTATTAACCTCAATAATCACTTTACAACAGTCATGGAAAGACTTTTGTGTCTGTAATTGGTATCTGTTACATTTCTGAGCCCACTTTGTATTCCTGAGAAATAAAAATATAATGGGAGGAATATTTTATATAACGAGTATTTTAACTTTTTATAAAGTTTGAGATTTTAAACTATCAACAAAGGATATTGAAAATAAATGTACTTTTACTTTAAATTACAAAAAAACCCCCAAAAAAAAAAAAAAAAAACAGTGAATCTGAACTCTTTTTCATGTATATATTTCTTCCTTAAAGAAGTTAATTCATTTCTTTTAACCAATTTACTATGAGATTGTTTCTCTTCGTTTCTATTAAGCTATTTTATAGTAATGACATTATCTGTCATATCTACTGTATTTTTCTTCTAACTGGTTGTCTCATTTCTTCCCCCTGGGTTTTTGAATTTTTATGTAAGCAATATGTTTTTCCCTTTGTAGTCATTCTCCTATTAATTTTAAATTATAACACTTTTCTTCCACCATCACCACTTTGTCTTTTTTCCCCTACTTTCATATTATAACATATAAGATTTACTTCAGTATGGGATGTATAAACTTCCTAATTTCATTAGTTCATTCAACCATCCAGCAAATATTCATAGACCACACATGGCGCAGGTCATAGACCCAAAAACAAAAAGAGAGAAACAGGTAAACAAATGCTTTCCATGTAGAAAGCATCCCGGTTGCATAAAGAATGGACACCTAGCTCACACCGAGATGAATTGGTGATGACATCCTAAAGGTCAAATTTTAACTGTTCTGAAGAGGGCTGGAAACTAGCTAAAAGGAAAAAGAAAGAGCCTTTAAGTGAAGAGTAGAGTAAATGGCACCCCACTCCAGTACTCTTGCCCGGAAAATCCCATGAATGGAGGAGCCTGCTAGGCTGCAGTCCATGCGGTCGCTAAGAGTCAGAGATGACTGAGCGACTTCATTTTCACTTTTCACTTTCATGCATTGGAGAAGGAAATGGCAACCCACTCCAGTGTTCTTGCCTGGAGAATCCCAGGGACGGGGGAGCCTGGTGGGCTGCCGTCTATGGGGTCACACAGAGTCGGACACGACTGAAGTGACTTAGCAGCAGCAGAGTAAATGACTGTCACCACTCTTCACAGTAATTTCAAAATCGAACAGGAAACTCACTAATATTTGCAGTGAATTTCCAAGGACATCACTCTGATTACCGGTTTTTATACCTCACCTGTAATCTAACCGGAAAAAAGACCACCAAATGCTTTCTGTAACTAGCACGAGCTTAATGTATGGTTATTAATATAAACCAAATACCTTCAAGAGTTCTCTTCAATATACCCTGTTGTCTACTCTCAGGTGAAATCCAGACTTATTAACCTGGCAGTAAGACAGTAATGTGGGCCTTAGGAAGCCTCACTACAAACAAAGCTAATGGAAGTGATAGAATTCCAGTTGAGCTATTTCAAATCCTAAAAGATGAAGCTGTGAAAGTGCTGCACTCAATAGGCCAGCAAATTTAGAAAACTCAGCAGTGGCCACAGGACTGGAAAAGGTCAGTTTTCATTCCAATCCTAAAGAAAGGAAATGCTCAACTACTGCACAATTGCACTCATCCCACATGCTAGCAAAGTAATCCTTAAAATTCTCCAAGCCAGGCTTCAACAGTACATGAACTTTGAACTTCCAGATATTTAAGCTGGATTTAGGGAGAGAAACCAGAGATCAAATTGCCAACATCCGCTGGATCATAGAAAAAGCCAGAGAGTTCCAGAAAAACATCTACTTTTGCTTTATTGACTACACCAAAGCCTCTGACTCTGTGGATCACAACAAACTGGAAAATTCTTCAAAAGAGGGGAATATTGGACCACCTGATCTGCTTCCTGAGAAATCTGGAGGTCAGGGAGCAACAGTTAGAACCGGACATGGAACAACAAACTGGTTCCAAATAGGGAAAAGGGTATATCAAGGCTGTATAATGTCACTCTGCTTATTTAACTTATATGCAGAGCACATCATGAGAAACGCTGAGCTGGGTGAAGCACAACCTGGAATCAAGATTGCCGGGAGAAATATCAACAACCTCGGATATGCACATGACATACCCTTGTGGCAGAAAGTGAAGAAGCACTAAAGAACCTCTTGATGAAAGTGAAAGAGCAGAGTGAAAAAGTTGGCTTAAAGCTCAACATTCAGAAAACGAAGATCATGGCATCTGGTCCCATCACTTCATGGGAAATAGATGGGGAAACAATGGAAACAGTGTCAGACTTTATTTTTTGGGGCCCCAAAATCACTGCAGATGGTGACTGCAGCCATGAAATTAAAAGACGCTTACTCCTTCGAAGAAAAGTTATGACCAACCTAGACAGCATATTAAAAAGCAGAGATATTACTTTGCCAACAAAGGTCCATCCAGTCAAAGCTATGGTTTTTCCAGTAGTCATGTATGGATGTGAGAGTTGGACTACAAAGACAGCTGATCACCCAAGAATCGATGCTTTTGAACTGTGGTGCTGGAGAACACTCTTTAAGAGTCCCTTGGACTTCAAGGTCCAACCAGTCCATCCTAAAGGAAATCAGTCCTTAATATTCATTGGAAGGACTGATGGTATGCTGAAACTCCAAATGCTTAGGCCACCTAATGTGAAGAACTGACTCATCTGAAGAGAGTCAGTTCCCTTGATGCTGGGAAAGACTGAAAGTGAGAGAAGGTGAGGACAGAGGATGATAGGGTTTGATGGCATCACCGACTCAATGGACATGAATTTGAGTCAACTCCGGGAGTTGGTGATGGACAGGGAAGCCTGGCATGCTTCAGTCCATGGCGTTTCATAGTCTGACACGACTGAATGACTGAACTGAAGATAGTAATACACTAGCTTTATTTCCTATTTAATCTCACAAGTTCTCATCAGTAGAGTGTTGTTTACTCTTGTATAACTCAAGGTGTTTCCCACTTCCACTCTCTCCACCCCCACCGATACTTTGAGAATTTAATATGCTTTATATAAAAACATTATTCTCAACCATTGCCATATTTGTATTACCTTTTTTTCTTTTAACACCAAAAACATTCAAAAACATTCTTTCTACGCCTATGTGTCCCTCTGGCTAGAATGCCTTCTTTCCCCTTCATTGAATCACTAAATGCAATCTTGTGTAAGGTCCTTCAAGATCAAGACCAAATATCACTTATTTCATTTTGCTTTCTTTGGAAACTTTTCTGCACTATCTTTTTTTTTTTCTGTGAGTATTCTGTATCATTGATGGATGCTGATTACCCTTTCCTACCTGAATACAGGTTGGTTGAAAACAGAAAGTATGTCTAAAGAGCAGACACATAACCACTGAATAAACACGAAGAACTTCCTTTGCTGGAGCTGTAAAGTTCTCAACTGACCCCCGCTTTTCAGCCTACTTCAATTCTTCGATGACTTTTTAATTTCTTGAATAGAACCAGGAACCAGAAAGGGGATAATGACAGAAAGGTTAAGCTAGTGAAATTAACCCGTAAGGGTGGAGGTGATGAGGGCAAATGTCTGATAAGACTGGATTTAACAGAGTTGAGATGAAAACTTGGGGGCAACAAGTATTAAAACTTTGCTCCAAATGGTAGCAGAGAAATGGAACAAAAGCTGAAAGAAATGAGGAACTGAGGAAGCATTCATCCTTATAAACGATACGATCTTACTCAAGACGAGCAATTTCCTAGGAAAAGCTACCGCTCTCAACCTCTCAAGGAAAGTACTACCATGAGCTTCGTTTTGGCTACTGAATAGAGAAATTAAATGATCTTCCCAAGGTCTGTGGAAAAAAATCCAAGACAACCGACAGCCAAAGACATTTCAGCCACCTAGAAACCAGGAAGTGGAAGAGTAGGGGTGGGGAGTTACGGCTGTCAGTTCTCAGAGTTCCGGAAAATTCGCCTGAGCCATTAGGCGCACTTCCCGCCTCGTCCCAGACCCTTCCAAAAGACGCAGAAAAGCCGTTCTGAGGCCCCTAAAGATCAGCCCCACACGTTTCCAGACCTCCGTGCTCACCTCATTATTGAGGTTCAAAGTCCCCGGCTCGGCCATGGTAGCTCTTAGCAGAAGATCCGCCGCTGCTGCACGTGAACTGTAGCTGCCGGAACGCGGATACGTCGTCACGCCCCCAACGGCGGCCTCAGTGGCCCAAAATGCATCCGCCGTCTGCTCAAGCAGGCGCGTAAGTAAAAGGTATACTGACTTTGAGGGGAGGACCGGAAGTGACGAAGAACAACTTCCTGCGTAGAGTCGGCCGTACCGGATTTGCGTGTTCCTATGGAAACCAGGCAGGCTGGTGGCTGAGAGGGTGTTCTACAAGTTATTGCCTTCTTCAAAAGTTTTTCAAGATGCTGATTTTCTTATATTCCTTTGCAGAATGGTTCCAGCTTTGTAAGGACCTTGTTTTTCTTGTCTCAATGGAATGAAAGCCTTTATGAAAGGATCACTTGAGCGACCAGTTTTGCCCCGAATTTTTACCTAGCTTTTGTGAAGATTTCTGCGCTTTTGACAAGCACTTTTGTTAGATTCACCTTTTTTTCTATCCTCCTGTTATAGCTCAAGCATGGCCATATTTTTCTACACACTGAAAGGTTTAAATTTATATAGAGAACATATAAGCAAAACCAGGATGTACAGTTGCTGCTGCCTGTAAAAATAGCTGTTTTGAAGTATAATGTGCATGCAGAGAACCAAGGAGTGAGTCGGAATTAAATAACATTATTAATAGTTAACACCTGGTGGTATTGAGCTTTATAAGGGGTCCAGTGCTGGGCCAAATGTTTTACGTGTATTCTCTCTAAAATAGTCAAATCTAAAGAGATAGGAACTATTATGCTTGTTTTACAGATTTGGAAACTAACTTTTGAGGAGCCAAGTGTCTTACCAAGAGTTGCCCAGCTGGAGCCCACCACTGCTACAGGACCTCAGGGCTGGTGACATAATTTGAGGGGCCCAGGGCAAAATGAAAATACAGGACACCACTCCCCAACCCCGTTCCCCGCCCCCGGCCCAATTCAAAAAGTGAGGGAAAGTTTTTTCTTTTCTTCTGTGGTGTCTTTTGACCTATCATGTACTTTTTATTTGGTGTTTAATGTGGTGCTCCTTCAAGCAACAGGGATGCCTTGGGGCTAGTACACACCTTCACAGGTGCCTGGGACCCATGTTTGAGGACCCAGGGAGGGGTGCCTGTATTGGACCAAGATAGCAGCAATTGCTAGGCAGAGACTGGGAAGTAGGAAGCCAGAGAATCCGATTGGGAGTATGTGATAGAAAAGACCACACTGATCTGAGACTAAGCTCTTGGCATATGTTCCATTGTCCCACTGGATTTCACTTAACAAAACTCAAATTCTCAAACTTAGTAAGAATTTCAATACTGTAATGAAATAAAATTTAAACCAGACCCACTTCTGAGCTTCTGCCCAAAAAGAGGGTGCTGTGTAGAGTCTATGCTCTTGACTCCTGAATCTGTATTCAGGTTACAACTTAGTCTTGTCTTTGGATTGGTATTCTTTAATGTGTGATTTGGGCACAGTTGGATTAACCCTGACTTCCTGTTTGACTAGTGTTGCATAAAGGTAGTTTTTGTATTCATAAATCATATGCTGAAATTGTAATTATCTTATATTCAGCTAGTTCTTCTTATCAAAACTGATCTCCTGGAGTGAAGGGGCTTTTCACCCCAGTTGGGGAATAGGCACTTCAGTCATAAAATATATAGGAAAGGATGTTTTAAAGATAAATATAGAGCTTATGGAAAATCTGTCTTCTAATTCAGGAAAAGGGTGTTTTTAGGATGATTCCATGATGCTTTAAAATTATTTTTATTTACAGTTTTCTACTTTTATTTTGAAAATTTTTATGTACTTTTTATTCTTTTATGTGATCAGTTTAGTTCAGTCACTCAGTCGTGTCCAACTTTTTGTGACCCTATGGACTGCAGTACAGCAGACCTCCCTGTCCATCACCAATGCCCAGGGTTTACTCAAACTCATGTCCATTGAGTCAGTGATGTCATCCAACCATCTCATCCTCTGTCATCCCCTTCTCTTGCCCTCAATCTTTCCCAGCATCAGGGTCTTTTCAAATGAGTCAGTTCTTTGCAGCAGGTGGCCAAAGTATTGGAGTTTCAGCTTCAGCATCAGTCCTTCCAGTGAACATTCAGGACTGATTTCCTTTAGGATGGACTGGTTGGATCTCCTTGCAGTCCAAGGGACTCTCAAGAGTCTTCGGCAACACCACAGTTCAAAAGCATCAATTCTTTGGCACTCGGCTTTCTTTATAGTCCAACTCTCACATCCATACATGACTACTGGAAAAACCATAGCCTTGACTAGATAGACCTTTGTCAGCAAAGTAAAGTCTCTGCTTTTTAATATGCTGTCTAGGTTGGTCATAACTTTTCTTTAAAGGAGTAAGCATCTTTTAATTTCATGGCTAAGCACCACATGGCTAATTTTATGTGATAAGCTCTCAGTAAACTTAGATATCATTTTGAAAGTGACTAGTAGTTTTTCATTGTCCCTGATGTATCACTTCCCTATCTATCCATCTCTGTCTTTTGATTGCAATCTCAAAAATTTCAATTCTTTCAAAAGGTGATTCTAGTAATGAATATGTCCTCTAATAATAATAATTATTAATATTTGTGTTAATTAGGATACATGTTTCTCTAGAAAGCAGTACCTGCTTGTTTTATTCTTGAAGAACTGAGCTGGATCAGTTAAATGCTGTCAGAGATATGAAACAGCAATAGTATTACCATTAAAAGCAACTGGTATGAGACCTCTTTTGTCTTTATTACAGTGTTCCATTTAGTAGAAGTAAGAATTCCCAAACATATACAATGGGGACTCAAGTTTTCCAACTTGAAATTTCTTAAGACTTTCTCAGATTCCACTGTATTTGTCTACTCAGGCTACAACAAAATAGCACAGACTGGGTGACTTAAACAACAGAAATTTCTTTTCTTACATTTGCTAGAACTTCTAATATATTCTAGATCATTGCTGATTTTAATGAGAATAGCTTTAATATTTTACCATTTGAAGTGACATTTTGTGTTTGTTGTAGTGAATAGTTTAATAAAACTCAGGTAGTTTTCTTGTATTTGTCTAGCATTTTTTTTAATATGTAGAAATGGTTGATGAAATTCATCATGTGCTTTTTCAATTTCTTTTGCTTTGATCATATAGTGTTTTTTTCCCTTTAAAGCATTTCCCCCACATTTGTTCTAATTTTATTGTGGCCTTTGGAAAGGTATAGGTGTGGACCTTAGCATCAGGCCTGCCTGTATGTGGACTCTAGCAGTGGTCCTGCTTATCTGTGTCCCATGCACAGCCCTCACCAGCCATCCTTCCTGTGGACCCTGCCAGTAGGCCCACCCAGGATCTCTGGGCAGTTTGCCTGATGAATGACTTTCCTGTGAAGCCAGATTGAAAAATCTATTAGAGGACAATGCAAGGCTACTATGATAATGGAAATCAAGGGAACATGATACCACCAAAGAAGCAAAATAAAGATCAAGTAACCAACCCTAAGGAAATGGTGACTAGCATTTTCCTGACAGAGAATTCAAAATAATCACCTTATATTAACCTCGGTGAGCTAAAAGAGAGCAGACACATAAAACAAAATAGCATCAAGAAAACAATATATTAATAAAATGAGAAATTCAACATCCTTTCATGATAAAAAAACTCTCAACAAATTGGGTATAGCAGAAATGTACCTCAGCATAATAAAATTCATGTGTAACAAGCCCACAGCTAACAGCTAAAAGGTTGAAAACTTTTCCTCTGATGTCAGGAATGAGACAAGGATGCCCACTCCCACTACTCCTATGCAACACAATACAGGAAATCCTAGCCAGAGGAATTTGGCAAGAAAAGGAAATAAAGGGCATCAAAATTAAAAAAGAAGAATTAGAATGACTTATGATTGCAGATGACATGATCTTATGTGTAGAAACCTTGAAAATTACGCACACACAAAAAGTGAACTTGTGTATGTGTATCTAATAATATACACATTCTGTAAGGTTTCAGGATAAAAATCAACAATAAAAATTGTGTTTCTATACACTTAACAATGTTCTATCCCAAAAGCAAATTAAGAAAACAATCCCATTTAAAATAGCAGAAGAAAGAATAAGATATTTAAAATAAATGTAATCAAGGAAGTGTGAAACTTGTACACTAAAAACTATAAAACACTGATGAAAGAAATTAAAACAAGTAAAATAAATGAAAAGATGATCCTGTGTCTATGGCCTGGAAAAATAAATATTGTTAAAATACCAATAACTCAAAGCAAATTCAATGCTTTTAAATAGAAAAAACAATCCTAAAATGCATATGGAATTATTAAAGACCCTGAATAACCAAAACAATTTTGAGCAAGAAAAATAAACCCAGAGGCATCACCCATCCTTTTCAAAAGATACTACAAAGCTACAGTAATCACAACAGTATGGTAAAAGACACACACACACACACACACACACACAACAGACACACACACACACACACATACACACGGAACAGAATAAATATTCCAGGGATAAGCCCACAGATATAAAGTCAATTGATTTTTTTTTTTTTTTTACAAAGATGCCAAGAATATACACTGGGGAAGAAAAACTCTCTTTTAAACTCTCACAATAAGTGGTGTTGTGCAAACTGTATGTCTACCTGCAAAAAAGACCTTAAACCACAAAATTCCTTAAACCAACAAAACATAAGGAAAAAGCTTCTTGACACTGGCCTTGGTGATGATATTGGATATGACACCTAAAAGTTCAGGGAAGTGTAGATAAGTAGTATTACAGCAAACTGAAAAGCTGCAAAACAAAGGAAATCATCAAAATTAACAGGTAACTCACAAAATGGGAAAATTTCAGACCATACATCTGATAAAGGGTTAATATTTGAAAGTTATACGACTCAATACCAAAAGGAAAACAGCCCGAGTTAAAAACAAAAAGTGGGCAAAGGACCTGTACAGACATGTCTCCAAAAAAGATATACAAATAACCAGCAAGGCAAACCATTCAATGTCACAGTAATCCAAATCTATGCCCCAACCAGTAATGCTGAAGAAGCTGAAGTTGAACGGTTCTATGAAGACCTACAAGACCTTTTAGAACTAACACCCCAAAAGGATGTCCTTTTCATCATAGAGGACTGGAATGCAAAAGTAGGAAGTCAAGAAACACCTGGAGTAACAGGCAAATTTGGCCTTGGAATACGGAATGAAGCAGGGCAAAGACTAACAGAGTTTTGCCAAGAAAATGCACTGGTCATAGCAAATACCCTCTTCCAACAACATAAGAGAAGACTTTATACATGGACATCACCAGATGGTCAACACCAAAATCAGATCGATTATATTCTTTGCAGCCAAAGATGGAGAAGCTCTATACAATCAGCAAAAACAAGACCAGGAGCTGACTGTGGCTCGGACCATGAACTCCTCCTTATTGCCAAATTCAGACTGAAATTGAAGAAAGTAGGAAAAACCACTAGACCATTCAGGTATGACCTAAATAAAATCCCTTATGATTATACAGTGGAAGTGACAAATAGATTTAAGGGCCTAGATCTGATAGATAGAGTGCCTGATGAACTATGGAATGAGGTTCGTGACATTGTACAGGAGACAGGGATCAAGACCATCCCCATGGACATGAAATGCAAAAAAGCAAAATGGCTGTCTGGGGAGGCCTTACAAATAGCTGTGAAAAGAAGAGAAGCGAAAAGCAAAGGAGAAAAGGAAAGATATAAACATCTGAATGCAGAGTTCCAAAGAATAGCAAGAAGAGATAAGAAAGCCTTCTTCAGCGATCAATGCAAAGAAATAGAGGAAAACAACAGAATGGGAAAGACCAAGGATCTCTTCAAGAAAATCAGAGATACCAAAGGAACATTTCATGCAAAGATGGGCTCGATAAAGGACAGAAATGGTATGGACCTAACGGAAGCAGAAGATATTAAGAAGAGGTGGCAAGAATACACAGAAGAACTGTACAAAACAGAGCTTCACCACCCAGATAATCATGATGGTGTGATCACTGACCTAGAGCCAGACATCCTGGAATGTGAAGTCAAGTGGGCCTTAGAAAGCATCACTACGAACAAAGCTAGTGGAGGTGATGGAATTCCAGTGGAGCTATTCCAAATCCTGAAAGATGATGCTGTGAAAGTGGTGCACTCAATATGCCAGCAAATTTGGAAAACTCAGCAGTGGCCACAAGATTGGAAAAGGTCAGTTTTCATCCCAGTCCCAAAGAAAGGCAATGCCAAAGAATGCTCAAACTACCGCACAATTGCACTCATCTCACATGCTAGTAAAGTAATGCTCAAAATTCTCCAAGCCAGGCTTCAGCAATATGTGAACCGTGATCTTCCTGACGTTCAAGCTGGATTTAGAAAAGGCAGAGGAACCAGAGATCAAATTGCCAACATCCGCTGGATCATCGAAAAAGCAAGAGAGTTCCAGAAAAACATCTATTTCTGCTTTATTGACTATGCCAAAGCCTTTGACTGTGTAGATCACAATAAACTGTGGAAAATTCTGAGAGAGATGGGAATCCCAGACCACCTGATCTGCCTCTTGAGAAATCTGTATGCAGGTCAGGAAGCAACAGTTAGAATTGGTCATGGAACAACAGACTTGTTCCAAATAGGAAAAGGAGTACATCAAGGCTGTATACTGTCACCATGTTTATTTAACTTATATGCAGAGTACATCATGAGAAATGCTGGACTGGAGGAAACACAAGCTGGAATCAAGATTGCCGGGAGAAATATCAATAACCTCAGATATGCAGATGACAGCACCCTTATGGCAGAAAGTGAAGAGGAACTAAAAAGCCTCTTGATGAAAGTGAAAGTGGAGAGTGAAAAGGTTGACTTAAAGCTCAACGTTCAGAAAACGAAGATCATGGCATCTGGTCCCATCACTACATGGGAAATAGATGGGGAAACAGTGGAAACAGTGTCAGACTTTATTTTTCTGGGCTCCAAAATCACTGCAGATGGTGACTGCAGCCATGAAATTAAAAGACGCTTACTCCTTGGAAGGAAAGTTATGACCAACCTAGATAGCATATTCAAAAGCAGAGACATCACTTTGCCAACAAAGGTTCGCCTAGTCAAGGCTATGGTCTTTCCTGTGGTCATGTATGGATGTGAGAGCTGGACTGTGAAGAAGGCTGAGCGCCGAAGAATTGATGCATTTGAACTGTGGTATTGGAGAAGACTCTTGAGAGTCCCTTGGACTGCAAGGAGATCCAACCAGTCCATTCTGAAGGAGATCAGCCCTGGGATTTCTTTGGAAGGACTGATGCTAAAGCTGAAACTCCAGTATTTTGGCCACCTCATGGGAAGAGTTGACTCATTGGAGAAGACTCTGATGCTGGGAGGGATTGAGGGCAGGAGGAGAAGGGGACAACAGAGGATGAGATGGCTGGATGGCATCACTGACTCGATGAATGTGAGTCTGGGTGACTTCCGGGAGCTGGTGATGGATAGGGAGGCCTGGCGTGCTGCAGTTCATGGGGTCGCAAAGAGTCGGACACAACTGAGCGACTGATCTGATCTGATATGATGTGAAAATATGTTCAACATCAATAGTCATCCAGGAAACACAAATCCAAATCACAGTGAGATATCACCGTGTATCTGTTAGGATTTCTATAAGCAAAAAGTAGAAGATAACAAATATTCCTAATGATGTGTAGAAAAAGGAACCCCCACACATTGTGGGAATGTAAATTGATGCAGTCAATGTTTACTGCAGCATTATTCACAGTAGCCAAGACAAGGAAGCAACTTAAATGTTCATCAGTGGATTACTGGAAAACGAAAATGCGATTCACACAAGCACAAAGATATTACTCCAGTTTTAAAAAGAAGGAAATTCTGCCATTTGTAATAACATGGTTGAACCTGGAAGACATCATACTAAGTGAAATAAGCCAGACAAAGAAAGACAAATACTACATCATTTCAGTTCAGTCACTCAGTCATGTCCGAATCTTTGTGACCCAATGGACTGCAGCACACCAGGCTTCCCTGTCCATCACCAAGTCCAGGAGCTTGCTCAAACTCATGTCCATTGAGTTGGTGACACTATCCAACCAGCTCATCCTCTGTTGTCCCCTTCTCCTCCTGCCTTCAATCATTCCCAGCATCAGGGTCTTTTCTAAGGAGTCAGTTCTTTGGATCAGGTGGTCAAAGTACTAGAGTTTTACCTTCAACATCAGTCCATCCAATGAATATTCAGGACTGATTTCTTTTAGGAGGGACTGGTTGGATCTCCTTGCAGTCCACGGGACTCTAAGAGTCTTCTCCAACACCACAGTTCTAAAGCATCAATTCTTTGGTACTCAGCTTTCTTTATCGTCCAACTCTCACATCCATACATGATGACCAGAAAAACCATAACTTTGACCAGATGGACCTTTGCCAGCAAAGTAATGTCTCTGCTTTTTAATATGCTGCCTAGGTTGGTCATAACTTTTCTTCCAAGGAGTAAGCATCTTTTAATTTCATGGCTGCAATCACCATCTGCAGTGATTTTGGGGCCCCCCAAAATAAAGTCTCTCACTGTTTCCATTGTTTCCCCATCTATTTGCATGAACTGATGGGACCAGATGCCATGATCTTAGTTTTTTGAATGTTGAATTTTAAGCGAGCTTTTCACTCTCCTCTTTCATTTTCATCAAGAGGGTTTTTAGTTGTTCTTCTTCACTTTCTGTCATAAGGGTGATGTTATTTGTGTCTCTGAGGTTATTGATATTTCTCCTGGCAATCTTGATTCCAGCTTGGGCTTCATCCAGCCTAGCGTTTCTCATAATGTACTCTACATAGAAGTTAAATAAGCAGGGTGACAATATACAGCCTTGATGTACTCCTTTCCCAGTTTGGAACCAGTCTGTTGTTCCATGTCTAGTTCTAATTGTTGCTTCTTGATCTGCATACAGATTTCTCAGGAGGCAGATCAGGTGGTCCAGTATTCCCCTCTCTTGAAGAATTTTCCACCATTTGTTATGATCCACACTGTCAAAGGCTTTGACATAATAAATAAAGCAGAAGTAGATATTTTTCTGGAACTCTCTTGCCTTTTCTATGATCCAACGGATGTTGGCAATTTAATCTCTTGTTCCTCTGCCTTTTCTAAACACAGCTTGAACATCTGGAAGTTAACACTACATAATACTACTTATTTCAGGAGTCTAAAACTGTCAGACTCATAGAAGCGGAGTAGAATCATGATTGCCAGAGGCTGGAGGGAGAGAAAAATGGGAAAGTATTAGTCAAAAGGCACAAAGTTTAGTTATACAAAATAAATAGGTACTACGTATGATGCTCGGGGAAGGCGATGGCACCCCACCCCAGTACTTTTGCCTGGAAAATCCCATGGACGGAGGATCCTGGTAGGCTCCAGTCCATGGGGTCGCTAAGAGTCGGACACGACTGAGCGACTTCACTTTCATTTTTCACTTTCATGCATTGGGGAAGGAAATGGCAACCCACTCCACTGTTCTTGCCTGGAGAATCCCAGGGACGGGGGAGCCTGGTGGGCTTCCTTCTATGGGGTCGCACAGAGTCGGACACGACTGAAGCGACTTAGCAGTAGCATGTATGATGCTAAAGCTGAAACTCCAGTACGTTGGCCACCTCATACAAAGAGTTGACTCACTGGAAAAGACTCTGATGCTGGGAGAGATTGGGAGCAGGAAGAAAAGCAGACGACAGAGGATGAGATGGCTGGATGGCATCACCGACTCGATGGACGTGAGTTTGAGTGAACTCCGGGAGTTGGTGATGGACAGGGAGGCCTGGCGTGCTGCGATTCATGGAGTCGCAAAGAGTCAGACATGACTGAGCAACTGGACTGAACTGATTTACTATACAGCATAATTTTTACTTACAGTTAACAATATATTATTGTATGTTTAAAATTTGCCAAGAGGATGAATCTTGAAAACATTTTAGTGTTTTTATCATCAGAAAAGTAATAAAAAGGGCAGGACGAAACTATTGGAGGTGATGGATATTTTAATGGCATAGACTGTGTTGGTGATTCACAGTATATATGTCTCTCCAAAGTCATCAAGTTGTATATATTAATTATTTACAGCTTTTTGTATGTCACTTATGCCTCAATACTTTTTTCTTTCTTTCTTTTTTTTTTTTTTTTTTAAGAAAAGACAACTATAGGGTATAAAAAAATAAAGAGAAATGCTACACCTTTCTCTCACTTGAATAAGTGGCTAAAGAGAACTTACTATGTTGTTTACAATCTTTAGTACTTGAACTATTGTTATTAATGTACCTCACAACAGATTCCAACACAACTGAGTATTTCAATCCCAGGTTAAGAACCACTGCATTAAGTTTCTCAGTTATTCTGGCTCTGCACTTTCAATCTTCTATCCCCTGGATGGCAGTGTTGTTCTCCAAATTCACATTACAATAGAAATTTGACATCTTAAAGAAAGCCATCTGAATGAATGGCTTATGATGATAGCATTTTTGACTTAGAAGGAAAAGAGATGGATCCCTCAGATTTTATATTTTTAATGCTCTGGTATCAGTTTTTAACTTGAAGTGAATTACCAAGCAATAATAAATCCTCAAATTGAGCCACTAATGGATGTATTTGATTCACTGTTTTATATACATAACATACTGAAGAGACAAGTAGTTGGTAAGTCACTAGACTAATATATTTACTAAGTCAATCCTCCAGTCTAACAGATTTTTTTTTTTTTTTTTTGCCTAAATTGCATGTCAGTGTTTATGGAGTATTTTGGTTAGATTTGTTACTTTATATCTCTGGGAAATTTAAAGAAAAGTTTCTGTTGTAGGAATTTTAGGTCTTAGAAAATTTTAAAATAGCTAGTTAATATTATGTAGTCAGGTTTTACAAAATCTGAAGGGATGGAGTTGACATTTAGCAGTTTAGCACTTTGTCTAAGAGCTTTCGCTGTGGAATCAGACTGATATCAAATTCTAATTCTGTCTCTTAGTAGCTATATGCCCTTGGGCAAATTATATCAGCTGTCTGTGACAAGATTTCTTTATTTATAAAAATGGGAATGATAATCACCCTCATAAGATTGTTGTGATGTTTAAATGGAAACACAATCAAGAGTTGAATATTTACCTCTCAATAATTTAATCTGCTATTATTTTCCATTATCCAAATTGATCTTGACAGTGACTTTGGAAGATAGGCTTGGTACATATGAAGAGTGCCTGTCTTATGAATAAGAAATATGCCTGAGATCAAAAAGGTAATAAGAGGGCAATCAAAGTATCTTGACATAAAATTGATGGTGGCAGTTTTACAACAACTGTATATGAATGTATAAATTACATTAAAAATTTATGACTGCTATTCTTTCCCATTCACCTAATTGTTTATTGATTTTTTTAGCAATTAATGAATGAGCTAAGGTATTTTATAAACTATAAATCAACACATATATGATTTATTTTAATTATTACCAATTAGCCCAAGATAGGCTCAAAGATTATGCAAGAAAATCTCTAATAATTTAATCTAAGTTTAGAAAGTATTAAAGTTTCCAAAAACATTATTGGGCAGACATAGAAATTAAAACTTTTAAAATTTTTAAAATATGTTCAGTTCAGTTCAGTCACTCAGTCGTGTCTGACTCTTTGCGACCCCATGAATCGCAGTATGCCAGGCCTCCCTGTCCATCACCAACTCCTGGAGTTCACTCAGACTCACATCCATCAAGTCAGTGATGCCATCCAGCCATCTCATCCTCTGTCGTCCCCTTTCCTCCTGCCCCCAATCTCTCCTAGCATCAGAGTCTTTTCCAATGAGTCAACTCTTCGCATGAGGTGGCCAAAATACTGGAGTTTCAGCTTTAGCATCATTCCTTCCAAAGAATGCCCAGGGCTGATCTCCTTCAGAATGGACTGGTTGGATCTCCTTGCAGTCTAAGGGACTGTCAAGAGTCTTCTCCAACACCACAGTTCAAAAGCATCAATTCTTCGATGTTCAGCCTTCTTCACAGTCCAGCTCTCACATCCATACATGACCACAGGAAAACCCATAGCCTTGACTAGACAGACCTTTGTTGGCAAAGTATTTGGTGCAAAAATAATTGTGATTTTTGTGTTGTTGAAATTTGCCATTTTATGTTGAAATACATTCTAAATAAATATGGTTATGTTATAAATCACTTTAATGTGCATTTCTTACTTTATGTTTTTTTACTAATGACTTATTACTGGCTGTTTGTTTTAGACTATGGAAATGATGTAAGACAAAAAGCAAATTTGAACAGTGTTCTTACTTAAGTTCAAAGAGGATCATAAAGCAGCAGAGACAACTCTTAAATCAGGAAAGCACTTGGCCTGGGAAATACTAATGAATGTACAGTGCAGTGATGGTTCAAGAAGTTCTGCAAAGGAAACAAGAGCTTTGAAGATGAGGAGCATAGAGGCTGGCCCTCAGAAGGTGACAATAATTGAGAGCCATTATCGAAGCTGGTTCTCTTAAACTACCCAAGATGTTGCTGAAGAACTCAATGTCGACCTTTAAGGTCATTTGGCATTTGAAGTAAATTGGAAAGGTGAAAAAGCTGGTAAGTGGGTGCCTCATGACCTGACCACAAATTAAAAAAATCGTTATTTTGAAGTGTCATCTTCTCTTATTCTACGCAACAACAATGAACCATTTTCTCGATTGGATTGTGACATGAGATGAAAAGTGGATTATATACAACAACCAGTAATGACCAGCTCAGCTCAGTGGTTGGAATGAGAAGTTCCAAAGCACTTCCCAAAGCCAAACTTGCCCCCAAAGAAGGTCATGATAACTGTTTGGTGGTCTGCTGCTGGTCTGATCCATTACAGCTTTCTGAATGCTCGCAAAACCATTATATCTGAGAAGTATGCTCAGCAGAAGGATGAGATGCACTGAAAATTTCAACACATTGGTAAACAGAAAGGGCACAGTTCTTCATATCAACACCCACCTGCACATTGCACAATCAGCTCTTCAAAAGTTTAATGAATTTGGCTTCAAAGTTTTGCCTCATCCACCAGATTCTCAGGACTGTCCTCTCCCCAACTGACTACCACTTCTTCAAGCATCTCAACAACTTTTTGCAGGGAAAATGCTTCCATAACCAGTAACGGGCAGAAAATGCTTTTCAGGAGTTTGTCAAATCATGTATTTTGTTGTTGTTCAGTCACTGAGTTGTGTCCAACTCTTTGCAATCCCCTGGCCTGCAGCACACCAGACTTCCGTGTCCTTCACTATCTCCTAGAGTTTGCTCAAACTCATGTCCGCTGAGTCAGTGATGCCATCCAACCATCTCATCCTCTGTCACATCCTTTTCCTCCTGCCCCCAATCTTTCCCAGTGTCAGGGTCTTTTCCAGTGAGTCGGCTGTTGCATCAGGTGGACGAAGTATGGGAGCTTCAACCTCAGCATCAGTCCTTCCAATGAATATTCCAATCCTTTAGGATTGACTGGTTTGATCTCCCTGCTCTCTGAGAGATTCCCAAGAGGCTTCTCCAGCATCACAATTAAAAAACATCAATTCTTCAGCATTCAGCCCTCTTTATGGTCCAATCTGTACATGACTACTGGAAAAACCATAACTTTAAGTATACTAACCTTCATTGGCAAAATCACTCTCTGTTTTTTTTTTTGTTTCTTTTTAAAGCATTTTATTTATTTTTAATTGGAGGATAATTGCTTTACAAGGTTGTGTTGGTTTTTGCCATACATCAACATGAATCAGCCATTGGTACACATATATCCCCTCTCTCTTGAACCTCCCTCCCACCTCCCACCCTAGGTTGTCACAGAGCACCAAGTTTGAGCTCCTTGTATCATATAGCAAATTCCCATTGGCTATCTATTTTATATGTAATGTGAATGTTTCTACTTTTGAATACGCTGTCTAGGTTTGTCATAGCTTTCTTTCCAAGGAGCAAGCATCTTTTAATTTCATGGCTGCAGTTACTGTCCACAGTGATTTTGGAGCCCAAGAAAATAAAAATTTGTCACTGCTTCCACTTCTTCCCGATCTGTAGTATTTGCCACAAAGTGATGGGACTGGATAGCATGGTTTTAGTTTTTTTAATGTTGAGTTTCAAGCCAGCTTTCTCACTCTCCTCTTTCTGCACTACTTAACTCTAATGCAATTTTCCCCTCAGATTGGAGTCATCTCAGATTTGGGTTAGTCATATTCCTCAGTTTGTATACATTTTCATCATTGGTCAGGACAAAATTTCTTTCTTATTTAAGTTATGTATTTCCTTTCAGTTCAGTCGCTCAGTTGTGTCCAACTCTTTGTGACCCCATGAACGGCAGCACACCAGTCCTCCCTGTCCATCACCAACTCCCGGAGTCTCCCCAAACCCATGTCCATCGAGTCGGTGATGCCATCCAACCATCTCAACTTCTGTCATCCCGTTCTCCTCCTACCCTCAATCTTTTCCAGCATCAGGGTCTTTTCAAATGAGTCAGCTCTTCGCATCAGGTGGCCAAAGTATTGGAGTTTCAGCTTCCACTCCTATTTCCATCCTCTACCCTGGCAGGTAAGTACTCTATTGTATTTAATATGTATCTTTTTAAAAGGAGTAGATGTGTTTCCATACAAAATATGTATTACCTTATAAATTAAAACATTTTAATTCTCTTTTAAAATCTTCACTGTTTACCATACAGGTCAAACAGAAGATAAAAAACATAAATAATAGTATGATGTAATTAAAAAAAATAGAAAAGGTTGAGTTTTGAGTATCTATTACCTGTGTTGCTAATACAGTTTATTTCATAATAAATTTACATAAATTAAATTTTAATAATGTTCATGTTTTGAAACAGATTATATTCTTTTTTTTTTTTTCCTTTTTTGGTGTATGTTTACTCTTTGAGGAAGATCATCTGCCCCCAATGTTTCACCTTTCTTTTGAAACATTTCCCAAGTAATGTTCTACACAATATTTCACAGCATTAGGTCTAGCTACAAAAATGGTCTATGTTCAAATACATTTAGAATTTTCTATATGATTTATAATGTAAAATAACATTCATGCTACTGCTACTGCTACTGCTAAGTCACTTCAGTCGTGTCCGACTCTGTGCGACCCCATAGACGGCAGCCCACCAGGCTCCCCCGTCCCTGGGATTCTCCAGGCAAGAACACTGGAGTGGTTTGCCATTTCCTTCTCCAATGCATGAAAGTGAAAAGTGAAAGTGAAGTCGCTCAGTCGTGTCCGACTCTTAGCGACCCCATGGACTGCAGCCTACCAGGCTCCTCTGCTCATGGGATTTTCCAGGCAAGAGTACTGGAGTAGGGTGCCATTGCCTTGTAAACTAAATCCTATAATTCTGAAGTAATGAACCTCTCAACCATGTTGAAACTAATCTTTTACAATCTCATTGGAGTGTAGATCACTGCGCATTTACCAAATCTACTAGAACTGTATATACGAGTTTCAGAAATATCAGCATGAAAGGTGATAACTTTCCAATATATGTATCCAGTCTTTCCTTTTATCTAAAATCCAAGACTGGATTTTCAACTGTCTCTTACATACCCAGAAGTTTATATTGTCTGTATTAGCAATGATATGAAGCCAAAGACTACCAACATACACTTAAATGAGTTAAATTTATTACTGGTTACAGCGAGGGAAAATGCAAAACATAGTGAAAGAGGATGTCTCACAAAGAGTATGTTAGAACTTGTAAGATTTTAATATAATTTGAATAATTTTGAAGAGGACCTAAGGAAGTACAGGCTAGCTCTAGACTGGGTGCTGCCAGAAAAAAAGAGCAAATCTATGACTGAGTATCTCAATAAAATTTTTGTGTCAGAGGGCTGGATAGAGTGAAAATAAAGCTATAATTGGTAAAGGAGTAACAGTCACTTATTTTAGCTGAGGGAGGGAAATATTTGGTATTTTGTGGATTTCCCAATAATCATATTTTTGTCTTATTTAGTCATGGTTACAGAATTATTTGTGTTTGATGTTCATCTTTGGTGAGGTTGTTTATGTCCAAGAGCAGAACACCATGATTTAACTGTTAGCATCATAAGGACTTGTAGTAACACCGAGGCCTACTTGTGTGTTTCAGAACAGGTCTCCAATATCAGGAGCTGTTTTGTCTTTCCTCAAATCCTTTATGATACTTGTTCTTTGTTTTGTATTGTTTACTAGCATAACTTTAGTCATCAAAACAAGAAACATATGGTTAATGTTCATCTCTCATATTCCTGACACTTTGGAAGTGAAAGTGTTAGTCACTCAGGCATGTCTGACTCTTTGTGACCCCATGGACTGTGTAGCCCACCAGGCTCCTCTGTCCATGGAACTCTCCAGGCAAGAATACTGGAGTGGGTTGCTAATCTCCTGACATTTTAGAGGATTATTAATCACCAATTTCAACCATAAGTACCCATGAAATATTTTTCAAAATCATTCCTGTACCTCTTATTTCAATACGTAGATTCAGGCCCTCATTATTTCTTACCTGAAGAGTTGCAATTGCCAATAAACAGATCTTTCTGGTTCTGTTTTATAGCCAATCATGTTATCCTTTCACTATTGTCAAAGATTTCTTCCCAAAACATAAGTAAAATCAGGTCCTTTCTCCATTTTATAACCTTAATGGCTTACTTTATCTACACATTTTGTTATGCATTGTATAAGTACCTACCCTGCTATTTATTTAATGTCCTTGACAATTTTATATATCTTAACTTTACAGTCTCACTTCACACACAGTCCTATCACCATATATGGTTTGTGCCCTAAAATTCATTCAATAAATATTTGTTGAAATTATTTATGATGTGTTTTATTTGGGCCATGTTATTCATCTAAATAAGTTTTTAAATTATATGGCAATTAGTGTGCTTGTTTAATATCTGTCTCCATACTAAACTTCAGTTCAGAGTCAGCAGGTACCATATTTCGTTTTTTTCACTATTTCATTCTCCATCATCAAGCAGAATATTCAGACTGATAACATAGACTACTTAGTTATATAACAGGTGCAGGATTGAACTGAGTACCTGGTTAAGTTCAAAATATTTTGAATAGGAAATATTCAAAGTCAGACTTTCTTAATATCCAACTATGATTAATAGTTGAAGGCAAATACAAAGATTGAGCAATGAATTAACTGAATTCTTGTAAAAGTACACAATGTAGCTAATATAAAATGACAATAGTTAGACCACCCTTTTCAATCAATGTTAACATAGATCTGAAAATAAGAATTCGAAATTGTTGTGCTGAGACTTTTTCAAGGTTGAGAAGCTAAAATTTGATGACTTATTACATCCTGCCAAGATAATATTTAAGTAGATTTAAGGTCTATGAGAGTTCCAGAAAAACATCTATTTCTGCTTTATTGACTATGCCAAAGCCTTTGACTGTGTAGATCACAATAAACTGTGGAAAATTCTGAGAGAGATGGGAATCCCAGACCACCTGATCTGCCTCTTGAGAAATCTGTATGCAGGTCAGGAAGCAACAGTTAGAATTGGTCATGGAACAACAGACTGGTTCCAAATAGGAAAAGGAGTACGTCAAGGCTGTATATTGTCACCATGTTTATTTAACTTATATGCAGAGTACATCATGAGAAATGCTGGACTGGAAGCAACACAAGCTGGAATCAAGATTGCCGGGAGAAATATCAATAACCTCAGATATGCAGATGATACCACCCTTATGGCAGAAAGTGAAGAGGAACTGAAAAGCCTCTTGATGAAGGTGAAAGTGGAGAGTGAAAAGGTTGGCTTAAAGCTCAACATTCAGAAAACGAAGATCATGGCATCTGGTCCCATCACTACATGGGAAATAGATGGAGAAACAGTGGAAACAGTGTCAGACTTTATTTTTCTGGGCTCCAAAATCACTGCAGATGGTGACTGCAGCCATGAAATTAAAAGACGCTTACTCCTTGGAAGGAAGGTTATGACCAACCTAGATAGCATATTCAAAAGCAGAGACATCACTTTGCCAACAAAGGTTTGCCTAGTCAAGGCTATGGTCTTTCCTGTGGTTATGTATGGATGTGAGAGCTGGACTGTGAAGAAGGCTGAGCACTGAAGAATTGATGCTTTTGAACTGTGGTGTTGGAGAAGACTCTTGAGAGTCCCTTGGACTGCAAGGAGATCCAACCGGTCCATTCTGAAGGAAATCAGCCCTGGGATTTCTTTGGAAGGACTGATGCTAAAGCTGAAACTCCAGTATTTTGGCCACCTCATGCGAAGAGTTGACTCATTGGAGAAGACTCTGATGCTGGGAGGGATTGAGGGCAGGAGGAGAAGGGGACGACAGAGGATGAGATGGCTGGATTGCATCACTGACTCGATGAATGTGAGTCTGGGTGACCTCCGGGAGCTGGTGATGGATAGGGAGGCCTGGCGTGCTGCAGTTCATGGGGTTGCAAAGAGTCGGACACGACTTAGCGACTGATCTGATCTGATCTGAAGGTCTATGAAATAGGAGTCAGAATGATATGTCTAGTACTAATACTAAAACTTAGTAGCTCTGTGCCTGAGAACTCTGCGTTCACTTTCTGAACCCCAGAATCTTCACCTGTAAAACCAGGGTAGTGCTCTAGTAATGCTCCACATAGATTATCTTAATTCCATGAGATAAAAGATACAGCAAATTCTCCCCCACCTCAAATGCCTTAGAAATCCATCTCAGACTTCTTGCAAGAAGCAGTGGAAGTTTTTTACTTATCATCATTATATTCTCCTTAATCTATAAGATCCATTGATCAGTGATAATGTAGCATACCCTACTTTAAATTTTTGCTTCTCCTGTTTAAAAGATCAAATCTGGTCCCATGAAACATCAAGGTAGATCCTTGAGGTGTTCAGCATATATTGAGTTAGTTCTTAAGCCATCAACCACTTTTTATTCAATATTGCCTTTCTCTGTACCTTGTCTCTAATTGGTCTTGCCTTTTTAATCCTTTAAAATTTTGATTGCTGAACTTTCCAGTTTGTCTACGTCTTTCAGTGTACAGTATCCTATATTGATAATTCTATAATAACTGACAGAGACTGGAGTTTGTTCTGTTACTTCTTTTCCTCATCTGATATTGTAAAAGAATCACTGATGTTTTAAGCTTAGAAAACTAAAAATATATTCAGTCACCTGAGTATAGATTCTGTTAAGCTTCCTTTACAGATAGGCTAGCCACCTTATCAATTTGTGACCAAAGGGTCATAAATGAAAAGTGGTTTGTATTGCTTATGTTGAAGTGAATGTGCTTATTTCTCTGTCTCCTTTACTGGAATGTGGACATAATGGCAGGAACTCAAGCAATATTTAAAAACATATAAATGAAGGCTACATAAAATAATGATGAAGTCAAAATTTGGAGGAGTTTGGGTCCTTGATTACTTCATTGAAGTGCCATAGCCCAAGATAGGGCTATTCCTTGAGTGAAAAGAATTATAAGACAAAATTTGTGTGTTAGAGCCACTTAAATTTGATTTTTTTTTTTTTTGTAACATGAGGGTGAACTTAATTTTCTCTGATATAATAATAATGGTAACCACATTTTTAAGAAATTTTTTTTGATTTAGCTACCGATTTGTCACTTTTTTCCCCATACATTACCTATCAATATCTATCCAAAAGAACTCAATGCAGTGTGGTGGGATATTATAAAACATCAAAATTACATAGTACTAATATGAGTATCTACCTCTTTTTTCAATCTCCTGTAACAGTTTCATCTGAACCTTGAAAACTTCTTCTCTTCCCAGTCAAAAGGACAAGAACTACTCAAGAGTAGAGCATAACAGGTAGAGAAAGTATTAAAATAACAAACAAATGAACAGAATTTTTATAAAAAAAATTACAGCCACCGGCCAAAGCAGAGTTTAGAAATCTTAGGACATACATATCTAATGTTAGTTTTCTTACTCCAGATCAGATCAGATCAGTCGCTCAGCCGTATCCGACTCTTTGTGACCCAATGAATCACAGCACGCCAGGCCCCCCTGTCCATCATCAAGTCCATCAAGTCAGTGATGCCATCCAGCCATCTCATCCTCTGTCATCCCCTTCTCCTCTTGCCCCGAATCCCTCCCAGCATCAGTCTTTTCCAATGAGTCAACTCTTCGCATGAGGTGGCCAAAGTACTGGAGTTTCAGCTTTAGCATCAGTCCTTCCAAAGAAATCCCAGGGCTGATCTCATTCAGAATGGACTGGTTGGATCTTCTTGCAGTCCAAGGGACTTTAAGAGTCTTCTCCAACACCACAGTTCAAAAGCATCAATTCTTCAGTGCTCAGCCTTCTTCATAGTCCAACTCTCATATCCATACATGACCACAGGAAAAACCATAGCCTTGACCAGATGAACCTTTGTTGGCAAAGTAATGTCTCTGCTTTTGAATGTGCTATCTAGGTTGGTCATAACTTTTTTCCAAGGAGTAAGCGTCTTTTAATTTCATGGCTGCAGTCACCATCTGCAGTGATTTTGGAGCCCAGAAAAATAAAGTCTGACACTGTTTCTACTGTTTCCCCATCTATTTCCCATGAAGTGATGGGACCGGATGCCATGATCTTTGTTTTCTGAATGTTGAGCTTTAAGCCAACCTTTTCACTCTCCACTTTCACTTTCATCAAGAGGCTTTTTAGTTCCTCTTCACTTTCTGCCATAAGGGTGCTGTCATCTGCATATCTGAGGATATTGATATTTCTCCCGGCAATCTTGATTCCAACTTGTGTTTCTTCCAGTCCAGTGTTTCTCATGATGTACTCTGCATATAAGTTAAATAAACAGGGTGACAATATACAGCCTTGATGAACTCCTTTTCCTATTTGGAACCAGTCTGTTGTTCCATGACCAGTTCTAACTGTTGCTTCCTGACCTGCATACAAATTTCTCAAGAGGCAGATCAGGGGGTCTGATATTCCCATCTCTTTCAGAATTTTCCACAGTTTATTGTGATCTACACAGTCAAAGGCTTTGGCATAGTCAATAAAGCAGAAATAGATGTTTTTCTGGAACTCTCTTGCTTTTTCCATGATCCAGCAGATGTTGGCAATTTGATCTCTGGTTCCTCTGCCTTTTCTAAATCCAGCTTGAACATCAGGAAGTTCACGGTTCGCATATTGCTGAAGCCTGGCTTGAAGAATTTTAAGCATTACTTTACTAGCGTGTGAGATGAGTGCAATTGTACAGTAGTTTGAGCATTCTTTGGCATTGCCTTTCTTTGGGATTGGAATGAAAACTGACCTTTTCAAGTCCTGTGGCCACTGCTGAGTTTTCCAAATTTGCTGGCATATTGAGTGCAGCACTTTCACAGCATCATCTTTCAGGATTTGGAATAGCTCCACTGGAATTCCATCACCTCCACTAGCTTTGTTCCTAGTGATGTTTTCTAAGGCCCACTTGACTTCACATTCCAGGATGTCTGGCTCTAGGTCAGTGATCACACCATCATGATTATCTGGGTCGTGAAGCTCTTTTTTGTACAGTTCTTCTGTGTATTCTTGCCATCTCTTCTTAATATCTTCTGCTTCTGTTAGGTCCATACCATTTCTGTCCTTTATCGAGCCCATCTTTGCATGAAATGTTCCTTTGGTCTCTGATTTTCTTGAAGAGATCCCTAGTCTTTCCCATTCTGTTGTTTTCCTCTATTTCTTTGCATTGATCACTGAAGAAGGCTTTCTTATCTCTTCTTGCTATTCTTTGGAACTCTGCATTCAGATGTTTATATCTTTCCTTTAAATAAAGTGCATGGGCAGAGGAGAGAAAGAGTTGACAAAACCATGAGGTAAAAGAGAATGTGCTGGAGAAACTAAGAGCCTCTGCCAGAGTTACAAAAAATTATTTCTTGATTATCAAAAGCCAGCTTTAGCTTATGGAATACTAGGTTTCAATTAAAACTTGATTGTGCCAGTCTCACATCTCTATCCAATACATTGTTTAAAGGCAACCTCTCTCTGATGGCTCAGGACGATTGAAAGCCTCTGCAAATGTATAGTGGGAGACCCGGAACCTGAGGTTTGAAATGTAGCATGAAAGCAAACCTTGCCTCTGTTCAAGGTGAGAGAAATGAAAACAGTTTGAAATTGCACACAAAGTGTAACTGTTTTCAAGTTTACAAATATACAATTTGCTGTAGGATAAATTTATAAAGTCAACAAGGCAAATGGAAAAGAAATGGAAGAAAATAAGATAGGAGGAGAACCTTGGTTATATTCTAAATGAATGCCACATTTTTTAGGGATAAACCATGAATTAAAATCTAAGATTATAGTGTTAATATACAGGGAGAAATACAGTAATTTTGATGTTTTAAAAGTTCATAACATAAAATATGTCTTGTTGCTTAGAAATATGTTGTTCAGTCACTAAATCATGTTCAGCTCTTTGTTAACTCTGAGGACTGTGGTACTCCAGGTTCCTTTGTCCTCCACTATCTCCCAGAGTTTGCTTAAACTCATGTCCATTGAGTCAGTGATGCCATCCAACTATACAAACTAATACTAATACAAAGATAACATAGAACCAACCTTAGCTTGCTCCTCCTCTCTGAAGCCATCATATCAATGAAGATATTCTCAAAATTTTTATACTAAACATTATCATTTTTTCCTGTTGTTTGCTACTTATCTGTCCTTAAAAGAATGTTTATATTTTGTGTTCTACAACTGAAGGGCATTGAAAGTTTAAATTCATCAAAGTATTTTTCAAAATATTAAAGACTAAGTTAAAAAAAGTGGGGAGAGGAATGTTCATCTTCCAGCCTTGAGAGACTAACAGGATCTGATATTACTTTCAGATGTAAAAAACTAGAAAACTGTGTGAAATATATTAAATTATATATATAATTCATATATAATTTTGGTACATTGAACAATACCACAGGGCTGTAATCACTGAAAGAAAGTAAACAAATGAATATACACCTAATTTAAGATGTTCTTTTATGCTCTCAGAGTTAGTATTAATTATACCTCTTCTGAACAACAAGATCAAGACATATTTTATGTTGAGAATATTTTGAGTTTTAAAATTATTTTATTGTGCTTTTTTACAGTAGTAAAATCACATCTAAATATCATAGTATCATTTAATCTGTCCTCTAACTCTTATATTTCTTATAATTTGGTACTTAGATCTGGAAGATAAGTAGAATTTTTATTTTTCTTAAAATAAAGATACTTCATTTGTAATAATGTGTACCTCCATAAGAAGGCAAGGATATTTGACTCCTGTTACATAATGTAGCTATTATAATCATTGATTAGTTCAGTTAATTTCCTAATGGCTCCAAAATGGCGGTATTTTAATTTCATGGTTAGTTTATTTAGGAGTTTTCTTACTTCTATAAGAAGAAACTTCCTTTTGAATTATTTGATCATATTAGGGCACAGTCATATAGTAAAGACAAAGTAAATACTTGCTAGACTTTTTCAATTTTAAAAATGAATTGATTTCCCAGCATGCACAAAAAATTGACTAAAGAATTTTCTGGGGTCTTGTTCATTTGTTTTTTTAAATGTTTGTTTTAGAAAATAAGTACCAGCTTTGGGGGAAAAGATTTACCTCACTGGGGTCATTTTCTTTAAAATATTTATTTATTCATTTGATTTTGACTGAACTGGGTTTTCCTTGCTACACGCAGGCTTTCTCTAGCTGGCGAGCGGGGGCTACTCTTTGTTGTAGTGTGCAGGCTTTTCATTGTTGTGTCTTCTCTTGTTGTGGAGCACAGGCTCTAGGATGGGTGGGCTTCAGTAGTTTCAGAGTGTGGGCTTGGTCATTGTGGGGCATGGGCTTCATTGCCCGGTGGCATGTGGAATCTTCCTGGATCTGGTGTTCCCTGCATTGCAAGGAGGATTCTTAACCACTGGACCATCACGGAAGCCTTCACTGGGGTCTTAATCATAAGACTGATGGATGACCAGATAGGAAATAAGTTGAGGTAGATCCCATGGTTTGCTATTGCTATCAGAAGTTATGTAAAGGCTACTCAATTACTTTCTCTCTTTTCACAGACTCACTTCACGCAAATTGAAATGTTACTGCTCCTTCATAGTTTTCTTTTTTCCTAGGACAAAAACAAAGTGACAGGAATAAGAATCGTAGCGGGGAAAATAGGATAGGTAGGCAGAGGGATATGGATTATCTTAAGCTGGGCAAGATCAAAGGCAACGTCAAAAAATCTAAGATAATTGCTTTTTAAAAGTTGGAGAATCCAAGGGTTACTTTCACTGAGTCAGTTGCACAAGACTTACAAATGTGTGGGAGAAAAAAATCCTTAAAATGCTGAAGTGCTCAGCCCTCAATTTATTCTGGGGTGGCCTAATTTATTTCAGATTTTGGGACATGATTGATTATATTTGATTATATGCTGATTGAAATGCTGTGTATATCTTTATCAGAATAGAGCTCAGTTTTAAATGGAGTTGCTCCAATTTTTACTATTTGGATGATCAGATCAGATCATTCACTCAGTCGTGTCCGACTCTTTGCGACCCCATGAATTGCAGCATGCCAGGCCTCCCTGTCCATCACCAACTCCCAGAGTTCACTCAGACTCACGTCCATCGAGTCGGTGATGCCATCCAGCCATCTCGTCCTCTGTCATCCCCTTCTCCTTTTGCCCCCAATCCCTCCCAGCATCAGAGTCTTTTCCAATGAGTCAACTCTTCGCATGAGGTGGCCAAGGTACTGGAGTTTCAGCTTCAGCATCATTCCTTCCAAAAAAATCCCAGGGCTGATCTCCTTCAGATGGACTGGTTGGATCTCCTTGCAGTCCAAGGGACTCTCAAGAGTCTTCTCCAACACCACAGTTCAAAAGCATCAATTCTTCAGTGCTCAGCCTTCTTCACAGTCCAGCTCTCACATCCATACATAACCACAGGAAAAACCATAGCCTTGACTAGACGAACCTTTGTTGGCAAAGTAATGTCTCTGCTTTTGAATATGCTATCTAGGTTGGTCATAACTTTCCTTCCAAGGAGTAAGAGTCTTTTAATTTCATGGCTGCAGTCACCATCTGCAGCGATTTTGGAGCCCTCAAAAATAAAGTCTGACACTGTTTCCACTGTTTCCCCATCTATTTCCCATGAAGTGATGGGACCGGATGCCATGATCTTTGTTTTCTGAATGTTGAGCTTTAAGCCAACTTTTTCACTCTCCACTTTCACTTTCATCAAGAGGCTTTTTAGTTCCTCTTCACTTTCTGCCATAAGGGTGCTGTCATCTGCATATCTGAGGTTATTGATATTTCTCCCGGCAATCTTGATTCCAGCTTGTGTTTCCTCCAGCCCAGCATTTCTCATGATGTACTCTGCATATAAGTTAAATAAACAGGGTGACAATATATAGCCTTGATGTACTCCTTTTCCTATTTGGAACCAGTTTGTTGTTCCATGTCCAGTTCTAACTGTTGCTTCCTGACCTGCATACAAATTTCTCAAGAGGCAGATCAGGTGGTCTGGTATCCCCATCTCTTTCAGAATTTTCCACAGTTTATTGTGATCTACACAGTGAAAGGCTTTGGCATAGTCAATAAAGCAGAAATAGATGTTTTTCTGGAACTCTCTTGCTTTTTCCATGATCCAGCAGATGTTGGCAATTTGGATGATAAAGACTTAATTCTAATAGTATTTAAACAATCATGAATAATAACCTCTTGTCAGAAATCCTAGATGAAAGGATAAAAATTGCTTGACAACATCATCAGCCTGCCATGTTACAAATCCTTTATTTTCAATGTTAAGCTTCAACAGTACTGCTGCTGCTGCTGCTAAGTCGCTTCAGTCGTGTCTGACTCTGTGCGACCCCATAGACGGTAGCCCATCAGGCTCCCTCGTTCCTGGGATTCTCTAGGCAAGCACACTGGAGTGGGTTGCCATTTCCTTCTCCAGTGCATGAAAGTGAAAAGTGAAAGTGAATTTGCTCAGTCGTGTCTGACTCTTCGTGGCCCCATCGACTGCAGCCTACCAGGCTCCTCCATCCATTTGATTTTCCAGGCAAGAGTACTGGAGTGGGGTGCCATTGCCTTCTCCCTCAACAGCACTAATGCAGTGCTAAAAATGAAGGAAGCCACTAGAATTCTTAAAGTTGCCTTTGTGTTGTTATATCTTTTGTAACCAAAAGAGGATTGTGTCTTATTTAGCATATGTCCTTAACACACAAGAAATACTAATAATTAAATAAATTCCCTGGCCCCAGTTGCAAATTCAATAGAGGCAAAAAGAGCAATAGTATAAATGATGTTCTTCTAGTGGAGACAGATCAAGTTTGAACAGGCAGAAAAAAGTTAGATGTTTAAAAGTCGTGGAAAGGTTTGAAAAGAAATGTATTTTATGTGAGAATGCTAAATGTGTCTACTGCTAATAGTATGTCAAATCCAAATAGTGACAGAAGTGGTTTAAAAAAATGTCAGCTTTGATTAGAATTTTGACAATTTTCTAGCATTAAATGATTTTATGTCCATCCAGCATAGAATGCTGTATCTAAACAGAAATGGGAAAAATGGACTCATGAACTTGGAAGAATTATGCCTCATTCATCTATAGTAATATTTTTGTGCCAAAAAAGAAGCCCAAAGCTATAGTTTTATTGACTTTACCTTGTAATTAGGATTTTTTGCAAGAGAGCTTCCATAGCAAATTAAAGAAATGCATTTCCCTTTGGAATAAATATGACTTTATTTTTCAGTTTTTAAGAAGTGAAAGAACTTTAAATTTTAGCTTTTATTATTTAACACAAGAAAACCTCATAATATTAGTATTTTAAAATGTAGGAATCAATTTCAGTGTTATGTGATTGTATATTCTGAATGAAAAATGATCTCTACATGGATCCACTGATCAGAGAAATTTTATATCCTAAATGTATTAGAATATGATACCAAAAATGAAAATGCATTTATGAAATGGTTCTTAATTTTTTATTTAAGCAATAGTTTCCTATGGTCAGGCATATTTAGC
Source organism: Tragelaphus eurycerus (assembly GCA_935064755.1). Taxonomy (NCBI): domain Eukaryota; kingdom Metazoa; phylum Chordata; class Mammalia; order Artiodactyla; family Bovidae; genus Tragelaphus; species Tragelaphus eurycerus. Next base: position 2,763,151 of record CAKXYN010000080.1, read on the forward strand.
ATATTTACTAGAGTTTAAATCCATTCTTCATTGGCTTAGCATTGAGGTTTTCAGGAGAATATGCCTCTGATGCCAGAGCCAAAAAATTAGGTCATCATTGCTTGTAAAATAAGGGAGCCATGTGAATCCTAAGGTAATGCAAACAAAGGTATTGAAATAACATTAAGTTTTGTTAGTTCAACTCTGCAGCTATTCTAAGAAAGCGAAGACTACGCTTCCAGTTTTGTTGACTCCATAAGTATATCAAGGTATGTATTGGTAATAGGCTCATGATTATAGTTATGGTTCTTAAAAGTATTACTAAATCAGAAATATTGAGATAATACATCAGAACTACTCTTTTCTAGCTATTTGCAATTTTAACTATTTTGAATACTACATTTTGTTTTTCAAATGAGAACATCCTACAATGTATTAATCTTATAAACCTCTCTTGATTTCTGTGCTTCCTTCCTGGTACTTTGCATTCTTTGACTGTAATGTTTGGGCTAGCAGTAGACAGGTAGGGAATGATGAAATTTTAGTTCAATATATAAAAGCTACTTAGTAACCTACACTCATTCCCTGATTCTAAAACCCAAATTATCATTATACAAGTTCACATTTGTATTCAACCTCATGTTACAAAAGCAATCTAATATTTCCTTTATTCCCAGCCCTCTCAACTTCAATTATGTCCTCAATTTTCATTACTTGCTGTCCTGAATAGTTATGGGCTCCATGATCATCCCAGAAACCTGAGACTGTCATGAATTTTTCGATTTATCTTACTTTTTGCATCAGTTGCTACAGACTGTTGGTCCTTTTCCCTAAACGTGTCTCATTTCTTTCCATGCTTCTCCATTCCTACTGCCAATTTCTAGCTTAGGCGTTAATCATGCGTCACCTGTCCTTGAAACAATTTCTTAACTGGTCTTTCTGTTTCTAGAATAATGCCATCCAATCCAAGTTCTATCCTGAATCCAGAGTAATCTTTGTAACCAGGATCTGTTATCACATCAGTGTCACTTCCTTCTGTACAATTTTTCAATAATTCCCCACTATTTACAGGATACATTTGAAACCCTTTACACATAGCAAATATTACCTTGCCTTTCTCAGCAGCTTTAACTTTTAGAACTCCTACCTTTGCACTTGTAATATACCACATATGTTCAACTGTTTGAAATCCCTGAAACATCAAACTTACAAATGTCTGAATCTTGCTCAACTGTCCCCACTGTTTAGAAATCCCTTCCTAACCTGTCTGCCTACTAAATATCTACTGTTTCTGAATGTTTTTGGAAAGATACCTACAACTCCTTTCCTTCATTCAGAACTTTATCAACTCAGTTGGTCTTGAGACCACCAAGACCATTCCCACCACACCTTTGACTTTTATATATTCTAGTCCCCAAAGGAAGCCCTGGACTCTTTCCCATATGGCTTATGCTTAACCTTATCTGATTCTACTTTTTACCCATATTCTTAATTTCATTTCCTATATTCTTATAGATCACTCTATGGAGCTTGTGATTTGTCCTTATGAAAACATCCTACATCTTCAGCCTCTTAATTAAGCACTTCCTTTACCTTCGTGCTCTAACCAAGATTTGGTTGTAGCCTTATTACATTTTTTTTAAATTTATGTCTCTCAGGTAGTGGTTATTTTTTTTTTCTCCTGCGGCCCTTGTGATTCTGAAATAGAAATAAATGGCCATTTTTATTCTCTCTGTTGTATTCAGAATATTGCTTTTCCTTCTTTCCAAAAGGCCTTCAACACTGAAGCTCCTGCATGTCACTTATTATTATTTCTGTTAGCTACACACAGACCAGTCTCTCCCATTTCTTGAATACTTAAGTACTGGTTCACTATCACACCCCAGTACAACAAATACAAAAAACATTTTATCATTTCAGTATCCATATAGATTCAAGTAGATAGACTTTCCATTTCCTTGTCCTGGTTTCTCAATTCTTTGACTTGCCTTTATTAACCATATTTTTCATCTTAAAACAGGCAGCTTTCATGTTCTTACTCTAAACCACCTGTAACCAATAACTGTACTTCCTCCATGCTTTCATGTTTAAGCATACTGCTTTCTTTTCCTTTCCAGAATTGTATCATAAAAAGTTTTCAAACATACAGAAAAATTAAAAGAGTTTTTACAGTAAATATATGTATATCCACATTTAGATTCTATCATTAACATTTTATTGTATTTGCTTTACAATATAGCTATCTATCCACCCATCCCTTTCTGCATCATTAATTCATCTTATTTTAGTGCATTTCAAAATAAATTTCAGGCATGAGTAAAACTCCTTTAATACCGTAGAATAAATATCACTAACTGTAATTTAATATTTATTTATGATAATAGTAATTCACACACATAATTATGAATATTTGCATTCTGCTTCTGCTTTAAAACAGAACTGTGATCTCCTTGAGGGTATGCACTTATATTTGTATTCTTAAAGGCTAACACAAGAGAATTTCAGTCAGTTCAGTTCAGTTGCTCAGTCATATTCGACTCTTCGTGACCCTGTGGACCGCAGCATGCCAGGCTTCCCTGTCCATCACCAACTCCTGGAGCTTACTCAAACTCATGTCCATTGAGTTGGTGATGCCATCCAACCATCTCATCCTCTGTCGTCCCCTTCTCCTCCCACCTTCAATCTTTCCGAGCATCAGGGTCTTTTCAAATGAGTCAGTTCTTCACATCAAGTGGTCAAAGTATTGGAGTTTCAGCTTCAGCATCAGTCCTTCCAATGAATATTCAGGACTGATTTCCTTTAGGATGGACTGATTGGATCTCCTTGCAGTCTAAAGGACTCTTAAGAATCTTCTTCAATAAGAAGCTCAATTCAAAAGCTCAATTCTTTGGTGCTCAACTTTCTTCATAGTCCAACTTTCACATCTGTACATGACTACTGGAAAAACCATAGCTTTGACTAGATGGACCTTTGTTGGCAAAGTAATGTCTCTGTTTTTTAATATACTGTCTAGGTTGGTCATAACTTTTATTCCCAGGAACAAGTGTCTTTTAATTTCATGGCTTCAGTCACCATCTGCAGTGATTTTGGAGCCCAGAAAAATAAAGTTTCCATTGTTTCCCCATCTATTTGCCATGAAATGATGGGACCAGATGCTATGACCTTAGTTTTCTGAATGTTGAGTTTTAAGCCAACTTTTCACTCTCCTCTTCCACTTTTATCAACAGCCTCTTTAGTTCTTCACTTTCTGCCATAAGAATGGTGTCATCTGCATATCTGAAGTTATTTATATTTCTCCTGGCAATCTTGACTCCAGCTTGTGCTTCATCCAGCCAAGTGTTTCTCATGATGTACTCTGCATATGAGTTAAACAAGCAGGGTGACAATATATAGCCTTGACATACTCCTTTCCCTATTTGGAACCAGTCTGTTGTTCCATGCCCAGTTCTAACTGTGGCTTCCAGACCTGCATACAGATTTCTTAAGAGGAAGATCTGGTGGTCTGATATTCCCATCTCTTTCAGAATTTTCCACAGTTTATTGTGATCCACACAAAGGCTTTGGAAAGAGAATTTAGTAGGTGGTAAATAAATGCTAGTTGAATGAATGAAGGTCTCACCTCACAGTATACCAATATCAATACCAAGTTAAGATAATAGGATAAATCCTACCGGATCACTCAAATCCAGAATTAGATTATCTTGACAAATCAGGCAGAGAACATTGCCAATGTATCAGGACACTTAAGGATGAGTTCATAGACAAATCAGGCTTTTTCTTGAACCACTTTTCTTACATTTCATTACATCCTGAAGAAGTGACAAAATTGAAATTTATTACATGTCAAAAGACATAATCCTTAATTGGTTTCTTCAAAAAGCCATGCTTGTTATTGTAGTCACATTTATTTTCTATTACAGCTAAGTAGAGGCTAATATTTGTATTATTAGTTTGGTATGCCCAGAATAATTATAGTTATAACCTCTTGATGTAGAATTACTTCCAGACTGCATTTTCCCTTTTGGCTTGGTTAAACAAAACTATATCATATATAACAGAAAGATACCATTAACGAATAAAATGTTCACATCAAATCTTGTTAGGTTATATGGATCAGGTATTTAATAAATGGAATGCAATCTAACTTGGCTTTTATACGTCTTGTTGATTTTCCATGGTTGCCTATAGTGTAAGTTATATTGATGTCATCCTGTTAATGAGAAAATTTAGACTGTGTAATGTACCATACTCTCAACAATGTAGTTGTATAATTTATTCCTCCTGCTAAGAGAATCAGTAAGCTTACTGAACAGATGCAAAGAAAGAGAAATGTGTGAGATGCTCTGACAGGATGACACCATCCACAATACTAAACAAGAAGCATGTGTCATAAATGCAAACCTTATATAATAGAATAACATCTTTCAAAACACAAGTGTGATTGTAAAACCATCTGCTTCATAATCAGCTTCTCAAGTACATCTGGTATTGCTATATTGCTCACTAAATTGTTCTTAAATGTATTTAAAAAACATAAAGTGAATGCAAATAGTTTATGGGATAAGAAACTAAATGCCCAAATGGCTTCCTTTAGTACCCTTCTAATTTCATCATTGTATTTCTTAATTAAACTCTCTCAGTAAGCATGTAACTGTTAACTATTAAAAACACATATTATTTAAATGAGTGTTTAAAGGACTCAGGTAAGTAGTGGTTTCAATTTAGCTGTGTAAGTAGAGTATAATTTTATTTCTGTGTAATTATTTCTTTTTATTAAAAATAAAGAAAATACATCACGAGTCCTTATTTTAATCATAACATCATATATAGTATGACTGTATTGTTAGAAGTAGCAAGACAAAATGGTAAATTAACGTAGAGCAGAAAATGGGTTCTGACTTTAAACATTTTTAAAACAACAGTTTAAAACTTAGTCTAAACTCACAAGCACCCTTAGATTTTATTATTGACATCAGATATTTTGTTACTGTATATTTTTAAGAGTAACATTGGTGTTGGAACTGTTTTCTGGTTGATCAATATTTCATAGGCAAGTTCAGTTTAGTCGCTCAGTTGTGTCCAACTCTTCATGAACCCATGAACTGCAGCACGCCAGGCCTCCCAGTCCATCACCAACTGCCGGAATCTACCCAAACCCATGTTCATTGAGTCGGTGATGCCATCCTACCATCTCATCCTCTGTCGTCCCCTTCTCCTCCTGCCCTCAGTCTTTCCCAGCATCAGGGTCTTCTCAAATGAGTCAGCTCTTCACATCAGGTGGCCAAAGTATTGGATTTCAGCTTCAAATCAGTCCTTCCAATGGACATCCAGGAGTGATCTCCTTTAGGATAGACTGGTTAGAAATCGACATGGAGCAACAGACTGGTTCCAAATAGGAAAAGGAGTACGTCAAGGCTGTCTATAGTCACCCTGCTTATTTGACTTATATGCAGAGTACATCATGAGAAACACTGGACTGGAGGAAGCACAAGCTGGAATCAAGATTGCTGAGTAGAATGATGTGAAAGTTACCTCTCTCCATCAACACATGGAAAATAAATCTTTATGTGAAACAATTCTCACTAAAAAGTAACTGGAGACTGACAGATAGACTCCTATACAACAAAGTCTGTAAAAAAAGATCCATGTGGATTTGAGTAAGAAGGGAAGAGAAGCAATCAAGTTGGAACCTTTGCTCCTGGAAGAGGACTCAGAGGAAAAGGGAGATTACATGGGTGGGGATCTTTCCTAGAGAGTGAGTGGTTCAAGGCACCTACTGAGTGCCTAAGCTCTGGGGCCCAACACAGGGAATACAAGCTCCCTTTGTTGTTTGGAAGCTGATGAGACTAACAAGAGGGCTGTGGAAAGCCTGAACTTGTTCATAAGAAGCACATACATGTTTTCTTGCTCCTAAAGCAGGGCAGAAAAATTGGATTGAAAATTGCACCAGTGGTTGGATCTGTGATTGCCCTGGTGAATGCTGCAGCCTGAACCAAGCAAACAGTCCAGCCTGATGCTTCACAAAACAACTCCATACTGGGGCAAGGGTTTGGCTGTGCGACACAGACCCCAAACTGCATCTGAATAGAGTGGAAAAGTGAAAAGGGAGGTGAAAGTGAAAGTGTTAGCTGCTCAGTCATATATAGTCTATATTTGCTTTATATTCATAGTATTTATAACTTTGCATTTTTCCCTGAAAAGAATGTCTCAAAGTGGAAGCTTATGTCCAAAATAAAAACAATTCATGAGAAATAATTCATGTTTTAGGAATTTTATTTTTTAAATTAATGTTATTAATTTTCCTCTACTAAATGAAAAAAAAAACTCATAAATTCACAGAATTTGAAGGAGCTGAGGGTGGGCAAAATGAGAACTTCACCTAATCTGACTTCAGAAATTAATTCTATCCCTTTTACCTTTGTACCTATTAAATGGAACCTGCCTTTTGTCATATTCTTATTACAGTGTAGCATCAGGAATGGAATCTACTCTCAGTTTTACTTTCTTTTACATGGTTCCTAATACTTCTGCCTCAAATAAATTTCTAGGAAGCCTTTTAAGAAGCATTTATAGGTTTTTTTTCAGGCTCTTGGTATTTTTATCTTTACAGAGTAAAATAGTTGAGTGGGAGAAAAATCTGTAAATATTATACATGATTTAAAAAGTTACATATTTTATTTTTTTGGTTGATTTGCAAAAGATAATGCTTATAATGTCGCATTGAATAAAACTTTAACTTGAGATATGCCTGAAGATATTATCCTCTAATATGGAACCAAATTATTCATTTTTTTAAACTTCAATAACAACTATGAATTGGTTATAGTAATTTAGGTTGACCTAATCTTGATGCTTCTTTTGAGCATAGTCAACTTTCAATTATTTTAAAATTGCTGTTTTTCAAACTTAGGTAATTCTTATAGAGTTACAAGTTTTGACCTGTCCATTTACCACCTCCTATTATTTACTTAATATTTTTTGAAATAACTTTTAAATAGAAAATAAAACCTAAGTAATGTTTCAGCCTTTTCCTTATAATAGTACCAGAGTTTTGATGTATTAGTAATACACTTTGATGTCTGTATTTAAGAAACAGGCACAAGGCAGTGAAGGGGATTTAATGAACACATTACCACTAAAATTAAAAATGTTATCTGTGTACTAAGTAAACCACATCAAGTAGTTAGTCTAAGTGTAGCACATTTAGGGAATGACTTTATTATGCATTATTATGTTATGAAGGAGTGAGGTTGTTTAGACACATCTCTAGCCTCTGAGTGTAGTGCTATACAAGTCTGCTGTCTGCGCCTGGAAAATATGGGGCTACTAAAATCTGGCAAAACGATAAATGGGTTGGAAGCATAGGTTTCTGTGAATGGCAAATTTCTGTTTTTTAAAAAAGAGACACGGGTACCCCAGTGTTCATAGCAGCACTGTTTACAATAGCCAGGACTTGGAAGCAACCTAGATGTCCATTCACAGATGAATGGATAAGAAAGCTGTGGTACATATACACAATGGAGTATTACTCAGCCATTAAAAAGAATGCATTTGAATCAGTTCTAATCAGGTGGATGGAACTGGAGCCTATTATACAGAGTGAAGTAAGCCAGAAAGAAAAACACAAATACAGTGTACTAACGCATATATATGGAATTTAGAAAGATAGTAACAATAACCCTGTTTATGAGACAGCAAAAGAGACACTGAATGTATAGAACAGACTTTTGGACTCTGGGAGTGGGAGAGGGTGGGATGATTTGGGAGAATAGCATTGAAATATGTATAATATCATATCTGAAACGAGTCGCCAGTCCAGGTACGATGCCTGATAACGGATGCCTGGGGCTGGTGCACTGGGACGACCCAGGGGGGATGATATGGGGAGGGAGGAGGGAGGAGGGTTCAGGATGGGGAGCACATGCATACTTGTGGCGGATCCATCTTGATGTATGGCAAAAGCAATACAATATTGTAAAGTTAAGCAAAATAAAATTTAATTAAAAAAAAAAAAGTATGCCCCAAAAAAATAAAATAAAAAAATGTATGTTGCATTAAAATATAATTTAAGGTACTATGATCTGAACAAATGAATAATGGCCTCACAAAAATGTATATTATCTTTGTGGAAATTCTGACCACAAAATCTTGCCAGCTAACAGTTCAGTTCAGTTCAGTCGCTCAGCTGTGTCCAGCTCTTTGCAATCCCACGAATTGCAGCATGCCAGGCCTCCCTGTCCATCACCAACTCCCGGAGTTCACTCAAAGTCCTGTCCATTGAGTCGGTGATGCCATCCAGCCATCTCATCCTCTGTCGTCCCCTTCTCCTCCTGCTCCTAATCCCTCCCAGCATCAGGGTCTTTTCCAATGAGTCAACTCTTCTACAAAGTCAAGTCGCTCAGTCGTGTCCGACTCTTTGCAACCCCATGGACTGCAGCATACCAGGCTCCTCCACCCATGGGATTTTTCAGGCAAGAGTACTGGAGTGGGGCGCCATTGCCTTCTCCAGTAGTGGCATATTAAATATTTGTTAGCAGAAGTAAGAGTCAGGAAAAAAGATGAAGCTTCTCAAAATAGGGAAAATAGCCATCTACAATATTGATAAAGAAACAGTAGATCATCATATGGTTTCCACAAAAGGTAGACATTCATGGTGCTTCTTAATTTTCCATTTTTGTGAATTTGGGAAGAGTTAGGTGTACAAATAGAGGTTCCTTTGTGGCTCTGCTGGTAAAGAATCTGCCTGCAATATGGGAGATCTGGGTTCTATCCCTGGGTTGGGAAGATCTCTGCAGAAGAGAAAGGCTACCCACTCCAGTATTCTGGCCTGGCGAATTTCATGGACTATACAGTCCATGGGGTCACAGAGTCAGACAGGACTTAGTGTCTTTTACTCACTCACTATACAGATAACTGAAATTGTATTCTTTGATGAGTTCTTAGTATGTAATTAGATAAAATTCAAAAGTTCTCAGGAAGATAACTGAAAATGCTTTTGGGGTAAAAGCACATTTACAAAATTGTTCATTAGAGAATCAAGGGAAGCCCATTGGAAACACTGTGTACCTTTTAAGAGATGTAGGATGCACTGGACATTATCACATTAGGCAATACTGTGCTGAATCATGAAATGTTTGAAATATAGTTTTGCTGAGATTTTATTCTTTCTTCTGCTCTAAATAATATGTTGTTATTGTTGAATCACTAAGTCCTGTCAGACTCTTTACAACCCTAGGGACTATAGTCTGCCAGGGTCCTCCATGGGGTTTTCCAAGCAAGAATACTGGAGTGCGTTGTGATTTTCTTCTCCAGGAGATCTTCCTGACCCATGGATTGAAATCATGTCTCCTGCAGAGGATTCTTTCTTTTTTGAGGGGAGGGTCCTCAAAAATTAAAAATTTATTAAACTTTTTAACAGCTTTATTAGAGTATAATTGACATACAATAGAGAATTATGTGTGTATATACATACATATTTAAGACACAGATGATTCAGTCATACAACTCAGTGGTTTTTAGTATATTCTATAGAACTGTGCAACCCATACCACTGTCTAATTTTGGATCATTCTCATCACTCCAAAAAGGAACACCATGCACATTAGCAGAAACTCCCCAATTTTTCTTCCCTCTCCCTCCAGTCCCTGGTAATTACTAATCTCCTTTCTGTCTCTATAAACTTGCTTATTCTGGATATTTCATATAAATAGAACCATACAATATGTGGTCTTCTTTGTCTAACTTCTTTCACTAAGCATAAAATTTTCAAGACTCCTGCAGCGGATTCTTTACCACTGGTAGCCACCAGGGAAATCCCAGATAACATACTAGTGTCTGTAATTTAGAAACTAATGTTTAGTAATTATTATGCACGTATATTTTAATAAAGCATTTATTTCTTTGGAATAAGCTGAGTTGAATAGAAAATGGAAGGACTGATTTTCTGACAATGCCAAAAAATGCTCAAACTACCACACAATTGTACTCATCTCACATGCTAGTAAAGTCATGCTCAAAATTCTCCAAGCCAGGCTTCAGCAATACATGAACTGTGAACTTCCAAGATGCTCAAGCTGGATGTAGAAAAGGCAGAGGAACCAAAGATCAAATTTCTGACATTCATTGGATCATCGATAAAGCAAAAGAGTTCTGAAAAACATCGATTTCTTCTTTATTGACTATGCCAAAGCCTTTGACTGTGTGGATCACAACAAACTGTGGAAAATTCTTCAAGAGATGGGAATACCAGACCACCTGACCTGCCTCTTGAGAAATCTGTATGCAGGTCAGGAAGCAACAGTTAGAACTGGACATGGAACAACAGACTGGTTCCAAATAGGAAAAGGAGTATGTCAAGGCTGTATATTGTCACCCTGCTTGTTTAACTCATATGCAGAGTACATCATAAGAAATGCTGGGCTGGAGGAAGCAAAAGCTGTAATAAAGATTGCCAGAAGAATATCAACTACCTCAGATATGCAGATGATATCACCCTTATGGCAGAAAGTGAAGAACTAAAGAACCTCTTGATGAAAGTGAAAGTGGAGAGTGAAAAAGTTGGCTTAAAGCTCAACATTCAGAAAACCAAGATCATGGCATCCAGTCCCATCACTTCACGGCAAATAGATAGGGAAACAGTGGAAACAGTGGCTGACTTTATTTTTGAGGGCTCCAAAATCACTGCAGATGGTGACTGCAGCCATGAAATTAAAAGACGCTTACTCCTTGGAAGGAAAGTTATGACCAACCTAGATAGCATATTCAAAAGCAGAGACATCACTTTGCCAACAAAGGTCTGTCTAGTCAAGGCTATGGTTTTTCCAGTAGTCATGTATGGATATGAGAGTTGGACTGTAAAGAAAGCTGAATGGTGAAGAATTGTTGCTTTTGAACTATGGTGTTAGAAAAGACTCTTGGGAGTCCCTTGGACTGCAAGGAGAACCAACCAGTCCATCCTAAAGGAGATCAGTCGTGCGTGTTCATTGAAAGGACTGATGTTGAAGCTTAACATCCAATACTTTGGCCACCTGATGCAAAGAGCTGACTCATTTGAGAAGACCCTGATGCTGGGAAAGATTGAAGGTGAGAGAAGGGGGGCAGGACAGAAGATGAGATGGTTGGATGGCATCACTGACTTGTTGGACATGGGTTTGGATGAACTCTGGGAGTTGGTGATGGACAGGGAGGCCTGCATGATGCAGTCCATGGGGTTGCAAAGAGTTGGACATGACTGAGCAACTGAACTGAAATGAAGAACCACAGAAACAATAGATCTTGCATGTAGTCCTCTTTTAGGAGGAAAGGATGCAGCTGGATTTCTTTCCTCCACTTGAATGGATGAATGGATAAATGGATGGATGGATGGATGGCAGGATGAATGAATGAGCCACCAGGAAGCCCAGAATAAAATCACAGATTGCTCTGTTACTGGTGGCGTTTTAATGATAAAATGTCACATTTGATAAATATCATTGTACAGATATAAAATCCTCTTGAATACAATTGTAATGATACCAAGTGTTATTCCAGAGGTTTTTATATCTGTAGAATAATATCTACCATATATGCTGTTCAATCATTAAAAAGCCACCAGTATTAGAACAATGTTATTTTTTCATCCATCCATCTATCTATTCATTCATTAATTCATATATTGAGCTCCTAATATGTGAAAGCACCTCCACCCCTTTACCCTTTGGTAACCATAAATTTGTTTTCTATGTCTGTGTGTCTATTTCTGCTTTGTAAATAAGCCTATTTGTATCAAATTTTTAGATTCCACACATAAGCAATTTCATCTGATATTTCTCTTTCTCTTTCTGGGTTACTTCACTCAGTATGATAATCTCTAGGTCCATCCATGTTGCTGCAAATGACTTTATTTCCTTCTTTTTTTTTTTAATGGCTGGTAATATTTAATTGTATATGTGTACCACATCTTCTTTATCCATACCTCTGTCAGTGGATACTTGGGTTGCTTCCAAGTCTTAACTAATGTAAATAGTGCTACAGTATACATTGGGGTACATATGTCTTTTCAAATTACAGTTTTTTTTTTTTTTTTTTCCAGAGATAAGCCCAGGAGTGGGATCGCTGGATTATATGGTGCCTCTATTTTTAATTTTTTAAGTAAGATTCATACTGTTCTCCTTAGTGGCTGTACTGATTTACATTCCAACCAAAAGTTTATGAGAGTTCTCTTTTCTCCTTACCCTCTCCAGCATTTATTTTTGTAGACTTTTTGATGATGGCCATCCTTACCAGTCGGAGAAGGTGATGGCACTCCACTCCAGTACTCTTGCCTGGAAAATCCCATGGATGGAGTAGCCTGGAAGGCCGCAGTCCATGGGGTAGCTGAGGGTCTGACACGACTGAGCGACTTCACTTTCACTTTTCACTTCCATGCATTGGAGAAGGAGATGGAAACCCACTCCACTGTTCTTGCCTGGAGAATCCTGGGGACGGGGGAGCCTGGTGGGCTGCCGTCTATGGGATCGCACAGAGTCGGACACGACTGAAGTGACTTAGCAACAATCCTTACCAGTGTGAGGTGATATATCATTGTAGTTTTGATTTGTTTTCTCTAATAATTAGTGATACCAATATCCATTTTTAAGTGGAACATATAAAAGACCAAGTCTCTACTCTGTGGAGCATCTCATCAAAGTGGCACATTTGGATCAGGATAGTGAGAAACAGATGGATTACAGATAAGTGTAAGGCTAGCTGGTTCTTAAAGCTCTGTGAAAGAGTAACCTAGGTCACAGAAGTTTTGGTTCAGCAAAAAGGACTGAGAATATCTTAATAAAGATGTTGATGATGAGAACGAATAATTTCTCAATTTGTATGGAAATACAAAAAACCTCGAATAGCCAAAGCTATCTTGAGAAAGAAGAACGGAACTGGAGGAATCAACCTGCCTGACTTCAGGCTCTACTATAAAGCTACAGTCATCAAGACAGTATGGTACTGGCACAAAGACAGAAACATAGATCAATGGAACAAAATAGAAAGTCCAGAGATAAATCCACGCACATATGGTCACCTAATCTTTGACAAAGGTGGCAAGAATATACAATGGATTAAAGACAATCTTTTTAACAAGTGGTGCTGGGAAAACTGGTTGAACACTTGTAAAAGAATGAAACTAGAACACTGTCTAACACCATACACAAAAATAAACTCAAAATGGATTAAAGAGCTAAATATAAGACCAGAAACCATAAAACTCCTAGAGGAAAACATAGGCAAAACACTCTCTGACTTACATCACAGCAGGATCCTCTATGACCCACCTCCCAGAATATCAGAAATAAAATCAAAAATGAACAAATGGGACCTAATCAAACTTAAAAGCTTCTGCACAACAAAGGAAACTATAGGCAAGCTGAAAAGACAGCCTTCAGAATGGGAGAAAATAATAGCGAATGAAGCAACAGACAAACAACTAATCTCAAAAATATACAAGCAACTTCTACAGCTCAATTCCAGAAAAATAAATGACCCAATCAAAAAATGGGCCAAAGAACTTAATAGACATTTCTCCAAAGAAGACATACAAATGGCTAATAAACACATGAAAAGATGCTCAACATCACTCATTATCAGAGAAATGCAAATCAAAACCACTATGAGATACCATTACACGCCAGTCAGAATGGCTGCGATCCAAAAATCCACAAGCAATAAATGCTGGAGAGGGTGCGGAGAGAAGGGAACCCTCTTACACTGTTGGTGGGAATGCAAACTAGTACAGCCACTATGGAGAACAGTATGGAGATTCCTCAAAAAACGGGGAATAGAACTGCCTTATGACCCAGCAATCCCACTGCTGGGCATACACACTGAGAAAACCAGAATTGAAAGAGGCACGTGTACCCCAATGTTCATAGCAGCACTGTTTACAATAGCCAGGATGTGGAAGCAACCTAGATGTCCATCCACAGATGAATGGATAAGCAAGCTGTGGTACATATACACGATGGAGTATTACTCAGCCATTAAAAAGAATACATTTGAATCAGTTCTAATGAGGGCCTATTATACAGAGTGAAGTAAGCCAGAAAGAAAAACACAAATACAGTATACTAACGCATATATATGGAATTTAGAAAGATGGTAACAATCACCCTGCTTATGAGACAGCAAAAGAGACACTGTTGTATAGAACAGACTTTTGGACTCTGGGACTGGGAGAGGGTGGGACGATTGGGGAGAATAGCATTGAAATATGTATAATATCATATCTGAAACCAGTCAGTCCAGGTACAATGCCCTATAACAGATGCCTGGGACTGGAGCACTGGGATGACCTGGAGGGAGGGTGTGGGAAGGGGGAGGGAGGAGGGTTCAGGATGGGGAACACGTGTATTCTGGTGGCGGATCCATCTCGATGTATAGTAAAAGTAATACAATATTGTAAAGATAAGAAAAATTAAAAAAATAAAATAAAAAAAAAAACAAACCAAAAAGATGTTGATGATGGCAGTACTTCTGACAGAAATAAGCACTACTAATTAATTTAATAGTCAGTGCTCTCAGACCTCAACAAACCTAGCTATTGTTAGATAATTGGAAGAACTGGTGCTACTCTACGACACATGTGATAGCTTTAAGGAGAGAATTTTGTGAGAGAGCAATACAGATAGTTTGATCAGAATATTAGGTAAAAACTAGAGTAAGATCTGGAGAAGGCAATGGCACCCCACTCCAGTACTCTTGCTTGGAAAATCCCATGGACGGAGGAGCCTGGTAGGCTGCAGTCCATGGGGTCGCTAAGAGTCGGATATATGACTGAGCGACTTCACTTTCACTTTTCACTTTCATGCAATGGAGAAGGTAATGGCGACCCACTCCAGTGCTCTTGCCTAGAGAATCCCAGGGACGGGGGAACCTGGTGGGCTGCCGTCTCTGGGTCGCACAGAGTCGGACAGGACTGAAGCGACTTAGCAGCAGCAGCAGAGTAAGGTACAAATAGTATCTACAAAATCAAGCCACATTAATTTATATCATGTAGATTCTAGAGTGTTGTATCTAATTTTGATATACATTAATTTATTAAACAGTTACTGGATAGCAGCTATGTACCAGTCACTTTTAGAGTTCTGGAAATATAAAAATAGAAACTGTTTTCTGACTTAAAGGAGCTTATTGTGACTGTGGCTTGGACCATGAACTCCTTATTGCCAAATTCAGACTTAAATTGAAGAAAGTAGGGAAAACCACTAGACCATTCAGGTATGACCTAAATCAAATCCCTTATGATTATACAGTGGAAGTGAGAAATAGATTTAAGGGCCTAGATGTGATAGATAGAGTGCCTGATGAACTATGGAATGAGGTTCGTGACATTGTACAGGAGACAGGGATCAAGACCATCCCCATGGAAAAGAAATGCAAAAAAGCAAAATGGCTGTCTGGGGAGGCCTTGCAAATAGCTGCAAAAAGAAGAGAAGTGAAAAGCAAAGGAGAAAAGGAAAGATATAAACATCTGAATGCAGAGTTCCAAAGAATAGCAAGAAGAGATAAGAAAGCCTTCTTCAGCGATCAATGCAAAGAAATAGAGGAAAACAATAGAATGGGAAAGACTAAGGATCTATTCAAGAAAATCAGAGATACCAAAGGAACATTTCATGCAAAAATGGGCTCGATAAAGGACAGAAATGGTATGGACCTAACGGAAGCAGAAGATATTAATAAGAGGTGGCAAGAATACACAGAAGAACTGTACAAAAAAGAGCTTCACGACCCAGATAATCATGATGGTGTGATCACTGATCTAGAGCCAGACATCCTGGAATGTGAAGTCAAATGGGCCTTAGAAAGCATCACTAGGAACAAAGCTAGTGGAGGTGATGGAATTCCAGTGGAGCTATTCCAAATCCTGAAAGATGATGCTGTGAAAGTGGTGCACTCAATATGCCAGCAAATTTGGAAAACTCAGCAGTGGCCACAAGATTGGAAAGGGTCAGTTTTCATTCCAATCCCAAAGAAAGGCAATACCAAAGAGTGCTCAAACTACCGCACAATTGCACTCATCTCACACGCTAGTAAAGTAATGCTCAAAATTCTCCAAGCCAGGCTTCAGCAATATGTGAACCGTGAACTTCCTGATGTTCAAGCTGGATTTAGAAAAGGCAGAGGAACCAGAGATCAAATTGCCAACATCCGCTGGATCATCGAAAAAGCGAGAGTTCCAGAAAAACATCTATTTCTGCTTTATTGACTATGCCAAAGCCTTTGACTGTGTGGATCACAATAAACTGTGGAAAATTCTGAGAGAGATGGGAATCCCAGACCACCTGATCTGCCTCTTGAGAAATCTGTATGCAGGTCAGGAAGCAACAGTTAGAACTGGTCATGGAACAACAGACTGGTTCCAAATAGGAAAAGGAGTACGTCAAGGCTGTATATTGTCACCATGTATATTTAACTTATATGCAGAGTACATCATGAGAAATGCTGGACTGGAAGAAACACAAGCTGGAATCAAGATTGCCGGGAGAAATATCAATAACCTCAGATATGCAGATGATACCACCCTTATGGAAGAAAGTGAAGAGGAACTAAAAAGCCTCTTGAGGAAGGTGAAAGTGGAGAGTGAAAAGGTTGGCTTAAAGCTCAACATTCAGAAAACGAAGATCATGGCATCTGGTCCCATCAGTACATGGGAAATAGATGGAGAAACAGTGGAAACAGTGTCAGACTTTATTTTTCTGGGCTCCAAAATCACTGCAGATGGTGACTGCAGCCATGAAATTAAAAGACGCTTACTCCTTGGAAGGAAAGTTATGACCAACCTAGATAGCATATTCAAAAGCAGAGACATTCCTTTGCCAACAAAGGTTTGCCTAGTCAAGGCTATGGTCTTTCCTGTGGTCATGTATGGATGTGAGAGCTGGACTGTGAAGAAGGCTGAGCACCGAAGAATTGATGCTTTTGAACTGTGGTGTTGGAGAAGACTCTTGAGAGTCCCTTGGACTGCAAGGAGATCCAACCGGTCCATTCTGAAGGAGATCAGCCCTGGGATTTCTTTGGAAGGACTGATGCTAAAGCTGAAACTCCAGTATTTTTGCCACCTCATGTGAAGAGTTGACTCATTGGAGAAGACTCTGATGCTGGGAGGGATTGAGGGCAGGAGGAGAAGGGGACGACAGAGGATGAGATGGCTGGATGGCATCACTGACTCGATGGACGTGAGTCTGAGTGACCTCCGAGAGCTGGTGATGGATAGGGAGGCCTGGCGTGCTGCAGTTCATGGGGTTGCAAAGAGTCGGACACGACTGAGCGACTGATCTGATCTGATCTGATTGTCGAGTGAAAGATGTTCATGATAGCAATAATTACCTTTCTAAAGAACATTCTCTAGGAACTGGAAAACTCATTTGTGTCTCTCTACAATAAACTCAACGAATTTTAAAAGCTCTTTGTTTGTTGACATTTTCATATATCTGTGAACTTTTGTCAGTTCAGAAAATATTTATTGACTACGTAGTATGTATGCCAAGCATTTTGTGAGAGGCTAGAGAGATCATGACAAAGATTTTGGTCTTACTTTCAAGAAACGCTTAGTCATATGTGATATAGAGCTGACTACATGCCAGTTTTAAAATGTATTACTAAGTGAATCCAAACTCAGTAAAAGAAAGGAACAAAATATTATGCACAGTCTTGTTTTCTTCTTTATATTCCTTTTCTCAACTCTTTAGTGCTTTTTGGTCTTATGATGTTTGTGTAAGTTTGGATTTGTTTTGTTTAGGTTAGCAAATCAATTAGGGTTCTTGGTGGTGACCAATAGAAACTGACTTTGATTAACTTAGGCAACAAACAAAAGGAATTTAAAGGACACATAATGCATTACTCCTAACAGAAAATAAATGGTTCAAAAACATAGGCTTTGGGAAAGAACAGAAACCCACTATTTCTCCAGTGATCTTGGCAGTGAGGACCCATAATCATTTTCCTTGGAAATAACTCAGTTCTGTCTTCTGACTTTTATATGTCGCCATCCAATATTCACATTCCTAGGAGAGAGAATTTTGATTGTTCCACTGTGAGTTATGTGCCCATACCTATGATAAGGGAAAAATAGCAGCATGACTTATAGTTCTCCTAGAACCACATGGAGTAGAGGAATGGTTTTTCAAGGGAAGCGTGAAAAGAGTAATTTTTAGTCAATTACAAGGCAACAGATGCTGGGTATATAAGAACAAGTGTTTCTCAAAGTTGAGACATGCATGACCTCTTAAATGAAAAAAAGATGATCACAGCCCTCCTCAGTGTAGTTTAAAATTATTTTACTTCAACATGTTTTTCAATATTTTAAAACATTCAAACATTTTATGCTTATAAGAAATATACTGCTTCCTTTTATAAGTTTGTTGAATGGGGAAGGATAGAAACGTGATCACTATTTTTTGTTTCTTGGTTTAAAACAACATGGAAAATTACATGTAATAGTACAGTAATACTGTGTTTCTGTTTTCCTTCCCAATGGGGCTGTCAACTGGTAGCTAAGGGTGGAGAGTAGTTTCCCATAATTTCCATACAACCCTCCTGCGTAATCTTCAAAATTATCTTACCAATCAAATGCAAACAAAAATAAAAGAGAACATAACATTTTTATTTTAAAACATTGCTTGCCTGTGACAGATGACGTTGTTTACTGAAACTTAATCACTGCTCAAACATAAATATGAAACCAGCTGCTACAAGGCAGTTTCCTTTAAGTTTGGGATGTCTATATCACCACATAGACATTCACCTGGGAAAGAGGAATGAACCTCACTAGCTGATGACAGGCCCCTCCCTTCTGAAAGACAGGAGGAGCCTTCGCCTCAGTTTCCCCATCTGGATAGCAGAGGGCTCTGCCTGTCCCCCATTGATATCATTATGGAACCCCAGCTGGGGTTCCCTATTCAGCACCGACCGCCCCACCCCCCCCCACACACACAGCAGCTGCTTCTCCAACCACACCCCCTCCTCCTGCTCCCCCCCACAGCCCTTGACCCTGGCCAGCCTCCCAGACACAGGCCACCAGATGGGCTCCTGAGACCCTCCCCCCAACACACAGCAAAAGACTGCCTATGTGCGCTCATTCCACTGGGGGTGGAGAGCAGGAGCATGTACACTAGACCTTGGACTGGCAAATAGAGGCCTGCTTGGGGTGGGGGTCAATGTGCCTCAGTTTCCTCCCTAACGACAATGGAATTTTTATAATATCTGAAAACTGAGGGGACTTTATTGGTGGCTCAGACAGTAGAGAATCCACCTGCAATGCAGGAAATGTGGGTTCGATCCCTGGGTCAGGAAGATCCTCTGGAGAAGGAAATGGCAACCCTCTCCAGTACTCTTGCCTGGAGAATCCCTTGGACAGAGGAGCCTGGTGGGCTACAGTTCGTGGGGTCTCAAGAGTCGGATATGACTGAGCGACTGACACACATATCACCATATGCTCAGGGCTACCTCAAAATCCTTCATGTTTCTTCACTGAGACAACTTCATAACCATTGTTTTCAGAAACTTTAGTGATAACCATCTAACCTTTATTTGGCATGAAAATACTTGTACATTAAGTCCACATCTGTGCTTTTGTCATTAGCTTCAACAAATAAAGCTAACTGTTTAGTTTCACTGTGATAGTATAGTAAAATGCAAAATTGTTGAAATGATAAAGCTACTCTTAAGTATAAGACAGCTATCCAGAATATTCTTGTATATAAAATTTTAGATTATTATCAAAATACACACATTAAATTAAAAGAATTGTCTTGAATAGAAATCACATATCCTAATTGGGCACTGCTTTGGGCAGTCTGATTGTAGAGGCAGGTGAAGGATAGAAGGATAGGAAAGATAATCACTATGGGCAGGACACTCCCTACATCTCTTCATAGCTCTCCTTTCTTTCTTATTTGAACTTGGTTGCCTGGAAAATTCCATGGATGGAGGAGCCTGGTAGGCTGCAGTCCATGGGATCGGACACAACTGAGCAACTTCACTTTCACTTTTCACTTTCATGCACTGGAGAAGGAAATGGCAACTCACTCCAGTGTTCTTGCCTGGAGAATCCCAGGGATCTATGGGGTCGCACAGAGTCAGACACAACTGAAGCAACTCAGCACCAGCAGTAGTCTTTAGTGAATGCACACAGCACTGATCAAGTTTTCTTTTTCTTTTACAAATAATTTTACTAGGTAGAAAAGAATGAGAGAAACTATGCATTTTATAAGATGATTTACTATATATTATTTGTTGATGCAAATCAGGAAAACTGTTTCTCAAGAAATAGTAGACTTTCATTTATTTATAAGAGAAGACAGTTATCATGAAATTATACATGCGATAGATTCTGGTTCACAGTTGAATGGTTCTCCTGCTTTGCAGGCAGATTTGTTACCATCTGAGCCATCAGGGAAGCCCCTTGGATAACAATTGTTTTTAACAAAAATTATTTGAAATTTGAACTTTGTATAAGCAGTTTGTTTCAAGGTGTAATAGAGAGGCAATTCTTTATTAGTAAACATACAACCCCCTTTACAAGGTTGTTGGTTGGAGAAGAATGAAGAATGATTGCCTCTGAAGGAAATTAAATCAGTATTTTGAAGAAATATCAGCACACACATGTTGCATTATGTGTTGCACACATTGCAGCATTATTCACTATAGTCAATATATGGATACAACCTAAATGTCCTTTGACAGATGAATAGATAAAAGAAAATGTGATGTGTGTGTGTGTGTGTGTGTGTGTGTGTATATAAAAATAGAATATTAGTAAGCCATTATAAGGAAGAAAATTCTGCCCTTATCTGTGATAACATGGATAAACTTGGAGGACATTATGCTAAGTGAAATAAGCCAGACAGAGACAGACAGGATCATATTGTATCACTAATATGTGTAATCTTTTTTAAAAAGCTACCTTCATACAAACAGAAAGAGCTGCCAGGAGCTGGGAAGAGCATGAAATGGGGAGATGTGGTCAAAGGGTTAAAAACTTCCAGATATGCAGATGATACCACTCTAATGGCAGAAAGCAAAGAGGAACTAAAGAGCCTCTTGATGAGGGTGAAGGAGGAGAGTGAAAAAACCAGCTTAAAACTCAGTATTAAAAAACTAAGATCATGGCATATGGTCCCATCACTTCATGGCAAATAGAAGGGGAAAAGGTGGAAGCAGTGACAGATTTCCTATTCTTGGGCTCTAAAATCACTGTGGATGGTGACTACAGCCATGAAGTTAGAAGACAATTGCTTTGTGGCAGGAAAGCTTCTTTGTCATCAAACCCAGACAGTGTGTTAAAAGGCAAAGATGTCACTTTGCTGACAAAGGTATGTATAATCAAGGCCATGGGTTTTCTAGTAGTCATTTCCAGATGTGAGAACAGGACAATAAAGAAGGAAGAGCACTGAAGTATTGATGCTTTCTAATTGTGGTGCTGGAAAGTACCTTGGACAGCAAGGAAATCAAACCAGTCAATCCTAAAGGAAATCAACACTGAATGTTCTTTGGAAGGACTGGTGCTGAAGCTCCAATACTTTGGCCACCTGATGCGAACAGCTGATTCATTGGAAAAGACCTGGTGCTTGGAAAAATTGAAGGCAGAGGGAGAAGAGGGTGACAGAGAATGAGACAGTTGGATGGCATCACTGATTCAGTGGACGTGAACTTGGGCAAACTCCTGGAGATGGTGAAGGACAGGGAAGCCTTGACTACTGCAGTCCATGGGGTTGAGAAGAGGCAGATATGATTTAGCAACTGAACAACAACACAAACTTCTAGTTATAAGAATAAGTTATGAGGATCTAATGAGGATCTACCATGGTAATGGTAGTTAATAATATGGCATTGTATACTTGATAGTAGATCTTAAGCATTCTCACCAAACACGCACACACACACATAAGTTAACTATG
Organism: Tragelaphus eurycerus; assembly: GCA_935064755.1. Taxonomy (NCBI): domain Eukaryota; kingdom Metazoa; phylum Chordata; class Mammalia; order Artiodactyla; family Bovidae; genus Tragelaphus; species Tragelaphus eurycerus. Next base: position 2,785,047 of record CAKXYN010000080.1, read on the forward strand.
TGAAGAGAGATGTGTTAATTATCTCAATATTGGTAGTCATTCCACAATGTACATCAAATAACTGTGCTGTCCACTTTAAATATATACAATTATATCTATGAATTATTCCTGAATGAAGTTAGGGAAAAATGATTGTCTAATTTTTGTTTCTAAAGTAATATGAAAATTTGTCTCTAAGTATAGTAATATGAGGTCTTTCTTGACCCATCTGGCAGCACCATCAGTTGGTGGTACAAGAATATGTTCCATGCAGTCTACATTAGCTTCCATTCAAGCCAATCCAAATAGACATAGGCTTTAAATAAAATAGTACACTTATTATGAAATTGTACATTTAAGACCAGCCCCATAGTTACACTGAACCATGATGCTATATTTCCGGTAGAAATTGGTGAGCTTCTGTGGAAATTCTAGAGCTGCTGGCCCATTGCCAAGCCTCAAGAAAAGCTGGCTGGGGTGATTTGACATGAGAAGACCCACATGTTGCAGAAAAAAATTTGGCCTTTTAGCAAACTGACATATTTCTCTGTGAAGAAGCCTAGTACATTTACATGCCAAAGAGTTTAATTGACTTTGAATGAAAAGAATTTGAACTACACAAATGTGAAATAAACTCTATTTGGAGGGTAAATACAATAAAAATAAAAATGAAGTTACTTAGAAATGGTTAGTTTAGGGTTTAATACGTTCCCTTTAATGAAATGGCACAAAATGAAAACTTCATTTATTTTCACTTAGACAAGAATTTATACTGATTATATGAAGTCAGAGCTAATAATCCCAATCTGTCAAAGGTCAACTCTTACACGTGGGTTTTACAGTGTGTAAAAACATTCATTTAATGATTTTTCCACTCTGGTAGATTGAACAAAGATTGAATGCTAGCTGCACAGATTTGTGCAAGATGCTGTCAATGAGACAAAGGTAAATAGAGCAAGAAAGCTGCAGATAAGATGCATATACACATTATCATGGCGTATTACTGCAGTGCCAAGAGAAGTGAGATGGTGGCTCTAGTAGTACAGAACCCACCTGACAATGCAGGAGACTTTAAGAGAAGTGGGTTTGATCCCTGGGTTGAGAATATCCCCTGGAGGAGGGCATGGAAACCCACTCCATTATTCTTGCCTGGAGAATCCTATGGACAGAGGAGCCTGGTGAGTTACAGTCCATTGGGTTGCAAAGAACCAGACACAACTGAAGTGACTTAGCACAGTTGCACATTAGTATAGGAATAGAAACTTTGCAAATAGGAAGTAAGAAGGGGGAATTAATATACAGGTGTTATTAATATAGAGAAAAAATAGATACCAGTCTTTGCCTTCATGGAGCTTTCTGTCTTGTAGCAGAAACAGAAGTAGACCAGTAACTATGCAAATATTTAATCACCACAAAGGAGAAACACACTGTCAGGAGAATATGAACTACAAGACCTAATCTACTCTGAATTATTAACAAAGTGTTTCCCAAGAATCTGAGCAGAGATCTAAAGGAGCTAGTTTACTAGGTTGAATTGGCAAGGGATTAGTTTATGGCATTATTGGGTTGTCAGGATCATGGCATGATTTGAGGGGAAGCAGTGGGAAAAAGTATGGGAGAAGTTGCGGTCAGAACAGAGTGTGGATTTGAATGCCTTTAATGAATACTTACCAAGGTACTTGGACTTCATTTTGATGTTCAGTAATTGTTGAAGTCCTTTGAGCAGGGGATATACTGGAAGCAGAACAAGAAAAAGCTACTCTCTTATGAATGTACACAATGCATTTGTGAGGAATCAGTTAGAGAAGTTGCAGTGGAGGTGTTACTGAAACTTTGAGAAGTCTGAATGAGAGTAACCTCAGTGGAAATGGCAGGAAGGTTGGAGTTAGATGTAACGGTAAGTGGAGCGGCAAAAGTGACTTTCAGGCTTTGGTTGTTTGACGCCAGTGTCAGAATTTCTGGACACAGGGAATTGGCTGACTGTCCAGTGGTAAGGACTCTGTGGAAGCTCTCTGCTGACTCTCAGTGGAAGCTCTCTGCTTCCACTGCAGAGAGCACGGATGATGCTCTGATGAGGGAACTAAGATTCCTCAATCCACAAGGGGACGTCCAAAAAAAAAAAAAAAAAAAAAGAAAGAAAGAATTACAAGACTCACACAAAAAGATAAACTTTTGCTGAGACGTGAATGGGGTTTGTGAACCTCAGCTAAGTAAATGCCTTTTAAATTAAAAAAAAAGAAGAAGCAGTAATATCTAATAGGTAGATGGGATGAATAAATTCATGTGACAGATTTCATTTAATACAAAAGTAGAAGAAAAAAAAACTGTAGTTTTTTTCCTGCAAATCTGCTTATATGAATGAAATATAAATTATAGTTTTAGGTATCACATTAATTTTTAAACATTTTTTTCCTTTTGTTTTTTCTTGTTTCCCAAAATTATTAACACTCTAGGGTTGTTAAAGAGGCAGGGAAGAAGTATGTAGGAAAGATTATTTATAGTGTACTTCCTGCCACTTAGCCAGCAGTTTAATGGCTATCCCCCAAGGGAGAGGCTGGCAGCTCTTTGGTTCAATAATATGAGTCAAAAAGTAGGGTAAAACCAGGTAGCTTGGCTGTCCCTTTAATGAAGCATCTTTACACGATATATAGTGGCTTGTTTACTCTTCTTCCATAAGCTTAATTTGGGACCCTGAACAATTAAGGAGTGTTTACTTAATTCATTTAAAAAGAAGCAACAACTAATCCCACTCTGCCTATAATAACCAGCCAGTTGAACCAATTCCAGGCCTCTTAAATTTTTTTTATTTTGCACTTATACAATTTAAGAAGAATGTCTTGCTAGTCCACAACTGTGTTTTATTCATTCATAATAAGAGTGAAAAGTCTTATTCCACTCACCCTGTAATATGGATAGAGTTAACATGTCCATTCAACCTGCATTCACATTTTGTCAACTGTGGAAGTTTAGTGAGTTGACTCTCAGTTATTGGATAGGAGAATGCTTTGCTGGACAGTTCTAGGAATAGTCCTAATGCTGTTCCAGGAAATACCCCTCTCCCCCACCATTTACAAGATACTTATGTGTCTATCCCCTAGCAGATTAGAGGGTTTTAATTTTAGCTTGGAGCAGCTTTTGGAGCCCACTTAGGGTGGACATAGGGTGCCAAATAAACAGAGATGCTCTCTCAGTATTTAGGAGTGCATCTTCTGAATCTTTTAAAGAAAAAGTTCAACTGCTATAATTAATTGAAGTTTTGGGGTCAGTTTTATATTCACAATTAACCTGCTTTTGAATTGAGATTTCCATCCAATCATTTGGTGACAGTAATAGAAAGACTTAACCAGCTAAATAAGACAAAGCATGTTGTTTTTGTCTTTGATATTTTTCCATTTGGAGGATGATGGAGATGAAGTCATGTGTAATTGAAGAGAATAAGTTGTAGAGAGAAGTTGCTCAGTCGTGTCCAACTCTTTGCAACCCCATGGACTGTAGCCTATCAGGCTTCTCTGTCCATGGGATTTTTCAGGCAAGAGTACTGGAGTGGGTTGCCTCTTCCTTCTCCAGGGGATCTTCCAGACCCAGGGATCGAACCCAGGTCGCCTACATTGTAGGCAGACACTTTACCCTCTGAGCCACCAGGGAAGCCGAGGACAACACTATAAAGAAAAGTTGTTCAATCCTTACTGTGCATGAACTTGAACCTGTGTCTATCCTCTTTCCCCTGTGGCACTTATTTACCCTCCCTGTGAACTGAATGTAGTAATCATGCTTCACTTGATTGAGAGCACACTCTTATGAAAATTTTCTTTAAAGGCAACGTTTGGCAGAGTTTTTCCTCCATAAAAATGCTTCAAACACCTCTGATGATACAATTTTAAAAGGAGAGGCTCAAAATATGAAACCTCAAGAAAAGCTTCCACAGACTGGAAATCTAATGAAAGATCATTTGGCAGAAAGCAGAGTAACATTAGCAATTTTCAGAGCTTGTCAGTTGAATTGGGACTTGGATAACATTAAGACGATATATTCAGTCAATTAGGGATAAAGAGGTAAATGTAAACTCTATATATCTCCAAGTATTGGATTTTGGCTTATTTTGCTCCCTGTATTGTGGTGTGGAAGAAATTTTATTTTACTATAGGATATTCCACAGGAAAATGGGTTTCTCTAAAATATAGGTAGATTTGGTGGAAATAATACACTCTAGTTGGTTTAATATAGGGATGATGTGAAGCTCTGCAGTTTTGACAATGTGTTCTCATATCTTATCAAAATACACTTCCTCTCCAACATTCTGCACTCTTAAACGCTTTAAAAAGATGTAATCCAGGGTGAAATACTGAAAAAAATTATTCAATCTCACTTTTGTTTGCATTATAAAAATCCTGGGGAAAATTGCACAGAGAAATGCGTTTGTAGCATATCCTATAATGTCAAGTATTGTGCTGTTGTGGCTGAAGAATTTCATAAATACTTCCTTGTATTTTCAGAAAAATCAAAACAGAAAATCACCTGGAAGGCTGTTTAAAGTTTCCTTATCTCCTTTTAAAAATGGCATGCTCTAGTTTAGTGAAATTCAAATAGAAACATAGTGGATGGTTTTTCTTTTTATGTAAATATTTCACTGCTTTCACTGGTGCATCTTCGCCTTGAGACAATGGTTCTACTCTGCAATTTGGAAAATGGCATGGAGGGTTTTTTATGAAGACAAACTGTCTACAAGTCCCGCCAGGCAATAGATTAAAAATGATGTTATTTTTTGAAAGCATGTAGGGGGTATGTCGGAGAAGGCAATGGCACCCCACTCCAATACTTTTGCCTAGAAAATCCCATGGACGGAGGAGCCTGGTAGGCTGCAGTCCATGGGGTCGCTAGAGTCGGACACACCTGAGCGACTTCACTTTCACTTTTCACTTTCATGCATTGGAGAAGGAAATGGTAACCCACTCCAGTGTTCTTGCCTGGAGAATCCCAGGGACGGGGAAGCCTGGTGGGCTGCCGTCTATGGGGTCACACAGAGTTGGACATGACTGAAGTGACTTAGCAGCAGCAGCAGAGCGTATGTGGCCACAACTAACAGCTAAGGCTATGAAATAATACATCCACAGTTATATAAAGTGCTAATTAATGTAAGAAATGTGAAAGTTCACTGACTTTAATAATCTGTCTCTTAAAAAGTAAGCCTCATTCTGAAGAGCTCTGGTCTTCCTGCTGTGTGCACATGATTAGCGGTAATGGAAATTAGATAAGCATATGCAGAGTAAACTCACCCTTGCTTTTACATTGTGCTTGTCAAGTGGACATATAAAATGAGATGTGCTGTTAATGCTTCACTGCTCTGTGGACATATGGTAGGCTTTTAGCAAAGTGGCATCCTGGGAGGATATTTGCTTATTTTTCATGCCTGGCATTGAGACACATAGCATCCTCTCCCCTAATGTCTAGTACAGAGTACTAAGAAAAACAAGTGGCTTGTTTTTTGTACTTATGACCTAACAGAGGGTCCCCATTCATTATAAATTATGTCTAATATAAACCTTCATAACTGAAGCTTATTTAATGTATTTTCAATCTATGGTACTCTTTTCTGTCCTAAAGTTTTCTAGAAAGGTCTATAATCTCAAAACAAAACAAAAATACCCTCCTGTTACAGAAAGATTGGAGAATGTAGGATTTAGGAGAGCATGTGGTTAATGTTTTTGAGAATCTACGAGTCCAGCAATGTTTTAATGTTATTTTGTTTAATCTTTACCATACACTTTTGAGAAAGAAATTTTAATTTATGAATAATTTATGAATCATTCCCAATTCATAAACAAGGAAACAAGATGGTTTTGTTCCTTGCCAATAATCACAAAACTTGTGAATGACAAAGTTGTAATTAAAACTCAAAGCTATAGAACTACACTCTTTCACTACAAGTGTTGTTCATAGCTCTTAATTTGCCCCTACCTTCTGCATCCCTGACTTGGATGGATAAAGTTAAAAGCCTACTAACTTTATATCATGATTCTCTTATCCTGTTGCAAAATCACCCTACCAGTGAAAATTCACACTCTATGATTATGCAGTTATTAATCGACATTTAGTTTTCTCCCAAAATTCAGTGGGGATATTGAAATGGATTTGGTACCTATTCTTTTCAAATACTGCTATTATCCTGAGTAATTTCTTTTTTAAAATTATTTTTAATTGGTAGATAATTTATTTGTAGTCTTGTGTTGGTTTCTGCCATGTGCTGTGCTGTGCTTAGTCTCTCAGTCATGTCTGACTCATTGAAACCCCATGAATTGTAGCCTGCCAAGCTTCTCTGTCCATGGGGTTCTCCAGGCAAGGATACTGGAGTGAGTTGCCATGCCCTCCTCCAGGGCATCTTCCCTACCCAGAGATCGAACCCAGGTCTCCCGCATTGCAAGCGGAGTCTTTACCACCTGAGCCTAAGTATGTCTCCTCCCTCTTGAACCTCCCTCCCACCCCACACCTCATCCCACCTCTCTAGGATGACTAGCAGACTCCTGAACGTTATCATCATCCAGAAAGGCTCTATTTCTAAAATGCTAAATATGAACATAGAAAAGATTGCTAGTTACCTAGCAACCAATACTTTTCTCCTTCACCTTAAGCATAAACCCCATGACTTGTGGTAAACATAACTATTTAGAAGAAATGTTTTTAATTAATTAATTAATTTTATTTTTGGCTGCACTGGATCTTTGTTGCTGCATGCGCTTTCTCTAGTTGTGGTGAGTTGGGTTAGTCTTCTTTGAGGTGCTCAGGCTTCTCATTGCACTGGCTTCTATTGTAGCAGAGTAAAGGCTCTAGGGTGCACAGACTTCAAAAGTTGTTGGCACATGGTCTCATGGGCTTAGTTACTCTGTGGCACGTGGAATCTTCCTGGACCAGGGGTCAAACCTGTATCCTCTGCGTTGGCAGGTGGATTCTCATCCACTGCACCACCAAGGAAGTCCTGGAAGAAATACTTTTTTCCAGATTTTCTTATCTCTTAGCCAAATGACAGTTCTGATCAATAAGACATAAGCAAAAGTTTGTGTAAAACTGTCCTTAAAGGGAGTTGGGGCAAGAGATTTCTCTGTTTCCTACTTCTTACTGGTTTGACCAAATGTGGTACCTGGACCATTTAGAACCATCAGAAGGAAAGCATGAGTTGAAGATTGAAGGACAAGAGAGTAGGAGACTGATTCCCTGATTCTTAGACTGTTCTTATCAGCTCTGGACTATCTATTTCTGGACTTGCTTTACATGAGAGAAAGAAATAACTCTATTTTTTTAAAGTGAGTATTAATTTATTTCTTCAAATTCAGCCAAGTGTAAACCTGATGTGTTAACTCTCAGACACAGTATCAAGTTGTTCATTATCTCACACTTCAGTGGCTCTCTTCTGATGACCATTGTTTTCCTAGCCAGTCCAGCACTCAAAGTCAAACACATGAACAGCTCTTTCACTGACACTGTAGTTATTATTTGGAGAAGGCAATGGCACCCCACTCCAGTCCTCTTGCCTGGAAAATCCCATGGATGGAGGAGCCTGGTAGGCTGTAGTCCATGGGGTCGCTAAGAGTCAGACACAACTGAGTGACTTCACTTTCACTTTTCACTTTCATGCATTGGAGAAGGCAATGGCAACCCACTCCAGTGTTCTTGCCTGGAGAATCCCAGGGACGGGGAGCCTGGTGGGCTGCCGTCTATGGGGTTGCACAGAGTTGGACATGACTGAAGTGACTTAGCAGCAGTAGTTATTATTTCCTAGAAAAATCAAAGAATACCATCCCAGATTTAATGCAGCAATCTAGAATTGCCTAGATTTTCTAGACTATCGGGGAAGGCAATGGCACCCCACCCCAGTACTTTTGCCTGGAAAATCCCATGGACAGAGGAGCCTGGTAGGCTCTAGTCCATGGGGTCGCTAAGAGTCGGACACGACTGAGCGACTTCACTTTTGCTTTTCATGACTATACCATTTATTTGCATATTAATTTTCCTTGATCTAGAATGCCAACCTCTCCATGACTCTTCAGAAAATCCTAGTGTTTTAAATATCACTATATACAGTATGTAGTATATATTAGGTTGGTACAAAAGTAATTGTGGTTTCTAACAATGAATTTTAAATCATTATGACTAGGCTCAAGGGCTTCTCAGGTGGTGTTAATGGTAAGGAACCTACCAGTGCAGGAGAATAAGAGGCATGAGTTTGATCCTTGGGTTGGGAAGATTCCCCCGGAGGAGGACATGGCAACCCACTCTAGTATTTTTGCTTGGAGAAATCCCATGGATGGAGGAGCCTGGCAGGCTGCAGTCCATAGGGTGGCAAAGAGTTGGACATGATTGAAGTGACTTAGCACATGTAGCACAAAATAAGTATAAAATAAATAACAAGTAATATGTCATTAGCAAAAAAAAAAAAGCAAGAAATATGCATTGAAATGTATAATGTATAATATAGCCACATTTGTTTAAAATGCATTCCAATATCAAAGTTCAACAATGTAAAACCACAATCACTTTTTCAGCAACCTAAGAATATATAATTATGTATGTAACATAATCTTTGTTTAGAACTTTGTTGACATGATTATACACCACTTCCTCCTGGTCCAGAATACCCAGATGTTTATATTGTCAGACTTACTGATTTTCAAAGGATTTTCTATTTTCAACAAGTCTGACATTTCTAAGTCATCAATGAAATAGCCTACGAATGTAATTGATGCTAACAGGAGAGAGGTGTATACATGTATCTTCTAGTATTTTGTCGGGGAAGGCAATGGCACCCCACCCCAGTACTTTTGCCTGGAGAATCCCATGGATGGAGGAGCCTGGTGAGCTCCAGTCCATGGGGTCGCTAAGAGTCGGACACGACTGAGCGACTTCACTTTCACTTTTCACTTTCATTCATTGGAGAAGGAAATGGCAACCCACTCCAGTATTCTTGCCTGGAGAATCCCAGGGACGGGGGAGCCTGGTGGGCTTCTGTCTATGGGGTCGCACAGAGTCGGACACGACTGAAGCGACTTAGCAGCAGCAGCAGCAGCAGCTAGTATTTTGTAAGGAGAATGTTCAGGGATGATTTGAACATAATGTTCTATCAGATCAGATCAGATCAGTCGCTCAGTCGTGTCCGACTCTTTGCGACCCCATGAACCGCAGCACGCCAGGCCTCCCTATCCATCACCAGCTCCCGGAGGTCACTCAGACTCGCATCCATCGAGTCAGTGATGCCATCCAGCCATCTCATCCTCTGTCGTCCCCTTCTCCTCCTGCCCTCAATCCCTCCCAGCATCAGAGTCTTCTCCAATGAGTCAACTCTTCTCATGAGGTGGCCAAAATACTGGAGTTTCAGCTTTAGCATCATTCCTTCTAAAGAAATTCCAGGATTGATCTCCTTCAGAATGGACTGGTTGGATCTCCTTGCAGTCCAAGGGACTCTCAAGAGTCTTCTCCAACACCACAGTTCAAAAGCATCAATTCTTCGGCGCTCAGCCTTCTTCACAGTCCAGCTCTCACATCCATACATGACCACAGGAAAGACCATAGCCTTGACTAGGCGAACCTTTGTTGGTAAAGTAATGTCTCTGCTTTTGAATATGCTATCTAGGTTGGTCATAACTTTCCTTCCAAGGAGTAAGCATCTTTTATTTGCATTTAAATCTGACAGACATATTCCTCCTTCGTTTTTAAGAAACTGAAACATTTAAAATGATCTAGCAAAATATGACTTTCAACTTCAAAAATGCATATGTCCATCCTTTATTTAAGTTTTATTGTTGATAATGTCAGACCATTCCTATGTAAATGAAAACAACATCTTTTAATTTAATTTCGTGTAACATTGAAATGTACAGCATAATATCAATGAAAACTGGATTCTCCTGAAAAGTATTTATTATCTAGTATAAATATAGAAACGTATATTTCTATATTCTAGAAAATCTAGAAATGTCTAGTTTAAAAAGCTGTAAAACAAGATTGGGCTGTCATTGCAAGGTATGTTAAAATCTCTACAGCATTGCTAGGTATGATACTATATCAGGATAAATATTGTTATCAAGAAATGGTATAAATGTCTGGATTTTCAAGTTATTTACAGAATCTTTAGAAAATCCGACAAAAATTAAATTTCTGAGAGGTTCAAATGAATCTGTTAAGAACTTAATCATTTTTATGATAATTTCTATTTCATTTGTTTTCTCTTCTAGTTTCTCACCTGTCAGTGATTAATAGCTGATTATATCTCTCACAGACTATAGAAGATTCTTTAGGTAAAATATGATTTCTTTAATCATTACTAATGATTAAAAAAGTATGTTTTAAAACCTAGAAATATTAGCATTTAACAAAATATAGTTGATATTACATTTTTGCTGATGAGAAATATTAGAAGGCTAGTGAACTGATGGGCACTTAGGTTGCTTCTGTATCTCGGCAACTGTAAATAATACTGACATGAATAAGGGGTGTGTGCATCTTTTTGAATTCATGTTTTCCATTTTTTTCAGATATACACCCATGAGTGGAACTGCTGGGTCATATGGTAGTGCTATTTTTAGTTTTTTGGGGACACCTCTGTACTGTTTTCCACAGTGGTGTACCAATTTATATTCCTACCAACAGTGTATGTGTCCCCTTTCCCTACTCCATGAAATGCCTATTCATATTTTTGCCCACTTTAAAATGAGTTTGCCCCTTAAAAAAGTAATTGTTCTTTTCTTATTGACTTTTATAAATTCCCTGTGTAGTTCGTTCATGAATTCATCACAGTTTGTGTTCTAGGGAAGCAGATACCGAGAGTGAAACATGTGAGTTTTATTAGAGTAACACCTTGTAAAGTTATTAGATAGGGACCTCACCACTGAACTGCAAGGAGATCCAACCAGTCCATTCTGAAGGAGATCAGCCCTGGGATTTCTTTGGAAGGAATGATACTGAAGCTGAAACTCCAGTACTTTGGCCACCTCATGAGAAGAGTTGACTCATTGGAGAAGACTCTGATGCTGGGAGGGATTGGGGGCAAGAGGAGAAGGGGACGCCAGAGGATGAGATGGCTGGATGGCATCACTGATTCGATGGATATGAGTCTGAATGACCTCCGGGAGTTGGTGATGGACAGGGAGGCCTGGCGTGCTGCGATTCATGGGGTCACAAAGAGTTGGACACAACTGAGCAACTGATCTGATCTGATCTGATCACCACTGAACGACTAACACACACAGACACACAGACACAGACACACAGACACACACACACACACACACACACACAAACACACACCAAGAAGAATATGACCTGAGCTACTGCATTCTTGGTCAGTATGACCCTGAAAAAATCATGATCTCGGTTTACAAGCTGAAGGAGACTCTGAAGGTATTAATAGCTAAAAGCTGACAGCTACCCATACTCTTAGGAATGGGTGAGTTCTTTCTTAAAGGAAATACACATCTCTTCACGTGTTACAGACCCTTTTGTAGTTGTATATATTTATTGCAGATATCCTGTCAGTAGCTTGGATTTTCACACTTTTAGTGGTTTTTTTTTTTTGATGAATATGACTGTCTAATTTTAATGTAGCTTAATTTATTAAAATTTCCATTCATGTTAATTTTGAGTTCTGTTAAAAACTATCCCAAGTTAATTATGGTATTCTCTTAGTGTTTACTTACTACAAGTATTATTGTTTTGACCTTTTACCTTTAGATGTACACACCATGTAGAATTGATTTTGGTCAACAAAGAAAAATAGGGGTAAAATTATCCATCTATCTAGCATCATCATCATCATCTGTCTATAACTATCCTTAGACAAGATATAGATAGACATCCAATTAACCCAGCAGAATGTATAGAAGATCATTTTTTTCTACTATTCTGCAGTGGCATCTCTGTCATACCTTAACGGTCAATAAACGCACAAGTTTGTTTCAGGGCATTCTGTTTTATTGTATTAGCCTGTTTATCTCTCCCTGCAGTGCCCTCCCTGATTTAATTTCTGTGGTTTCAGAACTAATCCTATTATCTGCTGATATCATTTCTTGTTCTGTTTCTTCAAAACTTTTCTGCCAGACTTTCTCAATTGATGTCCTCATCTCAATATAGGGAAAAAAATAATTTGAGTGAAAATTTTATCAATTCTCTCAAATATGTTACCATTCTGGATGCACAGGAGAGAAGTTATTAATAACTCATGAAATGGAACTTTTAGGGGATTAGAGTTTAATCCTCTCTGGAAACTCTGGTTGAGATATCTGAGAGAGCTGTTCATGGTTCCTTGTGTATTTAAAATAAACTTTATTCCAATACTTTGGCCACCTCATGCGAAGAGCTGACTCACTGGAAAAGACCTCATGCTGGGAGGGATTGGGGGCAGGAGGAAAAGGGGACCTCAGAGGATGAGATGGCTGGATGGTATCACCAACTTGATGCACATGAGTTTGGGTGAACTCTGGGAGTTGGTGATGGACAGGGAGGCCTGGTGTGCTGTGATTCTTGAGGTTGCAAAGAGTTGGACACTACTGAGCGACTGAACTGAACTGAACTGCACTGTAATATTTCCAGAAAAATTTTATTGGGAGTTTTATGAGTGCAGAATTTAATCTATATTCTCTTTGAAGAAAATCAAAATCTTTACAGTATGAAGTCTGAAGTCCCTAATATGATATATTGTTCCAATTATTTAGGTCTTCTTTAATCTCTTTCATTAATGTTTTATAATTTTATAAGATCTGATGCATATTTTGTTATATTTGTTCTTAGATATTTGTTATGTTGAATGCTATGTAAAATAACACTTAAAATTTTTATTTAATTGTTGACATTATTCAGAAATAAATTGATATTTTAAACATTAACCTTCTAATTCTTAGCCACAATAAATTTACATATTACTTCTCATAGTCATTCTGGAAATTCTTTTAAATTTTCTGTGTGCACAATTGTCTATTGGATCTATTTGTGAATAACTACAGATTACTCCTTTTCCAATCATTTATTTTTTTAATTTTATGGTACTGGTTGCAACCTTCATTACAGTCTAGAAAGAGCAATAATCATACTCATTGCCAATTTCTTGAGGAAAAGCTTTCAGTATTTTCCCTTTAAGTACAATGTAGATTTCTTTCTAAAAAGGATTCTCCTAATTGTATTAGCAATGGTCTTTGTCCTCTTAATTCCACTAATTTTTATTATGAATGGGTAGTTAGGATGGTCATGTAATTTTCACCTTTAGAATATTGTTATGAAATACCTAAATTCAAATGTTAAAATAACCTTGCATTCCTGAAATAAATGCAGCATTGTCATTTCCCCCACATTTTGTATCTTATCAGTTCACTAATACACTGTTTAATATGTTTGTATCTACGTTCTTGGGAGAGATTTGCCTATAAATTTCATTTCTTAATGGGACTTTCAGTGATTGCTATCAAAGTTATGCTAGTATTGTGAATTCAAGTGGTCTCATTTTCTGTTCTGAAAATGATTGACTGAAATATATTTGATCTCTTGTTAAAATGTTTCTTAGTTGATTGGTAATGTCTTTTGTGCCAGAAGCTTTCTTTGTTTAAAAATGTTTCATTATATATTCAATTATTTAATAAACATAGGACTATTCAGAATTTCTATTTTTTCTTAAGCCAATCTTTGTAAATTCTGTTTCCATGAATTTATTCGTTTCACTTAAATTGTCATGTTTTGGACATATAATTCTTGGCCTATTTCTTCCCACTATGTAACAGTGGCTTTTTGAAATTTTCAGATTTAATAAGTGTGCTTTTTTCTACATTCCAATGCAAATTTTTACATTTTATATTGTATTTTCTGGGTCACTTCAATTGGGATTAATAGGATACCCAAACACCTCACAAAATCAGATGTCCTCTTAAAGCACAAAGCTCCTTATTAATAATTTTGAAAGTTAAAATTAAAGTTCAGATCAGATCAGATCAGATCAGTCGCTCAGTCATGTCCGACTCTTTGCGACCCCATGAACTGCAGCAGCCAAGGCCTCTGTGTCTATCACCAACTTAAAAAGTGTTAAATGGAACAATAAATAAATGAACAATTAGTGTGTACACACACATACACACACACACAGGATGAGAGAGAAACAAGAAAGCTGAAGCCTGACAACATTACATAGGTTACCATGCTTTCTACAAAATTTTCCATAATTTTAACATATATCAAGTTTTAACCTATGCAATTATGTGGATACTATAAATAGATAGATAATGTATGAATTACTCAGGTGTTTCTAGCTTTTAATAAAAATATTTCTCGAAGTGTGTCCCCCAAATAATCAGCAACTTGAAGGACAGATTAAAACCAAATTCCTGAATCCAACCCCACATCTACTGAATTAGAATCTTGGGGTAAAACCCAGAAACTGTCCTTGTAACCAGCTCTCTAGGGGAGTTTTAGCCACTGATATTTGAGATTAATCTCTTTGAGATCAACTTTAGATTACCCTTCTGCTGGTAATATACTAGACTGACTTCACCTTTGTTGTGCTATGCAGTGCTTAGTCACTCAGTCATGTCCGACTCTTCGTGACCCCATGAACTGTAGCCCACCAGGCTCCTCTGCCCGTGGAATTCTCCAGGCAAGAACATTGGAGTGGGTTGTTATGCCTCCTTCAGGGGTCTTAACAACCCTGGAATCGAACCTCTGTCTCCCTCATTGCAGGCAGATTCTTTACCATCTGAGTCACCAGGGAAGCCTGAGATGGAGGGTAACTGTCTCTAAAGAGAGAAGATACAATATCTATCTATACAGATATCTGTATAACTGAGGCTATAAGAGGAAGACCTTTTCAGACATTTCATTGATCCAGTTTAAAGTGGAAATTGTTTACCTAACCCCAAGACAGTTTGTTTGACTAAAGCCTCATTCTATAATTTTTTCCGATAAAGAAGAAAATGAGTTACATAATTGTACTAAAACTCAGTCATAATGAATCAAAGCTGGATATTTTATATGTCCAGATGCTCAAAAAGAAATAATTATCATTTGTCACTTCTCAATCTCTACTAAAACAATATCAGTTTAGAGTGGGGGAATATGATCACACAAAATGTATCTTTTTCTAATAATAAATTTTCTTTTTACATATTGATGCTTAATGAGTTAACTACAACTGTGTCAATATTTTTACATTCAAACAATATACCTGATGATAGGAAAACACAACCATTCTTTCTGATTTACCTTGAAATGAAAAAAGAAAAGTTTTCTAAGTAAATATTAGAATTTCTGATGATAGTTTCTAGTGATGATGAACTAACAGCTATTAACCTGGGTACTAGGTGCTGTGTGATATTAATAAGCTTCTCTGTAGACCTCATATCTGGGTTTGCTCTACACTGCCTAATGTCATGTGCTGCCTTATGTCATGTGTCATACCTTTCTTCAGGACAAAGCAATGTAATAAATTCATCCTATTTATATATACTGTTAACTTGTATATTCCATAACCAACTGGGTTGAACTGTTCTTGAAGTATTGGATGGTATGAAGCTGAGAGAGTGAGTCTTAACTTCTGCATTGAGTTTAGCTTATTCATGAGGACAAGGAGATAACTAGGAGGTATGGTTCAGTTCAGTTCAGTTCAGTTCAGTTGCTCAATCGTGGCTGACTCTTTGTGATCCCATGGACTGCAGCACACCAGGATTCCCTGTCCATCACCATCTCCCGGAGCTTACTCAAACTCATGTCCATTGAGTCGGTGATGCCATCCAACCATCTCATCCTCTGTTGTTGCCTTCTCCTCCCACCTTTAATTTTTCCCAGCATCAGGGTCTTTTCAAAAGAGTTAGTTATTCGCATCAGTTGGCCAAAGTATTGGAGTTTCAGCTTCAGCATCAGTCTTTCCAATGAATATTCAGTATTGATTTCTTTAGGATGGACTGATTGGGCCTCCTTTCAGTCCAAGGGACTCTCAAGAGTCTTATGCAACATCACAGTTCAAAAGCATCAATTCTTAAGCACTCAGCTTTCTGTATAGTCCAACTCTCACATCCATACCTGACTACTGGAAAAACCCTAGCTTTGACTAGATGGACCTTTGTTGGCAAAGTAATGTCTCTGCTTTTTAATATGCTGTCTAGGTTGGTCATAGCTTTTCTTCCAAGGAGCAAG
This sequence comes from Tragelaphus eurycerus, assembly GCA_935064755.1. NCBI lineage: Eukaryota > Metazoa > Chordata > Mammalia > Artiodactyla > Bovidae > Tragelaphus > Tragelaphus eurycerus. The sequence goes on from CAKXYN010000080.1 coordinate 2,801,178, forward strand.
CTTCTTTTAATTTCATGGCTGCAGTCACCATCTGCAGTGATTTTTGAGCCTCCCAAAATAAAAGTCTCTCACTGTTTTCATTGTTTCCCCATCTACTTACCATAAACTAATGGGACTAGATGCCATGATCTTAGTTTTTTGAATGTTGAGCTTTAAGCCAACTTTTTCACTCTCCTCTTTCACTTTCATCAAGAGGCTCTTTAATTTGTATTTGCTTTCTGCCATAAGGGTGGTGTCATCTGCATATCTGAGGTTATTGATATTTCTCCCAGCAATCTTGATTCTAGCTTGTGCTTCATTCAGCCCAGTGTTTCTCATGATGTACTCTGCATATAAGTTAAATAAGGAGGGTGACAATATACAGCCTTGACATACTCCTTTCCCGATTTGTAACCAGTCTGTTGTTCCATGTCCAGTTTTAACCTTTGCTTCCTGACCTGCATACAGGTTTCTCAAGAGGCAGGTCAGGTGGTCTGGCAGTCCCATCTCTTGAAGAATTTTCCAGTTTGTTGTGATCCACCCAGTCAAAGGTTGGGCTAGTCAATAAAGCAGAAATAGATGTTTTTCTGGAACTCTTGGTTTTTTGATGATCCAGCAGATGTTGACAATTTGATCTCTGGTTTCTTTGCCTTTTCTAAATCTAGCTTGAACATTTGGAGGTTCATAGGTCACGTACTGTTGAAGCCTGGCTTGGAGAATTTTAAGCATTACTTTTCTAGCATGTGAGATTAGTGCAATTGTGCAGTAGTTTGAGCATTGCCTTTCTTTGGGATTGAAGTGAAAACTGACCTTTTCCAGTCCTGTGGCCACTGCTGAGTTTTCCAAATTTGGTGGCATATCATGTAGCACTTTGTAAACTGTTGAGATATATTAAAACACCAAAGTGAGCGTTATAAAATATTCATTCCAGAAATCTTCAAATTATTGTCTAAGATATGCTTAAACTTGCCAAGGCAGTATTCAAAGATAACACATTACTTTATAACTGAGATTAGTATTCAGTTTGATTTTGCTTAGTAGTTGCCCATTAAAAAATAATCGATGTTATTTAAATGAATATACTAGGTATTTAATGATGAAGCAATATATTACATACTTAAGAAGTTGATGGAATTATTAATAGAAAGGAATGAAAATGATTCCCTCCTTTATTTTCATCTTCCCATTAGCCCATTATATAGTCAGCATTTTTTTCTAAATACATGAATGAGAAGAAAACTTGCAGAATATCATAAAAATTTAATCAAATCTCTTGCAGGAACATTTAGAGACAATTGCTAAATGCTGTAATCACTTCCTGCGGTCTTGATCTTTTATGAGGCAACATAATTAATGTCCTTGATCTTTTGGGAGTTATGTGTAATTATTCTGTGCCTCATCTATCTAGGACTAGGAACTCAACTCTTGAAGGAGAACTGCTCTTACCTTGTCTGCACTGATTAAGAGTCAAATCCTTTTTCCGAACTTTAGGGATCCACTCCTTGCTATGTATTATTCATTTTAAGTAAGTTAATGTCATTGGGAGACAGAGTTTCTGCCTTGTATGATAAAATGATTTTAAGTGAGGTATAGTTAATTACTTACCACCCATGCCCTATTGTGCTTTTCCATATGGCCTTTTTTTGGCATATGAGTGACAAGAAGTCATCAGGGCAAAATCACAAGCAGAATTTTTATATTAAAACTTTAATGTATCAGTGCCCAGGGCACTAGCTAATTCCAGTTTTCTAGCTACAGAATCTGGGCAAATAATTTGCCATCTAGTGCTTCTCAATATATGTATTTTAGTTCAACTTCTTCTGTCTCTTAAATACGGAATTATCTCCCAAGTGCTTCAGTTGCATATGTCAGTGACACATGCAGGACAGTTTTATTAGCAAAACTACAGTCTGCTCATGGGAGACATACCAAACCTTTAAACCACAACTGTCAGTATAGTTTTGGTGTGAAAAAATCCAAAATGTTCATAGTGGAAAGAAAGTTATAACATTTCTTTTAGTTATAGAAAAGAAGGATTGGATTATAATTATATAATTGTATAATTGGATTATATGGATTGGATTATAATCTATATGGATTATAGAAAAGAAGGTAAAATGCTCCTTTATCTTTTATAATTAGGAAAGTGTGCTTTAAAATATTCCTTGATTGACAAATACTTGTTCTGGTACAAGTCTTGTCAACCAATGCATATAATAGTTATTGGAACTGAAGAATTAAGAGTGTGAGTGGTTCAGCTGTTTTCTGCCTACCTCAGGGAAGCTTGGGGACAGCGGTTGTGATTTGGCATCATGTTACTCTTGTGTGTGTGTGTGTGTGTGTTTAGTGGCTCAGTCGTATCCGTCTCTTTGCAACCTCATGGACTGTAACCTGTCAGTCTCCTCTGTCCATAGAATTCTCATAGTATACCACTGTTTTTACTTTGTTGGTTGGTTCATTTGAGAGTAGTCTTGTGTCCTATTCCAAATGTGGTCTAAAACTTCTCCCATAATAGGACATGATACTACTGTGTCATACTAAAATATTAGATCTAGAAAGGTTTTCAAAATTATTTTAGAGTAACTCATGTTATAGTTGATAAAACTGAGGGCTAGAAGTTAGAATGATTCAGTCAAGATTACAGTTTAATTCTTTATGGTTTAAGGCCATCAAAAAGCTCTCTTAATTCTAAAATAAATTAACACATGTGTGTGATTCACTACTCCTAAATAGGTTCAGAAAACCACAATCAAACCACAATTTTTCTGTTTTCTTATTAGGCTTTCCAGGTGGTGCTAGCAGTAAAGAACCCACCTGCCAGTGCAGGAGACACAGGAGACATAGTTCGATCCCTGGATTGGGAAGATCCCCCAGAGAAGGGTATGGCAATCCACTCTAGTATTCTTGCCTGGGGACTCCCATGGACAGAGGAGCCTGGCAGGCTACAGTTCATGGGGTTGCAAAGAGTTGTATATGACTGAAGTGATTTAGTGCAGTACAGCACAGTACAATTCTTTCTCTATGCTGGCTGTAAGAATGTGGTTACCAAGAAAGCTAGTAGCAACATATGTGTTTTTTAAAGCAGAAATTGTATATACTTTAAGCACATACGTGAGATATATTTCAGTTTCATAATTTACATATTACATATTAGTGAAGTTGATTTTGCCTTGCAAAAGGGAATTTGTACTTGGAAAAGATTATCATTACTATTGCACTTGTCTTAGATGCTTATGATGCTGAATGATAACATTCTTTCAGTTAAACGAAAAAGGGTACTTAACTATAATGTTACTTTCCTTACACTGTAGTCATAATTTTATTTTTAAAAATGATACTTTGAGTATTGTCATTTTAGAAAAAAAGTTTGATAGACAGTAATAAAAAAAGAAAGAAATTTAGTTAATTTTCAATGAAATAAAACTTGCCAAGAAATTAAGGCCAAGTCCAATTTAATAGTGATTTATAATTTTAGAGCTATTAAGGCAACCATGTGAATTGATTTGGGTTCTATTCACTCCTGAGGAGGGACAGACGCACATTGTGTCAACAGGTGCAGTCACTTCACTACATAATGCTCTGGAGGGAAAATAGGGAGAGCTGAATCTATGATCAGCTTTTCCAGGAATTTTGCAGAGCTCTTATTTTGCATCACAGAATTTCAATCTATGGCTATTATTGCTATTCTTGCCTTTTTCTTGTAGAGAGAGTTTGATGGACAAAGAATTCTGTGAGACAGTGGTAAATTTAAACACTGCTTTGCATGTTTTCAAAGCATTTCACTACTGAGAATATAGTTGTTGTTATTGTTAGTCTCTAAGTTGTGTCAGACTCTTTGCAACCCCATGGACTTCAGCATGTGATGATTCCCTGTCCTTCATTATCTCCCAGAGTTTGCTCAGATTCATGTACATTGAGTCAGTGATACTATTTAACCATCTTCTCCTCTGCCATCCTCTCTGTTACATAAAGTTGTTGTTTTTTCAACGACTAAAGACTTAAGTGGAGAAGGAAATGGCAACCCACTCCAGTGTTCTTGCCTGGAGAATCCCAGGGATGGGGGAGCATGGTGGGCTGCTGTCTATGGGGTCACACAGAGTTGGATATGACTGAAGCGACTTAGCAAAGACTTAAGTAATGCTTAAAATTCTCCAAGCCAGTCTTCAGCAATATGTGAACTGTGAACTTCCAGATGTTCAAGCTGGTTTTAGAAAAGGCAGAGGAATAAGAAATCAAATTGCCAACATCTACTGGATCATCAAACAAGCAAGAGAGGTCCAGAAAAACATCTATTTCTGCTTTCTTGACTATGCCAACCTTTGACTGTGTGGATCACAACAAACTGTGGAAAATTCTTCAAGAGATGGGAATACCAGACCACCAGACCTGCCTCTTGAGAAACCTGTATGAAAGTCAGGAAGCAACAGTCAGAACTGGACATGGAACAGCAGACTGGTTCCAAAGAGGAAAGGAGTACGTCAAGGCTGTATATTGTCATCCTGCTTATTTAACTTATAGGCAGAGTACATCATGAGAAATGCTGGTCTGGAGGAAGCACAAGTTGGAATCAAGATTGCCAGGAGAAATATCAGTATCCTCAGATATGCAGATGACACCACCCTTATGGCAGAAAGTGAAGAACTAAAGAGCCTCTTGATGAAAGTGAAAGAGGAGAGTGAAAAAGTTGGCTTAAAGCTCAACATTCAGAAAACGAAGATCATGGCAACCAGTCCCACCACTTCATGACAAATAGATAGGGAAACAGTGAAAAGAGTGGCTGATTTTATTTTTCTGGGCTCCAAAATCACTGCAGATGGTGATTTAAGCCATGAAATTAAAAGATGCTTACTCCTTGGAAGGAAAGTTATGACCCACCTAGACAACATATTAAAAAGCAGAGGCATAACTTTGTCAACAAAGGTCCATCTAGTCAAGGCTATGGTTTTTCCAGTGGTCATGTATGGATGTGAGAGTTGGACTACAAAGAAAGCTGAGTGCTGAAGAATTGATGCTTTTGAACTATGGTGTTAGAGAAGACTCTTGAGAGTCCCTTGGACTGCAAGGAGATCCAACCAGTCCATCCTAAAGGAGATCAGTCCTGGGTTTTCATTGGTAGAACTGATTTTGAAGTTGAAACTCCAATACTTGGCCACCTGATGTGAAGAGCTGACTCATTTGAAAAGACCTTGATCCTGGGAAAGATTGAGGGCAGGAGGAAAAGGAGACAACAGAGGATGAGATGGTTGGATGGCATCACCGATCAATAGACATGGGTTTGGGTGGACTCCAGAAGTTGATGATGGACAGGGAGGCCTAGTGTGCTGCAGTTCATGGGGTCACGAAGAGTCAGACATGACTGAGCGACTGAACTGAACTGAAAGACTTAATCCAATATCTTTAACAGAAGCCCTTCCTTCTCTTTCTCTTAATCCTTTACATATTTTCCCTGTGTGTAACTTTCTTTCCTTATTCTCAGCTATCACACAAAGCTTGATATCTTGAAAATCTCACTTCAGGTTAGTCGCTCTGCTAAGATTCAAGCTCTATTTCTACATGCCAGTTTGATCTTTCCAAATGGATGTCTCATATGCACTTCAAACCTACTAAATCTCTAGGTTTAACTTTCCTGTTATCTTTCCTATTAAACACCTTTCTTTCTTCCAGAAGCTTATTACTTGTGCTAGGAAATTTAGAACTGCTTTGTATAAAGTTCCTAGCTTGGTGTCTAATATGTTAAATTACTAGCAATGATAGCCTTATAAGTACACTATCTTTTCATGAATTTGGCTGCTACAATTATCTCACGTTCACCTTGAGTAGCCTTTATAATGCTGCCCAAAGTGAATACTGGAGTGGGTTGCCATGCCCTCCTCCTGGGTGTATGTGTATGTATATATATATATATATGTGTGTGTGTGTGTGTGTGTATGTGTGTATATATATCTATATATATATATATATAGTGGTTTAGTCTCTAAGTTGTGTCCCACTCTTCCAACCCCATAGACTATAGCCTGCCAGGCTCCTATATCCGTGGGATTTTCCAGGCAAGAATACTGGGGTGGGTTGCCATTTCCTTCTCCAGGGGTTTTCCAGACCCAGGAATTGAACCCAGGTCTCCTGCATTGCAGGCAGACTCCTGCATTGTAGGCACATTCCTGCATTATAGGTAGATTCTTTACCAACTGAGTTATGATAGAAGCCCAAAGGGACAGGAAGGTATTTGTTGTATTCCAAGAGTGGGGAGAAGGCTTGTCATGGTGCAGAATGAATCTAGAATCTTGGAGGTTGGGATGGAGATAAGAAAGGATCTCAAATGCCATCAAACTTTAGACAGTTTGAGCTCTTGAAGGTTTTTTAAGTTTGAGAGAGACTCAAACTTGTTTGTTATGCTTTTCCCATCCTGAATTGCTTTTCTCCATTTTACTTCATAGCAAAACTTCCGATATAATCATTATATCTGCTTTGAAGTTTTTCCTGACTCCCACCCCTTGTTACACAGAAATATGATTAATTCCTGCTCTGGAAATTCTTTATCATTTGTTAACATAGCTAATTCTATTTGTTAACCTTTGTTGACTTTTATCATGTTTTTAATACCCCTGTAAGTATTTAACATATATAAATTTATGCATACTTTATGGGAAGACACTATTTTTAATCCACATTTTTTAGATGAGAACCTCAGGCAAGAGTGATTAAGAAACTTTGCCTAAGTTCAGGCAGCCTGCTAGTGGTGGAGTCAGGCTTTGACCCAGAATGTCTGGCTTCTGTGTCTATGTGTATATCCACTTTTTATTGCCTCCCAATGGTATTTAACACTGTATGCACTGTCATGGACCCTTGTCTTATCCTTGACATTAAGGGAAGACTCCAGTCCTGTGTAATACATGCATTAGTTTGGCTGTAACAAGTACAATTAGAGGCAATTGAGATGTGAGCCCTTTAGGATTATTCAAGTGATAGCTGATTGCAAATGGTTTTCACTGCTAAATGGTTTTGAAAGGGTGATTATCCATAATACTGAATAATCAACTTATATTATTAAAGGAATGATTATTCATTTTTGTGACTTGCTTCTTTGTTATTTACTGACTTTTCCTTTGGCCTGTCATGCCACCCACTTTTTATTTTGTTTTGCTATTTCTCTGCCTATTAGCGTACCGAATAGAAGAAAAGAGAGGAGATAAATTCTAATCATACATCCTTGTAAGCTACTAGAGTAGGGAAAGGTTAAACTATTGGACAACATAGTGCTTAGGGTTATAAGGTAATTTTTTATGCATACATACTTATTTTACATTACATCACCAAAACTCATTTAAACTTTAAGAACCATGTGTTGAGTATTTACTGTGTGCTCAGCTTTGTGGATTACATTAACTGTTATTTTAGGAGCCAGGAAGAGTAAACTTCATCTTATTTTTTCACCTTTTATTAACATAGAACCAGTCTGAGAAGTCTCATGTAATAACTTTTGACAGTATGTATTAATTAACTTGGCAGTGTTCATAAATACATCTGTACAAAAATTCTGACTTTAGGAAATTTGGTTCATTTTTCATTGGCTGAATATGTATGAATCCCTTGCTTTGACATTTACAGCCTCCTCTTATCTTGTATATACATTGTGCTTCAATTGCAGGTCTCGAAATCTTCCCCAAGAGCATTCTACTGGCCACAATGAGGGAGTTCCCAAACACACCACATTCATGTGTTCCAGGAAACTTCATTGTGTTACATTTTTCTTTCTTGTAACATAATGATTTATGACACCTTTCTTTTCTTTGACATACAATTTAGAATATTTTCAGCTTATTTAATATATGCCTAATAAAAATCTATTCCTATCTCTTTGGGTGGGCACACTCAAAGCCTGGAGTAAGGCTGAGTGTCATCAGTGATCCTCTTGTTAAAAAAGACCCTTGAGAAAAAATTTGACTCAGACAGCAGGGGTTGGCATTCTCTTTCTTATATCATTTGAAATCTACCAATCACTTTTATTGATACCTTTTATATCTTGACAAGAAGCTAAATGTTTAGTTATCTTAACATTACAAGCAATCGTTTTTTACTGTGGGGAGTTGTATATAGTTATTAATAAATTTAAAGCCTCACACTTTGCATATTTTGTCCAGAAGATGCCTTTTTCCAGCCTTGTTTGCTTATAAATGTATCTTTCATTTTTAATCCACTATAAAAATACAAATAAACTCTGTGGGTACATTTTTGAGGAATCATTTTTAAACATCTCTTAAGATGTATTTTATCTACAGGAATTAAATTAAATTAATTTCTGCTTGGTTTCAGGTTGATCAGTGAGCTGAGGTCCATGTTGTCTAGTCATATCATTTATACTTTTTCAAAAAGAACTTTCTCACCCTTTTCAAGAGACACCTCTATATTCAGGAAGGACTTAAGCAGTTAAGATCGAGGGCAGGAGGAGAAGGGGACGACAGAGGGTGAGATGGTTGGATGGCATCACCAACTCAATGGACATGGATTTGGGTAGACTCCGGCAGTTGGTGATGGACAGGGAGGCCTGGTGTTCTGTGGTTCATGGGGTCACAAAGAGTTGGACACGACTGAACTGAACTGAACTTAGCAGTTAAGACAAGATTTTCCTTTTCATTCCATCCTCTGCCTTTGCTTGGGTCATTTGATCTGTTTGACCTTCTCAAAACTCTAGCCTTATGATCCTTTGACTTTCCCTAGTTTAAAAATCTTAGAATTCTGTTCCAGTTCATCAATTTCTACTTAACATTTGGAACGTGTCATCACCTACAACCGCTCAAGTTGGAAGATCTCATGTCTTTAATTTCAAAGCTTTATTTTTTTATTTCTGCCACAGAAGTTGTTCTTTTCCTTCCCTTGACCATTAGTTGCTTCATGCATGCGTGCATGCTAAGTTTCTTCAGTCGTGTCCAACTCTTTGAGATCCTATGGACTATAGCCTCCCAGGCTCCTCTGTCCGTGGAAATCTCCAGGCAAGAATACTGGAGTGGGTTGCCATGCCCTTCTCCATGGGATCTTCCTGACTCAGATTAGTTGCTTCACTGTATCACTAATCTCCCATCTGCCAAGCATTTCTAGATCTCATCCTAGACTCTTCTAGCAATTGGATCATGTTCTCTCACTCTTATAAAATTTTGGTGTTCCTGCCTTATCAATATTCAAACATATGATTTGTTTATACTTGCCTTCTAGACTTATTTTGTGACTCAAAGTCACATGACTTGAAATGTTATCTCCAGCACAAATCCCATAATTTCCAAATAAGCGTGTTATAAAAAAATAAACTTGAAATTCGATTTTTTTTTTTTTCCTGGAGAAGTGTGAGTTGTTCAGCTTGATACATTTAGTGGAAAATGAAAGAGAATGTAAATGGAAAGATGAATTAGACCTAGGTCTAACAGTGGTGTAAAATACTCCACTAAGAAGTTGAAATTCATCCCATAGATAGGAGGGAGTAGTTGAGAAAAACCTAAGTGGGTGAATAATATTCTTAAAGCTGCGTTTTTAGAAATAAATTGGTGATAATAGTGTGGGAGATTATTAGCATGTGAAGAATAATTGAAAGCCATCAGACTTGTTTGGAAGCTGTTGAAATTGTACAATCATGAACCTTTATGGCCTGAATTGGGCAGCTGCAGTAAGAATGAAGAACTGTTTCTCTTTCAGTGTGTTCTTCAGTGAACTAGTATTCTGCATTTTATTTGTAATGACCTATAGTAATGATCTATAGCTCTATAGGTGGAGAAGGCAATGACACCCCACTCCAGTACTTTTGCCTGGAAAATCCCATGGACGGTGGAGCCTGGTAGGCTGCAGTCCATGGGGTCGCTAGGAGTTGGACACGACCAAGCGACTTCACTTTCACTTTTCACTTTCATGCATTGGAGAAGGAAATGGCAACCCACTCCAGTGTTCTTGCCTGGAGAATCCCAGGGATGGGGGAGCCTGGTGGGCTGCCATCTATGGGGTCGCACAGGTCGGACACGACTGAAGCGACTTAGCAGCAACCATGAAATCTATCTTAATAGTGCAACTGTTATCCCACATGAAAAAGCATTTTTATTAAAGGTTAAGTCTTGGACTTATGTCAGTGTGGTCATGTAAATATAGGGCATCTTTTATATTTCATTTTATTCAGCAACACTACTTTGAGTACTTAGATTTCAAATTTTTTGTTAGGAACTTGAAATACAAAGAGAAAATGGAGTCCTAGTTGTCTAATAAAGATAATACTTAGGAATTTGAAATCCATTTAGTTTGTCTCAAAAATAATCTGAATTCTTCTCTCAACTAGTTTCCTATTGCATGACATTAGGCGATTACTATGTAGTCAACTTTAGCATGTTAGAAATATGATAATTAGTTATTGGCTATATATTGTGTGGAAAATGAGGTAGTTTATTTGAGTAGAGAAGAGTTATGAGTTCTGATAGTTTTCGGTGTTCCAGAGCTTTTATTCCTTATTTCACACACACATACACACATAAACCTATACCAAAATGGCTTTATATATATGTGTGTATATATGTGTATTTACACACACATATATAATTATAAGTATATATATACTATATTGTATATATATACTATATGTATGCTTTTGAACAAAGTTATTTTCATTCTAGCATTATCATTGGAGTAGGAGACAATATAAAAAGAGAAATGTTCTTCTTACTCCCAACAACAAACCCAACTATAGGATGTATGAAATCCTAGGTCAAAATAAATCAAAATAAGACCTACTGGAAAAAAAGGAAATATCTATTGAAATTTTTCATGATTTCAATAAATGAGAGTGGGAATGAATATTTATGGCTGAATTGACCTCAAAGAACATGAACTCTAGTTATAGCTTAGCTCGTCTTGGGTTTGGATGCTTCACATTTTTTATTTCAACAATTTTCTATGGGTTTCATACATTTCTACATGTCTTATGAACCAAAGCACTGTCTATTTTATCTTAGACTATCTGCTTAAGGATGTTTGTAAAGCAAATACTCTTAGAAGAAGTGGGCAATGTCTTGCTCCAGAGCAAAGTTGATTTACTGTTCACTATAATAAAGATTGGATAAGGCAATGGCAACCCACTCCAGTACTCTTGCCTGGAAAAACCCATGGACAGAGGAGCCTGGTAGGCTGCAGCCCATGGGATCGCTGAGAGTCGGACACAACTGAGCGACTTCACTTTCACGTTTCACTTTCATGCATTGGAGAAGGAAATGGTAACCCACTCCAGTATTCTTTCCTGGAGAATCCCAGGAACAGAGTACCCTGGTGGGCTGCCTTCTAAGGGGTCGCACAGAGTCGGACATGACTGAAGCGACTTAGCAACAGCAGCAGTGTAATAAAGATAACATCTACTTTTGGGGCAAAGTTCAAACAGGTTTACTGCCCATTCCAAGGTATTTGGGTTTCCTAATTGCAGAGTTCCATTCCTGTAATGTGTCCTGCTCTATATATGGTTATATCCATCCCTCTTTGCAGTGACTCATGGGAATTTGGGCTCAGAGAACTGAACAAAAGCAGCATCTTCTGGCTACTGCACTGCTAGTGCTGTAAGTAACAAATCATGCATTGTTCCTGACTCAAGAGCACAGTGTCGCCCACCAAACTCTGGCAGGCTAACTTGTAAGCTTGCAAGTAGGGTAAAATCTCAAACCCTTCATAGTTCTTAACAGATACAAGAGGTTGATTTCCTATTATAGAATCATATAACTGGACCATCTTTAACTATTTATCAGTAACTTGATATGGAATTGTTTTTATCTTTTTTCCCCAAAGTCATACAGCTTTAGGGACTATAATTATTATAAATATGACCAAAGCAAGGACTATGGAAGCTTCAAGTAGAAATATTCTCCTAAGAAATACTAAATAGAGTAATTGCATTTTTTTTTTTTGTTGTTTGTTGTTGTTGTTCTTTTAGTTAAACTTTTAGGCTACCACCCTTCTACACAGAGATCTACTTTATCATTTTCATCTCTTCACAATGCTATGCCTTTTGAGATTCTTAGCAGACAAAGCCTAGGTGTATTATAGGAGCTAAATAGAACTACTTATACAGAGCATTTGCAGACCAACCCTCATCCACAACTCTGGGGAATCAAACAAATGGCAAGAGTGTTCTAAATGCAAAGCTTCTAATTTCAGTCCTCTCTTTTATCTTTTCTGTACTAACGTGAATTTCCATCACCTAGTTATTGGAGTCCTTTTTGAAGTGAAACTTGGACAAGTATTTAAATGAACATTATGTAAGGACTAAAAGGAAAACACTGTATGTTTTAAGTGTACTCGTGTGTGTGTGTGTGTGTGTGTGTGTGTGTGTGTGTGTGTGTGATGAACCCATTTAGGAAGCTTGAGATAATTTCCCCAAGTCTATTATCAACATCTCTCTTCATAGAGTTTTGACAGACAAATACATAAAAAAGACAATTATTTTGCTTTTTGTCTTCTCTCCATTGTCACTATCTATGGGCTGCTCACTAACATTTAAAAAATAAGCCTGTGAATCAGGTAGTGGGGTAAAGCAAATTTTTGGTGTGTAATTTGTTTCTGTGCCAGTATCAATTTTTCTTTAGACCAATAACTTTTAGAAGGCAAAGCCTCTGCCTTATTTATCTTTGAATTTTCACTCAACTCCATTGGCTCTGGCTAATAGGACGTGTTCAGTGAGTTTTTATTTGTTTGAATTAATGAAAAAAATAACAAAACTAAAAAATAGTAGATGGGCATTCAGTTCAGTTCAGTCTTTCAGTCGTGTCCGACTCATTGCGATCCCAAGAACCACAGCACACCAAGCCTCCCTGTCCATCACCAACTCCCAGAGTCCACCTAAACCCATGTCCATTGAGTTGGTGATGCGATCCAACCATCTCATCCTCTGTCATCCCCTTCTCCTCCAGCCCTCAATCTTTCCCAGCATCAGAGTCTTTTCAAATGAGTTAGCTCTCCACATCCGGTAGCCAAAGTATTGGAGTTTCAGCTTCAACATCAGCCCTTCCAATGAACACCCAAGACTGATCTCCTTTAGGATGGACTGGTTGGATCTCCTTGCAGTCCAAGGGACTCTCAAGAGTCTTCTCCAACACCACAGTTCAAAAGCATCAATTCTTCGGTGCTCAGCCTTCTTCACAGTCCAACTCTCACATCCATACATGACCACTGGAAAGACCATAGCCTTGACTAGACGGACCTTTGTTGACAAAGTAATGTCTCTGCTTTTCAATATGCTGTCTAGGTTGGTCATAACTTTCCTTCCAAGGAGTAAGCTACTTTTAATTTCATGATTGCAATCACCATCTGAGTGATTTTGGGGCCCCCCAAATAAAGTCAGCCACTGTTCCTACTGTTTCCCCATCTATTTGCCATGAAATGATGGGACCGGATTCCATGATCTTCATTTTCTGAATGTTGAGCTTTAAGCCAACTTTTTCCTCTCCTCTTTCACCTTCAACAAGAAACTCTTGAGTTCTTCTTCGCTTTGTTCCATAAGAGTGGTGTTATCTGCGTATCTGAGGTTATTGATATTTCTCCTGGCAATCTTGATTCTAGCTTGTGCTTCCTCCAGCCCAGCATTTCTCATGATGTATTCTACATATAAGTTAAATAAGCAGGGTGACAATATACAGCCTTGACGTACTCCTTTTCCTATTTGGAACCAGTCTGTTGTTCCATGTCCAGTTCTAACTGTTGCTTCCTGGCCTGCATACAGGCCAGGCTTGCTTCTCAAGAGGCAGGTCAGGTCATCTGGTATTCCCATCTCTTGAAGAATTTTCCACAGTTTGTTGTGATCCACACAGTCAAAGTTTGGCATAGTCAATAAAGCAGAAATAGGTGTTTTCTGGAACTCGCTTGCTTGTTCAATGATCCAGCGGATATTGGCAATTTGATCTTTGGTTCCTTTGCTTTTTCTAAAACAAGCTTCAACAGCTCAAAGTTCACAGTTGATGTATTGCTGAAGCCTGGCTTGGAGAATTTTGAGCATTACTTTACTAGCGTGTGAGATGAATGCAATTGTGCAGTAGTTTGAGCATTTTTTGGCATTGCCTTTCTTTGGGATTGGAATGAAAATGGACCTTTTCCAGTCCTGTGGCTACTGCTGAGTTTTCCAAATTTGCTGACATATTGAGTGCAGCCCTTTCACAGAATCATCTTTTAGGATTTGAAATGGTTCAACTGGAATTCCATCACCTCCACTTACTTTGTTCAGCCAAATTATTGTCAAAAGAGAATTAAGAAAATGGTTTACTTCTGGCAGAATAATACGTCTCATTTCAAATATCCAGGTATATTTTAAAAATGGGTCTTCAATAATCTTCATCTACTCTTTTTATAACCTTTAATTTTCCTCATTATAATGGGTCAAATAAACAAATAATTATAGCAAAAACTAACTGAAAGCTTACCAAGTGCCAGCTACTGTTTTAAGCTTTCTCCATTTTTACCTCATTTACCCATCAAAAAGCTAAAAAAACCTATTATCTTTATTTCTATTGTGCAAGTGAGGAAATGGGTTAAAGGGAGGATAGATGATTTCCCCAAGGGTACACAACTAGTTTTCGAGACAATATAGAGTCAAAGAAAGACTGCTTGATTCTAGATTTGTGTCTTAATCAATAGTGCCTCTTAGAGAAAGGTTAAAGTACAAGCGCATCCGTTAAAGATGATCCACATCTGCAGTAACTAGCTGTGTGTAGTGTGTGCTCAATCGTGTCTGACTCTGTGTGACCCCATGGACTGTAGCTCACCAGGCTCCTCTGTCCATGGGATTCTCCAGGTATGAATACTGGAGTGGGTTTCCATGCCCTCCTCCAGAGGATCTTCCTGACGCAGGGATCTAACCTGTCTCTTGAGTCTCCTGCAGTGGCGGACATATTCTTTATGACTGTGTACCTGGGAAGCCCTGATGCAACTATTAATAGGTATTAATTGGAGAGGTTAAAAGGAAATTGAAATGTGAACTATTTTGAAACAATTTTCTGTTGTAGCAAACTAGCACCTGGCTTAAAAATCATTTTTGTTTCTTCATCCTTGGCAAAACTTTACTTTCCAGAGATTCTGGCTGGAGTCCATTAAACCTGGATACTGGAAGGGAGAAAAAAATACATTTTGTACTTGACCCGAGACTTTATATAAAGATCAAGCCACGTAACAGGTATTAAATAAATTCTTTTATGGTAGACTGAGGATGGCATTAGATTCTAAAGTGCCATCTCATTTTAAACTGATTTGTTTAAACTGATTCCAGTTTAGAGACTGTTTCATTCCCATTACTCCTTTGACAGAATTTATATCTAAATCTTAAGTGAGAATATGACATTGATTCTGCAGCAAATTTTATATGTGTTATGTATGGTATCATACAAAACAAATCAATGCAAAGAATATGAGGAAATGCAAAGAAATAGAGGAAAACAACAAAATGGGAAAGATTAGGGATCTCTTCAAGAAAATCAGAGATACTAAAGGAACATTTGATGCAAAGATGGGCTCGATAAAGGACAGAAATGGTATGGACCTAACAGAAGCAGAAGATATTAAGAAGAGATGGCAAGAATACACAGAAGAACTGTACAAAAAAGATCTGCATGACCCAGATAATCACAATGGTGTGATCACTGACCTAGATCCAGACATCCTGGAATGTGAAATCAAGTGGGCCTTAGAAAGCATCACTACGAGCAAAGCTAGTGGAGGTGATGGAATTCCAGTGGAGCTATTCCAAATCCTGAAAGATGATGCTGTGAAAGTGCTGCACTCAATATGCCAGCAAATTTGGAAAACTCAGCAGTGGTCACAGGACTGGAAAAGGTCCGTTTTCATTCCAATCTCAAAGAAAGGCAATGCCAAGGAATGCTCAAACTACCGAACAATTGCACTCATCTCACACGCTAGTAAAGTAATGCTCAAAATTCTCCAAGCCAGGCTTCAGCAATATGTGAACCGTGAACCTCCTGATGTTCAAGCTGGATTTAGAAAAGGCAGAGGAACCAGAGATCAAATTGCCAACATCCGCGGGATCATGGAAAAGGCAAGAGAATTCCAGAAAGTATCTATTTCTGCTTTATTGACTATGCCAAAGCCTTTGACTGTGTAGATCACAATAAACTGTGGAAAATTCTGAAGGAGATGGGAATATCAGACCACCTGATCTGCCTCTTGAGAAATTTGTATGCAGGCCAGGAAGCAACCATTAGAACTGGACATGGAACAACAGACTGGTTCCAAATAGGATAAGGAATACATCAAGGCTGTATATTGTCACCCTGTTTATTTAACTTATATGCAGAGTACATCATGAGAAATGCTGCACTGGAAGAAACACAAGCTGGAATCAAGATTGCCGGGAGAAATATCAATCACCTCAGATATGCAGATGACACCACCCTTATGGCAGAAAGTGAAGAGGAACTAAAAAACCTCTTGATGAAAGTGAAAGTGGAGAGTGAAAAAGTTGGCTTAAAGCTCAACATTCAGAAAACAAAGATCATGGCATCTGGTCCCATCACTTCATGGCAAATAGATGGGGAAACAGTGGAAACAGTGTCAGACTTTATTTTTCTGGGCTCCAAAATCACTGCAGATGGTGACTGCAGGCATGAAATTAAAAGACGCTTACTCCTTGGAAGGAAAGTTATGACCAACCTAGATAGCATATTCAAAAGCAGAGACATTACTTTGCCAACAAAGGTTCATCTGGTCAAGGCTATGGTTTTTCCTGTGGTCATGTATGGATGTGAGAGTTGGACTGTGAAGAAGGCTGAGCGCTGAAGAACTGATGGTTTTGAACTGTGGTGTTGGAGAAGACTCTTGAGAGTCCCTTGGACTGCAAGGAGATCCAACTAGTCCATTGTGAAGGAGATCAGCCCTGGGATTTCTTTGGAAGGAATGATGCTAAAGCTGAAACTCCAGTACTTTGGTCACCTCATACAAAGAATTGACTCATTGGAGAAGACTCTAATGCTGGAAGGGATTGAGGGCAGGAGGAGAAAGGGACGACAGTGGATGAGATGGCTGGATGGCATCACTGACTCGATGGTTGTGAGTCTGAGTGAACTCCGGGAGTTGGTGATGGACAGGGAGGCCTGGCGTGCTGTGATTCATGGGGTCGCAGAGAGTCGGACACGACTGAGTGACTGATCTGATCTGATGGTATCATAGGAAGTGAAAGTGAAAGTCACTCAGTCATGTCCAACTCTTTGCAACCCCATGGACGATATGGTCCATGGAATTCTCCAGGCCAGAATACTGGAGTGGGTAGCCTTTCCCTTCTCAAAGTTATCTTCTCAACCTAGGGATAGAACCCAGGTTTCCCAAAATGTGGGTGGATACTTTAGTAGCCGAGTATAAGGGAAGCCCAAGAACACTGGAATGGATGGCCTATCCCTTCTCCAGTGGATCTTCCTGACCCAGGAATTGAACTGGGGTCCCCTGCACTACCTATGGATTCTTTACCAACATAGCTATTAGGGAACCCCATAAAGTAACTGGCAAACATTTTCTGGTGGTGATTCAATTTTCTGACATTTTAGAGTAATTCTGTATATGTATAAATATATAGGCTAAAAAAATTAATAGATCAAGAATCAGAAGTCCTAAAGCTTAGTGGGGATTTCATAATATTATGTAAGGAAATTAACTTCCTAAAAATGGTGTTAATAACTCTGAGTTCTTGGACTTTTAATATTCATATCTAGTGGAGTTCAGGGAGTTTTCAAAAGAATGGCCTCTAAATTTTAAAAATCACAAATACAATCTAAAATTAATTGATATAAAAACATCTGGGGCTATTTAAAGGACCACGTAGTCTAGTATTGAAACAAGATGTGACAGTTGGTGGTTGGCTTTTACCTTGGGAGTGTTTTTCGACCTCCATACTAGCAACACTTTGGACTAGATATCTCTTTGTTGTGGATCTGTCCTGTGTGTTATACCACGTTTAGCAGAATTCCCGGTGTCAAGATTATAGTACCCCACCTTCCAGTTGTGACAATCGAAAATGTCTCCATATGTTGTCAAATATGCCATGGAGGCAAAATTGCCCCCATGGAGAACCATTATGCATTAGTGTCTAACAACAAGCTTAAGTGAAAAGGTACTTCCTTTTTTCCCCCTAAATTGAAGTGTGTGTGTGTGTATTCAGTTGCTCAATCGTGTCTGACTCTTTGTGACCCTATGGACTGCAGCCTGCCAGGCTTCTCTGGAATTTTCCAGGCAAGAACACTTGAGTGGGTTGCCATTTCCTACTCCAAGGGATTTTCCCAACCCAGAGACTGAACCCAGAACTCCTGATTCTCCTGCATTGGCAGGTGGATTCTTTATCACTGAGCCACCTTTGATTTAAATTATTATATTAGTTTCAGATGTACAGCATAGCAATTCAGTTTTTTTTATAGATAATCAGATCAGATCAGATCAGTCACTCAGTCATGTCCGACTCTTTGCCACCCCATGAACTGCAGCACGCCAGGCCTCCCTATCCATCACCAGCTCTCGGAGGTCACTCAGACTCACATTCATCGAGTCAGTGATGCCATCCAGCCATCTCATCCTCTGTTGTCCCCTTCTTCTCCTGCCCTCAATCCCTCCCAGCATCAGAGTCTTCTCCAATGAGTCAACTCTTCGCATGAGGTGGCCAAAATACTGGAGTTTCAGCTTTAGCATCATTCCTTCCAAAGAAATCCCAGGGCTGATCTCCTTCAGAATGGACTGGTTGGATCTCCTTGCAGTCCAAGGGACTCTCAAGAGTCATCTCCAACACCACAGTTCAAAAGCATCAATTCTTTGGCGCTCAGCCTTCTTCACAGTCCAGCTCTCACATCCATACATGACCACAGGAAAGACCATAGCCTTGACTAGGCAAACCTTTGTTGGCAAAGTGATGTCTCTGCTTTTGAATATGCTATCTAGGTTGGTCATAACTTTCCTTCCAAGGAGTAAGCGTCTTTTAATTTCATGGCTGCAGTCACCATCTGCAGTGATTTTGGAGCCCAGAAAAATAAAGTCTGACACTGTTTCCACTGTTTCTCCATCTATTTCCCATGTAGTGATGGGACCAGATGCCATGATCTTCGTTTTCTGAATGTTGAGCTTTAAGCCAATCTTTTCACTCTCCACTTTCACTTTCATCAAGAGGCTTTTGAGTTCCTCTTCACTTTCCGCCATAAGGGTGTTATCATCTGCATATCTGAGGTTATTGATATTTCTCCCGGCAATCTTGATTCCAGCTTGTGTTTCTTCCAGTGCAGCATTTCTCATGATGTACTCTGCATATAAGTTAAATAAACATGGTGACAATATACAGCCTTGACGTACTCCTTTTCCTATTTGGAACCAGTCTGTTGTTCCATGACCAGTTCTAACTGTTGCTTCCTGGCCTGCATACAGATTTCTCAAGAGGCAGATCAGGTGGTCTGGTATTCCCATCTCCTTCAGAATTTTCCACAGTTTATTGTGATCTACACAGTCAAAGGCTTTGGCATAGTCAATAAAGCAGAAATAGATGTTTTTCTGGAACTCTCTTGCTTTTTCGATGATCCAGCGGATGTTGGCAATTTGATCTCTGGTTCCTCTGCCTTTTCTAAATCCAGCTTGAACATCAGGAGGTTCACGGTTCACATATTGCTGAAGCCTGGCTTGGAGAATTTTGAGCATTACTTTACTAGCGTGTGAGATGAGTGCAATTGTTCGGTAGTTTGAGCATTCTTTGGCATTGCCTTTCTTTGGGATTGGGATGAAAACTGACCTTTTCCAATCTTGTGGCCAGTGCTGAGTTTTCCAAATTTGCTGGCATATTGAGTGCAGCACTTTCACAGCATCATCTTTCAGGATTTGGAATAGCTCCACTGGAATTCCATCACCTCCACTAGCTTTGTTCGTAGTGATGCTTTCTAAGGCCCACTTGACTTCACATTCCAGGATGTCTGGCTCTAGGTGAGTGATCACACCATCATGATTATCTGGGTCATGAAGCTCTTCTTTGTACAGTTCTTCTGTGTATTCTTGCCATCTCTTCTTAATATCTTCTGCTTCCGTTAGGTCCATACCTAACGGAATGAACCTGCTTCCATACCATTTCTGTCCTTTATCGAGCCCATTTTTGCATGAAATGTTCCTTTGGTATCTCTGATTTTCTTGAATAGATCCTTAGTCTTTCCCATTCTGTTGTTTTCCTCTATTTCTTTGCATTGATCGCTGAAGAAGGCTTTCTTATCTCTTCTTGCTATTCTTTGGAACTCTGCATTCAGATGTTTATATCTTTCCTTTTCTCCTTTGCTTTTTCCTTCTCTTCTTTTCGCAGCTATTTGTAAGGCCTCCCCAGACATTATAGATAATGCTCAATTAAAAATTTTTGCAAGATAATGATCATAATTCCCTGTGCTATTCAATATATCCTTGTTGTTCATCTATTTTATATGTAGTAGTTTGTGTCTCTGAATCTCATACACCATCTTGTCCTTACTCCCTTTCCTCTCCCCACTGGTAACTGCTAAATTGTTTTCTATATTTGTGAGTCTGTTTTGCAATATACTTTACTTTTTAGAATCTACTTATCACTGATAATATATTATTTTTATTATTTTATCTGATTTATTTCATTGAGCATTTCTCTAGGTCCATCAGAATTCTACAAATGGCAGAATTTAATTTCTTTTTTAAGGCTGAGTTATATATATATATATATATGTATATACACACCACTTTGATGAGAGTTTTTTTTTATCATGAATGGTTGTTGAATCTGATAAAATCCTTTGTTTACCTGTATTGAGATTATCATGTGATTTTTATCTTTCCTTTTGCTATGTTCTGTATCATATTGATTGATTTGTAAATATTGAACCATTATTATATTCCTGGAATAAATCCAACTTTATCAAAGTGTGTCATTCTTGTTATATATTGTTGAATTCAATTTGCTAATTTTTTTTGAGGAATTTTGCATCTCTGTTCAACAAAGATATTGGCCTGTAATTTTCTTCTGTTGTAGTCTTTGAATGGTTTTTGATATGAGGGTTATGCTGATAATTCATCCTTGTAGAATGGATTTGGGGGTGTTCTGTCCTCTTCAATTTTTTGGAATAAGTATCAGCTCTTCCTCCCTGGTTACTCAGCAGAAAATTATCTGCCTGTCAATGCAGAAGACACGAGTTCCATCCCTGGGTTGGGAAGATCCCCTGGAGGAGGGCATAGAAACCCACTCCAATATTCTTGCCTGGAGAATTACATGGACAGAGGAGCCTGGCATATTACAGTCTGTGGAGCCGTAAAGAGTTGGATATGACTTAGCAATGAAACAAAAATATGTTTGGTAGAATTCCTCTGCAAAGCCATCTGGTCCTGGGATTCTATTACCTGGGTACGTGTGCACTATTAGCTGGGAGTTTTCTAAGTTGCTAATCCAATTTCACTCCTAACAGTGTATGCATCGTCTAGGAGTGGAGTCTCTGTTTCCTCCAGTCCTGTGGAACTCCTGTGACCAAGACTCACTGGCCTTCAAAGCCAAATACTCTGGGGGCTCCTCATTCTGATGCCAAACTGCCAGACTGGGGAGCTTGATGCAGAGCTCAGAACTCTCACCCACATGGGAGAACTTCCATGATATAATTCTTCTCCAGTTTATGGGTTATCCATCCAGGGATATGGGATTTGAATATATTATGAATGCACCTCTCCTGCCATCTCATTGTGATTTCTTATCTTTGTATGTATAAAATATTTTTTAGTAGATTCCAATAATATTTACTGATGGTTGTTCAGCAGTTAGTTATGATTTTGGTGTTCTCATGGGAGAAGGTTAGCTCAAGGCCTCTACTCCACCATCTTGTCTTCTCTATCATATTTCTGGAAGAGAGGGGCACTGATTCTTTGCACCAGCTCTGAGGAATTTAGAACTCAGTTGAAGGACCTACCTGAGTCATGGGAAGTGGAGCTCATAATAGTTTTAATAGAGAAAAATCTTAGAATACTTGAGTCATCAGATGTCATAGGATAGTGTAAACTTTCTGAAATAAGGGGACAAACCTGTACTGAAGCATGTAAGTATTATATTTACATTTCATTGCAGTGTAATAATTTCATCTGTTGTTAATTTGAATTTTATTGCTTTTAAATTTTGTTGTATACATTGTTAACTCATTTTGATGGTATAATTAAATCCTTAGGCATAAGCTCTAAGCATTAAGAGTTTATACATAGTTGTTGTTGCTGTTCAGTGGCTAAGTCAAGACCGATTGTGGCCCCATGGACTGCAGCAAGCCAGGACCCCCTGTCCCTCACTATCTCCAGGTATTTACATATATTTAACAAGGCAATGGCACCCCACTCCAGTACTTCTGCCTGGAAAATCCCATGGGTGGAGGAGCCTGGAAGGCTGCAGTCCATGGGGTCGCTGAGGGTTGGACACGACTGAGCGACTTCACTTTCACTTTTCACTTTTATGCATTGGAAAAGGAAATGGCAACCCACTCCAGTGTTCTTGCCTGGAGAATCCCAGGGACGGGTGAGCCTGGTGGGCTGCCATCTATGGGGTCACACAGAGTCGGACATGACTAAAGTGACTTAGGAGCAGCAGCAGCAGCAGCAACAAACATGATAATAAAATTTATCAACACCAGAAAGACTCAAAGATGATTTTTAACATTGAAAGGGATTAGTGCATTTCTGAAGTTTGAGAAACATTGGATTTGAAGTATCAGAGGTTTAATGGAGGCAAGGGCAGCATATCAATGGGGGAAAGTCATCCCTGATAAATTTGGGGGAAACTCTAGATCTAGATGCTGAACTTGTGCTGCATCATCTTAACTTATGCCAAGCACATAAGAAATTAAAATACCTAACTTTACACCTAAAGAAACTAGAAAAAGAAGAAATGAAGAACCTCAGGGTTAGTAGAAGGAAAGAAATCATAAAAATTAGGGCAGAAATAAATGAAAAAGAAACAAATGAGACCATAGCCAAAATCAAAACTAAAAGCTTGTTCTTCGAGAAGATAAATAAAATAGATAAATAAATAGATAAATAAAACCACTAGCCAGATTCATCAAGAAAAAAAGGGAGAAGAATAAAATCAACAAAATTATAAATGAAAATGGAGAAATCACAATAGACAACATAGAAATACAAAGGATCATAAGATACTACTATCAGCAACTATATGCCAATAAAATGGACAACTTAGAAGAAACAGATGAATTCTTAGAAAAGTATAACCTTCCAAACCGGCAGGAAGAAATAGAAAATCTTAACAGACCCATCAAAAGCATGGAAACTGAAACTATAATAAAAATCTTCCAACAACAAAAGCCCAGGATCAGATGGCTTCACAGGTGAATTCTACCAAAAATTAAGAGAAGAGCTAACACCTATCCTACTCAAACTCTTCCAGAAAATTGCAGAGGAAGGTAAACTGCCAAACTCATTCTATGAGGACACCATCACCCTAATACCAAAACCAGACAAAGATGCCACACAACAAAAGAAAACTACAGGCCAATATTTATTACTGATGAACATAGATGCAGAAATCCTCAACAAAATTTTAGCGAACAGAATCCAACAACATATTAAAAAGATCATACATCATGACCAAGAAGGCTTTATCCAAGGGATGCAAGGACTTTTCAGTATTCACAAATCAGTCAATGTGATACACCACATTAACAAACTGAAAGACTAAAAACCATATGATTATCTCAATAGATGCAGAGAAAGCCTTTGACAAAATTCAACATCCATTTATGATAAAACAAACAAACAAACAAGCAGAAATCAGGCATAGAAGGAACATACCGTAACATAATAAAAGCCATATATGATAAACCCACAGCAAACATTATCTTCAATGGTGAAAAATTGAAAACATTTCCTTTAACGTTGGGAACAAGACAAGGGTGCCCACTCTCACCACTACTATTCAATGTAGTTTTGGAAGTTTTAGCCATAGCAAACAGAGAAGAAAAAGGAATAAAAGGAATCCAGATGGGAGAAGGAGAAGTAAAACTCACTGTTCGCAGATGGCATGACCCTCTGCACAGAAAACCCTAAAGACACCACCAGAAAATTACTAGAACTAATCAGTTAATATAGTAAAGTTGCAGGATATAAAATTAACACACAGAAATCCCTTGCATTCCTGTTCACTAACAATGAGAAAACAGAGAAGTTAAGGAAACAATTCCATTCACCATTGCAATGAAAAGAATAAAATACTTAGGAATAAATCTACTTAAAGAAATAAAAGACCTCTATATAGAAAACTATAAAACACTGATGAAAGAAATCAAAGATGACACAAAGAGATGCAGAAATATACCATATTCATGGATCGGAAGAATCAATATAGTGAAAATGAGTATACTACCCAAAGTAATCTATAGATTCAATGCAAGCCCTATCAAGCTACCAATGGTGTTTTTCAGAGAACTAGAACAAATAATTTCACAATTTGTATGGAAATACAAAAAACCTTGATAGCCAAAGCAATCCTGAGAAAGAAGAATGGAATTGGGGGAATCAACCTGCCTGACTTCATACTATACTACAAAGCTACAGTCATCAAGACAGTATGGTACTGGCACCAAGACAGAAATATAGGTCAGTGGAACAAAATAGAAAGCCAAAAGATAAATCCACACATCTATGGACACCCTATCTTTGACAGAGGAGGCAAAAATATACAATGGAGAAGACAGTTTCTTTAACAAGTGGTGCTTGGACAACTGGTCAACCACTTACAAAAGAATGAAACTTGAACACTTTCTAACACCATACACAAAAATAAACTCAAAATGGATTAATGATTGAAATTTAAGACCAGAAACTATAAAACTCCTAAAGGAAAACATAGGCAAAACACTCTCTGACATAAATCACAGCAGGATCCTCCATGACCACAGAGTAATGGAAATAAAAATACACAAATGGGACCTAATTAAACTTAAAAGCTTTTGCACAACGAAGAAAACTATAAGCAAAGTTAAAAGATAATCTTCAGAATGGGAGAAAATAATAGCAAATGAAGCAACTGACAAAGACAATCTCAAAAATATACAAGTAGCTCATGCAGCTCAATTCCAGAAAAATAAACAACTGAAAATGGGCCAAAGAACTAAACAGACATTTCTCCAAAGAAGACATACAGATGGCTAACTAACACATGAAAAGATGCTCAACATCACATATTATCAGAGAAATGCAAATCAACACCACAATGAGGTACCATCTCATGCTAGTCAGAATGGCTACTATCAAAAAGTTTGCAAACAATAAATGCTGGAGAGGGTGTGGAGAAAAGGGAACCCTCTTACACTGTTTGTGGGAATGCAAAGTAGTACAGCCACTATGGAGAACAGTGTGGAGAGTCCTTAAAAAATGAAGTAGAACTCCCAAATGACACAGCAGTCCTACTGCTGGGCATGCATACCAAGGAAACCAGAATTGAAAGAGACATGTGTACCCGAATGTTCATTGCAGCACTATTTACAATGGTACTTCCACTAGGACATGGAAACAACCTAGATGTCCATTAGCAGATGAATGGATAAGAAAGCTGGGGTACATATATACAACGGAGTATTTCTCAGCTGTTAAAAAGAACACATTTGAGTCAGTTCTAATGAGGTGAATGAAACTGGAACTTATTATACAGAATGAAGTAAGCCAGAAATAAAAACACCAATACAGTATATTAACACATGTATAAGGAATTTATAAAGATGGTAATTATGACCCTATATGCGAGACAGCAAAAGAGATACAGATGTAAGGAACAGACTTTTGGACTCTGTGGAAGCAGGTGAAGGTGGAATGATTTGAGAGAGCATTGAAAGATGCATATTACCATATGTGAAATAAATCCCCAGTCCAGGTTCAATGCATGAGACAGGGCACTCAGGGCCATTTCACTGGGAAGACCCTTAGGGATGGGATGGGGAGGGAGGTGGGAGGGGGGTTCAGGATGGGGGACACATGTACACCCATGGCTGATTCATGTCAATATATGGCAAAAATCACTACAATATTGTAAAGCAATTACCCTCCAATTAAATTAATTTACAAAAAAATCAATGTTCTCTTTTTTATAACTAACAAAATTACAGAGTCTGCTCACTGAATTATTCTGTATATTTCCTGTTGATAATATAAAAAAATTATAAACACACTGTTGCCTTGTTTTAAAGTGCAACGTGAAAAGAATGCTTATTTAAACAAGATTGCTTAAATTTTGATCATAACTGAAGATATTGGAAACAGAGATGGAATTGGGTATATTTTCAGGTGACTTTGACAATTTATTGTGTCACATTGTCCAAACAAAGCACTCCTTGTGATTTTAGGGCAAGTGTAATGGCCTCACAGGCTGAAGATCATGCTCTCTTCATCTGATATGCTCCCATTCTGTTCAATTGTTGTTACTTTACTTCTCTGCTGTACTGATTTGAAGAACCCTTGAGACTTGACTGCCCTATATACCAAAGGAACTGGAAAGCCTTCTGCTTCCAGCCATAATAATCATTTGCCTATTTTTTTCTTTTATTATCTTCTCATGGAGAGTGTTTTGGACTGGTGGTCAGCAAAGTACAAGGGTAAAATTGGTCATGAACTCGTCATAGTTGCAGTGGTTGAATTGGAAGGGTTCAGTCCTTCCTACTGAACCCATCTCTCTTTACTTCCAGAAAGGAGAGGTCCCTGGAATGACTGACTCCTCCAGCTCCAGGAGAATTATAGATTATACTCATCCAGTCTATGGCCAGACCACCCCGAACATGCCTGATAGCATCTGATCTTGGAAGCTAAGCATGGTTGGGCCTGGTCAGTACTTGGATGGAAGATTATACATATCCTGATAAAAATATAGACAATAAATTAGACAAAAAATTTACTACATTATTAGGATGGGCCTTTGCTAATTAGGCTCACTCCTTCAAAAAGTTAGATGACTCAGGTTACAGTTTAGATACAACTTTTTGGAAAGATACATTATTTGGTAATTAATTGAACATAATTTTCACAAAGTCTAACTGAAAAGAAGACAGTTTATGCAATTTATCTGTCGCTTTATGAGCTCTAATATATAGTACTTATGCTTTGAGGTCCTGATGTTTGAAAAAGGAATTCTTCAAATTACTGATTTTGGAATCAAGTCTCTCATTCTTATAAATAAAATCAGCATTGTTTGATAGAAAAATTTGAGTCCCTGTTTCATAATGTCAGATTTCAGTAAGATAAGTGAAAATGTAGGTCTAGATTCTTGTCAACATAGTTGCTTTGTAAACCCCAATACTTTTTTTGGATGTAACTTGTACTGAGTTTGTTAAAGCTATGGAAAGAAATCCCAAGAAACAGGAATAGAGACTAAATTTCTGAAAGTTCATAAGCTCATTGAAAATTGTTTGGACATATTTCTGATTATCTTTGTAAAAGAAACAAGGTCTGATTTCTTCCAAAAGACCAGTCTTCCAGAAGATGCACAAATGTGCTTTATATATTGACATATTTCTCAGAACTTTAAATTGTTGAAACCAAGTATATCTGAAATTTTATGAAATAAATTCTCTCTTGACTATATTATTTGTTGTCTCTTGAGCTCATATTTATATTATAGGGGTACAAGCTGTCATGGTTATTTTAAAATTGCATTTTGAGATTTGCTTACATTATGGGTAAATCTGGTTCTATATCGATAAGAAATAAAAAAGTTAAATGATGAAAAATTCATTTCTCTTAAAGATTCAAAAATCACTCCT
This sequence comes from Tragelaphus eurycerus, assembly GCA_935064755.1. Lineage (NCBI taxonomy): Eukaryota > Metazoa > Chordata > Mammalia > Artiodactyla > Bovidae > Tragelaphus > Tragelaphus eurycerus. The sequence continues at coordinate 2,828,918 of CAKXYN010000080.1, forward strand.
TTTAAACATATTTTTATTTTATGTTTTAAATAGAAGTAACTTCTAAGTGGAATGCTTTCAGGTATGTGCGTTACAAGCTATCTATTATTTTTTATTGTTGAGGAAGAATTCTTTTCTAAGAAGATAATGCTCATGACTGTGGGCATTGAAAGCTGGAATTTCAGGTATCAGACAAGAAAAAATACTTTCAAGCCTTTGATCTGAAATAAAGAGCCATCTGAACAAAGTAGAGACTGATCATCAACCACAAAGAATCTAGACAACCCTTTCCTGGAGTTGGTTTTATAATACTAGAGCACTTTTTCTTCCCTGTTGCAACTTTTCCCCATTGTTCTTATTATGCATGTTTTTCAAGTACAGACTAAAATATCATGTTTTTCTATTTCTTCTCTGCATCAGAGAGGATTACCTAAGGAATATGAAAATATATTTTCATAGCTAAGTTTTGAGACATATACTTCCTTTCCCTTCTATTTCTCTCCATTTTCCTACCTTTCTCCTCATGTGGGGGAGATTTCTTCTCCATCAGTTATAGAATTAACTTTGTGTACAATGAAAGGCAATGTCTCAGATGCTAATAAAGTTTAATTTTCACTGAAGCATTTTTCATAAGATTTGAAACATTACAAAGAGATTTAAATAATTCTTGTCAGAGAGGGAACTCTAATTCTCATGACTTTGGCAATCATTTATTCAGCAACTACTTCCTATATGCCTAAGATGTACAGGGCACAGTGTATAGCTCCATATATTAATTAGAATTGTTGTCTAAAACATATAGTCACAACCTGAAAGTAAAGAGTTATTTTATTTGGTGGGAATATTTATGACTCCAAGCCTGGGAGATAGCATCTCAGTAGCTCTGAGAAAACTGCTCCAAGGAGGCAGGAGGGAAAGTCAGGCTATATACAAGTTTGCAACAAAGGAAGCAGGCAGTCTGAACATCAAAGATAGGTATCAAGTTAAGGAATTTGGCATTCTATGCATGGGAAGATGCAAGCTTCTGGACTCACAGAATTCATTCTTTTCATTTGCACTTCAGCTATCTGAGGCCAATCCTGCTTCCTTGTTCACCTTGCTTCTTGCATTCCCCCAGCTCCTCATCTTGCCTTCACAGCTCCTCATCAATCAAGTGGCAGCATCTGTAGGATCACAGTTTGAGGAACCAGAAATCACTGATGGCTGTGACAATTCTTGTTTATTGATATGGCAGATATTTTCATTTCATAAAATTGTCCGTGTCTTCCTGTAGGAGGAATAAATACTTAACTCAAATTAGAACTATGTCTAGTCAAAGCTATGGCTTTTCCAGTAGTCATGTATGGTTGTGAGAGTTGGACTATAAAGAAAGCTGAATGCCGAAGAATTGATGTTTTTGAACTGTGGTCTTGGAGAAGACTCTTGAGAGTCCCTTGGACTGTAAGATCAAACCAGTCAATCCTAAAGGAGATCAGTCCTGAATATTCATGGGAAGGACGGATGCTGAAGCTGAAACTCCAATACTTTGGCCACTTGATGCGAAGAACTGACTCATTTGAAAAGACCCTGATGCTGGGAAAGATTGAGGGCGGGAGGAGAAGGGGACAACAGAGGACAAGATCATTGGATGGCATTGACTCAATGGAAGTGAATTTGAACAAACTCTGGGAGATAGTGAAGAACAGGAAAGCCAGGCATGCTGCAGTTCACGGGGTCACAGTCAGGCACAACTGAGAGACTGAAAAACAAATGTATCATAAACCCATTTGAAGAGCCAAGAACGCTTCCTAGAAAACAAATGGCATTTGAGCTGGATCTAATATATAAACAACAGTTTTGCTATGGAAGAACAGAGAATAGGACATCCAAAGAAAGGAGAAGAATATATTCAAATGCATAGAGGTAGTATCTTAGGAAATATCAAGAAGTGTGGTAGATTAAATATTTAAATTTCTTTTTTTTTTCAGCTTAAGACACAGCTTATCACTGACTTTTCCCACTTTTCACCAACCATCTTTATGCTGTTTAACTAGCTTTTCCCAGCCCTACCTAGTCACCCCAGTTGAAAGACCTAGTGCAGCTTTGCCCAGTACTTGGAACATTCCTGACCAGAGTTGAAGTCTTATTGACTTCTTTGGTCCCAGCAACAAGGAGAGTCTGGAATCAACCCTGTTATCCTGAATCCAGGTTCAGCTGTGTGGGGGTGGGGAGGTGAGAAGGGGAGCTGAGCTGCATACCAGCTCTACCACTTCTTTGGTCCCCTGTGCTAAACTTCAGCCCATGAGATCACTGCCAGTCTCTTCCTTTAGCTCAGGGTCCTAGTCCCAGCAACCTCGTTCCTGGATGCCCTACTATTTTGAAGGGCTTGGTTGGTCCATACTGACAATACAATTGTTTATGTAAAAATGTAGTTCCTGCTCTCTGTTCTCCTGCCAATGTGCATTTTTCCCTGCTATGAATCTCCTTTAATGTCAAACCTTGACATAACCAAGACTGATGAGTCCGCATCACTTTGATAATGCTATTGGAACACTGACTTTGTCTATCAGCATCCCTTCTCTCTATTTTGAGGCCAGTTCTAAATTCAGGCCAGCTTCTCAGTGAAACACTTGGGATATTTTTATGAAAGTAATAGAAAACTTATTTGAGCTAACCTAAGAGTGAGTGAGACTAGGAAACTTTTATTGGAAGAGTATGGGACTTCCTAGGTAACTCAGTGGTAAAGACTCCATCTGTCAATGCAGGAGACATAGGAGACACAGATTCGACCCCTAGATCAGGAATATCCCTGGTAGAGGAAAGAGCAACCCACTCCAGTATTCTTTCCTGGAAAATCCCATGGACAGAGGAGCCTGATGGGCTACAGTCCATGGGATTGTAAAGAGCTGGACATGGCTAAGCGACTAACATACATGCACATGGGAGTTTCTCCCACGTAGACAAAAAAGTCAATATTACCTTTGCAAAGGTTTGAGGCCAGAGGCAGCAGGAAATGATGGGCTGTTTGTTCAGGATGGCGTCACCTCATGATGAAATCAACTGCGTATCTTTTCTCTTGAGATCCTGACGTCAATTCCACAGAGAGTTAAGTTCCTTAGAGTAATTGTGTATGTTTGAATGGTTTAGATTAATCTATGTTTTTCCCTTCTGTTTGGGCCCCTTAATTGGTGTCCCACAGTCAGTGGGAACAGAGTAAACATCCAAACAAAATGATAGGACTACACACAGAAGTTGTCATGGAGATTGGGTGAGCTATTCCAATACTATCAACTGTACTCAGCCTCTCTTTTTGTGTATGGCCTAAGTTATTTTCTCCTCACTGGCTGATACAGTTTGGGTCCAGTATGCATCAAGATTAAGCCCTTTCAATGTATGACAATACTGGAAATTAGAGTTGCATTTTCTTTTATGGGGCTTCTTGAAGGATTCTCTTAAATGTTGGTCATCTAGGTTGCTTCCATGTCCTGGTTACTGTAAATAGTGCTGAAATGAACAGTGGGGTATGTGCAAATTGTAGTTTTCTTAGGGTATATGCCCATGAGTGACATTTCTGGGTCATATGGTCATTTTATTTTTAGTTTTTTAAGGAACCTCCATACTGTTCTCCCTAGTGGTTGTGTCCATTTACATTTCCACACTACTGTTAAGAAAGTTCTTTTTTATTCAAACCCTCTCCGGAATTTATTATCTGTACATTTTTTGATGATGGCCATTCTGACCAGTGTGAGGTAAAATAGATAGCTAGTGAGATGCTGTTATATAGCACAGGGAACTCAGATCGGTGCTCTGTGATGGCCTAGAGGGGTGGGAGGGAGGCTCAACAGGGAGCGGGTATATGTATACACAGAGCTAATTCATGTGGTTCTACAGAAGAAGCTAACACGGCATTGTAAAGCAGTTACATTCCATTAAAAATTATAAATTTCTTCAAAAAAATAATGTTTGGTCAGACTTGGGTTGTTTGCCTAATGAAATAAGAATCCAAAATTCTGTAGTCAAGGGACCACATTTACTTTACTTCTGTTAGACTTGAGAGGAATAACAAGATATGATATCATAACTATAACTAATTCTGGTAAAATCTACTGAAGCCTGAAAATGAAAAAAGTAATTTGAATACAAATTACATCTGTGCCTGTTGTAGTTTAATATATTTTGCAACTATTAATTATGGAATTAATAAGATTTGATGTTTCTTATTATTGACTTGAGATTCAATACATATTCTAAAAAATTATTTCTCTTAAAACAACAATACTGTAACATTTTAAATGTATGTAGTTCTTGTTTTTTTTTTTTTTAAATGTTGTTTCTAAATACCTGTCCTTAAAGCATTTCTCTTTCCAATTGATCAGCCATGAATTTTAGTGTTTTGCTTCACTTGAACAAAAGCTGAGTGGTCAACATTTTAAGACAAGATGATGATATTTAAAGCCATTTTCAGTTAAAATATCTGTAGTCAGTAATTCTTTGACACTTCATTATATTGCTGGGTTTTACCTTTTCCTCTTGTGATGAGCATCTTCCTATATATATAAGAGTGCTTAGTTCAATAAATTATAGCCAACTTTGTTTCCTAATTTTTTTCGACTGTGATGCTCAGTAGGTCAAAGTGGTTAACTTTAGTATTATGTAAACCAGACACTTTTGCAGAGAACTTTTCTCTTTTGATAACTCTCTAATTATTGGATTGGCCAAAAGGTTCATTCAGTCTTTTTTTCTAGATAGCTCTAGTAGTGACTAGATGTCCAACTGAACTTATTCAAAACAGTTTTGTTATATTGTATTGTGACAGCTGTCAAATCAGCATGCAAAAACAAATTGGTGAATTTTTATGTAGCCATTTTGATATTGAAGATGGAAGAAAAAAGCAACATTTTTGGTTTATGCTTTATTATTTTAAGAAAGGCAAAAACACAACTGAAGCACAAAAGAGATTTGTACAGTGTATGGGAAACATGCTGTGACTGATCAAATGTGTCAAAAGTGGTTTGCAAAGTTTCATACTGGAGATTTCTCACTGGATAATGCTCCATGGTCTAGTAGGCCAGTTAAAGTTGATAGCGATCAAATCTAGACATTAATTGAGATCAATCAGTGTTCCATGGGAGATAACCAACACACTCAAAATATCCAAATAAAATGTTTATAATCATTTGCACCAGCTTGGTTATGTTAATTGCTTTGATGTTTGGGTTCCACATAAATTAAGTGAAAAAAACCCCTTTTGACCATATTTCCACATGTTATTCTCTAACTAAACATAATGAAAATGTTCTGTTTTTAAAACAAATGGTGACAGGCAATGAAAAGTGGATACTGTACATTAATGTGGAATGGAAGAGATTGTGGGGCAAGCAAATGAAGCACCACCAACCACACCAAAGGCCAGTCTTCATCCAAAGGAAGTGATGTTGTGTATATGGTAAGATTGGAAGGGTGTGCCTATTAGGAGCTCCTTCTGGAAAACCAAAGCATAAATTCCAACAAGTCCTGTTCCCAATTAGGTCAACTGAAAAGCATCCATAATTAGTAAACAGAAAACACATTGTCTCCCATCAGGACAATGCAAGACCACATGTTTCTTTGATGACCAGGCAAAAATTGATAAGCTTAGCTGGGAAGTTCTGATTCATCCACTGTATTCACCAGACACTGGACCGTCAGATGTCCATTTATTTCTGTCTTTACAAAATTCTCTTAATGGAAAACATTTCAATTTCCTGGAAGACTGTAAAAGGCATCTGAAATGTATTTTGCTCAAAAAAGAAAAAGCTTTGGGGAGATGGAGTCCTGAAGTTGCCTGAAAAATGGCAAAATGTAGTGGAACAAAATGGTGAATACATTGTTCAATAAAGTTCTTGGTGAAAATGAAAAAAATATGTCTTTTATTTTGACTTAAAAACCAAAGGAACCTTTTAGCCAACCAAGTACATTCTGTCACTCAACCAATTTCAAGAAATCAATGCATGTACTCTGTCACCAGGAAAAGGTATATCAGGTGCATGAACAACTCAGTATAATGCATAACCAGGACTGGAGAAAAAGCAACTTAGACTTGCTTTTTTTCCCTCTAACAATAGTCTTGTAATATTATCTCAGTTGTTGGGTTGTAGTACACAAGTGAAATGGTAGCATTGTCAATTTATAAGAAACTCAATTTAAAAGTAAATGATAAGACATTTTCAATTTATTTCTTTTATTGTAACTACAATTTATAGCAATAATCATCTGGCACTCTTAACTAGAACTTAGCTTTCTGTGCAACACATTTCAGAAATATTTCATGAAAAAAAGAAAAGCTATCATATTGCTTTGGGTTAAAAACAGTGTACAAGTTGTAGTGAGGTGGGAGGTGAAAGGCACTCCTGATATTAAATATAATAACATTTATCACTGCACTTCTTAGAAAGCAATGGAGCATTTTTTAATCTGTGCTCAGCTCCATTGATTTCAATGAATTCTTACCATAAATGCACTGGATCAATCTGGACTCAATTGAAAGCAATAATGTAATATGCGAAATAGTTCTCTTAGTTCTTTGCTGTCAATGAATCAGCTCATGATAGAAAACACCATTGATTTCATTTGAAAAGTTGTTAAATATATAATATGAGTATATAAAAGTATAATTTAAAAAATATTGTAACCAAGCCTCAAAATGCTAATATTTGAAATTATGAAAAATATATATTAGGAATTACCTTAAAATATAGCATATTGAAATATATGACTTTTCTATGAGATGTATGATAGACATATTTTGTTACAGGAAGAAAGAAATCTAAGATTGGCATGAAAGCAATAGATTAACAGAAAGTCCTTATGAAATCCACAAATCTATATTAAATACCTATTATAGCTCAGCATAATGCTAACATGGTAGGATAATGATTTTCAAAGGGTAAAGATGAGGACATAACAGAATATGTCACGGAATTTTCAAATACACCCATTTTTGAAAAGAATTTGGAACTATATTACTGTACTTTACTTTCAATATTTTTGAGTGTGAATAATGCGATCCAATTGTTATTGAGAAAAACATGAAATGAAAGGTAATTAAAATGAGTTCAAATATTATGTATGCAATAAGTCTTCTAGTGTGAATATGAAAAAAGATGTTTATATTTCTGTGAACATAAAGAAAATCAGGTTTTTTTTCCTTACAGGGTAAATGCTAAAGTTATATATAAGGGCTCTGAATTTGAGGGAATTCTAGGTTTTTTGTTTGCCTGGACTATCTTGATTTGTCCCCAACTTTTAAATTTATAATAAAATCTAGTATAAGGTGGCCTCAGTTCAGTTCAGTCGCTCAGTCGTGTCCGATTCTTCGCGACCCCATGAATCGCAGCACGCCAGGCCTCCCTGTCCATCACCAACTCCCGGAGTTCACTCAGACTCACGACCATCGAAGTCAGTGATGCCATACAGCCATCTCATCCTCTGTCGTCCCCTTCTCCTCTTGCCCCCAATCCCTCCCAGCATCAGAGTCTTTTCCAGTGAGTCAACTCTTGGCATGAGGTGGCCCGAGTACTGGAGTTTCAGCTTTAGCATCATTCCTTCCAAAGAAATCCCAGGGCTGATCTCCTTCAGAATGGACTGGTTGGATCTCCTTGCAGTCCAAGTGCAGTCATTATTAATCGTGATAGATAAGGAAGGATTAAGAGAAATATTGAGAATTGAGCTGACCCAAAAAGGAAGTTCAGAAACTAATTTAGAAAAGAAAATAAAGGATGATGAGTCTTATTGACTATTTCCCGAGATGTCTTTTTGTCCATTTGTTAAATGCTTTTGTTTTAGTTAACTGCATTTTTAGTTCAATAAGTTAATAGTCACATATGTTGCTACAAACCAAATTTCCAAAAGAGCCAATTGGTATTTTTGCTTTTTAAAGGATTTCACAACAACAATAAGAGAGACCAAGGGTTCTTCACTGGTTCTATCACCAAGACATCTGATCACCTTTGTAACTAAACTATTTGAACAGTCTGCAGTTTGTTGAAACTTGACCCCGCATTAACTGAAGCAGCTTCAAATCCATTACAGGAAAGGTAAGTCACCTTTATAAGTCAAAGATTATAATTAATTATTTTCATTATAGACTAATGATTTGTGGAGATTTAAGGCTTTCCAAGAGTTGAAGGTACTGTTTTCTGTGTACTGTGATGCAGGAAGAAAAGTACAAATTGTTTTAAAACTTCAGCCATTTAGAGGAAATCAATTCAGACTCCATCAAAGTACCATTTTGGACCAGATATTCTGTGGCCATTAGTGCAGAACAGCATTATTTCTTTTACAAATATTGTGAATGATGGATATGCTCTGGCTTATTTTCAAGTTTGGGAAAAGGTCAAATTAAATAGTATTCTTTTATAATAATTATGATAAATTTTCATTTTTTGCCAAATCCCACTTGACACAATTCAATCACTGTGATAAATGCTTCACACACTTTACAGTAACACTCTTCAGAACCCTTTCAAGAAAATGATAAAACAAAGAGAGAGAAAGCTCTATAATTTACCCAAAGCAACACAACTGGTAAGTGAAGAAGTCAGATTTCAAACTCAGACTTGAATTTTAAATCCCTTCACCATTCAGATCAGATCAGATCAGTCGCTCAGTCGTGTCCGACTCTTTGCGACCCCATGAACTGCAGCACGCCAGGCGTCCCTATCCATCATCAGCTCTCGGAGGTCACTCAGACTCACATTCATTGAGTCAGTGATGCCATCCAGCCATCTCATCCTCTGTCATCCCCTTCTCCTCCTGCCCTCAATCCCTCCCAGCATCAGAGTCTTCTCCAATGAGTCAACTCTTTGCATGAGGTGGCCAAAATACTGGAGTTTCAGCTTTAGCATCATTCCTTTCAAAGAAATGCCAGGGCTGATCTCCTTCAGAATGGACTGGTTGGATCTTCTTGCAGTCCAAGGGACTCTCAAGAGTCTTCTCCAACACCACAGTTCAAAAGCATCAATTCTTTCGCGCTCAGCCTTCTTCACAGTCCAGCTCTCACATCCATACATGACCACAGGAAAGACCATAGCCTTGACTAGGCGAACCTTTGTTGGTAAAGTGATGTCTCTGCTTTTGAATATGCTATCTAGGTTGGTCATAACTTTCCTTCCAAGGAGTAAGCATCTTTTAATTTCATGGCTGCAGTCACCATCTGCAGTGATTTTGGAGCCCAGAAAAAGAAAGTCTGACAGTGTTTCCACTGTTTCTCCATCTATTTCCCATGTAGTGATGGGACCAGATGCCATGATCTTTGTTTTCTGAATGTTGAGCTTTAAGCCAACCTTTTCACTCTCCACTTTCACATTCATCAAGAGGCTTTTGAGTTCCTCTTCACTTTCTGCCATAAGGGTGGTATCATCTGCATATCTGAGGTTATTGATATTTCTCCCGGCAATCTTGATTCCAGCTTGTGTTTCCTCCAGTCCAGCATTTCTCATGATGTACTCTGCATATAAGTTAATTAAACATGGTGACAATATACAGCCTTGACGTACTCCTTTTCCTATTTGGAACCAGTCTGTTGTTCCATGACCAGTTCTAACTGTTGCTTCCTGACCTGCATACAGATTTCTCAAGAGGCAGATCAGGTGGTCTGGTATTCCCATCTCTCTCAGAATTTTCCACAGTTTATTGTGATCTACACAGTCAAAGGCTTTGGCATAGTCAATAAAGCAGAAATAGATGTTTTTCTGGAACTCTCTTGCTTTTTCGATGATCTAGCGGATGTTGGCAATTAAACGGGTGTAATTGCTTTCCCCAAGTCACATGGCTGATGTGTTAGCCAAGATGGTTTATATAAGTTTTTTTAGACCCCGCTCAAAAAAACCTTATGGAAAAAAAAAAAGAAAATATGTTGGGAGAGTGTAATCAATGTCATTTTTAAAAGTGCTAAAGAAACCAGCTGTTTCTGGTCAGGGCTTGAAAACAAGAATAAAATTGGATCCATTACTCTTTTCACTTCCTATATTATTTTGGACAAAGAAATTTGGGGCTTCCCTTGTGGCTCAGTGGTAAAGAATCTGCCTGATGATGCAGGAGATATGGATTCAACCTCTGGGTCAGGAAAATCCCCTGGAGAAGAAAATGGCAACCCTCTCCAGTATTCTTGCCTGGAGATCCCCATGGACAGAGGAGCCTGGAGGGCTATAGTCCACGGGATCACAAAAGAGTCAGACGTGGTAAGAGAAATTTTACACATAATGTTTTGTGAAAGTGTTCTATACCTTTGTAAATACTGTCTGGTTAAGCTGCCATTCGGAGAAGGCAATGGCCCCCCACTCCAGTGCTCTTGCCTGGAAAATCCCACAGACGGAGGAGCCTGGTAGGCTGCAGTCCAAGGGGTCACTAAGAGTCAGACACGACTCAGTGACTTCACTTTCACTTTTCACTTTCATGCATTGGAGAAGGAAATGGCAACCCACTCCAGTGTTCTTGCCTGGAGAAACCCAGGGATGGGGAAGCCTGCTGGGCTGTCGTCTATGGGGTCACACAGAGTCGGACACGACTGAAGTGGCTTAGCATAAGCTGCCATTATTCCTTTTGTAAGCTGTGATAGCTAAGACAAAATAAGTGAATTGATTTGTCCAAGGTGGGTGGCTGTTCCAGAAATAGTACCCAGCCCTCCAGACACTATGCTTTGCTAATCTATTTCTCTTTCATAAAGTCCTATTGAATCAATATTCCTCTAAGTATTAAAGACTTTTTGATTTTAGTGAGGCTAATGGAAATGTTAATACATTTTAAAGAGAAAACCAATTTGATATTTGAGATTCTTAAGCAAAAAGCAAAGGAGGAAAGGAAAGATATACCCATATGAATATAGAATTTCAAAGAATAGCAAGGAGCGATAACAAAGCCTTCCTTGGTGATGCATTCAAAGAAATAGAGGAAAACAATAGAATGGGAAAGACTAGAGATCGCTTCCAGAAAATCAGAGATACCAAGGGAACATTTCATGCAAAGATGGGCTCAATAAAGAACAGAAATGGTAGGGACCTAACAGAAGCAGAAGATATTAAGAAGAGGTGCAAGAATAAACAGAAGAACTGTACAAAAAAATCTTCACGAACAAGATAATCACAATGGTGTGATCACTCACCTAGAGCCAGACATCCTGGAATGTAAAGTCAAGTGGGCCTTAGGAAGCATCACTATGAACAAAGCTAGTGGAAGTGATGGCATTCCAGTGGAGCTATTTCAAATCCTGAAAGATGATGGTGTGAAAGTGCTACACTCAATATCCTAGCAAATTTGGAAAACTCAGCAGTGGCCACAGGACTAGAAATGGTCAGTTTTCATTCCAATCCCAAAGAAAGGAAATGCCAAAGAATGCTCAAACTACCGCACAATTGGCACTCATCTTACATGCTAGTAAAGTAATGATTAAAATTCTCCAAGCCAGGCTTCAGCAATATGTGAACCATTAACTTCCAGATGTTCAAGCTGGTTTTAGAAAAGGCAGAGGAACCAGAGATCAAATTGCCAACATCTGCTGGATCATGGAAAAAGCAGGAGAGCTCCAGAAAAACATCTATTTCTGCTTTATTGACTATGCCAAAGCCTTTGACTGTGTGGATCACAATAAACTGTGGAAAATTCTGAAGCAGATGGGAATACCAGACCACCTGACCTGACTCTTGAGAAACCTGTATGCAGGTCAGGAAGCAACAGTTAGAACTGGACATGAAACAGCAGAGTGGTTCCAAATAGGAAAAGGAGTACATCAAGGCTGTATATTGACACCCTGCTTATTTAACTTATATGCAGAGTACATCATGAGAAACGCTAGGCTGGATGAAACACAAGCTGGAATCAAGATTGCTGGGAGAAATATCAATAAACTCAGATATGCAGATGACACCACTCCTCTGGCATAAAGTGAAGAACTAAAGAGCCTCATGATGAAAGTGAAAGAGGAGAGTGAAAAAGTTGGCTTAAAGCTCAACATTCAGAAAACGAAGATCATGGCATCTGGTCCCATCACTTCATGGCAAATAGATGGCAAACAGTGGAAATAGATTGTCAGACTTTCTTTTTCTGGGCTCCAAAATCACTGCAGATGGTGACTGCAGCCATGAAATTAAAAGACGCTTACTCCTTGGAAGGAAAGTTGTGACCAACCTAGACAGCATATTAAAAAGCAGAGACATTACTTTATCAACAAAGGTCTGTCTAGTCAAGGCTATGGTTTTTCTAGTGGTCATGTACGGATGTGAGAGTTGGACTGTGAAGAAAGCTGAGCACCGAAGAATTGATGCTTTTGAAGTGTGGTGTTGGAGAAGACTCTTGAGAGTCCCTTGGACTGCAAGGAGGTCCAACCAGTCCATCCTAAAGATCAGTCCTGGGTGTTCATTGAAAAGACTGATGTTGAAGCTGAAACTCCAATACTTTGGCCACCTGATGCAAAGACCTGACTCATTTGAAAAGATCCTGATGTTGGGAAAGATTCAGGGCAGGAGGAGCAGGGGATGACAGAGGATGAGATGGTTGGATGGCATCACCGACTTGATGGACATGGGTTTGGGTGAACTCTGGGAATTGGTGATGGACAGGGAGGCCTGGTATGCTGTGGTTCATGGGGTCACAAAGAGTCAGACACGACTGAGAGACTGAACTGAACTGAACTGAGTATACCTCATATGGAAACTCTTCCTGGTGGCTCAGAGAGTACAGAATCTGCCGGCAATGCTTGAGACCAGGGTTTGATCCCTGGGTTGAGAAGATTCCCCTGGAGAAGGGAATGGCAACCCATTCCAGTATCTTTGCCTGGACAATTCCTTGGACAGAGGAACATGACTGAATGACTTTCACTTTCACTGTACCTTATACATCCTTATCAATACTGACCATATGAACCCCAGAAGTGTTTGGCACTAAATTATATTTAATATAATTTAATTATATAAAAATAACCTTCACTAATACAGATTTCGTTAATTCTCTGAAAAATTTTTTTCATTAAAATGCCTTTATAACATATAGCTATTTTGAAATATAGCATTTGGTTTGTAGCTGATACACACAGGGAAAAATGCTTTTTTGGTAAAAATTATTCTGTTTTTTTCCCTAGCATTTGAACATGCTAATAAACATATTTATTTTGTGCAAACATGCTAATAAAATAAAAATAAAGCTATGGATTTGTTTCTATGATACTTAGAAAATTTTTTACATTTTGCTTTCTAAGTGATTTCAGATAGACAGGTTTCCAAATTAGATGCCTTATCCACAAGATGGTGTCCTAACATTAACAACCAATAGGTTGAACTTACAAAAAGTATTGACTTTACTAGATGAACTGTTTTTCAAATTGAAAATGTCAAGTGCCATGCATAAAAGTAATTACTTCTCAGCCTGTGGTTTTGTGCAAAATATACTTGGGAAAATATATTGTTCAACTCAATTTGATTAACTCTCATTGTAGATTTGTATTTATTTATGATAATGCTATACTGGAATAGTTCATTAACTTCTAATTTATCTAAAACAATGAGGAAAATTGTTTTCCTTGCAAATCACAACAAATTTTCAAATGGCACAATAGTTGAGTTTTGTGTAATGTACATTCTTTTTTTAAATGTCATGAGAAGTTCACTTAAGAACTTAATAGTTTTATCTTGTATTTTTAAATTTCCATAATGATTTGCTTTTTAAATCATGGAGGGTAACATTTAGTTAACCTTGCACCTGAATGCATTTAAAATTTGAATATGATAAGTTGTATCTTGTTTTCTGCTTTTAAAAACTAACATTTATTTCTAGGATCCTGAGAAATCTCTGGTTCTAATACTTTTTACTGGTTATCACTGAGTTTTGAACACATATAGATACTTTCTAATACCAATTTCTGGGGAAAAAAGGTTGAATACATTCTACTACATTTAAGAGAGTCTGAGTAAAGAAAGAAATTGTTTCAGATAATATTAAATAGGTTGATAGCCTCTAATTCTGTTTTAATACTAATTTAAAATAAATCTGGACTTGTCCTACATTGAAAACAGTACTTTTGCTTTTAAAAAGGTACTTTCACATGGGAAAATAATCTTAAAAGATGGGAGATGTGTATATGTGTAACTGACTTACTCTGCTGTACACCTGAAACTAATACAATATTGTAAATCAACTGCACTCCAATAAAAATAAAAAAAAAAAGATAGTTTCCATGTTTTGTTAGCTGTTAAAAACTTGTTAAAGAGTGTTTTGGGGACCTTTTTATATTTTCACCCTGAAAAAGAAGTTTCATACAAAATCACTGGGCTATAGTAGAGGGAAAGTAAGAAGTATGTAAAATTGAAATATATAGAGTCACTTCATAAGTTCTCTTCTGCATTAGTGTGAATTTTATACAGTTTTGAAAATAAATCTGGCAATACATGTATGAAAAAAGTATATACATACTACTGAACCTAGTGCCACCATTCAAAATCTATCCTACAGAAATAGAAGTACTGTATGATATGATATGTACAATAATATCCACTCCAGCACTGTTCATGGAAACCAAAATAAAATAGTACTGTAAGACTGTGGGTCCCCATCCAAAGATGAGTGATTGAATATATTATTATATGTCTATACCATGGAATGGGCTTTCCTGGTGGCTTGGTGGTAAAGAATCCTCCTGGTTGCAGGAGGATTTGGTTTGATCCTGAACTAAAGAGCCTCTTGATGAAGTGAAAGAGGAGAATGAAAAAGTTGGCTTAAAGCTCAACATTCAGAAAACGAAGATCATGGCATCCAGTCCCATCACTTTGTGGCAAATAGATGGGGAAACAGTGGAAAGAGTGGCTGACTTTATTTTTCTGGGCTCCAAAATGACTGCAGATGGTGACTGCAGCAATGAAATTAAAACACTCTTACTCCTTGGAAGGAAATTTATGACCAACCTAGACAGCATATTAAAAAGCAGAGATATTACTTTATCAACAAAGGTCTGTCTAGTCAAGGCTATGGTTTTTCCAGTGGTCATGTATGGATGTGACAGTTGGACTATAAAGAAAGGTGAGCACCGAAGAATTGATGCTTTTGAACTATGGTGTTGGAGAAGACTCTTGAGAGGCCCTTGGACTGCAAGGAGATCCAACCAGTCCATCCTAAAGGAGATCATTGGGAGGGCTGATGTTGAAGGTGAAACTCCAATACTTTGGCCACCTGATGCGAAGAGCTGACTCACTGGAAAAGACCCTGATGCTGATAAAGATTGAGGGTAGGAGGAGCAGGGCATGACAGAGGATGAGATGGTTGGATGGCATCACCAACTCAATGGACATGGATTTTGGTAGACTCTGGCAGTTGGTGATGGACAGGGAGGCCTGGCATGCTGCGGTTCATGGGGTCACAAAGAGTCAGACACAACTGAGTGACTGAACTGAACTGATGGGTTTGGAAGATCCCCTGGAGAAGGAAATGGCAATCCAGTCTAGTATTCTTGCCTGGAAAATCCCATGGACAGAGGAGCCTGGTGAGCTACAATCCATGGGATCACAAAAGAATCAGACTTTATTTAGTGGCTAAACAGCAATACCTTAGAATATTATTTACCTGCTAAAAGAATGAACTAAAGCTTTGAAGCAATACAAATTGCCTAGAGGAAATCTAAACCTATATAGGTGTTAACACCTATATATATTAATAGGAATAATAGTGCTTTTGAATGGAGAAATTAAGGAATTTATAATAAGATCTCATTTTAAAAAGTGAACTGGTCATGGAACAACAGACTGGTTCCAAATAGGAAAAGGAGTACGTCAAGGCTGCATATTGTTACCATGTTTATTTAACTTATATGCAGAGTACATCATGAGAAATGCTGGACTGGAAGAAACACAAGTTGGAATCAAGATTGCTGGGAGAAATATCAATAACCTCAGATATGCAGATGACACCACTCTTATGGCAGAAAGTGAAGAGGGGCTAAAAAGCCTCTTGATGAAAGTGAAAGTGGAGAGTGAAAAGGTTGGCTTAAAGCTCAACATTCAGAAAACAAAGATCATGGCATCTGGTCCCATCACTACATGGGAAATAGATGGGGAAACAGTGGAAACAGTGTCAGACTTTGTTTTTCTGGGCTCCAGAATCACTGCAGATGGTGACTGCAGCCATGAAATTAAAAGATGCTTACTCCTTGGAAGGAAAGTTATGACCAACCTAGATAGCATATTCAAAAGCAGAGACATTACTTTGCCAACAAAGGTTCGCCTAGTCAAGGCTATGGTCTTTCCTCTGGTTATGTATGGATGTGAGAGCTGGACTGTGAAGAAGGCTGAGCACCGAAGAATTGATGCTTTTGAACTGTGGTGTTGGAGAAGACTCTTGAGAGTCCCTTGGACTGCAAGAAGATCCAACCAGTCCATTCTGAAGGAGATCAATCCTGGAATTTCTTTGGAAGGACTGATGCTAAAGCTGAAACTCCAGTATTTTGGCCACCTCATGTGAAGAGTTGACTCATTGGAGAAGACTCTGATGCTGGGAGGGATTGAGGGCAGGAGAAGAAGGGGACGACAGAGGATGAGATGGTTGGATGGCATCACTGACTCGATGGGTGTGAGTCTGGGTGACCTCCGGGAGCTGGTGATGGACAGGGAGGCCTGGCGTGCTGCAGTTCATGGGGTCGCAAAGAGTCAGACACGACTGAGTGACTGATCTGATCTGATCTGATATATATTTATTTGCCCATATGAAGCAGTCATGGAAGGAAGCATGGAAGAATTCATATTAGCTTATTCACATGAGCTCCTTCTTGAGGGTTCTTATTGGTTCCCCAGAAAGCAGACTCTGAGATAGAGATTGGAGTGCAGGAAGTTTATGTAGGAGTGGTCCCAGAGTCAACCATTGAAGGGAAATGAAGCAAAGTGTGGTAGATTAAGCTGAGGGAAAGACTAGGGTAGGCCGCAATCACAAGAGCAGGTCAGTTGAGACCTCTGGAGCTGGGATATTCCTGCATCGTCATTTCTAACTGGACCAAGGGAGTCTTTTTGCTCTACATTCTCTATTTGCCTTCCCCCACCTAACCCTCCATGTTGACTAACCCTTCATGTTTGGATGTGGACTGTCCCCAGGAAGGAGGTGTGATATAACTGTAGCTCTGCTCAGCTGAGGGTGATCCTTAAAAAGCAGGCTTGGGCTGTGAGCATCAACTGTCAACATTCCCAACCATTGAAGCAGTAAGCGCTTTAGTCCTGAAAGGGCTATGGAAATTTAGTTGGCAGACCATAACATTAAGAATAGGGTGAAGAATAATGTGGTTGATTGGAGAAGGAGAGAGGTAGAGATAACCATACAAGAAAACAGAAAAATAATTTTAATAAAAGCATTTAAACAAGTGGTAAATGGCATTAATATTGCAATGGTGTGGGGGTAGCAAAGCTATGAAAAATTCATATTTTACCTGGAAAAAACCTTCTAAAACCTTTCTTGACCCAATTTTCTGGGTCATTCTTGCTTTTCAGTGTACTGTATTTTCTTTGACAACACCCAAGAAATACAATGCTCAGTAAAGAAGAACTGAGAAATAAGCTTAAAGATTTTATTTTCAGAAGGAATAAATGTCTGATGAAAGAAATTACTCATTCTGTACACTTACTGCAGTATTTTGGCTATGGTAACTATATTCTTACTAAGATGCTGTACTTGTAGAAAACAATGTCTTGGGAAAAGAGATAAACTTGCTGATAATCTACTGTGCCTTAATATATATTATAATAAGCCTCTCAACTACTTTTGCTAGACTTTATACACAGCTTTGTAGTTTTCATTTATTGAATAGCTATCATATGCTAGGCAGTTTATTAGGCCCTGGGGGACTAGAAACTTCAGACTTAGTGATTCAGGGCCTTGTAGGAAAGACAAATGCATCAAGTCAGAGAGTGATAAACGCCATGGTATAGATAGTTAGAGTGTTATGGGAGCTCAAATGGCTACCCACACCAGAAGTTTGCAGCCTTAGGATGTCAAAGCTTTTAGGAAGGGAATACTTCTGAATTGTGAGGTGGATATTTTGAAAAGTGAATAATAAAGAAAATCCAAATAGGAAAAGGAGTGCGTCAAGGCTGTATACTGTCACCCTGCTTATTTAACTTATATGCAGAGTACATCATGAGAAACGCTGGGCTGGATGAAGCACAAACTGGAATCAAGATTGCCTGGAGAAATATCAATAACCTCAGATATGCAGATGATACCACCCTTATGGCACAAAATGAAGAGGAACTAAAAAGCCTCTTGATGAAAGTGAAAGAGGAGAGTGAAAAAGTTGGCTTAAAGCTCAACATTCAGAAAACTAAGATCATGGCATCTGGTCCCATCACTTTATGGGAAATAGATGGGGAAACAGTGTCAGACTTTATTTTTCTGGGCTCCAAAATCACTGCAGATGGTGACTGCAGCCATGAAATTAAAAGACGCTTACTCCTTGGAAGGAAAGTTATGACCAACCTAGATAGCATATTAAAAAGCAGAGATATTACTTTGCCAACAATAGTCTATCTAGTCAAGGCTATGGTTTTTCCAATGGTCATGTATGGTTGTGAAAGTTGGACTGTGAAGAAAGCTGAGCCCCAAAGAATTAATGCTTTTTTTAAAATTTAAAAAAAAATATTTTATTTTTTAACTTTACAATATTGTATTGGTTTTGCCATATATCAACATGAATCCACCACAGATATACACATGTTCCCCATCCTTAATCCTCCTCCCTCCTCCCTCTGCGTACCATCCCTCTGGATTGTCCCAGTGCACCAGCCCTGAGCATCCAGTATCGTGCACCGAACCTGGACTGGCGACTTGTTTCATATATGATATTATACATGTTTCAATGCCATTCTCCCAAATCATCCCACCCTCTCCCTCTCCCACAGAGTCCAAAAGACTGTTCTATACATCAGTGTTTCTTTTGCTGTCTCGTATACAGGGTTATTGTTACCATCTTTCTAAATTCCGTATATATGCATTAGTATACTGTATTGGTGTTTTTCTTTCTGGCTTACTTCACTCTGTATAATAGGCTCCAGTTTCATCCACCTCATTAGAACTGATTCAAATGTATTCTTTTTAATGGCTGAGTAATACTCCATTATGTATATGTACCAAAGCTTTCTTATCCATTCATCTACTGATGGACATCTAGGTTTCTTCCATGAATTGACGCTTTTGAACTGTGATGTTGGAGAAGACTCTTGAGAGTCTCTTGGACTGCAAGGAGATCCAACCAGTCCATCCTAAAGGAGACCAGTCCTGGGTGTTCATTGGAAGGACTGATGCTGAGGATGAAACCCCAAACTTTGGCCACCTTATGCCATTTGAAAAGACCCTGATGCTGGGAGGGATTGGAGGCAGGAGAAGAAGGGCACAACAGAGGATGAGATGGCTGGATGGCATCACTGACTCGATGCACATGAGTTTGGGTGAATTCCGGGAGTTGGTGATGGACAGGGAGGCCTGGCATGCTGCAATTCATGGGGTCGCAAAGAGTCAGACACGACTGAGTGACTGAACTGAACTAAAGGGTAAAAAGGCCTCCAAAATCACTGCAGATGGTTACTGCAGCCATGAAATCAAAAGACGCTTGCTCCTTGGAAGAAAAGCTATGACAAAGCTAGACAGTGTACTAAAAGCAGAGACATTACTTTGCCACCAAAGTCTATATAGTCAAAGCTATGGTTTTTCCAGTGGTTGTGTATTGAAGTGAGAGTTGGACTATAAAGAAGGCTGAACACTGAAGAATTGATGCTTTTGGACTATGTTGTTGCAGAAGACTTGGGAGTCCCTTGGACTGTATGGAATTCAAACCAGTTAATCCTAAAGGAAATCAGTCCTGAATATTCATTGGAAGGACTGATGCTGAAGCTGAATCTCCAATGCTTTACCACCTAATGGGAAGAGTCAGTTCATTGGATAAGACCCTGATGCTGGGAAAGATTGAAGGTAGGAGGAGAAGGGAACGACAGAGGATCAGATGGTTGGATGGCATCACCAACTCAATGGACATGAATTTGAGCAAGCTCCAGGTGATGGTGATGGACAAGAAAGCTTGGGGTGATGCAGTCCATGGGTTCTCAAAGAGTCTTACACAACTGAGTGACTGAACAAAAGGGAGCTTTAAGCAGTCTAGTATATTGTAGTCAAGACTGTACGTTGTTTGGACTGGCATGAGGACATAAGTCTTAGGAGACCATGTTGGAGAAAGAACCATTAGGAGGAGTGGGAACAAGATTATAGTCAGGATCCTGATATAGGGCACAAATAAGATAATTCAGAGAGAGTATAATAAAGCAGCTATTTATAAAGAAGTGGTGGGGGAGTAGGGCAGGGATTGGACATTTCCACCCCAGGTCTAATACAGCAAGAGATAGAGTGGCTTATTAGAGCCTAGAGACAGAATGGCTAAGTAGAGCGAGCTGCCTTCCTCACAGGAGGCATTGAGTCTGTGGAGGGATGCTGCAGACCTGCAGTGACATTAAAAGAAGGGAGCTGGGAGAACAAATACCTTGATGGGACTGCAGGGAAACTGTTGTTATGTCCTTGCACGTTTGAATGGAGAGAGGGGGAGAAGAGAGAAAGCAATTCTGGAAGGGGCAAAGAGAAGATCTCCTCCCAGCATAAGTGACACTTGTAGAATTGAAGATTAAGTAGGAGGTGAGTTGATGGAAAAGGGAAGGAGGCAAATAGAGCAATATGGCAAGAGGATGTGGCATGAGTGTGCCTGGTGAATCTAGAGATGAAAATAATGCCAGTGCAGCTGGGGTGGAGAGAGCAAGGAGGTGGGATGTAAAGTTATGAAGGCAAACTAGACAGGGCCAGTCATGCCAAATTAAATACTTTTGCCTTTTTCCCAAAGCAATGCAACATCACAAAGGAGTCTGCTCCTGGATGATAGACAGTGGTATGGGGAATAAGTTAACTTTATGTGAAGGTTCTTTATAAATCACACAGTACAATGTTAATAGTACTTAGTGTTATTAAACTTTAAGAACACTGTCTCTATTTCTAGTTTTCTTGAATTCACAATAAATTGGTTCCTATTTTACTATCTACAATAATTCAAAGATACTTATTAAATGAATGAAATGCCTGACAAAAATCAGAAAAAGTGTTTTTAGAATGACACTCTTAACAGGAAAATTGGTTTTCTGCTTTGGTGGATATACAGATAATTCTTATTTTTCAAGGCAGTGCAGGGCTATAAAAATGATCTTGCAAGTTGAAACCATCCAAACTGATCTTAATAATCACTGGCAAAATTATGATTATTATATAACCTTTAAATATTTTTTGGCAAAACATGAAACACTCCCTTACTGTTGGTTATAAATATAAAGGGAAATGAAAAAAAAAATGGTAAAGCCAATATTTATTTAATGCTTAGATTTAAAGTGTTTTATTTCTTTGAGAAAAGAGACACAAATGGCCTACACAATGAAAAAGTCTTACTAGCACTGCTTTCCCAACTACCAGGTTTTTTCCTTCATTGAGGGCAAATGACATTATCCTTCCAGAGGTAGTCTTTGCATATGCAAGCAAACATACTCACAAATACACTGACAAAATTTTCTCTCCTTTTAAAAACACCCGTTCTAAGCAGCTAATATTTATTGAGCATTTGCCATGTACCAGAAAATGTGCTGACCTTTCTCTTCTTTTCGAGAAGGAAATGGCAACCCACTCCAGTATTCTTGCCTGGAAAATCCCATGGACAGAGGAGTCTAGCATTGAGCTCCAGTCCATGGGGTCACAAAGAGCTGGACACGACTGAGCAACTTTCACTTCACTTTATATTCTTTATTTCAGTTAGTCCCCCAACAAACATTGCAATAGGCTGTCATGGCAGAGGGAAATCTGTTTCTGAACATTTAACGCCTTTTCCCAAGATCATGTGTTTGGTATGTGGTAGAGCAGTTATTCTCATACAAGTATTTTGAATTCTCGAGTGCAGGCTATTAATAACCAGACTACGCTATCTAGGATCTGTGTATAGGTCACACAATAGCATATTATTAGTCTGACAGTCCTTTTATGGTAGGGGAAATTCTTTTTTGCTAATTCAGTCTATGAAAACATGGTGCTCAGGGGATTTGAGAGAGACTAAGGTTTGTCCAAAAGTATTAGATATCTCTCTCAGGAGATTGTTTGGCCACCATCTGCACTGGGAAATTGGCCAGGCTGCTTGGAAGGAGTCCACCCCTGAGTGCATGTCTATGTTCTGTTCTCTGAAAACTGTCAGGCAGTCCCTTCTTGCTGGGCATTCTCATCCAGCCCGGGAGAGCCCCTGCACTTGCACGCACACACACATGAATCGTTTTGCTCATTCCAAAACAAATATACCCAACCAAGTGTCTTAAACTTACACGATAGAAATATGGAGCTTAGGAAAACTAGTACATGCCAAAGTCTGTGCACCTTCCTGATTTCATAAACTGAGTGCCCTTGGCAGATTATATTTAATAGTCTGTTGTAAGCAGAGGTACCACCCTGGTCAGGTCTGATGAGCAGTTGTGTGTGTTTTCTAGCTGTCTGCTTCCTGACTGTGTTTCTTGGAGTACTCTTGAAGTGTCTCATACTCCCTTTTCTCCACCATGGACACCTCACCTTTCTTTGTGACAGTGGTGGGTGCTGAATGTTTTCTCTGATGTCTTTCATTTGAGAGTGGAAAGTTTCAAAGTGAAGTTCAACTTTTAAAAAAGTCAAGTGAACTTTATTGGCTTCAGAAACTCTGGGTCAAATTTCAGTAAGAAATGTATACACTCTGTCCTGAGATATTTTGTCATGCGGACTAAGTGCTTCCCCAAGGAAGTTTTCAAAGGAACTATGCAAAACCTGATTAACAATTGCATGTGAAGGAGGATAACTTACAATAGATGCTAATGTTCAGGGGAATATGCTATATTTTCCCGCCAATCTGAAGGCCTTGGACCTTGGATTCACTGGGTGTTTGTGTTCAAGAGTAAAACAATGTCTCAGGATATTTAGGTGTTTGGAGTCATTTCTTTTGTATATTAGGTTTTTGTTTAGAAATCTAGTTTCCACTTGGTTCAGCTCCAGGCACATGCTTTTTGACTTGTAGTTTTTTTTATAAATATTAGACAAAGAGTAAAGATTATATCCCATCTGTAAAATAACTTATATTTACTATTTTGTAATAATATCTGGTAAATGAAACTGTTACGGGAAGCACACTGACTGAAACTGCCCACCCTGGCCAGGCACCATAGTAACCATTTGCATTAGTTTTATGACAGGAGGTCCTGGTAAGGAACACAGAACTAATAACTTACCACCAACCCCAAGAGTTCAGAAAAGGTCAAAAAGAGATACCACATGTGTGACCACCTCCCAGAATCCTTCTTGGCATCCATCTTGGCTGAACAAGGCGTGCACCACCTGGAAGGACTCTGAGTCAGAATGATTGGCTAAAGACAACCCGGAAATTAATCCCATAAATTAATCACCATAAAACCCAGACTGCTAGCAGAGCTGTTCTCCTGGTTTCCCTTATCCTACTGCTCTCCATGAAAGTGAAAGTGGAGAGTGAAAAAGTTGGCTTAAAGCTCAACATTCAGAAAATGAAGATCATGGCATCCGGTCCCCATCACTTCATGGGAAATATATCGGGAAACAGTGGAAACAGTGTCGGACTTTATTTTTCTGGGCTCCAAAATCACTGCAGATGATGATTGCAGCCATGAAATTAAAAGACGCTTACTCCTTGGAAAGAAAGTTATGATCAACCTAGATAGCATATTCAAAAACAGAGACATTACTTTGCCAACAAAGGTTCATCTAGTCAAGGCTATGGTTTTTCCTGTGGTCATGTATGGATGTGAGAGTTGGACTGTGAAGAAGGCTGAGTGCCGAAGAATTGATGCTTTTGAACTGTGGTGGAGAAGACTCTTGAGAGTCCCTTGGACTGCAAGGAGATCCAACCAGTCCATTCTGAAGGAGATCAGCCCTGGGATTTCTTTGGAAGGAATGATGCTGAAGCTGAAACTCCAGTATTTTGGCAACCTCATGCGAAGAGTTGACTCATTGGAGAAGACTCTGATGCTGGGAGGGATTGGGGGCAAGAGGAGAAGGGGATAACAGAGGATGAGATGGCTGGATGGCATCACTGACTCAATGGACATGGGTCTGAGTGAACTCCGGGAGTTGGTGATGGACAGGGAGGCCTGGAGTGCTGCGCTTCATGGGGTCGCAAAGAGTCGGACAAGACTGAGCAACTGATCTGATCTGATCTGATCTGACTGCTCTCCATCTGGGTGCCCTTTCCCAGTAAAATCGCTTGATTTGTCAGCACATGTGTCTCCTTGGACAATTCATTTCTGAGTGTTAGACAAGAGCTCAGTTTCAGGCTCTGGAAGGGGTGCCCCTTCCTGCAACAAAGCTAATTAAAATATTTCTAGGTAGAGGTTGCTCTATCTCAGTAGATGATCTCATTTGCTACTTTTGATCCTGGGTGGCCTTGGCTTGCAGTTGCTTGAAGTCAGGATTTTAGTTCTGGGCCAGAGGTTGAAGTCAGGCAGTGAGAATGCGGGATCCTAGCCTCTAGACCACCAGAGACCAGTGACCAGTGACAAGGCCCTTGCCCGTCAGCTGTGTAGAAATGAATTTTCACGTGGAGATGGGATGTAAAGAAGCAAGTCAAGTGCTTATTAAGAGGGAAAAGGGTACATGTGGATAGACACACAGGTGGGCTCAGAGAGAGGTCTGCCCTTGTGGTAGTTTGAATCACTTTTGTGGGGCGTTTTTCTATGTTTCTTTCTGCCAATCATCTTGCTTTGCCTGGTTTTGAGTTTGTATTTGGTATATCTCAGGGTCCTCCCACATGTGTTGATGGATCTGTTAGAAAGGATGGATTCTAGCAAAGAGGCCTATGAGCTGGTTGACATCACTACTCTGGGGTGGTACCCCCTCCTTTTTGACCTTCAAGAAGCCTTTCTGTGCATGTGTAGGTGGGAAGGTCTCTTTGACTTCAAGAATGAGAAATGTGGTCTTTCATCGGGTCAGGGCTTAGCCCCTTCTCTTCTTCTCTGTGCCCTTCTGTCCACAGGGCACAAACTCCAGCTTTTCAGCCTGAGACCCATCTATCTCCTGCCTCACTTTATTTGGAAGTTTGAGTTCAGCCAGGGTGAAGTGACTTTCACTTTCATCTTGAAGTTTATTTTCTTTAAAGTTTAATTTCTTCCTCTTTTATTCATTGTTTTTGGAGGACATGTCTTTCTAGGTCATACCTAGTTTTTTTTTTTTTTTTTTTTTAATCTTGTGCTCCATTCTCCACTAGAACCTCACTCTATCACTTGCTTCTCAAATCTTTTCTTTTTACTAGCTTCTCTTGTTCTGAAAGCACTCATAGCCATTCTGTACCCTCTAGTAGCTTCAATTACTTAAAAAAGAAAAACTTTTCAAATAAGAATTCTATATTCTCTACCTGTTTACCCCTATGAATATGCCTTTCTATCTCTACCACTCTTAAAGCCATTATTCTGAAATAACAAATGAGTTACTGATTTGTCAACTCTGATGCCCCCTTTTTCAATTGAAGAATTAATGATGTACAATGAAAAAAAAAATCCTGATAATTACCAGTGTGGGGAGGGGAGGAAGGAAGGGGATGATAGGGATATGGGCTTTAGAGACACAATCTGCTTTGTGGAAAACAAAACAAAACAAAACAACAAAAAACAAACAAACCCAACAGGTATGTATTTTACAGCACAGGGAAATATAGCCATTATTTTGTAATAATTTTAAATAGAATATAATTTGATGCCTTTCAACCCACAACCTAATTAAGCTCTATAGCATTTGATGGAAACTCTCTCTACTACCATGGCTTCCAAGACAAGTGTTTTTTTTTTTTTTTTTTGGTTTTGATATTTTTATGTTCTTTTTCTGTACCCTGTCAAGGCTTCTTCATCTAATATCCCCTAAATATAGAGCTACTTTAATTTTCCAAGTGTCTCTGTCTGGACCCCCCTCTGTTGTCTTTCTTTTTATTAATATATCCTCTCTTTGTCATTTCAGCCTTTTCAATTTTACTTATGATCTCTATGTGGATAACTTTCAGGTAACCAGTGTTACAGAAAATAATGCAGGGGGGATAAAAAATAATGGGGAGTTGGTACTAAAGGGGCAAGATTAAAATTGTTAGCATTGGTAAGATTCAGGATTTTGCTGAATGTCTGGTAGAAGGTATGAGAGAAAGCGAGTGGTCAAGAATGACAAGACCCTAGAAACTGGTAGATGGAATGTTCTTTTACTATTAAGCAAAAGATTTTAACTAGGTTGTGGAGGATGGAGAAATCAAGTATATGTTTTTGATGTCTATGTTTCATAGACATTTCATATTTAATATCAGACCACCTTAACTGCCTCTTGAGAAATCTGTATGCAGGTTAAGAAGCAACAGTTAGAACCAGACATGGAACAGTGGATTGGTTCCAAATTGAGAAAATAGTACATCAAGGCTGTATATTGTCATCTTGTTTATTTAACTTCTATGCAGAGTACAGCATGTAGAATCAGGGCTGGATAAAGCAAAAGCTGGAATCAAGATTGCCAGGAGAAATAGCAATAATCTCAGATATGCAGATGACACCACCCTTATGGCAGAAAGTGAAGAGGAACTAAAGAGCCTCTTGATGAAAGTGAAAGAGAAGAGTGAAAAAGCTGCCTTAAAACTCAACATTCAAAAAACTAAGATCATGGCATCCAATCCTATCACTTCATGGCAAATAGATGGAAAAGCAATGGAAACTGTGACAGACTTTATTTTCTTGGGCTCCAAAATCACTGCAGATGGTTACTGCAGCCATGAAATTAAAAGATGCTTGCTCCTTGGAAGAAAAGCTATGACAAACCTAGATAGCAGAGACATCACTTTGCCAACAAAGGTCCATCTAGTCAATGTTATGGTTTTTCCAATAGTCATGTTTGGAAATGAGAGTTGGACCATAAAGAAGGCTGAGTGCAGAAGAATTGATGCTTTTGAGCTGTAGTGTTGGAGAAAACTCTTGAGAGTTCCCTGGATTGCCAGGAGATCAAACGAGCCAATCCTAAGGGAAATCAGTCCTGAATATTCATTGGAAGGACTGATGCTGAAGCTTAAGCTCCAACACTTTGACCACCTAATGCAAAGAGCTGACTCATTAGAAAAGACCTTGTTGCTGGAAATGATTGAGGGCATAAGGAGAAGGGGACAACAGAGGATGAGATGGTTGGATGGCATTACAGACTCAATGGACATAAGTTTGAGCAAGCTCCAGGAGATGGTGAAGGACAGGGAAGCCTGGTATGCTGCAGTTCATGGGGCTGCAGAGTCAGACATGACTGAGTGACTAAGCAACAATGATGAAACATCTACGGGGAAATATCAATAAATATTTACATACATAATTTATTTTTTTAATTGGAGGATAATTGCTTTACAATGTTATGTTGACTTCTGCCATACAACAGTGCAAATCAGCCATAATTATACATATATCCACTCCCTCCTGAGTCTCCCTCTCACCCCTCTAGGTCATCAAAAAGCACCAGGTTGAACTCTATATTATATAGCAACTTTTCACCAGCTGTTTTATTCATGGTAGTGTGTATATGCCGATGCTATTTTCTCCATTCATCCCACTCTTTCTTTCCCTCAGTGTGTCCAAAAGTCCATTCTCTATCTCGATTCCTTCCCTTCAAACAGGTGCATCAACACCATTTTTTCTAGATTCCATATATATGCGTTAATATACTGTATTTATTTTTCTCTTTCTGACTTTCTTTACCCTGCATAACAGACTCTACGTTCATAAATTTCACTAGAACTGACTCAAATCCATTCCTCTTTATGGCTAAATAGCATTTGTTGTACATATGGACCACATCCTCCGTATTCATTCATCTATCAGTGGACGTCCAGAGTGTTTCCATGTCCTGCTGCTGCTGCTGCTAAGTTGCTTCAGTCGTGTCTGACTCTGTGCAACCCCACAGATGGCAGCCGACCAGGCTTCCCCATCCCTGGGATTCTCCAGGCAAGAACACTGGAGTGGGTTGCCATTTCTTTCTCCAATGCATGAAAGTGAAAAGTGAAAGTGAAGTCACTTAGTCGTGTCCAACCCTCAGTGACCCTATGGACTGCAGCCTTCCAGACTCCTCCATCCATGGGGTTTTCCAGGCAAGAGTACTGGAGTGGGGTGCCATTGCCTTCTCTGGTTTCCATGTCCTAGCTACTGTTAAAAAAATGGGTAAGACTTAGACACACACTTCTCCAAGAAGGATATACAGATGGCCAGAGAGCACATGAAAAGCTACTCAACATGACTAGTTATTAGAGAAATGTGAGTCAAGGCTACAGTGAGGTATCACCTCACACTAGTCAGAATGGCCAATATAAAAAAATCTACAAAAAAAAAATCTACAAGCAATAAATCCTGGGGAGGATGTGGAGAAAAGGGAGCCCTCTTGCACTCTTGGTGGAAATGTGGATTGGTACAGCCACTGTGGAGAACAATATGGAAATTTCTTAAAAAACTAGGAATAAAACTACCATATGACCCAGAAATCCCACTACTGGGCATCTACTCTGAGAAAACCATAATTGAAAAGCACACATGTACTCCAATGTTCATTACTGACGATCTTGACAAAAAAACAAAACAAAACAAGGTTGGTGTGGTTAACAGTGAACATAGCCTTACTTGGGAGGTACCAAAGAGAACAGAAAAATTGGAGCCAGGAAGCAGGAACAACTTTTTCAACTTTCATTGTAAAAGAGAGAGTGGTAACTTAGTGTTTGCTAAAAGGAATGTAGATCCAAAGGTGAAATTTTTTATTAGGAAAAAAAACACTATTTTTGTTTCTTATGGGAACCAACCAATAGAAAGTGAGAGGATAATTGTAGGTGTGATGTCCTTTTGTCCTTGAGTGTGTGGGAGGGTTGGGACTCAGGGCAAAGCAGGAGATTAGTTTTAGAAAGCAGAATATATGCTTCAACCTTTGTAGCAGACTAAAGTGCTTTATATGTGAACACCGGGGCAAATACATAATCAATTCAATGAGGAGAATATGTGAAGTTCTTCTGTGATTACTTTTGAATTTTCAGTGAAATAAGAGGATTATCAAATGATAGTGTGGAAGGAGAGGAGATTGAGAGATTTGAGATGAGAATGTATAATAATTTTCTAGGACAACAGTTACTGAATGTTTTTGACAGCAACATAGAATAAGAAATATCACTACCCAAGATGTAAATACATGAAAACACGCACACACTAAGAATTTCAGGAGATAATATCCTTACTTCACGTACTTTCACTTCAATTCTATTTTATTAACAAAAGGTGGATAGTAACTCACTAATCTCATGACACATCTATAGGCTGCAATATGCAGTTTGAAATACACTTGTCTAGAGGAACTGAAGAGGACATTTTCTGCAGAAATGTAATAGCACTCCTGTGAGGCAAGATAAACCAACTTAAGTATAGACTGTATAGTGAGATTGATCCACATAATCAAAAACAAATAATCATGGACTCTCCAACCTCAATTATTCCTCTTGTTGTGATTCCTGCTTTTTTTCAACTTGTCTATTCTCTGGTTTGAACTCTACAATTTTTCTTCCTATACCCCATTTCTGAATTCTCTTCATTGAAACATCTGCAAAATTAAAAAGATTCTATCTCTAAACTCTCTCCAGCATGTCTTTGTTTCTATATTCTTTGGTTTCACCATGGTTCAGCCCTTTTTGCTTTATTTTTATTTTATAGTTTTACTTTTCTATCATTATGATAATTGGTGCCCATGATAAGAAATTTATTTTAAAAAGACAAGTAGCTAAAGAAAATAAATATCAAACACAACATCACTAAGAGATTTTCCAGTTCCATTTGTTGGTATATATATTTCCATTTTATATGCATATATTTTATATAATTTCCCCTGGAAGTCTATACATATGCAATTATATAACTCTACCTTGCAATATGCTTATTTTTAAGATAACACATTGTGAATTTCTGTCCACCTCATTATGTGTTTGACAAAATTGTATTTAATAGCTGCAGAACATTTCCAAGTATGCAGTTTTAATTTAAATTGTTTTGTTGAGTTTGTGCAGTCATGTGTGTGTAGCTCTCAAATCTGGTACTGAAGGGTGCACAATTTGCCAAGGACCCAAGCTGTTGTGCTCTAAAGTTGGTCCATCCCTTAATTTGTTGCAAGGCTGCACTTCTTATGACCATGCTCAATCACTCAATTGTGTCCAGCTCTTTGCAAGACTATGGACTAACCCGCCAAGACTTATCTGTCTATGGGAATCTTCAGGCAAGAATACTGGAGTGGGTTGCCATTTCCTTCACCATGGGATCTTCCCAACCCAGAGCTTGGACCTGTGTCTCCTGCGTCTCCTGGGCGTAAGCAGGCAGATTCTTTACCACTGAGCCACCTGGGAAGCCCCTCCTACGGGTCACTCCCAGTCAATAACTGAATGCCAGAAATGTACATAAGCAGGCCCATTTCTCAGATGCTTGATATGCCTCTGATGAGCAATTTTAGCTGGAGGTCTCCCAGACAGGTCTCTCTCTACCTTATTCAATTGCAGAATTTCCTGGAGAACTATGTACAACTTCCCTTTTTTCCTTTCCTCAGGATCAGACTCACACAGAGTCTGAAGTCTCTCCCTGCTTCTCTCAGCTCTTTTCCCATTTCCTCTCAACACCCCTTTTTTTTTTTCCCTAATACAACTCTTTCCTGCACTTAATCCCATCTTGGCATCTGTTTCTCAGAGGACCCAAACTAACACCAACATTGAGGTTGTTTTCAGATTTTTGTTATATACAACTAAACTTCTGATTGTTCAACATTTAGCACAGCATTCTGTTGGGATCCCTTTGAAGCACTGCCATTGCTCACTAAATTGAACCTAACCTTTCCTTCTCACCTCCATAGTTGGGCTCTAGCCCATCTTTCCAAACACCACCCAGCACTCTTAGTCTAGCCAAAGATCTACTGACCAAAATACCTTGAGTCCCCTACATACGAATGAGTTCCATTCCAAGGGCAAGTTTGTAAGCCCAATTTGTTAGTAAGTCCAACAAGGTTAGCCTAGGAACCCAACTAACACAATTACATATAGTACTGTACTATAATGGTTTGTACTACTTTTCACATAAATAATACACAAAAGACAAACAAAAACTAAGACATTTCTAATCTTACAGTATAGTACCCTGAAAAGTACAGTAGGGCAGTACAACATCTGGCATACAGGGGCTGGTATTGAGCAAAAAGCCCAAGAAGAGATACTGACTGGAGGATGGAAACAAGGTGGGAGAAAGCAGAGTTGAAGGATCCATTTGCAGTAGGAGATGGAGGACAAACTGCAATTTCACTCATGCCTGGTGTTGATGGCACAGGTTCTGGTTTCTTGCTGGATTCAATTCTACTTACAAAAATACTGTACTACTATACTCTATGTAGTGTGTGTGTGTGTGTGTGCTGTCTCAGTCATGTCTGACTCTTTGTGACCCTATGGACTGTAGCCCACCAGGCTCCTCTGTTCATTAAATTCTCCAGGCAAGAATACTGGAGTGGGTTGTCATTTTCTTCTTCAGGGAATCTCCCCGACCCAGGGATCAAACCCTGGTCTCCCGCATCACAGGCAGATTCTTTACCATCTGAGTCACCGAGGAAGATACTCTATACAGTGCTATACAGTAAAGTACACAAAAGCACAAGCACTTGCAGAGGATGCACACATGTGACAAAGTACGCCAAACACATGAACTAACTTAACATGATTGGACATGTGAATGCATGTTTGCATCTTTGAATGCTCGAAACTTAAAGGCTCGTATGTAGGGGACGTACTGTATTCTCCTACTCACTTTATTTCCCTTTCTCCTGCCTCACCAAGAAAACATCTGCCCAGCTGATGTTTCTTTTACTCTGGATCCCTTCTTTGACTTTTCCATCCTAATGTTCTTTCAGCTTCATTTTAAAGGCCACAGGGATGTGTTTTCTGCAGTGTATTCACTCTTTTTGGTATGTTAAAAGGGAGGTTGTATAGTCTATTATCAGATATATAGGTATGGTTATATAATCATTGCTAAAACACACACGAAAAGCTAGCTGAGACTGGGTTTGTTTGGGAAACACTGAGCTAAATGAAAAATAAACCAATAATTTTTTTGGTTTGGATTTTGTTTTTAATTTCAAGATTTACCAGAGCCCTTAAAGTGCTAGCACACATTGTGTCTTTCCAAATCCAGCATTTATACTTTTTTAGCTTTTTTTGAATTTGGTTGATCACAAAATCCTTCAAAAACAGATTGCACTTTTAGAAAAGGGTAAAACTTATTACAGAACTTTGCACAGATTATTTTCACAGTACTACATATCCTTCATCTTGCTATAGTTATTTCCATATTTATCTTACACATGTTTCCACTTTAGCCTTTAACATAATGTCTTGAAAATAACAGGCATTTGTTGAGTTGAAATTCATCGATATTTATTGCAGGGTCATGGTCTGGAATAATATTTGGTAACTGTAAAAATTTAGTTTGCATCTATTACAGTAGCTTTTTTGCAGTCTTTTTTATACCATCTCATTCTGGGCTGGGAAAATCATCTTGATGCTGGGCAAACAGCCATTGTTAACATGAGGCTAAATACATTTTCTCTACAAATCACTTTATTGAGACATTATAAAAGAAGAATATAAAAAGAAAGGAGGAAACAGCTGCCTCTGGGTCCTGGCACACCCTGTTTGTGAAGGCAGCCTTTGGCTTAGTTGTGATTGTTTTCATTTCCAAGGGTATGTTTGTCAAAAAGGTACTCTGCCAGACCAGACTCCGGGGCCCCCATCTTAACCAAGTTGTTCACGTGGTCACCTAGTTCTTTGATAGACTTCACCTGCTCATTCAGATAGTGGGTTTCTAGGAAATCGCACAAATGGGGGTCACCTTTGTCTGATGCCAGAGTGTGCAATTCCAGCAACGACTGGTTCACATTCTTTTCCAAGAGCAGAGCACACTCCATGGCATTCAGCCCACTCTTCCAGTCGTTCTGGTCGGGTTTCTTGATGTCCTGCAGGCAGATCAGTCCTCCCCGCTGATTCTGCAGCCTCATCAGCTTCTCCGCGTGCTCTGTCTCTTCCCGGGACAGTCGAAGGAAATATCTGGCAAAGTTGTGCAAGGCCACGTCATCTCGGGAGAAGTAATAGGCCATTGACAAGTACACGTAGGATGCATAGAGCTCCAAGTTGATCTGGCGGTTAACGGCGGCCTCGGAGTCCGGGTGGAAGTTCTGGCGCACCCGGGAGGGGGCGCCGGCGGCATCCGCCGGCCCCCGGGAAGAGGCGGCTGCAGCCAGCAGGCGGATGGGGGCGGCGGGAGGGTAATCCGAGGACAGCCTGGGGACCCAGCGCGGCAGGAAAGCGAAGCCGCGGCGCGCACTGCGCAGGAACACCAACGATGTGCTGATGTGCTTGGGCCGGAACAAGAAACAGGGCAGCATGGCCTCTCCTATATAGAAGTAGGGAAACTGAGGCCAGGCCGGCTCAGCGCGGAGTCAGGCGCCGCCCGGGCACCAGATCTGAATCAGAACGCAGCCTTAGGCGACAGCGACTGCGTCACACGCCCCTTCACTTCCATACTCACCGAATTCCAGGCGGAGGGCTGCTGCGGGCGCGCACGTCATTCGCGGTGGGGAAAAGGCTGATAACAGTTATAAACATTGCCCCATCGTCGACGCGAGATTTCTGGTCTTGGGCGTTTGTAATTTACTATTTCATCTAAGTTTAAAATGCTGTCGAAAAAGTAGGTGCTGTGACTTGCAAAAGAAAGGATGGAGCCAGACCTTACTTGCTCTCCCTCTCTTGACCTTTTCCTGTCCAAGGACCAAGAGATGGGGGAGACAAGGCAGTGAAATAGGATAAAACAAAAATCAACACTGATTCATCTGAGAGTAAATAAAGGTCCACATCCAAAGAGGATGTTCATAAATTGATTTTCTGGTTATTTTTACATATTTAAGTATGGAAATAGTTGCCAGTATACTGGGTAAATTTTTGAGTCTATAAGATAGTGCTTTCTTTAAAAATAACTTATTTTTAGATATAAAGTTTATTTTCATTGTAAAAAGTCAGATATTGTAGAAATGTGGGGAAAAAATATAAACTGGGGCTTCCCTCCTGGCTCAGATGGTAAAGAATCATCCTGCAACACAGGAAACCCAGTTTCATCCCTGGGTTGGGAAGATCCCCTGGAGCAGAGCATGGGAACTCACTCCAGTATTCTTACCTGGAGAATTCCATGGACAGAGGAGTCTGGCTGGCTACAGTTCATGGGGTTGCAAGAGTCCAACACAGTTGAGCACGCTGGCACACATTCAGGCGTTCTGTTTACTTGGGTAAATACTTTGTGTGGAAGGGCCAGACCATATAATATATATGCTTAACTTTTTAAGGAAATTAAAATTACTTTTCAAAGTGGTTATACCATTTTACATTCCTGACTGGCATTGTTTGAGGGTTCAAGTTCCTTCATGTTGCTAACCTGCACTGTTGTCATTTCAAAATTTAATTTTATTTATTTTTAAATTTTATTGGAGTATATTTATAATGTCATGTTAACTTTTGTTGTCATATTTCAGCCATTCTAGTAGGTATATGCGGAGAAGGCAATGGCAAACCACTCCAGTACTCTTGCCTAGAAAATCCCATGGATGGAGGAGCCTGGTAGGCTGCAGTCCATGGGGTCGCTAGGAGTCGGATGCGACTGAGCGACTTCACTTTCACTTTTCACTTTCACACAATGGAGAAGGCAATGGCAACCCACTCCAGTGTTCTTGCCTGGAGAATCCCAAGGACGGCGGGGCCTGATGGGCTGCCGTCCATGGGGTCGCACAGAGTCAGACACGACTGAAGTGACTTAGCAGCAGCAGCAGCAGTAGGTATATGATTCTCAGCTGGCACAATGCAGGAGATGCAAATGCAGGAGACACAGGAGATATGGCTTTGATCCCTCCATTGATCAGGAGGATATCCTGAGGTAGGAAATGGCAACCCACTCCAGTATTCTTGCCTAGAAAATTCCACGGGCAGAGAAGCCTGGTAGGCTGCAGTCCATGGGGTGGCAAAGAGTTGGAGTCAACTAAGCAGCTAAGCATGCAGTAGGTGTATACTGGTGCGTGCATGCTAAGTAGCTTCAGTTGTGTCTGACTCTTTGCCACCCCATGGACTGTAGCCCACCAGGCTCTTCTGCCCGTGGAATTTTCCAGGCAAGAATACTGGAGTGGGTTGCTGTGCCCTTCTCCAGGGAATGCTCCCGACTCAGGGATGGAACCCCGGTCTCCTGTGGCTTTTGCAGTGCGGGCAGATTCTTTACTGCTGAGCCACCAGGGAACGTGTATACTGGCATTTCATTGTGTTTTTAGTTTGTGCTTCCATAATTATTAGTGATGTTTTGTATATTTTCACATATTTCTTGCCAGCCATATGTCTTTGATGAAGTGTACGTTCAAATCTTTTTCTCATTTATATATTGGGTCATTTTTTATTCTTCAGGTCGGTTCAGTTCAGTCACTCAGTTATGTCTGACTCTTTGTGACCCCATGAATCACAGCATGCAAGGCTTCCCTGTCCATCACCAACTCCCGGAGTTCACTCAAACTCATGTCCATTGAGTCGGTGATGCCATACAGCCATCTCATCCTGTCGTCCCCTTCTTCTCCTGTCCCCAATCCCTCCCAGCATCAGAGTCTTTTCCAATGAGTCAACACTTCGCATGAGGTGGCCAAAGTATTGGAGTTTCAGCTTTAACATCCGTCCCTCCAATGAACACTCAGACTGATCTCCTTTAGGATGGACTGGATGGATCTCCTTGCAGTCCAAGGGACTCTCAAGAGTCTTCTCTAACACCACAGTTCAAAAGCATCAATTCTTTGGTGCTCAGCTTTCTTCACAGTCCAACTCTCACATCCATACATGACCACTGGAAAACCCATAGCCTTGACCAGATGGACCTTTGTTGGCAAAGTAATATCTCTGCTTTTCGATATGCCATCTAGATTGGTCATAACTTTCCTTACAAGGAGTAAGCGTCTTTTAATTTCATGGCTGCAATCACCATCTGCAGTGATTTTGGGGCCCCCCAAAATAAAGTCTGACACTGTTTCCACTATTTCCCCATCTATTCGCCATGAAGTGATGGGGCCAGATGCCATGACCTTAGTTTTCTGAATGTTGAGCTTTAAGCCAACTTTTTCACTCTCCTCTTTCACTTTCAACAGGCTTTTTAGTTCCTCTTCACTTTCTGCCATAAGGGTGGTGTCATGGTTGTTTAATTTCTTATGGTTAATATCTGGGTCTTTGATAGTAGTACTGCTTCTGTTCAGGTCTTGTTTATATTATCTGTATATTACTTTTCTATATTTCTGTGTGCAAGTCAAATTTCCTGTCTAGGTCAGTTTCCTCAGTTGTAAATTTAGGATCCCCCTTACCTCCAGTGGGTGGTTGAAAAGATTAAATATGAGAATGTATGCAGAGGACTTATCAGAGTGCTTGACATGGAATAAGCACTCGAAATTTTGTTTCATAGGTTTTATTGGATAATTTCTACATGGTTATTCATAATCAATGTATTATTGAGCAAGTGATGATGGTTATTATTGCATTTGGTAAGACTTACACAACTTATAAAGAATGCTGACATGTATTATATTGTTGCTATCATGTATGGGTAGTGAGGTAGAAATTCTTTTATTATATGAACATATCAAGCTTGTAGCTTTGGAGTAAGCTCCCTAGTCTCAAATGATCTTCTTAAAGTGTACCATAAATAAAAATGGATGCCTCAAATCTAGGCTTCCCTGATAGCTCAGTTGGTAAAGAATCTGCCTGCGATGCAGGAGACCTCAAATCTAGGGACACTCAAACTCTGCTAGTAGAATGTGATTGATAGTCACTGAGCAATTTCTTTCGCTAATTTTTGCTTCTCCAAATCTATTTCTGCTTTTATTTTCCTCAAACTTTTTCTACTCCTAAAATGTAGTTCCCTGAAGAGAGGTTATGAAAATGATTCTTTAGAGTGGTATTAAATGCCAACTGCTCCTACTAGTGTTTTAGGAGAAATGATGCTCTTCATATAAACGCATATCCCCAAGGTAATAAAAAGCACAGATATAAAACAAATGAAATACATGAGATGTAATGAAAAATAATGCCATAAAATACAATGCACATTTAAATATCACATGTTAACTTGTCAAAAATGTTTATTTTTCTCATTACAAAATTTGTCATATATTTTGCTAGACTTTGAAAATGCAAAGATCTGGTAGGTGTTATTTTTATCTTCTGGACATTTTTTAAAATCTTATGGACATTTTGATTTCTAGTATTCACAGTAAAATTAATGTTGTTATACTAAAAATATGAAACTAGATCATTACCCACTCCTCTTCACAAATCATTTCTTCCTCAGTTTCAATGGCTTCTTTTATTCTTTGAACACCTCCTTAAGCTTTCATGCTTCTTTAGGATTCCCTCTGCTTCTTTACCTTCCTCTCTTCCCTTTTTTCACTGTCTCGTGAAATCTATCTCATTTAATTTCCCATGAAATATATTACCTAATGTTGTAAATCTTACATAACCTCATGTAGAATTCATGACTACTTTTTGTTGTTGTTGGCAAAGAGTTTGTTTATCTTGAGAGCTTATCATATTATATCATATCATAATTGTAATCATTATCATAGTTATAATTCCCTGTGTAAAGTGTATATATGTGTCCTTAAGGGCAGACCCCATCATCTTAGTTATTTTAGAATCCTCAGGCCTAGCATAAAGCTTGACTATTTTTAAAAAGCACAAATAAATCCTTTCAGGTGTCAAAATAGATAGGGACAGAAATTTTTACTTCATATTACATACCAGCTTGGTTGGATGCACTTTTATAAAGTATATTAGTAGATGGCTTCACTTTAAGTTCTCTGAGTCTGTCCAGAAAAACCTCTGTACTTAAATTTCATTCTCCAAATGAATAACAAGATCCACTCATCTCTTATTTTTAGATATATTGGTTATTTATTTTATATGCTAAAATGCTTTGCAAATTGGAAATTAAAAACTATATGAATGTGGATTGTTATTCATTCAGTCATGTTTTGATTTATGTAATTTACATAGATCAAATTTTATGACATTATTTTCTTTAAAACATTTGGTTGTAAATACTAAATTTTTTTAAAAACTTACCTACTTTGGAAAATATTTAAACAACACTCTACACTTTTGCATAAAATAGATGGAAGCAGTTTTGTAACAAGGGAAAGAAGAGATGAAAAGTAACTTAACTCTCATATTTGTTTTTGTAATAAAGGTAATTTTTTCTCCTGTTTTCATTTCTTTTTATTCTCATCTTTACATTCAAAAAAGGTTAGTAGCATAAACAACTCTTCATTTTCACTGATTCTGGTCCTTTCTAAAATTGCTTTTCTATGAGACGTGACAAAGCCAGGGTGGAGAGAAGTCCATTGATTACTATGGATCATGTACTTGCTGTTAATAGAGTATTTGAGAATTTTGAATAGAGAACAATAGAGGAAGTTGTCTTGAAAAAAGAAAAAGTATCATATATGTATTGCTAGTCTGGGTATTATCACTAGGAAATCTCTCAAAATTCCACAGGGAGTGTTTGGACTCAGCTGTGGAGCCCTTTCTGACCTCACTCTGGGATCCTTTCAAAACTGGGAAACCTTCTGGCTCACCTGATAAATGAGCCAGAACTGAACTCTCAAGTGCAATACATGCTGCCTCTAAAAGTGGAAGAGGTCTAGCACACTGTTTTATTCATTTTATTCATCTAGGGTCAAAGGGGCAAGGTGCAGTCACTCTTGTTTTACCTTGGAAGAGGTATCTAGCAGGCCTCAAACTGTTAGACTCCAAAACTACGCCAGTATTCTAGCCACTGATTATCTTCCACCTTCTAAACCTGAGTATCCAGAGTGCTTCTTTGTTTACCAGATCTGATCGGCTTACTGCCATCATTCTAACATGATGCCCTGTGGAATGTTCAGATGAGCCAGACTGTCTTTGGACCTATTGTAGCAGAGGGCAGGCAGTTTAGCCTATCTCTGCAGCGAGAATGAGAAGACACACTGCTGCCTCTCCTAGGTGAATGTGAACTACTTCAGGTGCTCCTTCTTGGCGGATATTGAAAATCATATATACTCTAAGTTCAAAAGTCACATACATGAACTAGAGGCTTAGCTGACCTGTTTCAGTAAAGATGCAATACCTAGAGCAACAACTTCAATTAGGGCTCCTGCTTGGATAAGTACACTATCCTCCATTATGATTCATGGGATTTTTGCAGAGACTATATTGGTGACTTAAATGGTGATGTATGTAGTAGGGACCATTACACTTGCCTCATTTAAGTCCTTAGGGATGGCCCTGATCGTTGCCATTGTAGCCAGCGTATGGTACTCATTGGCTTTAAGAACTTTGATGGATGGGGGCTCGTTCTCAGCCTTTCTGTCAGCTCTTATTCCATGTGTCAAGGGATTGGTGTGAGGATCCTGGGACCTGCTAAGTGTCCATTCCAATTATGCATTCAGAACTGAGATGAAAACTAGATAGGTCCATGGATACATTGGACCCAAAGTGAGATAATCCTGGTAACCTAGGCCTTTATCTATAACAGCACCTTTTCTAGTCAGTCCTGGCCTACATTTCTGAGCTTCTGATGAATGTTGGTGATGGCCTCACCATCACATTCTTTTTTGTCTTGTGTAAACAGGGAGTACCACCAGTCAGTGGAATGTTGGACCTTATATACCAGACCCAATCTATCATGCTCGCTTTCTAAGCCTTTCCTCACTTAGAATTCTGCATTCTGCCAGCATTTTCTTATTTAGACCAGGCTGAGATTTGAGCTTAATTATTCACATAAGGGTGGATGGAATGAATATGTGTGTGCTAAGTCACTTCAGTAGTGTATGACTCTGTGCAACACTATGGACTATAGACCGCCAGTCTCCTCTGTCCATGGGATTCTACAGGCAAGAATATTGGAGGGGGTTGCCATACCCTCCTCCAGGGAATCTTCCCAATCTAGGGATGGAAACCATGTTTCTTACATCTGCTGCATTGCCAGGAGGGTTCTTTATCACCACCTGACAAGTCC
This sequence comes from Tragelaphus eurycerus, assembly GCA_935064755.1. Classification (NCBI taxonomy): domain Eukaryota; kingdom Metazoa; phylum Chordata; class Mammalia; order Artiodactyla; family Bovidae; genus Tragelaphus; species Tragelaphus eurycerus. The sequence goes on from CAKXYN010000080.1 coordinate 2,869,090, forward strand.
TTTGCAGATATAATCAAGTTAAAAGGAGACTATACTGTATTTGAGTGGCAATGACTTGACTTCCCATGTGGCACTAGTGGTAAAGAACTCTCCTGCCAATGTAGAAGATGTAAAAGACACAGGTTCCATCCCAGGTCAGGAAGATCCCCTGGAGGAGGGCATGGCAGTCCACTCCAGGATTCTTGCCTGGAGAATCCCATTTACAGAGGAGCCCGGTGGGCTACAGTCCATAGTGTCACAAAGAGTCAGACATGACTGAAGTGACTTAGCATGGACACAGCATGTATTTAAGTGACTGGTATCACTAAAAGAAGAGGGCAATTTAAAACAGACACATAGATACACAAGGGAAAAAACGATGTAAAGTGAGGAAGGGATTAGAGTGAGAGATTCCTTGGTCAAGGAATGCCAAGGATTGTTAGAGATCGCCATAAACTGTAAGAGGCCATGGAAGAATGCTTCTTTAGCATCTTCAGAGTATGTCCCTGCCAATATGTTTCAAATTTCTAGCACCCAGAGATGCAAGAGAATAAATTTCTGTTGATTTAAGCCAATTGGTTTGTAATACTTTGTTATGGCAACCCTGGGAAACTAGATTTATACTGTCCTACAAACCTTGGAAAATTTGGAAAACTCAGCAGTGGCCACAAGATTGGAAAAGGTCAGTTTTCATCCCAATCCCAAAGAAAGGCAATGCCAAGGGTGCTCAAACTACCGAACAATTGCACTCATCTCACACGCTAGTAAAGTAATGCTCAAAATTCTCCAAGCCAGGCTTCAGTAATATGTGAACCGTGAACTTCCTGATGTTCAAGCTGGATAGAAAAGGCAGAGGAACAGAGACAAATTGCCAACATCCGCTGGATCAGGAAAAAGCAAGAGAGTCCAGAAAAACATCTTCTGCATTGACTATGCCAAAGCCTTTGACTGTGTGGATCACAAAATAGGAAAGAAAGAGATGGGAATGCCGACCCTCAGAAACTGGCAGGGAAGCACAGAGAAGCAGGAACAAGACTGCAAATAGGAAAAGGAGACGTCAAGGCTGATATTTCCCATGTACAAGCAGAGACAAGAGAAAGGGAGGAAGAAAAGAAGTGGAACAAGAGGGAGAAACATAACCTCAGAAGAGATGACCACTCAGGAGAAAGGAAGAGGGTAAAAGCCTCGAGAAGTGAAAGGGAGAGAAAAGGTTGGCAAAGCCAACACAGAAAGACATGGCGTCCCCAGGGGAAGATGGGAAGGGTGTAGACTTTTTCGGCATCACTGAGAGTCGCAGGGACTGGGGAGCCCTAGAAGCAACAAAAGAGAGACATACTACCAGCGTCCCTAGTCAAGGTATGTCTGTGGTATGATGGAGTGAGAGCTGGAGGGAAGGCTGAGCGCGGGATGTTGAACTGTGGTGTGGGAAGACCGAGAGTCGGACTGCAGAAGATCAACCAGTCCAGGGAGACAACTGCGTGATCTAAAGCTGAAACCAGTAGGCCACCTCATGCGAAGAGTTGACCATGGGAAGACTGATGCTGGGAGGGAGAGGGAGGAGGAGAAGGGGACGAAGAGGAGGAGGCGGATGGCATCACTGACTCGATGGATGAGAGTCTGAGTGACCTCCGGGTGCTGGTGATGGACAGGGAGGCCTGGCGTGCTGCGGTTCATGGGGCGCAAAGAGTCGGACACGACTGAGCGACTGATCTGATCTGATCTGACAAACCTGGGCTTGTAGGACACCTGCCTCTTTTGATGCCTCTGTATAGACTCTAGACTAGCTAGAGAGGGGCATGCTTCTCCCTTTTAACAGGAGGAAATGGGCTGCTTCTGCAAGCCAAGAAAATCCCTGTAAAATCTGTCAGACAAGTAAACTTGAGTGCATCTACCCAGATGTCTCCATTCCAACTCTCTGTCCTTCTCTATCAAAATCCTGATTTTGGTGAGGGCTGCAAATTCAGTCTTCACTGAAATTCTCCCTTCACAATCAAGTTGTATGTCTTGTCTACAGCTCAGACTCTAGGACAGGGATTTGCAAGCTTTTTCTATAAAGGACCAGATAAATATTTTAGACTTTGTGGGCCATGCAGTCTCTGTCACATCTGTCGGCTCCACTATTGTAACGTGGATGCAGCCATAAACTATACATAAGCAATAAGCATGTCATGTTCTAATAAAACTTGATTTTCAAAAACAGTAGTTTGTCTCATTGTGATCAGTGCAGGACCAGTTAGACAATAGATGGCACATGTAAAAATTAGAATACTTCTAGAAAAGTTCAATAAAGGGATTATATATGGATATATGTGAAGGGAAGATAGACGAGCTAGTTCATCAACTCTGGAGCCAATCTTAAGAGCAGTGCTGTGCTTAGTTGCTCAGTTCTGTCCAACTCTTTGCAACCCCATCCCCTGTCCATGGGGATTCTCCAGGCAAGAATGCTGGAATGGGTTGCCATGCCCTCTTCCAGGGGATCTTCCCAACCCAGGGATTGAACTGGGGTCTCTTGTGTTACAGGTGGATTCTTTACTAGCTGAGCCACTAGGAAAGCCCTCAAGAGGAGTACTGGTTACCAGAACCCAGGTGAGATTGGGCTGTTGAGAGGGAACCACCTGGGAAGGAGCATTGACACCTAGTCAAGGGACAAAGCCCATTCAGGAAACCTTGAGGGAAGAATCCAGGGAAATAAATACATGACCTCACTCACTTCTTGCCCTTGCATCTCTGGCTAGAGCTCCACACAAGTGTAGCTCCATTTTGCATTCTAAAATGTAAGTATGATTACATCACTCCCTACATCAGATCTTTTACTGATTCTACATTAAACTATAGTCCTATAAGATACATTCTCCCTTGCTTCTCTGTGAAATTTCTTTCTCATTCCCACATGTTTTACACTTCTGAACACTTGATATGTTTCAGTCATTATACAATTCTTTTTAGACACTGGAATGTACTCTTTTTCCTTTCCCTAAGGAGTCTACAGGCTGTCTCCTCTACCTCGAGCACTGTTTTGCCCAGAAGTAATCACAGAGGGTTTGTGGGTAGAGGGTTAACAAAATTTCTGCATGAGATTGTGACTGCTGATTAGTCTAGTTCTGTTAAGATGTGGAGTGTATGTCTAGGCAATCTCACTTGTAGAAAAATTACCTCCGATTGGCAAATTAACATTCTCACTTCCTGGAGTATGATAACTCTTGTTTCTGGGAATGCCTTTAGTGCATTTGCTACAAGAGATACTGGCTCCTCTGGGACATGAGGCTTTTTAGCAAGGCCATCTTCCATACTCATTTTATGGGAATCCTGAAAGGAAGCTTGGTATATTCTGATACCAGGAAGCTGTGGTTCTTATCCTCTGTTCTTCTGGGTGGCATGGCACTAGTCTTGAAATATGAATATTTAGTTGAATCCAAAAAGGCCCTTTGTGGTTGCTACAGGGACTAAATAGATTAACATTAATTTACTTCCTGACCAACCCCTTCCTGCTGCTGCTTCCCATAATCATGCAACTGTGTCTGCCACTCTTCCCTCTGCATCTTTGTCTTCTGGCTAATTTCCACTGTTTTCTTGATTACATTTTAAATGGTTTTTAGAAGCCTTCAGTGAGTCCCATAATCCCTTTTACTAACCCTATTATAAGAATAAATTATAATTATCTATTTAGGGTTTTTTTTACCCCACTATATTGAAAAATTCTGATTATTAGGAGAATTTCTGTCTTTTTCGTTCTTATGTTTCTAGTGTTTAAGATGTACTCAATAATACTGTTAATAAAGTGAACTAGGGACTACAATTTCCTCAAGACTCCAAACTTTCAGTTCCAAATAATACTTAAGAAACAAAGTTAAGGGAGTTATAATTTGTTTAATGACTTAGTTGCAGTTCATTTAATAGCTTATTTTTTGTCATGCTCCACTACTGCTAGAGGCCAGTGAATAATTTTTAATTTTGAGCCTTATATTCTTAGAGGTTGAACATGCATCATCTTCAATTTGATTTGACTTAATTGGATTCAATTCCAAGTAAATACATTGAACACCTGATGCTAGAAGAGTAAGCATATGATATGGTTGGATATTAAGGCCTTTGTGGATTCAAAAAATTGGTATAGATGATTTTATTTACAAAGCAGAAATAGAGACAAAGTACCAAACAAGGGGCTTCCCTGATATATCAGTTAGTAAAGAATCAGCCTGCAATGCAGGAGACCCGGTTCAATACCTGGGTTGGGAAGATCTGCTGGAGAAGGGATAGGCCACCCACTCCAGTATTCTTGGGCTTCCCTTTTGGCTCAGCTGGTAAAGGATCTGCCTACAATGTGGGAGACCTGGGTTTGATCCCTGGGTTGGGAAGATCCCCTGGAGAAGGGAAAGGCTATCCACTCCAGTATTCTGGACTAGAGAATTATATGGACTGTATAGTCCATGGAGTTGCAAAGAGTTGGACATGACTGAATGACCTTCACTTTTTTTTTTCCCCACAAGTACAGAACAAATGTATGGATGTCAGTGAGGAAAGTGGGGGGTGGGATGAATTGGGAGATTGGGATTGACATAAATATGCTATTGATTGCTGCTGTTGCTTAGTCTCTAAGTTGTGTCCAACTCTTTTGCGACTTAATGGACTCTAGCCTGCCAGGCTCCTCTGTCCATGGGATTTCCCAGGCCAGAATACTGGAGTCGGTTGCCATTTCCTTCTCCAGAGGATCTTCCCAGCCCAAGGATCGAACTTGTGTCTCCTGCATTGGCAGGAGGGTTCTTTACCACTGAGCCACTAGGGAAGCCCTATATACTGTTAATACTATGTATAAAACAGATAACTAATGAGAACCTACTGTGTAGCACAGGGAACTCTATTTAGTGCTCTGTGGGGATCAAAAGGAGAAGGAAATCCAAAAAAGAGAGGATATGTGTATATGTATAGCTGATTCACTTTGTTCTACAGTAGAACATTGTATAAAGTATAATTTTGTAAAGCAGCTATACTCCAATAAACTTTTTTTAAAGATAAAATAGAAGAGCCACATTCAATCATTGAAGTTTGACTGCATTTGCATCTCAGGATTATTAGCAACTGCATTGTAGAGAAGGTCAGATTTGATTATGGTCTTAAAAGAAGTTGGGGGATGGGAACTCTATGCAGAAAAAACATGGGAAGTTCCCAAAGGTGAGAGGATATAGTTTCATTTGGAACATAAAGAGGGTAGGCAAAACTTCTGTGGCATTTGTTTGCAATAGGAACAGTGTATACATTGTATCTTAGGAGAGAATTGATTTAATTGGATCAAAGTTTTGAATCTCCTAGGTCCAAAGAATTTAATGATTGATGCCATCCTTTTGTACTGTAATGTTGCAGTTTGAAATCTTGTAAAACAATAAAGTGCATAAAACATACTTGTGCTGACCTTTATATATGCTTGGAGTAACTATTTTAAGTGCAAGAACCCTGGGAAGCCACTTCCACCAAAGATGTGCTTTGCCATTGTTATTTAAGTTACATAACAAAGGGTTCTTTCAGTTCATGGATTGGATACCAATAATGATTTATGACAATAAATGTATTCTTTTTAAGCTCCGTGCTCTCTCAACATTAGCTCAGGACTAAATATGTTTGAAAGAATTATTTTCTTTATGAAAGGAGCAGGATCATATACTTAGGTCATAAAATTTTGCTATAATGATTTATTACTTAATTCTGCTATTGTGAATAACTTTATAATTTAAAACAGGATATAGTGATACAGCATTTTAAATTTTATTTTTATTTATTTTTAACACCAAATCATTTTGTATTGGGGTATAGTCAATTAGCAATGTTGTGATAGTTTCAGGTGAACAGTGAAGGGACTCAGCCATATGTATTAATGTATTCATTCTCCCCCAAAGCCCCCTCCCATCCAGGCTGGCACATAACATTGAGCTGAGTTCCATGTGCTATACCATAGGTTTTTGTTGGTTATCCATTTTAAATATAGCAGTGTGCACATGACATTCCCAAAGTCCCTAACTATCCCTTCCTCCCTGGAAACCATGAGTTTATTTTCTAAGTCTGTGAGTCTCTTTCTGTTTTATAACTGAGTTCATTTGTATCATTTCTTTATAGATCCCACATATAAGGGATGTCATATTATATTTCTCCTTTGTCTGACTTACCTCACTAAGTATGATGCTCTCTAGGTCCATTCATATTGCTGCAAATGACCTTGTATACACACACACACACACACACACATACACACATATATACCACATCTTCTTTATCCAGTGATACAGAATTTAAACGTAAGCTCAAAACCTTCTACAATGATCATGAGAAAAGTAATAGTCATTAATTAGCTGTATGTGAGGAGCCCTATACAAGTTATTCTAAGTACTTTCTCTCACTGTATCTTCACAAAAGCACTGTAGAAGGAATCAGTACATCCATTTTGACTGTTTACAAATTAAAGAGAATATACACACATGTAACTCAAGTTTTACATAATCTGAAGGGATTTAGGAAAAATGTTTCTAATAATTCCATTTTCAATAAAAATAGGAAGAATATTTTAAAAGTTGAATAGTATGCCAATGCTATCTTTAGTGACATGAATTATAGTAGAGAATTTTAGAACCAGAAAGGACCATACGGTTGGTTTGTCCATTTTACTTATCTGTTTTAAGAAAGAAGAAGCTGTGTACTAGAGAGTACTGGCACAGAGTGACAAATTTGATAGCAACACGCTTGCCTTAAGGCAGTATTTTTTTTTAAAGTATACTATACTCACTTAATACATGCTCTATTTTCCCAAAAATGATTAGTATTTTAGAATTCAGTAGAATTATGAAATGCTAGTGCTTACTCAGTGACAATGCAGTATGGCTTTCCTTTCTATCAAACAGAATAAAACATTACCTCTCAGTAAAGAATTGCCTATCACCAGAACCTTGTAAACTGAAGCTTTAGATGGCTGTGTAGATAGTTTTATTTTTTGGTTGTAGGGAAAAGTGATGGAGAAGGCAATGGCACCCCACTGCAGTACTCTTGCCTGGAAAATCCCATGGATGGAGGAGCCTGGTAGGCTGCAGTCCATGGGGTCACAAAGAGTCGGACACGACTGAACAACTTCATTTTCACGCATTGGAGAAGGAAATGGCAACCCACTCCAGTGTTCTTGCCTGGAGAATCCTATGGATGGTGGAGCCTGGTAGGCTGCCGTTTATGCAGTCGAACAGAGTCGGACATGACTGAAGCAACTTAGCAGCAGTAGTAGCAGCAGCAGGGAAGTGTGAAATGGCCATTCAATTGTATTTGTTCAGATTGTTTACTAGGGCCAGTGTAGACAACCACTAACACCATTTGATAACTACCATGGGCTTCCCAGGTGGCTCAGTGGTAAAGAATCCACCTACCAAGCAGGAGGCTTGGGTTCTATCCCTGGGTTAGGAAGAGCCCCTGGAGCAGAAAATGATGACCCACTCCATTATCCTTGCCTGGAAAATCCCATGGACAGGAGAGCCTGATGGGCTACATTCCATGGGGTCACAAGAGTTGGACACAGCTTGTTGACTAAAGAAAAACAAACTACCATAATTAGAATGTTATATGAGTCCTGTAGGAATCTACAAATAAATTCTATTTACAAAAATGTCATCAGATCAGATCAGATCAGATCAGTCGCTCAGTCGTGTCTGACTCTTTGCGACCCCATGAACCGCAGCACGCCAGGCCTCCCTGTCCATCACCAACTCCCGGAGGTCACTCAGACTCACATCCATCGAGTCAGTGATGCCATCCAGCCATCTCATCCTCTGTCGTCCCCTTCTCCTCCTGCCCCCAATCCCTCCCAGCATCAGAGTCTTCTCCAATGAGTCAACTCTTCGCATGAGGTGGCCAAAATACTGGAGTTTCAGCTTCAGCATCATTCCTTCCAAAGAAATTCCAGGATTGATCCCTTCAGAATGGACTGGTTGGATCTCCTTGCAGTCCAAGGCACTCTCAAGAGTCTTCTCCAACACCACAGTTCAAAAGCATCAATTCTTTGGCGCTCAGCCTTCTTCACAGTCCAGCTCTCACATCCATACATGACCACAGGAAAGACCATAGCCTTGACCAGATGAACCTTTGCTGGCAAAGTAATGTCTCTGCTTTTGAATATGCTATCTAGGTTGGTCATAATTTTCCTTCCAAGGAGTAAGCATTTTTTAATTTCATGGCTGCAGTCACCATCTGCAGTGATTTTGGAGCCCAGAAAAATAAATTCTGACACTGTTTCCACTGTTTCTCCATCTATTTCCCATGTAGTGATGGGACCAGATGCCATGATCTTCGTTTTCTGAATGTTGAGCTTTAAGCCAACCTTTTCACTCTCCACTTTCACTTTCATCAAGAGGCTTTTTAGCCCCTCTTCACTTTCTGCCATAAGGGTGGTGTCATCTGCATATCTGAGGTTATTGATATTTCTCCCAGCAATCTTGATTCCAACTTGTGTTTCTTCTAGTCCAGCATTTCTCATGATGTACTCTGCATATAAGTTAAATAAACATGGTGACAATATACAGCCTTGACATACTCCCTTTCCTATTTGGAACCAGTCTGTTGTTCCATGACCAGTTCTAACTGTTGCTTCCTGACCTGCATACAGATTTCTCAAGAGGCAGATCAGGTGGTCTGCCTCTTGAGCCAATTTTTTAATTTATCAATCCTATTTTGAGAAATTTATTATATGGAAAAATATGGTACATAGTAAGTACATAAACATATGTTGATTGCAGTGTTGCACTTAAAAATAAAACTATCATTCATTGGAGCATTTATAAGTTATAAGAGTTATAAGTTATAACTTATAAGAGTTATAACTTATAACTTATAAGAGTTATAAGTTATGAGTTATACAATGAAACATCATACAGCCCTTTAGTAGAATAAAATAGTTCTCTTTGTGTTAATATGGAGAGGTATTCAAAAGATATTCTCAATGGAAAAATCAACATGTCTGTGTTTTTATACACAGTTCCATATTGGGAAGGAAAAAAAGAGTGTATATATAAGTGTAAAATATTAATGTAGAATAAATGTGAGGAAGATTAAGAACAAGTGTACTTACTGGAAGGAGGAATGACAATTTGTGATAGCCTAGAACACAACTGAGCAATTGAGTGTGCGCGCACACACACACACACACACACACACAGAAACAGAATATAGATTCTAGATAATTTCCCAGGAATCTAGGGCTTTTGTATTATTATAGGTGGGTGTTGCAGAGGCTTTGATTTTAATTACCTTTTAAAATGTTAGTCATAGTTTATCAGCATATTTTCTATTACTACCAGAGCTATTTTATATTACTCTTCTTATAATTTGTCCACCTAAATATAACTTGTAGTGAAGAAAATATAGTTAAGAGAATACATTTCAAAATTGAAATATAAGCATATTTTTGTTTTAAAAACTAAAAATAATACAAATTTCAGTTCAATAACCTTTACAATAATTTCTTGTTGTCTTTGAACATGAATAAGTTTCCATTAAAAAAATCTGCATTGTGTTTTAATAAATGAGTTTTGTGGTTCATTTAATTGTAAGCCTAAAGCTAAGTTGTGTATTTATCTTCATGATATATAAAAATGGTGTTATCAAACTTCTCACTCACTGAATTGATGACATGCACTCATGCATGCCTACTGGAAAAACACTAACCAAAATAAATGAAATATGGAGTTATTTTAGGATAGTGTATGCAGGACACTTTTGAGATTGTACCACTTCATCCAATAATTGTTTCTGTAACTATAGAGATTAATCATTTTTACCCAACTAATTTAAAAAAGATCTCAGTTTATTTTTCATTCTGCATAAAGTAAGATTGTATTGCTTTGCGTTTAGTAAGTACTCATAGGTCTTCCCTGGTGGCTCAGTTGGTAAAAAGTCTGTCTGCAATGTGGAAGACGGGGTTCAACCCCCAGGTTGGGAAAATCCCCGGGAGAAGGAAATGGCAACCCACTCCAGTATTCTTGCCTGGAGGATTCCAGGGACAGAGGAGCCTGGTGGGGCTCCATGGGGTCGCAAAGAGTCGGACACTACTGGATGACTAACACTTTCTTTTCACTTTCAAGTACTCATGAGGTACATGGCTTTCATAGTTTAGGTCCCTGTTCATAGTTCTTTTATAATCCAACCAGAAGATAGATGACTGGGACAAGCATAGTATAAAGGTTCTCTACCTTTCTTTCCCTCTCTAGCAGATAAAAGAGTTCCTTGGGACAAAATCAGTCACAAAGCTTGCAGGAATTTGGTTGCTGTGGAATTGACAGCTATTCACATCTTTTGGCTTTGGGATTCTCCCGACTGTTCTCTCTGATCTCTGTATTGGCCCTCAAATCTCCTACATTTTAATCTTCCCAGCTTAATGTTTTGGATTGCAGGGGGGGCATTGAGTCGGAATGTTTGCTGGGGGCCTGTGTTGTTCCCCAATATAGTCTAAGTCCCATCACCTGGAAGAGGACTGCCACATATGATTGTGCAGTTTGAACAAGTGGGTATAACTGAGGGATCTATAGGTGGCCAAAATCCTGCCTGTGATTCCTGTGTAGGCTGTGTCCCTTGAAAAAGGGGGTGCTCATTGTACAACAGCATTGTTCAAGTGTCAGTCTGAGACCAGTGGGGTTGCTAGTTTTTAATTTGTACAAAGGCACTGTATGGCTTAGCACTGATCTTGACTTGGAAGAATTTTAATTTTGATCCACATCTTAATGATATTTACATTGAGATAGTGATTATGTATTTCAATCATAGGTCCACGGGTCCAAATTTTAAAAGTTCGAATTTAGTTCTCATCTATGAATTTTTCAAGGACAAGGACCTTCTCTTCCTTGTTTCTGAATTCCCAGTGTCCTGGATATTGACTAGCATATTCAACAATAAGTAGTTTATAAGTGAAAGGGTAAATGAAGAAATGATTGATTCACTCAGCTCCAAATATTACATGTATGGCTGGATATTTAGGTGCTAAAGAGTGGCACCCCTATAGGATAGTAGCCTGGATTGTTGTGAGTGATTGATAAATGTTTTGCTTTATTTTCTGATGTATAAAGGAAAAGCTAAAAGAGTTTACTCTAGAAGTGCCGTTAGTTGTTCCAATTATGTAAAGATATGACTCTGTGTATATTTGATCCATATACTAAGACTTTAGTCCAGAGGTAGCTGAAAATCTGTGATGGAGTCTATTAGAAATGAAGGAATCCTAGAGGGAGCACAGCATTTCCTGTGGGACACTAAAGATTTGACATCCTGAAGAGCCAGCTTTTTAAGATCCCAGTACATTAACTAGTGTTACGGACCGAATTGTTTTCCCTGCAAATCCATATGTTTAAGTCCTAACCCCTAATGTGACTATAGTTGGAGATAGGTTCTTTCACGAGATAATTAGGTTAAACAAGATCATAAGAATGAAGCCCTAATCTGATAGAGGTGGTGTTCTTGTAAGAAGAGGAAGAGACACTGGGATTGAGCTGCAAAGAGAAAAAGCCACATGAGGACCTAGGGAGAAGATGATCGTCTGTAAGCCAAGGAGGGAGTTCTCACTAGAAACCAACCCTGCTGTCACTTTGATATTAGAGTTTTAGCCTCTAAAAAATAGGCTTCCCTGGTGACTCAGTTGGTAAAGAATCTGCCTGCAATGAAGGAGACCCAGGTTCAGTCCCTAGGTGGGGAAGATCCCCTGGAGAAGGAAACGGCAACCCACTCCATTTTGCCCGGAAAATCACATGGACAGAGGAGCCTGGTGGGCTACAGTCCATGGAATCACAGAGTCGAACATGACTTAGCAACTAAACCACCACCACCACTATAAGAAAATATATTTTTGTTGTTTAAGCCACCCAGTCTTTGGTATTTTGTTGTGGCAGCCCTAGCAGCCTAATACAGACTAATTTAAAGCTGATGATTCAAATAGCAGTTAAAAGAGCTATTTTTATGATTGGAATTAGACATTTATGGGTTTTTTGGTAATCAGATTTTTATTTTTTGGCATATGGAATAAACTTAAAATTTTAAGGTGAAGCTTACTTTTTAGCACTCATTATTTCCTTTTGACATTGTTTGATTTGCAAATCTTAGCAATTTGATGCAAATAAATTCATACATGGGCATAATCATTCTAAATGAAAAGCTGTTTCATTATTTTTCACATTATGTGCACTCCTCAATATACTATGTGTGTGTGTAAATACACTTGTGAACAATTCTTCCATGAACTTGTCTTATCATTTATGAATAACCTCTAAACAGTACCTTCTACTTCTTTTAATGAAAGCAGTTAGGGAAATAAAGTTACCTCTACATTTTTAAAAGTATCTAATTCTCAGTATTCTCAGCACGTGTCTTACATGATTGCTAGAAAGATTTTAAAACGGCCTTCTTAAAAATGATGAATCATTGTAACATTGTAAACCTTGAGAAGACGATTGTTCTAAGAGGTGTGATTTTTGCAGATATCCATAATCATTAGACTCTGTCTCTTGTCACATCCAACAGCTTCAGTTTAGGGCCAACCACAGGCAAGAGCCAGGTCAGGGAGACAGATGTGAAGTGATTTTGTCCTCCAAGTATGACATCCCCTGTAAAACCAATTGGCCTGACTCCTTACTACTTAAAAAAAGTAGTATCTACTGTGATTCTAATGGTCTGGTACCATTACTTGTTTCAGGAAAGAGAGCTAAAAGTGTAACAGCCTGATATAGAATATATAGGAAAAGATCCCTTAGAAAGCTGTGAGGGTCAAAAGTGGTAACTCATTGAAATTTTAATATTTGATGATGCTTATATAAAAAATGGTATAAGTGATTTACAGCACGACTTGAAATAAAATTTTTTACTTTGAGGAGAAGATGAGTTGAATGACTGTTGTATGAGTGATGGATATGGATGTTATATATATATATATTTGATTGACACTATAATTTTTCCATTTTTTATTTAAAAAATTAGAGGTAATGATATATCTGGGATGAATCAAGTTTTTCAAGTCTTTTACATTTTTGTCTGTTTTTATCTACAATTTAATCCCTTTCTACTGAATCAAAAGAATATTCTTGCCTAACTGAAATGAAAGTTATTCTTCATCAGATTTGGTTTACTAATACTTTACCAGAAGATTTCATAAATTTCCTTTCCAAACAGTATAATTCAATATTTAACCATTATTCAGTAAGTATAAATTACTTGTGAAGATTATTATAAATAGTGCAAAAAGTTCAAGTTGTTTTCTTACAATGTTAAAAATGGCCCAACTTGAAAGATATAACTTACTCCATATGAAAGAATACATTATATTTAAGTGTGCTTATTGGAATCTTTAGTGCAGGAGGTGCAGATAACTGAATTGGTCATACTGATATAGAATATTTGAATCAATGCTCACAGACAATGGCTGCTGATTAAGCAAAATGGAAGTTTAGAGGATGTATTTCCAAGAAACTTTCAACACAATATGTGAAACACAACTTTCACCCCAGATGATCCCTAGCTCCTGTTATCCACACTTTTCTATAAAACCCTTCACTTGAGTGTGAGCTGGAGTACTTACTGCCTTGCTAATGAAACGAATATGGTAAGCAATATGGGATGTGACTTTCAAAGCTGGATGGAAAAAAGACTATGAATTTTAGTTTGGTTGTTCTCTCCTGTCTGCTCTTTCTTGGATCATTTACTCTATGTGGAAACAAATTGCTATGTTGTGAGGCAGACCTGCGGGAAGGGACAAGTGCTTGAATGTAGGTGGTCCAGGGCCTGCCAATCCCCACCTGATGCACCTTGGAAGGCCATCCTCTCTCAATCTAGTCTTGTGATAAGAGCTTGACCCCAGGCAGCAGCTCGACTGTAATTTCATAAAGACTCTGAGCCACAGGCACCAAGCTGTGTTGCACCTGGAGTTGATCCACAGGAACTGGAAGGTAATAAATGTTCGTTGTTTTTAGCCACTAATTTTGTTACACAGAAATAGATAACCAGTACACCATGTTTATTAATTCATTAACTAATATTAGGTTATTAAGCCATCTGTCACCTTCCTATTTTAGTTGATATAATTTCAAATGCTGTCTTATTAAAGACAGCTTGAGTTGAATAATGCAGATATTTGGCATAGCATTTGAATTGATTTATATTACATGTTGCTGATATTTTTAGGAGAACTTATGTTTATAAGGGAAAACCTTATATTTACTAGAGTGTATTTGATTCCTAAATTTCAGAAATGCTTACATCCAGGGAAGGCAAGGTGAAAAATTTAAAAATGGAAATTGTAAAATGATAAGATTAAATCCATTTGCTTTAAAAGAATATTTGTCTTTTGATCTATCAGATCACCTTTTAAAGTCTTTATCTAAAATTAATTTTGTATTGCTATTTTTAACATAGTTTTGAAAATGTTTATATCCAGAATATGATTTTTCTGGACCTCCCTCATAACTTGTTTCAGTGGATCTATGCCTACTGCTTCTAAGGATAAATAAATACAAAATAATAGAAATCTATTTCCAAGTACATTCTAGTAAGGGCCTAGGTTACAGAATAATGATTATTTTACATGGGAATACACTGTCTTCTAACAAATTATAGAGTACATAAAATATTCATAGTATTTTTGAATGTATATCAGTATAACAAAAGATATCAACTGATTATGATAGTTTTCATAGATGATCTCAAAGTACTTTTTCAGAGTCAAATTCCTATTTCTGATGTTCCTAAATAGGGCAGAGGCTATTATCTTTATGAAAAATACACCTGAATTTTAAGCTTCTGTCAATAAAACAAAGAGGAGTAGAGTGAGAAGGATCCAGTGACATGCACACATGCTTGACACCTCTCAACTTGCAGAGAGAATCCAAACCTTAAATCATAATGATAGTTTAGCTGGATCCAACAGTCATCCTACTCCTAACAGATAATTACTGTGTTTTTCCAGTGGCTGCCAGTTCCCTCTGGTTAGGTCTTCATTTCTAAAAGTGAAGCAAATGCATAATTTCACTGAAATAGGAGTCAAAATATAAATCCAGGAATTTAGACAAAACCTTTGACCGTGGAATGCAGGTCTATTAGGAATAAAGAGTAGACAAAGCAAATGTGCTTGGCTTTTCTGATTAAAGTCCACCCTGAATTATCAATTATGTAGGCTGGTCTGGCAGCCAGTATTCTAGCAGCTGTCCATGGTTGTCTGGAAACTGGCTCAGCTGCTGCCTCTGCTTGCTCGCATGCACACTAAGTCACTTCAGTTGTATCCTACTCTTTGCATTCCTATGAACTGCCAGACTCCTCATCCATGGGATTCCTCAGGCAAGAATACCGGAGTGGGTTGCCATTCCCTTCTCCATGGGATCTTCACAACCTTGGGATCAAACCCAGGTCTCCCACATTGTAGGCAGATTCTTTACCATCTGAGCCACCAGGGAAGTCCATGCTGCTTCTGCTTGGTGACTGTCATAAAGTGACCTTTGCTGCAAAGTATACATTAAGAAGTCTGTCACTTGCTTTCCCCCCTCCTTACTTTGTAGTGTGTTGATATTAGGCGAAATCTCATACCCCCAGTCCAGTGTAATCCTAGGCTTTTTAGCTTGCAACAAAGCACTGAAATGTCACACTTAATGAGAAAGAAAGCATCATGCAGAGTGTGAGCATTTTCACTCCTTTGGAAAAACATCTTCCTAACTAGGATAATCAGGTTTTTCTGTGACACCTGTTATACTACAGGAGCATGGGAAGAATCTGAAATGAATTCTTCTTCTTCTCTCTCAGTGCACTAAATGATCTGTTGGAGGAATCTGTCTTGAAGAAACAGCTAAATAAGTCATAAATCTCTTGATATAACATGAAACAAAATGTAACAGTGATAATACACTGTATTAAATCATTGCTTTCTCTGAGAGCTATTAGCAGCCATCTGCTCTATTATCTCAGTGATGTGACAAAGAACAGTGAGATATGTGAAGCCATAGATATGAGAGGTGCTGTGGCAGAGCTTTGGCACTTGCTGCTTCAACAGCATTGTCTAAAATCTGTCATAATCGGTCATTTTACTAAGATGCAAACTTGAATTGTGTGCATGGTTTGTTAGGATGAGGTGCAGAATGTGTCACCTAGCTTTCTCAGGAGCTTTGTCTAGTTTTGATACCTGCAATTCAAGAAAATTTCACTGGTCCTTATTAGAATTCAGTATTGCTTTGAAGTGCTCAAGTATTTGATAATTTAGGGAAAGTGCAAAGTTATTCAGATTAATTTTATAAGAATAGAGGTCTGCTAGCAAGCATCACTGACTCAATGGACCTCAATTTGGCAAACTCCAGAAGACAGTGGACAACACAGAAGCCTGGCATGTTGCAGTTGCAAAGAGGTGGACACAGCTTAGTAACTGAACAACAACAACTAGCAAGTAGAGTTAAGGCTGCTAGAGATCTTCTGAGATCAATGGAACCATTTTCTGGGATTGGACATGTTGTTTGTTGTTCAATCACTAAGTTGTGTCTGACTTTTTGCAACCCCATGGGCTGCAGCACACCAGGCTTCCCTATCCCCTACTATCTCCTGGAGTTTACTCAAATTCATGTCCATTGAGTCAGTGATGCTACCTAACCATCTCATCCTCTGTTGCTCCCTCCTCCTTTTGCCTTCGATATTTCCCATCATCAGGGCCTTTTCCAATAAGTCAGCTCTTCACATCAGGTGGTCAAAGTATTGGAGCTTCAGCTTAAGCACCAGTACTTCCATTGAATATTCAGGGTTGATTTCCTTTAGGATTGACTGGTTTGATCTCCTTGCTGTCCAAGTGACTCCCAAAAGTCTTCTTCAAAACCACAGTTTGAAAGAATCAATTCTTCAGCGCTCAGCTTTCTTTATGGTCCAACTCACATCTGTGCATGATTACTAGAAAAACTTTGACTATAAGGATATTTGTTGGGAAAGTGATGTCTAATTTATGTAAAATTCTAGGAAGAGATTAGGCCATTGTGAGTGGTTTAGTTCATTCTTTCCAATTAGAGAACTGCACATAAACTGGCCAAAGACAAGGCTGCTTTCTTGATTGAAGATCCATAAGGAGTGAACTTTCATAACTCTCTGGATACCTTATTATTTGTGTGTTGCTATCCAGAAGGAAGAAAGCAGCCAGAGAGTTTTGGTGGTCATAGTTTTAAGTTTATAGAAAATGTAAAATTTTATGGTCTTGCCTTGTATGCTTCAGGGTCTACTTAGACAAGCACATTTTCTGGCACTAACAGGGCCCTTGAAAAATCATGGTATATTGCTGTTCAGTTTTCTGCAGATATTCAGTGGAAACAATTTTTCTCTCAAACATTTTCA
Organism: Tragelaphus eurycerus; assembly: GCA_935064755.1. Lineage (NCBI taxonomy): Eukaryota > Metazoa > Chordata > Mammalia > Artiodactyla > Bovidae > Tragelaphus > Tragelaphus eurycerus. Next base: position 2,886,409 of record CAKXYN010000080.1, read on the forward strand.
AAACATATTCTTCAAACTAACTTTTGGTGGTTTCCTGGGAGGTAATAACAGCAGCAATTTGCAAAAACTACACCATAACTTTTAAAGAGATAATGCTTTCAGCAGATGCTTTGTAAATCAAAGATAAGCAAAAGACTATTTTGAGAATATCACCATTGCACTGTTGGGTGATAATCCAAGAAAATATTGACATCCTTGATAGAAACTTACAGTCAACGTTTTTTATTTTAGATATCTAGAATTCAAATAGAGTAACAAATGAACAATAAAAAGGGAAAGATAATATTGGGTTGGCCAAAAAGTTCATTTGGTTTTTTACATGCTATCTTATGGAAAAACCTGAACAAACTTTTTGGCTAACCTCAATAGTTAAATTATGCTTAGCAGTGACAATAAAGTTTTGAGGAATATGTATGATATTGGCAGATACCAAGTGAAGCAAATAGGACTCTGTATCTTGGTCAACTTAATGGCCAATTTAATGCTGAATTTACTGTCTTGCTCTGAAAAGAGCAAAGAATAAAAAAAAAAAAAAAAAGTAATTTTCTGTCTGGTTCTCAAGTTTGTTAGCTAGGAAATTTCTGTGAATATTGATGGTACAATATTGTGTTACACATTTTTTCTCCATCAAACCTTGGTAATTATTTCTCCCTGGGACAATAAAAATGTCTATGTTAAAACGGGAAAAATCAGGACAACTGTAATGGCTTTTGTTCCGTACTAAGGCACACTGAGCAGAATTGTAGTATCACTTAATGGTTGTAAGTGATGAGTGTTAAGAGTTTCCTAACTCAGCCATTCTTTGAAAGTTCCAAAGAAACTTTATGGGAGTTGTAACATTCCCAGAAAGCACAGGATATGTCTGTTTGCTTATCTCAGTGAAGTCCATACTCCTAATTCGTGTCTGATGCTACAATATGCCTGCTCCCCGGAGCTCATGGGCCCCTGAAAGCAAAGAATAAGTCTTGTTTTGTTATTTCCCATTAATGGTCCTTTGAGAGGTATATCATCTCTGTTTCTGTGGATCTTCTTTCTCTGTGACAACTCAGTTATGGTAAGTACCCATAGGATCAGCCAAAAGCAGAAACATAAATCAAATTGCCATGAGTCCAATTCAAAATCATAAATCAGTTTGACAAAAGTTGAATTTTAAAATGTATGAGCTATCCAAGATTGACTGTGATCTTTTGAAGCTGTTTCAATAGAAATATTTGGTCATGGTAAATCATTTTGGGAAGATTTTAGAAAAGGTTGACATATAGGCCAAAAACATGCCTCAGCCTCTAAAAAACTTGGCTATCATTAAAATAACTCCTCCATACCAGTTTTCCTTTTAAAATTGATCATGGAAGTGGTTACAGTGACTTACTCTTACATTTGACCTCACTCAGATATATATTTAGTATATTTGACATTTTCAATGAAAAATCCTATTGTTCACCTTATTTTAAAAGTTTCTGTTTACCTTGTAATGTATCCTTAATTTGCAGATGTGGCTTAGGTGGTAAAGTGCCTGTCTACAATGTGGGAGACCTGGGTTCGATCCCTGGGTCAGGAAGATCCCCTGGAGATGGAAATGGCAATCCACTCCAGTACTATTGCCTGGAAATCCCATGGACAGAGGAGCCTGGTAGGCTACCGTCCATGGGGTCACAAAGAGTCAGACACGACTGAGTGACTTCACCCTTATTTTATCATGTCATAGTTTCATCCTCATATGTATAATTATTGTCCAGGCAGAGAAAATAACCTTTCAAATTTGAGGTTCTAATATTTCAAATATTTCTATGCTCCCTGAATAAATCATTCTGTGCCAGCAGAATCTCTCCGATGACTGAAGCCATGTTCTCATATTAGAGGATATAATTTTAGACTGCTAGCAAAATACAGTTCTGAGAGCTTTGTCGTCCTATAAATTGTTCCATGTTGTGCTAACATTGTGATTATAGCTCTTTAAGTCATTTACTAGAAGCCCATGATGTATCTGGGTTTAGTAGAATGTTGTTTATTGTTTGGAGGATTAGTGATACATGACTTCACTTACAGTTTTAATCTCACTGTTTACTACTAAACTGAGGAAATCCAGTTTTTATCCCTTATATGCTATATACCTCAACATACATATAGAGTACAGTAGCAGAATTCTATGGAATTTTTTTTTTGGTACTTATACTTCTTCAAAATTATAGAAGATGTGAAGATGGATGAAGAGGCAGTTCTTGTAGGAAAATATTTACATGCATTTTAAGAAGATGGAGGTCTTCTCATGCTGGCTGCTGACGTTGGTCTTTTCTTATAAATCCATTTTCCAGGGGCTGATTTGTCTGGATGAAGATGATCATGAACAATGTTTCCCCTATCTGCTCTTCTTCTCCTTCTCACCCATCTCCTTCTCCTCCTTCTTTTCTTTGCCCTGTCCCTTCTCCTCCCTTTCTTCTTTTTCCTCTTCTTCTTTCTTTTCAAGGTGAATGTTATGTTAGTTAAGAAGCATATAATGGTAAAATGAAGAAGACTGAGGCAAATGTTAGGCAACTCAGGCCCATGATGGCTCTGAAACTTTGGACAAATGATTTAACTCCTCTCAGGTCCAGTTTTCTCATTAGGATGATAAATGAACTATTGAATGCTAATCCTTCATGAATCTATGAATTTATTTTGTGAGCTAGAAAGCACCAGGTTTCACCATTTCTCTCCACTTGCGGCTATGGTTTCTCTAGAATTTGCTTCTATTCTCATCTCCATTTCCTTGTTTTTGCTTCTGTTCAGTTGCTAAGTCCTGTCCAACTCTTTTTGATCCCATGGACTACAGCACACTAGGTTTCCCTGTCCTTCACCATCTACCAAAGTTTGCTCAAACTAATGTCCATCGAGTCAGTGATGCCATCCAACCATCTTATCCTGTCACCCCTTTCTCTTTTTGCCTTCAGTCTTTCCCAGAATCAGGGTCTTTCACAATGAGTCGGCTCTTTGCATTGCCTCAGTTCAGTGAGCCACTCAGACACTGCAGTAGACAGTGTTGGAGTCCCACTCCCATTCCCTCTGCCCAACCGACATGCACCTGCAGGGAGAATGTCCATGGCTTTCTGACTCTGTGCTTGGGGCATTCTTTGATCCTGGGGGTATGCTGTGGCCCCTGACCAGTAGTTCTGGGGAGTTACCTGCCCCATGGCAATCCTGAACCAGGGAAGGATAGGAGTTGGAGAAACTACCTCAGCTTTCTTACCCAGCAGGAGACAACTCTAGGGGAGTGATCTATCTCTCAGAGGTCCCCAGTAGAAATACGTTCCAGTTTTCCACAGGGCAACATGACCCTTATTAGCCTTCTCCTTTCCCTGTCTCACATCCCCATGAGCTTCCTGCAGTAACTTCCAAAACAAACTCCTTGAATTCAAAGGCTTAGCTCAGTCTTTGTGTCTGGGGAAAATGCTTATTTGTCTACTGTCTGCTCCTTCCTGCTTCTGAGACTGCACTGCTTGTTTGCAGTTTTAAGTCATCATATTCTTCTATCAGTCAGAACTCACTCCCTCTACCCCAAATTTGTAGTCAGCATCTCTTCAAGAGTCACTACTGCAGCCCAGGCTCTTCTCTCCTCTGGGATTGCCCTGCCCTTCTGGAGAAATGCCCTTCCGTTTTTCTCTCTCCCACAAACCAAGAAACAATTTACTTAACCAACTCTTGCTTCTCATCCTTGTTAAACATTCCTTCTTTAGGGAAGTCTTCCTACACACTTTAAAGAGGATGATGCCTCCTCACCTCAGTGGCTCCCATTGCCTCCTGAGTTTCTATTCTATTATGATATGAATGACATTTTTTTTCCTTTTTTAATTTTTATCTTTTATAATTGAGATTTTAATGGTTGTTTTGAGGATCACTATATAGACATTTCAGTTTGTACACAATTTTTCATATACATATGTACCAAAAATCTAAAAAATCATGTAGTTGTGATTCTTTTTTGCTTTGTTTTGTTTTTTAGTGGCTTTTTTTTTTTTTTTTTTTCACTTTACAATATTGTATTGGTTTTGCTATACATCAACATGAATCTGCCATGGGTGTACATGTGTTCCCCATCCTGAACCCCCCTCCCATATCTCTCCCCCTATCGTCCCTCTGGGTTATCCCAGTGCACCAGCCCCGAGCATCCTGTATCCTGCATCGAGCCTGGACTGGTGATTCATTTCTTATATGATATTATACATGTTACAATGCCAGTCTCCCAAATCATCCCATCTTCTTTCTCTCCCACAGAGTCCAAAAGACTGTTCTATACATCTGTGTCTTTTTTGCTGTCTCACATACAGGGTTATCGTTACCATCTTTCTAAATTCCATATATATGCATTAGTATACTGTATTGGTGTTTTTCTTTCTGGCTTACTTCACTCTGTATAATAGGCTCCAGTTTCATTCACCTCATTAGAACTTATTCAAATGTATTCTTTTTAATGGCTGAGTAATACTCCATTGTGTATAAGTACCACAGCGTTCTTATCCATTCATCTGCTGATGGACATCTAGGTTGCTTCCATGTCCTGGCTATTATAAACAGTGCTGCGATGAACATTGGGGTACACGTGTCTCATTCAATTCTGGTTTCCTTGGTGTGTATGCTCAGCAGTGGGATTGCTGGATCATGCTAAGTCATTTCAGTTGTGTTCGCCTCTGTGTGACCCCATAGACAGCGGCCCACCAGGCTCCCCCGTCCCTGGGATTCTCCAGGCAAGAACACTGGAGTAGGTTGCCATTTCCTTCTCCAATGCATGAAAGTGAAAAGAAAAAGTGAAGTCGCTCGGTCATGTCCGACTCTAAGCGACCCCATGGACTGTAGCCTACCAGGCTCCCCCGTCCGTGGGATTTTCCAGGCAAGAGTACTGGAGTGGGGTGCCATTGCCTTCTCCGTGCTGGATCATAAGGCAGTTCTATTTCCAGTTTTTTAAGGAATCTCCACACTGTTCTCCATAGTGGCTGTACTAGTTTGCATTCTCACCAACAGTGTAAGAGGGTCCCCTTTTCTCCACACCCTCTCCAGCATTTATTGCTTGTAGACTTTTGGATTGCATCCATTCTGACTGGCATGAAATGGTACCTCATAGTGGTTTTGATTTGCATTTCTCTGATAATGAGTGATGTTGTGCATCTTTTCATGTGTTTGTTAGCCATCTGTATGTCTTATTTGGAGAAATGTCTATTTAGTTCTTTGGCCCATTTTTTGATTGGGTCATTTATTTTTCTGGAATTGAGCTGCAGGAGTTGCTTGTATATTTTTGAGATTAGTTGTTTGTCAGTTGCTTCATTTGCTATTATTTTTTGTGAGATTAGTTGTTTGTCAATTGCTTCATTTGCTATTATTTTCTCCCATTCTGAAGGCTGTCTTTTCACCTTGCTTATAGTTTCTGATCTGATCTAATCTGATAGTTTCCTTTGTTGTACAGAAGCTTTTAATTTTAATTGGGTCCCATTTGTTTATTTTTGCTTCTATTTCCAATATTTTGGGAGATGGGTCATAGAGCATCCTGCTGTGATGTATGTTGGAGAGTGTTTTGCCTATCTCCTCTAAGAGTTTTATAGTTTCTGGTCTTACGTTTAGATCTTTAACCCACTTTGTTTATTTTTGTGTATGGTGTTAGAAAGTATTCTAGTTTCATTCTTTTACAAGTGGTTGACCGTTTTCCCAGCACCACTTACATTTGTAATTACTTAATGATTTTTTATTCCTAATGGCATGTTATACACTGCATGTTGTTTCTGTTCAACTGAATCCTGCAGTTTCAGGATTTAGTACATTTCCCAGCCTCTAACAGACACTAAGGATACAATTATTGAAGAGTATGTAACTGAACCTAGAAATTGCTTAGCTCAAATCTTCATTTTCTAGACTAGAAGATCAGAGCCCCAAAGATAAAAATTAAGGCAGAGAGTGGAACTAGAATTCAGAAACCCTAACTCTCAGTCCAGGGGTTATGTTAGCATATGCAGTGCTTGTATGTGTGCTCAGTTGCGTCCAACTCTTTGTGACCCCATGGACTGTAGCCCACCAGGCTCCTCTGTATATGGACTACTCCAGGCAAGAATACTGGAGTGAGTTGTTGTGCCCTCCTCCAGGGGATTGTTCTGATCCAGAGATCGAACCCACGTCTCATGTCTCCTGCTCTGGCAGGCAAGTTCTTTATCACTGGCGCCACCTGGGAAGCCCCGTATGTAGAGTAGTCCCTCCCATCTGTGGGATATGTTCCAAGACCCCCAGTTGGTGCCTAAAACTATGGATGGTCCTGAATCCTATATTTACTATGTTTTTTCCTATACATATATACTGATGATAAAGTTTAATTTATAAATTAAGCAGAGTAAAAGAATATCTGAATTGCCAGCATCACTAGTCTTGTATTCAGGGGCCATTATTAAGTAAAATAGAGTCACTTGAACACAAGCACTCCGATAACCTAGATGGCTATTTAGGGAGTGGGCAGGATGCACTGGACAAAGGATGATTTGTGCCTGAGCAGGAGAAAATGGGACAGAGTGAGAGTCCATCATGCTACAGAGAAAATTCCTGGCAATTTAAAACTTATAAGTTATTTATTTCTGGAATTTTCCATTTAATATTTTTGGAGCATGGTTGATTGGAGGTAACTGGAACCTTGGAAAATGAAACTGTGTGTTAAGAGGGGCAATTGTATGCTACACAATACTTTTTCCTTCCCATTCGACCTGTAACCGACAACCTTCATGTGCAGTGTTTTGTAAATGAAGTTTCATGAGATGATGGAGCAAGCGAGGGGGCTTGAAGACTCAGCTGCCTCCAGTTTCCCTTGCTGGTTTTCTTTGCTCCCTGACTCCCTCCCTCCTGGGCCCCGCCAACCTCCTTCTTCCTCACCCTGTGGCCCCACCCTGTGATCTCTGTCATCTTTCATCCCTGACAGGGGCCTGGCTGTAGGTGCAGGAAGGTCGAGGTGGGTGCTTGGCACTTGCAGTGTCTTAGAGCCAGAATGACATTAACTGTCCCCACCAATACTAGTGGCATCCGCCCTGTGGTGCATCTACTGGGTGCTGCGTCTGGCCACTTGACTGCCCTTCATCCAGGTGTGAGTGTCTCCCACCACAGAAGTTTAAAGACCCTTCAGGGTCCCCTGTCTGTTGTAGCAGGGGGAGTCAATGCACCAGTGAGGCATGGGAGGGAGTTGACTTGTCCAGATCTGCCTCCTCCAAGGCACAGCTCTGGGATCTCCTACAGGCCAGCACTTGTGTCCCACATCAATGGACAGCCCCATACCTGTGTCACCTGCTAGAGTTTACACTCTCCCCATAATCCTTGTGCCCCAGGACGCTCTCTAGGCTGGCCGTTACCCTGAAGTGGGCCAGGATCTTCTCTTTTTCCTTCTAGATTTTCTGAGTCTTGCTTGCATCTCTCGCTTCCATCAGTCTGAAAGGAGCCATATAACATGAACTGTGTAATTTTGGTGATTCTGCATATAAGTTTAATGCTTTGATATTTGCATTTGAAACTAGCATCACATAATAGAAACAGTAAACATCATGCTCTCATTTAAAATGTTAATTGCTCCTTTACTGAAAATGGCACAAAATAGCAAATTGTTGGGAGCTGGCTTGGATCAGCGCTCCACCCATGACAAAGTTCATGAGGAAGGAGGCTCGGCATATGCAAAGGCAGGATCTAGCCTCAGGAGCCGCACCCCCCCCCCCGCCCCCGCCCCCAGAAATTCTGGAGCATTGACCCCCAAAAACCAAAGTCTGCCTACTTTCTGCTTTGTGTTCTCACCTACACCTCTGACTTTATGGGGGGCTGTCCTCTACTGCCTCTCTCTGAAAAAAGAGTTAACTTACAGCTCCAGTTAATAATTCCTGGGTGTGACAGTGTTTCAACCTACAAACTCTCTTGGAAATCCTCTAGCCTGCCTGAATAGGTTTTTCCGGCCACATGTGATTGTTCAGAGCTTCCCAACTGTGAGAGGCATGAGATGTTCTAAACTGTCTAAGTACAGACTCCTTTGAGCAGTTGATTGGTTGATTAGAAATTGTATTGGTGAAGGGTTTTTCACTTATTAGGCCAATGTTTGCTGCTAAGTCTCTATGTCCCTTACCTACTGTGTCCTTGACAGTGTATTGATTGATATAATTGGTTTATAGAAATGTAAGTAGTAGCTTTAATATTTGTAACCTTGGACCCTTGAGTTAATTCTTTCTCTTGTTATAACCCACTACACCTTTGCCCTATAGAAATACAACTCCAATGCCTTTGGAGGGTGACACCTGACTAATCACCTTTAGAGAAAAATAAGTTTTCTGAAGAAAGGGTCTTAAAATGTTGACGGGCCTCCAGGCCAGAAGATGATGCAAATCACCTAAACTTTTGCATATGATAAGTTTGCAGGAAGAAAGCCTGGCCTACTGCATGACTCTACCCCTTCCCCCATTGTCCTCTATGCATAACTTAAGGTATAAAAACTACTTTGAAAAATAAAGTGTGGGGCTTTGTTCACCGAAGCTTGGTCTCCCGATGTCTTTCTTTCTCTTACCTTCTGGCTGAATTATTCAGCCTCCTCTCTCCACAAAATGTTCTCACTGAGTTATCCTTATTTCATCCGCTTTTCTTCACTGAATTTCCTCACTGAGCTATCTTTATTTTATTACTCTTTATATCTTTAATTAATGCCTAATTAATCGTTTCCTGACCCCCGCCAATGCCGTCTCCTCTTTGAATTCCCTGGATCCTCCGGGACTGGACCCTGGCAGCAAATAAAAAAGCAAAAGTTTAAATAATCTGTGAAAGAAAGCAAGCTTCTCATGTGCATTAAGAATACTTTTCCTCTGTCTTGTGAACAAGGGTCCCCACATTTTCAGTTGGCGTTGGGGCCTACATATTGCACAGCCACCCCTTCTATTGCCTAACAAGCCTGTCCCTGCACAATGAGGTGGTACACGTTTATCGCCTGGTTGGTCTCCACAAAGATCCTACGCGTTGCAATGATTGCCTTCTATAACAAAATCAGTTCAGTTCAGTTCAGTCACTCAGTTGTGTCTGACTCTTTGCGACCTTATGAATCACAGCACGCCAGGCCTCCAGTCTGTCACCAACTCCTGGAGTTCACTCAGACTCACGTCCATTGAGTCAGTGATGCCATCCAGCCATCTCATCTTCTGTTGTCCCCTTCTCCTCCTGCCCCCTAATCCCTCCCAGCATCAGAGTCTTTTCCAATGAGTCAACTCTTGGCATGAGGTGGCCAAAGTACTGGAGTTTCAGCTTTAGCATCATTCCTTCCAAAGAAATCCCAGGGCTGATCTCCTTCAGAATGGACTGGTTGGATCTCCTTGCAGTCCAAGGGACCCTCAAGAGTTTTCTCCAACACCACAGTTCAAAAGCACCAATTCTTCAGTGCTCAGCTTTCTTCACAGTCCAACTCTCACATCCATACATGACCACTGGAAAAACCATAGCCTTGACTAGGCGAACCTTTGTTGGCAAAGGGATGTCTCTGCTTTTGAATATGCTATCTAGGTTGGTCATAACTTTCCTTCCAAGGAGTAAGCGTCTTTTAATTTCATGGCTGCAGTCACCATAGGCAGTGATTTTGGAGCCCCCCAAAATAAAGTTTGACACTGTTTCCACTGTTTCCCCATCTATTTCCCGTGAAGTGATGGGACCAGATGCCATGATCTTCGTTTTCTGAATGTTCAGTTTTAAGCCAGTTTTTTCACTCTCTCTTTCACCTTCATCAAGAAGCTTTTTAGTTCCTCTTCACTTTCTGCCATAAGGGTGGTGTCATCTGCATATATGAGGTTATTGATATTTCTCTTGGCAATCTTGATTCCAGCTTGTGCTTCTTCCAGCTCAGCATTTCTCATGATTTACTCTGCATATAAGTTAAATAAGCAGGGTGACAATATACAGCCTTGACGTACTCCTTTTCCTATTTGGAAGCCAGTCTGTTGTTCCATGTCCAGTTCCAACTGTTGCTTCCTGACCTGCATACAGATTTCTAGAGGCAGGTCAGGTGGTCTGTATTCCCATCTCTTTCAGAGTCTTCCACAGTTTATTGTGATCTACACAGTCAAAGGCTTTGGCATAGTCAATAAAGCAGAAATAGATGTTTTTCTGGAACTCTCTTGCTTTTTCCATGATCCAGCGGATGTTGGCAATTTGGTCTCTGGTTTCTCTGTCTTTTCTAAAACCAGCTTGAACATCTGCAAGTTCACGGTTCACATATTGCTGAAGCCTGGCTTGGAGAATTTTGAGCATTACTTTACTAGCGTGTGAGATGAGTGCAATTGTGCGGTAGTTTGAGCATTCTTTGGCACTGCTTTTCTTTGGGACTGGAATGAAAACTGACCTTTTCCAGTCCTGTGGCCACTGCCAAGTTTTCCAAATTTGCTGGCATGTTGAGTTCAACACTTTCACAGCATCATCTTTCAGGATTTGGAATAGCTCCACTGGAATTCCATCACCTCCTCTAGCTTTGTTTGTAGTGATGCTTTCTAAGGCCCACTTGACTTCACATTCCAGGATGTCTGGCTCCAGGTGAATGATCACACCATCGTAATTATCTGGGTCATGAATATCTTTTTTGTACAGTTCTTCTGTGTATTCTTGCCACCTCTTCTTAATATCTTCTGCTTCTGTTAGGTCCATACCATTTCTGTCCTTTATTGAGCCCATCTTTGCATGAAATATTCCTTTAGTATTTCTGATTTTCTTGAAGAGATCCCTAGTCTTTCCCATTCTGTTGTTTTCCTCTATTTCTTTGCATTGATCGCTGAAGAAGGCTTTCTTATCTCTTCTTGCTATTCTTTGGAACTCTGCATTCAGATGCTTATATCTTTCCTTTTCTCCTTTGCTTTTCACTTCTTTTCTTTTCACAGCTATCTGTAAGGCCTCCCCAGACAGCCATTTTGCTTTTTTGCATTTCTTTCCATGGGGATGGTCTTGACCCCTTCTCCTGTACAATGTCACGAACCTCATTCCATAGTTCATCAGGCACTCTATCTATCAGATCTAGTCCCTTAAATCTATTTCTTACTTCCACTGTTTAATCATAAGGGATTTGATTTAGGTCATACCTGAATGGTCTAGTGATTTTCCCTACTTTCTTCAATTTAAGTCTGAATTTGGCAATAAGGAGTTCATGGTCTGAGCCACAGTCAGCTCCTGGTCTTGTTTTTGTTGACTGTATAGAGCTTCTCCATCTTTGGTTGCAAAGAATGTAATCAATCTGATTTTGGTGTTGACCATCTGGTGATGCCCATGTGTAGAGTCTTCTCTTGTGTTGTTGGAAGAGAGTGTTTGCTATGACCAGTGCATTTTCTTGGCAAAACTCTATTAGTCTTTGCCCTGCTTCATTCCGTGTTCCAAGGCCAAATTTGCCTGTTACTCCAGGTGTTTCTTGACTTCCTACTTTTGCATTCCAGTCCCCTATAATGAAAAGGACATTTTTGGGGGTGTTTGTTCTAAAAGGTCTTGTAAGTCTTCATAGAACCGTTCACCTTCAGCTTCTTCAGCATTACTGGTTGGGGCATAGACTTGGATTACTGTGATATTGAATGGTTTGCCTTGGAAACGAACAGAGATCATTCTGTTATTTTTGAGATTGCATCCAAGTACTGCATTTCGGACTCTTTTGTTGACCATGATGGCTACTCCATTTCTTCTGAGGGATTTCTGCCCACAGTAGTAGATATAATGGTATGTGGCATTATATATCTGTCAGCACATCTGACAGAATGTGATCCACTGGAGAAGGGAATGGCAAACCATTTCAGTATTCTTGCCTTGAGAGCCCCGTGAACAGTATGAAAAGGCAAAATGATAGGATACTGAAAGAGGAACTCCCTAGGTCAGTAGGTGCCCAATATGCTACTGGAGATCAGTGGAGAAATAACTCCAGAAAGAATGAAGGGATGGAACCAAAGCAAAAACAATACCCAGTTGTGGATGTGACTGGTTATGGAAGCAAAGTCTGATGCTGTAAGGAGCAATATTGCATAGGAACCTGGAATGTCAGATCCGTGAATCAAGGCAAATTGCAAGTGGTCAAACAAGAGATGACAAGAGTGAACTTCGACATTCTAGGAATCACTGAACTAAAATGGACTGAAATGGGTGAATTTAAGTCAGATGACCATTATATCTACTACTGTAACAAAATAGTTCAGGTTAAAAATGAAGCTCTGGTTGTTCTTTGCTGTAGAATACATTACCCTAAAGCCTAATGACTTAAAACAACAAAATTTATTTGACCCCTTATGGCTCTGAGAGCTGACTGCCTTTGATGTGGCTCTTCTCACTTATGGTCTGCACGTGTTGCAGTCAGACAGTACCTGGTGAAGGCTCCTCACTCACATTTCTGGAGATGAGGTTGGGTGTTGGCTGGGATGTTAGCTGGAGCTGTGTTCTAGAACAATTAAATATGGTTTCTGTATATGGGCCTGGATTCCTCAGAGCATGGTTGCTGAGATTCTTTAGAGAAAGAGAGAGAAGCAGAAACAGTATTGTCTTTTCTGAGCTGACCCATCCTGGGAGATCACACAGCATCACTTTCTCCTCATTCTATTTATTAGATGTATGGAGGCTGTGATTATTTGAACAGAGGCCCATATAATAATGTATGGTTCCTAGGACTCATCAGCAGGACTCGGCAACCTCTCCGCGAGGAAAAATTTTGTTACATGGTTGGTGCATAACCAATGGCAGGTTCTTTTGTCTTCAAAACTCATTTTCTGACGTTAAATATAAACCAGGGAACATCTTTACCTCTGGTTCTTCAAAGAACACTATTTCTAATATTTGACTTCAAGTGCTGGCTCTATCGGGGAAGGCAATGGCACCCCATCCCAGTACTTTTGCCTGGAAAATCCCATGGACGGAGGAGCCTGGTAGGCTCCAGTCCGTGGGGTCGCTAAGAGTCGGACACGACTGAGCGACTTCACTTTGACTTTTCACTTTCATGCATTGGAGAAGGAAATGGCAACCCACTCCAGTGTTCTTGCCTGGAGAATCCCAGGGACAGGGGAGCCTGGTGAGCTTCCGTCTATGGGGTCGCACAGAGTCGGACACGACTGAAGCGACTTAGCAGCAGCAGCTGGCTCTATACAAGGCTTCCCTGATGGTTTGGACCATAAAGAATCTGCCTGCAATGCAGGAGACCTGGGTTCGATCCCTGGGACAGGAAGATCCCTTGGAGAAGGGAATGGCAACCTACTCCAATATTCTTGCCTGGAAAATTCCATAGATAGGGGAATCTGGCAGGGTATGATCCATGGAGTTGTAAAGAGTCAGACACAACTGAGTGACTAACACTTTCACTTTCTGGCTCAATCTAACATCTAGCTGTTAGCCTTTACTCAAGTCATTTAAATTTTCTGAGCAGCTGTTTCTACCTAGTTTGTTGTACAAATTAATAATAAAATTTGTGCAAAATCACTTTGTAAACCATTTAGGATTTTGGTTTTAAATAAATTTTTATTATTTTCATAAACTCCGCGGCGTTGTATTATTTTTTTATTATTTGTTTTTTTGTTATCAATTATTTCTTTTTTTATATTTTTTATCTTCTCCCCCCCCCTCCCCTCCTCCTCCCTCCCTTTTTTTTTTTTTTTTTTTACAAAATTATTTTTTTTTTTTTTTTTTTTTTTTTTTTTTTCTTCCCCCCCCCCCCCCCCCCGCCACTGCCCCGGCCCACCCGCGAGCGCCGCACTGAGAGCTCCCGGCCTACCCGCGAGCGCCGCACTGAGAGCTCCCGGCCTACCCGCGAGCGCCGCACCGAGAGCTCCCGGCCCACCCGCGAGCGCCGCACTGAGAGCTCCCGGCCTACCCGCGAGCGCCGCACCGAGAGCCCCGGCCCACCCGCGAGCGCCGCACCGAGAGCTCCCGGCCTACCCGCGAGCGCCGCACCGAGAGCTCCCGGCCTACCCGCGAGCGCCGCACTGAGAGCCCCTCGCCGGCCGCGCGGCGCACTGAGAGCCCCTCGCCGGCCGCGCGGCGCACTGAGAGCACGCCCGAGAGGAGCTTCCCATCGACCGAGGAAGGACGGCGGTGAGGACTGGCGCACTAAGCACGGCCCAGAGGAGCTACCCCACGACCGAGGTCAGGAAGGGCGGCGGTGAGGAGAGACCCCTCATCAAAGGTAAGGTGCGATGGCTGTGCTTTGCTGGAGCAGCCGGGAAGAGATACCCCACGCCCAAGGTAAGAGAAACCCAAGTAAGACGGTAGGTCTTGCAAGAGGGCATCAGAGGGCAAATACACTGAAACCATACTCACAGAAAACTAGTCAATCTAATCACACAAGGACCACAGCCTTGTCTAACTCAGTGAAATTAAGCCATGCCCGTGGGGCAACCCAGGATGGGCGGGTCATGGTGGAGAGATCTGAAGGGTGTGGTCCGCTGGAGAAGGGAATGGCAAACCACTTAGTATCTTGCCTTGAGAACCCCATGAACAGTATGAAAAGGCAGAATGATAGGATACTGAAAGAGAAACTCCCCAGGTCAGTAGGGGCCCAATATGCTACTGGAGATCAGTGGAGAAATAACTCCAGAAAGAATGAAGGGATGGAACCAAAGCAGAAAGAATACCCAGCTGTAGATGTGTCTGGTGATAGAAGTAAAGTCCGATGCTGTAAAGAACAATATTGCATAGGAACCTGGAATGTCAGGTCCATGAATCAAGGCAAATTGGAAGTGGTCAAACAAGAGATGGCAAGAGTAAATGTTGACATTCTAGGAACATTCAGGTATGACCTAAATCAAATCCCTTATGATTATACAGTGGAAGTGAGAAATAGATTTAAGGGCCTAGATCTGATAGATAGAGTGCCTGATGAACTATGGAATGAGGTTCGTGACATTGTACAGGAGACAGGGATCAAAACCATCCCCATGGAAAAGAAATGCAAAAAAAGCAAAATGGCTGTCTGGGGAGGCCTTGCAAATAGCTGCAAAAAGAAGAGAAGTGAAAAGCAAAGGAGAAAAGGAAAGATATAAATATCTGAATGCAGAGTTCCAAAGAATAGCAAGAAGAGATAAGAAAGCCTTCTTCAGCGATCAATGCAAAGAAATAGAGGAAAACAACAGAATGGGAAAGACTAGGGATCTCTTCAAGAAAATCAGAGATACCAAAGGAACATTTCATGCAAAGATGGGCTCGATAAAGGACAGAAATGGTGTGGACCTAATGGAAGCAGAAGATATTAAGAAGAGGTGGCAAGAATACACAGAAGAACTGTACAAAAAAGAGCTTCACGACCCAGATAATCATGATGGTGTGATCACTCACCTAGAGCCAGACATCCTGGAATGTGAAGTCAAGTGGGCCTTAGAAAGCATCACTAGGAACAAAGCTAGTGGAGGTGATGGAATTCCAGTGGAGCTATTCCAAATCCTGAAAGATGATGCTGTGAAAGTGCTTCACTCAATATGCCAGCAAATTTGGAAAACTCAGCAGTGGCCACAAGATTGGAAAAGGTCAGTTTTCATCCCAATCCCAAAGAAAGGCAATGCCAAAGAGTGCTCAAACTACCGCACAATTGCACTCATCTCACACGCTAGTAAAGTAATGCTCAAAGTTCTCCAAGCCAGGCTTCAGCAATATGTGAACCGTGAACTTCCTGATGTTCAAGCTGGATTTAGAAAAGGCAGAGGAACCAGAGATCAAATTGCCAACATCTGCTGGATCATGGAAAAAGCAAGAGAGTTCCAGAAAAACATCTATTTCTGCTTTATTGACTATGCCAAAGCCTTTGACTGTGTGGATCACAATAAACTGTGGAAAATTCTGAGAGAGATGGGAATACCAGACCACCTGATCTGCCTCTTGAGAAATCTGTATGCAGGTCAGGAAGCAACAGTTAGAACTGGTCATGGAACAACAGACTGGTTCCAAATAGGAAAAGGAGTACGTCAAGGCTGTATATTGTCACCATGTTTATTTAACTTATATGCAGAGTACATCATGAGAAATGCTGGACTGGAGGAAGCACAAGCTGGAATCAAGATTACCGGGAGAAATATCAATAACCTCAGATATGCAGATGACACCACCCTTATGGCAGAAAGTGAAGAGGAACTAAAAAGCCTCTTGATGAAAGTGAAAGTGGAGAGTGAAAAGGTTGGCTTAAAGCTCAACATTCAGAAAACGAAGATCATGGCATCTGGTCCCATCACTACATGGGAAATAGATGGAGAAACAGTGGAAACAGTGTCAGACTTTATTTTTCTGGGCTCCAAAATCACTGCAGATGGTGACTGCAGCCATGAAATTAAAAGACGCTTACTCCTTGGAAGGAAGGTTATGACCAACCTAGATAGCATATTCAAAAGCAGAGACATCACTTTGCCAACAAAGGTTCGCCTAGTCAAGGCTATGGTCTTTCCTGTGGTCATGTATGGATGTGTGAGCTGGACTGTGAAGAAGGCTGAGCACCGAAGAATTGATGCTTTTGAACTGTGGTGTTGGAGAAGACTCTTGAGAGTCCCTTGGACTGCAAGAAGATCCAACCAGTCCATTCTGAAGGAGATCAGCCCTGGGATTTCTTTGGAGGGAATGATGCTCAGGCTGAAACTCCAGTATTTTGGCCACCTCATGCGAAGAGTTGACTCATTGGAGAAGACTCTGATGCTGGGAGGGATTGGGGGCAAGAGGAGAAGGGGACGACAGAGGATGAGATGGCTGGATGGCATCACTGACTCGATGAATGTGAGTCTGAGTGACCTCCGGGAGCTGGTGATGGACAGGGAGGCCTGGCGTGCTGCAGTTCATGGGGTTGCAAAGAGTCGGACACGACTGAGCGACTGATCTGATCTGATAACTATTCTAGTCCTGTTACCTTCTACCTTAAAACTGTAAGCTCTTGAGTATTTGTGGTTTGGGGAGTGTGGGATGGAAAAGAAAAGCTTTAAGAGAGGCAATGATTTTATCCTTAAAAGAGAGCCAAAGAAGGAATCCCAAGTCAGCTTAACTCTGATACCACTTTACAACATAAATCTGTTTTGTTTGATATTGACCTCCAAAACCCTAATCATTCATCAAAAAATTGACACTTAGCTTGTATTGAGTTTTTTATATGTTTTATCCATCAGAGAAGAAACCTAAGCTTCTCAGGTTTTGTTTCCTTCTTCTGTACATGCTAACGTGTTCTAGAGTAACTTACATAGCATTGAAGTTCAATACATCCTCCTGATACTTTGCTTCATATTTATGGTTTCATTATTGTATGCCCGATAGTCTCCTGCTGTTTCACATTAGATGACTTAAATCTTCTTATGATGAACTCTGAAACCTTTGTTGCTAGCATAGTTGAAAACTGTGTCTTCTGCTTTTCTGTTCACTGATTCCTTCTTGGTATTTTAACCCTGCCATTTAAGGAGCTGATATTTCCAACCTGAAAATAAAGGTAATAGAATGTACTGTAAGATTTAACAACAAATGTTACAGAACACCTACTATGTCTGAGGAACTGTATATCAACATCATTTTATCTTATTGGATAAAATAGAGCATTTTTTGTGGTTCATTAAAAAAAAAAAAAAAAACTGGCTATAGTATTGTTCCTTGGAGTGTTTTATTATTACTCTGTATGTGAAAATGAGATTTTTGTTTTCTCCTAGGGCACTTAACATGCACTTACATTGCAAAGTAGATTGTGTCCTCTGTGGAAATAAGAGCTGTGTTCAACTAGGTTCTAATTCTCAAAGTGGTTAGCACGGTGCTATTTCCTATTATTCCCTGTACAGATTCTCAAGTACTGTTAAAAACAGTAGTATAGATAGTGCCTTGGCAATATTTTTAAGACTGTGATTCTGAATTCCCTTCATCATTTCCCCACCCCTGCCTTTACTCCAGGTTTAATTTACAAGTGTCTCTGAATGTAAATTAAATTGAGAAAGTCAGTTTTTCCATTTTACATAAAAATTATTTTTATTCAAGCTTCTCTTTAGAGAATTTTGCGGCCTTGTAAACCTTTATACATTGGAAATGAAATTCAGTACTAACCTTTTCTTCAAACCTCCAGTTTTTGGCCTCTTTCTTTGGTGGTTTTTCATTGTGTACTGTGAGATATTTCTTGTTCTCTTTACTAAAGCAACAGTTCTGAAAAGAAAGGAAAAAAAAATACATTTAACATAAGTTATGTGGTAACATACATAAAAACGTCCTGCCCAAGTGTTTAAATATTTGTTCCCAGTATGACAGTACCGTTTGTTGTTTTTCAGAAAATAAGACCGAGCTTGCCCTTTTGTATTTTTATTACACAGTCACACCTCAGAGATAGTGCAGGTTCAGTTCCAGACCACCACAAATGAGTCGTGCGATATTTTTGGTTTCCCAGTGCATATAGAAGTTATGTTTACACCATAGAGTAGTCTGTTAAATATGTAAATAACTATTTCTAAAAGAGTAATGTACATATCTTAACTGAAAATACTTCATTGCTAAAAAATGCCAAGCATCATCTGAGCCTAGTATTTCTGATACACAATATCAAAGATCACTGACACAGATCAGTGATCACAGATCACTGACCACAGATCATTATAACAAATACGATAATAATAAAAATTGTCAAGTACTGCACGAATTACCAAAGGTGGCACAGAGACATAAAGTGAGCAAATGCTGCTGGAAAAAAATGGCACCAATAGACTTGCTCAGCACAAGGTTGCCACAAACTCTGTGAAAAATGCAAAATCCACAATGTGTGGTAAAGCGAAGTGAAATCAAAGGTGGTATGTCTGTTTCGGAACCAGTTCCTAAAATAACTGAAGAATTGTAGTTTTCCTTGAAGATTGAACAATGTCATTCTTTTAGAAGTCTGAAAGAAAAGCCCTGAGGAGCGCAAATTTGCTGTCAGCCAGAGATCTCTAAATTTAGCACACAACAGACACACCTGCAGAACTGATTAACACACCGATTGCTGGGCTCACTTCCCGAGTTTCTGATTCAGCAGCTCAGGGAAAGGGCCTGAGAATTTTAATCTCAACAAGTACCCAAGTGACACTGATGCTGCCTTCTAGAGATTGCACGTTAGGGCCTACTGCCACAGGCTTGCACTGAGAATCACTTCTATGCTTACTTTTGTGGCATTATAAACTGTGAGGCTCTTTTAACAAAAATAATATATAACAAGAATAGAAAATAGTTTTATTTGAGCCAAACTAAGGACTAGCTCATGACTAATACTTTCATGACTGCAGCCATGAAATTAAGACCCTTGCTCCTTGGAAGAAAAGTTATGACCAACCTAGAAAGCATATTAAAAAGCAGGGACATTACTTTGCCAACAAAGGTCTGCCTAGTCGAAGCTATAGTTTTCCCAGAAGTCATGTATGGATGTGCAAGTTGGACTGACTATAAAGAAAGTAGAGCGCCGAAGACTTGATGCTTTTAAACTGTGGTGTTGGAGAAGACTCTTGAGAGTCCTTTGGACTGCAAGGAGATCCAACCAGTCCATCTTAAAGGAAATCAGTCCTGAATATTCATTGGAAGGACTGATGCTGAAGCTGAAACTCCAATACCTTGGCCACCTTTTGCGAAGAACTGACTCATTTGAAAAGACCCTAACACTGGGAAAGATTGAGGGCATGAGGAGAAGGGGACAACAGAGGATGAGATGGTTGGATGGCATCACCAACTCAATGGACATGAGCTTGAGTAAACTCTGGGAGTTGGTGATAGACACAGAGGCCTTGGCTGCTGCAGTCCATGGGGTCGCAAAGAGTTGGACATGACTGAGTGACTGAACTGAACTGAACTGAAGGACTAGCCCAGAAGACATCTTCCCAAATTACTCTGAGAAGTTGCTTTGGAAAAGCAGGCCATTCAGCACGGTTTTATATCTTGTCAGAACAAAGAACATTAAACAAATCAGGGTTATGTTTCTTCAATGCTTCAAAAAAAAAAAAAAAAAAGACCAGCACATACACAGTGAGTCAGAATGGGCTCCGCCGTCCATGGGATTTTCCAGGCAAGAGTACTGGAGTGGGGTGCCATTGCCTTCTCCACAGCACTTGGAAAGGGAGTGTTTATCATCAAAGGAGTACCAGCATTGGCATCCCAGGAAGAGGAACATTTAATTTTTCACATGAACATTTTTTTTTTACTTCTGTTCAATGTGCCCTTTTCTTAAATAATGAAAGTAGATGTGCAATGTGGTTGTGATAGGCCATACATAGGCTATTTCAGTTAGCATAAAATTCAAGTTAACTCATGTATAAGTCAGAATGACTTCCCAATAACTCAATATATGAATATCTGCCAGCTCCAAACTTTTGGAAGCCTAAATTTATTATTAAACAAATATAATCTCTAAAGATAATTTGAAGTAAGTTATTTTTTTTTTTTTTTACAAGTAGAATTTTGTGTGCTGTTGTTCAGTGCTAAGTTGTGTCCATCTCTTTGCCACCAACTGGAGCGCACTAGGTTTCCATGTCCTTCACTGTCTCCTGGAGTTTGCTCAAACTCATGTGCCTTGAGTTAGTGATGCCATACAACCATTTAATTGTCTATTGCCCTCTTCTCCTCTTGCCTGCAATCTTTCCCAACATCAAGGTCTTTTCCAATGGGACAGTTCTTTGCATCAGGTGGCCAAAGCATTGGAGCTTTAGCTTCAGAATCTGTCCTTCTAAAGAACATTTAGGTTTGGTTTCCTTTTAGATTGTCTGGTTTGATCTCCTTGCTGTCCAAGGGGCTCCCAAGAGTCTTCTCCAGCACCACAGTTCAAAAACATCAATTCTCCAGCTCTCATCCTTCTTTATGGTCCAATTCTCATATCCATACATGACTGCTGGAAAAATGATACCTTTGACTAGATGAACCTTTGTCAGCAAAGTGATGTCTCTGCTTTCTAATATGCTGTCTAGGTTGGTCATATCTTTTCTTTCAAGGAGCAAGCATCTTTTAACTTCATGGCTGGAGTCACTGTCCACAGTGATTTTGGAGCCCAAGAAAATAAAATAAAAGAAGCTCTCATCTGAATAGCTCTCATCTCATCTATTTACCACTGGATTTTAAATATTGCCTTTAGTATTCTATAGCATCTAAAATTGCTTTCAAAATATTCAGTAATTTATTCCAAGAATACTCACTCTGTGACCAGTGACTCTCAATCCCCTAGGAGAGATACACTAGCACGCAGCACAGGTATGGAGTTTATAGATATATTTCTATCATGATGCATTGCCTATAGCTATATGGATTCTGATAGTCATTTGAAAACAAAGCAAACTAAACATGAGGGTTATGATTAAAATATAACTTTCACACTTCTTGGCCTTAGAGTTCATTCGCAATATAAACTACTTTAACAAAACTGAATTTGAATATCTGAAGCAATAAAAATTTTAAGGAAGTTTGTTCAGTTATGACAACTGATTAACAGGTGGAGTATGAAATTAAAAACAGGAAGTTAGCTCGCTTTTATAATTCAGTTCAGTTCAGTTCAGTCACTTAGTCTTGTCTGACTCTTTGCAATCCCATGAATCGCAACACGCCAGTCCTCCCTGTCCAACACCTACTCCCAGAGTTCACCCAAACTCATGTCCATTGAATCGGTGACGCTATCCAACTATCTCATTCTCTGTCATCCCCTTCTCCTCCTGCCCTCAATCTTTCCCAATATCAGGGTGTTTTCAAATGAGTCAGCTCTTCACATCAGGTGGCCAAAGTATTGGAGTTTCAGCTTCAACATCAGTCCTTCCAATGAACACCCAGGACTGATCTCTTTTAGGATGGACTGGTTGGATCTCCTTGCAGTCCAAGGGACTCTTAAGAGTCTTCTCCAACACCACAATTCAAAAGCATCAATTCTTCTGTGCTCAGCTTTCTTTATAATCCAACTCTCACATCCATACATAACTACCAGGAAAACCATAGCCTTGACTAGATGGACCTTTGTTGACAAAGTAATGTCTCTGCTTTTTAATATTCTGTCTAGGTTGGTCATAACTTTCCTTCCAGGGAGTAAGCATCTTTTAATTTCATGGCTGCAATCACCATCTGCAGTGATTTTGGAGCCCAGAAAAATAAAGTCTCTCACTGTTTTCATTGTTTCCCCATCTATTTGCCATGAAGTGATGGGACCAGATGCCTTGATCTTAGTTTTCTGAATGTTGTTAAGCCAACTTTTTCACTCTCCTCTTTCATTTCATCAAGAGGCTCTTTAGTTCCTCTTCACTATCTGACAAAAGGGTGGTGTCATCTGCATATCTGAGGTTATTGATATTTCTCCCAGCAATCTTGATTCCAGCTTGCGCTTCTTCCAGCCCAAAGTTTCTCATGATGTACTCTGCATGTAAGTTAAATAAGCAGGGTGACAATATACAGCCTTGTATATTGTACTCCTTTTCCTATTTGGAACCAGTGTGTTGTTCCATGTTCAGTTCTAACTGTTGCTTCCTGACCTTCATACAGGTTTCTAAAGAGGCAGGTCAGGTGATCTGGTATTCCCCTCTGCTTCAGAATTTTCCACAGTTTATTGTGATCCACACAGTCGAAGGCTTTGGCATAGTCAATAAAACAGAAATAGATGTTTTCTGGAACTCTCTTGCTTTTTTGATGATCCAGTAGATGTTGACGATTTGATCTCTGATTCCTCTGCCTTTTCTAAAACCAGCTTGAGCATCTGGAAGTTCACAGTTCATGAATTGATGAAGCCTGGCTTGGAGAATTTTGAGCAGTACTAGCATGTGAGATTGGAGAAGGCAATGGCACCCCACTCCCGTACTCTTGCCTGGAAAATCCCATGGATGGAGGAGCCTGGTGGGCTGCATGCAGTCCATGGGGTTGCGAAGAGTGGGACATGACTGAGCGAGTTCACTTTCACTTTTCACTTTCATGCATTAGAGAAGAAAATGGCAGTCCACTCCAGTGTTCTTGCCTGGAGATTCCCAGGGATGGGGGAGTCTGGTGGGATGTCGTCTATGGGGTCGCACAGAGTCGGACACAACTGAAGCGACTTAGCAGCAGCAGCAACAGCAGCAGCATGCGAGATGAGTGCAATTGTGCGGTAGTTTGAGCATTCTTTGGCATTGCCTTTCTTTGGGATTGGAATGAAAACTTACCTTTTCCAGTCCTGTGGCCACTGTTGAGTTTTCCAAATTTGTTGACATATTGAGTGCAGGACTTTCACAGCATCATCTTTTAGGATTTGAAAGAGCTCAACTTGAATTCCATCACCTTGACTAGCTTTGTTCATAGTGATGCTTCCTAAGGCTCACTTGACTTTGCATTCCAGGATGTCTGGGTCTAGGTGAGTGATCACACCATTGTAATTATCTGGGTTGTGAAGATCTTTTCTGTACAGTTCTGTGTATTCTTGCCACCTCTTTTTAATAGCTTCTGCTTCTGTTAGGTCCGTACCATTTCTGTCCTTTATTGAGTCCATTTTTGAATGAAATGTTCCCTTGGTATCTCTAATTTTCTTGAAGAGATATCTAGTCTTTACCATTCTATTGTTTTCCTCTATGTCTTTGCATTAATCACTGAGGAAGACTTTCTTATCTCTCCTTATTAGTCTTTGGAACTCTGCATTCAAATGCGTATATCTTTCCTTTTCTCCTTTGCTTTTTACTTCTATTCTTTTCACAGCTATTTGTAAGGCCTCCTCAGACAGCCATTTTGCCTTTTTGCATTTCTTTTCCATGGGGATGGTCTTGATCCCTGTCTCTTGTACAATGTCATGAACCTCTGTCCATAGTTCATCAGACACTGTATCAGATTTAGTCCCTTAAATCTATTTTTCATTTCCACTGTATTGTGATAAGGGATTTGATTTAGGTCATACCTGAGTGGTCTAGTGGTTTTCCCCACTTTCTTCAGTTTAAATCTGAATTTGGCAATAAGAACTTCATGAGCTGAGCCACAGTCAGCTTGAGGTCATGCTTTTGCTGACTGTATAGAGCTTTTCCATATTTGGCTGCAAAGAATATAATCAATCTGTTTTCTGTGTTGGCCATCTGGTGATACCCATGTGTAGAGTATTTTCTTGTGTTTTTGGAAGAGTATGTTTGCTATGACCAGTGCATTCTCTTGGCAGAACTCTATTAGCCTTTGCTCTGCTTCATTCTGTACTCCATGGCCAGATTTGCCTGTTACTCCAGGTGTTTCTTGACTTCCTACTTTTGCATTCCAGTTCCCTTTAATGAAAAGGACATCTTTTTGGGGTGTTAGTTCTAAAATATCTTGTAGGTCTTCATAGCATTGTTCAACTTCAGCTTCTTTGGTGTTACTAGTCAGGGCATAGACTTGGATTACTGTGATATTGAATAGTTTGCCTTGGAAACAGAGTTCATTCTGTGGTTTTTGAGATTGCATGCAAGTACTGCATTTCAGACTCTTGTTGACTATGATGGCTACTCCATTTTTTTCTAAGGCATTCCTGCCCACAGTAGTAGATATAATGGTCACCTGAGTTAAATTCACCCATTCCAGTCCATTTTAGTTTGCTGATTCCTAGAATGTCGACATTCACTCTTGCCATCTCCTGTTTGACCACTTGCAATTTGCCTTGATTCATGGACCTAACATTCCAGGTTCCAATACATTATTAGTCTTTACAGCATTGGACCTTCTTGCTTCTATCAGCAGTCACTTCCACACCTGGGTATTGTTTTTGCTTTGGCTCCATCCCTTCATTCTTTCTGGAGTTATTTCTCCACTGATCTCCAGTAGCATATTGAGCCCCTACTGACCTGGGGAGTTTCTCTTTCAGTATCCTATCATTTTGCCTCTTCATACTGTTCATGGGGTTCTCAACGCAAGAATACTGAAGTGGTTTGCCATTCCCTTCTCCACTGAACCACATTCTGTCAGACCTCTCCACCATGACCCACACATCTTGGGTGGCCCCACATGGCCTGGCTTAGTTTCATTAAGTTAGACAAGGCTGTGGCCCATGTGATCAGATTGGCTAGGTGTCTATAATTGTGCTTTCAGTCTGTCTGCCCTCTGACCCATCTCTCAGAACCTACCATTTACTTGGTTTTCTGTTACCTTAAAAGTGGGGTATCTCTTCATGCTGCTACAGAAAAGCACAGCCGCCACTCCTAACATTGGACATGGGGTAACTCCTCTTGGCTGTAATTAAAAATTTGTTAATTTTTAAAATGAAATGCACAGGTGGCTGGGTTTTGCTTCTTCTCAGAACAGTTCATGTAGAGTGGCTAATCATTCCCAGCCATTTACTGTCTACATTTAGACACATGGTACTTAGATCCCCTTTCCTCTCTGCTTAGTACTTCATATGTATTAACATTTAAACAGTTCTAGGCAATGGACTTCCCATGTGTTGATAGTGGTAAAGGACCTGCCGGGCAATGCAGGAGACGTGAGAAGCAAGTTTGATCCCTGGGTCTGAAAGATCTGATGGAGAAGGGCATGGCAACCCACTCCAGTATTCTTGCCTGGAGAATCCCTTGGACAAAAGAAACTGGTGGGCTACAGTCCATAGCGTTACAAATAGTCAGACACAACTGAAATGACTTACCACACTGTCCTGTTGTGTATATTGTCTATAATAGTCTATGAGGCAGTAATATTGATCAATATATGTATTTTATAGGTTAGGAAATAGGCCTGCTGCTGCTGCTGCTAAGTCGCTTCAGTCGTGTTCGACTCTGTGCGACCCCATAGATGGAAGCCCACCAGGCTCCCCTGTCCCTGGGATTCAAGAAAAGGTAAAGAAAAAAAAAATAAGCTTCACAGCAGGTAAGTGATGGGGCCAGGATCAGATTTTGACAATCTCTGATATCTCTGGTACTTGTCATACATTCTGTTTTAGCTTATAGTTTGATTTCTATAAATATATATATTTATTTTCCAATTAATAGTAAGGTCTTTGAGGGCGATCTAGGCTTAATACCTCTTATATCCTATAAATTGTCAAGCACAACACAGTACATGTAACAGGCATTTAATAAGTACTTTTCAATGGACTTGGAGAAGGAAATGGCAAACCACTCCAGTGTTCTTGCCTGGAAAATCCCATGGATGGAGCAGCCTGGCAGGCTATAGTCCATGGGGTCGCAAAGAGTTGGACACAACTGATTGACTTCATTTTCTTTCACTTTTCAATGGACTGATTGGTGAAACTACTAATTGCTTAATATTAGAAAATACAAATCTCTATTTTCCTATATAGATAAAGTTAGGAATGTGAATTTTCTATATTAAAATAGGTATATAAAACTTCCATATATACCTATATTAAAGAATATAGTTGTATGAATTCAAATGCTATTGTAACTGAAAGGGGGTGCTTCTGACTGCTTCTCACAAAAGCAAGTGGGTAGGCCAGGTTGCTGGAAAGGAAAAGAGGGGTAAGGCAGGGTGGCAGACTCCTGAACAAAGGCCAATGCCACCCCCTCCTCCACCCCCCAGCACAGTGGACCAGAGGTTTTATAGACAGAGGGAGCGGGCTATATGCAGAAACAGCACAGCCAGGCCAGCTCTGGCAGTCATCTTGAAATTGGTTATCAGTGGTCTGATCAGCATCATCCTGATTGTTTTAAGTACAGCTAATCTTCAGTTTTGAAGTTAATCTGTTTTTATTTCCTTGAGGCCATTTCTCTGAACTGTGGCAGTTTATGTCACAGCTGAGCTTTCCTGGTAGCTGGTAAAGTATCCACCTGCAACACAGGAGACCTGCTTCAATTCCTGGGTCAGGAAGATAGGCTGGAGAAGGGATAGGCCACCCACTTCAGTATTCTTGGGCTTCCCTGGTCTCAGATGATAATGAATCCACCTGCAATGTGGAAGACCTGCATTCGATCCCTAGGTTGGGAAGATCCCCTGGAGAAGGGAAAGGCTACCCACTCCAGCATTCTTGCCTGGAGAATCCTCATGAACAGAGGAGCCTGGTGGGCTGCAGTTCATGAGGCCACAAAGAGTTGGACATGACTGAATGACTAAGCACAACACATGTCATGGCTGCAGTCTGGTCATCATGTAGTTAATTTCTCTAGCTGGTGGGTGTTTCAGTATCTGTAAGACAGCTCACAGGATGTGGCTCAGAACACTACCTACTGCCCTTGGGTGGTGGGTGGTTTAGTTGCTACATTGTGTCTGACTTTTGAGAACACGTGGACTGTAGCCCCATGGATGGTAGCCTGCCAAGCTCCTCTGTCCATGGGATTCTGGGATTCTGCAGGCAAGAATACTGGAGTGGGTTGCCTTTTCCTTCTTCAGGGGATCTTCCTGAACCAGGGATTGAACCCAGGTCTCTTGCATTGCATGTGGATTCTTCACTGACTGAGTCACCAAGGAAGTCCCCTATGGAGGTATTAAATGTCCTTGACTGTGCTTAATGGCTACCTTATTATTATTTGGTCTCATTTGACTATTTTCCTTTGTTTATACATTTTTTCACTTCTCTGATTAAACTTATCCTCTGGCTAAAGTTTTTCCACAGAAAAAAGGAAGGCTAAGGACATGGGGAAGTGGTGGGGGTCAGGGGGCAAGAACCATAGAGTCCTGCTCTGTTTCACTGTGGAAGACATTGCCATTAGCATAATGGTCAGACAGGCCTCAAAATTTGAAATGGAATCAGCAAAGCATTTTAAAGCAAGATACAAAATCAAATTTCATTTCATCCAGTCTCCCTTATTTTACTTATTAAGCAGCAGAGAAAAAGAACTATTCTAGGTCACATATATTTAATAGTTACTGGAAAGAACTAACTCAGGACTTTTGTTGGTTTAAAAATTGGGCCTTATATGTGGAGGACAAGGGGAGACTAAAGAAAGGCAGACTACTTCAGATTAATAGGTGGCCATTCTAATAAGCAATGGAATTTACATATGATTCTTGTCTTCACCAACCCACCAGAATCTACAAAGTTTATACAGAGGCCTTAACTGGGTTCAGTCACATCTACCATCCAGATGGTCTCAACAATACGTTGTTCTTTTAAGGCTGAGTCCTTGAAAACACCTTCCACTGTGGAAACAGTGAACAGAGTATACTTTCCAAAAATGGGGTGAAAGTGAAGTGAAAGTGTGAGTTGCTCAGTTGTGTCTGACCCTTTGCAACCCCATGGACCATAGCCCACTAGGCTCCTCTGTCCATGGGATTTTTCAAACCAGAATACTGGAATGGGTTGCATTTCCTTCTCCAGGGGATATTCCTGACCCAGGGATCAAACCCGGGTCTCTAACATTGCAGGCAGATTCTTTACTGTCTGAGCCACCAGGAAAGCCCAAAATGGGGTGAGGAGTCTCTCATTGCCTTGGACCAGGTTTTGCATCAACAGGTGGTTACATCCTTTGTATGACCTCCTTCAACATCTTTCAATTTTAACTGTCTGAGTCCCCCTATCCCATAGAATTTATTCTTGTTGTTTTTTAAGCTTGTATTTCTCCAGCTTCCCAGGTGGTTCAGTGGTAAAGAATCTGTCTGCCAAGCAGGAGATGGAGGTTTGATCCCTGGGTCAGGAAGATCCCCTGGAGAAGGGAATGGCTACTGGCTCCAGTATTCTTGTCTAGAAAATCCCAGGCATATTTGGTTCAAATATAGACAGAGGAGCCTGGCAGCCTACAGTCCATGGGGTCACAAAAGAGTCTGACACGATTTAGCGACTAAACAACAACAAACAAAATTTCTCAGGCTAGTGTTAATACATTTTTTAAAATAAGTTTTAACTTTTCCCCCAAAATGTGTTCCTTTTAACAAACAAAAAATCTCCTAATCTTTACCAATCTAGATTGTTGAACTTCTCAGTTGGAGATATAGAAAATTTTCACGTTATTCATTTAAGATTACATATAGACATTTGTGTAAAAGTAGCTTAGTCCTGTGTATTTGTCTTTGTTGTGTAACAAATTAGTGGCTTAAAACTTTTTGCTGAACTACATAGTTTCTGCAAGCCCTCCTTGAGCTGGGGCTGTGTGGTGCTGGAGCTGACCTACTGTGAAGAGATACCCCATGTCTAATGGCAGAGAATCAAGATTGCTGGGAGAAATATCAATAACCTCAGGTATGCAGAGGATACCACCCTTATGGCAGAAAGCAAAGAACTAAAGAACCTCTTGATGAAATGAAAGAGGAGAGTGAAAAAGTTGGTTTAAAACTCAATATTCAAAAACCTAAGGTCATGGCATCTAGTCCCATCAATTTATGGCAAATAGATGGGGAAACAATGAAAACAGTGAGAGACTTTATTTTTCTGGGCTCCAAAATCACTACAGATGGTGACTGAAGCCATGAAATTAAAAGACACTTACTCCTTGGAAAAAAAGCTATGACCGACCTAGACAGCATATTCAAAAGCAGAGACATTACTTTGCCAACAAAGGTCCACCTAGTCAAAGCTATGGTTTTTCCAGTAGTCATGTATGGATGTGAGAGTTGGACTATACAGAAAGCTGAGCACTGAAAAATTGATGCTTTTGAACTGTGGTGTTGGGTAAAACTCTAGAGAGTCCCATGCAAGGTGATCCAACCAGTCCATCCTAAAGAAAATCAGCTTTGAATATTCATTGGAAGGAGTGATGTTGAAGCTGAAATTCCAATACTTTGGCCACCTGATGCGAAGAACTGACTCATTTAGAAAGACACTGACACTGGGAAAGATTGAAGTCAGGAAGAGAAGGGGATGACGGAGAATATCTCATGGTAGGTTGCAAGGCATAACCTACTCAATGGACATGAGTTTGAGTAAACTCTGGGAGTTGGTGATGGACAGGAAGGCCTGGGGTGCTGTGGTCCATGGGGTTGCAAAGAGCAGGACATGACTGAGTGACTGACTGAACTGAACTGAATTCCTTGAGGTGTGTTGCACTCAGATGGACTGACTGATTTCTCAGTTGTTAATTGTCAGGCTGTTTAGGGTGTGGCTGATTCTGGATAACTGGATTCACATGTTTGATCCTTGACTAACTCTCAGATCAGATCAGATCAGATCAGTCGCTCAGTCATGTCCGACTCTTTGCAACCCCATGAACTGTAGCACGCCAGGCCTCCCTGTCCATCACCAACTCCCGGAGGTCACTCAGACTCACATCCATTGAGTCAGTGATGCCATCCAACCATCTCATCCTCTGTCGTCCCCTTCTCCTCCTACCCTCAATCCCTCTCAGCATCAGAGTCTTCTCCAATGAGTCAACTCTTCGCATGAGGTGGCCAAAGTACTGGAGTTTCAGTTTTAGCATCATTCCTTCCAAAGAAATCCCAGGGCTGATCTCCTTCAGAATGGACTGGGTGGATCTCCTTGCAGTCCAAGGGACTCTCAAGAGTCTTCTCCAACACCACAGTTCAAAAGCATCAATTCTTCGGTGCTCAGCCTTCTTCACAGTCCAGCTCTTACATCCATACATGACCACAGGAAAGACCATAGCCTTGACTAGGCGAACCTTTGTTGGCAAAGTGATGTCTCTGCTTTTGAATATGCTATCTAGGTTGGTCATAACTTTCCTTCCAAGGAGTAAGCGTCTTTTAATTTCATGGCTGCAGTCACCATCTGCAGTGATTTTGGAGCCCGGAAAAATAAAGTCTGACACTGTTTCCACTGTTTCTCCATCTATTTCCCATGTAGTGATGGGACCAGATGCCATGATCTTCGTTTTCTGAATGTTGAGCTTTAAGCCAACCTTTTCACTCTCCACTTTCACTTTCATCAAGAGGTTTTTGAGTTCCTCTTCACTTTCTGCCATAAGAGTGGTGTCATCTACATATCTGAGGTGATTGATATTTCTCCCAGCAATCTTGATTTCAACTTCTGTTTCTTCCAGCCCAGCATTTCTCATGATGTACTCTGCATATAAGTTAAATAAACATGGTGACAATATACAGCCTTGACGTACTCCTTTTCCTATTTGGAACCAGTCTGTTGTTCCATGACCAGTTCTAACTGTTGCTTCCTGACCTGCATACAGATTTCTCAAGAGGCAGATCAGGTGGTCTGGTATTCCCATCTCTCTCAGAATTTTCCACAGTTTATTGTGATCTACACAGTCAAAGGCTTTGGCATAGTCAAGAAAGCAGAAATAGATGTTTTTCTGGAACTCTCTTGCTTTTTCCATGATCCAGCGGATGTTGACAATTTGATCTCTGGTTCCTCTGCCTTTTCTAAAACCAGCTTGAATATCTGGAAGTTCATGGTTCACATATTGCTGAAGCCTGGCTTGGAGAATTTTGAGCATTACTTTACTAGCGTGTGAGATGAGTGCAATTGTGCAGTAGTTTGAGCATTCTTTGGCATTGCCTTTCTTTGAGATTGGAATCAAAACTGACCTTTTCCAATCTTGTGGCCACTGCTGAGTTTTCCAAATTTGCTGGCATATTGAGTGCAGCACTTTCACAGCATCATCTTTCAGGATTTGGAATAGCTCCACTGGAATTCCATCACCTCCACTAGCTTTGTTCGTAGTGATGCTTTCTAAGGCCCACTTGACTTCACATTCCAGGATGTCTGGCTCTAGGTCAGTGATCACACCATCATGATTATCTGGGTCATGAAGCTCTTTTTTGTACAGT
Organism: Tragelaphus eurycerus; assembly: GCA_935064755.1. Classification (NCBI taxonomy): domain Eukaryota; kingdom Metazoa; phylum Chordata; class Mammalia; order Artiodactyla; family Bovidae; genus Tragelaphus; species Tragelaphus eurycerus. The sequence continues at coordinate 2,917,876 of CAKXYN010000080.1, forward strand.
TCTTCTGTATATTCTTGCCATCTCTTCTTAATATCTTCTGTTTCTGTTAGGTCCATACCATTTCTATCCTTTATCGAGCCCATCTTTGCATGAAATATTCCTTTGGTATCTCTGATTTTCTTGAAGAGATCCCTAGTCTTTCCCATTCTGTTGTTTTCCTCTATTTCTTTGCATTGATCGCTGAAGAAGGCTTTCTTATCTCTTCTTGCTATTCTTTGGAACTCTGCATTCAGATGTTTATATCTTTCCTTTTCTTCTTTGCTTTTCGCTTCTCTTCTTTTTGCAGCTATCTGTAAGGCCTCCCCAGACAGCCATTTTGCTTTTTTGCATTTCTTTTCCATGGGGATGGTCTTGATCCCTGTCTTATAACTAGGTCACATGACTTTTACCAGCCAATAGGCTAATCTAAGTGTATTCACATGGCGGCGGTTGCAGAAGGCTTTGGGGCATGCAGCACATAGGTGAGTTTTCACATGCAAGAGGTTTTCTACCCAATGCTGGTGTCATGTGTGTTAGTGTCTTATTTACATGGCAAGTTACATGACCAACCTAGATTCAAGAGGTGGGAAAATGAATTCTGCTTTTTCATATTAATATGATAGAAAGGCTCATTGTAATAATCCACTGCAGCCTGTCCTTTGATCACAATTAATTCACTTTCCTCTCACTTTTAAAATAGCTATATCTCCTCTGAACACTCGTCAAAAGTCTCATTCAGTTCCAGCTTTAGGTAGAAGTCTAGAACCTCATGATTTAAAAAAGGTCTGAAAATGGTTCTTGGATGTGTTTCTTTTGCTCCCAGAAACAAAAGAAAACAGAATTAAAATTACAAGTTGTCTGTCCCCCACGTACAATGGTGAGACAAGGAGAGATAAAGTAATTATTAATATAACTGACTTTTCCACTCAAACAAACGAAGAGAAGGAGGCAGATAGCAGGCACTGATTCTTGCAATTCTGAAATGCCACAGGGGAAATGCTGCTGTGTCTTCTGACTCTGGAGCCAGGGGATATTTTTGTTTTTTGCCTAGGGTTTAGTTCTTCACAGAAGGCACTTCCCAATGCAAAATTTCTTCCTCTTTTTTTTTTTTTTTATCAAGAATCTCTTTTATTGATTATCAGAAACATTACAAACATCTAATATGAACAAATTGTAACATGACAGTGTTTAGTTTGAACAGATATAATATTATACATATTTCAATGTTATTCTCCCCAATCATCCCACCCTCTCCCGGTCCCAGAGTCCAAAAGTCTGGTCTATACATCAGTGTCTCTTTTGCTGTCTTGTAAATAGGGTTATTTTTACCATCTTTCTAAATTCCATATATATGCGTTAGTATACTGTATTTGTGTTTTTGTTTCTGGCTTACTTCACTCTGTATAATAGGCTCCAGTTCCATCCACCTCCTTAGAACTGATTCAAATGTATTTTTTTTAATGGCTGAGTAATACTCCATTGTGTATATGTACCACAGCTTGCTTATCTATTCATCTGTGGATGGACATCTAGGTTGCTTCCACGTTCTGGCTATTGCAAACAGTGCTGCTATGAACATTGGGGTACAGGTGTCTCTTTCAATTCTGGTTTTCTCAGTGTATATGCCCAGCAGTGGGATTGCTGGATCATAAGGCAGTTCTATTCCCAGTTTTTTGAGGAATCTCCATACTGTTCTCCATAGTGGCTGTACCAGTTTGCATTCCCACCAACAGTGCAAGAGGGTTCCCTTCTCTCCGCACCCTCTCCAGCATTTATTGCTTGTGGATTTTTGGATAGCAGCCATTCTGATTGGCGTGAAATGGTACCTCATAGTGGTTTTGATTTGCATTTCTCTGATAATGAGTGATGTTGAGCATCTTTTCATTGTTTGTTAGCCATCTGTATGTCTTCTTTGGAGAAATGTCTATTTAGTTCTTTGGCCCATTTTTTGATTGGGTCATTTATTTTTCTGGAATTGAGCTGTAGAAGTTGCTTGTATATTTTTGAGATTAGTTGTTTGTCAGTTGCTTCATTTGCTATTATTTTCTCCCATTCTGAAGGCTGTCTTTTCACCTTGCTTATAGTTTCCTTTGTTGTGCAGAAGCTTTTTAAGTTTGATTAGGTCCCATTTGTTCATTTTTGATTTTATTTCCGATATTCTGGGAGGTGGGTCATGGAGGATCCTGCTGTGATGTAAGTCAGAGAGTTTTGGCCTATGTTTTCCTCTAGGAGTTTTATGGTTTCTGGTCTTACATTTAGCTCTTTAATCCATTTTGAGTTTATTTTTGTGTATGGTGTTAGAAAGTGTTCTAGTTTCATTCTTTTACAAGTGTTTGACCAGTTTTCCCAGCACCACTTGTTAAAGAGATTGTCTTTAATCCATTGTATATTCTTGCCTCCTTTGTCAAAGATAAGGTGACCATATGTGCGTGGATTTATCTCTGGGCTTTCTATTTTGTTCCTCAAAATAGAAAGGTATGTTGAGGTATGTTGAACATACCTCAACATAATAAAAGCTATATATGACAAACCCACAGCAAACATTATCCTCAATGGTGAAAAACTGAAAGCATTTCCTCTAAAGTCAGGAACAAGACAAGGATGCCCACTTTCACCATTACTATTCAACATAGTTTTGGAAGTTTTGGCCACAGCAATCAGAGCAGAAAAAGAAATAAAAGGAATCCAAATTGGAAAAGAAGAAGTAAAACTCTCACTGTTTGCAGATGACATGATCCTCTACGTAGATAACCCTAAAGATTCCACCAGAAAATTACTAGAACTGATCAATTAATATAGTAAAGTTGCAGGATATAAAATCAACACACAGAAATCCCTTGCATTCCTGTACACTAATAATGAGAAAATAGAAAGAGAAATTAAGGAAACAATTCCATTCACCATTGCAATGAAAACAATAAAATACTTAGGAATATATCTTTCTAAAGAATCTAAAGACCTATATTTAGAAAACTATAAAACACTGGTGAAAGAAATCAAAGAGGACACTAATAGATGGAGAAATATACCATGTTCATGGATCGGTAGAATCAATATAATGAAAATGAGTATACTACCCAAAGCAATTTATAGATTCAATGCAATCCCCATCAAGCTACCAACAGTATTCTTCACAGAGCTAGAACAAATAATTTCTCAATTTGTATGGAAATACAAAAAACCTCGAATAGCCAAAGCTATCTTGAGAAAGAAGAACGGAACTGGAGGAATCAACCTGCCTGACTTCAGGCTCTACTACAAAATTTCTAAGTTTATTTGTGTGTGGTTTCTTTATCCATTGTTCTCCATGAATCTTGACTCCATCACATGGGCACTTGCTTCTATCTTCTAAAATGTTGCCTTTTCCAGGAAAATTGCTTTGTTTGCAACTGAGTAGCTGTCTTAGTTTACTTCCTCCCATAGAAAGTTGACATCGAGAAGATTTTTTTGTTGCTGAAATTTTAACAATCTCAATTTATTTTCAACTAAAATAGTGGCTTTTTTTTTTTTAACTGATATAACTCCCATAAAATTTTTGTGTTTTTTTTTAGATTCTGGTGTACTCTAATCAATAAAATCCAAAATCTCAATTGTTTTTGAAACTGCCTCTCTCTGTAGACTTAATAAACACCTTTTTGGGTGTTAAACTTTTGTGTGTATGGGTGCATGCTTAGTCTCTCAGTTGTGTTCGACTCTTTGAGACCCCATGGGTTGTAGTTTGCCAGGCTCCTCTGTCCATTGGATTCTCCAGGCAAGCATACTAGAGTGGGTTGGCTTTCCCTTCTCCAGAGGACCTTCCCAACCCAGGGATTGAACCTGGGTCTCCTGCATTGCAGGTGATACTTTACCATCTGAGCCACCAGGGAAGCCCCAAACTTTTGTGTGACCACACCCTTATTATTTTTAGAAGCCTTGTGTAAATCTCAGAAAGGACGTTCAACACTCCTTGAATCTTTCAGGATTTTAACAAATGCTTTTACAGACACACCCTTGATTTTCTCTTTGTTTTCATTTTATTTTGAAAATATTTTTCTGGTTGGAGATACTGGAAATGAAAATCGGTTTTGCTTTCTGGGCCAAGTCCTACAGCTTTATTTCCCCTTTAAATTTTGCCTGAGAACAGAACAGGTCTCTCTTAGTTTATCTCTCTCTTGCCATACCTTATCCTAGAAGCTAAAAGAAGCCAGCTGACACTTTGAACATTTTGCTTGGAAGCTATCTTATCAATGCCAACAAGTTGATCGGATAATTTTCTGCCTAATGTGTCACTACAGGTGACAGTTTTGCCAATTGTTCTTCTGCTTCAGCTTTTACAGCAGTTTCCTTACTGCCTTTCCAGCTTCAATTTACCATCTAGTCCTAAATCCTGTGCCATATTATTTCAGGTTAGTTGATAGCAGCACATCCCTTATAGATACCTATTTGTACATCAGCTAATTTGCTTATGTAACAAAACCCCACACCTCAAAACTTAGCGCTTGAAAATATAGCCCTTTTTTACCTTAGGATTCTGTGGGTCTGCAGTTTGGACTGGGTTCAGTGGTGGCTCTTTTGATCTGTGGTGGGCTTGGCTCAACTTGATTGGATTAGCTTATGCATCTGCTGTTAGTTGGCAGATTGGTTGGGGGCTGGCTGATTCAGGATGGATCAGACTTTTTCTAGTGATTGGCTGATATTTGGACAGATAAAGTAGCTAAGTAATGTGTCTCCTGTCATCTAGTAGGCTAACCAAGGCTAATGATGATGACAAGAGATCCCCAAATGGCAAATAGCTAAGCTTCAATGTGTAAATGCTTTTCAAGTCTCTGCTTATGCCACAATTTGCTAATAACTTACTGTCAAAAGCAATTCACATAGCTCAGCCATACTTGTGGATTGCGGAAATAGACTTGGTCTCTTCATTGGATAAATGAAGAATTGTTGTTACTTTAACAATCTACTACACTCTGAAAATATTCTCTATGACTACAGTCCATTATCCACAGTCTGATATTTTCAGTACCTATGGAATTCAAAAGGGAAATAGAACTTGTCTCATATCTACATTTTTGAGGATGCATTTCCTAGAATAAACTTCAATTCTGTTTATTGTATATGTAAAAATAATCTGAATATGAAATAAAATCAATACTTACCTGACGTTTTAAATCTTACTGTTCTATTGATAATCAATATATACATTTCCTTGGTAACTATTGAGTTCCTCTCTTTGATCACTAACCTAAATATTTACATAAAACAACACAGGCAAAGCATATACATGATAAACATTCAGAAAATACTATTATTCCATAGGAAGTCAACTTTTAATAAATATTTATGTGTAAATTTTAGTGTTTATAGTACATAAAGGTATGCTGGCTCATGAATTATCTACTCTGTCTCCTGGTGTATTTTCCTGAATTACTGAGGCTTAAAAGGTAAAACTAAATTTTCCAAACTCCTTGCAACTTATGTTCTTCGTGTTTATCTGAGGTCTACCAGGCAGATCAACTGCTGAGATTTGGAAGCCAGAGATATGTAGTATTATGTCTTGTTGAATTCAGGGAGAGATCACCTTGTGGGGAGGATTTTCTTTTTTTTTTTTTTTTTTGGATAGATAAAGATGTCTTCAATACCAAAATGCAAATCTGGTTTTTGGATTTGAGTATCAACAAGAAATGGCACACTGTCTATTTACAAAGGAACTAATTGTAAAGGTCTGAGTGGTGAGTAAGAGATCCCAATAAATACAGCAAGAACCCTAGTTTAACAGGAGCAGAGGTGTACCCCAACCCTATCTCCAGGGATTGAGGAAAGGGGCACAGTTGCTGAAATCCAGAGGGAGAGAGAGTTGTATAAGGCAAGTTACCTTGAGGAACATAGCCATCCTGAGGAAACCTAACAGGAAGGAACCTAAATGAATAAGTGCCATGAACATACTCTTTATTCTTTCCAGTAATTCTTTCCAGTCTTATCCCAGTATCCTCCTGGACTATCCTGGACTCTGGAAAATATACAGAGGTCATTAGCTTGTGATGGAGTCTGAGAGACTAGCCTCTTACAGCAGAGGGAAAAGTGAAATAGGGCAGAGTGGATCAGGAAGAGCAAATAAGAATCCTGCCAATGCAGGAGACATAAGAAATGTGGGTTTGATAATGGTGAATACAGTGGGAGTGAGAAACAGATTCAAGGGATTAGATCTGATAGACAGAGTGCCTGATGAACTATGGAATGAGATTCATGACACTGTACAGGAGAGAGGGATCAAGACCATCCCCAAGAAAAAGAAATGCAAAAAAGCAAAATGGCTGTCTGAGGAGGCCTTACAAATAGCTGTGAAAAGAAAAGAAGTGAAAAGCAAAGGAGAAAAGGAAAGATATAAGCATCTGAATGCAGAGTTCCAAAGAATAGCCAGGAGAGATAAGAAAGCCTTCCTCAGTGATCAATGCAAAGAAATAGAGGAAAACAATAGAATGGGAAAGACTAGAGACCTCTTTAAGAAAATTAGAGATGCCAAGGGAACATTTGATTCAAAGATGGGCTCAATAAAGGACAGAAATGGTATGGACCTAACAGAAGCAGAAGGTATTAAGAAGAGGTGGTAAGAATACACAGAAGAACTATACAACAAAGATCTTCATGAACCAGATAGTCACGATGGTATGGTTATTCATCTAGAGCCAGACATCCTGGAATGTGAAGTCAAGTGGGCCTTAGAAAGCATCACTATGAACAAAGTTAGTAGAGGTGATGGAATTCCAGTTGAGCTTTTTCAAATCCTAAAAGATGATGGTGTGAAAGTGCTGCACTCAACACGCCAGCAAATTTGGAAAACTCAGCAGTGGCCACAGGACGGAAAAAGGTCAGTTTTGATTCCAGTCCCAAAGAAAGATAATGCCAAAGAATGTTCAAACTACCACACAATTGCACTCATCTCACACGCTAGTAAAGTAATGCTCAAAATTCTCCAAGCCAGGCTTCAACTGTCCATGAACCATGAACTTTGAGATATTCAAGTTGGTTTCAGAAAAAGCAGAGGAACCATAGATCAAATTGCCTACACCTCTTGGATCATGGAAAAAGCAAGAGAGTTCCAGAAAAACATTTACTTCTGCTTTATTGACTATGCCAAAGCCTATGACTGCGTGGACCACAACAAACTGTGGAAAATTCTGAAAGAGATGGGAATACCAGACCACTGATCTTCCTCCTGAGAAATCTGCATGAAGGTCAGGAAGCAACAGTTAGAAGTGGATATGGAACAACAGACTGGTTCCAAATCGGGAAAGGAGTACAACATGTATATTGCCACCCTGCTTATTTACCTTATATGCAGAGTACATCATGAGAAACACTGGGCTGGATGAAGCACAAGCTGGAATCAAGATTACTGGGAGAAATATCAATAACCTCAGATATGCAGATGACACCACCCTTATGGCAGAAAGTGAAGAGGAACTAAAGAGCCTCTTGATGAAAGTGAAAGAGGAGAGTGAAAACATTGGCTTAAAGCTCAACATTTAGAAAACGAAGATCATGGCATCTCGCCCCATCACTTCATGGCAAATAGATGGGGAAACAGTGAGAGACTTTATTTTTTTGGTCTCCAAAATCACTGCAGATGATGATTGCAGCCATGAAATTAAAAGATGCTTATTCCTTGGGAGAAAAGTTATGACCCACCTAGACAACATATTAAAAAGCAGAGGCATTACTTTGTCAACAAAGGTCCATCTAGTCAAAGCTATGTTTTTTCCAGTAGTCATATATGGATATGAGATTTGGACTCTAAAGAAAGCTGAATGCCGAAGAACTGATGCTTTTGAACGTGGTGTTGGAGAAGACTCTTGAGAGTCCCTTGGACTGCAAGGTGATCCAACCAGTCCATCCTAAAGAAAATCAGTCCTGAGTATTCATTAGAAGGACTCATATTGAAGATGAAACTCCAATACTTTGTACATCTGATGCAAAGACCTGACTCATTTGATAATACCCTGATGCTGGGAAAGATTGAAAGTGAGAGGTAAAGAGGATGACACATGATGAGATGGTTGGATGGCATCACTGACTCAATGGACATGAGTTTGAGTAAACTCTGGAAGTTGGTGATGGATGGGGAGGCCTGGCATGCTGTGGTCCATGGGGTTGCAAAGAGTCAAACAGGACTGAGTAATGAACTGAACTGAAAGGATGAAATATTAAAATTAAATATACTAATAAAATATTATTTAAAATGACCAATGTGTTTAAGTAAATCTTGGAAAATGTCCAAAAAATGCCTCCTATAAAACTTAAGACTTGAGGAATCCTTGAAGTGTATCTGTGAATTCAAAGTTCACATTCCTTGTTCTGAAGAACCATGAATAAATGACATAATTAGATATATATGAAGGTTGTAGTTACAATATTCAATGCTAATACCCTTTGCTATACCAATGTTAGTTATTGTAAAGAGGCACTCAGTTTGTCCAATATGAGCTGGCATATTTTGTGGCACTTATCCTAGTGAGAAAGTATTTTGATCTAGGGGGTTATCAGCCTATATATAGGAATCTCTCTTTATATATATGGAGTTTGCTAATGGAAACTGAGATGCGTCTAAAATTGTGAAATAAAAGAACTGATCATTTTCTTCTGAGTTTATAACAATTTGAGAAGTGCATGACTTTGCATCAGAAACTATAATTTGCTTTTACTTAAGTTTTGAGCTCAGCAAGTCACATATTTCCTAAAGTCTATTTGAAGCAAGATAGCATATCTTGTAAAATATATATTTAAAATTAGGGAAACTATATTGAGTATGAGCTACTAAATTTATATTAAATTGTTTTTTACGTTTTAAAACTGAGCAGTAGAAAGAAAATATACATACATAATGGCGTATTTTGAGTACATTTGAGCATTCTTTTGTCACTTATAAATCAGCCTTCAGCAACATGTCTTCAATAACATAAATGCAAAATATCTGCTATTTTAAGTAGTCTTAAGGCAAATAATAGGATATGTGGTGCATATAATTGTTTGTCCCCTCCCCCCTCCATGATCCACCATCTACGCTTTCAAGTAGATTTTAGGTGATTGAATAGGCTTGTGCTCTGCATCTTCTGTTTAAGTTGTTAAGTGAAGTCACTCAGTCATGTCCAACTCTTTGTGACCTCATGGACTTCAGCCCACCAGGCTCCTCCATCCATGGAATTTTCCAGGCAAAAGTATTGGAGTGGATTGCCATTTCCTTCTCCAGTGGATCTTCCTGACGCAGGTATTGAACCCAGGTCTGCTGTATTGCAGGCAGACACTTTACCTTCTGAGGCACCAGAGAAACTCTGCATCTTCTGTTTACTCCTGTTTAAATTGTTGATCTGTTGAGAATCAAGACAAGTAAAGATGAAGTGAACTAAAAAATGAAAAATAGTAGAACTGTGTATTGAAAAATGATGTTTTCTGGACTAGAAACTAAAACAAAAGTTACAGTAGTAAGGGGGATATGTAAGGAATGTAATTATTTGATAGGTGATAATAGTGCCTCCCACTATGTTGACAAGAGATATTATTTTTGCTTTATCAGAACAGCCAAGTTGTCACATTTTATTTTTAAAAAAATAATCTTCTATCATAAACTTCTGATTTAGCCAAACTGTTGATTTATTATTCTCTATGCAGCTGCACTGATCTTCCCACATTATAACTTCTTTTGGAAATTAAACAAATTTTTGTTAGATAATGACTTCTTTTATATGTATGTTTGAAAAACATAAGTTAGATGCACTTTATAAAAGAAGGAAAATGGAAGGGCAAATTAGTTGGACTTTGAAACTAACTTGTTAATTAAGTTCTTCATCACCATCAATACACACTTGAGAGACTGAATATAGAAGTGAAAGTGAAATTCATTCAGTGGTGTCTGACTCTGCGGCCCCATGGACTATACAGTTCATGGAATTCTCCAGGCCAGAATACTGGAGTGGGTAGCCTTTCCCTTCTCCAGGGGATCTTCTCAACCCAGGGATCTAACCCAGGTTTCCTGCATTGCAGGCAGATTCTTTACCAACTGAGCTATCAGGGAAGCTCCGAATATATAAGTAGGCAATGTATAAAAATAGATCTCTAACCCACAATTTGCAGCAATCAGTTAGAAAGCTAAACAACAACCCCTATAATAATGAGCAACCAGCCAACCAGTTCTTGATCAATAACTCACTGCTTCCTTAATTTTCATCCCTGCTTCCAACTTATGATCAACTGGAGAGAGCCAGTCAATCACAGAGCATGCCCCACTTTTAATTAGTCCACTTACATCTTTTCCCTGCCAATAGCCTCCAATTAGGGCATACCTGAAATGGTTCCTTTTCCTCCTATAAAGCTATTCTTCTTTCCTCCCTGTCTTTAGGTGGCTGCCAAACACAAGTGATTGTAGCTGGGGTGAATTCCTTTCCATACGGAACAATATTGTAATTTGTGTAATCTTTAATTATTTCCATATTTATTAAGGTTTTCCTTTCTTAGCACTCTGAGAATGCATATTCATTGACTCTCATCATCATAGAGAGAAATAGTCTGCTTACCTACCTTTCCCATGAGCATGAGATAGCCTAGAAGGGCGTGCGTCTCACAATGCCTGACAATGTCTATTATGTAGTGTTTTTCTAGTGCTCACTCTCTCAGTTGTGTCTGATTCTTTGTGACCCCAGGGCCTATAGCCTGCCATACTCCTCTGTCTATGAGATTTCCCAAGCAAGAATACTGGAATAGGTTGCCATTTCCTCTTCCAGGAGATCTTCTCCACCCAGGAATCAAACCTGTGTCTCCTGCATTGACACGTGGATTCTTTACCATTGAGCCATCTGACAATCCCTCTAAATATTAGGTTCTCAGAAATGCTTATCCATTACTTGTTGAATAGATGGTATTAATAGCAGGAAACCAAGTGCTATAATGTAAGGACTCTAATCTCAAAACACTTAAAATTCTCATTATTTTTCCAGGTAAAGCTTGCATATGCAACTTTTGATGATACCCAAAGATAATTGGCTAATTTCCGAAGACAAGATAGCATCTTACTGGATTTGAGGACTGCTATTTGGATACAGTGTTTTTACTAGCCTCATAAAATTTCATGACTCATTAGACCATTTTACTCTTGCTCAGTTTTAGATCAACATCCTATTTAGTAGTTTCATTTAGGTTTGCTCTTAATGGAAATTTATTCCTGCCAGCCCTTTAAAATCCAAGTGTTCTGAAATTGCAGGTTTATAACCATATATATTCTGTTCTATTCTCCTTTGTAAGGTAGTTTTATGCTAGAATTTATTTATAAATGACTTTAGGTGAAAGAAGTTGATCAACATTTTCAGGAAAGATATTATTCCTTGAAACTGCTTCTTCTGTATTCTTTCTTCGAGGATGTTCTGTTTCTTTTCTGTTCATAGCAATAAACCACAGAGGAGCAAAGCAAACATTTTCTTTGGCTGTGTTCATTCTTTTCCTCTGCCTAAAAATATTTTCCTCCCAATTCCTTGTCTATTGAAAATACTGCTTTTTAAAAATTTTCTTTCCCAACCTCCTCTACTTCCTGTTATTCTTCAAATATATTTGAGCACTTACTATTTGGTGATACAGGAATGAACAATACAGATCCAATCCTTGTCATTCTGAAACTTCTGTCAGAATGGAAAAAGATTCACAATAAGTTGACAAATACGACAGCTAAAAATTGTGGAAATTTTTAGTTAAATAAACAGGGTAATGCAATAGACAGGATTTGAGAATTGGTTGCGATAGTTCTTCAAAGAGTGTAAGAGAAGCCTTTTACAGGTATAGATATTTAAGATAAAAACACTTTGCCTTTTTATTTTTCTTATTCATCAGTTTCAAATAATACTTTTTAAAATACAAGGTTCATAGATTACTTTAAATTTTCTAAAATTCACATATTATGACTTGACTATTGCAGGATGTGAGCCACAGAGGGAAACACTACCTGTTTTCTTTCTTCTTGAGAGAGTTATTATATGGTCATTATTTAACCAATGATTTTTTTAAAATTGTTTTTTAAGTACAGTTGTAGAACATTGCCTACCTCAGTAGACTGGATACTTTTGTTTCCTCAACTGAAGAAAAGCAAAATCAATCAAACTTTTCCTATAATGGGCCATGTGAGCAATTTAGGCTTTCTAAAAAGTCTAAATCATGGTCTGCAATAGCTGTACAAGTCTGCTGTTTTAGGATGAAAACAGCCATAGGCAATATGTAAATGAATAAGGATGATTGTACTACAATAACCATTTAATTACAAAAACAGGTAGCAGGTCATATCTGGCCCTCAGGCTCTAGTTTGGCAACCCCTCACCTATCTGACGATGGTTGTGTACTTAGTTGCTCAGTCATGTTTGACCTTCTGTGACCCCATGAACTGTAGCCTACCAGGCTCCTCTGTCCATGGGATTCTCCAGGAAAGAATACTGAACTGGGTTGTGATTAAGAGTAATAAATGAGGTAGTGCACTTAAGATACTAATCACAGTGACTGTTACCAGTGTTCAGTAAATATGTTATCACAGATAGTAAAATTATGATTAGCATCATTATAGATATTACAAAGACTGTGGATGTCAAATGTTGGGCAAAATTCTTAGCTTGATTTTGTTCTCTCTCTCTGGTTTTTCTCTCATTAAATTTCAGTCATTGATCACTGTTGTATCATACAGACTGTCCGCTCAATCTCACTCTTTTGTTTGGCTGTTGTCGGTCAAAAGTTTGTCAAAATTTGAGTCATTTGGGAATCCATCTAAAGAAAAAAAATAGGAAAAAAAGTCCAGTAAGTTTTCCTGGTGACTCAGACGGTAAAGAATTCTTCTGCAGTTTGGGAGACTTAGGTTCAATCCCTCGGCTGGGAAGATCCCCTGGAGGAGGGCATGGCAACCTTGCCTGGAGAATCCCACAGACAGAGGAGACTGGTGGGCTACAGTCCATGGAGTCGCAAAGAATTGGACATGATTGACTAAGCACAGCAAAGATCCTTCTTAGTCTACCATCCTTCCTAGCCTAAATGACTATAATAGGCAAAATGAGAAGCATGTAAAAATTTTTTTGAAGATAAAAATGACAACACACAGACAAACATACTAAAGTAAAGCAAAAAATGAGTAAAACCATGACAGGAGGTATGGAAGCACCAAAAATGTGAATAACAACTGGATTTTTAAGGAACAACATTTATTCAATTTAAAGCTTACTTGGCATCATCAATAAATGTCTCATACAAAAGAAATGAAAAGATCCACTTTTTATATCTTAGAGAAAAAGCCCAGAGGTGAACATATCTATTGATAACATAAAAATGAATCTCTCTAAAAACAGAGAAACAAGTCATATAAGTGAATTCATTTTTTAAGAAGAAAGCAGAGACTTTGTACAATGTTATACTTGCTTAAATATTAGATGTTAGATGTTTTCTCACTAAAAAATCCAGTTATATTTGAGTTTCTTTTGTGTGTTAGCCGATTGAGCAATAGATAAGTGTTGAGGAATTAGTGAGTAGTCTTGAATCACTGTTAACCTAAATATATTTTTACTTAAGTTTTATAGTTAATTTTTAATGGAAGATCAAGACTTTAAATAATATTAAGGATAATAAATGCCTTCTTGTCTTCTTCGTGATCCCCAAAGGCCAATGCACTATAGTCAGTATCCCTGAAAACAGTACAATTTGTAGTCTACTTGGCAGTTCTCTGTCCTCTCTGTTCTCTGGGTCCCTTTTTTCTTTATCTGTATCAGCTTTTAAAATACATATTGTCCCTGGACACCTTACATTTTCACTGTCTTCATGTATGCCTCTCCTTTAACCTCATCCATACTGTGCAGTTTAGAAACAGACGATTTAAAAACTGCTACTGCGGGTTCTCTGAAAGATCCTTTCAAGTTAGGAGAAAAGATTTAAAAACTTTTGCTGTTAAGAAAAACAGAATGCTTAATTAGATTAAGCAGGAGTGTTTCTACCTGTACCAATGTTAGATAGCATCACTGACTCAGTGGACATGGATCTGAGCAAACTCTGGAAGACAGTGGTGGACAGAGGAGCCTGGCATGTCACAATCCATGGAGTTGCAAAGAGCTGGACACAAGTTAGCGACTGAAAAACAACACAACAATTAATTAACGTCTTTTGTGTGACTATATTATTTATTATGAAATGCATTTGAGCTCATTAAAATATTTGATCCAGAGTGTAATAGGTGATGGGCTTTCCAGGTGGCACTGGTAGTGAAGAACCCACATGCCAAAGCAGGAGACATAAGATGTGGGTTCCATCTCTGGGTGGGAAGATCTCCTGGAGGAGGGCATGGAAACCGACTCTAGTATTCTTGCCTGGAGAATTTGGAAAATGTAAAATGTTTTCAGAATTGTTTGAAGATTTTTTTCAGCATGAGATTAAGCAATAGGCCAAATAGAACAGTGCTAAAGTTAGGGAATATACAAAAATTTACTTCTAAAAGATAAAGTTGATATCCTTGTTTATTATTATAAATCCTGGTGAAACAATAAATAATATATAATTATACTTGCTTACTTGATATGTTTTACAATCATGCATATTCAAAAGCAGAGACATTACTTTGCCAACAAAGCTTCATCTAGTAAAAGCTATGGTTTTTCCAGTGGTCATGTATGGATGTGAGAGTTGGACTGCGAAGAAAGCTGAGCGCCGAAGAATTGATGCTTTTGAACTGTGGTGTTGGAGAAGACTCTTGAGAGTCCCTTGGACTGCAAGAAGATCCAACCAGTCCATCCTAAAGGAGAATAGCCCTGGGTGTTCTTTGGAAGGAATGATGCTAAAGCTGAAACTCCAGTACTTTGGCCACCTCATGTGAAGAGTTGACTCATTGGAAAAGACTCTGATGCTGGAAGGGATTGGGGGCAGGAGGAGAAAGGGATGACGGAGGATGAGATGGCTGGATGGCATCACCGACTTGATGGACATGAGTCTGAGTGAACTCTGGGAATTGGTGATGGACAGGGAGGCCTGGCATGCTGCAATTCATGGGGTCGCAGAGTTGGACACGACTGAGCAACTAAACTGAAATGAACTGAAAATTAATTACATAAATTCAGTTTGTTCAGATTACTAAAAATGCTGTGGTTAGTTACATACCTCAAATAAGTATTTAGCAAGTCTGGATGAAAGAAAATCCACAACTGTTTAGAAAGCACATCAAATTGGACTGGCGAGGAAAATCTTCAGTCTGTAAAAGAGAAGACTTTTCAGCTGGGAGAGGACAGGATTGCTGCTTTCAAGTTAATAATAATAAAAAAAAGCCTGATACATTGAAGAGGTACCAGAGTTTTAGAGTATACAATTCTCAGGGATATAACTGTGATGTGTGAGTTTTTGCAGTAAGACAGAATTCATGAAGTAAATCAGTGGTTCTGAACCTCTTTTGAGTCACTGAGTTGATGGAAGATGTATTTGTCAACAGTATGGCAAATATTTATGTAGGATTTCAGGCTTGTAGATCAAGTACTTTGGGGAAGAGATTTCAATAGATGCCAGATTAAGGGTCCCCCTAGAGTATATGAGAAAACTTTCTAACATATGGAACTGTTGAAAAACTTAAGTGTGGACTCTTTCTTTCATTGCTTTTCATTTGATCAGTAAATACAGATAAATTTAAAAAGGTAATGTGTTCTATGCATGAGGTTTGTTGAATCTTGCCCTTGAAGCATTTAAGAGTAGGATAACTGAATACCTTCATCTAGGAAAAAGTGCATGAATATAAATGAATCAATCAGTGAGAATTCTTACCAAGAACCATTTGAAATTATTATGGGTACTGAGTGTGCTTTGTATCTAAAACAGTGGAGACAACAGCATTCTGACATGGATATTGTATTCATTTGCATTATCTTATCAATTATTTAATTTTAAAGAGAGAGTTC
Source organism: Tragelaphus eurycerus (assembly GCA_935064755.1). Taxonomy (NCBI): domain Eukaryota; kingdom Metazoa; phylum Chordata; class Mammalia; order Artiodactyla; family Bovidae; genus Tragelaphus; species Tragelaphus eurycerus. Next base: position 2,933,769 of record CAKXYN010000080.1, read on the forward strand.
ATAAACTCTTCCTATTTAGAGATTTCTCTGAAGAGTCTCCCATTTGACTTGCTAGAGAATTTACAAAACCAATATTGGTTTGAGAATGATTTTTTATTGGAGGGAAGAGGATTCAGAACTCCCATCTAATAAAGAGGCAATGCAATTTGCTTAGATACTAGATTAAGCCAACCTTCGCTTGAATTTTTAAATGGTAAAATTGAACGTTGATGCATTAATTAGCCTTTTTATCAGTCTACAGTTTTTCATAAAGGTACCTCACACAGGGAAGTAATTACTACCAATTTCTTAGGCATATTCTGAGAGACCACGTTCAGTCAAAATGTAGTCCTTAGACCAGGAGCATCAGCATCACTTGTAAGCTTGTTACACAGCAAATTTATGATTATTGCCTCAACCTTCTCCCTCAGAATCTCTCCTGATGTGAACAAGCAACTATTTTAACAAGTTCTCCAGAAGATATTAATGTATGTTAAGGTTTGAGAACCACTCATATAGTTGAACTTACATGGGCTTTGGGGTCAGATAAACAGTCTTTTAATTCTGATTTCTCTATTAACTAATTTTGTAAACTATTGAATCTGTCTACTGAGCAACTTCACTTTCACTTTCATGCATTGGAGAAGGAAATGGCAAGCCACTCCAGTGTTCTTGCCTGGAGAATCCCAGAGAAGGGGGAGCCTGGTGGGCTGCCGTCTATGGGGTTGCACAGAGTTGGACACGACTGAAACGACTTAGCAGCAGCAGCAGCATACTTGTTTCCTATAAAGAAGAGGTAATAAAATTTTTCAAGGCTGCTAGAGGATATGTGAAAATGTGTAAAAGTAATAGCATCCTCCCACAGAATAATAGGGTGCACAGTAAATGGCAGATTTTTCATACTGGTGTCATGATATATGCTATTAGTTGACTATTTACCTAGTACCAAGGTAATTGGCACCCCACTCCAGAACTCTTGCCTGGAAAATCCCATGGATGGAGGAGCCTGGTGGGCTGCAGTCCATGGGGCCGCTAGAGTCGGACACGACTGGGCGACTTCACTTTCACTTTTCACTTTCATGCATTGGAGAAGGAAATGGCAACCCACTCCAGTGTTCTTGCCAGGAGAATCCCAGGGGAGGGGGAGCCTGGTGGGCTGCCGTCTATGGGGTCACACAGAGTTGGACACGACTGAAGCGACTTAGCAGCAGCAGCAGCAAGGTAACTACTCTACATGCATTGACTTACTTGATCCTCATAGCAACCTTATTTGATATGTATTTTTATCAAATACAGTTGTTCAGCTTGTTCAGTTGTTCAGCTCAATGAACAACTGAAAGTTGAACAAAGGTTAATGTAAAACTCAGTGATAAATATTTGCTTTAACTTTGCAATTTTTAATTTAAAATGTTTGGTAATGGTACTTTGGCTTATTTTTTGAATCTTAAAAATCCAAAAAAAAATTTGTTATTAAGTACTGATTTCAAATTAATGTTAACCTGCTCATGTCATTGTGTCATCTACACAGTGTTTTTTTCCAGTCATTTACTTATGCTTAGTTTCATTTCTCATAGCTTTTCCATGAGCTTTAAATCAGTGTCGATGCAGTCAGTTAAAAAATATCAGAAATCTGATTGGTTGCTACATTTAATCATTTTTAATATTTGTAATTTGAATAGAACTTCTTTAGTGCATTCTCTGTTTTGTGGTGTGTGGATTGAACCTAAAATAAATTATATGTTTTAGGCTTAACCACCATTTTCAATTTCAATATATTTGAATTAGAAAGTTCCCAGACTATTGGGTTCTTTATTGTCATACTAAAAGGATAATTTATTTTCATGAGAAATATGTCTTAAAATCATGGCCTTTTGATGGAAAAAATGCTAAGTTCAAGGCAAATAAATATGCAAAATATTTCTTCAGGACTGGGTCATGCACTTTTCAAATGAAATGCTCACATGATATTGCTGTAAATTGAAAATTAGTGCCCTCTCACCTGACACAGTTCTAATGGCACTCTGAGCACTTTTAATCAACACTGCTTACCTGATGGTGAATAGTGAGAGCTCAGTGATTAGGAATTACTTTTTTCTTGATTCCTAATTTTTCTCCACCTCTTGGCTGCAATTTTTGCCAGCTCTGTGGGGTATAAACTTGCATTAGTCTCAAGTTTTTCTCCAATACAGATAGAAAGATTTAATTACTTCTTTTGTTTTGAGTCTGTGGGAAACTAAAAAGATTTCTAAGTGATCATTCAAAGTTAACTAGGAACTGGTTAAACAAATACATTTTGTGTATTCTCTTGAACGTAGGAACAGTAAAAATTAAAACAAATTTCTAGAAGAAACTACTTCATAATTTAGTGTTCTCAATTAGCAAATTAACTTCTTCTGTTCTTATTTGAAGCAAAACAGCAAACTATCCCATTGTTGTTGCTGATTTAATATTTGATAAGCACTCATTAATTCTTTTTGAATGTATGATTCTATTTATTTTGTATTATCTTCTAGAATAGTCTATTTTTATATGCAATTTTGATTTTCACCATATAGGAGATCTTGTTCTTAAGTATTTATCCAAAGACATTCCTTTTATCTATAAATTCATTTTTATTGTTGGGTTTTATTTTTTCATGCTTGAAATTGTCTTCCTTTTTAATTTTCAGCTTTTTCAAAGAGAATGATTATGATGGTATTTACAGGTAGTATTGTTTAACTATGATAATGATAAGCTACACACTGATCTTTTTCTATTTTTATTTTTATTTCTATCATTGTCCTTTGGAGTGGGAATATTTTATACAGAATAGTTTGGTAGAAATAGCAGGTTAATGTTTGCAGATGAACATTTGAAATCAGAAAGTGGAGAGGAAAAGAGAAAGGAAGAAGATGAATTAAAAAATCATAGTATACAATCTGTGCGAGTAAGGTGGGTGACAAGAACACACTCTCCAGTGCAAACTTTGTGGCCTTATGTTAATCTAATCAAGAAACTATTTCCCTCTGGTACTTCTGTGTCTATTTCAGGGTATGAAAACAAAATATGAGTCAACAGTGCTGAGCTCTCTTCAGATGTCAATGTTCTAGTCATGTTGTCATCCCATTTAGAGAATAATCTTGCCTTGGCATTAGAAACTATAGCAAAGATTTCTGCTTACTACAAAAATGACAAAATATGTATCCAAAGCACGCACACGAGCAAGTTCTTCTATCATATTACTAAAGTTTGGCTCTTGAAATTAGTGTGTTATAAACATCTTCACACCATCATGATTATCTGGGTTGTGAAGTTCAGGCTTCAGCAATATGTGAACCGTGAACTTCCTGATGTTCAAGCTGGATTTAGAAAAGGCAGAGGAACCAGAGATCAAATTGCCAACATCCGCTGGATCATCGAAAAAGCAAGAGAGTTCCAGAAAAACATCTATTTCTGCTTTATTGACTATGCCAAAGCCTTTGACTGTGTAGATCACAATAAACTGTGGAAAATTCTGAGAGAGATGGGAATACCAGACCACCTGATCTGCCTCTTGAGAAATCTGTATGCAGGTCAGGAAGCAACAGTTAGAACTGGTCATGGAACAACAGACTGGTTCCAAATAGGAAAAGGAGTACGTCAAGGCTGTATATTGTCACCATGTTTATTTAACTTATATGCAGAGTACATCATGAGAAATGCTGGACTGGAAGAAACACAAGCTGGAATCAAGATTGCCAGGAGAAATATCAATAACCTCAGATATGCAGATGATACCACACTTATGGCAGAAAGTGAAGAGGAACTCAAAAGCCTCTTGATGAAAGTGAAAGTGGAGAGTGAAAAGGTTGGCTTAAAGCTCAACATTCAGAAAATGAAGATCATGGCATCTGGTCCCATCACTACATGGGAAATAGATGGGGAAACAGTGAAAACAGTGTCAGACTTTATTTTTCTGGGCTCCAAAATCACTGCAGATGGTGACTGCAGCCATGAAATTAAAAGATGCTTACTCCTTGGAAGGAAAGTTATGACCAACCTAGATAGCATATTCAAAAGCAGAGACATCACTTTGCCAACAAAGGTTCACCTAGTCAAGGCTATGGTCTTTCCTGTGGTCATGTATGGATGTGAGAGCTGGACTGTGAAGAAGGCTGAGCGCTGAAGAAGTGATGCTTTTGAACTGTGGTGTTGGAGAAGACTCTTGAGAGTCCCTTGGACTGCAAGGAGATCCAACCGGTCCATTCTGAAGGAGATCAGCCCTGGGATTTCTTTGGAAGGAATGATGCTGAAGCTGAAACTCCAGTATTTTGGCCACCTCATGTGAAGAGTTGACTCATTGGAGAAGACTCTGATGCTGGGGGGATTGAGGGCAGGAGGAGAAGGGGACGACAGAAGATGAGATGGCTGGATGGCATCACTGACTCGATAAATGTGAGTCTGAGTGACCTCCGAGAGCTGGTGATGGATAGGGAGGCCTGGCGTGCTGTGATTCATGGGTTCGCAAAGAGTCGGACACGACTGAGCGACTGATCTGATAAACATCTTCAGTTCAGTTTAGTTCAGTTGCTCAGTCATGTCTGACTCTTCGCGACCCCATGAATCGCAGCACGCCAGGCCTCCCAGTCCATCACCAACTCCTGGAGGTCACTCAGACTCACATCCATCGAGTCAGTGATGCCATCCAGCCATCTCATCCTCTGTTGTCCCCTTCTCCTCCTGCCCTCAATCCCCCCCAGCATCAGAGTCTTCTCCAATGAGTCAACTCTTCGCATGAGGTGGCCAAAATACTGGAGTTTCAGCTTTAGCATCATTCCTTCCAAAGAAATCCCAGGGCTGGTCTCCTTCAGAATGGACTAGTTGGATCTCCTTGCAGTCCAAGGGACTCTCAAGAGTCTTCTCCAACACCACAGTTCAAAAGCATCAATTCTTTGGCACTCAGCCTTCTTCAAAGTCCAACTCTCACATCCATACATGACCACAGGAGAAACCATAGCCTTGACTAGACGGACCTTTGTTGGCAAAGTGATGTCTCTGCTTTTGAATATGCTATCTAGTTTGGTCATAACTTTCCTTCCAAAGAGTAAGCGTCTTTTAATTTCATGGCTGCAGTCACCATCTGCAGTGATTTTGGAGCCCCCCAAAATAAAGTCTGACACTCTTTACACTGTTTCCCCATCTATTTCCCATGAAGTGATGGGACTGGATGCCATGATCTTTGTTTTCTGAATGTTGAGATTTAAGCCAACTTTTTCACTATTCACTTTCACTTTCATCAAGAGGCTGTTTAGACCTCTTCACTTTCTGCCATAAGGGTGGTGTCATCTGCATATCTGAGGTTATTGATATTTCTCCCGGCAATGTTGATTCCAGCCTGTGTTTCTTTCAGTCCAGCGTTTCTCATGATGTAGTCTGCATATAAGTTAAATAAACAGGGTGATGATATACAGCCTTGATGTACTCCTTTTCCTATTTGGAATCAGTCTGTTGTTCCATGTCCAGTTCTAACTGTTGCCTCCTGACTTGCATACAGATTTCTCAAGAGGCAGGTTAGGTGGTCTGGTATTGCCATCTCTTTCAGAATTTTCCACAGTTTATTGTGATCCACACAGTCAAAGGCTTTGGCATAGTCAATAAAGCAGAAATAGATGTTTTTCTGGAACTCTCTTGCTTTTTCCATGATCCAGAGGATATTGGCAATTTGATCTCTGGTTCCTCTGCCTTTTCTAAAACCAGCTTGAACATCTGGAAGTTCTCGGTTCACATATTGCTGAAGCCTGGCTTGGAGAATTTTGAGCATTACTTTACTACCATGTGAGATGAATGCAATTGTGTGGTAGTTTGAGAATTCTTTGGCATTTCCTTTCTTTGGGATTGGAATGAAAACTGACCCTTTCCAGTCCTGTGACCACTACTGAGTTTTCCAAATTTGCTGACATGTTGAGTACAGCACTTTCACAGCATCTTCTTTCAGTATTTGAAAGAGCTCAACTGGAATGCCATCACCTCCACTAGCTTTGTTTGTAGTGATGCTTTCTAAGGCCCACTTGACTTCACATTCCAGCATGTCTGGCTCTAGGTCAATGATCACACCATCGTGATTACCTGGGTCATGAAGATCTTTTTTGTACAGTTCTTCTGTGTATTCTTGCCACCTCTTATTAATATCTTCTGCTTCTGTTAGGTCCATACCATTTCTGTCCTTTATCGAGCCCCTCTTTGCATGAAATATCACCTTGGTATCTCTTATTTTCTTGTAGTGATCTCTAGTCTTTCCCATTCTGTTGTTTTCCTCTATTTCTTTGCATTGATCGCTGAGGAAGGCTTATCTCTTCTTGCTATTCTTTGGAACTCTGCATTCAGATGTTTATATCTTTCCTTTTCTCCTTCGCTTTTCACTTTTTTTTTCTCACAGCTATTTGTAAGGCCTCCCCAGAAAGCCATTTTGCTTTTTTGCATTTCTTTTCCATGGGGATGATCTTGATCCCTGTCTCCTGTACAATGTCACGAACCTCATTCCATAGTTCATCAGGCACTCTATCTATCAGATCTAGGCCCTTAAATCTATTTCTCACTTCCACTGTATAATCATAAGGGATTTGATTTATGTCATACCTAAATGGTCTAGTGGTTTTCCCTATTTTCTTCAATTTAAGTCTGAATTTGGTAATAAGGAGTTCATGATCTGAGCCTCAGTCAGCTCCTGGTCTTGTTTTTGTTGACTGTATAGAGCTTCTCCATCTTTGGCTGCAAAGAATATAATCAATCTGATTTTGATGTTGATCATCTTCTTATGCCCATGTGTAGAGTCTTCTCTTGTGTTTTTGGAAGAGGATGTTTGCTATGACCAGTGCATTTTCTTGGCAAAACTCTATTAGTCTTTGTCCTGCTTCATTCTGTATTCCAAGGCCCAATTTACCTGTTATTCCAAGTGTTTCTTGACTTCCTACTTTTGCATTCTAGTCCCCTATAATGAAAAGGACATCTTTTTTGGGTGTTAGTTCTAAAAGGTCTTATAGGTCTTCATAGAACCATTCAACTTCAGCTTCTTCAGCAGTACTGGTTGGGGCATAGACTTGGATTACTGTGATATTGAATGGTTTGCCTTGGAAACGAACAGAGATCCTTCTGTCGTTTTTGAGATTGCATCCAAGTACTGCATTTCAGACTCTTTTGTTGACCATGATGGCTACTTCTTTTCTTCTGAGGGATTCCTGACCGCAGTAGTTGATATAATGGTCATCTAAGTTAAATTCACCCATTCCAGTCCATTTTAGTTCGCTGATTCCTAAAATGTCTACATTTACTCTTGCCATCTCTTGTTTGACCATTTCCAATTTGCCTTGATTCATGGACCTGACATTCCAGGTTCCTATGCAGTATTGCTCTTTACAACATCAGACCTTGCTTCTATCACCAGTCACATCCACAGCTGGGTATTGTATTTGCTTTGGCTCCATCCCTTCATTCTTTCTGGAGTTATTTCTGCACTGATTTCCAGTAGCATATTGGGCACCTACTGACCTGGGGATTTCCTCTTTCAGTATCCTATCATTTTGTCTTTTCATACTCTTCATGGGGTTCTCAAGGCAAGAATACTGAAATGGTTTGCCATTCCCCTCTCCAGTCGACCACATTTTGCCAGATCTCTCCACCATGACCTGCCCGTCTTGGGTTGCCCCATGGGCATGGATTAGTTTCATTGAGTTAGACAAGACTGTGGTCCTAATGTGATTAGATTGACTAGTTTTCTGTGAGTATGGTTTCAGTGTGTGTGCCCTCTGATGCCTTCTTGCAACACCTACCAGCTTACTTGGGTTTCTCTTACCTTGGGCATGGGGTATCTCTTCACGGCTGCTCCAGCAAAGCACAGCCGCTGCTCCTTATCTTGAACGAGGGGTATCTCCTCACCTCCGCCTCTACTGACCTTCAACGTGGGATAGCTCCTCCAGGCCCTCTGAGCCCACCCAGCCACTGCTCCTTGGACTGAGTTTGGTCCTCCTGGCTGCAGCCCCTGGCCTTGGGCGTGGGGTTGGTCCTCCCAGCCGCCGCCCCTGGCCTCGGGTGTGGGGGCATGGGGTAGCTCCTCCCGACTGTTGCCCCTAAACATCTTACTTTGACTAAATTACAGTGAGTTAATAAAATTGATATTGGGTTGAGAGATTAACATTGGGTCTGTTTCTTCAACTTCTGTTTTCCTTCTTTAGTTTGAAAACTCCAAAAATGACTCTATAATCTTTTATTTATGGGTTAGAATTTTGCTATTTATATACTTAAAGAATATATGACTGACTAATGGGAGTACAAACTGTAAGATTTTAATCTATTGTCATGCTTATCTGTTAGGTAAATGTGAAATAATTGAATAGGTCTGGAATTATTGAAAGTAGTTTAGTCTCCACCTTCTTTAAACTGTGTGCAATTTTCCTACATCATTATAAAAGAATACCTTTCAATTTATGTTTTTATCTTTAGACTCAGTAATTCTAGATATAATTGAAATCTGTTATTTTTATATCACTGAATTGAAATAATACTTTTAAAGCAATTAGGCAAATGTTTCTTCTCCAGACAAATAATCCTATTCCTTGTATATCCTTATGACATTTTGTGGTTCAAGTTAGCTCTGTTTAACTAGTTCTAGAAAATCTGACTTTACTTACTATTGCTGGGTTATTATAAAGGACGCAACTCAGTAACAGCCAGATGGAGGCAAGGTATATGGAAAAGGGAGTGTGCCACCCTGCCGACATCTCCTTGTGTTTACCAACTTGGAAGCTCTGCAAACCCTATCATTTAGGGGTTTTCGTGGAGGTTTTATTGCATAGGCATAGTTGATTAAATAATAATGCACCACTGGAAAAAAGAGAAAGTCACTCAGTTGTGACCAACTCTTTGTGATCCCATGGACTATACAGTCCATGGAATTCTCCAGGCCAGAATACCGGAGTAGGTAGCCTTTCCCTTCACCAGGAGCTCTTCCCAACCCAGGGATCAAACCCAGGTTTCCCACATTGCAGGTGGATTTTTTGTTTGTTTCTTTTTTATTTTTTAAAATTAATGTATTTAATTGAAGGATAATTACTTTACAATATTGTGGTGGTTTTTTGCCATACATTGACATGAATAAGTCACACATGTACATGTGTCCCCCCATCCTGAACCCCTCCTCCCACCTCCCGCCCCATCCCATCCCTCTGGGTTGTGCTAGTGCACCGACTTTGAGTGCCCTGTTTCACGCACCAAACTTGGATTGGTCATCTGTTTCATATATGGTAATATACATGTTTCAGTGCTATTCTCTTAAGTCATCCCACCCTCACCTTCTCCCAGAGTCCAAAAGTCTGTTCTTTATATCTTTGTCTCTTTTACTGTCTCTCATAAAGGGTCATTGTTACCATCTTTCTAAATTCCATATATATGCGTTAATATACTGTATTGGTGTTTTTCTTTCTGACTTACTTCACTCTGTATAATAGGTTCCCGTTTCATCCACCTCATTAGAACTGATTCAAATGCATTCTTTTTAATAGCTGAGTAGTATTCCATTGTGCATATGTACCACAACTTTCTTATCCATTTGTATACCAATGGACATTTAGGTTGCTTCCATGTCCTAGCTATTGTAAACAGTGGTGCAATGAACATTGGGGTACATGTGTCTGTTTCATTTCTGGTTTTCTCAGTGTGTATGCCCAGCAGTGGGATTGCTGGGTCATATGGCAGTTCTATTTCCAGTTTTTTAAAGGAATCTCCACACTGTTCTCCATAGTGGCTGTACTAGTTTGCATTCCCACCAACAGTGTAAGAGGGTTCTCTTTTCTTCCACACTCTCTCCAGCATTTATTGTTTGTAGACTTTTTGCTAGCAGCCATTCTGACTGGTGTGAAGATGGTACCTTATTTTGGTTTTGATTTGAATTTCTCTGATATGAGTGATGTTGACCATCTTTACATGTGTTTGTTAGCCATCTGTATATCTTCTTTGGAGAAATGTCTGTTTAGGTCTTTGGCCCATTTTTTGATTGGGTCATTTATTTTTCTGGTATTGAGCTGCATGAGCTGCTTGTATAGTTTTGAGATTAATTCTTTGTCGGTTGTTTCATTCGCCATTATTTTCCCTCATTCTGAAGGTTGTCTTTTCACCTTGCTTGTAATTTCCTTCATTGTGCAAAAGCTTTTAAGTTTAATTAGGTCCCAATAGTTTATTTTTGCTTTTATTTCCATTACTCTAGTAGGTGGATCATAGACGATCTTGCTGTGATTTATGTCACAGTGTTCTGCCTATGTTTTCCTCTAGTAGTTTTATAGTTTCTGGTCTTACATTTAGATCTTTAATCCATTTTGAGTTTATTTTTGTGTATGGTGTTAGAAAGTGTTCTAGTTTTATTCTTTTACACGTGGTTGACCAGTTGTCCCAGCATGACTTGTTAAAGAGATTGTCTTTTCTCCATTGTATATTCTTGCCTCCTTTGTCAAAGATAATGTTTCCATAGATGCATTGATTTATTTCTGGGCTTTCTATTTTGTTCCATTAATCTATATTTCTGTCTTTGTGCCAGTACCTTACTGTCTTGATGACTGTAGCTTTGTAGTATAGTCTGAAGTCAGGCAGGTTGATTCTTCCAGTTCCATTCTTCTTTCTCAAGATTGCTTTGGCTATTCAAGGTTTTTTTGTGTTTCCATACAAATTATGAAATTATTTGTTCTAGTTCTCTGAAAAATACCATTGGTAGCTTCATAAGGATTGCATTGAATCTATAGATTGCTTTGGGTAGTATACTCGTTTTCACTATATTGATTCTTCTGATCCATTAACATGGTATATTTCTCCATCTATTTGTGTCATCTTTTATTTCTTTCATCAGTGTTTTACTATTTTCTATATATAGGTATTTTGTTTCTTTAGGTAAATTTATTCCTAAGTATTTTATTCTTTTCATTGCAATGGTAAGTGGAATTGTTTCCTTAATTTCTCTTTGTGTTTTCTCATTGTTAATGTATAGGAATGCAAGGGATTTCTGGTGTTAATTTTATATCCTGCAACTTTACTATATTCATTGATGAGGTCTAGTAATTTTCTGGTGGTGTCTTTAGGGTTTTCTATGTAGAGGATCATGTCATCTGCAAACAGTGAGAGTTTTACTTATTCTTTGCTAATCTGGATTCCTTTTATTTCTTTTTCTTCTCTGATTGCTGTGGCTAAAACTTCCAAAACTACGTTGAATGGTTGTGGTGAGAGTGGGCACCCTTGTCTTGTTCCTGATTTTATGGGAAATTCTTTCAGTTTTTGCAGGTGAATTCTTTACCAGCTTAGCCACAAGGTAAGCTCAGGGATACTCGAGTCGGTAGCCTATCCCTTCTGCAGTGGATATTCCCGACCCAGGAATCCAACTGGGGTCTCCTGAATTGCAGGCAGATTCTTTACCAACTGAGTTATCAGGGAAGCCTAGAATGTGCCCCTGGTGATAAATAAACCTCCAGTCTCTCTCCCCTCTCGGAGATCAAGCGGTGGGGCTGAAAAGTCCAAGCCTCTAATCATGCCTGTTTTTCTAGTGACAAGTTACCATCCTGAAGCTACGTAGTGGCCCACCAAGAATCCACTCACTAAAATAAAAGATGCTTCTGTCACTCAGGAAATTACAGAGGACTTGAGAGCTGTATGTCAGGAATTAGGGAAAAAGACTAAGTACCTGTTTCCATAATATACCTTCCATAATCAGAAAGTATACAGAGAAAGGTCATTGCTTGTCCAATGAATGTTGAAACTTCCAGAATGCACAAGACTCTTCTTTTTATTGTTGGTTACAAAAATGACAAACAAGTAACTAGTTTTTATTCTAGCTAAGTCCTGTCATCCCTTTTCAATTCCACATTTACAATAGAATGGAAACAAATTCCCTGTTTTTTTTTTTTTTACAGCTCTTAACCCATTGTCTTGTATAGAACATATTCCCAAAATATGTTGAATGGATGAGGTCTAAAATAAGCACCATAACAGCTTATTGAGATTCTAATTCCTCATGTTAGAAAAACATTAAAAACAACCATAGCAACAATAAATGCTTGAAAAAATTGAATGCCACTTATGCATCAAGAACTATGCTAGGTTTTTATATGCTATCTCTCTAACTCATCAATATTTGGAGATATGCCTTACTTTCTTCCATTCTATATGTGAAGCTCAAACAGTTTAATTGACTTTTTCCATAGATGAGTTCAAATAAAGGACTATTTGTAACTATTCCTCATGCCAGAAGCTTTAAAAAATGTTGTGTATATATTAAAAGAGTTTTTCACAAAATGAAACAGAGTTGAGAAAGTCACAGCAATATTTTTACTGCCCTACATTCTCATTCCTCAAAAACTTCAGTCCCTCTCACCCCACGGATTGCTTCCTTATTGTTCTACATCTGGCTTATTTTTATCAAACCTAAGATTGATGCCGAGGAAGAAAAATGAAAACAGATCTGTGTCATATGGTATCACATTGGAAAGCTGATGTCAATTAATTGAGTATTTTGCTATAAAATTTAAGGACAAAATGACATTCTTCCTCCTTTTGTAGCTTTGTATTTGAATATAAAGTAACAAAACATAGAGGTGAATGTATATACAGTACAGATCTATTTCTTGTTCTATTTCTAGAGGATTTCTATTTAGTGCAATCAGTGCCTTCGTGGCATTTTTTTTTTTTTTTTTTGCAACAGCTATACTATATGCTTTATAATAAAAATCATTAAATAATCATTGCAACATATTTTATTCCTATCATAGCTAGATGAGAACACCTTTTGCATCATTTATTATTTAGTAGTACCAGAATTTTAACACTAGACAGTCTATTGATCAAAGACAATAGCTATTTGAATAAGAGGCATGGGCAAACTCTCCCTAATAAATGTGGTACAATGATATTGACAAAGTTTCAGTCTATAGTCTGACTTGCAGAATCTCTGCATATAGAGAAAAATCACGTAGTCTGACAAGCTCTAATATTTTATACAAAATTCTTTTCTGAGTTTTACTTTGCATGTATCTGATTAGAATTAAATAGCCCTTTCTAGTCAACTGAGAAATTGATATCCAGAACTAATCTGGTATCAAATTTGGCTCCCAGTTTTAACCCTCTGCTTAATTAAAGCTCCTCATGTATGTCTTATCTCTCATTGTCTTTTAAAAATAATTCTATATAGAAATAATATTCATGAATTAATTATTTCATCATATAATTAAAAGATAATTTGAAGTGATATCAGTTTAATGAAAATACAGAATTTTTTGTGGCATTAAAGTGGATTTAAAAGTTTCATTATTCAGTTTACTCATCTGGACTTTTGGCAGGTATTCAGTTCCTCCAGCTTTCCAGTTCCTCTGAGGAATACTCATCATCTTGTGTATAACCTCAGAATATCTTCCCAGGTAGTATGACATAGTGAAGTTAAAGGGAATGGAAGGGTTTATGGAAGATTGTATCAGTGTTCCCTCAAATTTACTTCTCCTTTTTGAAAGAAAATTATGATTTCCATTTCTTTTTGAAAAATTTTTATTTTATATTGGAATATCATTGTATGGAGTAGTATATTGTGTTAGTTTCAGGTGTACAGCAAAATGATTCAATTATACATATACATATATCTATTCTTTTTGAAATTCTTTTCCCATTTAGGTTGTTGCAGAATATTGAGCAGAGTACCCTGTGTTGTACAGTAGGTTCTTGTTGGTTATCTATTTTAAAGAGAGTGGTGTGTATATATTCATCTCAAACTCACAATTTATCCCTCCCCACAACCTTTTCCCTTCGATAACCATTTGTTTTCTGTTTGTGAGTCTGTTTCTGTTTTGTAAATAAGTTTCTTTGTATCTTTTTTTTTTTTTTTAGATTCCATATATAAGCAATATCATATGATATTTGTCTTTGTGTGACTCACCTCACTTAATTTGATAATCTCCCTCCAGGTCAATCCACATTGCTTCAAATGGCATTATTTCATTCTTTTTAATGGCCAAGTAATATTTTATTTTACATGTGTACCACGTCTTCTTTATCCTGTCATTGATGGACATTTATGCTGTTTCCATGTCTTGGTTTTTGTAAACAGTGCTGCAGTGAACACCGGGGTTGCATGGATCTTTTCACATTATTGTTTTCTCTGCATATATTCCCAGAAGTGGGATTGATGGACCATATGGTAGCTCTATGTTTAGTTTCTTAAGGAAACTCCATACTGTTTTCCATAGTGGCTATACCAGTTGGGAATGTAATTGTCAGTCTAGAAGGGTTCCCTTTTCTCCAACTTTCTCCAACATTTGTTTGTTGGAGACTTTTTAATGATGGTCATTCTAACCAGTGTGAGGTGATATCTAGTGTGTTTGATTTGCTTTTATCTAAGAATTAGTGATGTTGAGCATCTTTTCATGTGCTTTTTGGCCGAGTGTATGTCTTCTTTGGAGAAATATCTATTTAGATCTTCTGCCCATTTTCTGATTGGGTTGTGTGGGGAGAGAGCAAATTAGCCAAGATGGCATGTTCAGGCTCTCTCACCCCACCTTTTATAAATAATGACTGTGTAACAACTGAGATCATTTATAGCACTGTGCATGCACGTCATGAGGTACTCAGTCATGGGCTACTTTGTACACAGGATTACTTTGTGTGTACATGTATATGATCACCTAAGAAGTGGCGACATTACTGCTGCGTCATGGCTGTGTCTGTTGGGTCAACCATGAGAGGTGAGAAGCTAGTGTGTCTGCTGCTATGGCTGCTGCTGTAGCCAGGAGAGAATAGAGTCATCTGCAGTTCCTAGAGCTCCTTGAGTTTTCTTCCAGCTTCCCTGCTTGCACCTTGTCCACCATGGGTTCAATGAACAGTGCCCACAGTGAGACACAGTGAGACAATTGGCACTGTGAACAGGATCAGAAATACAGGTTGTTTGCTTTTTTTTGGTATTGAGCTGCATAGGCTGTTTATAAATAGTTTTGGAGATTAATCCTTTGTTGGTTGCATCATTTGCAAATATTTTCTCCCATTTTGTGGGTTTCTATGTAACTTATTGTGCTTACTGTGTGAAATAGATTCTTATTCTATAGACATTGACCTTTGTCCAATGGAATGTGATCGGCAGACATTTAAGCAGACATCTTCAACAGCCACTGTGTCTTATTCCCACCAATTCTATTGTGCTTTCCCCCCTTCTTTGAGAATTATATGTCCCAGGAAGATGTCTCATCTTTGGCCTGAATCCTTGAATGACAGAACATGTAGAGCAGAGACCCACAACTGCCAACATGAAAAGTAAAAAGTAAGAGTAAATATTTATTATTATAATCCGTTGAGATTTATAGCTTATTTATTACCATAACACAGCTAACTGATTCAAAATGGTTGTATGTAACTTCGGGAAATTACAAACAGATTGGGTTTATATCAGTAGTGAAAACAAGAATTTTAGTGTTTGGAGTAGAGAAGTGGGATTAATCTCATTTTAGAGCTACTCCACTGTGAACATGGATTCAAGAGTTATAAGTCCAACCTTCAATTGCAAATATGTAGAAATAATGGTTTATCATTTAGAAATTCATTATGTTGTGATATGAACAATGAATAGTTGTTATTTCAAAGGGATTTGTTTTTCAGTCCCAAAGGCAAACATTTTCAAGTATAATTCCAATCAAATCTAAGAAACTGTCATAGCCTTTTGTTGAGCCAAAATGGAATTTAACTGTATTGAATACTTTAAAAATAAGTAGAAACTTAACTGTAGTTTGTAAATCTTTTCTTATGCTTCATTGTATTTGTTTTTTCTAAATTTAATTTGCATGTAGTGATTGTCTAGTCTAGTACACCAAAACTAACAAATGCATAACAAAACAGTTATTGAGGTTTAAAACAGTTGTGGAACTATGCATATTTTGCACTCATTGGAGTTTCCAATCTTACAGTAGCTATAAAGTAACTTATTTACATAGTTAAAAATAAACACAAACTACTAATATACAAAGAGTGGAAAATGAAAAGTAAAATATTCTATTTAATCCTATAATCTTACTTCTAAGAGGTAATAATCAGTAAACATTTCTATTTTTAGTTCAAGTTTTTGTTCCCCATGCCCATAATTCTAAATATCATTCTTGAACCTTTATTTCTTGATTTATCAACTTTAGATCTTATCAGTTTACTTGTGATATGGTGAGCCACTAATTTAGATCATAACCAGTTTTTCTCAAGCTTTAATGTAAATACACATCCTCTTGTGATCTAACAAAAATGTGGATTATAATTAAGTACATGCAGCCTTTTAATCATACTTCTTGCTATTTGGTCATGTTGGGATGGACTGTTCTCTAAATCTGATGGAAAAGGATTCTTCTGCAACTTCTTGTCAGCTGTCTATTGAGTTAATGTCATTGTTTCTTGACTCTCCTATTTCTTTTCTGTTTTAAATTTTTTTCTTGGTTTTTACATCAAATAATTTCTATTTGTCCTTTTGTAGCTTCAAATGTCTTTATTTTGTTTTCAAAATCAAAGCTACTAATATTTTAAGTGTAGAATTTAAGATTTAAAATTTACTGCTTTTGGACTTTTAAAGACATTGCTCTGGTTGCCAGTAATGCTGATGGGAAATTAGATGCAGAATCATTTTTATACTTTTGAAGGTAAGTTTATTTTTTAGATACTTTTAAAACTTTAAATTTATTCTCAGAGGTCCGAATCATATGAAGAGGAATCTAGGTTTGGGTTGTTTCAGATTCATTATGCTATGCATTTAATTATTCTTTAGAGGGGGAGACGTAGTTAAGGAGTTTGAAATGGACGTGTACCCACTGCTTTATTTAAAATGGATAAACAACAAGGTCCTATTGTATAGCACATGGAACTCTGCTCAATGATATGTGGCAGGCAGCCTGGATGAAAGGGAAGTTTGGGGGATACTGGAAACCTGTATATGTTTGGCTGAGTTCCTTCATTGTTCACCTGAAACTATCACAATACTGTTGTTAGACAGTACCCCAATAGAAAATAAAAAGTTTAAATTACAAAAAAAACCAACCCCCAAACCCTTAAATTCTGAAGACTTGAGTCTGGCTTTCAGCTATTACTTCTTAGATGTCTCTTATTCCTGTTTGTTGTCCTCTACTGTATAGTCCAACATCTAAATAGTCTGCCAGTCCAATTCTGTGGATTTCTTTTTGCCTGTTTGTTTTCTCCTGTGAGTGTCTCACAATTGTTAATTGATTTTAGACATAATTGCTATAACTGACTTTGGACATAATGTTATAATATAGGGCTTCTCTGGTCACTCAGGTGGTAAAGAGTCTACCTGCAATGCAGGAGACCCAGGTTTGATCCCTGGGTCGGGAAGATGCCCTGGAGAAGGGAATGGCTACCCACTCCAGTATTACAGGAAAGACTGAGTGAAATCATCTTAATGCCTGGCAATGGGCAGGTCTCTTCTGCTATACCCTTGGAATAAAAGGTTGATTCCATATTGCAGGACTTGAGTGAGTATGGAATTTTTTGTTGCTGTGTTTACCCTCAGGGCACAACCAGCTTCAATTGCTCTAGTGTTTCCTCCTGTTTAATCTGGGGTTTGCTGGAAAGTATGTCTCAGTGTTCCCTTGCACTGTCAGCTTTCTTTCAACTGTGCCATAGTGCAAGTCTCTCTCCATACTTTTCCTCTCCTCCAGTAGTGGACAGATGTTGCACATTCTAGGTCTTTTCTAGGCTGGTGGTGGGGGATGGGGAACAAGGAGTATTGTCTCTTGTCCTGATTCAGCCTGAGTCTTGTATATGCCCTGGGTCCTTGGGTGAGAGTTGTGCCCTCTGATCGCCTTCTCTGTCCCCCTGACATCCAATGTATGACTTTTTTATTTTGGAAATGTTGGGCTTTTTTCTTCTTTTTTTTTGTCTTTCTCCATAAGTAGGAGACCTCAACTGATATGGAATTTGGAATATTCCTTGCCTCTCTCTCTCAGGGGTAGAATTTTCCTCTTTTTCTTTCCTGCAGCCACACTGAGTCTTCTGTGCTGGGGGTGCAGGGCTTTTCTTTATCCTTCAGACACTTCAGGATTCTGTTTCATAGAAAGGGGTCTAATTAGAACTTCAGGCTTCACTCCTATAGACCTGCAGCACCAACAAAGGCTCTCTTTGGTGTTCCACTTTGCCCCCAGTCTTTTTCATGAGCCCAAGGTGGAGGTCAATGGAAAGGAGCCCATGAATGGAAATAAAATCCCTTTGTGTATACAGCTTCCCAGGGTTTAACATGCTCCTGCTAGTCTAGTTCAGGTTTTCGTAATTGTGATAGTTAATTGGAGGGTCAACTCAGCTAGATATGTAAACACAGTGCCTGGATATTTGGTCAGACATTATTCTAAATGTTTCTGTGAAGATGTTTTTGGATGAGAGTGACGTGTAACTAGGTGAATTCTCTGTAAATCCAGGTTACCCTCTGTAATATGGATTGGGCTTATCCAAGCAGTTGAAGGCCCGAGTAAAACAAAAGTCTTATCTTTTCGAGTAAGAAGGAATTCTGCCTGCAGATGATGACCTCTGTAATTGAACATCGGCGGCAGCTCTTTCCTGGGTTTCCAGCTTACTGGCCCATCCTATAGATTTCTGGATTGCTAGCCTCCATAACCGCATGAGCCAAATCATTAAATTGTGTATCTGTTTGTCTCTCTCCAATTAATTCTGTTTCTTTGGAGATTGCTGACTACTATAGAAATGAAAAACAAATTTTCCTAAATTTTAAAAGTCTTAAACTTTGATGGTGCCTGATTTCTTCTTCCCATGTTCTGCTACAGGTGAGCAGGAACTCCTGGTTCATCTCTCTGAGGAAAGACCCATCTTCCCTTGGATTTCAGGCTTCTTCATTACCTTGCAAACTCAATTCAAGAAAAATTATCATTTTTTGAAGTTTATCCAGCATTTTCTAGTTTTTATTGTTGGCACAATGTTCTTTCCAGCTCTCTAAATCCTAGACTTAAAAAGAGCTTTCAGTAATGATTGTCTTTAATCTCTCTTAGCATAAAACTAGAGGTATTTATTTTAATTCCTTTCTGCTCCTTGTTGTTGTTGTTATTCAATCACTTAGTCATGTCTGGCTCTTTGCAACCCCATGGACTGAAGCACGACAGGCTTCCTTGTCCATCACCAACCCCCGGAACCTACTCAAACTCGTGTCCATTGAGTCGGTGATGCCAACCAACCATCTCTTCCTTTGTCACCCCCTTCTCCTCCTGCCTTCAATCTTTCCCAGCATGAGGGTCTTTTCCAATGAGTCAGTTCTTCTTATCAGGTGGCCAAAGTATCGGAGTTTTAGCTTCAGCAATAGTCTTTCCAATGAATATTCAGGACTGATTTCCTTTAGGATGGACTGTCTTCATCAAGCTAAACAGCTCCCATTGCGGTGTTAGTCTTTTCATTTTAAGGCTTGGGTTTGTAATTTTCTGTGGTCTGATTTTTTCCATACTTACACTCAAGTATATTCTTTCTGCCAGAAAAATTTTCCTTCTTTAATGGCATATTTCCTATTTTTAGATCTTACGTTTTCTTTTTTATGGTAGATCTTCACTATCATCCCAGTGTAATTTTGGGGGGTCAATAAAAATGCTAACAATAAATCCATTTTCTTGAACCAGAAGTTTCCTTACAGACTTTTAGCAAAGGATAAATAACACTACTTTTGGTAAGTGTGATTTCAATCTTGCTTAAATAACAATATGACAGTCCATCCTACTATCTGTTTGTTTGCTATTCATTCAATAAACATTTGGGACTTTTAAATTTATAAGGCACTGTCTAAGGTATGGGGGAGGGCAATGGCACCCCACTCCAGTACTCTTGCCTGGAAAATCCCATGGACGGAGGAGCCTGGTAGGTTGCAGTCCATGGGGTCGCTAAGAGTCGGACATGACTGACTGCCTTCACTTTCACTTTTCACTTTCATGCATTGGAGGAGGAAACAGCAACCCACTCCAGTGTTCTTGCCTGGAGAATTCCAGGGACGGCGGGGCCTGGTGGGCTGCCGTCTATGGGGTTGCACAGAGTCGGACACGACTGAAGCGACTTAGCAGCAGCAGCAGCAGCAGTCTAAGGTATATGTATTTTTGTTGCTGTTTAGTCCCTAATTTGTGTCAGTCTTTTTGAGACCCTATGGACTGCAGCATGCCAGGCTTCCTTATCCTTCACCATCTCCTGGATTTTGCTCAAATTAATATCCATTGAGTTGGAGACAATATTCAGCCATCTCGTCCTCTGTTGCCCCTTTCTCCTCCTGCCCTCAATTTTCCCCAGCATCAGGGTCCTTTTCAATAAGCCAGCTCTTTGCATCCGGTGGCCAGAGTTTTATATGTATAGTGAAGAGCAGACAGATAGAAATTAGCTTATGTTTTATTAGGAAAGTAATTAATTATTGATGATTTAATTACAATTGCAATAGATTCTACAAGAAGAAACTAGTTTGGAATGACAGTATTTAATAAGAAACCTAATCTAATCTGGCAGACAGGATAGATTTCTTCCATAAAGTAAAATATGAGTTCCACTCTAAAGAAGAATGTTTAAAAATTTTTAAGAAAGCAGAGGCTCAGGAAAAATAGTATTTTAAAATGTAAAAACAGGATTGAATGAGGTCCCCATTGTCCTTGGGATTTAGTGAAATCTACAACCCTCTTCTTGTAAAGTCTATGATTTCCTTTTTTTAAAAAAAAATTATGTATAAGTATATGCAATAAATTAATGTCAGGGAGTAAAGAGATGAGTCCTAAAACCTGCTCTGTTACTGATGAAGTTCTTTATTTTGGGTAAGTTGGCATCCCACTCCAGTACTCTTGCCTGGAAAATCCCATGGATGGAGAAGTCTGGTAGGCTGCAGTCCATGGGGTCGCTAAGAGTCAGACATGACTGAGCGACTTCCCTTTCACATTTTACTTTCATGCATTGGAGGAGGAAATGGCAACCCACTCCAGTGTTCTTGCCTGGAGAATTCCAGGGATGGCAGAGCCTGGTGGGCTGCCGTCTGTGGGGTTGCACAGAATCGGACATGACTGAAGCAAATTAGCAGCAACAGCAACTTCATTTCTTGGTGATTTGCTGCCCTATTAAATGGCTTAAATTATTATAGTTGCTATGAGAATTTTGGAGAGAAGATATAAGAAAGATAATAATAATCAGGAGACATAGAAATGTTTCTGTGTTTTTTTTAAACACTACTACAGCTATTTCAGTTCAGTTTAGCTGCTCAGTCGTGTCCGACTCTTTGTGACCCCATGAATCACAGCACGCCAGGCCTGCCTGTCCATCACCAGCTCCTGGAGTTCACTCAGACCCATGTCCATCGAGTCAGTGATGCCATCCAGCCATCTCATCATCTGTCATCCCCTTCTCCTCCTGCCCTCAATCCCTCCCAACATCAGAGTTTTTTCCAATGGGTCAATTCTTCGCATGAGGTGGCCAAAGTACTGGAGTTTCAGCTTTAGCATCATTCCCTCCAAAGAAATCTCAGGGCTGATCTTCAGAAAGGACTGGTTGGATCTCCTTGCAGTCCAAGGGACTCTCAAGAGCCTTCTCCAACACCACAGTTCAAAAGCATCAATTCATCGGTGCTCAGCCTTCTTCACAGTCCAACTCTCACATACATACATGACCACAGGAAAAACCATAGCCTTGACTAGACGGACCTTTGTTGGCAAAGTGATGTCTCTGCTTTTGAATATGCTATCTAGGTTGGTCATAACTTTCCTTCCAAGGAGTAAGCGTCTTTCAGTTTCATGGCTGCAGTCACCATCTGCAGTGATTTTGGAGCCCAAAAAAATAAAGTCTGACACTGTTTCCACTGTTTCCCCATTTATTTCCCATGAAGTGATAGGACCATATGCCATGATCTTCGTCTTCTGAATGTTGAGCTTTAAGCCAACCTTTTCACTCTCCACTTTCACTTTCATCAAGAGGCTTTTTGGTTCCTCTTCACTTTCTGCCATAAGGGTGGTGTCATCTGCATATCTGAGGTTATTGATATTTCTCCCGGCAATCTTGATTCCAGCTTGTGTTTCTTCCAGTCCAGCATTTCTCATGATGTACTCTGCATATAAGTTATTTAACTCCATAGAAATAATTGAAGAATAGTATAAAGCTAAGTGTGCCAAATATTTTTTGAAATATTGTCCACAATAGCAAAAATATAGAAGTAACCTTAATTTAATAACATAAAGGTAAACTATGTTACATCAAATTAGTGAAAATTATTCAGCTACTGAAATGAATGGCTATATAGAAGCATGGGAAACTGTATTCTAAACTAAGTCAAAGCAGCAGATTATATTAATAAGTTTGTATGGGTTTGAGTTTGCAAAAGTGAATAAAGTTCTGTTGATCTGCGGCTTCTAGAATTGTATCTTTTTCTCAAAAGAGTCTTTGATCTGAATATAATCATTTAGAAGGAAAAATTACAGGATAGCTATGAAAAGTATGCCCCTTCTGACTTGGCTTCTGAGGCCTAATAAAATAAAATATGTCAAGATCTCTGAGCTAGAAATGGCAATTTTTTGATACTCATGGATAACATAATTCTCATGCTCCAAATACAGAAGATGATATAAAATGAGAGATGGTTACCAAATCTCTTTATGCGTGTGTCAAATTCAATCATCTGAAAAACATTCCTTTGGGCCTTGAGCCTATTTGTTTTTATAGATATCTACTAAAATATAAATGGTCCTGGAAAGAGTAACTCCTTAAGGCATTATTAACTAGCATCTTTGCTGACCCCAGTTGGTTAAGCCCATAATTCTGTGATAAAAAGTTATAAGGAACTCCAGGGTGAAAATGGAAACAAGTCGAGTTGATAAACAGCAGAGAGTAGGAACTACACTCAATCTGGTAGAATGCCCAACAAATGTTATCCCAGTGAACAGTCTTGCCTTAGGATCAGTTTCATATTTGTGTTTGCTTTTGCAAAAACATTAGTACCCATCTGCCAATCTAGTATACATCAATTATCTACTTTCTTTTAAACCATGCAACCTGAAGGACATAGGGAGGTAATATATTTTAAAAAAAGTCTAAGTGGGAAATTAAAATCTGGAAAAAAACTTCTAGTAGGAGATCTAAATCCTATTTTAAAAAACTGCAATTATGCTAACAAGGTGGATTAGCAAAGATATCACAGTTGTGCCTTATCTTTGATTTAATGTTTTCAGCAAGCCAAAAATAAAATAAATGGAGACATTATTCATCATATATTTCTGATCATAAAACCAGCAGAAAGGAAGCATGCTCGTTTGACTAGAATCACAGCATCTGATTCAACTGAATGATGAAATATTTCTTGCTCATGGGAGGGAAAACCCATTTTAATTCTTTTCTCAGGCTACTTTTCTTTTCATGTAAGTGCATGATAGTGCACTGTCCCCAAGTTCTGTACTTTGGGAGAATTAGCTCTGACCGCTGTCTTGCAAGCCACCTCTCGAGTGAGGATATTATAACTGCTGTACATTTTTGGCTGCCACCCACGTACTAAGCTGTTCCATCTCTGAACCAAGCTCCGGCTTTTCTTCCTTCGTCAGCCGGTTGTAAGAGAGGCCTCCTATGGCCTCAGGCATGAGCTGAGGGAGAGTTAGTGGTGCAGCAGTGATGACATGAGGTATGGGCTACAGGCTCACACAGTGTGCTTGTAACCTCTGGTTCTGCTTGTGCTAGTCCCATCTTAAGACAGATGGCCCACTTTTTCATATGACTTGATGCGTCTGAAGATACCAAACTCATGTTGGGCAGATTTAGCAACAAGCTCACTTAGTACCACATGGGTAAACTATCTTAGGAGCAAGCCAGGAGGTATTCTTCAAAAGGTGCATGATTTCAGCTACAGGTAGCATAGCTTTGCTGAAGAGTTCTAGCACTATCCATTGTGATTTCCTAGGAGTTTTCCTAAGTTCCACGTGAATGTTTCCCCACCACCAAAATCTTTAATACCTAGGTTTTCCAGTTGATTTGCTCAAGTACCTGAGCCGCTTACATTGCAGCTTGAGAGCTCAGCAGGGCCTTTCTTGTTATGGGTCCCAGGGCAAGCTGCTTGGCTTTCATTGTTTAAAAACTGAGTTCTAAGAGAATCTTATTTTGGCAGAGCAGATCTTTCTTGGTTGAAGGTTTAACCTTCTTTGAAGTTTGGTTACTCCAGCTATTAAGTCTTAGGCCTGGGCCTCAACTTTCTTTGCCCTCTACAAGAGATTAGCTCTGTGAGCTTCCAAGGACGCCCTCTGGTATTTCACACTTAACTATTAATCAATGATTAATTACTCAGCTTTTCTTTATCTTTTCTCAGAATATCAATTGTTAGTAATAACCACCCAATTACATAGCCTTATTTTTAGTTGCTGTTACTCCCATAGTTCTTAGATGTTTGATACAGGGCTTCCCTGGTGGCTCAGAAGGTAGAGACCCAGGTTCAATCCCTGGAGAAGGGAATGGTTACCCACTCCAACTAGTCTTTCTTGGAGAATGTCATGGACAGAAGAGCCTGATGGGCTATAGTCCATGGGGTTGCAAAGACTCGTATATGACTTAGTGAGTAACACTTTCACGTTCTTTCACCAATTAATGTATTTTCCTCCACTGGAATAACATTCAAATTTATGGCTCTGGAGAGTTTTAACAAGTGGACTGCCACTTGTGTCAGAGACTACAGTGCACCATCTGTAACCAACAGTGGAGATCCCGATCACCAGTGGGTAGCAATTGATTTAGTTACAAAACTCTAGCTTAGCTATCTTTTTCCTGGACCACATCAAGAACTGTTGTAGGTGTGTTCCCTGGGATGCACCCTCTGAGATTCCGTTTTTCTTTTTAAATTTATTTATGATTTATTTGGCTGTGTGGGGTCTTAGTTGTGGCATGGAGGCTCAGTGGTTCCTTTGGGCGTGTGGGATCCTAGTTCCCTGACTAGAGTTTGAACCCGTGCCCCCTGCACTGGAAGGCAGATTCTTAACCACGGGACCCCTAGGGAAGTCCCCTGGGATGCAGTTTTAACATACTCTCGCTCATGCTGTCCAAGATTGGCTTAGCTTTCCTCTATCATTCTTGAATTCCCATCTTTCTGATTGGAAGCTCACAAGTTTTGCTGTGAATTCACCACAGAGAACTCCCAGAAACCTGTGCTAAAAATCTCAGGAAAACCTTTAAAGTACTATAATAAAAACTAGTTAATCAATTAAAATAATATATTTTGTCCGTCCAATGTTGACACATATATACTTCCTCATATACAAAATGCTGGAAAAGTTTACCTGACTGTGGTTGCCAAATTCATGGTGATTAGAAGCATAAATACAGGCTTTCATTATCAGGATTTAAGAAAGCTGTTAACATTCATAGAAACTCTCCTATTATTATACTTAGGGGAACTTATTATAGACTCTGGCCAGATACAGGCAGTGTGGTCAAGTGTTAGGTTCTGTTTATAGTTTAGAAAGTTATTTTCCTAGAAAAATTAATGAATACCTGTATGGGTATTTTTGATCTCTAATTATGCAGTAGGGAGCATAATTTATATGCTTACTTATTTTCCAAGAGTAATAACAGGACTTATATTACCCATAAAGTATTTGGAGCTTTTAAATGATAAATAGAAAGTATTGTTTGTAAGAATTTTATTTTTTAAGTTTGTTCCACAAGTCTAAGCTAATAGTGAGTTAAAATTTTTAGTAAAAATTAAAAAAATAAATTCTTATGCTATTAGTTCCTTTGATTAACCCCACTTCTTGCTTTAAGAGCTCACCTCTTAAATTCATTTAGGATTAAAATGTTAGAAGTCAAAATATTTATGAAACTATAAACTTATTTGGGTAACAAATTAGTTAAAATAGGTTATTTTATCAAAGTTGAAAAAATTGTGGTTTATAGATATTTTATGCAGTACAGAGGCTGTCACATTTAGAGAAAATCCAGCATGAATATTGAAAATATAAAAATGGTTTAACCAGAACAGAAGTGTGGTGTCAAAATAATAATCTGATGATACGTCTGCCTTGGGTGATACCAGACTCTCTTATGTGTTGCCATTTCTTCCATTTGTGGCTCCGAGGTATACTTTCCACAATATCCTTAGAATTGTGCTCCTGTGTTCTTTTTCTTTCCCTATGTGATAACTTTTTTTTCCTCTCTGGGGATATTTGCAGTTAACCAAAGCATAGGAGTCAATCTAGAGAACGGAGTGAAATATTGGGTGTCAGAGAGCAGTTGGGAGAGTTTGTGAGAGTATTTGGACTTCAGTTCAGTTGCTCAGTCGTGTCTGACTCTTTGTGACCCCATGAATCACAGCACACCAGGCCTCCCTGTCCATCACCAACTCCCAGAGTTTACCCAAACTCATGTCCATCAAGTTGGTGATGCCATCCAGCCATCTCATCCTCTGTAGTCCCCTTCTCCTCCTGCCCCCAATCCCTCCCAGCATCAGGGTCTTTTCCAATGAGTCAGCTCTTCGCATGAGGTGGCCAAAATATTGGAGTTTCAGCTTCAGCATCAGTCCTTCCAAAGAACACCCAGGACCGATCTCCTTTAGGATGGACTAGCTGGATCTCCTTGCAGTCCACGGGACTCTCAAGAGCCTTCTCCAACACCACAGTTCAAAAACATCAATTCTTCGGCACTCAGCTTTCTTCACAGTCCAACTCTCACACCCATACATGACTACTGGAAAAACCATAGCCTTGACTAGATGGACCTTTGTTGGCAAAGTAATGTTTCTGCTTTTGAAATTGTTATCTACGTTGGTCATAACTTTCCTTCCAAGGAGTAAGCGTCTCTTAATTTCATGGCTGTAATCACCAACTGCAGTGATTTTGGGACCCCCAAAATAAAGTCTGACACTGTTTCCACTATTTCCCCATCTATTTCCCATGAAGTGATGGGACCAGATGCCATGATCTTAGTTTTTTGAACATTGAGCTTTAAGCCAACTTTTTCACTCTCCACTTTCACTTTCATCGAGACTTTTCAGTTTCTCTTCACTTTCTGCCATAATTGTGGTGTCATCTGCATATCTGAGGTTGTTGATATTTCTCCTGGCAATCTTGACTCCAGCTTGTATTTCTTCCAGCCCAGCGTTTCTCATGATGTACTCTGCATAGAAGTTAAATAAGCAGGGTGACAATATACAGCCTTGACGTACTTCTTTTCCTATTTGGAACCAGTCTGTTATTCCATGTCCAGTTTTAACTGTTGCTTCCTGACCTGCATACACATTTCTCAACAGGCAGGTCAGGTACCTCTTGATGGTCCTTTTTTTCTGTCAAGATCTAGGAAGGGTCTGAGATTTTACTCTGCTTGCCAGTTAACAAGTTTTCCTGCCACAGTTCATAGATGATGGGAGAAAACATGAGACTCCTAGGTCAGGGACAGATAAATAATAATGTGGGATGAATGAGCAAAGATCAGAGGTAGGCCTGTGGGTGACAAAACAGAAATGTTCAGCTGAGCTGTGGAGGGGGTAAGGGAGGAAAGAGTGGTGAGAGAAAGGGTTCCATGCAGAAAGAAACCTGTGCAAATGCACGAGAGCACCAGAGAATCTTGGAATGATCAGCTTCAGCTGTCTCCTGACTTTTTTTTAATACTTATTTGTATATGTATTTTTCAAAAGAATGCAATGCACAATACATTAATCTGAAGGACAAAGGCAAACCAAGGAAATTTGGAATCTCTTTCAATAATCAAATCCCTTTTGGGTGTGACAACTTAAGATGCAATGTAGGCATCTTCTGGTTTCTCAAACTTCCATTATATTAGAATCACTTGGGGCACTTGGTAAAAATAAAGTCTTGGGTCCTTCAATGAACCTGTCTCTTTATCAGCTTTCAGGTGATTCCCACACACACACACCAGAGTTTGATAATTGCTGCTTTAGAAGATGGCTAGAAATAGCTTAGGCTCAAGTAGTCTCAGGCCAGCTCATACACTGTTAACCCACCACCCTCTGACCCACCATGCCAAGGTCAGGCCCAATCCTCCAACCACAGGACAGAGCCTTCCAGACTTCCATAAGAGGTAGCAGAGTCTTCAGCTTCTCAGAAGAAGGCTTAGTGATCCAAATAAGTTCCTGGCAGTGGTCAGGAGAGCTCAATTTTAATCTTGTGGTCAAAAGACTATTCTTAGACCAGTCCTCTACCCTCCGTATTGGTACTGCTCACTGTCTGCATTACTATGGAAAATTACGCATTGTTTGTGTGGATGCTGCAGGAAGAACGAGGTTGGTCTCTCAAACTACTATGTAAAATAAGTTACTTTTGGCCCTAGAGCTCTGACTTCTCAACTTTGAAGGGGCACAGGTCAAGAATAGGCCCTCTGGGGGACCCTGGATTGTGAGGGAGCAAGCTGGGGTGGGGGAGGGTTGGAGAAGCCTCGGGGGTTGGACTAACTCCCCCGCCACTCCGGGGCTTTCTCCTCCTCACTTCCCGTCCTGGGCGCTGCAGCCACAGGCCAGCGCCAGGCGACAGCCCTGCAGCCCAGTGAGGGCATGGAGCATGGCTGGGGACTGAGGCATCGGAGGAGGAGGAACAGCGAGGACGGCTGGGAAGGAGCTGGCAGCAGGCAGGCAAGTGACCTATTCTTTCATAAAATTTGAGAATTGCCTGGCTAGGCACTGTAACCTGTCGGAAGCAAGATTTAAAAATCAGTGTTGAGCGATGAGTGTTGTCATGCCGTTGGCTCCATGTTCAGATTTGGTGAAGGGAGTTGGTCGATGAGAAGGGGGCAGTTTCTGCCGCCTCCTCTATTTGTTAACTGTGCTGTGACTGAAGCTTGGAGATTAGTTTCATTTTAAAGGGTAATGTAACACTTCAATAGCTATCCTATTATACAGAATCACACTTGAGGGCCAAAAAATAATAATGGTAACTACTTGAAATCAAATTTTGTTTTCTTCAGAGATTTCTGCTTTTGTATTACACAAAACTTTGAATTTTAATAACAAAATCATCATTCTGCTGAACTTTTTTTTTTTTTTTTTAGCATCCTGTACTTGACACCCTGCTATCTGTTCTTTAATTTTCCTGGGAGCCATGATCCATATTCATGGCTTCATTTATGGCCTCCCAAATGTTCATGGCTCCCAGCCCCTTAATTCACATTCTTAACTGCTTTTTCAACATATCTATTATAGTTAGTTGTACTAGCGGCACTTAGCATTATAAATATCCCAAACTAGATTTATCTATTCATTAGAAGACGTTCATCTATGTTATGTATTTAATCTGTTACTGTGATCAGCCTGTTACCTAATATTCTTTCATCCATGTACACCTCCCCTCCCCAATACTTTAATTCATATTCTGTCTCAACTGGCTGCCTTGCAGATTCTCATTTTCTTGCCTATACTACTATGTTGAGAAATTTAAACATGGAAAACATTAAGGAATTAATTAATTATTGTGCTAGTACTCTGAGAGAGGAGATATGATTAGAGGAAAGGCAGGGAGGGGAGTCAGCTGCAGGAAGAGGCAGGACCAGGTGGTGTTTTGAGGCCTTAGCCTGGTGTTCCCAAAGGACTTCTCCACCACATTGTCAGTAGCATTGGGAGACAAAGTCCCTTCTAGCCTGGCACAGGGATGTAGAGTGTGACAGTGTCACTCTCTCTAGCGATAGGCAGAATATTATGTTGGAATGCAACATCTAAGAGTTTCTACTCTGTTGTCAGCATGTCAATGGATGAGAATAGGGAACATTAACAAAAGGTGGGGATGGTAAAGGAAGAGGTAGCCACATGGATGTTTGTGTAGCATATGTGAGGGCAAGGGATGCACTGTGTCACGTATACAAGGTGGATCATGAGGGACACCAGGACATTTGAAACAGAGTGGCAGTCATGGCTACAACCCAGTGATAGTACATCCTTAAACAATATGTGGATTAACTGAGTTACTCAGCACATGTTTAGGGATTGACTACTATCATGTGCCAGTTGCTTATCTAGGGCCTGTGGAGAGACAGCTATGAATAAGACTGTGTTACAGCCCTTATGGAGCTGACCTTGGGATGGAGAAGTCTGACAATAAACTAGTCTTTTCTCCCCAGAATATAATTTCAAGCAGTTGTAAGTGCTATTTTAAAAATGTAGGCAGAGAATGTTGTAGAAGAGGGGCTATTTTGTATTCAGTGTTGAGAGAAGTCTTCATACAAGGTCATGTTGGCAGATACCTGAACGAAATGTGGAACCAAACCATGCAATGATCTAGGAGAAGTAGGTTCCACATAGAATGATTAACAAGTTCAAAGCATTCTTTATATCCTGATTCTGTTGAACAGATCAGGATGCTGTTTGAGAGACTGAATGAAATAACAGGTGTGAGATACCTGGATTTTCTCCTGCCTTTTTGAGAAAAGAAATAACACAGAGGGTTGGGACAGTACAGAGGAACTATGCTGCTGCTGCACTTGATTGCTGTCTCAGATTTCTTATGCATTTTCATGTTGTTTCTTCATATGAAAAGCCAAATGCACACTTCGTCACCTACATGGCTAAAGACATATATGTGAGAAGACTTACTACAGCCTTCCCCTGTTCTCCTATCCCTCAGTGAACATTCATTTTTCATAAATGTTCTCACACCATAATGCAGTGTGACTTGTGTGTTCCCTCTACCCTCCCTACTCCTAATACTACTAGCACAGTGACCTCCTTGAGGGTAGCAGGTACTCCCTACTAACCATTTGTATTATTTTCATTTTGAGTATAAATACACAATAGGATGAGAGTATCTGTGTCTTTGTCATTAGCAGAAATAACATTTTTTTCCTACCAGTTGTAGGAAAAACATTTTTTTCCTACCTATTGTAACCAGTTGTTACAGATACTACAAAATATCATTTATGCTTGTCATCACTTTGACTTAGTGATGACTTTCTAGACTTATCTCCATAGTGTATTAAAAATAAATAACTATTTTAAAATTAATTTTTACAGTTGGATAAGTGTATTTCAGAGCAATTGGTTTCCTTGTTATCCTGTGCATTGTATTTTATACATGAAGAAAAATCATTATGAAAAGTGTGTCCATAGATGTCATTCTACCAAAGGAGTCTGTGATGCGAAATATTTAAGTTTTTGTTTTACAACTCAGTTGATTTATATAAAAATGATCTAGGTAAACTAGAGACAATATTATTTTCTCATAACAGTTAGATGATCTCATTAAGTCCTATGGCATGGTGGTAATTACGAACACATTCTGATGACTCTTATTACAAGGCTAGACCATTTGTTTGAGCTAGGATTCAAAGTATATATTTGCTTATTTGACATCTTCATGTCATCTCAAACTCAGATAGCCAAGACTAAGCCTCTAATTTTCCTTTCCAAAATCTGTTTCTGCCTAGTCTTACTTATTGAGAAATATTCAGCCTATTGCTCAAGCTGGTAATCTGATGTCATTTTTGATTTCTCCTTTCCTATTTCCCCAACATCAAACCCAGGAGAAGGTCATGTCAGCTCTACCTTCAACTTGAATGTGCTCACTTCCCTCTATCTCCACTGTTTCCACCCTAATCTAGACCTCTGTCATGCTTTTTGTTTAGTTTATTGCCACAGCTTCCATATGGGTCTCCATAGTTCCATTTTACTTATGAGGACTCTGAGATACACATGACATTAAGGACTTTCTCCAAGGTCACACGCTAGCTAGTAAGTGATTTAGGTGGAAGGCTAATATATAAAGATACATTGTGCTTGCCGGAGCCTGTATTTTGTGGTGTTAAATGTCTTCTAAATGTGAAGACAAATCTTGTAAGTAACAGGGTATACTTTGAATGTTAACTAATTTTTTTTTTTACATCTCCAAGGTGACAAATGGCTGATTTAATGCCTGACTCTCATTTTATGACTTTGAGTCATTTTACATTGTTCAGTAAACCGTATTATATTGAATTTTTCCAAATAAGTTTTCATTCCAAATAAAACTATGACCCCAAACACAATCATAAAATCTAAAATTCTACTGTATTCTTCTTAGCTTTTCCTTTATACAAATATGTGGATTAGAGGGCCCATAAATCCTTTTCATATCGATCTATAGAAACTGTTGGGCAAAAAGTTAAGTTGTCTTTGTTGAAAGAATCTGCCATCAATTAGTTTTCATCAACTTGTGGAGTATAATTGCATTTCCACATGTTTGGACCAAAGACCTTTCATTTTGTGTGATGATTAAAAGTGTGTGTTTGTGTGAATCACTCAGTTGTGTCTGACTCTTTTTGACTCTATAGACTGTAGCCCACCAGGTTCTTCTGTCCATGGAATTCTCCAAGCAAGAAGACTAGAGTGGGTAGCCATTCCCTTCTCCATGGGATCTTTCTGACCCTGGTCTCTGGCATTGCAGGCAGATTCTTTACTGTCGGAGCCACCAAGAAAGCCCAATGAAGAGTAGAGCTACTCTATTTCACCATCTCTTACAACATGTAAGGAATAAAGACTGTGTAGGTTTGCCACTGTACTTTTACCTGTTTGGAATTTATCTCTCTCACGAATAAGTAAACAGTAGTTACCAAAATGATATCACCAGATAGATGCTCACGGTCATGGTTTCCCGATCAAATATATATGAAACTCTGTAGAATCTTTTACCTTTTAAATTCATTAAATTCTTGGGCACGTCAACTGCCCTGAGAAATCCTATAGAAAAAAAAAAAAAATATCTGTTAATAAGGCAAAGGCACCCCACTCCAGTACTCTTGCCTGGAAAATCCCATGGATGGAAGGAGGCTGGTAGCCTGCAGTCCATGGGGTTGCTAAGACTGAGCGACTTCACTTTCACTTTTCACTTTCTTGTATTGGAGAAGGAAATGGCAACCCACTCCAGTGTTCTTGCCTGGAGAATCCCAGGGACGGCGGAGCCTGGTGAGCTGGTGTCTATGGGGTTGCACAGAGTCGGACACAACTGAAGTGACTTAGCAGCAGCAGCGTAATGTTTTTAAATTTAGTTGAACGGAAAATTTCCATGAAAGACACCTGTAAATACCGCTATTTGTTGTTCATTTGCTGAGTTGTGTCCAACTCTTTGTGATCACATGGACTGCAGCAAACCAGGCTTCCCTGTCTTTTGTCATCTCCTAGAATTTGCTCAAACTCATGTCCATTGAGTCAGTGATGCCATCCAACCATCTCATCCTCTGTCATCCCCTTCTCCTTCTGCCTTCAGTCTTTCCCAGCATCATGGTCTTTCCTAGTGAACTGGCTCTTTGCATCAGGTGACCAAAGTATTGGAGCTTCAGCATCAGTCTTCCCAATGATTATTCAGAGTTGATTTCCTTTAGGGTTTACTGGCTTGATCTCCTTGCTGTCCAAGGAACTCTCAAGAGTCTTCTCTAGCATACTGCTATAGGCTTAAACGTTAAATTTTTTTTTTTTTTTACAATGTATTGGTTTATGCCATATAACAATGGAAATCAGCCATCAGATCAGATCAGTCACTCAATCGTGTCTGACTCTTCATTCCTTCCAAAGAAATTCCAGGTCTGATCTCCTTTAGAATGGACTGGTTGGATCTCCTTGCAGTCCAAGGGATACAACAATGGAAATCAGCCATAATTATACATATATCCCCTCCCTCTTGAGCCTCCCTCCCTTCCCCCATCCCACCCCTCTAGGTCATCACAAAGTATCAGACTGGGCTCCCTGTGTTATATAGCAACTTCTCACCAACTATCCATTTTACATATGATAGTATAGATATGTTGATGCTTCTTTCTCCATTACTCCCATTCAGTCCCTCCTGAACTGTGTCCACAAGTCCATTCACTACACCTGCCTCTCCATTCCTTCCTTGCAAATAGGCTAATTAATACCATTTTTCTAGATTGCATATGTATGTATTAATTTACTATATTTGTTTTTCTGACTTCACTCTATAACAGGCTCTAAGTTCGTTTACCTCACTAGAACTGACTAATTTGTGATTTTTAAT
Organism: Tragelaphus eurycerus; assembly: GCA_935064755.1. NCBI lineage: Eukaryota > Metazoa > Chordata > Mammalia > Artiodactyla > Bovidae > Tragelaphus > Tragelaphus eurycerus. The sequence continues at coordinate 2,967,671 of CAKXYN010000080.1, forward strand.
GGCTGAGTACTATATGCAGGTCAGGAAGCAACAGTTAGAACTAGACATGGAACAGACTGGTTCCAAATAGGAAAAGGAGTACATCAAGGCTGTATATTGTCACCCTGCTTATTTAACTTATATGCAGAGTACATCATGAGAAGCGCTGGACTGGAAGAAGCACAAGCTGGAATCATGATTGCTGGGAGAAATATCAATAACCTCAGAAATGCAGATGACACCACCTTTATGGCAGAATGTGAAGAGGAACTAAAAAGCCTCTTGATGAAAGTGAAAGTGGATAGTGAAATATTTGGCTTAAAGCTCAACATTCAAAAAAATAAGATCATGGCATCTGGTCCCATCCTTTCACAGGAAATAGATGGGGAAACAGTGGAAACAGTGTCAGACTTTCTTTTTTTGGGCTCCAAAATCACTGCAGATGGTGACTGCAGCCATGAAATTAAAAGACGCTTACTCTTTGGAAGGAAAGTTATGACCAACTTAGATAGCATATTCAAAAGCAGAGACATTACTTTGCCAACGAAGGTCCATCTAGTCAAGGCTATGGTTTTTCCAGTGGTCATGTATGGATGTGAGAGCTGGACTGTGAAGAAGGCTGAGCGCTGAAGAATTGATGCTTTTGAACTGTGGTGTTGGAGAAGACTCTTGAGAGTCCCTTGGACTGCAAGGAGATCCAACTGGTCCATTCTGAAGGAGATCAGCCCTGGGATTTCTTTGGAAGGACTGATGCTAAAGCTGAAACTCCAGTATTTTGGCCACCTCTTGCGAAGAGTTGACTCATTGGAGAAGACGCTGATGTTGGGAGGGATTGGGGGCAGGAGGAGAAGGGGACGACAGAGGATGAGATGGCTGGATGGCATCACTGACTCGGTGGACATGAGTTTGAGTGAACTCTGGGATTTGGTGATGGACAGGGAGGCCTGGCGTGCTGCGATTCATGGGGTTGCAAAGAGTCAGACACGACTGAGCAACTTAACTGAATATTCCATTGTACATATAATATGTACCACACATCTTTATCCATTCATCTGTCGACATCTAGATTGCTTCCGTGTCTTGATTGTTGTAAATAGTGCTGCAGTGAACATTGTGGCACCAGTGTCTTTTAGAATTCTGGTTTTCTCAGGGTGTATGTCCAGCAGTGGGGCTGCTGGGACATATAGTAGATTTATTCCTAGTTTTTTAAGGAATCTCCATACTGTTTTCCATAATGGCTGTACCACTTTACATTCCCACCAAGAGTGTAGGAGGGTCCTCTTTTCTCCTTATCCTCCCCAATGTTTGTTTGTAGATTTTCTGATGATGGCTATTTTGACTGGTGAGGTCATACCTCATTGTAGTTTTGATTTGCATTTCTCTAATAATGAGTGATGTTCAGCATCTTTTCATGCATTTATTGGCCATTTGTATATTTTCTTTGGAGAAATGTCTGTTTAGTTCTTCTGCCCATTTTTTTGAGTGGCCTTTTTGTTTTTGTAATATTGAGGTGTATGAGCTGCTTTTGTATTCTGGAGATTAATTTTTTGTCAGTTTTGTTTGAAAATATTTTCTCCCATTCTGAGGGTTGTCTTTTAATTTTGTCTATTGTTTTCTTTGCTGTGCAAAAGTTTTTAAGGTTAGTTCGGTCCCATTTGTTTATTTTTGTTTTTGTTTCCATTACTAGGGGTAGGGGCAGGTCACTAGTGGTAAAGAACATGCCTGCCAGTGCAGGAGACATGAGTTTGATTCCTGAGTGGGGAAGATCCCCTGGAGGAGATTGTGGAACCCACTCCAGTATTCTTGCTTGGAGAATCCACGGACAGAGGAACCTGTTGGGCTACAGTCCATGGGGTCGCAGAGAGTTGGACTCGACTGTGTCAGAGAACACACACAAGGAGGTGGATCAAAGAGAATCTTGCTGTGATGTAAGTCAAATAGCGTACTGCCTTTGTTTTCCTCTAAGAGTTTTATAGTTTCTGGTCTTACATTTAAGTATTTAATCCATTTTGAGTTTATTTTTGTGTATGGTGTTTGCTATAGGCTTTTAAAATATGTTTACATATTAACATGAGTAATGTATTGTCTTATAAATATGAGAACAGAATTGACCTTAAAATAACCAATGGAAAGGCCTGAGAAGTCCCCTGAAGTATTGTAGGAGAAATATGCACAACTGATTATTCTTACCATTTGTATTCTCCTTGTAGTAGCTGTGAACTCTGGTTTCTGTGAAACATGACAGTTACCCATAATCAATTTTATGTGTGTCATAGAAGTATCCTCCCATAAAAATGTAAAGGCAGATTGATTACAGGTGGTAAAGATGACCATTCTGCTTCTATTAATATGTGTTAGAGGCCAAGAAATACTGTTCTAAATTGCTAACAAAAGTAATTTGTCAATGAAATACTTTGGTTTTCTTCATTTATTATTTGGAGTGATTTTGAGGGAAAGGAAAATGGAAGAGAGTGATATCTTTAAGTCTTGGAACATTTTCAGAGAAAAACATTAGGCCAATTATTGAGTTAAGAATTAAAAAGTTTTTAAATGTAAGACTTAAATGCAGCCTCAGAAGCATAATTGTTACTTTCCATGTAACTGGATGGTAATAATTTTTAAAGCTCTCCTTTCTGATCAACTACTTTTGCCCTTTTATTTGACTTCTGGACATCTTTATCCGACATTCTTCTAAACCCTTTGTCTCTTGACTAGATTGTCTAAGTCACTACCGCAGTATCTTCACATTGACTCATCATTTCTTTCCCAGGCTTCCAAGATAAATACCTCCCCAAACTGTGTTATATGCAGGTTGTGTGAAGGACAGCCTTTCTTACTGCAAACACCCAAACCGTGGTGTGTCCTTTGGACACTTCTTATTTCTGTCTACCTTTTTCAGTCCTCAGTAGCTGCACCTGTGCCTGATGAATGATGAATGTTTCAAACATTCAGAAAGCACAAATAGTGAGATGATTATGTTTTTGTAGGTGTTCCATTGATAAGACTGAGTCTCTGTATGTCATTTGCCACTTATGAAAAGGGTGCTTATATTAGGCAGGTGATTTGGGTTTGGGTGATTAAATGAGTATTATAGCTTCTTGACTTAAATAGAGGTAAACTGGGGAAAGCAAGGAGATCAAACCAGTCAATCCTAAAGGAAATCAACCTTGAATATTCTCTGGAGGGACTGATGCTGAAGCTGAAGCTCCAGTAATTTGGCCACCTGACGTGAAGAGCCGAATCATTGGAAAAGACCCTGATGCTGGGAAAAATTGAAGGCAGGAGGAAAAGTGGACAATAGAGGATGACGTGGTTGGATGACATCACCCACTCAATGGACATGATTTTAAGTGAACTCTAGGAGATGGTGACGGACAGAGAATCTGAGCATGCTGCAGTCCATGGGGTTGCTAGGAGGTCAGACATGACTGAGCAACTGAACAATAGCAACCAGAAACTGGGGACATTCAGTTATTGAAATAACAGTAGAAACCTTCTCTTATGAGCCACACAACTTGTATTTAATTTTAAATTATGTACATTTAATTATGTACAATATATCCTTATAGCATATTTATCTTATACATAGTAATCTGTGCCTCTTAATCCCCTATATCTTGCCCATCCCCTCTTCCCTCTCCCTACTGGTAACCACTCATTTGTTCTCTATATCTGTGAGTCTGTTTCTTTTTTGTTTTATTCACTGATTTTATTATTATTTTTTTTTTTTAGATTGTACACATGAATGACATAATATAGTGTTTGTCTTTCTCTGCCCGACTTCTTTCACTTAGCGTAAGACCCTCGAAGTCCATCCATGTTGTTACAAATGGCAAAATTTCATTCTTTTTTATAGTTGACTGGTATTCCATTGTGGACTTCCCTGGTGGCAAATGGTAAAAAATCAATCTGTAATGCAGGAGACCTAGATTCAGTCCCTGGGTTAGGAAGACCCACTCTAGAAGGAAATGGCTACCCATTCCAGAATTCTTGCCTGGAAAATTCCTTGGACAGAGAAGCTTGGTGGGCTACAGGCCATGGGTTGCAAAGAGTCAGACATGACTGAATGGCTAACACTTTTAGTATTCCATTGTATATGTATACCACATCTTCTTTATCCTTTTGTCTACTGATGTACACTTAGATTGCTTCCATATTTTGGCAATTGTAAATGTTTGGCAGTAAACAGTGGGGTTCATATATATTTTCAAATTAGTGTTTTGGCAGTTTTGGGGTATATACCTGGTAATGAAATTACTAAGTCATAAGGTAGCTCTCTTGGAGAAGGAAATGGCAATCTATTCCAGTATTTTAGCCTGAAAAGTCCCATGGACAGAGGATCCTGACGGGCTACAATCCCTGGGGTAGCAGAGAGTGAGATACAACTGAACACACACATGTGCATGGTAGCTCTATTTTTAGTTTCTGAGGAAATTCCATACTGTTTTTCACAGTGACTGCACCAATTTATATGCCCACCAACACTGTACCAGGGTTTCCTAGATGCTCATTATTAGAACATTGTAAGGAAGTGTGAGAATTATCAAAGAACAAACCAGAGAAGTATACACAGACTAGATCATGTTTGGTTTTGTAGATCAAGGTTAAGAGTGGGGTTTAGCTGTTAAGGGAAGCTGTTGAAAGATTTTGTGTATAAGAATGATAAGATCTTAATTTTAAATGATTATTTAGGTTGATTATTTCATCACAATAATTATTTCTGGCTTCTGTGTCACATGTAGGCTGAAACAGATTAAGAGTCTATGGCAGCAGTCCTTAGACTATTAGTCCTTAGCTAAGAGTCTATGATGAAGAATCTATGGCAATTTGGAGAAGACAAGATTTGAAGATTTGGAGTTGACTTTGGATGTTTAAGGTTTTTTTGTGCTTGTTAGACATCAAAGGTTGATACCAAATTAACCTGTTGGATATACAGGACAGAGTTCAGGTAAGAGTTTAGGACCAGCGATAAAAATAAAGTTTTTAGTGTAGAGATTGATTTTAAAACTGGAATGAATCTGATCCCAAAGGGAATAAGTGCAAATAAGAGAAGAGATGAGAGATGAAGGTCAAGAGTTAAATTCTTGGGTGAAGTCAAGGAGACCATAAAGAAACAGCTGGCAAAGTAGGAGACTCAAGAAAGTGTGATGTCTAGAAAGTCATTTTAAGAAACAATTTCAAGGGGAAAATAATGACCGTGCTAAAAACACTGAGAGATGGAGGAAGATGGGACAGATAAGTAATTATGGATTTGGGAACATGGAGATCAATGGTGATCTTTGTAAGAGCTTTTAGTGAAGTGTTGAAGAGGAATAGGACAATAGGGAAGAGAAAGTGCAAAATAACAATTGTTAATTCTTACAAGATTTTTGCTATTAGTATTTGGAAGTAAGAGAAATGAAGGAGTCACTTGTAAGGCATAAAGTCAAGATTGGTTACTTATTTTGTTAGATAAGCAGTATTACAATATGTTTGTATATTGATGGAAATAATCCTATCAATAGGAAAGGTGATGTTGCAGGAGAAATAATGAATTGCAGAAGTCCTTGAATAAGGCAGCAAGGATTGGACCTATTGCTAAAGTAGAGAGCGTATTTTTTAAACACTGTGTCAGAAGTGAAGACCACCTATGGAAAGATACAGAAATTCTCTTTGAATTGTTTATATTTTATCATTGAAATATTTGGGATTTCCAGGTGGCTCAGTGGTAAAGAATCCTCCTGTAATGCCTGAAGCACAGGTTCAATCCTTGCATCTGGAAGATCCGCTGGAGGAGGAAACAACAACCCAGTTCATTGTTCTTGCCTGGGAAATCCCATGGACAGAGAAACCTGGTGGGCTACAATCCATGGGGTTGCAGAGTTGTATACAACTTAGCAACTGAGCATGTGCACACATCGAAATATTTAAAATAGTGTCTGTTGAGAGGGAGGAGGCTTTGGGAAATAGAGTAGATAAGAAGAGGTAGTAAATGGTCCACTCTGAGAGAGGCAGTATGGATTGGCTGAAAAAAAAAAAAAAATAGGGGAGTGTCAGGGCAGTTTAAACATCTCCTCAAGTTTCATGGTCTTTAATTTAAAGTCAGAAAGGTTAGGTGGCTTTGTTCTAGCCACAGGAATAAGATCTAAGTCATCAGAGTTGGAGTTAATCTTAATTGGAGTTTTTCTACTTGAGTTTGAAATACAAGAAAGTAATGGAGATGTTGAGGGTGAATGAGAAGGTGAAGGTGAATAAAATGATTAACCATGGGAAATTTACTTAGGTAAAAAAGAGAATTTGTATTTCTCCAGTGTACTTAATGTAAGCCCCAGGTGGCTCAGTGGTAAAGAGTCTACCTGCCAATGTAGGAGATGCAGGAGATGCAGAAGACATGCGTCCAGTCTCTGGGTCGGGAAGATCCCCTGGAGGAGGAAATGACAACCCACTCCAGTATTCTTGCCTGAAAAATCCCATGGATGGAGGACAGGCCACCGTCCATGGGGTTGTAAAGAATTGGACCCAACTAAGCAACTGAGCAGTGCAATGCAATGTATTTAACATAATTTTATAACCTTTAATTTCTTTCTTTTTGGGTAGTGCCCTCTGAAATCAAAAGTAGACATTAATCTAACTAACAGACAGGGCCTAAAGTCAGCTCAATATTCTCCTGTCCAGTAGACCGAGGACTCTACAATGTGTTGACAAGGTCACTCAGGAAATTCTTACATTCAGTAGAGTATAAGAATTATGAATATGTTTCATGAAACTAGATTCTTTTAGGAACTATGAAGTGTAGCAGTTTTAGATTGAAAAATACATTTTGATTTTTTTTTTAAATCATGACTCATGAAGGCAACTTGAGCATGCTGAAGAATCTACCAGCTCAAGGAGATCAATCCACTGGTTCTTAGATGTGTCACATCTAAGCAGGGTGTTATTTCCTGGAGCTTGATTTTCTTTTGATGAAACAAAAAATGTTTGTTCTAGTGAGAGCTGTCAGCCCTGAGTTCTATCATCTGTGAAGCAGTGGAAAGACATAAAAACAGCAGGTTCTTCGTGAGGATGTTTGAGGATGAAGTGGTGAAGTTGCAGCTCACTGAAGCACACAGCTGGATCCATGCTGTCACACGCAGGCGTTCTGGTCTAGTGTTCGGATGTGGGAGACTTGGTGTGTGCACGCCTGTGCTCGAATGGGATACTGCATAGTCCCCCATGTGAAACTTCTTAATGTCATAACAAATTGGTATATTTTGTAATATAAATTGATTAAGTACCTTTTGATTCTTTAAAGGATCAACAGCTGTGCTCTTTTATAACTACACAAAAACAATTGTTTTGTTCTATTTTTTGAAAAAAGTAACAAGGCATTTGTCTTTCTCTTAGCTAGTGGCTTAGGAATAGGATGGAGAGAGCAAACTCTAAGAGTGTTATTATAAAAGTGGAAATGTCTATTCCTAATGACACTTCTTTTTGAAGGGGGATTTTTATAAACTTATTAGTGCTGAAGTGGAGTGTCCTAAATTGATCTAGAATTAAAAATAAATAGCTATTATATTCAGTTTAATGTATTTTATATTGGAGTCATTTATTCATCCCTTAGAGCAACCATAAACTTACCCTCAATAAAGCAACATATTGTACCCTCTGTGATATTTTGCCAACAAAAATGCTCATGGAGAATCATTCTTATAACAAAATAATTTCTGAGTTTGTATAGTGGAAATGTTCTCAAACTGTGGCTTCTCACGACATTGGAATCCCTGAAATTTTATGTATAATGTTGTGTGTGTCCACATTTTCAGGAGAGAAAAGCTAAAGCTTTTATCAGATTCTCAAAGAAGTCTCTACCTATTTAAAAATATTAATAAGTATTCTAATTGTAGAACTAAGAAATTATTTCTCTGGGGACTGTCTGGAAGTACATAAAAGAAATATTATGTTAAGAGAAAACTACTACACTGCCTAGAACATAATAGACTTTCAATAAATGTTGGCTAAGTTTCCTCTGATAGTGCGAAGACAAAAGTTGCTAAAGATCATTATGAAACAAGCTATATCAATACATTGGGAAATAAGAGAGAAATGGAGTTTTGAATAAAGGAATTTTGAAAGCAAGGACATTTTAAATAACAAAACTATATCATGGAAAAAGCAAGAGAGTTCCAGAAAAGCATCTATTTCTGCTTTATTGACTATGCCAAAGCCTTTGACTGTGTGGATCACAATAAACGTGGAAAATTCTGAAAGAGATGGGAATACCAGACCACCTGACCTGCCTCTTGAGAAATTTGTATGCAGGTCAGGAAGCAACAGTTAGAACTGGACATGGAACAACAGACTGGTTCCAAATAGGAAAAGGAATTCATCAAGGCTGTATATTGTCACCGTGTTTATTTAACTTATATGCAGAGTACATCATGAGAAACGCTGGACTGGAAGAAACACAAGTTGGAATCAAGATTTCTGGGAGAAATCTCAATAACCTCAGATATGCAGATTACACCACCCTTATGGCAGAAAGTGAAGAAGAACTAAAAAGCCTCTTGATGAAAGTGAAAGAGGAGAGTGAAAAGGTTGGCTTAAAGTTCAACATTCAGAAGACAAAGATCATGGCATCTGGTCCCATCACTTGGGAAATAGATGGAGAAACAGTGGAAACAGTGTCAGACTTTATTTTTCTGGGCTCCAAAATCACTGCAGATGGTGACTGCAGCCGTGAAATTAAAAGATGCTTACTCCTTGGAAGGAAAGTTATGACCAACCTGGATAGCATATTCAAAAGCAGAGACATTACTTTGCCAACAAAGGTTCATCTAGTCAAGGCTATGGCTTTTCCTGTGGTCATATATGGATGTGAGAGTTGGACTGTGAAGAAGGCTGAGCACCGAAGAATTGATGCTTTTGAACTGTGGTGTTGGGGAAGACTCTTGAGAGTCCCTTGGACTGCAAGGAGATCCAACCAGTCCATTCTGAAGGAGATCAGCCCTGGGATTTCTTTGGAAGGAATGATGCTAAAGCTGAAACTCCAGTACTGTGGCCACCTCATGCCAAGAGTTGACTCATTGGAAAAGACTCTAATGCTGGGAGGGATTGGGGGCAAGAGGAGAAGGGAACGACAGAGGATGAGAAGGCTGGATGGCATCACTGACTCAATGGACGTGAGTCTGAGTGAATTCCGGGAGTTGGTGATGGACAGAGAGGCCTGGAGTGCTGCTATTTATGGGGTTGCAAAGAGTTGGAGACAACTGAGTGATCTGATCTGATCTGATATCAAAAAATACAGAAACATAGAAAGAAATAGAAAGGGAACAATGACTTCTTCCCATTCATCTTAAAATCCTGTTTCCAGTTTTGAAATTTGATATTTAATAAATATATTATTTATGTACCAGTGGGTTTATATTTTTCCAAATTAAGAGTTTAAAGTTGTGATTGTAGACAAGTATAAAAGAAAGATGCTAGATTATTACCAGGTTAAGTATCATGAAAAAAAGTTTGGGCATATAGTGGAAAAAAGGACAGATTTTCAATAAATAGTTCCGGATTGATTGCATATTTATAGTTTAAAAGTATCTTTATTCCTGTATTATACTATACACAAAAATCAGTTTTGGATGGCTTCCAATCTAAATGCAGAGGGCAAAACACTGAAGATTTATAAGTACACAAGAAAACACTTTCATGATCCTTTGTAGGCAAGAATTTCTTAGACACCAAAAAGTGCCCATGATAGAAGTAAGAATTTATAAATTGATCTATTAAATTTAGACAACTTCTAAAATAAGACAAGTAAAATTAAACAACTTCTATTTATCAAAAGACAATATTAAGGGACTGAAAATACTCAGAATAGGAAAAGATACTTTAATATTGGTGATGTTTATCTATAAGGTACTTATAGACATAAGTTTTAAGAAATTATTATGAATTAAAGAGAAAGATGGATGACCCTGTAGGAAAATTGACAAAACACTTGAACAACAAAAATATGGCAAATTAACACAGGGAAAGTATTCCAGCTCAGTTATCAAAGAAATGCTAATTAAACTGCAATTCCATACCACTGCATACCTGGCAGAATTACTAAAAAATAATATGATGTGTTGATAAGTATGTAAAGCAACTAGAACACTCTGTCAACTACTTGAGAGTGAAGATTGATTTAACCATTTTTTTAAACTGATGCATGCATGCTAAGTTGCTTCAGTTTAGTTCAGTTGCTCAGTCGTGTCTGACCCTTTGTGACCCCATGAATTGCAGCACTCCAGGCCTCCCTGTCCATCACCAACTCCCAGAGTTCACTCAAACTCATGTCCATCAAGTCAGTGATGCCATCCAGCCATCTCATCCTCTGTCGTCCCCTTCTCCTCCTGCCCCAAATTTCTCCCAGCATCAGAGTCTTTCCAATGAGTCAACTCTTCACATGAGGTGGCCAAAGTATTGGAGTTTCAGCTTTAGCATCATTCCTTCCAATGAACACCCAGGACTGATATTTAGAATGGACTGATTGGATCTCCTTGTAGTCCAAGGGACTATCAAGAGTTTTTCCAACACCACAGTTCAAAAGCATCAATTCTTCGGCACTCAGCTTTCTTCACAGTCCAACTCTCACATTTTGCTTCAGTCATGTCCAACTCTTACAGACCCTATAGACTGTAGCCTGCCAGGCTCTTCTGTTCCACAGGACATCTCCAGGAAAGAATACTGGAGTGGCTTGCCATTTCTTTTTCCAGGGGATCTTCCTGACTCAGGGATAGAAACTGCGAATCTTATGTCTCCTGTATTGGTAGGCAAGTTCTTTACCACTAGTGCCACCTCTTAAGCCTATTTAAACTAGTATTATTCACTAATTTTGAACATGGATACACTCTAACTCAGCAGGTCTACTCTTTGACAAACATCCAACAGAAACACATACTTATATTCACTGATAGAAACATAAGAATGTTCATTAAAGCCCAATTTTTGATAATCTCAAACTGAAAGCTATCCAGCTAATCATCGAGTGGGATAATGGATAAATAAGTGATGACATATTCATCCAATGGAATACTATGTATAGAATGAGAATTAGTTCAGTTCAGTCTCTCAGTCGTGTCCGACTCTTTGCAACCCCATGAACTGCAGCACACCAGGCCTCCCTGTCCATCACCAACTCCCGGAGGTCACCCAAACCCACGTCCATTGAGTTAGTGATGCCATCCAATCATCTTATCCTCTGTCATCCTCTTTTCCTCCTGCTCCCAATCCCTCCCAGCATCAGAGTCTTTTCCAATGAGTCAACTCTGCATGAGGTGGCCAAAGTACTGGAGTTTCAGCTTTAGCATTATTCCTTCCAAAGAAATCCCAGGACTGATTTCCTTTAGAATGGACTGGTTGGATCTCTTTGCAGACCAAGGAACTCTCAAGAGCCTTCTCCAACATCACAGTTCAAAAGCATCAATTCTTCGGCACTCAGCTTTCTTCACAGTCCAGCTCTCACATCCATACATCACTACTGGAAAAGCCATAGCCTTGACTAGATGGATCTTTGTTGACAAAGTAATGTCTCTGCTTTTTAACAGGCTGTCTAGGTGGGTCTACTTTCCATGGAGGGAGGATCTCTGGTAGGCTGCAGTCCATGGAGTTGCTAAGAGTCGGAGAAATTGAGCGACTTCATTTTCACTTTCCACTTTCATTCATTGGAGAAGGAAAATGGCTAAAGCACCACTCATGCATGTATTCTAGTGGAGAACCTGGAGAATCCCAGGGATCACTGCAGGGGAGCCTGAGTGAGCTTCTGTCTATGGGGTCGCACAGAGTCGGACACGACTGAAGCGACTTAGCAGCAGGTGGGTCATAACTTTCGTTCCAAGGAGTAAGCATCTTTTAATTTCATGCCTGCAATCACCATCTGCAGTGACTTTGGAGCCTGGGGGGGGGAGGAGGGGACGACAGAGGAAAATAAAGTCTGATACTGTGTCCACTGTTTCCCCATCTATTTGCCATGAAGTGATGGGACCAGATGCCATGATCTTAGTTTTCTGAATGTTGAGCTTTAAGCCAACTTTTTCACTCTCCTATTTCACTTTCATCAAGAGACTCTTTAGTTCTTCTTCACTTTCTGCCATAAGGGTGGTGTCATCTGCATATCTGAGGTTATTGATATTTCTCTTGGCAATCTTGATTCCAGCTTGTGCTTCATCCAGCCCAATATTTCTCCTGATGTAATCTGCATATAAGTTTAATAAGCAGGGTGACAACATACAGCCTTGACATACTCCTTTTCCTATTTGGAACCAGTCTGTTGTTCCATGTCCAGTTCTAATGGTTGCTTCTTGACCTGCATACAGATTTCTCAATAGACAGGTCAGGTGGTCTGGTATTCCCATCTGCTTCAGAATTTTCCACAATTTATTGTGATCCACACAGTCAAAGGCTTTTGCATAGTTAATAAAGAAGAAATAGATGTTTTTCTGGAAACTTTGCTTTTTCAGTGATCCAGCAGATGCTGGCAATTTGATCTCTTATTCCTCTGCCTTTTATAAAACCAGCTTGAACATCTGGAAGTTCACGGTTCACATATTATTGAAGCCTGGTTTGGAGAATTTTGAGCGTTACTTTACTAGTGTGTGAGATGAGTGCAATTGTGTCATAGTTTGAGTATTCTTTGGCATTGCCTTTCTTTGGGATTGGAATGAAAACTGACTTTTTCCAGTCCTGTGGCCACTGCTGAGTTTTCTAAATATGCTGACATGTTGAGTGCAGCACTTTCACAGCATCATCTTTTAGGATTTGAAATAGCTCAGCTGGAATTCCATCACCTCGACTAGCTTTGTTTGTAGTGATGCTTCCTAAGGCCCACCTGATTTCACTTTCCAAGATGTTTGGCTCCTAGGTGAGTGTGAGTGATCACATCATCGTGATTATCTGGGTCATGAAGATCTTTTTTTGTACAGTTCTTCTGTGTATTCTTGCCACCTCTTATAAAATCTTCTGCTTCTGTTAGTTCCATACCATTTCTGTCATTTATTGAGCTTATCTTTGCATGAAAATTTCCCTTGATATCTCTAATTTTCTTGAAGAGATCTCTAATCTTTCCCATTCTATTGTTTTCCTCTATTTGTTTGCATTGATCACTGAGGAAGGCTTTCTTATCTCTCCTTGCTATTTTTTGGAACTCTGCATTCAAATGTGTCTATCTTTCCTTTTCTCCTTTGCTTTCCCTTCTCTCCTTTTCACAGCTATTTGTAAGGCCTCCTCAGACAGCCATTTTGCTTTTTTACTTTTCTTTTTCTTGGGGATGGTCTTGATCCCTGATGGTCCTATACAAGGTCATGAACCTCCAATCATAGTTTATCAGGTACTCTGTCTGTCAGATCTAGTCCCTTAAATCTATTTCTCACTTCCAGTGTATAGTCATACAGGGATTTGATTTAGGTCATACCTGAATATTCTAGTGGTTTTCCCCACTTTCTTCAATTTAAGTCTGTATTTGGCAATAAGGAGTTCATAATCTGAGCCACAGTCAGCTCCTAGTCTGATACAACAAAATAACTTATTGTGATAGAAGTCAGCATAGTGGTAAACTTAGAGACAATGATTGGAAGCAGGGCATGAGAGCATCTTCTAGGTGCTGGTTATGGTCTCCTTTTGATCTGGGCATTGCACAAATGCAGGTAATTTGTGAAAGTTCATAGAACACTATGCTGTGCTATGCTTAGTTGCTCAGTTGTGTGTGACTCTTTGTGACCCCATGGATTATAGCCTACCAGGCTCCTCTGTCCTAGGGATTCTCCAGGCTACAATACTGGAGTGGATTGCCTTTCCTGTCTCCAGGGGACCTGCCCAACCCAGAGATTGAACCCAAGTCTCCTGATTTTCAGGAGGATTCTTTACCAGCTTAGACACCACGGAAGCCCAAGAATACTGGAGTAGGTAGCCTATCCTTTCTCCAGGGGAACTTCCCAACCCAGGAATTGAATTGTAGTCTCCTGCATTGCAGGCGAATTCTTTACCAGCTGAACTACCAGGGATACTTTAAAAATATGTATATTCTCCAATAAAAAGTAAGAAACTAATCCAAAATTACCTGAAAATAAAACTAATACTTAAAAAAATTTTTGGCACTTTAAAAATTGAAGTGCTTTGCTAGATTTTAGTACTTTTTACCAGTGAAGAAGGCTACAGCGTTGGGCAAAGTATAAACGTGCTTTATTATGACGTTCTTTTGCAGAGTGGAATAGAGGCCACAATATGTCACAAGGGAAGTTTCCTAGGAAAGACTTCGGTAATGATTTACGCTTCTGCAAACACATTATTTGCTGAAATAAACACTTCAACTGCTCTGAGGATTTGGAGAAACTGTTCATTAAACTGCAAGAGAATGACAAAAGAATTCACTGAACAGAAAATAAATAGCCTGCTATGTAGCTTTTCTCTCTTAGATAACTTGGAGATTAATGAGATTAGATTGCTGAGAATTGCTCTGTTCTTCCCAGCCCAAACCAAATATAAACAAACTAATTGAAAAGCATCTCATATCTCTTGTGTTTGAAAGACTTTTTTCTTTTCTTTTGTTTTTTGAGTAAGAAAGTAACTTTCAAAATGTGTAGTATATTGAACACTCTTAGAAAAACTACTTGATAATGGGGTGAGTGGGAATACTTATCCAGAGATGAATTGTGGCTTTATTGATGTAACAACTTGAGGCTAACAGCTTCTAAGAAATGAGCAATCAGTATGATTTTTGAGCCCTTAGAAAAAGGTTTTTCTGTGTACTTTACTATCTGTATACTTCTATCTGTGTGGTTCTTTCAGCTAGCCAAGTTTATGCCTATTTAGGTAGAACTATTTTATATGAACTGTATTGGGAAAACCTGACTGAGTTTCTTGTTTTGTATTTGTCTGTATGTTAATTGATGTTTAGGCCACTAGTAAAGGAAAAGAATAATAAATATCAGTATTCAAGTAGGTAAAAGGAACCAGTTAATGAGAAGCTCAAATTATGTTATAAATCCTGTTTTTTTAAACTTAAAGTACTGCAGTTGTCTATTCTAAGGCTTGGCCGCTTCCCTTGTAGCTCAGTTGGTAAAGAATCCACCTGCAATGCAGGAGACCTGGGTTCAATTCCTGTGTTGGGAAGATCTTTTGGAGATGGAAATGACAACCCACTCCAGCATTCTTGCCTGGAGAATCCCATGGACAGAGGAACCTGGAGGGCTACAGTCCATGGGGTCACAAGAGTCGGACACAACTTAGCAACTATACTACCACCACCCACCCACCCCCTTCTAAGGCTTAGGCATGGGGAATGAATGATAAAAGCAAGCCTGAGAGTTAAGAGGTCAGTAGGTAAGGGTCAATAGGAGTAGCACTTGGAGATTTTCTTTAAGACACTTGGGAAATGCTTTGTTTTAATTCAAAATTTTTAAAGTGTGAATTATTACATGTAACTTTTAACTGCTAGTTTTCTGAAATTTTTCTCTAGAAAGCTAGGAAACCCCTTTAGCATCTTTTAACATTACTGAATAAAGCCACTGAAAATAACATGTAATGGCTGCTGTTTTCACCAAAACCAGAAACTGAACCAGGAGTGAGCAGAAATGGATAAGCCTGGAAAGAGAATGTGAGTAGGGACCAGAAAACTCTGCCATTGCAGCTCCTTGCCTTCAGCTCACGGAATAGAACCCCATTCTGAGGTCAAGCAAGGGGGAAGTCTTTATCACTGGCAGTACAATGAATAATTCTCAAGGAACCCATCCTCGTTAGTTTCCTAAGGCTGCTGTCACAAATTACCAGGAACTAGGTGGCTTAAGCATCAATTCTTGGGCGCTCAGCCTTCTTCACAGTCCAGCTCTCACATCCATACATGACCACAGGAAAGACCATAGCCTTGACTAGGCGAACCTTTGTTGGCAAAGTGATGTCTCTGCTTTTGAATATGCTATCTAGGTTGGTCATAACTTTCCTTCCAAGGAGTAAGCGTCTTTTAATTTCATGGCTGCAGTCACCATCTGCAGTGATTTTGGAGCCCAGAAAAACAAAGTCTGACACTGTTTCCACTGTTTCTCCATCTATTTCCCATGTAGTGATGGGACCAGATGCCATGATCTTCGTTTTCTGAATGTTGAGCTTTAAGCCAACCTTTTCACTCTCCACTTTCACTTTCATCAAGAGGCTTTTTAGTTCCTCTTCACCTTCTGCCATAAGGGTGGTGTCATCTGTATATCTGAGGTTATTGATATTTCTCCCGGCAATCTTGATTCCAGCTTGTGTTTCTTCCAGTCCAGCATTTCTCATGACGTACTCTGCATATAAGTTAAATAAACATGGTGACAATATACAGCCTTGACGTACTCCTTTTCCTATTTGGAACCAGTTTGTTGTTCCATGACCAGTTCTAACTGTTGCTTCCTGATCTGCATACAGATTTCTCAAGAGGCAGATCAGGTGGTCTGGTATTCCCATCTCTCTCAGAATTTTCCACAGTTTATTGTGATCTACACAGTCAAAGGCTTTGGCATAGTCAAGAAAGCAGAAATAGATGTTTTCCTGGAACTCTCTTGCTTTTTCGATAATCCAGCGAATATTGGCAATTTGATCTCTGGTTCCTCTGCCTTTTCTAAATCCAGCTTGAACATCAGGAAGTTCACGGTTCACATATTGCTGAAGCCTGGCTTGGAGAATTTTGAGCATTACTTTACTAGCGTGTGAGATGAGTGCAATTGTGCGGTAGTTTGAGCACTCTTTGGCATTGCCTTTCTTTAGAATTGGGATGAAAACTGACCTTTTCCAATCTTGTGGGCACTGCTGAGTTTTCCAAATTTGCTGGCATATTGAGTGCAAGGAGATCCAACCGGTCCATTCTGAAGGAGATTAGCCCTGGGATTTCTTTGGAAGGAATGAATGATGCTAAAGCTGAAACTCCAGTATTTTGGCCACCTCATGCGAAGAATTGACTCATTGGAGAAGACTCTGATGCTGGGAGGGATTGGGGGCAGGAGGAGAAGGGGACGACAGAGCATGAGATGGCTGGATGGCATCACTGACTCGATGGATGTGAGTCTGAGTGAATTCCGGGAGTTGGTGATGGACAAGGAGGCCTGGCGTGCTGCTATTCATGGGGTTGCAAAGAGTTGGACACGACTGAGTGACTGATCTGATCTGAGGTGGCTTGAGACAGTAACAGGTTTTTCTCTTACAATTCTGGAGGCCAAAGTCTGATGCTCTAGGGGAGAAAGAAGTCCTTGCTTCTTCCATTTTCTGCTGATTCCATTTTTGGCTTCTTCCATCCATCTTCCTTGGCATGCGGCCACATCACCCTAGTCTTTGCCTCTGTGGTTACAACATGTCATCCTTTTTTGTGTGTCTTTTCCTCTGTGCATCTGTCTCAAAAATCCCTCTCTTTCTTTGTATCATTACATCTAGAGCCTACCTGGGTAATCCATATAAATCTATATACTTTACAAAAGCATATAGCTTCAAGTTTAGAAGCCAAGTGAAAACAATTTGATTTCTTCTGACTCACATTATAACAAACTCTGGTCCTATTTAGATACCTTTTCATAGTGTTCAAAAGTGTGAAATAGTCAAGTTTACAGACGTAGGGAGGGACTAGGAGGTAAAGTACAATTTGCCCATTTCATGAGAATACCACTGGCAGCTACTTGGTCAGTGGCAAATAAAACAAGGTTATCTGAAGACATGGAATTCCATTTGAGCTATTCCAAATCCTGAAAGATGATGCTGTGAAAGTGCTCCACTCAATATGCTAGCAAATTTGGAAAACTCAGCAGTGGCCACAGGACTGGAAAAGGTTAGCTTTCACTCCAATCCCAAAGAAAGGCAATGCCAAAGAATGCTCAAACTACCACACAATTGCACTCATCTCACATGCTAGTAAAGTAATGCTCAAAATTCTCCAAGCCAGGCTTCAACAGTACATGAACCTTGAACTTCCAGATGTTCAAGCTGGATTTAAAAAAGGCAGAGAAACCAGAGATCAAATTGCCAACATCCGCTGGATCATTGAAAAAGCAAGAGAGTTCCAGAAAAATATCTACTTCTGCTTTATTGATTATGACAAAGCCTTTGACTGTGTGGACCACAACAAACTCTGGAAAATTCTTCAAGAGATGGGAATATCAGCCCACCTGACCTGCCTCTTGAGAAACCTGTATGCAGGTCAAGAAGCAACCGTTAGAACTGGACGTGGAACAACAGACTGGTTCCAAATAGGGAAAGGAGTACATCAAGGCTGTATATTGTCACCGTGCTTATTTAACATATATGCAGAGTACATCATGAGAAACGCTGGGCTGGAAGAAGCACAAGCTGGAATCAAGATTGCTGGGAGAAATATTAGTAACCTCAGATATGCAGATGACACCACCCTAATGGCAGAAAGTGAAGAGGAACTAAAGAGCCTCTTGATGAAAGTGAAAGAGGAGAGTGAAAAGGTTGGCTTAAAGCTCAACATTCAGAAAACTAAGATCATGGCAACCGGTCCCATCACTTCATGGCAAATAGATGGGGAAACAACGAGAGACTTTATTATTTTTTGGGCTCCAAAATCACTGCAGATAGTGACTGCAGCCATGAAATAAAAAGACGCTTACTCCTTGGAAGGAAAGTTATGACCCATAACCTGTGAAGAAAGCTGAGTGCTGAAGAATTGATGGTTTTGAACTGTGGTCTTGGAGCAGACTCTTGAGAGTCCCTAAGACTGCAAGCTGTTCCAACCAGTCCATTCTGAAGGAGATCAGCCCTGGGATTTCTTTGGAAGGAATGATGCTAAAGCTGAAACTCTAGTACTTTGGCCACCTCATGTGAAGAGTTGACTCATTGGAAAAGACTCTGATGCTGGGAGGGATTGGGGGCAGGAGGAGAAGGGGACGACAGAGGATGAGATGGCTGGATGGCATCACTGACTCAATGGATGTGAGTCTGAGTGAACTCTGGGAGTTGGTGATGGACTGGGAGGCCTGGCATGCTGCGGTTCATGAGGTTGCAAAGAGTCGGATCGGACATGACTGAACTACTGAAATGAACTGAACTGAACTGAGATAGTGTTTTAAAAAGCAGAGACATTACTTTGTCAAGAAAGGTCTGTCTAATCAAAGCTATGGTTTTTCTGATAGTTGTGTATGGATGTGAGAGTTAGACTATAAGGAAAGCTGAGTGTCAAAGAATTTATGCTTTTGAACTGTGGTGTTGCAGAAAACTTTTGAGCATCCCTTGGACTGCAAGGAGATCCAGCCAGTCAGTCCTAAAGAAATCAGTCCTAAATCTTCATTGGAAAGACTGATGCTGAAGCTGAAAATGCAATACTTTGGCCACCTACTGTGAAGAACTGACTCTTTTTGAAAAGACCCTGATGCTGGGAAAGATTGAAGGCAACAGGAGAAGGGGATGACTAGGATGAGATGGTTGGACGACATCACCGACTCAATGGACATGAGTTTGAGTAAATTCCGGAGGTTGCTGATGGACAGGGAGGCCTGGCGTGCTGCAGCCCATGGGGTCTCAGAGAGTCAGACACGACTGAACGATTGAACTGAACTGAACTGAATCTGAAGGAATAGTACTCAGGATCTTGAATTGTTGTTCTTTCTACTTCATGAAACTGAATGATTATGCTAATTGGTTTAAGTAATTTGTTCCTGAAAGGCATTCAGTAAAAATTTTCTTTCTTTTTATTTATCAAAAGAAACTAACAAATATGATATTTTTATGATTAAGATAATTTTATAATAATAAATGCCTTAATAATAATTATAATAATATCATAATAATAATGATTGGAATAGACCCTGATGCTGGGAAAGATGGAAGGCAAAAAGCGAAGATGGCAGCCGAGAATTAAATAGTTTGATAGCATCACCGACTCAATGGACATGAACTTGGGCAAGCTCCAGAATATAGTGAGGGACAGGGAGGCCTGCTGTGCAGCAGTTCACGTGGCCACAAAGAGTTGGACACAACTTAGTAACTGAACAACAACAACAAAAATAATGATTAGGATAATGTGATAATAAACGACCCTAATAATACTTAAGGACAAAAGTACAAGTTATATGCAGTAATAAATGAAATTATAAATGAATTTATAGCACTGTCTCTAAAGTGGAAAGTATACTAAGCAAGCCTTTCAAAGGAATTTCTATATTTGTCACTTCTCATTTTTAGTTTTCTTATCCATTCAGGGCTTTTGCGATATAACTTCAAAAGATGCATTACTTTGAAGAAGTTCTTAGATAGTTTTTGGTTTTGTCCTTTGTAAGGTCTATTACTAGCCCTCTAGGAATACTAATATGAATTGCTTTGTAAGAATGGCATTGCTCAGAGAAACCATCAATATCTGAACAGAGCACACATTTTCATAATGTTAAATTATTCCATCTATTTTCAGAATTATAGGAACTTGTTACTCCACATAAAAGCACATGTGGTTGTCTTTTCTCATCATGAAGAACTTCTTTTGAAATCAGAGATAAAAGTGTAAGTCAAATTTAATCCTGTCTACCCATGGAAGGATTCTGGTGTCCACAAGATGAAAATGGAATCCAATTGGAAAAATGAGAAAATGTGTATGCCAGTGAAAGAGGGGAGAAGAGAAGGAGTGATAGATGGACTAAAAGAAAAAGAGAGAGGAACCAGAGTATTATAAATTTGGAGTCCCAAGGAAAGAGTTGTTTAAGGCACTTTAATAAATCATAACCAGTCTGTATATTTTAATGTTTATTTTAAGAGTATCATTTGTACGTTACTTTTGTAAATAAGTTTGATTGAGTAAAAGACAATATGATAACATTTGATGTAGATCTGAAAGTGTCCTTTGCCTTCCCACCCCACCTTCAACAAACACTCTGAGATGAAGGAAGTAGATTGGTTTTTGAGTATTAAACTTTACTCAACAGTGTAGGTATTAGTAAAAGTATGCCTAAAAATGTTTTTTTATGTCTCCCAAGCTGCAAGACCTGATATAATCTCTCTGAAGGAACATTTTACAGATAGATTGTGTCAGTCTGAAGTGGATTTGGAGATGAATCAACTAAATATACCTAGAAAGAAAAGTTACAAGAGACATGTGAAGTTTTCAGTCTTCACATTAGCATTGTCCAGGAAAAAGACTTGGCCCACAAATTTTCAATTTGTATTTCCATTTTGTTATTTATTGAGTTCACAAATTTACGTATACTGAGAGATGCAAAGAAAAGATCAGATCATATCAGTCGCTCAGTCATGTCCAACTCTTTGCGACCCCATGAATCGCAGCACGCCCGGCCTCCCTGTCCATCACCAACTCCCGGAGGTCACTCAGACTCGCATCCATCGAGTCAGTGATGCCATCCAGCCATCTCATCCTCTGTCGTCCCCTTCTCCTCCTGCCCTCAATCCTTCCCAGCATCATAGTCTTCTCCAATGAGTCAACTCTTCGCATGAGGTGGCCAAAGTACTGGAGTTTCAGCTTTAGCATCATTCCTTCCAAAGAAATCCCAGGGCTCATCTCCTTCAGAATGGACTGGTTGGATCTCCTTGCAGTCCAAGGGACTCTCAAGAGTCTTCTCCAACACCACAGTTCAAAAGCATCAATTCTTTGGTGCTCAGCCTTCTTCACAGTCCAGCTCTCACATCCATACATGACCAGTGGAAAAACCATAGCCTTGACTAGGCGAACCTTTGTTGGCAAAGTAATGTCTCTGCTTTTGAATATGCTATCTAGGTTGGTCATAACCTTCCTTCCAAGGAGCAAGCGTCTTTTAATTTCATGGCTGCAGTCACCATCTATAGTGATTTTGGAGCCCAGAAAAATCAACATTCAGAAAACGAAGATCATAGCATCCGGTCCCATCACTTCATGGGAAATAGATGGGGAAACAGTGTCAGCAAAGAAAAGAGAGCCTATTAAATTTTTTTTTTTTTTAAATTAGCTAGTTGGATTTTCCTCATGAAATTCTTGATCTTGCTGAATGTGGTCATTTTTTGGTATCCTCAAGGTATTCTCTCAAGAATCTGTTTTGGATACCAAAATCCAAGGGTGCTCAAGTCTCTTATACAAAATGGAGTAGTATTTGCATATAACCTACGCACATTCTCCTATATACTTTAAATTATCTCTAGATGATGTGTAGTACCTAATGCCATGTAAATGCTATGCAAATAGTTGTTAATACAATGTAAATGCTACGTAAACAGTTGCTGAAATGCAGCAAATTCAAGTCTTGCTTTTGGAACTTTCTGGAATTTTTTTTTTTTTTCCCTGAATATTTTCAATCTTCAATTGGTTGAATCCTTGGTTGTGGAACCTGCAGATATGGAGGACCAACTGTAGTAAATATACGGGCTGGGCAACTAAAGATTTGACTCCAAAATAGTAATTTAGTATAATATAATAATGAAAGAAACTTTTAGATAAATGCTCCATATTAGAGTTAATTCTTTCCCCCATTTCATTCAAGTGGTATCTGGTCATACGGAGGGGGAAATGACATGTGTCCTCTTGGCAATAAAGGGGAGGAAAGGGTCCTCTGACTTGTATGGCATCTGCTGGAATCTCTCCAATCTCTGTTGGATATTAGCTAATCTGGGTTCAGTTAGCTATATCTGGGTTCAGTCACTCAGTTGTGTCTGACTCTTTGCGACCCCATGAATCACAGCACACCAGGCCTCCCTGTCCATTACCAACTCCCAGAGTTCACTCAAAGTCACGTCCATCGAGTCGGCGCTGCCATCCAGCCATCTCATCCTCTATTGTCCCCTTTTCCTCCTGCCCCCAATCCCTCCCAGCATCAGAGTCTTTTCCAATGAGTTAGCTCTTTCCATGAGGTGGCCAAAGTACTGGAGTTTCAGCTTTAGCATCATTCCTTCCAAAGAACACCCAGGACTGATTTCCTTTAGAATGGACTGGTTGGATCTCCTTGTTAGTACCTGACTAATGACAACTAGTGCCTTTCTGTATTGTGTTCAGGCATTTCCTGGGTTTTTCCCAGCTGACCTTGGTTACTGGTAGTACAACCAACTCCCTAATGGAGTGATATGTTCACCCTTAGGTTTTTTTCTTTGGGATTGCCCTCTCTTTTGCTACAGGAGACTACCTGGGGCAGGTTCATAAACTCTCAACTCACTTATCTTCCACGACCTTGGGTCATGTGGCAACCTCTGGGTTTCTGTACTCTATGCCACATGGGAACTAAAAGGCCCAGCCTTTACATCATTACTCAGTTTATTTTGAATGGCTGCTTCTAGTTTTGCTTGGGTATAGTCTCTAAATTAACTTCTGGGATCCCAAATTTTCCCGTTTCTGGGATTTTGACCTTGAGACACGGTATCATGCATGGGTTGTTTCATTACTGAATCCTTATATGGGAAAGACTAGGGATCTCTTCAAGAAAATCAGAGATACCAAAGGAACATTTCATGCAAAGATGGACACGATAAAGGACAGAGATGGTGTGGACCTAACAGAAGCACAAGATATTAAGAAGAGGTGGCAAGAATACACAGAAGAACTGTACAAAAAAGAGCTTCAAGACCCAGATAATCGTGATGATATGATCACTGACCTAGAGCCAGACATCTTGGAATGTGAAGTCAAATGGGCCTTAGAAAGCATCACTACGAACAAAGCTAGTGGAGGTGATGGAATTCCAGTGGAGCTATTCCAAGTCCTGAAAGATGATGCTGTGAAAGTGCTGCACTCAATATGCCAGCAAATTTGGAAAACTCAGCAGTGGCCACAAGATTGGAAAAGGTCAGTTTTCATCCCAATCCCAAAGAAAGGCAATGCCAAAGAATGCTCAAACTGCCGAACAATTGCACTCATCTCACACGCTAGTAAAGTAATGCTCAAAATTCTCCAAGCCAGGCTTCAGCAATATGTGAACCGTGAACTTCCTGATGTTCAAGCTGGTTTTAGAAAAGGCAGAGGAACCAGAGATCAAATTGCCAACATCCGCTGGATCATGGAAAAAGCAAGAGAGTTCCAGAAAAACATCTATTTCTGCTTTATTGACTATGCCAAAGCCTTTGACTGTGTAGATCACAATAAACTATGGAAAATTCTGAAAGAGATGGGAATACCAGACCACCTGATCTGCCTCTTGAGAAATCTGTATGCAGGTCAGGAAGCAACAGTTAGAACTGGTCCTGGAACAACAGACTGGTTCCAAATAGGAAAAGGAGTACATCAAGACTGCATATTGTCACCATGTTTATTTAACTTATATGCAGAGTACATCATGAGAAATGCTGGACTGGAAGAAACACAAGTTGGAATCAAGATTGCTGGGAGAAATATCAATAACCTCACATATGCAGATGACACGACTCTTATGGTAGAAAGTGAAGAGGGGCTGAAAAGCCTCTTGATGAAAGTGAAAGTGGAGAGTGAAAAGGTTGGCTTAAAGCTCAACATTCAGAAAATGAAGATCATGGCATCTGGTCCCATCACTATATGGGAAAAAGATGGGGAAACAGTGGAAACAGTGTCAGACTTTGTTTTTCTGGGCTCCAAAATCACTGCAGATGGTGACTGCAGCCATGAAATTAAAAGATGCTTACTCCTTGGAAGGAAAGTTATGACCAACCTAGATAGCATATTCAAAAGCAGAGACATTACTTTACCAACAAAGGTTCGCCTAGTCAAGGCTATGGTTTTTCCTGTGGTCATGTATGGATGTGAGAGCTGGACTGTGAAGAAGGCTGAACGCCGAAGAATTGATGCTTTTGAACTGTGGTGTTGGAGAAGACTCTTGAGAGTCCCTTGGACTGCAAGAAGATCCAACCAGTCCATTCTGAAGGAGATCAGCCCTGGGATTTCTTTGGAAGGAATGATGCTAAAGCTGAAACTCCAGTATTTTGGCCACCTCATGTGAAGAGTTGACTCATTGGAGAAGACTCTGATGCTGGGAGGGATTGAGGGCAGGAGGAGAAGGGGACGACAGAGGATGAGATGGCTGGATGGCATCACTGACTTGATGAGTGTGAGTCTGGGTGACCTCCGGGAGCTGGTGATGGACAGGGAGGCCTGGCGTGCTGCGATTCATGGGGTCGTGAAGAGTCGGACATGACTGAACGACTGATCTGATCTGATCTGATCTACCATCTACTGCTTGTGATTTGGCCAGCATCTCCTTAAAATAAAGCTTCTGTATCAACGCCCTGCTGGCTCAGACAGTAAAGCGTCTGTCTTCAATGCGGGAGACCTGGGTTCCATCCCTGGGTCGGGAAGATCCGCTGGAGAAGGAAATGGCAATCCACTCCAGTACTATTGCCTGGAAAATCCCATGGACAGAGAAGCCTCGTAGGCTACAGTCCATGGGGTCTCAAAGAGTCAGACACGACTGAGCAACTTCACTTTCCTTTCCTTATCAAGGCCACCAAGTCAGTATCCTTATTACAAAATGGTGATAAAGAGATTTAGAACATTCTTTTTCTGTAATAGGCTTTTGAACATGTTATCTTATATCAGAGAGAAATGGATGATCCTTTTCTGTTTGTATTCTTACTATGGCAAACTATTAACACTCTCTCCATCTCCATTTAGTTAGACAGAAGCCTTAGGCTGACTTGACGGGTGTCATATGAATAGAGATACAAAAGAGAAAAACATAATTTAAATAATTCTAAAAATATTCCCCACCTTACAAAATTTGAGAGCACCTCCCCTGAGATAACTGAATTGGGATATTAGAAGGTCAGGAGGGATCAGTGATGGTTATCATGAGTTTCAGAGAGAAATGAAGAAGAGGAATACCTGTCCTTAATTTTCCATCCTTGAGATAGTTTATATATAATATTGGTATAAATTTCATTTCTTCTGATAATCAGAAAGCATTTCATATGCCTGCTCTGAAAAATGTTTTAAAGGTGAAAGTTTTCCTATACATGCAGTATGGTTGGGTTTTCACAGTGTGTTTAATCCTGTTGATGTGGGAGTTGAGGTGACGGGGAAGCATTTTTGTGTCATTGTTTTCTTTTTCTTCTTCTTTTAACCATTAACTCCCTTATGTTATTTGAGATCATAAACACAATTTTGAAACATGCCTTTCAGCGCAAATTGCCTAATTTAGTGTTTTTATGAGTCTGTTCTCTACTTCCCTGAACCAATTTTTATTTTGTGCTTCTTCCATATGGCACTGTATTTTCTATATCTTTCAAAGGTAATCAACTTATGATGGACAATATAAGATACTATTTGAGTGATGAAACCTGTCAAATTCTCAATGTGGGTTTTATTATCATTTACACTTTGAGAATAAAGTGTAGGTCGTAAACTCTCAGTTAACTTTTTGCCTCATTCCTGACTTTGATAGCCTAGAAGATTACTTATATGCATTCCAAAAGTGAGAAGCATGTAGAACCAAGATCTTTAGGCTTTGGTATATTCTCCCTGTGTTTCATCTATTCCAAATATCAAGGAACCACATTTAAGTATGACCTCTCCAAGACCTCTCCATCTCAAACCACCCTATCCTATTCTTACTGCCTTAAACCCTGTTGGCCTCGTTTGTGTCCTTTGGGACTTTTGCGATTCAGTATTCTCTGTTAGGCTTCTGGGTGGCTTGGTGCTAAAGAATCTATCTGCCAGCGTAAGAGATGTGCATTCAATCCCTGGGAAGGAAAGATCCCCTGGAGAAGGAAATGGTAACCGGCTCTAGTATTCTTGCCTGGGAAATTCCATGGACAGTGGAACCAGGTGGTCTACAGTCCATGAGGTTGCAAGAGTCAGACATGGGCTTTTGTTTCCTGGAAGATTTCTCATTACAGTTTGAATTTTCATGCTTATTATGGGTCTGTTAAGATTTTCCATTTCTTCCTGGTTTAGTTTTGGAAAGTAGTACTTTTCTAAGAATTTGTCCATTTCTTCCAAGTTGTCCATTTTATTGGCATATAGTTGGTGATAGTAGTCTCTTATGATCCTTTGTATTTCTGTGTTGTCTGTTGTGATCTCTCCATTTTCATTTCTAATTTTGTTGATTTGATTTTTCTCCCTTTGTTTCTTAATGAGTCTGGCTAATGGTTTGTCAATTTTATTTATCTTCTCAAAGAACCAGCTTTTGGCTTTGTTGATTTTTTGCTATGGTCTCTTTTGTTTCTTTTGCATTTATTTCAGCCCTAATTTTTAAGATTTCTTTCCTTCTACTAACCCTGGGGTTCTTCATTTCTTCCTTTTCAAGTTGCTTTAGGTGTTCAGTTCAGTTCAGTTCAGTCACTCACTCATGTCCAACTCTTTGCGACCCCATGAACTGCAGCACGCCAGGCCTCCCTGTCCATCACCAGCTCCCGGAGTTCACCCAAACTCATGTGCATCAAGTCGGAAATGCCATCCAGCCATCTCATCCTCTGTCGTCCCCTTCTCCGCCTGCCCTCAATCCCTCCCAGCATCAGGGTCTTTTCCAAGGAGTCAACTCTTCACATGAGATGGCCAAAGTACTGGAGTTTCAGCTTCAGCATCATTCCTTCTAAAGAACACCCAGGACTGATCTCCTTTAGAATGGACTGGTTGGATCTCCTTGCAGTCCAAGGGACTCTCAAGAGTCTTCTCCAACACCACAGTTCAAAAGCATCAATTCTTCGGCGCTCAGCCTTCTTCACAGTCCAACTCTCACATCCATACATGACCACTGGAAAGACCATAGCCTTGACTAGATGGACCTTTGTTGGCAAGGTAATGTCTCTGCTTTTGAATATGCTATCTAGGTTGGTCATAACTTTCCTTCCAAGGAGCAAGCATCTTTTAATTTCTTGGCTACAGTCACCATCTGTAGTGATTTTGGAGCCCCCAAAATAAAGTCTGACACTGTTTCCACTGTTTCCCCATCTATTTCCCATGAAATGATGGGACCAGATGCTATGATCTTAGTTTTCTGAATGTTGAGTTGTAAGCCAACTTTTTCACTCTCCACTTTCACTTTCTTCAAGAGGCTTTTGAGCCCCTCTTCACTTTCTGCCATAAGAGTGGTGTCATCTGCATATCTGAGGTTATTGATATTTCTCCCGGCAATCTTGATTCCAGCTTGTGATTCTTGCAGCCCAGCATTTCTCATGATGTACTCTGCATATAAGTTAAATAAACATGGTCACAATATGCAGCCTTGAGGTTCTCCTTTTCCTATTTGGAACCAGTCTGTTGTTCCATGACCAGTTCTAACTGATGCTTCCTGACCTGCATACAGATTTCTCAAGAGGCAGGTCAGGTGGTCTGGTATTCCCATCTGTTTCATAATTTTCCACAGTTTATTGTGATCCACACAGTCAAAGGCTTTGGCATAGTCAATAAAGCAGAAATAGATGATTTTCTGGAACTCTCTTTCTTTTTTTTCGGTTTTTTGGTTTTTTTCTCTTTGTTTCCTCCCTTTTTCTAAAACCCATTAAGGATGGTTTTTGCTTGGAGAATTTTTGTGCATTACTTTACTAGCGTGCGAGATGAGTGCAGTTGTGTGGTAGTTTGAGCACTCCTTGGCATTGCCTTTCTTTGGGATTGGAATGAAAACTGACCTTTTCCAGTCTTGTGGGCACTGCTGAGTTTTCCAAATTTGCTGGCATATTGAGTGTAGCACTTTCACAGCATCATCATTCAGGACTTGGAATAGCTCCACTGGAATTCCATCACCTCGACTAGCTTTGTTTGTAGTGATGCTTCCTAAGGCCCACTTGACTTCTTATTCCAAGATGTCTGGCTCTAGGTGAGTGATCACATTATCATGATTATCTGAGTCATGAAGCTCTTTTTTTTATTTTTTTCTGCGTATTCTTGCCACCTCTTCTTAATATCTTCTGCTTCTTTAGTCCACACCATCTCTGTCCTTTATTGTGCCCATCTTTGCATAAATGTTCCTTTGTATCTCTGATTTTCTTGAAGAGATCCTAGTCTTCCCATTCTGTTGTTTTCCTCTATTTCTTTGTTAGGTCCATAGAGTTAGGTTATTTATTTGACTTTTTTCTTGTTTCTTGAGGTAAGCCTGTATTGCTATGAACCTTCCCCTTAGCACTGCTTTTACAGTGTCCCATAGGTTTTGGATTATTGTGTTTTCATTTTTATTCATTTTTATGCATATTTTGATTCCTTTTTTGATTTCTTCTGTGATTTGTTGGTTATTTAGCAGCATGTTGTTCAGCCTCCATATGTTGGGATTTTTAATAGTTTTTCTCCTATAATTGAGATCTAATCTTACTGCACTGTGGTCAGAAAAGATGCTTGCAATGATTTCAATTTGTTTGAATTTACCAAGGCTAGATTTATGGCCCAGAATGTGATCTATCCTGGAGAACGTTCCATGTGCACTTGAGAAAAAGGTGAAATTCATTGTTTTGGGATGAAAAGTCCTATTAGATATCAATTAGGTCTAACTGGTCTATTATATCATTTAGAGTTTGTGTTTCCTTGTTGATTTTCTGTTTAGTTGATCTATCCATAGGTGTGAGTGGGGTATTAAAGTCTCCCACTATTATTGTGTTATTGTTAATTTCCCCTTTCATACTTGTTAGTATTTGTCTTACATATTGTGGTGCTCCTTTGTTGGGTGCATATATATTTTTAATTGATCCTTTGATCATTATGTAGTGTCCTTCTTTGTCTCTTTTCACAGCCTTTGTGTAAAGTCTATTTTATCTGATATGAATATTGCTACTCCTGCTTTCTTTTGGTCTCTATTTGTATAGAATATCTTTTTCCAGTCCTTCACTTTCAGTCTGTATGTGTCCCTTGTTTCGAGGTGGGTCTCTTGTAGACAACATATATAGGGGTCTTGTTTTTGTATCCATTCAGCCATTCTTTGTCTTTTGGTTGGGGCATTCAACCCATTTATATTTAAGGTAATTATTCAAAAGTATGATCCCATTGCCATTTACTTTATTGTTTTGGGTTTGAGTTTATACACCCTTTCTGTGTTTCCTCACTAGAGAAGATCGTTTAGCATTTGTTGGAGAGCTGGTTTGGTGGTGCTGAATTCTCTCAGCTTTTGCTTGTCTGTAAAGGTTTTGATTTCTCCTTCATATTTGAATGAGATCGTTGCGGGGTACAGTAATCTGGGCTGTAGTTTATTTTCTTTCATCACTTTAAGTATGTCTTGCCATTCCCTTCTGGCTTGAAGAGTTTCAAGATTAGCTGTTATCCTAACAAGTGGTTCTGGGAAAACTGGTCAACCACTTGTAAAAGAATGACACTAGAACACTTTCTAACACCATACACAAAAATACTCAAAATGGATTAAAGATCTACACATAAGACAAGAAACTGTAAAACTCCTAGAGGAAAACATAGGCAAAACACTCTCTGACATAAACCACAGCAGGATCCTCTATGGCCCACCTCCCAGAATATTGGAAATAAAAGCAAAAATAAATGGGACCTAATTAAAATTAAAAGCTCTTGCACAACAAAGGAAACTATAAGCAAGGTGAAAAGACAGCCTTCAGAATGGGAGAAAATAATAGCAAATGAAGCAATGGACAAAGAATTAATTTCAAAAATATTACGAGCAACTCCTACAGCTCCATCCCAGAAAAATAAATGACCCAATTAAAAAAAGGGCCAAAGAACTAAACAGAAATTTCTCCAAAGAAGACATACAGATGGCTAACAAACATATGAAAAGATGCTCAACATCACTCATTATCAGAGAAATGCAAGTCAAAATCACCATTTCATGCCAGTCAGAATGGCTGCTATCCAAAAGTCTATAAGCAATAAATGCTGGACAGGGTGTGGAGAAAAGGGAACCCTCTTACACTGTTGGTGGGACTGCAAAGTAGTACAGCCACTATGAAGAACAGTGTGGAGAGTCCTTAAAAAACTGGAAATAGAACTGCCATATGACCCAGCAATCTCACTGCTGAGCATACACACCGAGGAAACCAGAATTGAAAGAGACACATGTACCCCAATGTTCATTGCAGCACTGTTTATAATAGCTAGGACATGGAAGTAACCTAGATGTCCATCAGCAGATGAATGGATAAGAAAGTTGTAGTACATAAACACAATGGATTATTGCTCAGCCATTAAAAAGAATACATTTGAATCAGCTCTCATGAGGTGGGTGAAACTGAAGTAAGCCAGAAAGAAAAACACCAATACAGTATACTAATACATATATATGGAATTTAGAAAGATGGTAATGATAATCCTGTATGAGAGAGAGCAAAAGAGACACAGATGTATAGAGCAGTCTTTTGAAGTCTGTGAGAAAGGGAGAGGGTGGGATGATTTGGGAGAATGGCATTGAAGCATGTATATTATCATATGTGAAATGAATCGCCAGTCCAGGTTTGATGCAGGATACAAGATGCTTGGGGCCGGTGCACTCGGATGACCCAGAGGGATGGGATGGGGAGGGAGGTGGGAGGGGATTCAGGATGGGGAACACAGGTATGCCCATGGAGGATTCATGTTGATGTATGGCAAAACCAATACAATATTGTAAAGTAATTAGCCTCCAATTAAAGTAAAATAAAAAAAAAAAGTCAGACATGACTTAGTGAGTAAACATTCTTTGCCATAAATGTGGCTACCTTCAGTTTTGATAAGATTTGTTCAAATCAAAATGTCATCTATTCACACAGTTCTTCTCTGACTTATCTAACCAAACTGTGCTGCTTTCCATGCCAAACTCCTTTCTCCAGTCACACTTTATTAAGTTGTGGTTTTTATTTCCATATAACACTTATCACTGTTGTTTGATAGCATTGCCATAATAAAGTGCCGCAGACTGAGGAAACTTAACAGACTTTTATTTTCTCAGTTTTGGAGGCTAAGAAGTTTGAGATAATTCCTTCTGAGAACTATTTACATGGCTTGTAGATAGCCATCTCCTTTGTCTTTATATTCTTCCCTCCTCTTTGAGTCTTCCCTTGGTGTTTATGTCCAAATTTCCTCTTTCTATAAAGAAACAATAATAACTGCATTAGAGACCACCCTAATGACCAGATTTCAGTTGAATTAACTCTTAAAGTCCATATATCTGAGAGTAGTCATATTCTGAATTTGGATTCCAACATCAGAATTTTTCAGGGTGGGGACACAATTCAACTATCAATAACAACTATTAGGATCTAAAATAATATGGTCCTCTTCTTTATTTACTTATTTCCCCCTTTCATCCATCATCCCCCCTGGAAATGAAGCATCATGAGGTCAGGGCTTTATCTGTTTTTCTCCACTGTCTATCACTACTACCTATACTAATACCTGACTCAAGAGCAAAGGGTCACAGCTTAAGCTAAATTAAACAGAAATATGATACATAATCTTGAATTCTAAGATTTACTCATTACTGGCATTACTAAAATTCTCTGGCTGCTTCCTCTGCTTTGTGAATATAATTAAATATAATATAGGAACATTATGTGAAGTTTAGGAATTTCTTTTTTTTTAAAATTTATTTATTTTAATTAGAGGCTAATTACTTTAGGAATTTCTTGTTCTGAGCTTATAACCTGAGATAAGTGGTTAATACTCAAGCAATAGCTACCTTCTCTGTTGGCACCCATTTTTTTTGTGATTTGATACTACTATAGATTTCTAGAGGCCAGATGGCTGGTAAAACATTACTTCTGGGTTTATCTGTAGGGATGTCTCTGAAAGAGATTTGCATCTGAATCAGTAGACTGAGTACAAGAGACTGCCTTCACCAATGCAGGTGGGCATCATCCAACCCACTGAGGGTCTGAATAGAATAAAAAAGTGAATTTGTCTCTCTGAGCTGAGATAATCCATATTCTCCTGTTCTTGGATGTAAGTCTCCTGTTTCCTGGGATTTTGAATCAGCAGGGCTTGTAACAGAGACCACATGATTGTTAATCCTCCTGATTCAGACTGAATCACACCACTGGCTTTCCTGGTTCTCCAGCTTACTCTTACACATACCTATATAGCTATATCTGTCATATTGGTTCTCTCTCTCTGGGACATCCTGAAAAATCTAGCATCTCTGGTTCTTTCTCAGTTATTTATTCCTCCCTATAAAAGAAGAGGGGGGAAGAGGAGGAGGGGGGGGGGGAAAACGTTCTTTATCAGTTTATTACTTTACCAATAAAAGTACTTTCTCTTAACTTGTGAGAGTCTTGAAACTCTTACGGTGAGAGCTTTTCTCTATTAGAATTGTCTTCCTCCGCCTATTGACATTTCTAATGGGGGGGGATTATCTCTCTAGCTAAGTTTGAAATTGGCATGCTGTGAGCTATATGAGATCTTAATTCTTCCCTAAAAATCAAGGTTTGAATTCATGCTTGCGCATATGGGTCTAATTTCCAATGGTGAAAGCCCTGGGTTGCACAGAGTCTTAACCACTGAGCCACCAGGAAAGTTCCCTGAATTTGTTTCTTATTTTATAAGTGTGTCATTGAAAATTCATTTGTGTATTACTTGAAGACAAGAAAATACAGTACATGGATTTGTTATCCTATAATTTGTCTTGGTCTTTGCATGAGCTTAAAATGAGAAAATAAAGACTGTTCCCAAGGTCAGTATTGCTTCTTCCTAACTATTTTTGATAAGGTTAAATTTTAGCAGCTACTGCTGACTACTGTATAGAATACATTTGCATTTTAGAATGCACACTACTACTTTTTCTTATGGTTTTTCCAAATAAATATTATATCTGAATGTATTTACAACTAAGAACTTGGTCAGGTTAAGGAAAATTGATTGGCTTCATGCTGATTACTGAGTGAATGGTCTTGTTTCAGGAATCAAAATTTCTTAAAAAAATTTTTTTTTGTTAGGTTGCTAATGAGTTAGAAGAGATAATATGAACTCTGAACAACTTTCTATTGTTAGCTTAAGTATAATAATTTTGTTCTTTTGATGTTTGAAGTTGGCAAACTTTATCTAAGGAGACAAGAAGCTGAAAGGTCCCGATCACCCTCTGATTTAATGATTCACTAAAACTACCAACAGAACTCAGAAAAACTATTACATTCACAGTTATAGTTCATTACAGTGAAAGACTATGTATTAATATCGGCAGAAGAACAGAGTCCAGTAGAAAACCATACTCAAAATTCCAGTTTTCTTCTCTTAGTGGAATTGGAGAATTCCAGGGATGGGGGAGCCTGGTGGGCTGCCGTCTCTGGGATCGCACAGAGTTGGACACGACTGAAGCAACTTAGCAGCAGCAGCAGCAACAGCAGTGGAATTGAATGTACAGAGCTTAATTTCTGCAACAATAATGTCTGACAATATGTATGCAGTCTTGATAATCAGTGAAGCTCACCCAAGCCTTGATATTCAGAGTTTTTATTGTGATTGGTCTCCAACTACTCTAGAGGTTTCAAATGGATAATTTGTGACCTAAAGGCATCATAAATCATATTGTTAGCACAAACTGCCTGGCATGGCCCAAGGCCCCAGATAAACTAAGACATATTTAGCAAGCAGGATATTCTAAGGGAAGATGTTACCTCCCAGGAGCCAGTCAAGGGCCACATCTTTCTTTGAAAGTTACAGGGTTTAAATACTGCAGACCTGCCAAGTCAGCTCTCTTTCTGTAAAGGCCTAGGTGGTATATATTTTTGGCTTTGTTGGCTTTATGGTCTGTCATAGCTACTCAGTTTTGCCTGTTAATGTAGAAGCAGTTGCTGGGAGCCGGCGAGAGGACCTCTGCCCATGGCAAAGGTCTTGAGGAAGGAGGCTCGACATACGCAAATGCGGGGTGTAGCCTCAGGAGTCCCCCTGGAAATCCTCGAGCATCTACCCCTATAACCAGAGCCTGCCTACTTTACTACTTTGTGCTTTCACCTACACCTCTGACTTTACAGGGGGGCTGTCCCCCACTACCTCTCTCTGAAAAAAGAGTTAACTTACAGCTCCAGCTAATAAAAATTCCTGGGTGTGACAGGAGTGTTTTAACCTACAAACTCCTCTGAAGGTTCTCTAGCCTACCTGACAGGCTTGTCCGGCCACATGTGATTACTCACAGCCTCCCAACAGTGGGAGGCATGAGATGCTTTTAACCTTCTAAAAATAGGTTTTTAGAGAAGTTAGAAAACTAATAGTGGGCTGATTAGAAATTGTATTGATGAAGGGTTTTTCATTTGTTGAGCCAATGTTTGCTGCTAAGTCTCCACATCGCCTACCCTTACACACATTAATGAATATTTAGAAGAAATAGGTTATTAACCTTTGATATTAATCACGCTAGACCTTAGGCTAAGTAAGTTCTTTCTTTAATAAAAACCCACTACACCCTCACCCTATAGGAATGTAAATTTATCTGGTGGAGTCTGTTTTAAGAATAATCACCCCTGGAGAAATAAATGTCCTGGATTGACCGCTGTCACAAGGAGAGGGTCATAAATTGTCAGCAGGCCCCCTGGCCAGAAGATGATGTAACACCTCTAAGACCTCTGTATACATTTGTAAGAAGCACCTGACTTTGATAAAAGTCAGGGCTGCTGACCCCGCGTGACTTTTGTATAACATT
The DNA here is from genome assembly GCA_935064755.1 of Tragelaphus eurycerus. NCBI lineage: Eukaryota > Metazoa > Chordata > Mammalia > Artiodactyla > Bovidae > Tragelaphus > Tragelaphus eurycerus. Next base: position 3,003,037 of record CAKXYN010000080.1, read on the forward strand.
TCAGTGTATAAAAGTAGACCATGGAAAATAAAGAATTGGGATCAGTTCCTCGAAAGACTGGTCTCCCCATGTCACTCTCTCTCTCAAATTCTGGTTGAGTCTCCATCTGGAGTGCGGAACCCACCATGCTTACTAATTATGCCTGGGCTTCTAAGATCCGACCAGGGAGGCCTCAGTGTCTCCTCTCCTTCAGGAGAATGGAAAGATGCCTGCAGCCTACATAAGTGGTGCAAACTTCTTGTCTTGAAGTTTTATTGGTCTCCTGCATAAACCAAGCTACTCAGCCTCTTTTCTCCACTGAATTTTCCTACTGAGCTATCCTCGTTCTATTATTCTTTATATCTCTAATTGTAAGTATTGTGTCCTGACCCTCACCGACGCCGTCTACACCTCGAACTCCCTGGATCAGCTGGGGCTGGTCCCCAGTGAGCAGTCATAGTAATGCATAAATGAATAACAATTATGTTCCAATAAAGTTTTATGTACAAAAACAGAGGGAAGATAAGATTTTGGTTCACAGGTCATAGTTTGAAAACTCCTAGGCTAAAGTATGCAAAATAAAATTGAATGTTGTAAATTGGGAGGTTGAATTCCATTGAGTGGACAGCCTTATTTTAATTTTCATTTCTTTGCATGGAGATAAATGTTAAGATTTTACAAGGAATTGGTTCTAACATGATGAAGAACCAGTGGCCCTTGAAATAAATTTATTCTTTCTTAATAAATTTGAAGTTATATGTCTATTACATAAATATTTAATGGCAGTCCCCATTCTTATGCAAATAAATTTATGTTTTTCTCTTAATGATATTAATCTGAAATGAGGTTACAGAATGAGGGGTATTTAATTAATTTGGCAATGCTGATAATTATGTCTCATGGTCATCATAGCCTGTTTACTTCTTTGAGGTATGCTTAATTTAATTCTCTTTCATGAATTAATCAAACTAGGTTTAGTCTAACATAAAATTTTGAACACAGAAAAATTTTGTTATGTGAGGTTTACATATCATAAGCCATCAGAGAAACTATATCACTTGGTTTCATTTTCTAAATAGAACTAACAGTCTGAAACCACCCAATTGTTTCTCTAGCACAGAAGATGCGATTCTACTGATGAGAATCTGTGTATGATAAGAATAACTTGATACAAAGAGCTTGAAACTCTGGCCTTGGGTAAGATAATGAATTTGGGCATATTTTATTCTTTGCTGAGCCTCCATGTTCTCTTCTATAACGCAGATAATATTGTTCTCATAGGTTTGTGAAAGGATTTAATAAAAAATAATTTAAGATTCTGAGTATATAATGAAAACCTGATTGTTATTATAACTGAAATTTGTTGAGTACTTACTGTGTACTAGGTACATTGCTAAAGTACCTTGCATGCATTTTTCATTTAATCCTCACAACAACCCACATGATTAGTGAGATTAGGAATTGAGCCAAACCAAACAAACTGTTAGGGATAGACCTGTTAGCTGAGCATTTAGTCGTTCAGTTGCTAAGTTGTGTCCGACTTTTGGCAACCCCATGAACTGCAGTATGCCAGGCTACTCTGTCCTTCACTATCCCCTGGAGATTACTCAGACTTATGTCCCTTGAGTGAGTGATGCCTTACAAGCATCTCATCCTCTCTCACCCTCTTCTCCTTTTGCATTCAACCTTTCCCAGCATCAGTCTTTTATGATGAGTTGGATCTTCGCATCAAGAGGCCAAAATATTGGAGCTTCAGCATCAGTCCTTCCAATGAATATTCAGGATTGATTTCTTTAAGGATTGACTGGTTTGATCTCCTTGCAGTCCAAGGGACCCTCAAGAATCTTCTCCAGTGCCACAGTTCGAAAGCATCAATTCCACAGCACTCAGCCTTCTTTATGGTCCAACTCTCACATCTGTATATGACTACTGGAAAAACCATAGCTTTGACTATATGAACCTTTATTGGCAAAGTGATGTCTCTGCTTTTTAATATGCTGTCTAGCTTTGTCATAGCTTTTCTTCCAAGGAGCAAGGGTCTTTTAATTTTGTGGTGCAGTCATCATCTGCATTGCCTTTGGAGCCCAGGAAAATAAAATCTGCCACTGCTTCTACTTTTTCCCTGTCTATTTGCCATGAAGAGATGGGACCAGATGCCACGATCTTCATTTTTTGAATGTTGAGTTTTGAGCCAGCTTTTTCATCTCTTCTAGCTGAGGAGTGAATAATTCCATTTAGGGGAGGTGAGTTCTCTGTAGTTTATCACCAATCCTTATTGCCTCTGTTGGCCACTCTAGTCTTCCTTTTATCTACTATTTCTAAGGCATTTTGGAAGCTTTGCTCTGTTAATGCCTGTTTATTTCCATCAGAGAAGTTAAATGCCTACCTTATAACAAGTTATAAAACCTCAAAGTAGGAAAGGTTCTCCAGTCATCTTGTTTGGTGACCTCTAAACTTTATGATGATATATCTCTATCAAAAATGGTTTTAATTTGAACTTTCAATGTGTATATTCATACATATATTTGCTACCATCAATTCGCTAAGTTTCAGTAAAATATTTCTTTTTTAACTTATTTTACATAATTTTTTCCTAATATTTTCTTCCTATATTCGAATGATTATGTTGCCTAGTTCTGGAAAAGTATGCTCCTACTTTGAAGTTCTCTAACTGGTCTAATCGTGGAAGCTAGGGTCTTATCTATAACTAGGTCTAGCATTACAAATTTCTGATCCAGTCTCTTTGGTTTTGCTCTCTGATTCCCTATAGAATAGTAAAATTTTGTTTTCAGAATCAAAGGTGTTCTATATGATAGGAATGTTCCAGCCAAAGTTGATTTTTAAAATTTGCTGGTAGAATAAGCCTTATGCTTGTTTTGACAGGAATATCAGAAAAATCAGATGATATATTATTACTTGTTTATTATTACCAACTTAAAATTGTAGCTAAGTTCTAAAGTAATTGTTCAAAGACAGATCTTTTTTGAAAATCTCAGTAATTTTATCTTAGGATAGTATTATCTTGGCACAGTTTGAGATGAGAGAAGAAATAGTGTTCTTGACGATTTTCTTAACTGTTACTTTGAAAAAAGCTTTTTTTTTTTTTTTTTTTTTTTTCAGGATAATTCATGGTATTACAGTTGGCTCACGTAAAGCTGTCAGTTTTATGAAGTATATGATACTATCATGCCACTGTCTTTATTTAGTACACAGACCACAGCTGCTCTTCTGAAAGAGTTCAGTCAGTGGGCCTGTATAAATCTCCAAGGATGGCCATCAAATTTGTCTCTTGAGTCTGCCCTAGATGATCAGTGATGGTGGCTGCCTAGAACATTCTTGTGAGGAAGGTTTTGAAGCCTCATCTAGACATGATGTCATTATAGGTCTGCCCATCACACATGGGAATCTGGATAATTACAAGGGTGTATACCACACTTCCGGAGAAGGCAATGGCACCCCACTCCAGTACTCTTGCCTGGAAAATCCCATGGATGGAGGAGCCTGGTAGGCTGCAGTCCGTGGGGTTGTTAAGAGTTGGACACAACTGAGTGACTTCACTTTCACTTTTCACTTTCATGCATTGGAGAAGGAAATGGCAACCCACTCCAGTGTTCTTCCCTGGAGAATCCCAGGGATGGGGGAACCTGGTGGGCTGCTCTCTATGGGTTGCACAGAGTCAGACATGACTGAAATGACTTAGCAGCAGCAGCAGCATACCACACTTCCCACATAGCACAGTTGGTAAGGAATCTGCCTGCAATGCTTGGAACCTGGTTTGATTCCTGGGTCTGGAAGATCCCCTGGAGAAGAAAATGGCAAACCCACTCCAGCACTCTTGCCTGGAGAATGCTATGGACAGAGGAACCTGACAAGCTATAGTCCATAGGGTTGCAAGAATCAAACCCAACTTATTGCTATCTTTCTTTCTTATACCACACTTCACAGAAGTATATTCAGGAGATATATAGTCTATTTTCATTTAATTGTAAAGCTCTTTTCTCTTAATTTATTTTTAATTGAAGGATAATTGCTTTACAACGTTGTGTTGGTTTCCTTCACATCAACATTAATCAGCCATATGTACACACATATCCCCTTTCTCTTGAACTTCCTTTCCACTTCCCACCCATCCAACCCCTCTAGGTTGTCACATAGCACACTGAACTGGGTTTGAGCTCCCTGCTTCAAACATCTAATTCCCACTGGCTATCTATTTAACATACGGTAGCGTATATGTTCCAGTACTCTTGCCTGGAAAATCCCATGGATGGAAGAGCCTGGTAGGCTGTAGTCCTTGGGGTCGCTAGGAGTTAGACACGACTAAGCGAGTCCACTTTCACTTTCCACTTTCATGCATTGGAGAAGGAAATGGCAACCCACTCCAGTGTTCTTGCCTGGAGAATCCCAGGGACGGGGGAGCCTGGTGGGCTGCCGTGTATGGGGTTGCACAGAGTCCGACATGACTGAAGCGACTTAGCAGCAGCAGCAGCAGTGTATAGTTTCAATGCTACTCTGTCAATTCATCCCACTCTCTACTTCCTCCACGAGGTTTGCTATATCTCATCTTTTCTGAATGATGATGTTGTTTAATTATTTTATCTTTGATGTCTAAGTTAAATAAAATTGATCATTCCTATCTCAATAGCAACATTTACACATAATGTGATGTTGAATAAGCTTTTCATAAACCTTAAAAACTTCATGTCCTCCCCTAATAAAATGAAGCTATATTACCTGTTTCATAATGATTTTATAATGATCAAATTAAAAAATATATAAGGCACTTTACACTGTTGGTTAATAATTATTAATTAACTGTTGGTTAATTAACTGCTTGGTTAATAGTGAGTCCATAATAAATGTTAGCTGTAATAATTTTATTCTCCTATTAGTGGTTTAAAGTTTTAAAGAGTATAAGGCGTCTTTACTACTAAATAGGTCTTTGGATTTTTTTTTTTTTTTTTATCTTGAGGTCATGCTTCCAAAAGTAAGCAATTTCACACAGAGAACTGCTAGGAAGGGAAAATTTGATTTTTTAAAAAATAAATTGGAAATTGTCTGTGAGAATGAGTCTTTATTGTAAGTGTTTTGGAGAAGTAAAATAAAAGTAAGAAGTTCCAAAGTTTAAATTTGGTAAACTCAAAGATCTGAATGAGTTTTGTAATTTTAAGTATTAAAGCCACTACCAGACCAAGGATATATCTGCATGCTTAGGCCAGGTATATAGCAAGCAGCTGGACACTAAGATGGATAATATACCATTTTCTCATAGTCAATTTAAAGAGGGTAGGCAGAGAGATACTGCTGAGCCTTCAACTGAGAAATTGACATTCCATATTGAAATAGATGCATGAGCCTTCCTTAGTTGGCACAGAATAATCTGACCCAATGTAAAATTGACATAGTTTGATTGCCTTGCATTCTTCAATAGATGGCAAAGGTAAGCACTCTGCAGAGAAAAATGTCTCCATCAAAACATTTTTAAAAATATCTGAAATTATGTTCTGCAGAGAATTGACAACCAGTTAAATATGTATTTCCTCTAAAAGGTGATAGTAGTACATACGGTTATATACCTTTAGTCATTCACTTAATGAAACATTATGAAGCCATGAAAATAATTATTCAGACTATGTATTAATGTGAAAAATTACATTCAGTTCAGTTCAGTCACTCAGTTGTGTCTGACTCTGTGACCCCATGAACTGCAGCACACCAGGCCTCCCTGTCCCTCACCAACTCATGGAGTCCACCCAAACCCCATTCTATAGAGTTGATAATGCCATCCAACCATCTCATCCTCCTGCCCTCAATCTTTCCTAGCATCAGGGTCTTTTCCAATGAGTCAGCTCTTTGCATGAGCTGGCCAAAGTGTTGGAGTTTCAGCCTCAACATCAGTCCTTCCAAAGAACACCCAGGACTGATCTCCTGTAGGATGGACTGGTTGGATCTCCTTGCAGTCCAAAGGACTCCAAGAGTCTTCTCCAACACCACAGTTCAAAAGCATCAATTCTTCAGTGCTCAGCTTTTTCTACTGTCCAAACTTCACATCCATAAATGACCACTGGAAAAACCATAGCCTTGACTAGACAGACCTTTGTTGACAAAGTAATGTCTCTGCTTTTCAATATGCTGTCTTCAGTTCAGTTCAGTTCCATCACTTCATGGGAAATAGATGGGGAAACAGTGGAAACAGTGTCAGACTTTATTTTGGGGGGCTCCAAAATCACTGCAAATGGTGACTGGAGCCATGAAATTAAAAGATGCTTACTCCTTGGAAGGAAAGTTATGACCAACCTAGACAGCATATTAAAAAGCAGAGACATAACTTTGGCAACAAAAATCCATCTAGTCAAGGCTATGGTTTTTCCAGTGGTCATGTATGGATGTGAAAGTTGGACTGTGAAGAAAGCTGAGCGCTGAGGAATTGATGCTTTTTAAGTGTGGTGTTGGAGAAGACTCTTAAGAGTCCCTTGGACTGCATTTTTATGCTGCTGTGGGATGCTGCATCTAGAGTCATTTTGAGGTCTGAGGAGAGTGAGACAAAACAAAACTGGGAGAGAGAGAGTTGAGTAATTATAAAGTAGGAACTGCTTTGATACCATGTTTTCTAGACCAAAGATTCAGAAGACATTGGTACAAAGTTTTGAAGAGGACATTGTATATTCTGATTTTGACTTTGTTGTGTATGGGTTCTTTAGGATTTTTTAGAAAATATTGTACAATCCAATTTAAGAAAATCAAATGAATAGTTTGATTCAAGGTTTAAATATCTGACCAGAACACATTTATCTCCTTTTGTTTAAAGAAAAAAATTAATTTTATTGAAGGACACAAAGACATGAATTTATATTTTCACCCAGTCTTCACAAAGATGCTTCAGATGGGTGTTATTTCATCCTTTTATGCCTGGAGATCAGGTTAGTGGCTCCAGTCTCCAGAGTGGCAGAGCTCAAGTTCAAACCTGGGTCAGCCAGAGTCTCACGTTGGTGCTCTGTATGATAATTTACACTGGCTGAAAGGAACTGATTAACAAAATGACAAAATATAATTTCAAGTCTTCCTTTACCCCAAATTTTTCTGTCATGCACACTCACAATGACAGACTCACAGTTACAGGAAGTTTCCCTTTTGGCTGTAAACACGATATGAATCTTATATTTGTGGCAAGACCCATCTAACACTGAAAGGAAATTTAGAGGGTTTTGGAGTTAATGTTGATAAGATTCTACAATGATAATTGATAAAGAAGGGCCTCAGGACCTTTGCCCTTGTCCTTCCCTCTATCTATAAAGCTTTCCTCCTAGATATTGACATCACTAGCTTCCTAACTTCTTCAAGACTTTGTTTAAATATTACCTTCACAAAGAGTTCTTCCCTGATCACCCATTTAAAACCATAACTTCTCCTGGCTTTACTAGACAGCTTATTAAAAAGCAGAGACATCACTTTGCTGACAAAGGTCCATATAGTCAAAGCTATGATTTTCCCTGTAGTCATGTATGGATGTGAGAGTTAGACCATAAAGAAATCTGAGTGCCAAAGAATTAAAGAATTGATGTTTTCGAATTGTGGTGCTAGAGATGACTTTTTTGTTTTTTTTTTTTTGCCTTGCTTCCTGCTTCCCCACTAAGGAAAATTAACACTACTTTCAAGTTGATTGTCTACTTGTGACTCCATAGTTGGTTTATAGAAGTGCCAGTGTTCTAAATTGTACATTTAGAACCAGCAGAAAAGAATACAGCCATTTGGATACTTTTTGATAAAGAAGGAAAAATTTTAATCCACAAGAAATGTCTCTCCAAATCCATTGGATTCTGAATGACTTAATATCCCCATTCTTGTACCAATCATTGTGGCTAAGAAAATGGAGATTTGATTATCTTAAACTATGGAAAATTGTCCATTGGAGCAGGGAGTTGGATTAGATGTATGCTGTGATGTTATTTAAAAGTTCTGTTGGTGGAAGAAAGGGGATATGGATGCAGAGAAGACCACCCACAAAAGTCAAAGTGAATCAGCTCTGTGTGTACATATACCCCTCTTTTTGGATTTCCTTCCCATTTGTCACCATACTACATTGAGTAGAGTTACCTGTGTTATACAGTAGGTACTCATTAGTTATTTTATACATAGTATTGATAATATATGGACTTCCCAGGTGGCACCAGTGGTAAGGAACCCACCTGCCAATGCAGGAGATGCCAGAGACTGGGATTGGATCCCTGTGTCGGGATGACCCCTGGAAGGGGGGCATGGTGACCCACTCTACTATTCATGCCTGGAGAATCCCATGGACAGGAGCCTGGGGGCTCTGTCCACAGGGTTGCAAAGGGTCAGACACAACTGAAATGACTGAGCATGCATGCAAGCATCAATTATATAAATGCTCCCTATACATAGTTATTTAAAAAAATTTTTCCTTAAATTTTAATCTTTGAATTTGTTTTGATATGGCTTTCTTTGGCTAATTAATTATCTCCTATTGCAATGTAAACTCCATGAGAGCAGGAACTATACTTTTTTATTCTCCTCTATAGCCCCACCACTTCTACCAGTGGTAGCTCTTAGTAACTTTGTAAAAATATTGAATGACGAGTGAGTGGAATAGATTTTGGGGTAACAAATGTAGTGACATTATTCTAGGTTGAATTTATAAGACATTTTTCATTGCTAAAGATACCATAAATAAAAATAAAAGTCTCTATAGGTGACCCATTTTACTCTTCTATAGTTTACAAAATATTTCAAGTTAAGCTTTTAGAACAAAATCTGAATTACTTTGGTTTCTATTCTAGTAAATTACTAGTCTAGCAGTTTTCTAGTAAAGTACTATGATAGCACAACATTCAATTAAAAAGCAACTAAAATGGTCATTTGTAATATATATATAGATCAGATCAGATCAGTCGCTCAGTCGTGTCTGACTCTTTGCGACCCCATGAATCACAGCACGCCAGGCCTCCCTGTCCATCACCAACTCCCGGAGGTCACTCAGACTCACATCCATTGAGTCAGTGATGCCATCCAGCCATCTCATCCTCTGTTGTCCTCTTCTCCTCTTGCCCTCAATCCCTCCCAGCATCAGAGTCTTCTCCAGTGAGTCAACTCTTCGCATGAGGTGGCCAAAGTACTGGAGTTTCAGCTTTAGCATCATTCCTTCCAAAGAAATCCCAGGGCTGATCTCCTTCAGAAAGGACTGGTTGGATCTTCTTGCAGTCCAAGGGACTCTGAAGAGTCTTCTCCAACATCACAGTTCAAAAGCATCAATCCTTAGGTGCTCAGCCTTCTTCACAGTCCAGCTCTCACATCCATACATGACCACAGGAAAGACCATAGCCTTGACTAGGCAAACCTTTGTTGGCAAAGTAATGTCTCTGCTCTTGAATATGTGATCTAGGTTGGTCATAACTTTCCTTCCAAGGAGTAAATGTCTTTTAATTTCATGGCTGCAGTCACCATCTGTAGTGATTTTGGAGCCCAGAAAAGTAAACTCTGACACTGTTTCCACTGTTTCCCCATTTATTTCCCATGAAGTGATGGGACCAGATGCCATAATCTTCGTTTTCTGAATGTTGAGCTTTAAGCCAACCTTTTCACTCTCCACTTTCACTTTCATCAAGAGGCTTTTGAGTTCCTCTTCACTTTCTGCCATAAGGGTGGTGTCACCTGCATATCTGAGGTTATTGATATTTCTCCCAGCAATCTTGATTCCAACTTGTGTTTCTTCCAGTCCAGCGTTTCTCATGATGTACTCTGCATAGAAGTTAAATAAACAGGGTGACAATATACAGCCTTGACGTACTCCTTTTCCTATTTGGAACCAGTCTGTTGTTCCATGTCCAGTTCTAACTGTTGCTTCCTGACCTGCATACAGATTTCTCAAGAGGCAGATCAGGTGGTCTGGTATTCCCATCTCTCTCAGAATTTTCCACAGTTGATTGTGATCCACACAGTCAAAGGCTTTGGCATAGTCAATAAAGCAGAAACAGATGTCTTTCTGGAACTCTCTTGCTTTTTCCATGATCTAGGGGATGTTGGCAATTTGATCTCTGGTTCCTCTGTCTTTTTATATAAGAGTGTGTGTGTGTGTGTGTGTGTGTGAGAATTGTTTTTCTGTGCTTATCAGAGGAAATTCTTGAAGCTGCTTTTCTATCTCTGTTTTTAACATCCTTTACTTTTAGATAAATTTGCAGTTTTATATATTTACACTATTTTTATTGTTAAGAAATTAAGAAGTTAGCTGAGGAGATAGCTAGTTTTCAAATATCCCAGTTTGGTGGTCAGCATTTTTTTTTATATTCTATAATTTTAAAACAGATGGATTCACTGCTGCTGCTGCTAAGTCACTTCAGTTGTGTCTGACTCTGCGTGACCCCATAGACGTCAGCCCACCAGGCTCTCCTGCCCCTGGGATTCTCCAGGCAAGAAAACTGGAGTGGGTTGCCATTTCCTTCTCCAATGCATGAAAGCGAAAAAGTGAAAGTGAAGTCGCTCAGTCATGTCCGACTCTTAGCGACCCCATGGACTGCAGCCCACCAGGCTCCTCCATCCATGGGATTTTCCAGGCAAGAGTACTGGAGTGGGGTGCCAGGATTCACTAGGATAATGTGATTACGTGTCACACATAAATCAATGGCAAAGATTAAAATAGATGCTAGATTCCTTACTTGCAATTCACTTTCTTCTAAATATGTATTATTGAACTGTCATTAATACTAGGTATCTAATTGTAGTGGACTTTAAACAACTTGTGTTTTGTAAAACTCATTTATTAAATGGATTTTATATGAATTTAACATTGTTTATATATTTAGGGAGTTTAAGGAAATCTGCTATAAATTTATTTAAAAGAATGCTTTACAATATAAATAGTATAGCTTTAAATTACTTTGGAAAAGATAGGTTAGTATGGAAAGAACGTGAGATTTGAAGTCAGAAGGCTTTGTATTATGTACTATTCCATTGTTTCATGGTTTCACTTGTGATCAATCATTTGCTTTGTAGTTTCCTTACCTAAAAAAATCGTAATGACCACTATTTTATGTTGTGCTTATGAAGATTAAATTATATAATGTATATAAGATGCCTGGCATATATAGGGACTCAACTGTAAAATTATTCTTTTACTTTGAAAATTTTTTTGATTTTAACTAATATATTTTCTTACTATTTTCTTTGCTATAAGAAAAATAAAGTAATACAAGAAAGTTGTGCATCACCAAGTTGTGGGAGAAAGAAAAAAAGGAGTGGAGGAGAAAGAAAGTGAAGAAAGAAATGGGTGGAGGAGAGGGAAATATCTATTTCCCTTCTCTAGCATCTTTCTTCAATACTAAATTATTTCAGTGACTTTTGAGACTAACTTATTTGAGTGGTAAGATCATTCAAGATTTCGAGGTCTGAAATCTTTTCCTGTTTGTGGAAAGCATATGTGTGTTTTATACTTTTCCATTACTTTTTATTCAGCATATTTTGTTTGGTACCTACTGTGTGCCAGGCACTGCACTAAACACTCAAGATGTAAAATGATACAGTTTATCATTCATGCCTTTTAGGGACTCACAGTCTATTGTTCTGGAAAGAATACACTTCCAGCAGCAAATGAGCTGTTTGCTCACTTGGCTTTTGTAGTTTTGTGTCCCTAATTGAACTATCAGGCATTCTTGGTTCCTGTTATTAGTTTCTGAAGCCCACTTTCTGAAACAAACATTCAGATATTTATGTGAAATCAACTCAGACCAAAAGGCAGTATGGCTGGGTAGATAAAGATGTGTAATGACCGCTATGATCAAATATACATGCTTATCAAGAGAAGTAAATTCATAAAATGACTGAGTATAAAATATGGGTACTAAACGCTGGAAACTGGAGAATATTTATGGGGAAATCTGAAGTTACAGAGTAATAAAAAAAAAATCTCATTCCTATTTATTCCATATAACTGAAAGCCAACCCTTTCCCTTGAATTTCTAGAACTTTTATGAGTCTAATCAACTAATTTCTTGTTCCAGATAACAGATTATCATCATTGCATCTTAGAATTTGGATGAGTTGAGCTTTACTGGAATGACCAAAATATCACTATTTCATTTATATTTGTGGCTCAGCAGGTAAAGAATCTTCCTGCAATGCAGGAGACCTGGGTTTGATCCCTGGATATGGGAAGACCCCCTGGAGAAGGGAACAGCTACCCACTCCAGTATTCTGGCCTGGAGAATCCCATGGACTGTATAGTCTATGGGGTTGCAGAGAGTCAGACATGACTGAGGGACTTTCATGTCAGTTCACTTCATTTGTATTTGAAGTTGAAAGGTATAGCATGTTTTCCTTTCCTTTCCTTCTTTTTCCTTCCTTTCTCTTTCCCCTTTTTTTTTCTAAAAATAAAACCCAAAGAAAACAATCCTTCATTGTTGCTTTGAAAAAACATATCTTGGGAATCAAGGCATATCTTACCTAACTCAAATTTTTACTTTTTATTCTTAGTACTAGGACTGGATCCTGTTCTTCAAGGAGAATGTAAGAATGGTTATAGCAAATATTATTGTTTATGTATATTTGTGGTATTTTAAGGGCCTTAAATAGTCACCCAATAACACTTGGGTGTTAATTTCTAGTATCTGTGTTATTACATACATAAGCATTTTAAAGAGAATTTATAAACCAATATTATTTAAAAGTTCAGCGAGATTATTTTTGAGCATCATTTGAGTCCCAAATATTAGAAATACATGTGCAAATATGATGCAGATAGATAGAAGCAAATGACTGATTTCAGAGAGGATTTAGAGAATTACTTATTTCAATTTAGAATGGGTATGTTTTCCCATTATACAGTCCCAGTGTCATTGAATGTGGCTAATCTCTTTCAGTTTAGACCAGTCTAGATCTGAAGGCTGACTAGTGATGGAAATGCTTTGCTGTAGTAGTTAATGAAGAATCCCTAGAACTCTGTCACATAGATAAGTAGCTTATATTATCAGCAACTTTTGGAATATTTTTTAAAGAAGAGACAAGGTGAGGGACACCATGGAACTCCTCCTTTCTTCTTCTAGACTGAATTTTCATATGGATGTTCATGAATGTGTTCAGCAGGACCAGCACTGAAATTATGTTAAAAAAGCATTACAGATTTTATTTTTGGACACAAATATCTGTAAATTATCTTGGCGTACTTATCCTTGGTCATTTTGGGGGTCTCTGGAGCTTCTTCTTCATATCAGCGTAAAACTAAGAGCCGTCCTGGTTAGTGAGGCTTTCTTGCAGTTATGATTTTACTCCCAGCATTTTCTTCTTGGTATTAGATGCTGTCAGCCTGGAAGGGAGCCATTTCTTGTCAGTTCTGAGACATCTTGTTAGGTAGTCCACTTTAGGTCTTGCCATTTTACAGTAATTCTTTTGCATTTACCCACTAATGGAGTGGGTTAAATCTTTGACAGTTCAGATACAGCTTTCAAGATGGCTGCTGTTTATTCCACTGAAAATCTGATAGCTGTTTTCAGTCAGACTCCTATTGTTTCTCTTTCTATTTTCTCCTATCAGTGCTGATGTTAAGCTGGTCTTGTCGATGTGGTGGTTTGTCTGTGTGCTCTTTAATTCTCATGCTTGCCACCTGATTTTACAGTAAATATTTTTGAGGAGTTTAAAGTTTTATAGTTTGTTACTCTGACCATTTTGTATAGAGATTCAGAGAGGGAAAGACTATGGCGTCATTCGTCATTACCTCGATTCTTCTTAGAATCTTGGTTTTTTCTTTCCCCCTATATCCTTGGAAAAGAGAATTAAAATAAGATGATAAATTCCCATTCAATTCATGACTTTATCCTTATTTTAAACACAACCTTGAAATTGTATATAATTTTCATTTTTTATTATTTTTTTTAACTTTAATCACTACAGATGGTGACTGCAGCCATGAAATTAAAAGACGCTTACTCCTTGGAAGGAAAGTTATGACCAACCTAGACAGCATATTTAAAAGCAGAGACATTACTTTGCCAACAAAGGTCCGTCTAGTCAAGGCTATGGTTTTTCCTGTGGTCATGTATGGATGTGAGAGTTGGACTGTGAAGAAGGCTGAGCGCCGAAGAATGGATGCTTTTGAACTGTGGTGTTGGAGAAGACTCTTGAGAGTCCCTTGGACTGCAAGGAGATCCAACCAGTCCATTCTGAAGGAGATCAGCCCTGGGATTTCTTTGGAAAGAGTGATGTTAAAGCTGAAACTCCAGTACTTTGGCCACCTCATGCGAAGAGTTGACTCATTGGAGAAGACTCTGATGCTGGGAGGGATTGAGGGCAGGAGGAGAAGGGGACGACAGAGGATGAGATGGCTGGATGGCATCACTGACTTGATGGATGTGAGTCTGAGTGACCTCCGGGAGTTGGTGATGGACAGGGAGGCCTGGCGTGCTGCGATTCATGGGGTGGCAAAGAGTCGGACACGACTGAACAATTGATCTCATCTGATTTGATCTGATGTGCATGGAATAGATTTTCAGGTTCCTATAGTGTGTACCTAATGGGGATATACTTGTGTAATTGGCTTTTTAGTCACCTAAAAGTCACCTTTTAAAACAAACTAGGGTTGTTATCATTACTTTTACCACTTGGGCAGGTTTTCCAGAAAAAGTTATGTGGAGCCAAAAGGTTATAAAAGCCCTCATGAGAATCACTGAGCCTTCTTAAATATTCATCCTATTCACTGGTTTTATTGGCAATAGAGTGATTTCATGGTGATTTAGGATATGTGATAGCTTCTTTCAAATAGGAAGAATGCTTTTGAGCTTTTGTTTTGAACAGTAATTTTCAAGATATAAATTCTCATAACTTTTACTTCCTTAAAGAAACCTGTAATTTGCCTCTGTTTGGTATGTTTCTGTAAATTGCCTTGCTTCTGTGATATACACACATATCCATAAATATATATGTGTATATATATATAATAAATATATATGTATATAAATATATACACACACACACATATATATATACACACACACACAGGTATTTTCAGTATTTACATAAGCAGAAGCATGCTGTATCTTTGCTTTTGCAACTTGCTTTGCTGCCCTAATATTTTATTTTCAAATATGTTAATTTGATGCAGATCTAGTTCAATTTACCTGCTATCTAGAATTCCATAAAAATGCCCTACAGTTTATTTGTCCATTTTTCCTACTAATGTGTGTTATAATATACATCCTTATATATACCCTCTGATGAACATAACCCAGGAGTTTCTCCATATTATACATCTGAAAATCTAGGGCATGCATATATTCTAATTTTTTATTTCTAATTTGTTATTACTGTCCATAGTGGTATAATTTAAAACCATACAGCAAGAATTTTTCCAAGTTTGAGCATAGTTCTTATTACTTACTAAATTTGATTATAGTTCTTATTACTTATTACTCTGCTGCTGCTACTACTGGTAAGTCACTTCAGTCGTGTTTGACTCTGTGAGACCCCATAGACTGCAGTCCACCAGGCTCTGCTATCCCTGGGATTCTCCAGGCAAGAGTACTGGAGTGGGTTGCCATTGCCTACTCCGACTTACTACTCTAATATGTTTGAAATTGTATCCCATTGTTGCTTTAATTGCATTATCTTATTTAATGATGAGGCTGTCCATCTTTTATATATGTTTATTGCAATTCAAGTTTCCTATTCAAGAAGTGCATTTTTTAAAATGTATGTATTTTTAATTGGAGGATAATTGCTTTATGGTATTGTGTTAGTTTCTGCCATTCATCAACATGAATCAGCTATAGGTATACATATGTCCCATCCCTCTTAAACCTCTCTCCCACCGCATTCTGCCCATCTAGGTCGTCACAGAGCACTAGGTTTGAGCTCCTTTCATCATACAGCAAGCTCCCACCAGCTGTCTGTTTTACCTGTGGTAATGTGTATGTTTCCGTGCTGCTCTCTCAGTTTGTCCCACCCTCTCCTTCCCCTACTGTGTCCACAAGTCTTTTCTCTACGTCTGCGTCTCTATTGCTGCCCTCATACAGGTTCATCAGCACCACCTTTCTAGATTCCATATATGTGCTTTAATATATGATACTTGTCTTTCTCTTTATGACTTATTTTACTATGTATAATAGGCTCTAGATTTACCCACCTCATTAGAACTGACTCAAATGTGTTCCTTTTTTATGGCTGAGAGATATCCCATTGTATATATGTACCACATCTTCTTTATCCATTCACCTGTCAATGGATATCTAGGTTGCTTCCATGTCCTGTAAATACCACTACTGTAGTAGTAGTAAATACTGCTACTGTAAATAGTACTACAATGAACACTGGGGTACATGTGTCTTTTTCAATTATGGTTTTCTCAAGGTATATGCCCTGTAGTGAGATTGCTATGTTATATGGTAGTTTTATTCTTAGTTTTTTAAGGAATCTCCATACTATTCTCCATAGAGGCAGTATCAATTCATATTCCTACAAACAGTGCAGGAGGCTTCCATTTTCTCCAGCATTTGTTTGTGAATTTTTTTGATGGTGGCCATTCTGCAAATGGTGTCCACCTCATGCAAAGAATTGACTCATTGGAGAAGACTCTGATGCTGGGAGGGATTGAGAGCAAGAGGAGAAGGGGACAACAGAGGATGAGATGGCTGGATGGCATCACTGACTCGATGGATGTGAGTCTCAGTGACCTCCGGGAGTTGGTGATGGACAGGGAGGCTTGGCGTGCTGTGATTTATGGGGTTGCAAAGAGTTGGACATGACTGAGCGACTGATCTGATCTGATTCTGACCTGTGTGTGGTGATACTGCATTGTAGTTTTGATTTGTGTTTCTCTAATCATAAGCAGTGTTGAGCATCTTTTCATGTGTTTGTTAGCTGTCTGTGTGTCTTCTTTGGAGAAATGTCTGTTTAGGTCTTGTGCCCATTTTTTGATTGGGTTATTTGTCTTTCTAATGTTGAACTGCATGAGCTGCTTGTATATTTTTGGAGATTAATCCTTTGTCAGTTGTTTCATTTGCTATTATTTTTGTCTTATTCTGAGTGTTTTTACCTTGTTAATAGTTTCCTTTGCTATGCAGAAACTTTAATTATGTTTCATTTGTTTATTTTTGTTTTTATTTCCATTACTATAGCAAATAGGTTAGAGGACTTTGCTGTGAGGTATGCCAGAGTGTTCTCTCTCTGTTAAAAAGCACATGTTTTTAACTTTGCCCATTTCTCTATAGAACTGCTTCTTTTTTTCTTACAGATTTATGGAAATATTTGTTGATTTGCAGGAGGTTTTATGTTTTGGATATCAAACTTCTGTTAATGTGTATCATTGTAAATTGAAAACATCTATATGCTTAACTCCTCAACATTTCAGCACACACATCATTAACTATACTTAGATATTCACTTACTGATCCTGTTTTTAGGTAAAATTTACATTAAATGAAATGCAAAATCTAAATATAATATTTGATGGGTTTTGAGAAGTGCACACACCTGTGTAACCAAAACCTCTGTCCAGTACATTCTGTATGGCTTCTGTATAGAACACTATCGTCAGTCTAGAAAATCATCTGATAATCCTCCGGACCCACAGAAATAGCTATTTCTTCTCAAATTTTTTCTCCAGGTAAAATATGTTAATTTACCTATTTTAGAACTTCATGTAAATGGAAAATAAAACATATGACCCTTTATAAAAGGCTTCATTCCTTTGGCCTATTTTTGAGATTATTCTGTGTTATGGTATGTTGGGAATTCCTTTTATTACTGAATGTTACTCTTATTTTATGGATATAGCCCGACTTTTTCATCCATTCTTTTGTTGATGAATACCTGGCTTTTTCCAGTTTGGGGGTATTATGATTAAAGATTCTAAAAACATTTTTTAGAGTGTTTTTGTTAACTCTCATGTTCATTTCATGTCTCTTGTTAAGTACCAAGAAGTGGAATTTCTCATTTAACAGAGTTAATTATCCCTTTTCAAAGATAACTTCCCCTAGTATATTATGGTGGTTAGCCAAGACATACTGTTATCATTAGATACATAACAAAAAAATGACTCTATTTTGTTATTTTTGGTGGAAAGAAGGGTATCCAAAGACAGAGCACAAAAGATAATCCAAGAATGCCAGGTATTGCTGCTATGTACAGTACAAGATGTGAGGAATAATGGAGCATAAGACTGGAGAAGACGGGAAATACCTTGAGTGACATATTTAAACAAATATGGATTTTATTTTGTAGATTTTTTGGAGGATATTAATGTTTTTAATGTAGAAAAACAAGGGTAATCCTCTTTTAAAAATAATTATATTAGCAGTTTAACAGGACAGTTCAGCTAGAGACAAAGAGCAATTAATATTAAAGATCTAACGTCTGACCTTCTACTTTCCCATACTACAAATACAACATAGATAATGTTCTTTGCATAAAATTCAATTATTTGTACCTACAATATTAATAAATTAATATGTATAATAATTTATGGTAACATTGTCTCTTTTTAGTTTTATGAATTGTATTTTTGGCATCTTAACTTAAAATCACTTTATGTAACCCAAGGCCAAAAATATTTTCTCCTAATATTTTATCCAATATTTATAGTTTTGGGTTTTGTAATTAACATTGTGGTCCATCTACATTGTGAGCTAATTTTTGGTGATGGTGCAAGATAATGATTGAACTCAGGTTCGCTTGTATTGATAGTTGTCCAGCATTATTTGTTGGAAGGAATACCCTCTTTCCTTTAAACTTCATATCTATAGAGTCAATTGATGATTTATGCAGTCTGTCTTCTATTCTGTAGATGTGTGTGTCCATTTTTTTCTCTAATACAAAACTGTTTTGATAATTGTAGCTTTATGCTAAGTTTTGAAATCCAGTGCAATTTCACCTTCTTTGTTGGTCTTCTTCCAAATTATTTTGTCTATTCCACTTCTTTTACTTCTCCAGATTTTTGGGATCAGCTTGTCAATTTCCACCAAAAAATGCTGCTGATACTTTAATTTGAATTACTAAATCTATAGTATCTAGAGAATTGACATTTTAATAATATTAAGTCTTATAATCCATATTCATAATTTATTTGTACTATGTTCAGTCTTTTAAAATTTCTTCCATGTGTTCTCAAGTTTTTAATGTTCAGTTCTTACATACATATTACATAATATGTTACATTTTGTTATATTTATAACTAAATATTTAATATTTTCTGAACTCTTCAATTCCAATTTCTACTTGTTAAAGTGGTGTTCCTCCTTAGGAGGAAGAAGTTTGTCTTGGTGAAGAATGTAGTTGGACTTAGAGCTGAAATAGGTGAGGCCTTTCAGTTATCTTTAAGTGGTCACTCCCCATGAATTGTCTGGGATGGCTGCCTTAGTCTCGCTAACGAGCCAGACTTTTCAGGATTCCTTCGGTGTATATTTCAAGACAGAGAAAATCAGAAGATATCATTTATTGCCAAATCCCAAAAGACACGCAAGAGACCTTTTGATATCAGAGTCCCTAGACTCTTGAGCCCTATCAAGAGTGAGGAAGAAAACATGTGGGATGAAAATGTAGATGTAACAATATGGAGAATACAATCTGCCATAGTTTTGTTCACTAATGCATTCTAAATGTTTATTTCAGTACTTGGTACAGAGGAGGCACTCAATAAATATTTATGAAATGAATGGATCATTCATTCATTGTGCCCAGTTGAAACTGAGTAGAAATGAAGGTGTCATTCTTTCTGATAGGATCATGGTCTGGAAAAACAGAGACTCACTCTAAGAAAAGTTATGACCAACCTAGACAGCATATTCAAAAGCAGAGACATTACTTTACCAACAAAGGTCCATCTAGTCAAAGCTATGGTTTTTCCTGTGGTCATGTATGGATAAGAGTTGGACCATAAAGAAAGCTGAGTGCCAAAGAATTGATGCTTTTGAACTGTGGTGTTGGGGAAGACTCTTGAGAGTCCCTTGGACTGCAAGGAGATCCAACCAGTCCATCCTAAAGGAAATCAGTCCTGAATATTCATTGAAAGGACTGATATTGAATCTGAAACTCCAATACTTTGGCCACCTGCTGTGAAGAACTGACTCATTTGAAAAGACCCTGATGCTAGGAAAGATTGAAGGCAGGAGGATAAGGGGACGACATAGGATGAGATGGTTGGAGGGCATCAATGACTCAATGGACATGAGTTTGAGTAAACTCTGGGAGTTGGTGATGGACGGGGAGGACTGGCATGCTTCAGTCCATGGGGTCGCAAAGAGTAGGACATGACTGAGTGACTGAACTGAACTGAACTCCCTAGTGTCCTGAGTAGATTGGTTTGGTTTTATAGGAACCCAGGCAATTTGTTGCTGAAATTTCTTATTCTTCTTTCTATTGTCATGAAGGGTTTGCTCCACTCAGAGGTAGGAGTAAACAGGGAGTCAAAGCATTAGGTAAATTTATCTTTTATTGAAAAATGCCTGGAAATGAAATAACACTCTCAATGAAACTCAAAGTAAAATATTTCATAGCATTTTAACGTCACTTTAGTCAAGGGAAAGATTTTTCCTATACATAATCACCTTTTCTCCAGGAGTCTTAAGTTGTTCAAATGTCTTGGTTCTCTGGATAGGACACTGGGATGGGTCTGATGGAGCATGTGGGAGGGCTGAAAGTCCCAAACTAGTCAACTGATGAACCATGCTTTGCTGTTGGCAGTTGCTTATACCAGAAAGTTATGTGTAAAGTCACACAGTATGGATTCTGCTTGAGTTACTACCATTGATATGGTTGATGCTATTGGATTCTTTCTCTCTGTTTCTTATATATGTGGTTTCTCCTTCCTCTATTTCATCTTTTCTTGGGATATTTTAAAAATCTTGTCTCCAAAATCAGGAAGAGGGAAAGTTTGCTGTGTCGTTTTGAACCTTTTAGTTCCATACTTGGTCTGATAGTTTTTAAGCTTTGAAAAAGAGGATTTGTAGTCTCCATTTTTGGTTTTATAGTCATTTTTAGTTATATAGACTGAGAAGGATGGAATGGTGAAGCAGATGAGGTATGGATTGGAAGGAATCCCATGATCAGTAACACACACACACTCACACATACACATTCATATATATATGCACAGTATCAAGATTATTGGAATTTCTCTTCTTTGGGCATGCCCAAATCAAATGACCAATTTATCTTCTAAGTCAAAATATCTGAGTTAAACAGATATTAAAGGGACTATTATTAATAGTTAAATGCTGATAACAAGCATAAACTACTTCTGTATTTGGCAAACTGGGGCTATGGTAACCTTAATGATAGGGCTTCCCAGGTGGCACTAGTGGTAAAGAACCTGCCTGCCAATGCAGGAGACATAAGAGATGTGGATTTGATACCTGGGTTGGGAAGATCCCAGGGAGGAGGGCATGGCAACCCACTCCAGTATTATTGCCTGGAGAATCCCCATAATATGATGCTGAATTCCAAATGTAAATTCCATAAATGCATGTTTTTAATGATAAAGTCCTTTAAGGATGGACTTGTTTTATGAATTTTGCATTGAAAGTTATAAGAGAATCATATTGGCTGGTTGAGCAATGATTCCAATGCAGCAAGGCGATTTCTAAATGAATGCGATAAAGTTTCTTGAAACAAATATCTTTGGGTGTGCATCTCTCCTCAAGAATGGTATAGAAATTACAGCTCCAATTTAGCATTCTCTGAAACCATCATGGACCAAAACAAAATATTGGAAAGTAGGCTTACATGATTCCTGTGTTGTTTTTAATATACTGGCCAATATTAGTATAATCTGGAGACAGATGCTTGTATTGAAATCTGGGCTCCAATACTATATAGCTGTGTGATCTTTTTTTTTTTTACTTTGTATTTTTTTTTTTTTAGTCCTCCTTCATATTCTTCTTTTTTTTGTATCTTTTTTTTTTTTTATAGATTATTTTATTTTATTTTATTTTACAATATTGTATTACTTTTACTATACTCGAGATGGACGCCAGAATACCCGGCTCCCCATCCTGAACCCTCCTCCCCCCCCCTCCCCACCATCCCTCCAGGTCATCCCAGTGCCCAGTCCCAGGCACTGTTACGGGCCTCATATAGCTGTGAATGATCTATTTAATTATTTAACTTTCCATGTCTTTGTTGCTGCAGTAGTTAAGTTGGATAGTTATAGCACTTGCTTCATACAGTTGTTATAAAGGTTAAATTGCTTAATATAAAAAACAAGTACAATACCTGGTACAGAGCAGGTGCTTGATTTAGCATTTATTATGATCTTAACAACTGGCACAACCAGCTATTTATTGCCAGAGAAAGAAACCAGGAAATCATCACCACATTCTCTTTTTACTCCTTCTAATCACTGATGTGATTTTTAAGGTGTACTATTCTCTCAGTGAGTTTCCCTCTGTCCACTGTTGTTCCCCAACAATAGACATATTATCATATCCCCTGTCATATCCACAGGCAGCCAGATGACTTTTATAATGCATGCTGTGATAAGTCACTTTTGTATGTACGTTTCTTCAGTGGCTCCCTTGGAATGGGTGCACCAGGCTCTTCAAAATATGACTTCTGTTTACTTAATTCCCCAGCATTGTTTCTTGCCACAGTTTCCTCATATTTGCAGACTCACTAGACAAACTTTCCTGAAGCTCTATGGAAGGCCGCCTCATTTGAGCCTTTCTTATTTCACATAATACTGCTTGTTTTATTCCTGCTTTCTCTTCCTTTGGCCTTAACACCCTTCAGGGCTGAGCTTGTTTATTTCCTCCTTCAGAGCTATCTGGCACTTAAATGTGGTTAGATGCCTTCTCAATGGCCTGTGTATACTTCTGCATATACAAATGGCCTGTATATACTTTTCTCAGAGCTTCTTGCGCATTTCTGATATGAGTACAAAGAGTGCACAGTCTGTCTCTTCAATAGAGTGTGAATTACTAGGCAGGAGCTAGGATCTTCTTTGTTGTTATTTCTGTTCTCTGTGCACAACATACAGCATGTAATGTCTGTGCAAAAGATGCTGGTTGAGTGAATGCATACCTGTGGTATTGATTAATAAATTATAGGAGGTATTTTGGGTGTTGGTTTTTGGCTTTTTAAAATAAAAATGCTAGATTTTTTCCTACAGATTTAAAGGTTTTTCTGAAACTGCCTTTTAAAAGGTTGAGTTTTTCTCCTTAAATTTGTATGATGAGATCAATCCTCATTAAGTTTGTAGAGTCTCTCAAGAGATAAGGAGAGAAGAGAGCATAAAAAGTTAATTAAGGAAATACAAATTTATGGAAATGGTATGTCATCCTTGAAATTGCAAATAGGATTGAAAATAACACTAATTCTTATGCCCTGTTGCTGTATATTCTTTTCATTGCATGTACTATTCCATTAGCTGTCTTGTCTTGTCTCGGAGCCTTATTTCCATAGAGAAGATTGGGACGTCTTTAAGTAGAATACTCAGCCAGCTAGATGCCTTGAATGAGAGGTCTCAAATTTTTATCTGACAGCAATACAAATTCAAAACTATAGCTTGTGACTACATGTTTATAATGGATAACTGAGTATAAAAACTTTTTTTGGTAAGAATTAAAGTGTCTTAAATTATTTTGAGATATTAGTAAGCATAAACTTTGTCTTTTTTCTTTTAAGAATATAGTTTCATTATAGAAATAATTATTTTTATAGGAAATTGATTGCAAATATTCATTCCTCTAAGGCTACACTTTCAGTATGTTAGCCACTAGCCACATGTATTGAACAGTTGAAATGGGCTAGTCCAAAATTAGATGTGCTGTAAAGCTTAAGGTTTCAAAGAATTTGTTTAAAAAGCAATGCAAATTATTTCAGTAATTTTATATTACCTCAATAATTTTATTACATTTATATAGTTATTATATCTATATATAATTTATATATTTATTTGCAGGAGTATTTTTAATATATTTAGTCAAATAATTTTTTCTTCAAATTAATTTCACCTCTGAATTTTTATTTATTTATGTATACTAGAAAATTTAAGATTACCTATGTGGCTCATCGGAGAAGGCGGGCCCCCAAGACTGCCGGAATCCCACGGACGGAGGAGCGGTAGGCTGCAGTCGTGGGGTCGCAGAGTCGGACATGACTGAGCGACTTCACTCTCCACTTCTGCATTGGAGAAGGAAAGGCAACCCGCTCCAGTGTTCTGCGGAGAACCAGGGACGGGGAAGCCTGGGGGGCCGCGGGGGTCACACAGAGCGGACACGACGAAGTGACTAGCATAGCATAGCATAGCATGTGGCTCATATTATATTTCTATCGGACAGCTCTTCTCTAAAGTGCTTTCCATTTTGTAGCTTGTTTTGTGTGCATAGAGTCCTGAGGAAGTTTGTGATAAAAGGACTTCATGCCAAATACCACTAAGAAAGCTATTGTAATACATTAGTGTCAGTATATACAATGCTGTGAATGTGCGCGTCTGCTGTTACTTCAGTCATGTCTCTTTGCGACCCTATGGAC
Organism: Tragelaphus eurycerus; assembly: GCA_935064755.1. Lineage (NCBI taxonomy): Eukaryota > Metazoa > Chordata > Mammalia > Artiodactyla > Bovidae > Tragelaphus > Tragelaphus eurycerus. The sequence goes on from CAKXYN010000080.1 coordinate 3,027,481, forward strand.
TGTAGCCCACCAGGATCTTCTGTCTATGGGATTCTCCAGGCAAGAATACTGGAGTGGATTGCCATGCCCTCCTCCAGGAGGTCTCCTTTACCCAGGGACCGAACCCCTGTCTCTAATGTCTCCTGCATTGGCAGACTGGTTCTTTACCACTAGCGCCACCTGGGAAGCCCAAGTTAAATGCACCTGGTACTTAATTTTTTTCTTAAGAATATTTGAAACATATCAATTATATGATCTAAATTTGTGAATAGCTGTAGTCTACAGTTTATGTCTTGGTCAGAGATTTTAGGTTTCAAATATTTTGATATAAAATTATCCTTCTGAGTCTTCAGTTGAATTATTATTTCTTTTATTTACTCTAAAATGCTGAAGGAAGTTGGAAACTGGCAAAAATTTTTTGCACCAACATTTGCTCATCACTGTCAATTTTCCTCCACTCTTTTGGAACAGTGAGGCAGGCTTTGGAATGCAGACCAGGGAACTTTGTGGGTAGGAAGGGACTTGCCTCCTAGAGGCAACATATGAAGCAAGGCTGCCTGGAGGCATGCCAGAGGAAGCTGAAACCAAAGCCCAGCAGACAGTCCGACTGTGCTATTATTACAAAGTGGCAGATTCCATATAGGCTGCAACAGTTGGGAACCATGGAAACCAGACTAGAGTGAGAGTACACAAGGGTGGCAGACAGAGCTGGAGAAGTCCCAGGAGCTGCAGGACCACAGGCAGATGGTACTTTTATGGGGCATTAGAGGCAGCGGGCTGTGTGGTCACTAGGACATCAGCCCATTTAGGACAACCAATTACAGCTTGTACAGGTTTAAGTGCATTTTACAATATAATTAATGTTTGATACAAACAGTGAATTTAATTTGTGAATTGTGTCAAGTAGCTTTTCTGTATTATCAAACTGAACCAATGGTTTTACATAATAAAAAGCTGAAATTATGCCCCACACAAGAAAGAAATCAAACATGATCTTCGGTTTAAAATTATTCACTTGAGCTCTCGTATTTGTTTTCCATTTCAGCACTGAAATGTCAAATTTCAGCCCTCTGGGTTCATTTATACTTGTTTTTATAAAATAGATAATAAGCCATTTGGTATCTCTTTAATAATATACTTGTGTAGTTACAGGAAAACCCCCCCACCACCAATTTTTGTTGCTTATTTGTGTTTGGCTAACATGATAGCAATTTTATTTTTACTTTTTATTTTATACTGGAGTATAGCCAGTTAACAGTGTTGCGATAGTTTCAGGTGGACAGCAAAGGGACTCAACCATACATACACATGTATCCATTCTCTCCCTGTGTTATTAGGACCTTGTTGGTTATCCATTTAGATATAACAGTGTGTACATGTCCTCAAACCCCTAACTATCTCTTTCCTCCATTTCTTCCCCCAGATCAGATCAGATCAGATCAGATCAGTTGCTCAGTCGTGTCCGACTCTTTGCGACCCCATGAACTGCAGCACGCCAGGCCTCCCTGTCCATCACCAGCTCCCGGAGGTCACTCAGACTTGCATCCATCGAGTCAGTGATGCCATCCAGCCATCTCATCCTCTGTCGTCCCCTTCTCCTCCTGCCCTCAATCCCTCCCAGCATCAGAGTCTTCTCCAATGAGTCAACTCTTCGCATGAGGTGGCCAAAATACTGGAGTTTCAGCTTTAGCATCATTCCTTCCAAAGAAATCCCAGGATTGATCTCCTTCAGAATGGACTGGTTGGATCTTCTTGCAGTCCAAGGGACTCTCAAGAGTCTTCTCCAACACCACAGTTCAAAAGCATCAATTCTTCGGCGCTCAGCCTTCTTCACAGTCCAGCTCTCACATCCATACATGACCACAGGAAAGACCATAGCCTTGACTAGGCGAACCTTTGTTGGTAAAGTAATGTCTCTGCTTTTGAATATGCTATCTAGGTTGGTCATAACTTTCCTTCCAAGGAGCAAGCGTCTTTTAATTTCATGGCTGCAGTCACCATCTGCAGTGATTTTGGAGCCCAGAAAAACAAAGTCTGACACTGTTTCCACTGTTTCCCCATCTATTTCCCATGCAGTGATGGGACCAGATGCCATGATCTTGGTTTTCTGAATATTGAGCTTTAAGCCAACCTTTTCACTCTCCACTTTCACTTTCATCAAGAGGCTTTTTAGCCCCTCTTCACTTTCTGCCATAAGAGTCGTGTCATCTGCATATCTGAGGTTATTGATATTTCTCCCAGCAATCTTGATTCCAACTTGTGTTTCTTCCAGTCCAGCATTTCTCATGATGTACTCTGCATATAAGTTAAATAAACATGGTGACAATATACAGCCTTGACGTACTCCTTTTCCTATTTGGAACCAGTCTGTTGTTCCATGACCAGTTCTAACTGTTGCTTCCTGACCTGCATACAGATTTCTTAAGAGGCAGATCAGGTGGTCTGGTATTCCCATCTCTTTCAGAATTTTCCATAGTTTATTGTGATCTACACAGTCAAAGGCTTTGGCATAGTCAATAAAGCAGAAATAGATGTTTTTCTGGAACTCTCTTGCTTTTTCCATGATCCAGCGGATGTTGGCAATTTGATCTCTGGTTCCTCTGCCTTTTCTAAAACCAGCTTGAACATCAGGAAGTTCACGGTTCACATATTGCTGAAGCCTGGCTTGGAGAATTTTGAGCATTACTTTACTAGCGTGTGAGATGAGTGCAATTGTTTGGTAGTTTGAGCACTCCTTGGCATTGCCTTTCTTTGGGATTGGGATGAAAACTGACCTTTTCCAATCTTGTGGCCACTGCTGAGTTTTCCAAATTTGTTGGCATATTGAGTGTAGCACTTTCACAGCATCATCATTCAGGACTTGGAATAGCTCCACTGGAATTCCATCACCTCCACTAGCTTTGTTCGTAGTGATGCTTTCTAAGGCCCATTTGACTTCACATTCCAAGATGTCTGGCTCTAGGTCAGTGATCACATCATCATGATTATCTGGGTCTTGAAGCTCTTTTTTGTACAGTTCTTCTGTGTATTCTTGCCACCTCTTCTTAATATCTTCTGCTTCTGTTAGGTCCACACCATCTCTGTCCTTTATCGTGCCCATCTTTGCATGAAATGTTCCTTTGGTATCTCTGATTTTCTTGAAGAGATCCCTAGTCTTTCCCATTCTGTTGTTTTCCTCTATTTCTTTGCATTGATCACTGAAGAAGGCTTTCTTATCTCTTCTTGCTATTCTTTGGAACTCTGCATTCAGATGTTTATATCTTTCCTTTTCTCTTTTTTTTTTCTTTTTTTTTTTTTTTCTATTTTTTTTGACTCCCCCTCCATTATTTTTTTTTTTTTTTTTTTTTTTTTTTGGGGGGGGGTTTTCTCCCCTCTCTCTTTTATATTGTCACAAATTTCTTTTTATATTTTTCTCACTCTCTCTATCTTTATTCCCCTTATTTTTTTTTTCTTCTCCTTTTTAATAATAATAATTTTTTTTTTTTTTAGATGTTTATATCTTTCCTTTTCTCCTTTCTTTTTCTTTTTTTTTTTTTTCCCCTTTTTTTACCCCCCCCCACCTTTTTTTTTTTTTTTTTTTTTTTCGTTTCTTCCTCTCTCATATCAAACACCCTCTTATATTACCACCCCTCCTATCTACCCCCTAAATTTTTTCTCCCCACACAATATAATAATAAAATTTAAGAATCCTAATGGTCTAGTAGATTTCCCTACTTTCTTCAATTTCAGTCTGAATTTGGCAATAAGGAGTTCATGGTCCGAGCCACAGTCAGCTCCTGGTCTTGTTTTTGCTGATTGTATAGAGCTTCTCCATCTTTGGCTACAAAGAATATAATCGATCTGATTTCGGTGTTGACCATCTGGTGATGTCCATGTATAGAGTCTTCTCTTGTGTTGTTGGAAGAGGGTATTTGCTATGACCAGTGCATTTTCTGGGCAAAACTCTATTAGTCTTTGCCCTGCTTCATTCCGTATTCCAAGGCCAAATTTGCGTGTTACTCCAGGTGTTTCTTGACTTCCTACTTTTGCATTCCAGTCCCCTATAATGAAAAGGACATCTTTTTTGGGTGTTAGTTCTAAAAGGTCTTGTAGGTCTTCATAGAACCTTTCAACTTCAGCTTCTTCGGTGTTACTGGTTGGGGCATAGACTTGGATTACTGTGACATTGAATGGTTTGCCTTGGAAACGAACAGAGATCATTCTATCGTTTTTCAGATTGCATCCAAGTACTGCATTTCGGACTCTTTTGTTGACCATGATGGCCACTCCATTTCTTCTGAGGGATTCCTGCCCACAGTAGTAGATATAATGGTCATCCGAGTTAAATTCACCCATTCCAGTCCATTTTAGTTCGCTAATTCCTAGAATGTCAACATTCACTCTTGCCATCTCTTGTTTGACCACTTCCAATTTGCCTTGATTCATGGACCTGACATTCCAGGTTCCTATGCAATATTGCTCTTTACAGCATCGGACTTTGCTTCTATCACCAGACACATCCACAGCTGGGTATTCTTTTTGTTTTGGCTCCATCCTTTCATTCTTTCTGGAGTTATTTCTCCACTGATCTCCAGTAGTATATTGGGCCCCTACTGACCTGGGGAGTGTCTCTTTCAGTATCCTATCATTTTGCCTTTTCATACTGTTCATGGGGTTCTCAAGGCAAGAATACTGAAGTGGTTTGCCATTCCCTTCTCCAGCGGACCACACCCTGTCATATCTCTCTACCATGACCCGCCCATCCCAGGTTGCCCCTCGGGCATGGCTTAATCTCATTGAGTTAGACAAGGTTGTGGTCCTTGTGTGATTAGATTGACTAGTTATCTGTGAGAATGGTTTTAGTGTATTTGCCCTCTGATGCCCTCTTTCAAGACCTACTGTCTTACTTGGGTTTCTCTTACCTTGGGCGTGGGGTATCTCATCCTGGCTGCTCCTGGCTGCTCCCGGCCAGCGAAGCACAGCCATCGCACCTTACCTTGGACGAGGGGTCTCTCCTCACCGCCGCCCTTCCTGACCTCGGTCGTGGGGTAGCTCTTCTCGGCCGTGCTTAGTGTGCTGGCCCTCACCGCCGTCCTTCCTCGGCCGTGGGGTAGCTCCGCGCTCTTAGTGCGCGACGCAGCCGGCGGGGCGCTCTTAGTGCGCGACGCAGCCGCGGGGCGCTCTTAGTGCGCGACGCAGCCGGACAATCATCAATTCAAAGTTAAGTCTGTGTCTGTTTCTGTTCTGCAAATAAATTCATCTATATCATTTCTTTTTTATTTCACATATAAGGAATGTCATATGATATATCTCTTTCTCTGACTTACTTCACTCAGCACGACAATCTCCAGGTCTTCCCATGTTGCTGCAAATTGCGTTATTTAATTCTTTTAAATGGTTGAGTAATATTCCATTGTATGTATGTACCACATCTTCTTTATCCATTCCTCTCCTGATGAACATTTACATTGCTTCCATGTCATGATTTGGCTGTTACAAATAGTGCTGCAATGAACATTGGGGTGCATGCATCCTTTTGGATCATTTTTTTCCCTGGGTTTGTGCTCAGGAGGGAGATTGCACAGTTATGGTAGCTCTAATAGCAATTTAAATCCTATTTATATGTACACTAGAAGGAAATGGCAATCCATTCCAGTATTCTTGCCTGGAGAATTCCATGGACAGAGGAGCCTGGTGGGCTACAGTCCATGGGGTCACAAAGAGTCGGACATGATTGAGCAGCTAACACAGACTTCTTGAGACACAGCTTCAACACAATCAATTTATGCATGGTAATATTTTAAATCTTAACCAGTTTCTTGGTTATTAGTCTAAGAACATGTAATAAATTATCCTGCTGCTACTGCTAAGTTTCTTCAGTTGTGTCCGACCCTGTGCGACCCCATAGACGGCAGCCCACCAGGCTCCCCCGTCCCTGGGATTCTCCAGGCAAGAACACTAGAATGGGTTGCCATTTCCTTATCCAACACATGAAAGTGAAAAGTGAAAGTGAAGTCGCTCAGTCGTGTCGGACCCTCAGTGACGCCATGGACTGCAGCCTTCCAGGCTCCTCCATCCATGGGATTTTCCAGGCAGATGTACTGGAGTTGCTTGCCATTTCCTTCTCCAATGCATGAAAGTGAAAAGTGGAAGTGAAGTTGCTCAGTCGTGTCCAACTCCTAGCGACCCTATGAACTGCAGCATACCAGGCTTCTCTGTCCATGGGGTTTTCCAGGCAAGAGTAATGGAGTAGGGTGCCATTGCCTTCTCCAAGGATACTTATAGACCCCACATAAAAGCTGATAACTATCATCAAGTTTCTGTATCTCAAGAAACACCATGGAACTCAATTATTTTTTAATGAAATTCCCACTTTTCCAAAACATAAATCATGAACAAGTTTTAAAAAAATGAAGGCTGCCTTGGAGATTGTCAAAATGTGACTCTACACTGACTTACATTTATCAGTTCTATTTATTACATCTTTTCTCTTGTAATAAAAAGCTGTTGGCTAGTCAATCATACAATTAATTGTACACTGTATCACTTCTATCAAAACCTTCAATATGAGACAGAAACATTTTCAGTGTTGGAGATAGTTTTTCCATTGTGTTGGCATCATTTCCATTTATCAGATGAAGTACTGCAAAGAAAATAATGTTTGGTGGATTGAATGTCTATCTTCAGAAAAAAAACTTGATAAATCATGGCATAGCATAAAAGTGAAACCTGAGAAATTGCCATTTGTCTAGTGACAAACAAACAGCTAACAAAAAAGACAAATGAAACGATGACATTATTTAAATAAGTGTTCAGGAAAAATTAATAGCATATTTTATGTTATTAAATCTGAACTAGTTCAAAAAGGGGACTGATGGATTTTACAAATCTGCTATTATCTCTTTATTATAAAATATTTTTAAAGACAATTAGCTCCAGAGATTTGCAACTTTTTAATAGAATACTTGAGGACTAAAGAATGAACTGTATACTCTGTTCTCCATTTTTAGAAATACAAATCAGATGCTCCCATAGAAGTAAGACTGCAGTTCTGAGAGATGGTATAGTGGATAAAAATAATCTTTTGAGGCAGCAGTTTGAGTTAGAAGATACTTTGTTCCCTTGAACAAGTTTAGTAACCTTGAAGCTTCATATTTCTCATCTGTAAAATGGATTTAATAACAGAATCCACCTTATAGGTGGATTCTATATGATTTTTTAATAAATCAATTCATTTGAAGTTTTTAGAAAAATTTGCCACATATAAGCATTCTGCCAGTTAATATTATCATTATTTTTATTATTGTTATTGCTACTACTGTTATTCTATATAAAGCTATTGATTGGCCAAATTTAGGAACTCATTCTTGGCAATTCAAAACTTGCTTTTTTTTAAAAAAAAAAAACTTACTTTAGGATTAACTTATAAAGTGTTTGTTCTAACATATCAAGGTTAAAAGAAAAAAAGAGGTGAGGTTATAATAGACCAGGGGCTTCTCACTGTTCAAATAAATCACCATTGAAATTCTCATCATTATTAATAACTTTAGAAAAATATGCATTATCATTTAAATTGGTGGCATGTTGTTACATGTATCTAGGAGTAGTTATGAAGAATGTTAGTGATTAATATTTCTTAATTTCATTTCCTACAATGTATATATGTTGGAGTAGTTGGCAACTTAGATTCTGGATGTTGTAGCAAAAATCCTGGACAGCTAAGAAATGAGATCCAGATGAGATACTTTCATTTCATAACTACGTGCCTTCAGAAACAGTATTGAGTATTTATCAAGCCTCTTACAGTTCAAAATTCTACAAGTCTGAGAGTAATGATGGAACTATGGTAAGGATACTAATTCAGAGTAATAACTTAATGTTATATAATTAACTCGAAGCCAAGCTCAAAAAAGACTTCAGTTATACAAAGAAAAATAAGGTTTAAAATATAGGAAAACTTGTTTATGATAAAATAATGTATTGTGTGAATTTTAAAGTTCTGTTGTTAAGTGTTTTAAGTTCTACCACCACATGTTGTGTACAGAGGTAGAGAGTTGTGTGTGTATACACACACACACACACACACACACACACACTTTTAAGTAAATATATTCTATTTATCCAATTAAGTGGTACATACCTCAAAAAAGGAAGCTCAGGTATGTATCACCTAACAGCCAAAATAGAATCAGATCAGATCAGTTGCTCAGTTGTGTCTGACTCTTTGCGACCCCTTGAATCGCAGCACACCAGGCCTCCCTGTCTATCACCAACTCCTGGAGGTCACTCAGACTCACATCCATCGAGTCAGTGATGCAATCCAGCCATCTCATTCTCTGTCGTTCCCTTCTCCTCTTGCCCCCAATCCCTCCCAGCATCAGAGTCTTCTCCAATGAGTCAACTCTTCGCATGAGGTGGCCAAAGTAAAAGTTACATATCTATAGCTTTTTTTTTCAATAAGTAACTGATATTCTTTTTAAAAGATATCTCTAAAGTTGTGAAAATATTTTGTATACTTGAAATTGTATTTTTCTGCTTAGGTACATTTAGTGCAGGAAGTATACATCCAAGGCAAGGAAAATGGTTTGAACTAAAGCTTGATAGTAGGGATATATATGGCTTGTGTAGGAGTAGTGTGTAGACTAGTTTGGAAGGAACAGAGGGTTTGGGGGAGTGGACAGAGAGCGTCAAACTAGGATGGAGAACATATTGCTGACTGCCTTGACTACCTGTTAAAAACATATAGTTTGCTAGAAAATGTAGAATGACTACAAGTTTTTAAAAAGATTGTAATATATGCAAAGTGTTTTTTTTTTTTTTCATAGTGAAATTAATCTGGCAGCCCTGTGAAGGTAAATTGGATATGAACGAGAATAGAGTCAATGAGCTAGTTAAGACTGGTTTAGCAGCAATAGAATGTAGAAGGAGGAATAAATGCAAGTGATGTGAGTCCTATAGTGCAAATATAATCTTATTTATCATTGCATCTTAAGCACACAGTATAAAAGATGCTTTATTTAAGCACAAAAATTTGTTTATTAAATAGGTATTGGAAAATTTTATTTTAAACACAAAAAAATGTTTTAATTTACACATGAATTCTAAAAAAAATGAGACCTAAGAAGTGGCAAAATGCACTTTTATACTTTTTAGACAAACCACAAATTTCTGAGGAATTGGCAGGATCAAGAGACTTGGGCTTTTGGTGCATATTTAGTGAAGAATCTAAACAGTTTGGGCTTGAGGCAGTAAATAAATAAAGAAGGAACATGGTTTGTTTATGTAGACCTCTTTGACTGAATTCCCAGCTCTGGTAGTAAGGGTGTCCTTCTACCCTGAGATGCAGGGAGGGCACCTTTCACAGAGGGATTCATTTCTGGCTTTTACAGAGACAGAGAGGAGAGCCAGGGTGTCATTATTTCATCAGTTCAGTTCAGTTCAGTTCAGTTGCTCAGTCGTGTCTGACTCTTTGCAACCCCATGAATCACAGCACGCCAGGCCTTTCTGTCCATCACCAACTCCCGGAGTTCACTCAGACTCACGTCCATCGAGTCAGTGATGCCATCCAGTCATCTCATCCTCTCTTGTCCCCTTCTCCTCCTGCCCCCAATCCCTCCCAGCATCAGAGTCTTTTCCAGTGAGTCAACTCTTTGCATGAGGTGGCCAAAGTACTGGAGTTTCAGCTTTAGCATCATTCCTTGGCCATTATTATGTAGTTTTGAATTGACATAATATGCCACTTTGGCATTTTTAGGGATGGCCCATCCTAAACCCCCATGTTGATGAGGATTCACCTCCCCTCTTACTTTGTTCCTCAGCCCTGGGGTGGGAGTAGCTTTCTGTAGTTATTGATCTGGGCTACCTTGACTTTCCCCTTCATATCCCATTTCCTGCATAACCAGCTTTCTGCCTCAAATACCTTCTTTTTAAAACATTTTTATTTTATATTAGAGTATAGCTGATTTACAGTGTTGTGTTAGTTTCAAGTATATAGCAAAGTGATATAGTTATCTGCATACAAAGAACTTAATCATGTCCACCTCTTTGTGACTGCACAGACTGTAGCCCATCAGGCTCCTCTGTCCATGGAATTCTCCAGGCAAGACTGGAGTAGGTAGCCATTCCCTTCTCCATGGAAGCTTCCAGACCCAGGGATCGAATCTGCGTCTTTACTGTCTGAGCTACCAGGTTATACGTGTGTGTGTGTGTGTGTGTGTGTGTGTGTGATACACATAATTTTACACATATATATTCAGATTAGATCAGATCAGATCAGTCGCTCAGTCGTGTCTGACTCTTTGCAACCCCATGAACTGCAGCACGCCAGGCCTCCCTGTCCATCACCAACTCCCGGAGATCACTCAGACTCACATCCATCGAGTCAGTGATGCCATCCAGCCATCTCATCCTCTGTCATCCCCTTCTCATCCTGCCCCCAATCCCTCCCAGCATCAGAGTCTTCTCCAATGAGTCAACTCTTCGCATGAGGTGGCCAAAATACTGGAGTTTCAGCTTTAGCATCATTCCTTCCAAAGAAATCCCAGGGCCGATCTCCTTTAGAATGGACTGGTTGGATCTCCTTGCAGTCCAAGGGACTCTCAAGAGTCTTCTCCAACACTACAGTTCAAAAGGATCAATTCTTTGGTGCTCAGCCTTCTTCACAGTCCAGCTCTCACATCCACACATGACCACAGGAAAGACCATAGCCTTGACTAGGCGAACCTTTGTTGGCAAAGTAACGTCTCTGCTTTTGAATATGCTATCTAGGTTGGTCATAACTTTCCTTCCAAGGAGTAAGCGTCTTTTAATGGCTGTAGTCTATGCCTACTATGTCTGTAGGCTGTAGTCTACAGACTAATGGCTGTAGTCACCATTTGCAGTGATTTTGGAGCCCCCAAAAATAAAGTCTGACACTGTTTCCACTGTTTTCCCATCTATTTCCCATGAAGTGATGGGACCGGATGCCATGATCTTCGTTTTCTGAATGTTGAGCTTTAAGCCAACCTTTTCACTCTCCACTTTCACTTTCATCAAGAGGCTTTTTAGCCCCTCTTCACTTTCTGCCATAAGGGTGGTGTCATCTGCATATCTGAGGTTATTGATATTTCTCCCAGCAGTCTTGATTCCAGCATGTGTTTCTTCCAGTCCAGCATTTCTCATTACGTACTCTGCATATAAGTTAAATAAACATGGTGACAATATACAGCCTTGGCGTACTCCTTTTCCTATTTGGAGCCAGTCTTTTGTTCCATATGCTATGCCATGCTAAGTCACTTCAGTCGTGTCCGACTCCGTGCGACCCCATAGATGGTAGCCCACCAGGCTCCCCATCCCTGGGATTCTCCAGGCAAGAACACTGGAGTGGGTTGCCATTTCCTTCTCCAATGCATGAAAGGGAAAAGTGAAAGGTAAGTCGCTCAGCGGTGTCCGACTCTTAGCAACCCCATGGACTGCAGCCTACCAGGCTCCTCTGTCCATGGGATTTTCCAGGCAAGAGTACTGGAGTGGGGTGCCATTGCCGTCTCCAATATATATATATATACACACATACATATATACACACACACGCATATATATATTTTCTTCTTCAGATTCGTTTTTCATGTAGGTTATTACAGAGTGTTGGGTAGAGGTTCCTGTGCTATACAGTAAGGTATTGTTAATCATCTATTTTATATGTATTTTTTGTGAATTAGTATTAATCTCAACCTCCTAATTTTTCCCCCATTCCCTTATTTTCTGTTTGGTAACTTACAGTTATTTATAGTTAACTTATAGTTATTTATATTTATAGTTAACTTATAGTTATTTTCTAGGTCTGTGAGTCTGTTTTTGTTTTATAAATAAATTCATTTGTTTCATTTTTTAAGATTTTACATGTAAGTGATATTATATAATATCTTTCTCTGACTTCCTTTAGTATGATTATCTCTAGATTCATCTATATTGATGGAAATGGCATTATTTTATTGTTTTTTATGGCTGAGTAATATTCCACTGCATATATGTATCACATCTTCTTTATCCATTCCTCTGTTGGTGGGCATTTAGGTTGCTTCCATGTCAGCTATTTCAAATAGTACTGCAACGAATATTGGTTGCATATATCTTTGCAAAGTATAATTTTCTCCAGATATATACCCAGGAACGGGATTGATGGATTACATGGTAGTTCTGTTGTTAGTTTTCCATATGTATATTTTCCATAGTTGTTGTACCAGTTTACATTCCTACCAACAGTGTAGGAAGGTTCCCTTTGTTCCACACCCTCGCCAGCATTTGTTGTTTGTAGATTTTTTCATTTTGGCCATTCTGACAAGTGTGATTGTCATTTTAATTTGCATTTCTTTGATAATTAGCACTGTTGGCAGTGTTGAGCACCTTGTACGTTTTGGCCATCTGTATGTCCCACTTTTTTTTTTTTTTCTGGTAATGACTATTTTTTCAGTTAACATAAGCAACCCATGATACAGCATACTAAATCATAAAGTACAAATCCAAGTAAGGTAATACCTTTACTAAATTACAAAGCTTTGACAAATCAGTACAGTACTCTTTAACACAATATAATACACTTTTGTTAGAGTCATTTATTTTGTGATAATTTTTACTCCAAAATAATGTTTTCTGAGTAAGAAATGAAAACATCATGATTTTTAATGGTAGTTTATAGCAAATTATTTTATGCAGTTAATATATTTTTAAAATGGTACAGTTTCTCCTTTAAAAGTGAGTTCCCTCATGTAAGCTCTCCAAGATTACTGAAACAGGGCAGTTGTGCATATACAGATGGGGCTGTGTTTGCTTCTGAGGTTGGTCCAAAGCCAGATAGAATTCCAATGAATGAAAAGCTTTAAAATTCTACCTTAAGGAGGTTTCACCAGCCAATACCAATTTCCAAACATACTTTTCAAAAATTGTTAAAATTTTGCATGTATTGAATCCTCAAAATCAGTCATTTCTGACAATATGAATTTCAGCTGATCCCTTTTATTTAGAAACCCTGCACCTCTTTGGTTTGATCAAGTCACATAGCTTTTCTTTAGCTTATTAAAAAGAATTCTACCTAAAGTAGAGTTGTATTTTTAAAATAACAAATAAATATACTGCCAGCTTTTAGAGACTTGGGAAACTTGGTGCCGGGTATCAACTTCCATTATCATTTCTTCGCAAATACTGCTGCTGCCATTGGTGTCTGTCTTGCCAAAGCTGTCAGTTCCTCAATTTCAGCATATAATTTATGTATTATACACTCCATTGATTCTCAGCCTTTATTCAGTTCAGTTCAGTCTCTCAGTTGTATCTGACTCTTTGTGACCCCATGGACTGCAGCACACTAGGCCTCCCAGTCCATCACCAACTCCTGGAGTTTACTCAAACTCATGTCCATTGAGTCGGTGATGCCATCCAACCATCTCATCCTCTGCCATCCCCTTCTCCTCCTGCCTTCAATCTTTCCCAGCATCAGGGTCTTTTCAGATAAGTCAGTTCTTCCGATCAGGTGGCCAGAGTACTGGAGTTTCAGCTTCAGCATCAGTCCTTCCAGTGAATATTCAGGACTAATTTCCTTTAGGATGGACTGGTTGGATCTCCTTATAGTCCAAGGGACTCTCAAGAGTCTTCTGCAACACTACAGTTCAAAAACATCAATACTTTGGCACTCTGCTTTCTTTATAGTCCAACTCTCACATCCATACATGACCACTGGAAAAACCATAGCTTTGACTAGATGGACCTTTGTTGGCAAAGTAATGTCTCTGCTTTTTAATATACTGTCTAGGTGGGTCATAGCTTTTCTGCCAAGGAGCAAGCATCTTTTAATTTCATGGCTGAAGTCAACATCTTCAGTGATTTTGGAGCCCCCAAAATAAAGTCTGACACTGTTTCCCCATCTATTTCCCATGAAATGATGGCACCAGACGCCATGATCTTAGTTTTCTGAATGTTGAGCTTTATGCCAACGTTTTCACTCTCCTCTTTCACTTTCATCAAGAGGCTCTTCAGTTCCTCTTCACTTTCTGCCGTAAGAGTGATGTCATCTGCATATCTGAGGTTATTGATATTTCTCCTGGCAATCTTGATTCCAGCTTGTGCTTCCTCCCGCCCAGTGTTTTTCATGATATACTCTGCATATAAGTTAAATAAGCAGGGTGACAATATACAGCCTTGATTCCCCGATTTGGAACCAGTCTGTTGTTCCATGTCTAGTTCTAGCTGTTGCTTCCTGACCTGCATACAAAGTTCTCCAGAGGCAGGTCAGGGGTCTGGTATTCCCATCTCTCTAAGAATTTTCCAGAGTTTGTTGTGATCCACATGGTCAAAAGCTTTGGCATAGTCCATAAAGCAGAAACAGATGTTTTTCTGGAACTCTCTTACTTTCTCGATGATCCAGTGGATATTGGCAATTTGATATATGGTTTCTCTGCCTTTTTCAATCCAGCTTGAACATCTGGAAGTTCAAGGTTCATGTACTGTTGAAGCCTGGTGGAGAATTTTAAGCATTACTTTGCTAGCATGTGAGATGAGTGCAACTGTGTAGTAGTTTGAACATTCTTTGGCATTGCCTTTCTTTGAGATTGGAATGAAAACTGACCTTTTCCAGTCCTTTTCCACTGCTGAGTTTTCCAAATTTGCTGGCATATCGACTGCAGCACTTTCACAGCATCATCTTTTAGGATTTTAAACAGATCAACTGAAATTCCATCATTTCCACTTGCTTTGTTCATAGTGATGCTTCCTAAGGCCCACTTGACTTCTCATTCCAGGACGTCTGGCTCTAGGTGAGTGACCACACCATCTTGATTATCTGGGTCATGAAGATCTTTTTTTGTATAGCTCTTCTGTGTGTTCTTGCCACCTCTTCTTAATATCTTCTGTTTCTTTGTTAGAATTTGACGATATAGTACTTGCCATCAGCCCTTCAAGGTAACTGCTGAGACTGATTTCTTTCATGATAATTATGGCTTCTTGAGTCAAATAGTTTTTTCTGGGTCTTGAGGATGTGGTTTATATATCTCTCTCATCTACTGAAACCATATTTGTAAATGAAGTACAGATTTAAGTTCCATTAGGGATTCACTACAGAATACTCTTGCATATATGTTTTGGTTCTTGCTGCACCAATAATAGATTTCACAATGGAAGGTAGTCCCCACTCTGTGCTGAGAAGTCTATGTCTGTGCAACTTTCCAGAGGGGTATATGTGTCTGTCCAGTACATCAGCTCCAACCACACTCGGGTTCATAGGGTTTGGGTGTTTCTGCATTGCAGCTGTTGTAACAATTTTCCATGGGTGGTCAAAGACATGCTCTGAAGTCCAGATCTTCATGGTGCTGGTGGCCGGCACAGTTTCCGGGTGATGCTAGGTCACAAATGAGGCAAAGAGGCCACTCTTGCCCCTGCCCTGCCCATCAGTCACCCTGCCAGCTTCCCAGTATATATCTTCTTTTTTTTAAGAGAAATGTCTGTTTAGATCTTGTGCCCATTTGGGGGTTGGGTTATTTGGCTTTTTGATATTGAGCTGCATGAGCAGTTCATAAATTTTGGAGATTAATCCCTTGTTGGTCACATCATTTGCAAATATTTTCTCCCATTCTGTGTGTTGTTTTTTTGTTCTATTTATGGTTTCCTTTACTGGGCAAAGGCCTTTAAGCTTACTTAGGTCCCATTTATTTTTTATTTTTGTTTTTATTTTCCTTATTCTAGGAGGTGGATGCAAAAAGATACTGCTGTGATTTATATCAAAGGGTGTTCTGTCTATGTTTTCTTCTAGAAGTTTTATAGTATACAGTCTTAATTTAGGTCTTTAATCCATTTTCAGTTTATTTTTGTGTATGGTATTAAAATTTTAATTTAATTTTTTCACATGTAGTTGTCCAGTTTTCCCTGCACCACTTTTTGAAGAGACTCTTTTCTTCTTGTACATTATTGCCTCCTTGATCATAGATTAAGGTGACCATAGGTGCATGGGTTTATTTCTTGGTTTTCTATCCTGTTCTATTGATCTATATTTCTATTTTTCTGTCAGTGCCAGACTGTTTTGATGACTGTAGCTTTGTAGTATAGGCTGAAGTCAGGGAGACTGACTCCCCTACCTCCTTTTCTCCCCCCGTCAGGGTTGCTTTGGCTGTTCGGGTTGTGTGTGTGTGTGTGTGTGTGTGTGTGTGTGTGTGTCCATACTAACTTTGAACTTTTTGTTCTTGTTCTGCAAAAAATGCCATCGTTAATTTGTTAGGCATTGCACCAAATCTGTATACTGCCTTGGGCAGTATAGTTATTTGACAATACTGATTCTTCCAATCCAAGAATATGGTGTATCTTTACATCTGTTTGTGTCATCTTCAATTTTGTTCATATCAGTGTCTTACAGTTTTCAGAGTACAAGTCTTTTGCCTTCTTAGATAGGTTTGCTCCTACATTTTTTTTTTTTTTTTGATGTGATGACAAATGAGATTGTTTCCTCTCAATTATCAAAGAAATCAGATCATTTCTTTCTGATCTTTCATTGTTAGCGTATAGGAATGCAAGATATTTCTGTGTATTAATTTTGTATTCAACTTTACTAGATTCATTGATTAGCTCTAGTAGTTTTCTGGTGGCATCTTTAAGATTTCCTATCTACAGTGGAGAGTGAAAAGGTTGGCTTAAAGCTCAACATTCAGAAAACAAAGATCATGACATCTGGTCCCATCACTACATGGGAAATAGATGGAGAAACAGTGGAAACAGTGTCAGACTTTATTTTTCTGGGCTCCAAAATCACTGCAGATGGTGACTGCAGCCATGAAATTAAAAGACGCTTACTCCTTGGAAGGAAAGTTATGACCAACCTAGATAGCATATTAAAAAGGAGAGACATTACTTTGCCAACAAAGGTTCGCCTAGTCAAGGCTATGGTCTTTCCTATGGTCATGTATGGATGTGAGAGCTGGACTGTGAAAAGGCTGAGCGCTGAAGAATCGATGCTTTTGAACTGTGGTGTTGGAGAAGACTCTTGAGAGTCTCTTGGACTGCAAGGAGATCCAACCAGTCCATTCTGAAGGAGATCAGCCCTGGGATTTCTTTGGAAGGAATGATGCTAAAGCTGAAACTCCAGTATTTTGGCCACCTCATGCGAAGAGTTGACTCATTGGAGAAGACTCTGATGCTGGGAGGGATTGGGGGCAGGAGGAGAAGGGGACGACAGAGGATGAGATGGCTGGATGGCATCACTGACTCGATGGATGTGAGTCTAAGTGACCTTCGGGAGTTGGTGATGGACAGGGAGGCCTGGCGTGCTGCAGTTCATGGGGTTGCAAAGAGTCGGACACGACTGAGCGACTGATCTGATCTGATCTGATCTACAGTATCATATCATCTGGAGACAATGACAGTTTTACTTTTTTTTTTTTTTTTTTCAAATTTGGATTTCTTTTTCTTCTGATTGCTGGCCTAGGACATCCAAAACCAAATTGAACAGAAGTGATGACAGTGGACATCCATGTCTTATTCTTGATCTTAGAGGGAATGCTTTCAGCTTTTCACTGTTGAGTATAGTATTAGCTGTGGGTTTATAATATATGACCTTTGTTATGTTGAATTATGCTCTTTCTCGGAGAAGGCAATGGCACCCCACTCCAGTACTCTTGCCTGGAAAATCCCATGGACGGAGAGGCCTGGTAGGCTTCAGTCCATGGGGTTGCTGAGAGTTGGACACGACTGAGCAACTTCAATTTCAATTTTCCCTTTCATGCATTGGAGAAGGAAATGGCAACCCACTCCAGTGTTCTTGCCTGGAGAATCCCAGGAACAGGGGAGCCTGGTGGGCTGCCGTCTAGGGGGTCGCACAGAGTCAGACATGACTGAAGCAACTTAGCAGCAGGAGCATGCTCTCTCCATGCCCACTTCCTGGAGAGTTTTTATTTTAAATAAGTGTTGGATTTTATCAAAAGCTTTTTCTGCATCTATTGAGATGATCAGATGGTTTTTATCCTCAGTTTGTTAATGTGGTATATCATACTGATTGATTTGCAGATATCGAAAAAATTATTACATCCCTGGGATAAATCCAACTTGATCGTGATGTATCATCCTTTTAATATATTGGATTAATTTTTAATGGTTTTGGCATCTATGTTCATCAGTGATATTGGCCCATAATTTGTGTGTGTGTGTGTGTGTGTGTGTGTGTGTGTGTGTGTGGTATCTTTGTCTGATTTTGAAGGTGATGGTGGCCTTATAGAATAAGTTAGGGAGTGTTCCTTCCTCTAATTTTTGGGATAGTTTGATAAGGATACGTGTTAACTCTTCTCTAACTCTTCTCTAAATGTTTGATAGTATTTGCCTGTGAAGCCATCTGGTTCTGGACTTTTGTGTTTTGGAAGATTTTTAGTCAGTTTCAGTGCTTGTGATTGGTCTGCTCATATTTTCTATTTCTTCTTGGTTCAGACTTGAAAGGTTGTATGTTTCTAAGAACTTTTCCATTTCTTCTAGGTTGTCTATTTTATTGGCATGTACTTCTTTTTAGTAGACTCTTGTGATCCTTTGTATTTCTGTGGTATCTATTGTAACTTCTTCTTTCTCATTTCTAATTTTCTTGATTTGAGCCCTCTCTGTTTTTTTTTCCTTGATGAGTGTGGCTAAAGGTTTATCAATTTTGTTTGTTTTTTCATAGAACCAGAGTTTAGTTTTATTGATCTTTTCTATTGTTTATTTCTGTTTCATTCTGTGATATGATTGTTTTCCAGTTTGTGAGTCACCCACCCAGTAGGATAGGATTTGATTATATCACAAATATGTCCCTCTTACCAACTCATTGTGGCTTCTATTTTGTCTTTGGATGTTAACTGCCTTTTGTGGTAGGTTCCAGTCCTTTTTGGAATGTTTCTTCAGCAGTTGTGATTTTGGTGTTTTTTATGAGAAGAGATGAGCTTAAGTCCTTCTGCCCATGATCTTGTCTCCTCCTTCTCCCTCTTCTCTTTTTCTAGAAAATCCAAAAATTTTCCAGTCATGTGATATGGGTGGGATTAAATCCACACAATCACCTTACCTAAACAGAGGATCACATTTGCCTGATCCTCACAATCAGAGGTTGACAAGGGAAGTGGTTGACTCAAGGGAGAATTCAAGATTTTGTGTGGGGTTTGCAGGAAGAGAACATATTTCTGCCTTCCTACATAGCTTCTTGTACAAGGATGTTCATGTTTAGATAAAATATATTTTGTGGAAAAGAATGGAGGGTCAGAATGAAATCAAGAGCTTATTAGTATTATTGGGTCACTACATCTTTAATTTTTCAGTTACCTGAAGCACTAAATACCATTTTTCCGAATACTTTCAACTGAAGGGAGTTTACCTAATACAAAGTCAAATAGGAATTAAATTTCCTGCTTCCTCTAATGCCTTATGAGAACTGGTTTTTGAACACTGTATATATTTAAACAAATTGAAACAAGATCTCCTATTTATTAGTCGTTCCCTCTTCCTCTTGAATTAGAAATGAACCTTCATAATTGAACAGGATATATGGGAAACAGAAAATAATAGATAATTTTATGGCTAGAATATGGTATCAGGTGGCATTTTCTATGTACATGGTAATGATTTAAATAAATAAATAATGATTTTATGCATAGCAAAATACAAGGGCAGTTTTATTCATTGACTAAGTTATACCAGTGTCATCAAATTCAGTTTGTGTGCCAAAATAGCCCAGGTTGGAGGGCATAATTGTTGATAGCAGTTCAAAAGTATTTTACAATGTGCCAAACAACCAAATTCAACTTGAATTTTCAATTCAATATATATATATATATATATATATGTAAACATAAAAGTTATTTCTTCAAACTTTATAAACTGGTGCTGAGTAGATTTTTTTCCACATGTAAAAAGAAATAATTTTGTATATATTAATTGACTATTGTCACCATATATGTTAACTATATGTGTGTGTATATATATGTATGTATATACACACATGTACCTATACATGTCTATTTATATAATCTCTTTATGTATATAAAACATACACATGGTATATAATATTTCTCTATAAAAATATATTTACCTGAAAGTATGCTCTTAAAAAATCTGTATGCAGGTCAGGAAGCAACAGTTAGAACTGGTCATGGAACAACAGACTGGTTCCAAATAGGAAAAGGAGTACGTCAAGGCTGCATATTGTCACCATGTTTATTTAACTTATATGCAGAGTACATCATGAGAAATGCTGGACTGGAAGAAACAGTGGACAAGATTGCCGGGAGAAATATCAATAACCTCAGATATGCAGATGACACCACCCTTATGGCAGAAAGTGAAGAGGGGCTAAAAAGCCTCTTGATGAAAGTGAAAGTGGAGAGTGAAAAGGTTGGCTTAAAGCTCAACATTCAGAAAACGAAGATCATGGCATCTGGTCCCATCACTGCATGGGAAATAGATGGGGAAACAGTGGAAACAGTGTCAGACTTTGTTTTTCTGGGCTCCAAAATCACTGCAGATGGTGACTGCAGCCATGAAATTAAAAGACGCTTGCTCCTTGGAAGGAAAGTTATGACCAACCTAGATAGCATATTCAAAAGCAGAGACATTACTTTACCAACAAAGGTTCGCCTAGTCATGGCTATGGTCTTTCCTGTGGTCATGTATGGATGTGAGAGCTGGACTGTGAAGAAGGCTGAGCGCCGAAGAATTGATGCTTTTGAACTGTGGTGTTGGAGAAGACTCTTGAGAGTCCCTTGGACTGCAAGGAGATCCAACCAGTCCATTCTGAAGGAGATCAATCCTGGAATTTCTTTAGAAGGAATGATGCTAAAGCTGAAACTCCAGTATTTTGGCCACCTCATGCGAAGAGTTGACTCATTGGAGAAGACTCTGATGCTGGGAGGGATTGAGGGCAGGAGGAGAAGGGGACGACAGAGGATGAGATGGCTGGATGGCATCACTGACTCGATGGATGCGAGTCTGAGTGACCTCCAGGAGCTGGTGATGGACAGGGAGGCCTGGCGTGCTGCGGTTCATGGGGTCGCAAAGAGTCGGACACGACTGAGCGACTGATCTGATCTGATGCTATTTTCTAGTCTCCTTATACAAGTCTAAAGAAATTGTTTTTATACAACAACTCTTCTATATATATATACATAAATTTGATTTTGAGAGAACATATTTGAACAGTATGGCATTGACTCACTAATACAGGAATATTATCAAAGTAAACTGTAAGGAAAATTGTGCAATGAGCTTTTTGACAATTTTTTCTTTTAGAATCAAGTTAGATCAAAGTGTAATGTAGAAAAAAAACCCCATATGTGGCCTCAAGTTGTACTCAGTAATTCTATGCATACTTGTAGATATGACAGAAATATTGTAATAATAAAGATAATGTTTTTTATAGAAAACTTCAAATGGGTGTGAGGTTAGAGAAGTCATGGGAGTTTCTATTTTCAAAATGATTTCTAGAATACTGTTGTCATCTTAAATTTTTAATCAGTTTAATGAATAGCTACTGTAAAACTTATGAGGAAAAAAATCTGCAAATGAGATACATTTTTATTCTGAAGAATATTTTTACAAAGAGATAGCATTCTCATGTTTATCAAAAGATTATGAGTCATTGTTTTTAGAAAATATTCGAAAATCATTTCCTCCTCTCGTACTTTTTAGTCATGTCCCAATGATCCTCTAGAGGAGGTGCCCCCTGAGAGCAAACTAGTTAATGTACTGACTCCTCCAGGAAACAGGGCTGCGGCGGCTGCTTAACTATTCTGCTGCCATATTCCACAATGACACTTTGGGTCCAAAGAAAGAGAATAAAACTGCTTGTCCCCAGGTATAAATAACAATTGGGGTGATGAAAAATGAATGAAAATAGCTCAAATCCACCTTTCCTGTAAGTAATGAAATAATTGGTTCCAACAATAAAAGAATCCATTGACAAAGATAACAATTTCTAAGCCTCCTAGAAATTTGCAGTCTAATATGTGTTTCCATAATTTTGAAGTCTTCCCTTATAGCTCAGATGGTAAAGAAATCTGCCTAAAATTCAGGAGACCCAGGTTCAATCCCTGAATTGGGAAGATCCCCTGAAGAAGGGCAAGGCTATCCACTCCAGTATTCTTGCCTGGAGAATTCCATGGACAGAGGAGCCTGGTAGGCTACAGTCCATGGGATTGCAAAGAGTTGGACATGACTGAGTGACTAACACTTTCTCCCTATTTTTAAGAGAAAATCTGAAGGCTAATTTTTTTGAAAAAACGGCATTTATGTGTGTTAGTTGCTCAATCGTGTCTGATTCTTTGTGGCCCTGTGGACTGTAGCCCACCAGGCTCCTCTTTTCATGGAATTCTCCAGGCAAGAATAGTGGAGTGGGTTGCCATTTCTTTCTCTAGGGAAAAAATGCATACATTATTTCAATTTTATTGTTTAAATTTTTATTTATATTTGTCTTTTTATTAAAATATATGCAATTTAAAACAGTTGAAGATCCCCAGTGAAAACAGTGTCACTTCAGTTTTCTAATCTTGAATATCAGCAATGATCAGAGTTGTTGGCTTCTTGTGTATCCTATAAATATTCTACATCCTTCATGCATCTTAGTTCAAATATGTAAATATATTTGTTACATGATTTTGCAGTGGATTTCTAGGTCAAGGGTGTTTAGGTCAGGGTAGGCTAAGTTACATTACAGTAACCAATACTATCAAAGTGTAAGGGACATAAAACACCAAAGTTTAATTTTGACTCATGTTACATGTTCATTTACAGTCAGTTGAGGTCTCCATGCAGCCTAGAGTGATGAAGCAGCCAGTGTTGGGAACATTCATCTGTGGAGATGGTTGCTATTTCTAGTCTGTGGTCTGCAAATTTGCCTCAGTCAGTTTAGTTCAGTTGCTCAGTCATGTCTGACTCTTTGCAAACCCATGGACTGCAGCACGCCACGCTTCCCTGTCTGTCACCAACTCCTAGAGCTTGCTCAAACTCATGTCCATCCAGTCAGTGATGCTATCCAACATCTCATCCTGTGCTTTCCCAGCATCAGGGTCTTTTCCAATGAGTCAGTTCTTCGCATCAGGTGGCCAAAGTGTTGGAGCATCAGCTTCAGCGTCGGTCCTTCCAGTGAATATTCAGGACTAATTTCCTTTAGGATTTGACTAGTTGGATCTCCTTGCAGTCCAAGGGACTCTCAAGAGTCTTTTCCTATACCACAGTTCAAAAGCATCAATTCTTTGGCACTCAGCCTTCTTTATGGTACACCTCTCACATCCATACATGACTACTGGAAAAACCATAGCTTTGACTAGATGGAATTTTGTCAGCAAGGTAATGTCTCTGCTTTTTATTTTTTAATTTTAATTTTATTTTATTTTTTAACTTTACAATATTGTATTGGTTTTTCCATATATCAAAATGAATCCGCCACAGGTGTTCCCCATCCTGAACCCTCCTCCCTGCTTTTTAATATGTGGTCTAGGCTGGTCATAACTTTTCTTCCAAGGAGCAAACGTCTTTTAATTTCATGGCTGTAGTCACCATGTGCAGTGCTTTTGGAGCCCAAGAAAATAAAGTCTGTCACTGTTTCCATTGTTTCCTGATTTATTTGCCATGAAGTGATGGGACTGGATGCCATGATGTTCATTTTTTGAATAATGAGTTTTAAATCAGCTTTACACTGATATTTCTCCTGGCAGTCTTGATTCCAGCTTGTGCTTTATCCAGCCTATCATTTTGTATGATGTACTTTGCCTGTAAGTAAAATAAGCAGGGTAACAATACATAGACTTGATGTACTCCTTTCTCAATTTGGAACCAGTCAATTGTTCCATGTCCAGTTCTAACTGTTGCTTCTTAACCTTGACAGATTTCTCAGGAGGCATGTAAGGTGGTCTGGCATTCCCAAATCTTTAAAAATTTTCCAATTTGTTGTGACCCACATAGTCAAAGGCTTTCACATAGTCAATAAAGCAGAAGTAGATGTTTTTCTGGAACTCTCTTGCAAATTTCCTTACTTGCTCAAATTTATTTGTATCCAACCACCAAGACCATACCCATGGGACTGTTGCAGCCATTCAGACATGCACAGAATGGCAAAAATATCAAATTGCCCAACATACATGTTTTCCAGCTGGGATCAAACAAGGTGATGCAGTGCCCTCTTGTTCAAGTCTTATACTGTAAACAATTGACTTTTAATGAAGTCTATTTAGCCATTTTTTTGTTTTTTGCTTTGTTAGTGATTTTGCTTTTAAAGACAGCCACAAGCCTAGTGCTGAAGTGTTGTCTCAGGTTCGTAAGCATGAGAAGGCTGTGATGTGCTTTATGGAGAAAATAATGTTTGATAAATTTTATTCAGGTCTGAGTTATAGTGCTGTTGGCTGTGAGTGCAGTGTTACTGAATCAACAGTACAGTGCATCCAGGAAAAGAAAAATAAATTTACATATCTGTATGTGATCCTGCTCCAGAAAGGGCTAAAGTAACACCTACAGTATTAAGGTTCAAGCTATATAGTAACATCTGAAGCTAAAGGAAAGATGAAAAATAGTTAAATTTGTGGGCTCATGAGAGGACAATCAAATAAAAAAAAAAAAGAATATTGCATAGTACTGTTACAAGGCTGAAAAATAAGGTAATTTGCAGTCATGTTATCCAGCAGTGAAAACACTCATTTTAGCTACTACTATTTTACTATAAAGAAAAATTGCATTTAAATTTTGTAAGAAATACATATTCCATAGTATCTTTAGGCAGAAACATATATAAAACATGTATTATTAGTTGTATTGATCAGTTGATAGAAAGGGACCTAACCATGTATTTCTCCTAGGAGCTGTGATGTAGGATTTGTTACTTCACTATTCATAGAGATTTTTTAAAAATTTATTTATTTAAATTGGAGGCTAATCACTTTACAATATTGTAGTGGTTTTTGCCATATGCTGACATGAATCAGCCATGGGTGTACATATGTTCCCCATAGAAATTTTATAGAACAGAACTACTGTAAATTGTTGACGATAGCTTGAATTTGTTCTTACAGACTAGAAGTGACACACATCCTTTCTGTTCGTATATCATTGCCCAAAACAAGTCACATGACTATTACTGGGTTCCAGGGGGTAAGGAAGGATAATTTTCCCCCAGGAAAGAAAAACTCGATATTGGTGAATGGCAATCCATCTGCTAAAAGGGGTTTGAAATAGCCAAGTATCTTCTAACCTCCAAGCCACTTGTATTCCTAACAGCATTTGAGAGTGCGTTTCCCCACGCACATACTGATTCTAGGGAATTGAAAAGGTAGGTCAAATAGTGCATCTCTTTGTCCACACCCTGTGTAACTTCTGAAAATATGTTTCTAAGGAGAAATATTATTGTTTCTTAGAGTTTCTGATAAATTGTTTGCCTCATTGTCTTTTATTTCTTTTAAGACTATTCCTGTCATGAATGGAGGAATACTGGAAAAAGATTATTTTTCTGGCTAGCAAAATAAGATTACCTATATTTATATATTTTACCTAGATGAATATCCTTTAAAAAATTCTGAACAGATTTAGAATCCTAGCTTTATTTTGGTATGTAACAGTGTATATGAGCCATTGGAAAGTTATGGAAGAAATAGATCCTGCCCCTGGTGTCTGTTTAATGTTTTAAGATCATATAATCATTTAAAAAATTCTTATTCAGAGTGATAATCTGTCCCCACATCAGCCTTTGTTCTCAGAAATTCACAATCTATCTTGTCAGCTTGTTATATCAATTACTGAATGAAATATATCAATCTCTCTTTGCGGTTTTTTATTTGTTTTCTGTAGCTTTTATTTATTTTCAATTTTTCTTTGTGTGTTTTGAGATATGTTATTCTGTGGGAAGATTTTTAAATTATTGTATCATTTTGGTGAGCTGAGTCTTTTTACTTCGTTTTATCCTCTTAAAGTCCCTTCAGATCAGTTACTCAGTCCTGTCTGACTCATTGCAAACCCATGAATCACAGCACGCCAGGCCTCCCTGTCCATCACCAACTCCTGGAGTTCACTCAGACTCACGTCCATCGAGTCAGTGATGCCATCCAGCCATCTCATCCTCTGTTGTCCCCTTCTCTTCTTGCCCCCAATCCCTCCCAGCATCAGAGTCTTTTCCAATGAGTCAACTCTTCGCATGAGGTGGCCAAAGTACTGGAGTTGCAGCTTCAGCATCATTCCTTCCAAAGAAATCCTAGGGCTGATCTCCTTCAGAATGGACTGGTTGGATCTCCTTGCAGTCCAAGGGACTCTCAAGAGTCTTCTCCAACACCACAGTTCAAAACCATCAATTCTTTGGCACTCAGCCTTCTTCACAGTCCAAATCTCACATCCATACATGACCACTGGAAAACCATAGCCTTGACTAGACGAACCTTTGTTGGCAAAGTAATGACTCTGCTTTTGAATATGCTATCTAGGTTGGTCATAACTTTCCTTGCAAGGAGTAAGCGTCTTTTAATTTCATGGCTGCAGTCACCATCTGCAGTGATTTTGGAGCCCAGAAAAATAAAGTCTGACACTGTTTCCACTGTTTCACCATCTATTTCCCATGAAGTGATGGGACAGGATGCCGTGATCTTTGTTTTCTGAATGTTGAGCTTCAAGCCAACTTTTTCACTCTCCACTTTCACTTTCATCAAGAGGCTTTTTAGTTCCTCTTTACTTTCTGCCATAAGGGTGGTGTCATCTGCATATCTGAGGTTATTGATATTTCTCCCAGCAAACTTGATTCCAACTTGTGTTTCTTCCAGTCCGGCATTTCTCATGATGGACTCTGCATATAAGTTTAATAAACAGGGTGACAGTATACAGCCTTGACGAATTCCTTTTCCTATTGGGAACCAGTCTGTTGTTCTATGTCCAGTACTAACTGTCGGTTCCTGACCTGCATACACATTTCTCAAGAGGCAGATCAGGCGGTCTGGTGTTCCCATCTCTTTCAGAATTTTCCACAGTTGATTGTGATCCACACAGTCAAAGGCTTTGGCATAGTCAATAAAGCAGAAATAGATGTTTTTCTGAATCTCTCTTGCTTTTTCTATGATCCAGTAGATGTTGACAATTTGATCTCTGGTTATTCTGCCTTTTCTAAAACCAGCTTGAACAACAGGAAGTTCTCGGTTCACATATTGCTGAAGCCTGGCTTGGGGAATTTTGAGCATTACTATGCAGAGTACATCATGAGAAATGCTGGACTGGAAGAAACACAAGTTGGAATCAAGATGCGGGAGAAATATCAATAACCTCAGATATGCAGATGACACCACCTATGGAGAAAGTGAAGAGGGGCAAAAAGCCTCGATGAAAGTGAAAGTGGAGAGGAAAGGTGCAGCTCAACACAGAAAAGAAGATCATGGCATCTGTCCCATCACTGCATGGAAAAGATGGGGAAACGGGAAACATGCAGACTTGTTTCTGGCCCAAACTGAGATGGTGACTGCAGCAAAAAGACGCGTGGAAGGAAAGATGACCACCTAGATAGCACAAGAGAGACATCACTCCAACAAAGGCGATGTCTGTATGATGGAGAGAGCTGGAGGAAGAAGGCAGCGAAGAAGAATGCAGGGGCGCGAGGACGAGAAGAGGAGAGGGAGGAGGAGAAGGGGAGAGAGGGATCCTGACGAGGAGGAGGGGACCGGGAGGGGGGACAGGGAGGCCTGCGGCGGTTAGGGGTCGCAAAGAGCGGAACGACGAGCGACTGATCTGATCTGATCTGATAGTACCATGTGAGATGAGTGCAATTGTGTGGTAGTTTGAGCATTCTTTGGCATTGCCTTTCTTTGGGAGTTGAGTGAAAACTGACCTTTTCCAGTCCTGTGGCCACTGGTGAGTTTTCCAAATTTGCTGGCATATTGAGTGCAGCACTTTCACAGCATCATCTTTCAGGATTTGGAATAGCTTAACTAGAATTCCATCACCTCCACTAGCTTTGTTCATAGTGATGCTTTCTAAGGTCCACTTGACTTCACATTCCAGGATGTCTTGCTCTAGGTCAGTGATCACACCATCGTGATTATCTGGGTCATGACGATCTTTTTTGTACAGTTCTTCTGTGTATTCTTGCCACCTCTTCTTAATATCTTCTGTTTCTGTTAGGTCCATACCATTTCTATCCTTTATCGAGCCCATCTTTGCATGAAATGTTCCTTTGGTATCTCTGATTTTCTTGAAGAGATCCCTAGTCTTTCCCATTCTGTTGTTTTCCTCTATTTCTTTGCATTGATCGCTGAAGAAGGCTTTCTTATCTCTTCTTGCTATTCTTTGGAACTCTGCATTCAGATGTTTATATCTTTCCTTTTCTCCTTTGCTTTTTGCTTCTCTTCTTTTCACAGCTATTTGTAAGGCCTCCCCAGACAGCCATTTTGCTTTTTTGCATTTCTTTTCCATGGGGATGGTCTTGATCCCTGTCTCCTGTACAATGTCACAAACCTCTGTCCATAGTTCATCAGGCACTCTATTTATCAGATCTAGGCCCTTAAATCCATTTCTCACTTCCACTGTATAATCATAAAGGATTTGATTTAGGTCATACCTGAATGGTCTAGTGGTTTTCCCTACTTTCTTCAATTTCAGTCTGAATTTGGCAATAAGGAGTTCATGGTCTGAGCCACAGTCAGCTCCTGGTCTTGTTTTTGTTGACTGTATAGAGCTTCTCCATCTTTGGCTGCAAAGAATATAATAAAATCTGATTTCAGTGTTGACCATCTGGTGATGACCATGTACAGAGTTTTCTCTTGTGTTGTTGAAAGAGGGTGTTTGTTATGACCAGTGCATTTTCTTGGCAAAACTCTATTAGTCTTTGCCCTGCTTCATTCCGTATTCCAAGGCCAAATTTGCCTGTTACTCCAGGTGTTTCTTGACTTCCTACTTTTGCATTCCAGTCCCCTATAATGAAAAGGACATCTTTTTTGGGTGTTAGTTCTAAAAGGTCTTGTGGGTCTTCATAGAACCGTTCAACTTCAGCTTCTTCAGCATTACTGGTTGGGGCATAGACTTGGATTACTGTGATATTGAATGGTTTGCCTTGGAAACGAACAGAGATCATTCTGTCATTTTTTAGATTGCATCCAAGTACTGCATTTCGGAGTCTTTTGTTGACCATGATGGCCACTCCATTTCTTCTGAGGGATTCCTCCCGCAGTAGTAGATATAATGGTCATCTGAGTTAAATTCACCCATTCCAGTCCATTTGAGTTCGCTGATTGCTAGAATGTCGACATTCACTCTGGCCATCTCTTGTTTGACCACTTCCAATTTGCCTTGATTCATGGACCTGACATTCCAGGTTCCTATGCAATATTGCTCTTACAGCATCAGACCTTGCTTCTATCACCAGTCATATCCACTGCTGGGTATTGTTTTTGCTTTGGCTCCATCCCTTCATTCTTTCTGGAGTTATTTCTCCACTGATCTCCAGTAGCATATTGAGCCCCTACTGACCTGGGGAGTTTCTCTTTCAGTATCCTATCATTTTGCCTCTTCATACTGTTCATGGGGTTCTCATGGCAAGAATACTGAAGTGGTTTGCCATTCCCTTCTCCAGTGGACCACATTCTGTCAGATCTCTTCACCATGACCCGTCCATCTTTGGTTGCCCCATGGGCATGGCTTAGTTTCATTGAGTTAGACAAGGCTATGGTCCTAGTGTGATTAGATTGACTACTTTTCTGTGAGTATGGTTTCAGTGTGTTTGCCCTCTGATGCCCTCTTGCAACACCTACCATCTTACTTGGGTTTCTCTTACCTTGGGCATGGGGTATATCTTCACGGCTGCTCCAGCAAAGCACAACCATTGCTCCTTACCTTGGATGAGGGGTATCTCCTCACCGCCACCCTTCCTGACCTTCAATGTGGGATAGCTCCTCTATGCCCTTCTGCGCCCCCACAGCCACGGCTCCTTGGACGTTTGGTTGCTCCTCCCGGCTGCTGCCCCTCGCCTGGCCTTGGGGCATGAGGTAGCTCTTCCCTGATGCTGCCCTTGACCTTCAGACGCTGAGTAACTCCTCTCGTCGCTGCCCCTGACCTCGGACGCGGGATAACTCCTCTCGTCACCACCCCTGACCTCGGACGCGGGGTAACTCCTCTCCTGACTGCCCCTGACCTCCGACGCTGGGTATCTCCTCTCAGCCGCCCCCCACCCCCCTGACCTCCGACGCGGGGTAGCACCTCTTGGCAGTTCCTGCGCTGTTGTAGTCTGGTAATCTCCGCCGCTGCCCCTGACCTCGGACGTGGGGTAATTCCTCTTGGTCGCCGCTCTTCAGGCATGGGGTCCTCCTGGCTTCTGCCCCTGACCTTGGACGTGGGGTAGCTCCTCTCTGCCGCACTTTAGCGTGCCTGTCACAGCCGCCTGCACTTTAGCGTGCCCGTTGCAGCCACCTGCCCTTTAGTGCACCCGTAATTAATAATTTTGATTAATATTTACATAATATACCTGATTTCATTTTTTCAGTTTCAGTTTTTCTCTAATTTTGTGCTGTTAATATATCAAATGCATTTTTATACAGTTTGAAAATCTTTGTATTTTTATTGGAATACTGACTACATTTATTGCAATTACTAATATATTTGAAATTCTGCTACCAAACTATGATCTTCCTTGACTTTCCCAAACTCTTGTTCAGCCAGATAGGCATAGCTTCTTAGCTGTAAATTCCTGAGTTGTGCTTCATACACCAGTCTTCTGCATCAACTAAATTATGGAACATATGTAGAGTGTCCTTGATAAGCCTCTTCCTTTGATTTAATGTAGAAGGAAGACTTCTCTCCTCATTGCCATGGGGTAACACTAGCTCACTGGCATGACTTTCCGAGGCAATTCTCTCTGTGAAGGTTAAGCTTTAAAAAAAAAAAAATTAGATGAGGTGGCTAACCTTGTAGAACCTCAAATGTTTCTCATGTTCTGGCATTGGTGAACTACATCTCACTCTAGGATATATGAGTACTTGGCATATATTCTATAGTTGTCAGCCTTGGAGGCCTTCGATGAAGGCAAGGTAGAAAGATTATCATTTAAAACTCCTATTGCACTAGTTTTTTGAGAATGTTTTGGCATCTCTTTTATATGATTGCATATAATTTTTAATATAGATTTTTTTATATGATTGCACATTTAAGCTTAAGGATTGCAATAGTTTTTTAAAATTATTATATCATTTGCCTTGATTGGGTTGCAGTCATTGTTTTTTAAATTGCAGCTATAGCATATCTTTTGTAAAAAGTGTGTCAGAACAGAATACATGTTATTCAATTGAAATTATAAACCTAGAGTTTAAGGCCATTCTAAAGGTTATGTTAATAGAATAAGCTTTAGATTGGTAGAAGTTCAGCTAAAATTCATAACTGAAAGACTGTTGATAATAAGACTCACTCTCGAGTCCTACAATTGAAAAGATATTTTCCTTAAAAATTATCTACTTCTTGCCAAAGGCCAAATAAGATCGTCTAGTGAGAATTTTCAATTTGTGATTGCTGTCCCATGTCGTTTGAATAAAAGTACATTTTCACACAACATTCAAACCACTAGACTGCAGATTTATATTTTAATCAGCTTGTACACATGTGTTGTCTCTATTTCACATTCTGTCTCTCTCTGTTGCTTACATAAATACATATATATTTGAAATAGAAGAAAAACTGCTTGTAATATTCAGAGAATTCTCTCACCTTTAGTATGCTTTTGACTAATTTGTAGAAGGTTGTAGGATTATTATTAACCACTTAATATTTAAGTTTATAGGTAGAGATAAAGTCACTGATTAGCAAAGTTAAAGGATGTGTCTCTCTTGATTTTGTAGTGGAAGCAAAGAATTACGAAAGTTTATTTGGGATAATACTAGTGGACCGATGCAATGGACATAAACTTGGGCAAACTTCAAGAGATGGTGAGGGACAGGGAGGCCTGGTGTGCTGCAGTCCATGGGGTTGCAAAGAGTTGGATATGACTGGGTGACTGAACAACAGTGCTGCTGCTGCTGCTAAGTCGCTTCAGTCGTGTCCGACTCTGTGCCACCCCATGGACAGCAGCCCACCAGGCTCCACCGTCCCTGGGATTCTCCAGGCAAGAGTACTGGAGTGGGTCGCCATTGCCTTCTCCGGAACAACAACGCTAGTGTATCACAATAAACATGAAATTTGAATTTGCTTTTTGTGTAAGTCCTACTGGCATCTACAAAATTCTTGTGTGTTTCCCTGGCATTCAGTGAGTGTTAGTTGAATTGGAGTTGGACAGCAGAATGGTTCTGAGGCTATCATCGGCATATCTGAATGAGCATGGTAGCCAACCAGCATCAGCTGACTTCCTTTCAACTTCTGCTCTCCATAGCAGATCAGTTTTGCAAGCAGATTTTCTAACACATGTAAGCGAAAGTAGTTTTGCTTTGTCTGCCAAATGTACACTGATCCTAAATATTTCCTCCATTTCTAGCAATCCCTGTCATTTTTAATGGCTTCTCATAGCCCAGGGGAATGTGGAAACAAAATGTTTTTCAATTTGAAAACTATTAGGTGGGCAGGAGAAAGGTAAATTGTGAGCTAAATATTGGGATTTATGGATTTTTCTCCCTCCAATACAGCAATTTGGCTGGAGAGCAAGAAAAGCTACTTCTCAAATTCATGCCAAGACACTCAAAGCATGTGATAGGAAGAAGAGAGAGATAGCTGTTCTGACACCAAATTTGAGGTGAATAGCATTTTTATTTTTCTCTCTACTACATGGATGAATGGAGAAAGTTTGAGGACTTTGAAGTATTTTTTTAAGGTCACATGGAAAGATGTTCTTTTCTCAAGTTTTCTAACTTTATCTTGAATGATACGGGACTATATATCTCCAAAGTTGCCAGAGAAAATGGCAGTAAGACCTCTTTTTAGATGCATATTTACAATAAATATTTTAGATTGCAATTAGCATTCAGAAAGGACCATGTAATTTTTAATTTATAAAGGATGTGTAAGATCACCAACTTTCCTAATTCTCTATTCAGTTGATGAGGAAATTGCTGTTCCAAATAGCTGGATGATTTCTTCAAGGTCACACAACTAATTTGCCAGGTATTCTGGTTGCTAGTGCTTTGCCTTTTTTATTGTATCTGCCACTTTGGGGGTTGGATATTTTCCTTCTGACAAGACTCTGCTAATTCTTAGCAATGAACATCTGAGTCTCTTGATACAACAGAAAGAGCTTAAGATACGTGCCCCATCTAGCCTTGTATCTGAATGTCAGCTCCTGCATTTACTGACTGTGATCTCTCTTAGCCAATTGATTTTCTTATGAAGCTCAAACTCAGATTGCTGCTGCTGCTAAGTCACTTCAGTCGTGTCTGACTCTGTGCGACCCCATATATGGCAGCCCACCAGGCTCCCCCGTCCCTGGGATTCTCCAGGCAAGAATACTGGAGTGGGTTGCCATTTCCTTCTCCAATGCAGGAAAGTGAAAAGTGAAGTTGCTCAGTCGTGTCCGACTCTTAGCGACCCCATGGACTGCAGCCCACCAGGCTCCTCTGTCCATGGGATTTTCCAGGCAAGAGTATTGGAGTGGGGTGCCATTACCTTTTCCTCAAACTCAGATTACCAACATGTAAAATGAGAATAATGGTACCAGAGTTGGATGGCTGTTATTATATTAGACAATGTATATGTAACACCCACAAAATAGTAAGCTTACAAAAAAGCATGTATTTTCATCATTACCTGTTTGTATTCTTTATATTTTTGTGTTATACTTCAAGAAAACTGTATTACAAGCAACAGGATTGACAGATGTGTAGGGCAGAATGGTGGCCATGAAAATAACTTCAGAGGGAAGTTTTATTGGTTTTGTTCAGTTAACTATATCAGAAGTCATTGTGAATTCTAATGAAGCAAGTTTGTTTAAGGTGGGAGTGACAGACTGACAGAACAGAAGCAGATACAAGAGAAACTCAAAGACAGTGCTTTGTCACATACTGTTATAATCCAGACAAGGAGTCTATTCACAATGGGTCCCCAGTAATATAGCTGCAAGGGTTAGAGTTCTATGCACAGCTGTAGTCTCAGCAGGGAATAAGAATACTAGGAAGGAAACCAAGACAGAAATTAAATTTCTCCAAAATATTCCAATTAGTAATGAGGGAAATAGGAAGTATTAAAGTACAAAGAGCACACAAGCCCTCAGTGCTTATTCTTAGAACAATGGATACTGGGCCTGTTGGGAATAATATCAGTTAGTCTGGGGAGACTGAAAATCCTGATCTAAACATAAATGAGCAAGAATCTGCCTATGAACTAGGAAAGGACTGAGTCTGCCGGCAGCTTCACTATCAAGTCAGCCTGTGAGGGTCTGGGGAAGTCAGGGGCTCCTGGGAGGAGATGGAGACTGAGACAGAAGCATATTTGTTCCTGCAGCTTTTGCTGTGGTGAAAAGTGAAAGAGAATCAGTTAGCAGTGATTGTCTCTGTTTGTTTGTTTGTTTGTTTTTTTGACTCTTTGCTTATTCCCAGAATAGGAGCAGCTTCTTTTTGCTCACGGTGACAGAAGACTCCTGGGTAACTGAATTCCAAAGGAGCAGAGGCTCTACAGTTGCTCTTTGTGTTACATTAATTGGGTGTGTGTGTGTGTGTGTGTGTGTGTATGTGCTGTGCTGTGCCTAGTTGCTCAGTCATGTCCAACTCTCTGCAACCCCATGGACTGTAGCCTTCCAGGATCCTCTGTCCATGGGGATTCTCTAGGCAAGAATACTGGAGTGGGTTGCCATGCCCTCTTCTGGGGGATGTCCCCAGTCCAAAGATTGAACCCAGGCTTCCACACTGCAGGCAGATTCTTTACCATCTAGGCCACCAGGGAACCCCAAGAATACTGGAATGGGTAGCCTATCCCTGCTCCAGGGGATCTTCCTGACCCAGGAATCGAACTGGGATCTCTTGCTTTGCATGTGGATTCTTTACCAGTTGAGCTGCCAGGGAAGCCCACGTGTGTGTACAAATATATATAAAATATGTATAAATACGAATATGTGTTGTTGGTCTAGAAGTTGTGTCTGACTTTTTTGGACCCCACGGACCATATCTCACCAGGGTCCTCTGTCCATGGAATTTCCCAGGTAAGAATACAGAAGTAGGTTGCCATTTCTTTCTCAAGGGGATCTTCCCAATTCGGGGATTGAACCCATATTGTCTCCATTGGCTGGTTGGTTCTTTACCACTGAATTACCAGGGAAGCCCCTCAAACATGACTATAATACAATAAGTACTCTAATTTTTGTAATAGGCTATAAAGACTTAAATATACTTCTGCTATCCTGCATTTAAAAAATTATCTTTGATTATAATTTAAAAAGAAAAAGATTCAAGAATAAGAAAGCTTGCACTCAAGGGATGTGCATAGACTTAGTTGATTAATGGCAATGGCATGTTCAACTTTTTAGACAGAATTGAATCCTTCTCCTTTGAAGCACAGGTATTTACAAGCCTCATGCATCATTAATATTAGACAATGTACCATCAGCCATGTGAATACAACAGGATTACAGACACTTTGTCAGAATTCTTGCAACTATCAAAATAGTAAAGGCAGCAAAAGAATATTTTCTGAATAAACAATTAATGGGTAGCTGCAGTAAAAAAAAAAAAAAAAAAAAAGCCATTGGAAGTTAACTAAAATGATCTAATTTACCAAGAAAAACAAAACTTGTGTTTTGAGATCTTGAAGCTGAAGTCAAAGATACGAAGCAGATGGGACTGTCTTGTTTTTAACCTTTTAGTTTTAAAGTCTTTTTGTACTTATTATTCATTTTACTTATTATTTATTGTTATCTGTGCTTAGTAAATATTTGTTGAAAGAAAAAAAATGGTAGGAGAGGAAGAAGAATTGGGGAAATAAAACAACCTCTATAGCAATATAGATGAGAGAACACAATTTAATATTGAGTAAGCATTCTCAGATTTAGAAGCATCTAAGTTTGCATGAAGTTAATTATAAAATCTGGACAGAATTTTATACTAATTTATACAGTAATACAGAAAATTTAAGGTTTCTCGTATCTCCTTGAGGGACAAGAAGATTTGATTTGTGATTGTCTCCTATATATTTTATGAGACTTCATGGTTAATCTCAGCTGTGAGTACAGTTACAGTAGTCAGGAGGTCTTGATCTTGCAGTGAAAATCAAAAGATTGTATCTCTTACGTTTTCTAGAGAACACTTTGAGGAGGGGTAGGGAACCAACTGTCTCCTTCCTCTTTAATATTAAACAAGGGAAATTTGATCTTTGTTTACTAAGGATTTGAATGCTAGGTCATTTTACCTTCACAAAAGGAGGAAAGGGAAGGAAGGAGAGAAGAAAAGAAGGGAGTGAACAGGAGAGGGGTAGAAGCGAGACTGAAGAATGGGGAAAATTCACAGGTGAAAAGGCTGGATGCCTCATAACAAACTGGGCACCCTTCCATTCCCCTATGGGGAAGTTCCCAGAAGTAGTAGATTTCTGTTCACTGAATCTTGTGAAAAGACAGACTAACACAAATTAACCTACAGACTCAGGAAAATGTTCCATTGCCCTCTTGTCCAACCTTAAGAAGGGACTCCTGTTTGGGAATTGTCTGCATTTGATTCTGTTGATTTCCTGTTGAGACAGATTCTCTCTTCCCATAAACAAGCAGTAGGAGCTTTGGCATTAAAAAAAAAAAAAGAAAGAAAGAAAGCTTAGCACCTGTTTTTTTAGTAGAAGAAAACAGTTTCTCTCCCCAGTGGCTTTTCACTCCCTACCCACTGTTCTTGCTCCCTCTCTTCCATCCTTGAGTCTTATTTTTTTTTTTTTTTTTTTTGAGGGGTCTCAATTTTAATCTCACATGCAGAATGGTAAAGAAAGAAATGACAGGAATCTGCCAAAGGGATATTCAGGGGATGTTTCTTATACACACACTTTAGTGATCACCCTGATAATGGAGAATGTGACAGTAAAGAATCTGCCCGCAATAGGGGAGACCGGGGTTCAATCCCTGGGTTGGGAAGATCCCCTGGAGGAGGGCATGGCAACCCACTCCAGTATTCTTGCCTGGAGAATCCCCATGGACAGATGAGCCTGGTGGGCTACAGTCCTTGGGTTGCAAAGAGTCAGACACGACTGAGTGACTAAGCACAGCACAGTAGCCGGTTTAGAATATTCAGTGGTTTGTAAAAAAAAGTAGGGAAGGAATACCTTTTCTTTACATGACAGATATGAGGAGGATAATGTGTTCAGATGTATAGCACCATCTCAGATTTGATTGTAACAATTGTGGTCACTATTTTTTAATTGACTAAGAAAAAAATTCGCTCAGAAATATTTTCCCAAAACACAACTTACATAGTGCAATTTGAGCATAAAATTTTCCTCTGTAATAATTTTTTCTGGGTGATTTTAGAGATTCAAGGAATTGTGCCCATAAATACTCCAATTATGACTTGTGGAAAAAAGTTTGTCTCTTATCAAACCAAGAGATAGTTGTCATTTACTATAGAAACTCTTCTCCAAAAATCTGTTTTTGTGTTACATTTTCTCCAGAGGAGTTGATTACATTTGAAAAACTATATAAAATTCAGGAGATTTACTTTAACTTACCACTTCTGAAGCCTTGTTTCATAAAATTTACCTTTGTAACTAATAAATTTTTCATTTCTGTTGCAAGTGAAATATTGTTGTAGAGTATAAGACTCTGCTTCCAGGAACTCTATTTCCTTTGCCACTGAGAACAAGAAATTCTATTTTTTTTTTTAATCTGTCATAACCTCCTGGTCTTTAAAATTTCTACATCTGGTAAGTTCAGTTCAGTTCAATCACTCAGTAGTGTCCGACTCTTTGCAACCCCATGAATCGCAGCACGCCAGGCCTCCCCGTCCATCACCAACTCCCGGACTTCACTCACACTCATGTCCATCGAGTCAGTGATGCAATCCAGCCATCTCATCCTCTGTCGTCCCCTTCTCCTCCTGCCCCCAATCCCTCCCAGCATCAGAGTCTTTTCCAATGAGTCAACTCTTCGCATGAGGTGGCCAAAGTACTGGAGTTTCAGCTTTAGCATCATTCCTTCCAAAGAAATCCCAGGGCTGATTTCCTTCAGAATGGACTGGTTGGATCTCCTTGCAGTCCAAGGGACACTCAAGAGTCTTCTCCAACACCACAGTTCAAAACCATCAATTCTTTGGTGCTCAGCCTTCTTCACAGTCCAACTCTCACATCCATAAATGACCACAGGAAAAACCATAGCCTTGACCAGATGGACCTTTGTTGGCAAAGTAATGTCTCTGCTTTTGAAGATGCTATCTAGGTTGGTCATAACTTTCCTTCCAAGGAGTAAGCATCTTTTAATTTCATGGCTGCAGTCACCATCTGCAGTGATTTTGGAGCCCCAAAAAAGGAAGTCTGACACTGTTTCCACTGTTTCCCCATCTATTTCCCATGAAGTGATGGGACCAGATGCCATGATCTTTATTTTCTGAATGTTGAGCTTTAAGCCAACTTTTTCAGTTTCCTCTTTCACTTTCATCAAGAGGCTTTTGAGTTCCTCTTCACTTTCTGCCATAAGGGTGGTATCATCTGCATATGTGAGGTTATGGATATTTCTCCCGGCAATCTTGATTCCAGCTTGTGTTTCTTCCAGTCCCGCGTTTCTCATGATGTACTCTGCATATAAGTTAAATAAGCAGGCTGACAATATACAGCCTTGACGTACTCCTTTTTCTATTTGGAACCAGTCTGTTGTTCCATGACCAGTTCTAACTGTTGCTTCCTGACCTGCATACAGATTTATCAAGAGGCAGGTCAGGTAGTCTGGTATTCCCATCTCTTGAAGAATCTTCCAGTTTATTGTGATCCACATAGTCGAAGTCTTTGGCATAGTCAATAAAGCAGAAATAGATGTTTTTCTGGAACTCTCTTGCTTTTTCCATGATTCAGCAGATGTTGGCAACTGGTCTCTGGTTCCTCTGCCTTTTCTAAAACCAGCTTGAACATCAGGAAGTTCACATATTGCTGAAGCCTGGCTTGGAGAATTTTGAGCGTTACTTTACTAGCGTGTGAGATGAGTGCAATTGTGCGGTAGTTGGAGCATTCTTTGGCATTGCCTTTGTTTGGGATTGGAATGAAAACTGACCTTTTCCAGTCCTGTGGCCACTGCTGAGTTTTCCAAATGTGCTGACATATTGAGTGCAGCACTTTCACAGCATCATCTTTCAGGATTTGGAATAGCTCCACTGGAATTCCATCACCTCCACTAGCTTTGTTCCTAGTGATGCTTTCTAAGGCCCACTTGACTTCACATTCCAGGATGTCTGGCTCTAGGTCAGTGATCACACCGTCATGATTATCTGGGTCATGAAGATCTTTTTTGTACAGTTCTTCTATGTATTCTTGCCATCTCTTCTTAATATCTTCTGCTTCTGTTAGGTCCATCCCATTTCTGTCCTTTATCGTGCCCATCTTTGCATGAAATGTTCCCTTGGTATCTCTAATTTTCTTGATATCTCTAGTCTTTCCCATTCTGTTGTTTTCCTCTATTTCTTTGCATTGATTGATGAAGAAGACTTTCTTATCTCTTCTTGCTATTCTTTGGATCTCTGCATTCAGATGCTTAAATCTTTCCTTTTCTCCTTTGCTTTTCACTTCTCTTCTTTTCACAGCTATTTGTAAGGCCTCCCCAGGCAGCCATTTTGCTTTTTTGCATTTCTTTTCCATGGGAATTTTCTTGATCCCTGTCTCCTGTACAATGTCACAAACCTCATTCCATAGTTCATCAGGCACTCTATTTATTAGATCTAGGCCCTTAAATCTATTTCTCACTTCCACTGTATAATCATAAAGGATTTGATTTAGGTCATACCTGAATGGTCTAGTGGTTTTCCCTGCTGCTGCTGCTGCTAAGTCGCTTCAGTCGTGTCCGACTCTGTGCGACCCCATAGATGGCAGCCCACCAGATTCCCCCGTCCCTGGGATTCTCCAGGCAAGAACACCGGAGTGGGTTGCCATTTCCTTCTCCAATGCATGAAAGTGAAAACTGAAAGTGAAGTCGCTCAGTCGTGCCCGACTCTCAGCGACCCCATGGACTGGAGCCTACCAGGCTCCTACGTCCATGGGATTTTCCAGGCAAAAGTCCTGGGGTGGGGTGCCATTGCCTTCCCCAGTGGTTTTCCCTACTTTATTCAATTTAAGTCTGAATTTGGCAATAAGGATTTCATGGTCTGAGCCACAGTCAGCTCCTGGTCTTGTTTTTGTTGACAATATAGAGCTTCTACATCTTTGGCTGCAAAGAATATAATCGATCTGATTTCGGTGTTGACCATCTCGTAATGTCCATGTGTAGTCTTTTCTTGTGTTGTTGGAAGAGGGTGTTTTCTATGACCTATGCATTTTCTTGGCAAAACTCTATTAGTCTTTGCCCTGCTTCATTCCGTATTCCAAGGCCAAATTTGCCTGTTACTCCAGGTGTTTCTTGACTTCCTACTTTTGCATTCCAGTCCCCTATAATGAAAAGGACATCTTTTTTGGGTATTCTAAAAGGTCTTGTAGGTCTTCATAGAACGGTTCAACTTCAGCTTCTTCAGCGTTACTGGTTGGGGCATAGACTTGGAGTACTGTGACATTGAATGGTTGTCTTGGAAACAAACAGAGATCATTCTTTCATTTTTGAGATTGCATCCAAGTACTGCATTTCAGACTCTTTTGTTGACCATGATGGCCACTCCATGTCTTCTGAGGGATTCCTGCCAGCAGTAGTAGATATAATGGTCCTCTGAGTTAAATTCACCCATTCCAGTCCATTTGAGTTTGCTGATTCCTAGAATGTCGACATTCACTGTTGCCATCTCTTGTTTGGCCACTTCCAATTTGGCTTGATTCATGGACCTGACATTCCAGGTTCCTATGCAATATTGCTCTGTACAGCATCGGACCGTGCTTCTATCGCCAGTCACATCCACTGCCAATGTAATTCAGCAAGGTAGCAATACTGTAGGTTTTTTTTTTTTTTTTTTTTTTAACATTCCTTCAAATAATTTTAAAGTGAGGCCAATTTTGGAAGTAGCATATATTCCCAAACTTAATCGCATGTGAGGTTTTTCAGTCAGTCCCCTCTGGCTGCTAAGCCTTTACTTGTTTGTTTACTCAGGTGCTAAAAAAATACTACTGTACAGTTTCCTTAAAATAAACTGCGATTTGCATATGATAGTCAAGTTGATTCAACCGGTGCCTTTTAAACTCAGTATCCTTGTTTATCTTGCATGTTAGCAAGCTCTGATTACATATTTCCAACAAAATTATTAGAAAGCTGTTTTGCCAGAGACCTATAGAGAAAAAAATCAGATTTAGTGCAGTCAGCAATAAGAAACTTTATTCAGTAAGTTGGAAGAAAATAAATTCTGCGTCTACTTATGTTTTCCTAAATTGCTACTACCTGCTTTTGAAATGAAAGAAAAATGAAGCATGTCTGTAAAATGCTGATTTTTCAGAAATTTGTTTCAGAAAACAGACAACCTTGTCTCAGAGATGAGAGCACCCCTTTTCTCTAGATGATTAAGGCAATTGAGGTTTTATGTGAGAGCCCCTGATTGGCCAGAATTGCTTCATGTGTTGCAGCCCATGGGGTCGCTAAGAGTTGGACACGACTGAGCGACTTCACTTTCACTTTTCACTTTCATGCATTGGAGGAGGAAATGGCAAACCACTCCAGTGTTCTTGCCTGGAGAATCCCAGGGACGGGGGAGCCTGGTGGCTGCTGTCTATGGAGTCTCACAGAGTCGGACACGACTGAAGTGACTTAGCAGCAGCATACCAGAACTTTGGTTATTGGTTCTTACATGAAAACAGATAAATTAATAAATGAACAAAAGTATGTTTATAGTCTATTAAGATTAATAAATGTTCCACAAATTAAAAAAAAAAGTCTTGTTTCAAATATAGGCTTCCCTTGTGGCTCAGCTGGTAAAGAATCCACCTGCAGTGTGGGAGACTTGGGTTCCATCCCTGTGTTGGGAAGATCTCCTGGAGAAGGGAAAGCTTACCCACTCTAGTATTCTTGGGCTTCCCTTTTGACTCATATGGTAAAGAATCCTCCTGCAATATAGGAGACCTGGGTTTGATCCCTGGGTTGGGAAGATCTCCTGGAGAAGGGAAAGGCTACCCACTCCAGTATTCTGACCTGGAGAATTCCATGGACTGGATAGTCCATGGGGTTGCAAAGAGTCGGATATGACTGAGCTACTTCCACTTTCAGTTTTCACTTGTGTCAATTATAAATATGTATAGTCTGGAAAATTATAATCTATCTGGTCATGTTTGTTTAATTTGGGGGATTTACCAAGTAACCATTTTGCTCTCAGACAAGTGACAGCAATAAAACTAAACTGATAAAACAAAAAGAAGTGGATTTCTGAGTCCTATAAAGATTCCTTACTTAATATTTTCCTTTCATCCTATTTAAACCTCTGTCAACATGCTACACATCTAAATTTTTTTACTATTTATACACACACACTTTTGACTCCCACAAAAATATGATATATTTAAAGCAGAGTCTGAGTCATAATGCACATATGCATTTAAAATAATGTATATGTTGATACATGTGTTATAACATATGATATACATACATATATGTTGATATTAGTTCTTACTATTCTGTAGCCACCATGAACTTAAGTAATGTTTTGATGAATAGAAGTCCTGGTTAACTAAGAGAAACTTAAACTGAACCGTATTAATGGAAAAACATGTAGGCACACTAAACTTCTAATTGTTTGTGCCTTTTTTAAAAAAAAAATTATTTTGCTTAACTTTACAATATTGTATTGCTTTTGCCATACATCAAAATGAATCCGCCACAAGTATACACATGTTCCCCATCCTGAACCTTCCTCCCTCCTCCCTCCCCATACCATCCCTCTGGGTCATCCCAGTGCA
The DNA here is from genome assembly GCA_935064755.1 of Tragelaphus eurycerus. Taxonomy (NCBI): domain Eukaryota; kingdom Metazoa; phylum Chordata; class Mammalia; order Artiodactyla; family Bovidae; genus Tragelaphus; species Tragelaphus eurycerus. The sequence goes on from CAKXYN010000080.1 coordinate 3,070,330, forward strand.
CCAGCCCCAGGCATCCATTGTCAGGCATCGTACCTGGACTGGCGACTCATTTCAGATATGATATTATACATATTTCAAAGCTATTCTCCCAAATCATCCGACCCTCTCCCTCTCCCAGAGTCCAAAAGACTGTTCTATACATCGGTGTCTCTTTTGCTGTCTCATAAACAGGGTTATTGTTACCATCTTTCTAAATTCCATATATATGCGTTAGTATACTGTATTTGTGTTTTTCCTTCTGGCTTACTTCAATCTGTATAATAGGCTCCAGTTCCATCCACCTGATTAGAACTGATTCAAATGCATTCTTTTTAATGGCTGAGTAATACTCCATTGTGTATATATACCACAACTTGCTTATCCATTCATCTGTGGATGGACATCTAGGTTGCTTCCAAGTCCTGGCTATTGTAAACAGTGCTGCTATGAACATTGGGGTACACGTGTCTCTTTCAATTCTGGTTTTCTCAGTGTGTACACCCAGCAGTGGGATTGCTAGATCATAAGGCAGTTCTATTCCCAGTTTTTTGAGGAATCTCCATACTATTCTCCATAGTGGCTGTACTAGTTTGCATTCCCACAACAGTGTAAGAGGGTTCCCTTTTCTCCACACCCTCTCCAGCATTTATTGCTTGTAGACTTTTGGATCACAGCCATTCTGACTGGCATGAAATGGTACCTCATAGTGGTTTTGATTTGCATTTCTCTGATAATGATAATATAACCATTATATCTACTACTGTGGGCAGGAATCCCTCAGAAGAAATGGAGTGGCCATCATGGTCAACAAAAGAGTCCGAAATGCAGTACTTGGATGCAATCTCAAAAACGACAGAATGATCTCTGTTCGTTTCCAAGGCAAACCATTCAATGTCACAGTAATCCAAGTCTATGCCCCAACCAGTAATGCTGAAGAAGATGAAGTTGAACGGTTCTATGAAGACCCACAAGAACTTTTAGAACTAACACCCAAAAAAGATGTCCTTTTCATTATAGGGGACTGGAATGCAAAAGTAGGAAGTCAAGAAACACCTGGAGTAACAGGCAAATTTGGCCTTGGAATACGGAATGAAGCAGGGCAAAGATTAACAGAGTTTTGCCAAGAAAATGCACTGGTCATAGCAAATACCCTCTTCCAACAACACAAGAGAAGACTTTATACATGGACATCACCAGATGGTCAACACCGAAATTAGATCGATTATATTCTTTGCAGCCAAAGATGGAGAAGCTCTATCCAATCAGCAAAAACAAGACCAGGAGCTGACTGTGGCTCAGACCATGAACTCCTTATTGCCAAATTCAGACTGAAATTGAAGAAAGTAGGGAAAACCACTAGACCATTCAGGTATGACCTAAATCAAATCCCTTATGATTATACAGTGGAAGTGAGAAATAGATTTAAGGGCCTAGATCTGATAGATAGAGTGCCTGATGAACTATGGAATGAGGTTCGTGACATTGTACAGGAGACAGGGATCAAGACCATCCCCAAGGAAAAGAAATGCAAAAAAGCAAAATGGCTGTCTGGGGAGGCCTTGCAAATAGCTGCAAAAAGAAGAGAAGCGAAAAGCAAAGGAGAAAAGGAAAGATATAAACATCTGAATGCAGAGTTCCAAAGAATAGCAAGAAGAGATAAGAAAGCCTTCTTCAGCGATCAATGCAAAGAAATAGAGGAAAACAACAGAATGGGAAAGACTAAGGATCTCTTCAAGAAAATCAGAGATACCAAAGGAACATTTAATGCAAAGATGGGCACGATAAAGGACAGAAATGGTGTGGACCTAACGGAAGCAGAAGATATTAAGAAGAGGTGGCAAGAGTACACAGAAGAACTGTACAAAAAAGAGCTTCAGGACCCAGATAATCATGATGATGTGATCACTGACCTAGAGCCAGACATCCTGGAATGTGAAGTCAAATGGGCCTTAGAAAGCATCACTACGAACAAAGCTAGTGGAGGTGATGGAATTCCAGTGGAGCTATTCCAAATCCTGAAAGATGATGCTGTGAAAGTGCTGCACTCAATATGCCAGCAAATTTGGAAAACTCAGCAGTGGCCACAAGATTGGAAAAGGTCAGTTTTCATCCCGATCCCAAAGAAAGGCAATGCCAAAGAGTGCTCAAACTACCGCACAATTGCACTCATCTCACACGCTAGTAAAGTAATGCTCAAAATTCTCCAAGCCAGGCTTCAGCAATATGTGAATCGTGAACTTCCTGATGTTCAAGCTGGATTTAGAAAAGGCAGAGGAACGAGAGATCAAATTGCCAACATCCGCTGGATTATCGAAAAAGCAAGAGAGTTCCAGAAAAACATCTATTTCTGCTTTATTGACTATGCCAAAGCCTTTGACTGTGTAGATCACAATAAACTGTGGAAAATTCTGAGAGAGATGGGAATACCAGACCACCTGATCTGCCTCTTGATAAATCTGTATGCAGGTCAGGAAGCAACAGTTAGAACTGGTCATGGAGCAACATACTGTTTCCAAATAGGAAAAGGAGTACGTCAAGGCTGTATATTGTCACCATGTTTATTTAACTTATATGCAGAGGACATCATGAGAAATGCTGGACTGGAGGAAACACAAGCTGGAATCCAGATTGCCGGGAGAAATATCAATAACCTCAGATATGCAGATGATACCACCCTTATGGCAGAAAGTGAAGAGGAACTCAAAAGCCTCTTGATGAAAGTGAAAGTGGGGAGTGAAAAGGTTGGCTTAAAGCTCAACATTCAGAAAACGAAGATCATGGCATCTGGTCCCATCACTGCATGGGAAATAGATGGAGAAACAGTGGAAACAGTGTCAGACTTTATTTTTCTGGGCTCCAAAATCACTGCAGATGGTGACTGCAGCCATGAAATTAAAAGACGCTTACTCCTTGGAAGGAAGGTTATGACCAACCTAGATAGCATATTCAAAAGCAGAGACATCACTTTGCCAACAAAGGTTCGCCTAGTCAAGGCTATGGTCTTTCCTGTGGTCATGTATGGATGTGAGAGCTGGACTGTGAAGAAGGCTGAGCGCCGAAGAATTGATGCTTTTGAACTGTGGTGTTGGAGAAGACTCTTGAGAGTCCCTTGGACTGCAAGGAGATCCAACCGGTCCATTCTGAAGGAGATCAGATCTGGGATTTCTTTGGAAGGAATGATGCTAAAGCTGAAACTCCAGTATTTTGGCCACCTCATGTGAAGAGTTGACTCATTGGAGAAGACTCTGATGCTGGGAGGGATTGAGGGCAGGAGGAGAAGGGGATGACAGAGGATGAGATGGCTGGATGGCATCACTGACTCGATGAATGTGAGTCTGAGTGACCTCCGAGAGCTGGTGATGGATAGGGAGGACTGGCGTGCTGCAGTTCATGGGGTCGCAGAGATTCGGACACGACTGAGCGACGATCTGATCTGATCTGATCTGATCTGATAATGAGTGATGGTGAGCATCTTTTCATGTGTTTGTTAGCCATTTGTATGTCTTCTTTGGAGAAATGTCTATTTAGTTCTTTGGCCGATTTTTTGATTGGGGCATTTATTTTTCTGGAATTGAGCTGTAGAAGTTGCTTGTATATTTTTGAGATTAGTTGTTTGTCTGTTGCTTCATTTGCTATTATTTTCTCCCATTCTGAAGGCTGTCTTTTCACCTTGCTTATAGTTTCCTTTGTTGTGCAGAAGCTTTTAAGTTTAATTAGGTCCCATTTGTTTATTTTTGATTTTATTTCCAATATTCTGGGAGGTGGGTCATAGAGGATCCTGCTGTGATGTATGTCAGAGAGTGTTTTGCCTATGTTTTCTTCTAGGAGTTTTATGGTTTCTGGTCTTACATTTAGCTCTTTAATCCATTTTGAGTTTATTTTTGTGTATGGTGTTAGAAAGTGTTCTAGTTTCATTCTTTTACAAGTGGTTGACCAGTTTTCCCAGCACCACTTGTTAAAGAGATTGTCTTTAATCCATTGTATATTCTTGCCTCCTTTGTCAAAGATAAGGTGTCCATATGTGCATGGATTTATCTCTGGGCTTTCTATTTTGTTCCATTGATCTATATTTTTGTCTTTGTGCCAGTACCATACTGTCTTGATGACTGTGGCTTTGTAGTAGAGCCTGAAGTCAGGCAGGTTGATTTCTCCTGTTCCATTCTTCTTTCTCAAAATAGCTTTGGCTATTTGAGTTTTTTTGTATTTCCATACAAATTGAGAAATTATTTGTTCTAGCTCTGTGAAGAATACTGTTGGTAGCTTGATGGGGATTGCATTGAATCTATAAATTGCTTTGGGTAGTATACTCATTTTCACTATATTGATTCTACCAATCCATGAACATGGTATATTTCTCCATCTATTAGTGTCCTCTTTGATTTCTTTCACCAGTGTTTTATAGTTTTCTATATATAGATCTTTAGTTTCTTTAGGAAGATATATTCCTAAGTATTTTATTCTTTTCATTGCAATGGTGAATGGAATTGATTCCTTAATTTCTCTTTCTATTTTCTCATTATTAGTGTACAGGAATGCAAGGGATTTCTGTGTGTTGATTTTATATCCTTCAAATTTACTATATTCATTGATTAGTTCTAGTAATTTTCTGGTGGAATCTTTAGCGTTTTCTACATAGAGGATCATGTCATCTGCAAACAGTGAGAATTTTACTTCTTCTTTTCCAATTTGGATTCCTTTTATTTCTTTTTCTGCTCTGATTACTGTGGCCAAAACTTCCAAAACTATGTTGAATAGTAATGGTGAAAGTGGGCATCCTTGTCTTGTTCCTGACTTTAGAGGAAATGCTTTCAATTTTTCACCATTGAGGATAATGTTTGCTGTGGGTTTGTCATATATTATGTTGAGGTATGTTCCTTCTATTCCTACTTTCTGGAGAGTTTTTATCATAAATGGATGTTGAACTTTGTCAAAGGTTTTCTCTGCATCTATTGATATAACCATATAGTTTTTATTTTTCAATTTGTTAATGTGGTGTATTACGTTGATTGATTTGCGGATATTGAAGAATCCTTGCATTCCTGGGATAAAGCCCACTTGGTCATGGTGTATGATCTTTTTAATGTGTTGTTGAATTCTGATTGCTAGAATTTTGTTAAGGATTTTTGCATCTATGTTCATCAGTGATATTGGCCTGTAGTTTTCTTTTTTTGTGGCATCTTTGTCCGGTTTTGGTATTAGGGTAATGGTGGCCTCATAGAATGAGTTTGGAAGTTTGCTTTCCTCTGCAATTTTCTAGAACAGTTTGAGTAGGACAAGTGTTAGCTCTTCTCTCAATTTTTGGTAGAATTCAGCTGTGAAGCCGTCTGGGCTTGGGCTTTTGTTTGCTGGAAGATTTCTGATTACTGTTTCAATTTCCGTGCTTGTGATGGGTCTGTTAAGATTTTCTATTTCTTCCTGATCCAGTTTTGGAAAGTTGTACTTTTCTAAGTATTTGTCCATTTCTTCCACGTTGTCCATTTTATTGCCATATAATTGCTGATCGTAGTCTCTTATGATCCTTTGTATTTCTGTGTTGTCTGTTGTGATCTCTCCATTTTCATTTCTAATTTTATTGATTTGATTTTTCTCCCTTTGTTTCTTGATGAGTCTGGCTAATGATTTGTCAATTTTATTTACCCTTTCAAAGAACCAGCTTTTGGCTTTGTTGATTTTTGCTATGGTCCCTTTTGTTTCTTTTGCATTTATTTCTGCCCTAATTTTTAAGATTTCTTTCCTTCTACTAACCTTGGGGTTCTTCATTTCTTCCTTTTCTAGTTGCTTTAGGTGTAGAGTTAGGTTATTTATTTGACTTTTTTCTTGTTTCTTGAGGTATGCCTGTATTGCTATGAACTTTCCCCTTAGGACTGCTTTTACAGTGTCCCACTGGTTTTGGGTTGTTGTGTTTTCATTTCATTCGTTTCTATGCAGATTTTGATTTCTTTTTTGATTTCTTCTGTGATTTGTTGGTTATTTAGCAGCGTGTTTGTTCAGCCTCCATATGTTGGAATTTTTAATAGTTTTTCTCCTTTATTGAGATCTAATCTTACTGCATTGTGGTCAGAAAAGATGCTTGGAATGATTTCAATTTTTCTGAACTTACCAAGGCTAGATTTATGGCCCAGGATGTGATCTATCCTGGAGAAGGTTCCGTGTGCACTTGAGAAAAAGGTGAAATTCATTGTTTTGGGATGAAATGTCCTATAGGTATCAGTTAGGTCTAACTGGTCTATTGTATCATTTGAAGTTTGTGTTTCCTTGTTAATTTTCTGTTTAGTTGATCTATCCATTGGTGTGAGTGGGGTATTAAAGTCTCCCACTATTATTGTGTTATTGTTAATTTCTCCTTTCATACTTGTTAGTATTTGTCTTACATATTGCGGTGCTCCTATGTTGGGCGCATATATATTTGTAATTGTTATATCTTCTTCTTGGATTGATCCTTTGATCATTATGTAATGACCTTCTTTGTCTCTTTTCACAGCCTTTGTTTTAAAGTCTATTTTATCTGATATGAGTATTGCTACTCCTGCTTTCTTTTGGTCCCTATTTGCCTGGAAAATCTTTTTACAGCCCTTCAGTTTCAGTCTGTATGTGTCCCCTGTTTTGAGGTGGGTCTCTTGTAGACAACATATGTAGGGGTCTTGTTTTTGTATCTATTTGGCCAGTCTCTGTCTTTTGGTTGGGGCATTCAAACCATTTACATTTAAGGTAATTATTGATAAGTATGATTCTGTTGCCATTTACTTTATTGTTTTGGGTTTGAATTTATATACCCTTTTTGTGTTTCCTCTCTAGAGAATGTCCTTTAGTATTTGTTGGAGAGCTGATTTGGTGGTGCTGAATTCTCTCAGCTTTTGCTTGTCTGTAAAGGTTTTGATTTCTCCTTCATATTTGAATGAGATCCTTGCTGGGTACAATAATCTGGGCTGTAGGTTCTTTTCTTTCATCACTTTAAGTATTTCCTGCCATTCCCTCCTGGCTTGGAGAGTTTCTATTGAAAGATCAGCTGTTATCCTAATGGGAATTCCCTTGTGTGTTATTTGTTGTTTTTCCCTTGCTGCTTTTAATATTTGTTCTTTGTGTTTGATCTTTGTTAATTTGATTAATATGTGTCTTGGGGTGTTTCGCCTTGGGTTTATCCTGTTTGGGACTCTCTGGGTTTCTTGGACTTGAGTGATTATTTCCTTCCCCATTTTAGGGAAGTTTTCAACTATTATCTCCTCTAGTATTGTCTCATGGTCTTTCTTTTTGTCTTCTTCTTCTGGGACTCCTATGATTCGAATGTTGTAACATTTAACGTTAATGTTGTAATGTGGAGGTCTCTGAGATTATCCTCATTTCTTTTAATTCGTTTTTCTTTTTTCTCCTCTGATTCATTTATTTCTACCATTCTATCTTCTAATTCACTAATTCTATCTTCTGCCTCTATTATTCTACTATTTGTTGCTCCAGAGTGTTTTGGATCTCATTTATTGCATTATTCATTATATATTGACTCTTTTTTATTTCTTCTAGGTCCTTGTTAAACCTTTCTTGCATCTTCTCAGTGCTTTTCTCCAGGCTATTTATTTGTGATTCCATTTTGATTTCTAGATTTTGGATTGATTTCACTATCATTATTTGGAATTATTTATCACGTAGATTCGCTATTTCTTTCTTTTTGGTTTGGTTTGGTGGGCATTTATCCGGTTCCTTTACCTGCTGGGTATTTTTCTGTCTCTTCATCTTGTTTAAATTGCTGAGTTTGGGGTGTCCTTACTGTATTCTGGCAGTTTGCAGAGTTCTCTTTATTGTGGCGTGTCCTCGCTGTGTATGGGTTTGTACAGGTGGCTTGTCAAGGTTTCTTGGTTATGGAGGCTTGTGTTGGTGTTCTGGTGGATGGAGCTGGATTTCTTCTCTCTGGAGTGCAATGGAGTGTCTAGTAATGAGTTATGAAATGTCTATGATTTTGGGGTGACTTTGGGTAGCCTGTATATTGGAGCTCAGGGCTGTGTTCATGTGTTTCTGGAGAATTTGCTTGGTATGTCTTGCCATGGAACTTTTGGCCCTTGTGTGATGCTTGGTTTCAGTGTAGGTATGGAGGCATTTGATGAGCTCCTGTCAATTAGTGTTCCATGGAATCAGGGTTTGGACTTAAGCCTCCTGCTTCCAGTTATCGGTCTTATTTTTACAGTAGTCTCAAAACTTCTCCTTCTATACTGCACTCCACAACTGGACAACTCAGAGATGTTTTTGGAGTTATACACGGGGTTTTAGTTTATTGCCCGTTGCTTCCATGGCGGTTCCCTCTGTTATAGCTTCTTCTGTTTGCTGGTCTCTTCAGTGTCTGATTTCCGCCCTGATACAAAGGGGTCGGTGGTGGACACACTTTTTTTTTTTTTTTTTTTTAGGCTCACTTGTTCAGTCGCACTGTGGGGAGGGAGGGACGCTCCTTTAGAAGGCAATGAGTTGCTTTTCTGGGTGTCTGATGTCCTCTGCCGGCTTTCAGAAGTTGTTTTGTGGAATTTACTCGGTGTTTAAATGTTCTTTTGATGAATTTGTGGAGGAGAAAGTGTTCTCCCCGTCCTATTCCTCCACCATCTTAGCTCCTCTCCTGTTTGTGCCTTATTTGCCCTCAGACAAAACAAAAAATAACCCAAAAGGGGTTTCAATTTATCTGGTGAAAGTGAATGACATAAAGAAAACCCTTGTTACCTAAGAATAATTCTGTCACCAACATAATCCATTAAAAATGAAAATGAAAATTTCATGGTGACTAATGAGAAAAATTTAATTTGGATTATACTTTGAAAAATAAAGGAAGCATATCCATTATGTACAAATCAAAGTTTCACCCACCCTAATTCTAATGGTGAACTTTGAATGTAATTTTTCTGGTAAGTTGACAACACACTACTAATTTCTGTATTTCACCTTTGATTTTGCTATGTGACCTCAGGGAATACAATTTATGCCAAAAAAAAAAAAAAAAAATCTGAGTTTTTTTTTAATACTCGTAAAAACCACTAGTGATTCTTAGATCCTCAAATCACTATTTGAAAACACTTTTTTCACCATTCTTGCTGATTTCCTTTTTCAGTATAGCTTGGTTAGATCGTCTTTATATGAAGAGTTTTTATATGATTCAAGTTCATTCTCCAACATTACTTTTATGTAGACTTTGACAAGCTTTGCTTATTTACTTTGGAATTACTTTGCCTTTTTATTTCAGCTTTGGTGTTAATGTTCGAATACTCAACTGTTCACGTGAGAATTCCTGACAAAGGACCTAATAAAATGGGATAAGGTACTAGCAATAAGCCACAGAGGGATATTTGCGTGGACATTAAATATTTACAGATATTCAGCTAATTGGTATAGATATGCAAGTTTTGCAACTGAAGAGACTTGTATAATGAACATCACATAAAATGGGCAATCTCACAAATTTAATTAATCCTTCAGGACATTAAAATTACGTTCTAAAGTGATGGTAACAACTGTTATAAATTCCACCAACAGTGATCAGGCAAGGTTTATTTGACCTGCTTTTATTGCTTTTCATCTGTAATTATAGTTTTAATTAATTTTTAAAGGACATAGCTCCCATTATTTCCCTAGATTTTCTTTAGCTCTTCTTACGTTTTGAATTACGATTATGTTAGCAACCAAAGTATGTATTTCAGAATGCAGAAGAGCTAGTAATGATTAATTATGTGAGATTTGAAAAAAAATGTGTACAATGTGAACTGTTTTCTTCCATTCACAAAATTATCTTTATTTTATGAAACGTCTTATATTGCAACATTAATTACCTGACTATGATATGAAAATTTCAACAAAAATAGTTGATCAACTTTCAAAAAACTAGTCAGCAATAAAGGGAATTTGTTTTACTTTAATACAAAAATAACAATACTCAGAAACGATTTGAATACTAGGAATATATAGACTTGAGAATTAATGGTTTTATCTTTCCTAAAACTAGTTCCATCCTAATGTAATTTTTGAAAAAAGATGACTTCTTCTCCCAAGTGATTTCTTAATACTTTCTCTTAAAAAAGTTTATTTTAGCATATTTTGGTTAAAAGTTATGTTAAAAGTAATGAGAAATTCATTACTTTTACAAATTTCTTATGTGATACCTAAAATGCAGTTAAATATGATTTAATTGTGAATTATAGTTTCACGTTAAACAAGAAACAGATGCATACAGAGAGGCTTAGTTGTCTGCCCTTTGCCTACCAAAGTGCTGGGCTCATTTAGTTGTCAGATATTGCTTGAAATTTTTGGTTTTATTTTATCTAACTTTGTTAAGAAAATTGGCCTTTGAACAATACAAGTTTGAATTGCATGAATCCAATTATGTTCAGTTTTTAAAATAGTAAATACACCATGAAAACACAGTCCATGGTTGGGTGAATTTGCAGATAGAGAGGAACTGTGAATATGGAGGGCTTACTGTAAATTATGGGTGGATTTTCAACTATGTGGTTTCCCTGGTGGCTCAGACGGTAAAGCGTCTGCCTACAATGTGGGAGACCCGGGTTCGATCCCTGGGTTGGGAAGATCCTCTGGAGAAGGAAATGGCAACCCACTCCAGTACTCTTGCCTGGAAAATTCCCATGGACGGAGGAGCCTGGTAGGCAATGGTCTATGGGGTTGCAAAGAGTCGGACACGACTGAGCAACTTCACTTCAACTATGTGCCCCAACTGCCATGTTATTCAAGGATCAACTTTTTATCTTTGATCCATATCTGTACTCCATTAATAATAACAGCAATTAGCAGGAGATGAAATTAGATATCGGTTTTGTTGATGCAGGACAAGATAGATGCCAAGTCACAACTAATGGTCTTTGCGTTTCTTTATTATTTGTTCTAAATATGTTTAAATAGAAGTGAGGCTTCCAATTATTTGCCTCAAATTTAGGTTCTGTCTGTAGCTAGCTCCTGTTTAAAATGCTATAGAATAGAAATAAGATTGCTTATGAAGAAAGACAATATATAGATATTCTATGTCAACTTTAGCCATGGCAACAATAAAAATCTGACCTTGAATACAATCTGATCTTGGTTGTTTCAGTTTCTTTAAAATTATGTTTTCAACTTTCCTGTGTTTGGATGTAAGGGAATCCCAGGTGGCAGTTTCTCATATGCCCTTTCCCTTCTGTAATTGCCAAAGCTAATTCTGCATTTTTGTGTTTAAAAATATAGGTTATTAGACTTTTTCCATGGTGAAAGTGTGATGAATATAAATGTAATTTGAGGTAAAATATGTTATTTAAATAAATGAAAAACACATGTAAATATTATCAGGTATTCAATTTAAAATATACTCATTAAATTTTTATTGATAGTGGAACATAGGCAATTTAATTATTTTTTATTGAAGTATAGTTGATTTACAATGTTATATTAGTTTCTGGCATTAAGCAAACTTATGGTTACCAAAAGGAAAAGGGATAAAGAGATAAATTAGTAGTTTGGGATTAACAGAAATAAACTACTACATATAAAATAGATAAACAAGAAAGTCCTACTGAATAGCACAGGGAACTATATGCAATATCCTGTAATAAACCACAATAAAAAACCCTAAGTTTGCTTTTTATGTCTGTGAGTCTGTTTTCTGGTTCATAAATAATTTCATTTGTGTCATATTTTAGATTTCACATATAAGTGACATCATATGGTATTTGTCTTTCTTTTTCTCACTTCACTCGGTATGACAGTCTCTGGTTGAATCCATGTTAATGCAGATGCATATATACCGCATCTTCTTTATCCATTCCTGTGTCAATGGACATATCCTGGCTATTGTAAATAGCACTGCTGTGAACATTAGGTGTGTATTTCCATTCAAGTCATAGTTTCTTCAGATATATGCACAGAAGTTTCCAAGGAGCCTCCATACTGTTTTCCTTACTGGCTGTACCAATTTACATTCCAATCAACTGTGTAGGAAGAATCTCTTTGCTCCACACCCTCTCCAGCATTTATTATTAGTAGACTTTTTATTGATGGCCATTCTGACTGTTATGAGATGGTGCCTAATTATACTGGGTTGTCCCAAAACTTTGGGTTTTTCTATAACATCTTAAAAATCCAAAAGAACTTTTTTGCCAACCCAGTAGTTTTGCATTGCATCTAATACTTATTAAACATTTTTTCATATGCTTATTGGCCCTGATGCTGGGAGGGATTGGGGGCAGGAGGAGAAAGGGACGACAGAGGATGAGATGGCTGGATGGCATCACCGACTCAATGGACATGAGTTTGGGTAAACTCCGGGAGTTGGTGATGGGCAGGGAGGCCTGGCGTGCTGTGATTCATGGTGTCACAAAGAGTTGGCCACGACTGAACGACTGAACTGAACTAATTGGCCATTTGTATGTCTTATTTAGAGAAATGTCTATTTAGGTTTCCTGTCCATTTTTTGATTGGATTGTTTTATTTTGTTGTCGTTGAGTTATATGAGCTGTTGGTATAGTTTAGAAATCAACCCCTTGTTGGTTGTATTGGTTGCAAACATTTCCTCCCAATCTGTAGGCTGTTTTTGTTTTTTCATTTTGTTTACAGTTTCCTTTGCTGTGTAAAAGCTAATAAATTTGATTAGGTCCCATTTGTTTTTGCTTTTATTTCTAATGCCTTGGGAGACTGACCTAAGAAAACATTGCTGTAATTTAACATTAGAATGTTTTACTTAGAACATTGGTAATTTAATGTTGCACTTAAGGGTTGCTTTTACCATCTTACTACAATATGCAGGACAATTTGTGTGAGTTTAAAAGGACCAACAAAGCCTGACAAATGCCTTGAACACCTATCAATTTTGATAAAATTCTGTGTGGTAATTAATAATCTGAAGGTAGGAACCTATCAGAGCTCTCTAGTTGGATACCATCAGTAACCAAAAATTTACCTACACCTGCACAGCCCTATCCAGACATATTTTCTGCCTAATATCAGCTTCATGTAAACCTGTAAACTCTCCTGTATTTGTATTTGGGTCCCTAGTCTTTTAACAGAATGTTTGGATGGGAGATTGAGAAGGATAGGTAGGATACATCTGAAAATAGAATGTCCTTACCTTGGGAGGGCTAACATTTTTTTATCAAAGTTTGAGAAAGTTGAGTTGTTTCCAGATTTGTTACACGATAGCCCCTACAAGTGTTGCTGGCTTCCTTGGCCCCATTCTCTTGGAGAAGATTAAAATTATCAAGTGCTAACTCCTATATATGGCTTAAATTCATCTTTAAACATCAAAAGAGTTATATATATATATATATATATATATATATATATATATATATATATTTTTCAAAGGAAGTTCATATACCTCTCTATATTCTAGGTCTAATTCCTTCTCTCTCCATATTACCCTCATCATTATCCCTTCTATCTCTAGACTCCTCCCCTCTGCCTCTAGACTCCTCCCCTCTGCTTTCCCTCATTAAAAAAAAAAAAAAAAGCAAAGGTAAACTATCATTCACTCTCATCCTGCCATTTATTCATTTATTTAAAAATAAGTGCCTAAATTGCTAGCTCTGTGATTGGCACATCTGTTAGCACCACCCTAGTCTTCTCTTTCCTTCCTTGGCTCAATGCTTGTGGTAACTGATAAAAATTGTTTCATCTGAATTCCTTACAGCACCATAAAATTTAACTGTGTATTCTATCACACTGTGTATTTGTAATTTGTATCTATTCTCTAAACAGATTTCTCTTCTGAAAAAAAAAAAATTCTATAGAATTTGGCATTATAGAATACACTTAGCTGTTTTTGAATGCTTTTTTTTTTTTTTTGTATTCTTGTTGTTTCTCTATTTTGCTTCCCCCAAAGTAATGTCTTCTTTCTGTTGTTTCTTCTGATTGAATCTAAATGTGAACATTTCTCAAGACTCTAGCTTTGATTCTTGCTTGTCTTGCGTGCGTGCTAAGTCACTTCAATCATGTCTTGACTCTTTCCCCATGGATGCAGGCTTCCAGGCTCCTTTGTCTAAAGTGTTCTCCAGGCAAGAATGCTGGAGTGGATTGCCATGCCCTCCTCCAGGGGATCTTCCCAACCCAGGGATCAAACCCACATCTCTTGTGTCTCCTGCACTGGTAGGCGGGTTCTTTACCACTAGAGCCACATGGGAACCCCCTTGCTTGTCTTGATACACTGTTATTTTGTTGTTGTTGTTTTAACCACTGTTTCTATGAGATTGAAATGTATCTAGTCAGATGTGACCTCCAACCTTTGTACCAGTTTCACCTTTCTGTTTGTCTTTCTCAATCCCTTTATTTGCCTGTTGTGCCGTTAACTGTATAATCTGAATATCCCTATGTCTTAGCCGATTCTGAATGCAAATGAATTCACACTAATGGTAATAACTCAGATTTCAGTGGCTGTGACTCCTATATACATAGCCAGGACACCAATACTCTCCCAGAGTCCTTCCAGTTCCTGGGGTTCCCTGGATACCATGCATGTGCTCAAAGACTGTTCTGTCCTGGTCTCCTCTTCTGATTCCCTCATAGATGTTCATTGTCCACAGAGACCTGAAGGAAGCTGCTGCTGTTAACACATGTCCCTAGTCAGACACCTTTCCTTGCTGGGTACTGTCTGCCCAGCCGCCTCTCCCACACCCTGTTTTAGTTTTTCTCATAGATCTTGTTGATACCAAACATTACATTTTTTTCTTTAGGTATTTATTGTTGGACTTTTATTAAATAAGACTTTGTCTTGTGTACTACACTACACCTAGTGCCTATAACAGTGCCTGACACTTGAGAGGCTTAATACATACTTCTTCAATGAAGAAATGAACAAATTGATAAGCCTAGAAGGCCAAGGTGGTGCCATCTTCCCTACCATTCTCATTTTATGCGTATACTCTGAGTTAGATACGGAATTGAGAAAAATGCCACTTTTAACACTGTATATCACATTTACTACTTGGACATCAAATATGTGCTTTTGTGTCCCATGCTCCCTGAAGTCCCATAAGACAGCCAAGGGCCAACTTTGAAAGTGGGCCTTTCTAAAGATAGCCATTTTGGGTCTTCTATTTAATCATTAAAAAATGAAATACAAGACAGAAAAATCCTCAATAGAATTATTTAATTGTGTGTATTATACTGAACCCTGTGTCCGAATCAAAAATGGCTAAAGTCCTTATTCTTGAATATACTTGAATGCAGGATGTCTAGTCTTTTAGCAGGTTTTCCTCCTCCAGTATTACAGAGTGTACCAGGAATTCTTGATGCCCCACAGTGAGTTCTGGGAGTCACTGCCCACATCAGTCTGATGTCACATTGTGGAATAATGCCCAGGGGTCACTTTACCCTCCATTGCTGATTACCTGCTGCCATCACCAGGTGGAATGTCTCTTACCTTGCTGTTTCTCTCTCCCACAAGTAATATCTTTCTCTCACTGGCACACAGTTTCCCTCATTTACTCAGGTTACGAGGAAGATAGAGGTTAAGGTTGTAACTTGGAAGCAGAATATAGAAAATTTGGGACTAATGGACGGGGAGTCTGGCATAAATAAATTATGACAGCTCCTGAATGTGATAGCATGCAGACACCACCAGATAGAACACAGTCTCAGAAGCTTTTCCAGAATATTCTTCGGCTCAGTTGCTAGCCTGGTGTCACTTAACAAAATGAAGTTTATGATGAGATATTGACTATTGTTCCCTGTGTTATACAGTAAATCTCTGTTGCTTATCTATTTTATATATAGTACTGCATAGCTCTTAATCCCATACTCCTAATTTATCCCATCCCCGGCCCTTTCCCTTTGGTAACTATGAATTTGTTTTTTTATGTCTCTGAGTCTTTTTATGTTTTATAAATAGATTGATTCATTTGTATTATTTTTTAGATTCCACTTCTAAGTGATATCATGTTATATTTGTCTTTCTTTAAGAGAAAATAATCTACAAATAATATATACATATGCATAGATGTGGCACTTTGCTTTACACCTGAAACTAATATAATATTGTAAATCAATTATATTTTAATTTTTAAAAAGTAAGTTTACCCAGAAGGAGTATTTTAACCATTTCTATTCAAAACTGCTCACAGGATACTGAGAGAGTAATCGATTTCTTTGGCACTTCAAACGCAAGGCTTACATCTTCATTTTCCTTTTTGTCATTGAATGATTAATGGTCAGAATATCCACTCTCCTTAGTTAAAGTCTCACTACCATCTATAGGTATATGGTCTGGTCTTATCCTTCTGGTACAGTAATCTTATATCAGAACACCTACTGAAGTCTGAATTACTCAGCCTTAAGTACAGCTGGAATCAAGATTGCTGGGAGAAATATCAATAACCTCAGATATGCAGATGGCACCACCCTTATGGCAGAAAGTGAAGAGGAACTAAAAAGCCTCTTGATGAAAGTGAAAGAGGAGAGTGAAAAAGTTGGCTTAAAGCTCAACATTCAGAAAACGAAGATCATGGCATCTGGTCCTATCACTTCATGAGAAATAGATGGGGAAACAGACTTTATTTTTCTGGGCTCCAAAATCACTGCAGTGGTGACTGCAGCCATGAAATTAAAAGACACTTACTTCTTGGAAGGAAAGTTATGACCCACCTAGACAGCATATGAAAAAGCAAAGACATTACTTTGGCAAAAAGGTCCATCTAGTTAAGGCTATGGTTTTTCCCGTGGTCATGTGTTGATGTGAGTTGGACTGTGAAGAAAGCTGAGTGCTGAAGAATTGATGCTTTTGAAGTGTGGTGTTGGAGAAGACTCTTGAGAGTCCCTTGGACTGCAAGAAGATCTAACCAGTCCATTCTAAAGGCTTCAGTCCTGGGATTTCTTTGGAAGGACTAATGCTAAAGCTGAACCTCCAATACTTTTGCCACCTCATGCGAAGAATTGACTCATTGGAAAAGACTCTGATGCTGGGAGGGGTTGGGGGCAGGAGGAAAAGGGGACGACAGAGGATGAGATGGCTGGATGGCATCACTGCCTCAATGGACATGAGTTTGAGTTAAGTCCGGGAGTTGGTGATGGACAGGGAGGCCTGGCATGCTGCGATTCATGGGGTCGCAAAGAGTCGGACACAACTGAGCGACTGAACTGAAGTACAACCATGTGAAGTAGCACCAGTGCAGAACAACACAATCTGGAATAGAGATCAGGCTAGCAGACCTTTTGTGGTCTTTGCTCCTGATCCCCTTTAAGTAACTTCTTGTTCAAGGATATATATATATATATATATATATATATATATATATATATAACTCCCTGAAAATAAGCAGTAATGTACAGATCCAGGGAGGAAAAACAATACAGTAATATTTTAAGGATACATGGTCCAGATTGTGGTAGGTCTGCTTACATTCCAACTTGCTCTTTCATTAAAAATGAAAGTGATTTTATTTTTCCAAATAAAGGACAATTCAGGTCTTCACCTCTTGCAAAGAGAAAAATGATGCTGAAAGTTCTAGAATTATGTGATTTCCTTGTTTTTAACCTATGTCCTTGATCCTTCCCTACTGAAAAGAGAAAACTGATGTCTCTCTGCTAGATGTAATTATGACTTAAGATAGGATTTAAAGTTAATTACTATTTTGACATAGCTATTTTACACTTTATATTCTTTATTTGAATATCATGAATGAGGAATATGCTCCCAAGTTATTCTGGGGACACTAACAGTGTATTGTTTCAAGTTTCAATTAATCTAAGAAAATTATGCCAACTTGGCAATGTCTAAAATCATGCTACTATAAAACCTTAAAATGTACATAATCCAGAGACATCTAGTTAATTTTAGC
Source organism: Tragelaphus eurycerus (assembly GCA_935064755.1). NCBI lineage: Eukaryota > Metazoa > Chordata > Mammalia > Artiodactyla > Bovidae > Tragelaphus > Tragelaphus eurycerus. The sequence continues at coordinate 3,088,083 of CAKXYN010000080.1, forward strand.
AAAGTTCTGTTACAAAATTTGAACTTTTAGGTTAGCTTCAGAGTCTTAATAATTTAGAGATTGTTATTAAGGAGAAGTGGGTTTCCCAGGTGATGCTAGTGGTAAAGAATCTACTTCCCAATGCAGGAGATGCAAGAGACTTAGGGGTTTGATCCCTCAGTCGGGAGGATTTCCTGGAATAGGAAATGGCAACCCACTCCAATATTCTTGCCTAGAGAATCCCATGGACAGAGGAACCTGGCAGGCTACAGTCTAGGGGGCCACAAAGAGTGAGATGCAACTGAGCCTATTAAGGAGAAGTAAGCATTTGCAGAGTAATACCAATCAGCAGGTAAGAAATTACTGTCAGAGAACATAATTTTGAGCAGGATTCATACGTAAGGAAGACATCTTGCTAACTTTTTACATTCCATTGATTTAACGTTAGGGTGTAAAATCAGGAATATTTCAGATCTAAAATTCTAATACTCAAGCCTCACTTCCATCTTTGGCCTGAAAGAAACTTTGCCAGTATATGGGATGATTGCTTGCAAAATTTTTTTGAAGAACTCTATCAAATTCAAAGAGATGAAATAGAAAATGTCCTAAAAAAGATGACTTTGCTGAGAGGGGAGGCAGTGTCAGAGTTAACTCATTTTGGAATTTGTGCCAATGAGGCTGAGTTGCTTGCTAACCTGGAAGTCTTTCATATAAAAGCTTTGTCAGTGTTATACTGCCAGGTTTAAGTTTAATGCATTGGGATTTTGTGATGCTCACTTTAGTTAAGATGCTAAAGACAATTTGGCACTCAGTGTTCAATTATAAACATTTAGTTAACTTGATTGGGAGTCTCTGATATTTTTAAAGGAAGAGAGGTGAAGATGACCATTGTTACATCACTTTTTAAAAGAATGACTACAGATTATGTTATCAGATTCAAAGAGATTTAAAAAGCCCTCCAGCGGTTTATTTTTCGAACTCTTAGTTATGAGCCACAACTGTAAGATAAACTGTAAGTAATTTGCCTAAAGAAATTTACTAAATAAAAAGTTACAGGAGAGTGATTTTAGAATGCCAGACTATGGATTTCTCTCAAAAACAGCATTTAGCCATTGGCTTGAGATTTAACTGCCAAAACCAGAAATGTAGGTCAGGCAGAAAAGCTGGGGTCCTGTGACATGAATTCGTGGAAATTAAGCATGTTGTCATTAAAGTTTCCTGGAAATTGTAAGAACATATGGTTCCCATAGTTTTTTTTTTTTTTTTTTTTTTAAATATTGGCCAATTGACTCTCAAAGAGGAATTGTTTCAGTTTGGCTCAAACAGAAGTATTTTAAATAAGACTTGCAAAAAAGCAACAGCATGCTAGCCACAGCTCTACAGTTTGCTGTTTAATTTCCCTCTCGAACTCATGAGAAGTAATAAATGGAAATACTTTGAAAGGAAACTGGTATTGAACATTTTGTTCTACTTTAAGTAAAGGAACAATTTACTGTTTGTGATTACAAAGTAATTTAATTTAGACACAATAGCATATTAGAAATTTTGATTATTGTACTTCTTACATTACTTATTTCTTGATTAAAAATGGATTCCATTCCCATTTGTGGTACAAAAGAGAACAAAGGAGAAAGAAACAAATAAGAAAATTCAAACTATTCAGTCTTTTTATCCAAAGAAATAAACATTTAAATATATTTTCTTAAAATTTTTTGTTCAATGAATGCATTTGAAGAAATGAAGATTTTGCAATCTAGTGCCAGTCATTCCATTGTCTGGGGAACAGCCAGGCAATAGACAAACATAATTAACCCCTAATGTAAGTATAACTTATAATCTACCCCAGGGTCACTGTTTCTTACTTCTTAAAGATTTTAACTTCTTGTTTACTTTCCTTTTCTCCAGTACCACTCCTGCCGTGGTGATTAAATATTCATGTTTTGTCTGTTCAAACTTCCTCTCTTCCATTGATCTTGCCCTGCTCTCCATCAACCACTCTGTCCTCTGGTTACCCTCTAGATCTTGTCCATTTCAAGCACCACACCTCTGACCACCACCTTCTGTCTTTTTCCACTCACATCCAATCCAAATAATCCTTTAACCCTATCAGGATCTTTAAACCAATGAGCTTACTACTTTTTCACTGTTCCTTTTATCTTTTCATGTTCTCCTTTCACCCCTGGGTTTCCCTTATGGCTTAGCTGGTAAAGAATCTGCCTGCAACGTTGGAGACCTGTGTTCAGTCCCTGGGTTGGGAAGATCCCCTGGAGAAGGAAAATGCTACCCACTCCAGTATTCTGGCCTGAAAAGGAATTTTCCATGTAGTCCCTGGGGAGTGGAATTCCATGTAGTCCCTGGGATGGCAAAGAGTCGGACACGACTGAACGACTTTCACTTTCACTTTTCCCCCAAAATTCTAAGTTCTTAAATTTCATGGTCTTTCATTTTAATCACTTCTTTGCATACCCCCTTATCTTCTTTGTCCTTCTATTGCATCCATATTCACTCAGAAGTTCTAGATAAATCAATCTCTGGCATTCCATAGAAATGTGGTAAGAGAAAAATACATAATTAGGTAGGTGGATCTTACTTTCACCCTATGTTGGCCTTTAGTATGATTAAGACAGCCATAATGTTTTGCTCAGATTGACCTAACCTTAGAAAAGTTTATTCCTGACAGTAAGTCCCTGACCTTTATTATCTTAGAAAACTTTCAATTATAGCATCTTTCTCTGTCCCTATGAGATGTAAATCTCTTAGCCTCCTGCCAGTTTTGAAACCCAGGAATGTCTTTCTCAATGATTTGGGCACCATCCTTTTGAATGTAATCATCAAGAAATATTACGCCCGTGTCTTCCATTCTCTGTAGGCAGGTAAGAGCTTAACATTGATAAGCACCCATTAGAAAACTCAGATGGTCTAATCACATGGACCAACTCCTCCCCAACCCAGCACCTTTCCTCCATCTTTAAACTGTCTATTTCAGAGAAGAAATTGAAGCAATTAGAAATGAACTTTTACCAGTTCCCATCATCACCAGTGGATGCTTAACCTTTTCTCCTGGTCATATAAAGGCATTCTTATGCTAATTTCCCCAACTGTGTCACATTTTTGCCCATCAACTCAAGGACATTGTTTCAGGAATTCCCCCTCCTCTGTCTTGTACTGTCATTTTTTCTACTTCTGGAATGACTTTTTCATCAGTAAATAAAAATGCTCTATATCTCATTTTAAAAACAAAGCCAAAACATACTGAAACTATATCACTTCTTTCTCACTCTAGCCACAACTCAATTTGTCTGAGTAGTAAGAGAAAAAAATATTTGTAAATTTTTTAAAGGGTGCTCCAACATCTGGTTTTCTATTCTTTTGACACTGCCTATTCTTATTTGAATTCATCCTCTTGTGTTGTTAAAGCCAGTAGCAAGTTCTCAGACTTCATCTTACCTAACAGAAATATTTGTGGATCCCTCCTTTCTGTTGAAATCGTTTCTTAAAAAAAAAAAAAAAAAAAAAATTGGCTTAGAGGCTACCACATTCCTCTGTTTCTCTTCTTATGACCATTAGTTTTCTATCTCCTTTATCAATTTTTCCTCATCTTCCTGACCTCTTAATGTTAGAGTATCCCAACACACAGTCCTTCCTTTTCTTTATACATTCACTATTCTGGGAAGTCTCATCAATCTTGAGGCTTTTAATACCTATCTGTAAGGTAATTAATCCAACATGTATATCTATAGTACCTCCTCTCTCAACTCTAGACTCATATATCCAACTGATTTCCCAAATAACTCCTGCTGGCTATCTAAAGAACGTCTCAAACTTCAGATTTCAAAAATTGAGATCATAACCACTCCTCCTCTACTACCACCTACAAAATCCTACCCCTCCATAATGAGCAACTTCCTCTTCCATTCGCTTTGAATAAAACCTTTGGAGGCATCTCTTATTCTTCTAAGTTTGTCATATCCCATATTCTGTCAGTAAAAATGTTTTACTTGATTCCCAAAATATATCCCATATCTCACTATGTCTTTCAACTTCTGCTGCTAAAGTGCTGTTCCAAGCTACTATTCCATCTTATCCTATCTATCGTATTGCAGTAGCGTCCAACTGGCCATGTTGCTTTCTCCTTGGGTCTATTTCTAACAGAGCCACAGCAGTAATGTTGTTTAAAAGTAGGTTAGATAATATCACATAAGATCATGTCAGTAAAATACAGCAGTGGCTTCCCACATCATGAGACTAAAAATGAATATACCCACTAACCACCTAGAAGGCTCCACACAATGTATTTTACCCTCTGCTCCACAATGCTCTTTGACATTTCCCTCTCTGTTGGTTACTTCTCACTATCTATACCAGCCTCATTACTCTTCCTCACTCATTTCAAGCAGAGTAAATACTCAAGGCCTTTGTGCTTGTCCTTGCCTCTGTCTTTGTTCTGTGAGTGGGCCAGGCTGTGCATTAGGTTGTTAGGTTAGGCCTTCTGAGATCCCCAAACTCCCCACAGACCCACCTGTGAGAGGGGTTCCTACTGTGTGGAAACTTTTTTCTCCATGACTCCCTCCACAGGACAGGTCTGTGTCCCTAACTCTTTTGACTCTCTTTTTGTCTTTTATAAGCTAGCTGGCTACCTACCAGCCCCTCCCTGCCCAGAGGAAGAGAGCCAGAGCCATAAGGCAAGGGGCTGCTACCATCTCAGCCCCAGAGATGGCATCTTCCACCAAACTGTGAGCAGGCTTCCAGCTGCTAACCACCACATCTTCCCGAGATCCTGGTTGGTTGATATCCGCCAGGAGGGTCGCAGTCTGAGATCAGCTCTCCAGGGAGACATACAGCACACCTGAGATGATGCTCTTGTGGCACACCCAGGAAACTGAAAGGCCACAACTGGGGAGGTGACTAAGATGCACAGTCCACCTGGGACAGTGTGCTTGCCAAGCACCTGGTCGCCCAAATACTCAGACCTAGGAAGGGAACACAACACATGCCCAACCCACAGAGACTGAGCCAGAACTGTGTCTGAGTGTTTCCTGTGAGGGTACAGGTCAGCCATGGCCTGCTGCAGGGGCTCTGGGTGCAGCAGACTTGGGTATGGCATAAGCCCTCATGGGCTTCCCTGGTGGCTCAGAGGTTAAAGTGTTTGCCTGGAATGTGGGAGACCCAGGTTCAATCCCTGGGTTGGGAAGATCCCCTGGAGAAGGAAATGGCAACCCACTCCAGGAGTCTTGCCTGGAGAATCCCATGGAGGGAGGGGTCTGGTAGGCTACAGTCCATGGGGTCACAAAGAGTTGGACACGACTGAGCGACTTCACTTTCACTTTCAAGCCCTCTTGGAGGAGGTCACCATCAACCCCACCATAGAACCACCAGAACTTACACAGGACTGAGGAAACAGACTCGAGGGCACACACACACACACACACACACACACACACACACACACACACACAAACCAAAAAGCCTTGTGTGCACCAGGACATAGGAGAAAGGAGCAGTGACCCCACAAGAAACTGACTCAGACATGCCCATGAGTGTCCAGGAGTCTCCAGCGGAGGCTTGGGTAGGCAGTGGGCTGCTGCAGGGTTGGAGGCACTGAGTGTAGCAGTGCATGCATGGGACCTTTTGAGGGAGGTCACCATTATCTTCATTATTTCCACCATAGTTTGGCCTCAGGTCAAGCAATAGGGAGGGAACACAGCCCATCAACAGAAAACTGGATTAAAGATTTATTGAACATGGCCCAGCCTATCATAACACCCAGTTTCCCCCTCAGTCAGTCTCTCCATCAGGAAGCTTCCATAAACCTCTTATCCTTATCCATCAGAGGGCAGACAGAATGAAAACCACAATCACAGAAAACTAACTAAACTGATCACATGGACCACAGCCTTGTCTAGCTCAATGAAAATATGAGCCATGCCTTGTAGGGCCACCCCTGGTGCACTGGAGAAGGGAATGGCAAATCACTTCAGTATTCTTGCCTTGAGAACCCCATGAACAGTATGAAAAGGCAAAGAGATAGGACCCTGAAAGATGAGCTGCCCAGGTCAGTAGGTGCCCAATATGCTACAAGAGATCAGTGGAGAAATAACTCCAGAAAGAATGAAGAGACAGAGCCAAAGCAAAAATAACACCCAGTTGTGGATGTGACTGGTGATGGAAGTGAAATCCGATGCTATAAAGACAAATATTTCATAGGAACCTAGAATGTTAGGTCCATGAATCAGGGCAAATTAGAAGTCATCAAACATGAAATGGCAAGAGTGAACATTGACATTTTAGGAATCATTGAACTAAAATGGACTGGAATGGGTGAATTTAACTCTAGATGATCATTATATCTAGTACTGTGGGCAAGAATCCCTTAGAAGAAATGGAGTAGCCATCATAGTCAACAAGAGTCCAAAATGCAGTACTTGGGTGCAATCTCAAATGACAGAATGATCTCTGTTCGTTTCCAAGGCAAACCATTCAATATCACGGTAATCCAAGTCTATGCCCCGACCAGAAATGCAGAAGAAGCTGAAGTTGAACAGTTCTAAGAAGACCTACAAAACTTTCTAGAATTAACACCCCCAAAAGATGTCCTCTTCATTATAGGGAAATGGAATGCAAAAATAGGAAGTCAAGAAACACCTGGAGTAACAGGCAAATTTGGCCTTGGAGTACAAAACGAAGCAGGTCAAGGGCTAATAGAGTTTTGCCAAGAGAACTCACTGGTCATCACAAACACCCTTTTACAATAACACAAGAGAAGACTTTACATATGGACATTACCAGATGGTCAATGCCGAAAACAGATTGATTATATTCTTTGCAGCCAGAGTTGGAGAAGGTCTATACAGTCAGCAAAAACAAGACCAGGAGCTGACTGTGGCTCAGGTCATGAACTCCTTATTGCCAAATTCAGACTTAAATTGAAGAAAGTAGGGAAAACCACTAGACAATTCAGGTATGACCTAAATCTACTCCATTACAATTACACAGTGGAAGTAACAAATAGATTCAAAGGATTAGATCTGATGGACAGAGTGCCTGAAGAACTATGGAGAGAGGTTCGTGACATTGTACAGGAGGCAGGGATCAAGACCATGCCCAAGAAAGAGAAATGCAAAAAAGGCAAAATGGCTGTCTGGGGCCTTACAAATAGCTGAGAAAAGAGAAGTTACAGGCAAAGGGGAAAAGAAAAGATATACCTATTTGAATGGAGAGTTCCAAAGAATAGCAAGGAGAGATAAGAAAGCCTTCCTCAGCGATCAATGCAAAGAAATAGAGGAAAATAATAGAATAGGAAAGACTAGAGATTTCTTCAAGAAAATAGCAGATACCAAGGGAACATTTCATGCAAAACTGAGTACAGTAAAGGACAGAAATGGTGTGAACCTAAAAGAAGGAGAAAATATTAAGAAGCAGCAGCAAGAATGCACAGAAGAACTATATAAAAAAGATTTTATGACCCAGATAACCACAATGTTGTGATCACTCACCTAGAGCAAGATATCCTGGAATGAGAAGTCAAGTGGGCCTTAGGAAGCATCACTATGAACAAAGCTAGTGGAAGTGATGGAATTCCAGTTGAACTATTTCAAATCCTAAAAGATGATGCTGTGAAATTGATGCACTCAATATGCCAGCAAATATGAAAAACTCCGTAGTGGCCACGGGACTGGAAAAGGTCAATTTTCATTCTAATCCCAAAGAAAAGCAATGCCAAAGAATGTTCAAACTACTGTACCATTGCACTCATCTCCCACTCTAGCGAAGTAATGCTTAAAATTCTCCAAGCCAAGCTTCAACAGTATGTGAACTGTGAACTTCCAGATGTTCAAGCTGGATTTAGAAAAGGCAGAGGAACCACAGATCAAATTGCCAGTATCCACTGGATCACTGAAAAAGCAAGAGAGTTCCAGAAAAGCATCTACTTTTGCTTTTATTGACTCTGCCAAAGGCTTTAACTGTGTGGATCACAACAAACTGTGGAAAATTCTGAAAGAGATAGAAATACCAGACCACTTTACCTGACTCCTGAGAATTCTGCATGCAGGTCAAGAAGCAACAGTTAGAACTGGACATGGAACAACAGACTGGTTCCAAATCAGGAAAGGAGTATGTCAAAACTGTATATTGTCACTCTGCTTATTTAACTTATATGTAGAGTACATCATGTGAAATGTGTGGCTGGATGAAACACAAGCCAAAATCAAGATTGCCGGGAGCAGTATCAATAACCTCAGATATGCAGATGACACCACCCTTATGGGAGAAAGCGAAGAACTAAAAAGCCTCTTGATGAAAGTGAATGAGGGGAGTCAAAAAGTTGGCTTAAAGCTCAACAACATTCAGAAAACTAAAATCATGGCATCTGGTCCCATCACTTCATTACAAATAGATTGGGAAGCAATGGAAACAGACTTTCTTAGGCTCCAAAATTACTGTAGATGGTGACTGCAACCAAGAAATTAAAATACACTTGCTCCTTGGAAGGAAAGTTATGACCAACCTAGACAGCATATTAAAAAGCAGAGACATTACTTTACCAAAAAAGGTCTGTCTAGTTAAAGGTATGGTTTTTCCAGTAGCTGTGTATGGATGTGAGAGTTGGACCATAAAGAAAGCTGAGCGCCAAAGAATTGATGCTTTTGAAATGTGGTGTTGGAGAAGACTCTTGAATATGTTTATTATCTTATTTGTTGCCATCTTTTTATCCACTAAAAAGCAAGCTTTCTGAGGGTAGGAATTTGTGTCATTTTCTCCCTGGTTGTGATACCAGTACCTAGAACAGGGACTGTCTCAATAGATGCTTATTATGTATTTGTTGAATGAACTATAGAAAGATACCACCAAGGCTGCAACAAAATACAATCTGACTTAGTCCTTAATCAAAGTTTAACATTCTTAGAGAAGCTTCTGATACAGTATGAAAAGAAGCTTCTCAAACATGTATAATATCATATAAGAAATGAATCGGCAGTCCAGGTTCGATGCAGGATACAGGATGCTTGGGGCTGATGCACTGGGATGACTCAGAAGGATGGTATAGGGAGGGAGGAGGGAGGGGGGTTCAGGATTGGGAACGCATGTACACCCGTGGTAGATTCATGTTGATGTATGGCAGAACCAATACAATATTGTAAAGTAATTAGCCTCCAATTGAAATAAATAAATATAAATTTAAAAAGAAAAGAAAGGAAATAAATGAGAAATTCAAAGCACTCTATGAAGGAAGAGTTAAGAGTGTGCCATTCTTAGAATTAATAATAGAGAGTCTGCCAATGAAGATATTTGACTCAGAACTACGCAATAGTAACAGGACTAAAAATCTATGATGTGTGAATCAAGTTATGCACAATGATTTACTGTAATATATATATCGCTTTGTATTTATTCCCAGGAAAATGTCTCCAAAGAAGAGCTCTTCATGTGGGTGGGTAAGAATTCAAATCTTAAATGAAAAATGATTATTTTAATATTTTCTGTATTTCATTGCTTACAATGTATATGTCGGAGTGACTTAGAGTGCTTTACACAAAACAGTTTATCATGATGTCGAGCTTAGAATGTATGTAAGATCTTAGGGGACTGTATGGACCACTTTAAGAAAGCAACAGGGGGAGGTCATACTCTGTATATAGTTTAAAACAGTGCAGAAAATCTGCTTAATTGATGAATTAGGGAGAAACACAACCTTGAAACAAGAGCAATGCAAAAGATTAGGATATGCTAGAAAAAATGCATGGCTTAGAAGAGGAAATTTTAAGAAGTTTCCATAGAATAAAAAGTGAATTTTCAAACCAGAAATTTCAAGAAAAGTTTAGCTTGATAAAGTTCTGTATTTTAATTGCATATATTGTGATGATTAATATATTGAGTGACATTTAAAGACTCTTCAGTATCTGCATGGGACTCTCTAGCAATTTACAGTCATTTTTTTTTTTTTTATTGAATTCTAGTTGCTTTATAATGCTGTGTTAATTTCTGCTAGATAGAAAAGTGATTCAGTATCTATACTATATACATTCTTTTTAAAAAATATTCTTTTTCATCATGGTTTATCATGGGATACTGAATATAGTTCTTTGTACTATACAATAGTTGTCTATTCATTGTATATATATAAAAGCTTAAATCTGCTTACCCCAACCTCCCACTGCGTTGTTCCTCCTACACTATTCCCCTTGGCAACCACCAGCCTGTTCTCTATGTCCGTGATACTGTTTCTGTTACATAGATAGGCTCATATGTGTCATATTTTAGATTCCACATATAAGTGATTTTGTTGTTTTTAAATTGCTAAGTCGTGTCTGACTCTTTGTGACCCCATGAACTGCAGCATGCTTGCTAGGCCCCTGTGTCCCTCACTGTTTCCTGGATTTGCCCAAGTTCCTGTTCACTGAGTCAGTGATGCTATCCAAGCTACTCATCCTCTGCTGCCTCTTCTCCTTTTGCATTCAGTCTTTCCCAGCATCAGGATCTTTTCCAATGAGTCGGCTCTTTGTGTCAGGTGGCCCATTATTGGAGCTTCAGGTTCAGCATCCATCCTTCCAGTGAATATTCAGGGCTGATTTCCTTTAGGGCTGACTGATTTGATCTCCTTGCTGTAAGGGACTCTCAAGTGTCTTCTCCAGTACCACAGTTTGAAAGCATCAATTCTTTTGTGTTCATCCTTCTTTATGGTTCCTCTCTCACATCCATACATGACTACTGGAAAGACCATAGGTTTCTCTATACAGACCTTTGCCAGCAAAGTGATGTCTTTTGTTTATAATATGCTCTCTAGGTCGCTAATAGCTTTCATTCCAAGGAGCAAGTGTCTTCTTCCTTCATGGCTACAGTGGCAATCTGCAGTGATTTTGGAGCCCAAGAAGAGAAAATCTGTCCCTGCTTCCACTTTTTCCTCTTCTATTTGCCATGAAGTGGTGGGACTGGTTTCCATGATCTTAGTTTCTTTAATATGAGTTTTAAGACAACTTTTTCACTCCCCTTTCTCCCTTATCTAGAGGCTCCTTAGTTCCTCTCTGCTTTCTGCCATTAGAATGGTATCATCTGCATATCTGAGGTTGTTGTTATCTCTCCCAGCAATCTTGATTCTAGCTTATGACTCACCTCACCTGGCATTTTGCATGATGTATTCTGCATATAAGGTAAATAAATGGTATGACAATATATAGCCTTTTTGTCCTTCTTTTCCAATTTTGAACCAGTTAGTTGTTCCATGTAAGGTTCTAACTGTTGCTTCTTGACCTGCATACAGGTTAATCACGAGACAGATAGAGTGGTCTGGTATTCCCATCTCTCTAATTTTCCACAGTTTGTTGTGGTCCACACAGTCAAAGGCTTTCACATAGTCAATGAAACAGAAGTAAATGTTTTTCTGGAATTCTCTTGCTTTCTCTATGATCCAACAAATTTTGCCGATTTGGTCTCTGGTACTCTGCCTTTTCTAAAGCCAGCTTGTAAATCTGAAAGTTCTTGATTCAAGTACTTCTGAAGCTTAGCTTGAAGGATTTTGAGCATAACCTTACTAGCATGGGAAATGAGTGCAGTTGTCCAATAGTTTCGATATTCTTTAGCTTAGTTGTGAGTATGTCAGGTGGTGAAAGTAAATCCAATTCTGTAAAGAACAATATTGCATAGGAACCTGGAATGTTAGGTCTAGGTTCAAATTAAATTGGATGTGGTAAAGCAGATGGTGGCAGGAGTAAACACTGACAGGGATCAGTGAACTAAAACTGACAGGAATGGGAGAATTTAATTCAGAAGACCATTGTATCTACTACTGTGGGCAAGAATCCCATAGAAGAAATGGAGTAGCCCTCATAAGCAACAAGAGTCCAAAATGCAGTACTTCAGTGCAATCTCAAAAACAACAGAATGAGCTCAGTTCATTTCCAAGGCAAATCATTCAACACAGTAATCCAAGTCTATGCCCCAACCAGTGATGCCGAAAAGATGAAGTTGACCAGTTCTGTGAAGACCTACAAGACCTTCTAGAACTAACACCAAAGAAAGATATCGTTTTCATCATAGAGGATTGGAATGCAAAAGCTGTTGAATATAGCTTTCTGAAGTTTGAGAGAGTTATGCCTCCTGCTTTGTTCTTTTTCTTCAGGATTTCTTTAACAATTCTGAGTCTTGTATGGTTCTATATGAATTTTAAGATTATTTCCATTCTGTGAAAAATGTTTTCATTTTTCATCCCTATCAAATGATTTGATAGAGATCTCTTTAAATCTGTGCATCCCTCATAGCTTAGTTGGTAAAGAATCCACCTGCAATGCAGGAGACTCCAGTTCAATTTCTGGGTTGGGAAGATCCGCTGCAGAAGGGATAGGCTACCCACTCCAGTATTCTTGGGCTTCCCTGTGGCTCAGCTGGTAAAGAATCTGCCTGCAATGTGGGGGACCTGGGTTAGACCCCTGGGTTGGGAAGATCCTCTGGAGAAGGGAAAGGGTACCCACTCCAGTATTCTGGCCTGGAGAATTCCATGGACTAAGTCTGTGGGGTAGCAAAGAGTTGGACACGACTGAGAGACTTTCACTTTTCACTTCGATAAATCTGTAGATTGTTTTGGGTAGTATGGCCATTTTAACAATATTAATTCTTCTAATCCAAGAGCATGGGATAGCTTTACATTTCTTTGAGTCAGTTTTCATTTTCCTTTATTAAGGTTTTATAGTTCTCAGCTATAAGCCTTTCACCTCCTTGGTCAGATTTATTCCTCAGTATATTATTTTTGGGAGTACCATTTTAAAACGTATTGTTTCTCTGTATTCTCTTTCTGATATTTCATTGTTTGTACAAAGAAAGGCAACTGATTTTTGTATGTTAATCTGTATCCTGCTACCTTGCTGAATTCACTTATCAGTTTTAGTAGTTTTTATGTGGAGGCTTTAAGGTTTTCTATATATAGTATCATATGACCTGCATATAATGACAGTTTTACATCTTCCCTTTTTATTTCCTTTACATCCTTCCTTTTTATTTCTTTTTCTTGTCTGATTGCCATAGTTGGGACTACCATGTATATGTTGAATGGAAAAGGTGAGAGTGGGCATCCTTGTCTTATTTCATATTTTAGCAGGAACACTTTCAGCTTTTCAACTTTGAGTATTATAGTGGCCATGGGTTTGTTGTAAGAATCTTTTATTATTTGAGATATGTTCCCTCTGCACCCATTTTGATAAGTTTTTTTAAAAATCATGAATGGATATTGAATCTTGTCAAATGCATTTTCTGGGTCTACTGAGATGATCATGTGGTTTTTGTCTTTTGTTTATGTGGTGTATCACATTGATTACATATGTTTAACTAGTCTGGTGAACCTGGAATAAATCCTACATGATTGTGGTGTATGATAATTTTTTGTGTATTGTTGGATTCTATTTGCTAATATTTTGTTGAGAATTTGTGCAAAGATATTTATCAGAGATACTGGACTGTAATTTTCTTCCTTGGTGATGTCTTTGTCTAGTTTTGGTGTCAGGGTGATATTGGCTTCATAGAATGTCTTAGGGAGTGTTCCCTCTTCTTCAGTTTTTTGGAAGAGTTTGAGAAGGATTGATATATGTTCTTCTTTTTTGGTAGAATTTACCTGTGAAATCTATGGGTCTTGAACTTTGGATTGTAAGGAGTTTTTCAATTACAGGTTTACTTCACGTATAGTAATTGATCTGTTCAAATTATCTGTCTCTTACTGATTCAATTTTGGAGGGCCATACGTGAGTCAGGAAGTATCCCCTGGAGATGATTTAAGCCTCATCAACATATATGCACAGAATATCAGTTCAGTTCAGTTGCTCAGTTGTGTCCAACTCTTTGTGACCCCATGAACTGCAGCACACCAGGCCTCCCTGTCTATCACCAAATCCCGGAGTTCACTCAGACTCACGTCCATCAAGTTGGTGATGCCATCCAGCCATCTCATCCTCTGTCATTTCCTTCTCCTCCTGCCCCCAATCCCTCCCAGCATCAGAGTCTTTTCCAATGAGTCAACTCTTAGCATGAGATGGACAAAGTACTGGAGCTTCAGCTTTAGCATCATTTCTTCCAAAGAACACCCAGGACTGATCTCCCTCAGAATGGACTGATCCAAGGGACTCTCAAGGGACTCTCAAGAGTCTTCTCCAACACCACAGTTCAAAAGCATCAATTCTTCAGCACTCAGCTTTCTTCACGTCCAACTCTCACATCCATACATGACCACAGGAAAGACCATAGCCTTGACTAGGTGAACCTTTGTTGGCAAAGTAATGTCTCTGCTTTTGAATATGCTATCTAGGTTGGTCATAACTTTCCTTCCAAGGAGTAAGCGTCTTTTAATTTCATGGCTGCAGTCACCATCTGCTGTGATTTTGGAGCCCATAAAAAGAAAGTCTGACACTGTTTCCACTGTTTCCCCGTCTATTTACCATGAAGTGATAGGACCACATGCCATGATCTTCGTTTTCTGAATGCTGAGTTTTAAGCCATCTTTTTCACTCTCCTCTTTCACTTTCATCAAGAGATTCTTTAGTTCCTCTTCACTTTCTGTCATACGGGTGGTGTCATCTGCATATCTGAGGTTATTGATATTTCTCCCGGCAATCTTGATTCCAGCTTGTGCTTCCTCCAGTCCAGCATTTCTCATGATGTACTCTGCATATAAGTTAAACAAGCAGGCTGACAATCTACAGCCTTGATGTACTCCTTTCCCTATTTAGAACCAGTCTGTTGTTCCATGTCCAGTTCTAACTGTTGCTTCCTGACCTGCATACAAATTTCTGAAGAGGCAGGTCAGGTGGTCTGGTATTCCCATTTTCCTATTTGGAACCAGTCTGTTGTTCCATGTCCAGTTCTAACTGTTGTTTCTTGACCTGCATAATGGTTCCTCAAGAGGCAGGTGAGGTGCTCTGGTATTCCCATGTCTTTCAGAATTTTCCACAGGTTTTTGTGATCCACATAGTCAAAGGCTTTGGCATAGTTAATAAAGCAGAAATAGATGTTTTTCTGGACTCTCTTGCTTTTTTGATAATCCAGTGGATATTGGCAATTTGATCTCAGGTTTCTCTGCCTTTTCTAAAACCAGCTTGAACATCTGGAAGTTCATGGTTCACGTATTGCTGAAGCCTGGCTTGGAGAATTTGGAGCATTACTTTACTAGCATGTAGGATGAGTGCAATTGTGTGGTAGTTTGAGCATTCTTTGGCATTGCCTTTCTTTGGGATTGGAATGAAAACTGACCTTTTCCAGTCCTGTGGCCACTGCGGAGTTTTCCAAATTTGCTGGCGTATTGAGTGCAGCACTTTCACAGCATCATCTTTCAGGATTTGAAACAGCTCAACTGGAATTCCATCACCTCCACTAGCTTTGTTAGTAGTGATGCTTTCTAAGGCCCACTTGACCCCACATTCCAGGATGTCTGGCTCTAGGTGAGTGATCACACCATCATGATTATCTTGGTCATGAAGATCTTTTTTGTATAGTTCTTCTGTGTATTCTTGCCATCTCTTCTTAATATCTTCTGCTTCTGTTAGGTCCATCCCATTTCTGTCCTTTATCGAGCCCATTTTTGCATGAAATGTTCCCTTGGTATCTCTAATTTTCTTGAAGAGATCTCTAGTCTTTCCCATTCTGTTGTTTTCCTCTATTCTTTGCATTGATCGTTGAGGAAGGCTTTCTTATCTCTTCTTGCTATTTTTTGGAACTCTGCATTTAGATGCCTATATCTTTCCTTTTCTCCTTTGCTTTTCACTTCTCTTCTTTTCACTTCTCTTCTTTTCACAGCTATTTGTAAGGCCTCCCCAGACAGCCTTTTTTGCATTTCTTTTCCATGGGGATGGTCTTGATCCCTGTCTCCTGCACAATGTCACAAACCTCAGTCCATGGTTCATCAGGCACTCTATGTATCAGATCTAGTGACTTATATCTATTTCTCACTTTCACTGTATCATCATAAGGGATTTGATTTAGGTCATACCTGAATGGTCTAGTGGTTTTCCCTACTTTATTCAATTTAAGTATGAATTTAGCAATAAGGAGTTCATGATCTGAGCCACAGTCCGCTCCCGGTCTTGTTTTTGCTGATTGTATGGAGCTTCTCCATCTTTGGTTGCAAAGAATATAATCAATCTGATTTCGGTGTAGACCATCTGGTGATGTCCATGTGTAGAGTTTTCTCTTGTGTTGTTGGAAGAGGATGTTTGCTATGACCAGTTCGATCTCTTGACAAAACTCTATTAGCCTTTGACCTGCTCAGTTTTGTACTCCAAGGCCAAATTTGCCTGTTACTCCATGTGTTTCTTGACTTCCTTTTTTTGCATTCCAGTCCCCTATAATGAAAAGGACATCTTTTTGGGGTGTTAATTCAAAAAGGTCTTGGAAGTCTTCATAGAACTGTTCAACTTCAGCCTCTTCAGCATTACTGGGTGGGGCATAGGCTTGGATTACTGTGATATTGAATGATTTGCCTTGGAAATGAACAGAGATCATTCTGTTGTTTTTGAGATTGCATCCAAGTACTGCATTTCGGACTCTTTTGTTGACCATGATGGCTACTCCATTTCTTCTGAGGGATTCCTGCCCGCAGTAGTAGATATAATGATCATCTGAGTTAAATTCACCCATTCCAGTCCATTTTAGTTCATTGATTCCTAGAATGTCAACATTCACTCTTGCCATCTCCTGTTTGACCACTTCCAATTTACCTTGATTCATGGACATAACATTCCAGGTTCCTATGCAATATTGCTCTTTACAGCATCGGACCTTACTTCTTACACCAGTCACATCCACAGCTGGGTATTGTTTTTGCTTTGGCTCCATCCCTTCATTCTTTCTGGAGTTATTTCTCCACTGATCTTGGGCACCTACCGACCTGGGGAGTTCCGCTTTCAGTATCCTATCATTTCTCCTTTTCATACTGTTCATGGGGTTCTCAAGGCAAGAATACTGAAGTGATTTGCCCTTTCCTTCTCCAGTGGACCACATTCTGTCAGACCTCTCCACCATGAGTGGCATTAGTAACTATAATAAGAGGAAAGTAAAAATTAAGTGTTCAGGAATAATTTAATTGGTTTTAAAGACCTTCTTGGAATAAAACAAACAATATATATTAGATCACTTGCTTTTGAAAAAAATGAATGCACAGCAGTAACTTTACTGAAGAAAATTACTGAATTCCAATTCTGCCTCTGTGCTATTAAGGGTAGTGGTTTTAAACTGCAAATCAAAACAACCATAGTTAAAGCTATCTGAAAGCTAAGTGAAAGATGGTGTATTTCTAGTTTGGAGACTGAAGAGAAAGACACTGGGAAGGGTTTATCACAACTGTAATGAAGTTAGGAGAAATTTTTTCCTAAGTTCAAACTTTTTGTCCTGAACAGACTTAAAAGAGAAAGCTCTTATAAAGTCAATAATACCATTTGGTGTTCTCTTTTTATTCACTCCTTAAGATTTCTAATCTTAGATGAATAACACACCACGTAAATCTGAGGTGTTCTGATATTTAGAGCCATCCTGTCCACATTTTTAATATTGTTTCTTTCTAAGAAAGTAGATTTTCCATCATGGTGTTTAACTCACCAAATCATTACAGCAATAGTTATATATTGACATTTTACAACTTAATTCATGTGTAATTTATTGTGGGCCCTCTATATCTGTCCCTGAGGTTTCTCCACAGGTTCAACCAACCACAGACCATGTAGCACTATAGTATTTACTATTGAGAAATATTTGTGTGTAAGTGAACTAAGCTCAAACCTGAGTTCTTCAAGGACTACCTGTAAAACTATTTATTTTCTTCATTTTCTTTAAGTTGACTTTTTTTTTTTTTTTTTAACCTGGGAAAGTGATTTTCCTTTTGTATGGATCTGGAGCCACAGAGCAATGTTTGCAAGCACTCTGCAGTGTTCTTTGGTGACAGCCGTAAGTTATGGTAAGGACAGTGGCCGTGGAAAGATAACGCTCTCCTTAGTTTGTCTGTCATCTTTTTCAGACTGTATATGCTAGAGGATTTCTAAATGTTTATGAAAAGATTTTAGAAGTGGAGTCTAGAGTATGTGAAAATGCTTTCTTCCTCTATGGAGCAGGCACTCTGGAGTTGGTATTACTTGAGTCTCAAGACACCTGAGGTGTGAATTAGTGCACTTCCCAAATTGAAAAACCATGTATAGCATTGACGACTGTAGTGGTTGATCATTTGCTATGTCCTCTTCCTCTTCCAAAGTTTTATAATATAAAATATAATATAATACTTTATATATAATATAATATTTTATATATAATATATACATTATAATATAAAACTAAAAATTGAGATTAATTATCACTTGTTCTCTAAACTTCTTAAGTTTTCTACTGAGATAGAAAATTTCAAGTCATGTTTTAGCTTTATTTAGATTATAGATGTTATTTCAGTATAATTTCAGATTCTGCAATTTGGCACTCAAAATTTTGCTGTTTGTTGAATGAAAGGCAGAGAATTTCCCAGTTAATTCTATGAATAACTGAAGTCAGTTAGACTCATAGTGATGGCTTTATAAAGCTTTAGATCACTCAATTAAAGTTGTAAACTTAGAGAATTTTTATTGACCCTTTGAGATCACTTCATTATTTTCTTATTGAAGAAAATTTTCAAAAGGAAAGAATAGCTCTTATTACCTAGATATCTATATTTATTATTAAGAAAGATATACTATTATAGTATGTTGTAATAGTAAATATAGATATCTAGGTAATAAGAGCTAATTTTTTCCTGTCTGGAAGTGTAGACTTCCCTGATAGCTCAGTTGGTAAAGAAGCTGCTGGCAATGCAGGAGACCCTGGTTCAACTCCTGGGTTGGGAAGATCCACTGCAGAAGGGATAAGCTACCCACTCCAGTATTCTTGGGCTTCCCTTGTGGCTCAGCTGGTAAAGAATCTGCCTGCAATGTGAGAAACCTGGGTTTGATTCCTGGGTTGGGAAGATCCCCTGGAGAAGGGAAAAGTCTACCCACTCCAGTATTCTGGCCTGGAGAATTCCATGGACTGTAGAGCCCATGGGGTCACAAAGAGTTGGACACAACTGAGCAACTTTCACTTTCATTCTGGAAGTATAATTATTACTGGAGATGAAACAAAATTAAAGTCAGTTGTTTTTTTTTAATTTAATGAATGCTGTTAGTCATTGTCACTTGACTAAGGTCCTTTTATAAAATTAACTATCTTTATTCTGCTTATTTGTGCTCTTAAAGGGAGAGCATATTTCTATGGCTAATAAAGATTACAAACCTGTTAGAGAAGACTGGTTAGTGAAGAGAAGAATGCATGAGTATAAATCCCAATTTAGTTAGCAGATACTCTTGAAGTAATTAATTGTTATGGATGTTTCTCATTATTTAAACTAAAAGGTAGGTTAAAAGAAAGATGTGAGAAGCTCCTTTTGCTAATGGTTTTTCTTCATTTAGTAATGATAGAAGCCCTGGCAGTTTTTCAGAAAACATTTAATTTATTGGCATGAAAAATAATTAATAATTATGTTTGTAATCATCAACTGGGCCTGAACAAAAATTTCTAATTTATTGTTTATTAAGAAAAATAAATTTATAAAAATAATTCATAAAGTAATTTTTACTAACCACCAAAATTATAATTGCACCCTTTCTGCAAGGCTTAAAAAAATAAACTAAGAAGTGATAAGGTCCTACTCATTGTCAAGTAGCTTGGGACAGGAGAGACCAGTGTGAAGTGGGTTCTGCTGTAAAGGAGAGAAAAGTGAGCATTATAAAGGTCTAAGCCCTGAACCCAGATTGAAGTGCCACCTTTGGCTTTGTGACCTCCCTTTCAGGATGATCCACTAAGTCCCAGCTATACACCTATGATTTTCCATAAATGGGAATGTTGAGACTTTCCAAGTTGAGAAGATGATCAAGCAAGAATTATTAACATAGCATCATCTATTCTAGTCTGAAAATGTTAATCACTCAGTTGTGTCCAATGAGGACTCCATGGCCCACGAGGCTCCTCTGTCCATGGAATTCTCTAGGCAAGAATACTGCAGTGGGTTGCCATTTTCTTCTCCAGGGGTTCTTCCCGACCCAGGGACTGAACCCAGGTCTCCCACCTTGCAGGCAGACCTTTTACTGACTGAGCCACCAGGGGAGCCCTATCCTAGTCTACATAAACAATATTTTGTTAGAATTCTCCAAGCCTGAATCATTGCCATGATCATTAAAAGTATGATGGCAATGATTCAGGCATGGAGAATTAATTGTCATGAAGCCATGGGTAATGTATTTGTATTCTAGTGATTTATACTACTTAAGTAATGCTGTAAGTCTGTATGAATGCCTACAAGTACTTGATATGTAAGGAAACATAATTTGAGAGATATATAGGAGGTCCTTGAGGCTGGATTGGGATGTGACAATAATGTATACTTAAAATTAAAAGTTGCAAAGAATCAGACATGACTGACTTGACTGAACTGAAAATTAAAACAGGTATCAGCTTTAGCCAGCTGGGTATATAAAAAATACTTGCTCTTGATTTGTCACCATTAAAATACTGAAAAACTCTTCAGAGCCACAATTATTATCAGACCCATTCAGAAAAATTTATATATTAATTAATTAATTAATATTAGCTCTCTGGATTAACTGCACTGATTCCATCAGGAAATAATCTAGAACTAAGCTATATGCTAAGGAAGCATTAAAATATTTTAGTCTACATGAATAATATTTTAATGCTTCCTTAGCGTATAGCTAGTAAAGATATAGCCATATCTTGCCTTATATTTAGATTGTTTAATCATTTGTGAGTTTATTTCCATGTGGGGCATAAGGGGGTGTTCTAATTTCATTCTGCTACATGTAGCTCTTCAGTTTTCCCAGTATCACTTACTGAAGACACTGTCTTTTGTATATTCTTGCCTCCTATGTCATTAGGTGACCATAGATGTTTGGGTTTATCTCTGAACTTTCTATCCTGTTCTATTGATCTGTATTTCTGTGGTTTTTTTTTTTTTTTGTGTGTGTGTGTGTGCCAGTACCATAATGTTTTAATGACTGTAGTACTATTTGTATCAATAGTATAGTCTGAAGTCAGGGAGCCTGATTCCTCCACCTCCATTTTTCTTCAACAGGATTGCTTTGGTTATTCAAGGTCTTTTTTATTTCCATAAAAACTGTAAATTTTTTGTTTCAATTCTGTGAAAAATATCATTGGTAATTTGATGGGAATTACATTTCTATCTGTAGATTGCTTTGGGTAGCATAGTTATTTAGACCATATTTATTCTTTCAATTCAAGAACATGGTTTATCTTTCTGCCTGTCTGTGTCATCTTTGGCAACATTTTATACATGTTGTCACAATTGGATGTTAGAGGATTTAACCATATTCTGTGTAACTCCATTGTGAGAGAACTCTTGGAAGCTTGAGCATGGAAGTTTCTTCTTTTTTTTTTTTAAAGTTATTGAAGTATTGTTGGTTCACAATGTTGTATTAATTTCTGCTGTATAGCAAGGTAATTGTTATACATGTATATATTCTTTATTCATATCCCTTTACATTATAGTTTATAACAGGATATTGAATATAGTTGCCTATGCTATCCAGTAGGACCTTACTGTTTATCCATCCTATATTTGATAGTTTGCGTCTGCTGATCCCAAACCACATTCCATATGCCTTTCCTCTTTGCTGATTTTATCTACCTTTACTACAATAAATCATGGCTATGAATATGACTATATGCTGAGGCCTATGGGTCCATCTAATGAATCACTGAAACTGAGGGTGATCTTTGGGACTTTGATCATAAGAAGTGAATAAATTTGTCAGTATTTTTGCTAACTAGGCTCTTTTGGGTGATGAGGAGGAATATACCAGAATTTCTTTGTGAGAATGCTTATTACAAAGCTGCATAGGATTATGAAGGATCAAGAAATGTTACAAAGCACATTCCCATTTTTTAGATATTAGTCACTCTGAAACTGAGAATTCCCAGAATTAAACTGTGAAATAGTCATGGAGAGAGAAAAAAAAATGCTGGACTGTTTGATTATTTGTCAGGCTTTATCACATATATAACACTCCTACTGGACAGAATGTTAGGCCAAGCTACCTCAGAGAAAGGTGATCTTTTTCATGACCAGCCTAGGCTTCTATGCCCTTGATTTGGACACAGCTTCTGGTACAGTCATCTGTGGCCAGTGTATCAGAGATAGTATGGCTTATATATGTCACAAGGATAACAGAATTAGGGAAAATCAGCCTCTTGGGGTCATACTTCACTGATAGGTGCTTGCATTGAGGCAGATACTTAGACCTTAAGATCCTCTTTACCAGTACAAACAAGAAGGGGTATGATGATGAGTGTATCATTATTCTCTCTATACTGAAGCCAGGACCAGGAACATGGCATAATTAAAACTGAATTAAAGAAATGATACCTATTAAGTTCTCAGTAAGAATTTTCCTGATTTTTCCTAAGGGCAATGAGGCAGAGAAATAGAGGAGAATATAATGTTCTGTGAGAGAAAGGACATGGCATCTGCTCCACCAATCCCCCTTCACCCACAAAAATAGTCTCTTGCAGTTTTGTCCATTCTTTTAAACTTTGTATAAATTGAATCATATTTTAGTTAGTCTTGCATATTTTTACAATTTACATACAGTAATAGCAACTCTTCCCAGTTCCTTAAATGGACATCATCACATGTATCATTCTCTGGCAATAGAGATTCACAACCAGACTAAAAATTTCAACTCCTGAAGTTGCAATGTTTAGATTAAATTAACAAGGACATGTTTAAAAAGTAACTAGATTCCCAAACTATGCTAGAAATATAAGTAGCGGAAGAGAGATGGAATTTGATTATAAAAATAAATTGTTGCCTTCGGACATTCTGTTCTTTAGAAGAATTTAGAAATGACAAAACATTCTTGCAAGGATCCTCAGCAGAAATACATTTCCTTAACTTATAACAATAGTAGATGACTTGAGACAAAGTAAAAACAATATGGTCTGGCAAAAGACCATACAATCAATAGAGAATACTGGCAAAATGAAAATAGTAAGGGTTGTAGGGACTTAAACTATAATGATATCTTGTGTTGAAAATGCTGATACCCTTTCACAATTATTGATGACCCTTCTGCTTTGTAATCTGTGAAATTTTTCCCAGTTCTGATTTCAGGATATTCAAAAAGAATAATTTTATTCATGTCAAGGCCAGATAACTGGTTAAAGTTGCCCTGAGCAATGAAAGAAATAATCATCAGAAAATGAAGCGCAAAGTTAAGCAATGAACAATAGACCTTAAAATTGTAGAGACTATAATAACTATCTTGAAAAGCATATCATGAGATACAGATGCAAATACATGGGAATTCTAACTTCAGTACTGCCCTAATAATGCCTAACTTAAGCTCTAGCTATCACAGAGCTAAAATTATACATTGTCATAGTGTTATGTTATTGATCCCTGTCTCCTGTACAATGCTGTGAACCTCCATCAATAGTTCTTCAGGCACTCTGCCTATCAGATCTAGTCCCTTAAATCAATTTCTCACTTCTACTGTATAATTCTAATGAATTTAATTTAGGTCATATCTGAATGGTCTAGTGGTTTTCCCCACTTTCTTTAAGTCTGAATTTGGCAAAAAGGAGTTCATTATCTGAGCCACAGTAAGCTCCAAGTCTTGTTTTTGCTCACTGCACTGGTCATAACAAACACCCTCTTCTAACAAAACAAGAGAAGACTCTATACATGGATATCACCAGATGGTCAACACTGAAATCAGATTGATTATATTCTTTGCAGCCAAAGATGGAGAAGCTCTATACAGTCAGCAAAAAACATTTGCATTTCCAACTCCATTTTGGCATCTGCTTCTTAGGACACTCCTTCCCATTCTTGTATATCTGAATAATTCTTATTTAAAGTTAACTATAAAGGAGGGATGAATTGACTAGACTTTTAATAATGCAGTCTAGGTAAGGAAAAGAAAGAAAAGAAAGTGATGTGTTCTCTATCCTTCATTACAGGAGACAAAGATGATACTTATTTAAGGGAGCTGATAGTTGAATTGGATTTTCTACTAAGACTATTTTTTTAACCACAAAGTAACTATGGCCAGATCTGTAAACATTAAGCCCATGCATGGGGAATGTGTTAAGACCAAATGACTGGCTGCATCTTGAAGTGAATATTTTTTTTCCAGATTTTCCCTAGGAGGCACTCAAGTTACTCATTACCCATGAGATCACTAACATCTCAAACCAGGATGCCATTCTTTCTGTTTTTCAGGATTAGAAGCCCGAATTTGGTACCACTCCCCTGTGTGTTGCGCTTAAAGGCTTTCTACTTGATTTACTATTTCATTTGTTTATTTATCTTCCAGTGACTCTGCTAGACATTTTCTGAAGAAAATGAAAGGACCCAGGGTTTTCGCTACATTCAGTTCAGTTCAGTCGCTCAGTCGTGTCCGACTCTTTGCAACCCCATGGACTGCAGCACACCAGGCCTCCCTGTCCATCACCAACTCCCAGAGCCTACCCAAAGTCATGTCCATCGAGTTGGTGACGCCATCCAACCATCTCATCCTCTGTTGTCCCCTTCTTCTCCTGCCCTCAATCTTTCCCAGCATCAGGGTCTTTTCCAGTGAGTCAGCTCTTCGTATCAGGTGGCCAAAGTATTGGAGTTTCGGCTTCAACATCAGTCTTAATCATCACTTATTGCAATGACTGGCACACAGTATGTCCCTGATAAATCTACCAGAGTGAAAGTGTTTCATTATTGGACTTCTTAACAAATAAACTCTCTCTTTGCTCAATTGGATTTTCCTCAGGTGGTGACTTTGCTGCCTTAGATATCTAGTTGAGGATTTGTATTAAGAAAAAAGAAAATTAGCAACAAAAATTTTATTGTAATGTGATATTTGAGGCATTTCATCACTGAATTGTTTCTGTGGTAGTATTTAGGATTTTCAAAACATGTCAAGGAAATGTAAGTATGAACAAAGATGGTATTTAGATTTAGTACATTATTTATTAGCCATACTTCCTCAACTACTGAAAATTAGCATAAACAACTCTGCCAATACAAAGTGAAAGGTATTCTTTTCTCATTAATTATAGAGACATTCCTTTCTTGGCATTCACTTGTTATATTACCATTAAAAAATAGAAATTTAAAAGAGGAAAACAACATTTTAGGCTTTAGTTCTGGGTCCATTTTCTCAGAAGGTAGAATTCTTGAACATATGGCTACTTGATTATATAAATTTATGATTGCTATCTGTGATATTATATATCCATTAGTTGTACATTTGTCCTTTTATAGAAGTGAATACAAATTTATAAATAGCTCAAAATACAAAATGCTGGGTAGTAAGGTAAATAAGAATTTGATCTAGGGATAAAATTATCTTTTTGTTTCTATAGGCATTTAAATATTCCCAACATTGTGATCTGTTTATGGGTGCATCTCACAGGACATGCAGAGGACGGGCCCATGAAGACTCTGACCATGTGTCCTTAGGGTATAGCATCTTTGGACAGGTCCTGCTAGGCTCAGATTTAATTGTGAAGCCAAATGCAGTTGCTCTTCTATGCTAATTACTTATAAATCCATCCCTGCTTTTTTACATCTAGAATCCTTTTTTCCTGCAGTTTTGAATGTTTTTGTATTCACAGACCCAAAGAGAACTCTTCATATCATTTGTTTCAAGATTGGGTAGGGATTTGGGGCTGAGTGTGATGGGAGAATAGAGCTTTCTCCACCCAGTACAACTACTCCAATAACTACTAGATGCCACAATGAGAACTCACTAGGTAGTGAACTATTATAAGAACAAATCACCTTCTTTTGAAACATCAAACAGTTTTCTTAGAAGGAGGAGAGAGATACGCAAGTAATGCCATCTGGCAGTAAGAAGCACTTCATACATACCATAGAGAAAAGGGTGCTAGCACATCCTATACATCATGGGTGCTGAGGGAGGGAGTCACACAAGGTGAAGAAGTGTGGAGGCCCTACTTGCAGGAGAGGTTAGTGCCTCAAGGACAGGAAGGAGCCCCTAGGACACTGAGGGCTTTAAATTCTTTAGGTGGAAGGCTCAGATGGTAAAGACTCTGCTTGCAATTCAAGAGACAATGGGTTCCATCCCTGGGTCAGGAATATCCCCTCAAGAAGGGACTGGCAGCCCACTCCAGTATTCTTGCCTGGAGCTTCCACAGACAGAAGAGCCCCCCGCTGAAGTCTGTAGTGTGGCAAAAAGTTGGACACGAATGAGCAATTTAACACATACACAGAGTTCATTAGCAGAGATCTGTACCTGAGGTTCCTTCCAGGGATCAGCTACCAGTCGTGTCTGACTATTGCGACCTCTGGACTGTAGCCTGGCAGGCTCCTCTGTCCATGGGAATTCTCCAGGCAAGAATATTGGAGTGGGTTGGCATTTCCTTCTCAAGGGGATCTTCCCGGTATAGTAGGCCAACTTTTATTTCTTCTGACTCTATATAATGGTTTTCATATTTTTGTTTATTGAAGCATAGTAAGAATATTTTATATTCTGTTTGATAATTCTAGGATTTAAGTCACTATGAGTCTTATGCTGCTATCTTCTTCATAAACCTGTTTTATGATTTTATTTAATGTGATTATCTTTCTTGGAAGTTTATTGGTGAGAATTTTCTGATGCTTGAATTGAAAGTGGGTCCTTGTAGAGTTGATTTATATTTGCTTCCATCTGTCACTTAAAATTACTACTTTTCATCAGGGCCACTTTGAGATAAATTTTGACTGTGAGATCTTTCACATAATGTGGGTTCCAGCTAAAAACCTAGGTGAGAGCCAACTTGATGTGGTAAATCCTTTGGAGGGATTTTTCCCTTCAGTAAATGGTAATTTTTGAGGCAGATTATATTTTTTATAGCACCCTGGGTGTGTATTTGTGTTTTTAGAACTCCCGTACTCTGATGACAAGATCTTTTAGATTGGGTGCTCTGTGGCTTGGTCATGTCCAATTCTTTGTGACCCCATGGACTGTAGCCTGCCAGGGCCCTCTGTCCATGGGATTGTCTCAGCAAGAATACTGGAGTGAGTTTTCATTTCCTTCTCCAAGGGATCTGTGTGACCCAGGAATGGAACTTGTGTCTCTTGTGGCTCCTGCATTGGCAGGAGGGTTCTTTACCCCTAAACCATCTGGGAAGCCCCTCTTTTGGATTGGGGTTTCTTCTAATAGATGTTATCATTTGGGTAGGCTGTGGACTTTTATCATCTCTAAGGCCTCTTGATAAGGGTGAAATAGAGTGAAAAAGCTTACTTAAAACTCAATAAAAAAAAAAAAAAAAATTAAGACCATGGCATCCAGTCCCATCCCTTCATAGCAAATAGAAGGGGAAAAAGTAGAAGCAATGACAAATTTTATTTTCTTGGGCACCAAAATCACTACAGACAGTGACTATAGTCATGAAATTAAAAGATGCTTGCTCCTTGGAAGAAAAGCTATGATGAACCTAGATAGCATATTAAAAAGCAGAGACATCACTTTACCAACAAAGGTCCATCTGGTCAAAGCTACGGTTTTTCCAGTAGTCAGGTATGGATGTGAGAGTTAGACCATAAAGAAGGCTGAGGGCCAAATAATTGATGCTTTTGAATTGTAGTGATGCAGAAGACTCTTGAGAATCCCTTGGACTGCAGGGAAATCAAACCAGTGAATCCTAAAGGAAATGAACCCTGAATATTCACTGGAAGAAATGATGCTGAAGCTGAAACTCCAATACTTTGGCCACCTGATGCAAAAAGCCGACTCACTGGAAAAGACCTTGATGCTAGGGAAGATTGAAGGCAAAGAAAATAAGGCAGCAGAAGATGAGATGATTAGATAGCATCTCCGACCCAATAGACATGAGTTTGAGCAAACTCCAGGAGATAGTGAAGGACAGGGAGGCCTAGTATGATGTGGTCATGGGGTCGCAGAATGGGACATCACTTAGCCACTGAACAGCAAGGCCTTGAAAGGGATGAAATATCAAGTCAAAGGTATTACATAAGGTAGTTTCCTTTAAGGGGAAGGCCACATTTAGAGCTCTACTTGTGTTCTAGACTGTAGAGCAGGGCTTGGCAAACAATCTTTGGACCATGTAGTAAATATTTTAGAATTAATAGACCACATACTGACAGGCTACATAATTTGTCATATATTCTTCATCTGCTTGTTGTTAGTTTTCTTATAACTCTTTACAAATGTAAAAACTATTCTTAGCTCTGGGCCATGCTTTTTATTTTACCATTTATTAATGGACTTCTACTTAAGAGTCTAAATTCCTCTTTCATTTAATTTTTGGCCTCTAAGATTTTTCAGGAAGCAACAGTTAGAACTGGACGTGGAACAACAGACTGGTTCCAAATAGGAAAAGGAGTACGTCAAGGCTGTATATTGTCACCCTATTTATTTAACTTATATGCAGAGTACATCATGAGAAATGCTGGACTGGAAGAAACACAAGCTGGAATCAAGATTTCTGGGAGAAATATCAATAACCTCAGATGTGCAGATGATACCACCCTTATGGCGGAAAGTGAAGAGGAAATAAAAAGCCTCTTGATGAAAGTGAAAGTAGAGAGTGAAAAAGTTGGCTTAAGACTCAACATTCAGAAAACGAAGATCATGGCATCCAGTCCCATCACTTCATGGGAAATAGATGGTGAAACAGTGGAAACAGTGTCAGACTTTATTTTTCTGTGCTCCAAAATCACTACAGATGGTGACTGCAGCCATGAAATTAAAAGACGCTTACTCCTTGGAAGGAAAGTTATGACCAACTTAGATAGCATATTCAAAAGCAGAGACATTACTTTGCCAATAAAGGTTCGTCTAGTCAAGGCTATGATTTTTCCAGTGGTCATGTATGGATGTGAGAGTTGGACTGTGAAGAAGGCTGAGTGCCAAAGAATTGATGCTTTTGAACTGTGGTGTTGGAGAAGACTCTTGAGAGTCCCTTGGACTGCAAGGAGATCCAACCAGTCCATTCTGAAGGAGATCAGCCCTGGGATTTCTTTGGAAGGAATGATGCTAAAGCTGAAACTCCAGTATTTTGGCCACCTCATGTGAAGGGTTGATTCATTGGAAAAGACTGATACTGGGAGGGATTGGGGACAGGAGGAGAAGGGGACAACAGAGGATGAGATGGCTGGATGGCATCACTGACTAGATGGACGTGAGTCTGAGTGAACTCCGGGAGTTGGTGATGGATAGGGAGGCCTGATGTGCTGTGATTCATGGGGTCGCAAAGAGTCAGACACGATTGAGCGACTGATCTGATCTGATCTGAAGGTTCTTCATAATTCACTGATACGGTTTTAAGTCTATGAAAGTTGTTTTATGGCATTTTTAATAAGTTTTCAGATATATGTCAGGACACCCCATTACTGCTAGAAATAGAAGTTTTAGTCTTTTTGTGTGGAGTCTATAAATATTTATTTAAATTAATGATCATATTTGCCATTTTCTATTCTTACTGTGTTTTTTTTCTATCTCAGACCTTTTTGGCATGATATTCTTTCTCTTTCAAATATATACTTCAGTTAGGATTATGTTGGCTAAATTTTTGCAATATGTTTTCTTTTACAAATATTATTTCACTATGCATTCAATTATATGTTCCATTTTATTTTCTTCAACACTCTGAAGATACTGTGGACTTACTTTTACTTATGCCGAATGGGATGCATTGTGCCTTGTGATTCTGGTGATTTATTATTTTTTTTATTAATTCCAGGAAATTTTAAGCTATTACCTCTTTGAATGATCTTACCTCATTCTGCTTTGTTCTTTAGAATACTCCGATTAGATGTATGTTAACCTGTCAGTCTTCACTTTCTATTTCATTATGTCTCCACCTTCATCTTCCTCTGCTCCCTTTCCTCCTCCTCTGGCTTCCTGGTAATTTCCTGGTGTGTGGTTGGTTATTTTACTCTATCTTGCTGCTGCTGCTAAGTCACTTCAGTCGTGTCCGACTCTGTGTGATCCCATAGACGGCAGCTCACCAGGCTCCCCTGTCCCTGGGATTCTCCAGGCAAGAACACTGGAGTGGGTTGCCATTTCTTTCTCCAATGCAGGAAAGTGAAAAGTGAAAGTGAAGTCGCTCAGTCATGTCCGACCCTCAGCGACCCCATGGACTGCAGCCCACCAGGCTCCTCCATCCATGGGATTTTCCAGGCAAGAGTACTGGAGTGAGGTTCCATTGCCTTTTCTGTTACTCTATCTTAGGGTGCCGTTTTTCCATTCTTCTTTTTCTTTTGACATTTTAAAGGGTTTCGGGAACATTCTGTGTGGTAATTCTATGAGTCCTAGAATGAAAATATTGGCTTTTGCCAGGTATCTGGATGCTTTCCCCATATGGGATAGTTGATTTAAATTAATTAATTTCTTGATTTAGGGTTTTTAAACCATGTGGCTAGTAAGCCTTTCAATGCCATTTTAACATGTAGTCTGACTTTTGAATATGTACTCTCAGGGAGGAACATTCTATTTCACTCTATTCTTAACAAAACCAGGGATTACCAAATTTTGTTTCTATCTCCATAGGCAGAGATGGATTATTTTATCAGCTTACTTTTTCACTAAAGGTGAACCTCTTCAGGAATACACACTTAAAGGGTTTTCTCCGTTCTATTTTCTATTAGACTTTTCCCCACTATATGTTCTTTGTTACCAAGAATCTGAAAATGCCCTCAGATGCAGCTTTTTTCCAGTAATTTGTGTGTTTGCTTTTGTTCTGGTCTCTTGAGGCTATATGTTTTTTATTCCAGCTATAATTTTAAAAGGACATCATCACTGTTTTCACTAGTATGTTTGGGAGAATGAACATTTTCTGGATTTGTAGCATTTCCCAGAAAAAGATATTTTGTGTTGGCATCTTCAAAGTAAAATGATAGTCGCTCAGACATGTCTGACTCTTAGTGACCCCATGGACTGTAGCCCACCAGGTTCCTCTGTCCATGGAATTCTCCAGGCAAGAATACTGGAGTGGGTAGCCATTTCCTTCCCCAGGGGATCTTCCTGACCCTGGGATCGAACCTGGGTCTCCTACACTGCAGGCAGATTCTTTACTGTCTGAGCCACCAGGGAAGTACATTGGCATCTTACTTTAAGGCGCTGACATCTTACTTTAACTCTTTTAATTTTTTTCCTTCAGAGAAGACAAAATACTTATGATGTAGGATTAAGTTCTTTATTGGAATCAGTTACTGTTATCATGATCTTAGGGAATAACTTGCATTTAGCATTTCAATATCTTCATCAACTAATTTGGCTTTCCAGGTGGCTCAGTGGTAGAGAATCTGCCTGCCAATGTTGGAGAGACATGGGTTCAATCTTTGGGTCAGAGAGATTCCCTGGAAAAGGAAATAGCAGTCCACTCCAGTTTTCTTGCCTGGGAAATCCCACGGACAAAAGTGCCTGATGGGCCACATTCCTTGGGGTTGCTAAGAGGTGGACACAACTGAGTGACTGAGCACAGCACCGAACACACATCAACTAAATTGCTGCTGCTGCTAAGTCGCTTCAGTCGTGTCTGACTCTGTGTGACCCCATAGACAGAAGCCCATAGACAGGAGCCACTAGGCTCCCCCGTCCCTGGGATTCTCCAGGCAAGAACACTGGAGTGGGTTGCCATTTCCTTCCCCAGTGCATGAAAGTGAAAAGTGAAAGTGAAGTCACTCAGTCATGTCCGACTCTTAGCGACCCCATGGACTGCAGCCTACCAGGCTCCTCCGTCCGTGGGATTTTCCAGGCAAGAGTACTGTAGTGGGGTGCCATTGCCTTCTCCGTCAACTAAATTAGGGTCCTATTAATACTAGCCTCACAGTGTTGTAGGTTGGTATGCTATGCTGCTGCTGCTGCTATGCTATGCCAAGTCACTTCAGTTGTGTCAGACTCTGTGTGACCCCAGAGATGGCAGCCCACCAGGCTTCCCCGTCCCTGGGATTATCCAGGCAAGAACACTGGAGTGGGTTGCCATTTCTTTCTCCAATGCATGAAAGTGAAAAGAGAAAGTGAAGTCACTCAGTCGTGTCCGACTCTTAGCAACCCCATGGACTGCAGCCTACCAGGCTCCTCCGTCTGTGGGATTTTCCAGGCAAGAGTACTGGAATGGGGTGCCATTGCCTTCTCCAAGTTGGTATAGGCAGTGGGTATTAACATACTTTTCAAAACCATAATGCACTATACAAACATTGGGTAATATTATTAACATAATTACCAGTTCAACATGTTTTAATTAAGTGGTTCTTTAAACCAAAAAATAGAACTTTTGCTAATATATAATTATAAATTAATGTTTCAGATACAGAAAAATATTCCTTCATGGTCTTATGAAATTCAGAAGCTTTTTTTTTTTTTTTTGAGAATAAAACAGAAATACATCTATAATCAGAATGAAAACTTATTTGTGTTTATCACTTAGAAAAATAGCAAAGTCAACTAAAGCCAATAGTTATTGTTATAATACTATGGTTAACTTTGATAATGTCTCAGGGAAGAAACGGAGAAGGCAATGGCACCCCACTCCAGTACTCTTGCCTGGAAAATCCCACGGACGGAGGAGCCTGGTAGGCTGCAGTTCACGGGGTCGCTAGGAGTTGGACACGACTGAGCGACTTCACTTTCACTTTTCACTTTCATGCATTGGAGAAGGAAATGGCAACCCACTCCAGTGTTCTTGCCTGGAGAATCCCAGGGACGGGGGAGCCCGGTGGGCTGCCGTCTATGGGGTCACACAGAGTCGGACACGACTGAAGCGACTTAGCAGGGAAGAAAACAAACCCAAATTCTCTTATTCCTAAGTCAAAGTAAAGCACAAATGTAGACTTCCTCAATATAGGAGGCTATTTGACAAACAAATTCAAATTAAACTCCCCTAAAATGTTTAACAAACAGTATATCTGGTTCTTATCTGGTGTGGTATATAATACCGTTTATTTATACAACTAGCAAATTCAAATTAAACTCCCCTAAAATGTTTAACAAACAGTATATCTGGTTCTTATCTGGTGTGGTATATAATACCATTTATTTATACAACTTTTAAGGCATTTAATACCACTTTACTATATAGTTCATCTTTTCCACATTTCTTGCGGTAAGTTTTCATATAATTTCAAGTTGTCATTATTTGTACTACTTACAGTGAAGTATTGTGTTCGGCTGCTACATCATTTACTTGCCTGAAATATAATTTATTACTTCATCTTCTAGCAAGGGCAATACAGGAAGACAGCTTTCTTTCTTAACCATAAATTGTTCATTTGATCCTGAATATGTCTTGTTTCATGATGATCATAGGTAAAGTTATGGCTTCTGTGGAAAATATTGTTTTAATACATGTTAATTTTTTTGTTAATTATTTGATAAAGAAGTAAAGCATTTAATATCAGTGTTATAAGGAATATGATCAATTTAGTTAAACAGAATTTTTTTCTGATTGTGTAAGTTTAGAAAATTTGAAGGAAAAATAGAACCTGCTTCCAAAAGCAAATTGAAAACAGCAATTCGTTCTGAATCTGAATTCAATTAGAAACCCATTTGCAAAGGTTTTATCTAGTTTTAGGAAGATATTTAAAATTTTTTTCCATTTCTTAAACTTCAATTGAGTAATGCTTCTCTTTCATGTATACTTCTAAGCACTTAATAATGTTAATATCCTTAAATATGCCAATACCCCTGTGTATCTGTTTCCTGTAGATGAATAAACCAATAATATAGTATTTAAAAACTTGCAGGTTAAAAACTAAAAGGTTAGTTAGCTAATAGATAGCAAAGTCAGAATTTCTACAAAGTTTTGGAGTTTCTATATTGCCTCCAACCAACATTTTGAAAATTTATTTAAAATTTTCTGTTCATATTGAAGAACAGACACTCAGAACTGTTCATTTTTTATGGATAACCAATCTGAAAATATTTGGATTTTTAAAGAATGCTCAATCAAGTGGATACTGATGTGACTTCAGTAAATAGACAAAGCCAAATGAAGAATTTGAGGCAACTTGAACACATTTTTGTACACGGAGAGCAACAGGGGGCATGTTTTTACCAAGAAATAGTTCCTAAATTTTCCAGCTATTCTCTAGTGTCACTGTTCTGACTGTAGTCTACCTAAATGTGTTGACCAAGATATCCTTAGTATTCCACTCAGCTCCACTAAATTTTAGACAGACTTCTTTACTATAGGACCCTGACCTCTTTTTCTGGGAGCATTTACCTAAGAAAACTTTCCATTGTAAATTCTATCTCTGCTTCTTTGAACTGTAAATCTTTTTTCAGGCTCTTGACAGTTTTATAAACCAAGACTCTTTCTGGAGTCCCTGGGAGCCCTCCCTTTGAAATGTAATCATCAAGAAAGATAGGGACCCTGTCTTTCAATCTCTGAGGGAGGGTAAATGCCCAACTTTGATAAGTGCCAGATAGCAAACACAGAAGACCTAATTATTTTGACCAGCTTCCTCAGAATCCTCTAATTCTTTTCTACTAGCTCATACCTCTCCCTAGTGTTTATGAATAAAAAGTTTTCTGTTTTGGTTCTTTTCCTTTGCCCCACTGCAAAATCTTTATCTCCATTGCAGTTGATTTGAATAAGGTCTTTCTTGCTGTTTCAAACAAGTGTCCAGTGTAGTTTTTCTTCTACAGTATTACTATACTGTGGCTTAGCTCTAGAATATGGAGGTGGTCTCTACAGGCTCCAGAGGGGGACTATTTCTCTTTTATAAGAAAGATTTATACAAATTGTTGACTGTCTAGATTGTTTTTGTTTCTTTTTAGTCATTATTTTAGCTAGTACTATCTGATAATTTTTCTTTGTGAGTCAGTATATAGAGACTCCTCCATCACAGGGCAGGCAGACTGAAAACCACAATCACAGAAAACTAACCAATCTGATCACATGGACCACAGCCTTGTCTAACTCAATGAGAGTATGAGCCATGCTCTGTAGGGCCACCCAAGATGGACTGGTCATGGTGGAGAATTCTGACAAAATGTGGTCCACTGGAGAAGGGAATGGCAAACCACTTCAGTATTCTTGCCCTGAGAACGCCATGAACAGTATGAAAAGGCCAAAAGATAGAAACTGAATGATGAACTCTCCAGGTCAGTAGGTGCCCAATATGCTACAGATCAGTGGATAAATAACTTCAGAAAGAATGAAGAGACAGAGCCAAAGCAAAAACAACACCCAGTTGCAGACCTGACAGGTGAGAGAAGCAAAGTCTGATGCTGTAAAGAACAATATTGCATAGGAACCTGGAATGTTAGGTCCATGAATCAAGGCAAATTGGAAGTGGTCAAACAGGAGATAGCAAGAGTGAACATCAACATTTTAGGAATCACCAAACTAAAATGGACTGAAATGGGTGATTTTAGCTCAGATGACAATTGTATCTACTACTGTGGGCAAAAATCCCATAGAAGAAAAAAGTAGCCATCATAATCAATGAAAGAGTCCAAAATGCAGTACTTGGGTACAATCTCAAAAATGACAGAATGATCTCTTCGTTTCCAAGGCAAGCCATTCAATATCATGGTAACCCAAGTCTATGCCATGACCAGTAATGCTGAAGAAGTTGAAGTTAAATGATTCTGTGAAGACCTACAACACCTTCTATAACTAACACCCAAAAAATATATCCTCTTCATTATAGGGGACTGGAATGCAAAAGTAGGAAGTCAAGAAACACCTGGGGTAACAGGCAAATTTGGCTTTGGAGTACAGAATGAAGCAGGGCAAGGCTAATAGAGTTTTGCCAAGAAAACGAACTGGTCATAGCAATCACGTTCTTCCAACAACACAAGAGAAGATTCTGCACATGGACATCACCAGATGGTCAACACCAAAATCAGATTGATTATATTTTTTGCAGCCAAAGATGGAGAAGCTCATACAGTCTGTAAAAACAAAACTGGAAGCTGACTGTGGCTCAGATCATGAACTCCTTATTGCCAAATTCAGACTTAAATTGAAGAAAGTAGGGAAAACCACTAGACCATTCAGGTATGACCTAAATCAAATCCCTTACGATTACATGGTGGAAGTAACAAATAGATTCAAGGGCTTAGATCTGATAGAGTATCTGAAGAACTATGGACAATGTTCATGACATTGTACGGGAGACAGGTATCAAGACCATCCCCAAGAAAAAGAAATGCAAAAAGGCAAAATGGCTATCTGAGGAGGCCTTACAAATAGCTGTGAAAAGAAGAGAAGTGAAAGGCAAAGGAGAAAAGGAAAGATATAAACATCTGAATGCAGAGTTCCAAAGAATAGCAAGGAGAGATAAGAAAGCCTTCTTCAGTTATCAATGCAAAGAAATAGAGGAAAACAATAGAATGGGAAAGACTAGAGATGTCTTCAAGAAAATTAGAGTTGCCAAGGGAACATTTCAGGCAAAGATGGGCACAAGAAAGGACAGAAATGGTATGGACCTAACAGAAGCAGAAAATATTAAGAAAAGGTGGTAAAAGTACGTAGAAGAACTGTACAAAAAAGATCTTCATGACCCTGATAATCACGATGGTGTGATTACTTATCTAGAGCCAGACATCCTGGAATGTGAAGTCAAGTGGGCCTTAGGGGAAACATCACTAAGAACAAAGCCAGTGGAAGTGATTGAATTCCGGTTGAGCTATTTCAAATCCTAAAAGATGATGCTGTGAAAGTGTTGCACCCAATGTGCCAGCAAATTTGGAAAACTCAGCAGTGGCTGCAGGACTGGAAAAGGTCAGTTTTCATTCCAATCCCAAAGAAAGGCAATGCCAAAGAATGCTCAGACTACTGCACAATTACACTTATCTCCTACGCTAACAAAGTAATGCTCCAATTTCTCCAAGCCAGGCTTCAACAGTACGTGAATTTGAAACTTCCAAATGTTCAAGCTGGTTTTAAAAAAGGCAGAGAAACCAGAGATCAAATTGCCAACATTAGTTGGATCATAGAAAAAGCAAGAGAGTTTCAGAAAAACATCTATTTCTGCTTTATTGACTATGCCAAAGTCTTTGATTGTGTGGATTACCACAAACTGAAAAATTTTTTAAGAGATTGGAATATGAATCCACCTGACCTGCCTTTTGAGAAATCTGTATGCAGGTCAGGAAGCAACAGTTAGAACTAGACTTGGAACAACAGATTGTTCCCAAATTGGGAAAGGAGTACATCGCGGCTGTATATTGTCACCCTGCTTATTTAACTTATATGCAGAGTACATCATGAGAAATGCTGGGCTGGATGAAGCACAAGCTGGAGTCAAGATTGATGGGAGAAATATAAAAAACCTCAGATATGCAGATTGCACCATCGTTATGGGAGAAAGCAAATAATAACTAAAGAGCTCCTTGATGAAAGTGAAAGAGGAGAGTTAAAAAGTTGGCTTAAAGCTCCACATTCAGAAAACTAAGATCATGGCAACTGGTCCCATCACTTCATGGCCAATAGATGGGGAAACAGTGACAGACTTTATTTTTTGGGGGGGTTCCAAAGACACTGCAGATGGTGACTGCTGCCATGAAATTAAAAGACACTTACTCCTTGGAAGGAAAGTTATGACCAACCTAGACAGCATATTAAAAAGCAGAGATATTACTTTGTCCACAAATGTCTGTCTAGTCAAGGCTATGGTTTTTCCAGTGGTCATGTATGGATGTGAGAGTTGGACTATAAAGAAAACTGAGCGCCAAAAATTTGATGTGTTTGATCTGTGGTGTTGGAGAAGACTCTTGAAAGTCCCTTGGATTGCAAGGGATCCAACCAGTCCATCCTAAAGGAATCCAGTCCTGAATATTCATTGGAAGAACTGATGTTGAGGCTGAAACTCGAGTATTTTGGCTACCTGATGCGAAGAACTGACTCATTGGAAAAGGCTTTCAGTGCTGGGAAAGATTGAAAGTGAGAGGAGAAGGGGATGACAGAGGATGAGACTGTTGGATGGTATCACTGACTCAATGCACATGAGTTTCAGTAAACTTTGGGAGTTGGTTATGGACAGGGAGGCCTGGCATGCTGCAGTCCATGGGATCACAAAGAGTCTGACATGACTGAGCAACTGTACTGAACTGAACTGACATAGAGACTCAGATAAATATAATGCTAGTGGAACAGGACAAGTTAGGCTATGTTCCCAACTGGAAGAAATATGAGCCTTTCATTAAAAAAAAAAAAAAAATTCAACAAGTGTTTCTATAAGGATTCATTCAACCAATAGTAATTGTGCGATTCCCAGGCACTTTTGTAAGTGCCTAGGGTTATATGTACTGGAGGATAAGTGACACAGATTCCCTGACCTCAAAGGCTTATTAATACATTCTATTAGATGTGAGTAACACAAAGCAAGGCTTCCAACACTTTTTTTAAGGGTAAATAAAATTCTAAATTGAAGAACACATGTATTGTATCTTGAGCATTTGACAATGTTGGTAAATGTGTGCAAATAAGATAAGGTCTGAGGCTTCCCTAGTGGCTCAGATGGTAAAGAATCTGCCTAAAAGGCAGGTGACCTAGGTTTGATCCTGGGATCAGGAGGATCCCTTGGAGAAGGAAATGGCAGCCCACATCAGTTTTCTTGCCTGGAGAATTCGATGGACAGAGGAGCCTGGTGGGCTAGAGTCTATGGGGTCACAATGAGTTGGACACAACTGTGCGACTAACAATATTTGCTCTCAGTAAAGGGCTTCCCTGGTAGCTCTGAGTAAAAAATTCTCCTGCAATTCAGGAGACCTGGATTCAATCCATGGGTCAGGAATATCCCTGGAGAAGGGAATGGCTACACACTCTAGTATTCTTGCCTGGGAAATCCCATGGACAGAGGAGTCTGGTGGGCTATAGTCCATGGGGCTACAAAGACGTGACTGAGCCACCGCCTTTACTGTCAGTAAAGCACTACGTTTTGTCATTCTTTCTGTATATTTTCTTTATGTTCCCACTCATATCTTATACAAAAAGGCCATTAAGTGCTGACATGTATTTGTCATCTCTGACACAGTTCTGGCTTGACATGATCTGCCCTATGCAAATCCTTAGGGCTGCCAAGTGGAGCAGAAGGCTGAGATCTTGAGGAGAGAGATAATCTCACATTTTAGAACCACAGACACATGGACACAACATTGAGTTAGAAAGGAGGAAGAAACAACTCTGTATGAGATGAGGAAAGTTAAGGAATAATGAGGAGTTTTTGAAAAGATCAGCTTTTTACAATCCATGATAATTTCCTGACAACATCCTAATTTGTATATAAAACATTCCTAGAATTTTCTTTAGTAAACATTCACCATCTTTGCATCACGATTGTATTTCTTTAACTTGTTATAAAATAAGTAGTTTATTGATATTTCTCCCAGCAATCTTGATTCCAACTTGTGTTTCTTCCAGTCCAGCATTTCTCATGATGTACTCTGCATATAAGTTAAATAAACATGGTGACAATATGCAGCCTTGACATACTCCTTTTCCTATTTGGAACCAGTCTGTTGATCCATGACCAATTCTAACTGTTGCTTCCTGACCTGCATACAGATTTCTTAAGAGGCAGATCAGGTGGTCTGGTATTCCCATCTCTTTCAGAATTTCCCATAGTTTATTGTGATCTACACAGTCAAAGGCTTTGGCATAGTCAATAAAGCAGAAATAGATGTTTTTCTGGAACTCTCTTGCTTTTTCCATGATCCAGCGGATGTTGGCAATTTGATCTCTGGTTCCTCTGCCTTTTCTAAAACCAGCTTGAACATCAGGAAGTTCATGGTTCACATATTGCTGAAGCCTGGCTTGGAGAATTTTGAGCATTACTTTACTAGCGTGTGAGATGAGTGCAATTGTTTGGTAGTTTGAGCATTCTTTGGCATTGCCTTTCTTTGGGATTGGGATGAAAACTGACCTTTTCCAATCTTGTGGCCACTGCTGAGTTTTCCAAATTTGCTGGCATATTGAGTGCAGCACTTTCACAGCATCATCTTTCAGGACTTGGAATAGCTCCACTGGAATTCCATCACCTCCACTAGCATAGCATAGCAAGCTGTAAATTAAATCTCGTCACCACCAAGAATGTCATACATAGACTATTGATTTCCTTAGCCATTAATTCACTCAAAGCATTATCTTATTTTCTACAGCATTTAGCTACTCGAATTTACTTATCAAGCTAAGGATAATCAGCTTCCTTTCCCCTTTCACTAAACAAATCAACAGAGTAATTTTCTCTAATCAATTACTATTGTATTTCAGGGAAATACATCTCATAGAACCCTGGCTGG
Organism: Tragelaphus eurycerus; assembly: GCA_935064755.1. NCBI lineage: Eukaryota > Metazoa > Chordata > Mammalia > Artiodactyla > Bovidae > Tragelaphus > Tragelaphus eurycerus. The sequence goes on from CAKXYN010000080.1 coordinate 3,128,333, forward strand.
TCTTTCACAAACACACACACACATACACACAATGTGATACAATCATTATTTTAGTTTCATAAGGGGTAACTGAAAACAGTAAAGTAATGCTCAAAATTCTGCAAGCCAGGCTTCATTAATACATGAACCGTGAACTTCCTGATGTTCAAGCTGGTTTTAAAAAAGGCAGAGGAACCAGAGATCAAATTGCCAACATCTGCTGGATCATGGAAAAAACAAGAGAGTTCCAGAAAAGCATCTATTTCTGCTTTATTGATGATGCCAAAGCCTTTGACTCTGTGGATCACAATAAACTGTGGGAAATTCTGAAAGAGATGGGAATACCAGACCACCTGACCTGCCTCTTGAGAAATCTGTATGCAGGTCAGGAAGCAACAGTTAGAACTGGACATGGAACAACAAACTGGTTCCAAATAGGAAAAGGAGTACGTCAAGGCTGTATATTGTCACCCTCCTTATTTAACTTATATGCAGAGTACATCATGAGAAACGCTGGACTGGAAGAAACACAAGCCAGAATCAAGATTTCCGGGAGAAATACCAATAACTTCAGATATGCAGATGACACCACCCTTATGGCAGAAAGTGAAGAGGAACTCAAAAGCCTCTTGATGAAAGTGAAAGAGGAGAGTGAAAAAGTTGGCTTAAAGCTCAACATTCAGAAAATGAAGATCATGGCATCTGGTCCCATCACTTCATGGGAAAGAGATGGAGAAACAGCGGAAACAGTGTCAGACTTTATTTTTCTGGGCTCCAAAATCACTGCAGATGGTGACTGCAGCCATGAAATTAAAAGGTGCTTACTCCTTGGAAGGAAAGTTATGACCAACCTAGATAGCATATTGAAAAGCAGAGACATTACTTTGCCAACAAAGGTCCGTCTAGTCAAGGCTATGGTTTTTCCAGTGGTCATGTATGGCTGTGAGAGCTGGACTGTGAAGAAGGCTGAGTGCCGACGAATTGATGGTTTTGAACTGTGGTGTTGGAGAAGACTCTTGAGAGTCCCTTGGACTGCAAAGAGATCCAACCAGTCCATTCTGAAGGAGATCAGCCCTGGGATTTCTTTGGAAGGAATGATGCTGAAGCTGAAACTCCAGTACTTTGGCCACCTCATGCGAAGAGTTGATTCATTCGAAAAGATGCTGGGAGGGATGGGAGCAGGAGAAAGGGACGACAGAGGATGAGGTGGCTGGATGGCATCACTGACTCGAAGGACGTGATTCTGAGTGAACTCCGGGAGTTGGTGATGGACAGGGAGGCCTGGCGTGCTGCAATTCATGGGGTGGCAAAGAGTAGGACACGACTGAGTGACTGAACTGAACTGAACTGAACTGAAAATATGGTGAAACCATTGCTTTACATACAATGACACGTAATTTTTGTGATTTTTTTCCCTTGTTCGCCGGTGTATGTCTCCTGTGTATCTGGCAGGGAATTGGTGATGGACAGAGAGGCCTGGCATGCTGTAATTCATGGGGTTGAAAAGAGTCAGACATGACTGAGCGACTGATCTGATCTGATCTGAATGGTTGAAAGAGCTGATGTACATTAAGTTGTCCTTCATGTCTAAATGTTGAATTTGATTGATATCAAGTTAAATATTGATTTTGATTAATATCAAATTCAACTTTTATGATAAATTAAACAAAACCTCTACCCAACTGTCAGTTCAGTTGCTCCATCATGTCCAACTCTTTGCAGCCCCATGGACTGCAGCATATCAAGCTTTCCTGTCCATCAACAACTCCCTGAGCTTGTTCAAGCTCATGTCCATTGAGTCCATTGATGCCATCCAGCCATCTCATCCTCTGCCATCCCCTTCTCCTCCTGCCTTCAATCTTTCCCAGTATCAGGGTCTTTTCCAATGAGTCAGTTCTTCACATCAGATGGCCAAAGTATTGGAGTTTCAGCTTCAGCATCAGTCCCTTTCAATGAATATTTGGGACTGATTTCCTTTAGGATTAACTGGTTTGATGATCTTGCAGTCCAAGGGACTCTCAGGAGTCTTCTCCAGCTATAGAAATCTAAATATTCTGTTGAGATTTTGGTATTCATTCTTCTTTGACCTTTGTCTGAATGCTGTGAGCCCATTGCTCTTCTTCATTCTAACTAAACTCATCCATGGGCCAATTTTTAACTATAACTTCAACCCATTAGTCTAGATTATCTATCCTTGAACCTCTTTGAATCTCAGCCATGTAATATTGTAATGGCTAATAATGGAAGCAACAATGAAACCATCTTTTATACATGAGCTATGTTTATATTTCTCCATAAGCTATATGTAAGCTTAGAAAAATATTTCCATATGTCATTACCTTGTTTTAACCATGAAATACTTTGACATTGGTAGGGAAGGCAATATTCTTCCTGACATGTCATCTATGTAGATTCCTTAATAGTGCTTCAAGCCTAACATTGACAAAGTGACCCCATATAACTCCCCACTATTCATTTGTATCAGAGGAATCCAGACTAGACAACTCTGTTGCTACTCTATTCTCTTCATTTCACCTGTTCTGTTAGAATATACTATTCTTTGTTTGATATAGCTCTTCGATTTGTAGCTTCTCTACTTCCACACCCCTTTGTTTTCAATCTTCATCATTGCGCAGTTAACTCATTCTAACAACCTCCTGGTTGTTTCCTTGATTCTAGAATTTTATCTCTTTATACTGCATATTAAAACCAACCTATTGTCAGATGTGTGATCTCCAAAGAAGATTTAGCTTCTGGACCGGGGACCAGGCTTGAGCATGTGAACTACAAATTGGCACTTACCAAGAGCATTGCCAATGACTGAATAACAAAGGTGTTTGCCATCTGCCTCTATGGAGATTGAACCCCATGCTGCTATAGCAGTTGACCTTCAACAACCCCTGAGGGAGTTCAGGGTGGACTGAGGCAGTCTGTGCTCAGGGACAGGTGGGACAGGTCTTTAGATAGTTGAATGTTTTTAGGAACAGATTTTATGATCTCAATCCTTGCATCTCCTCATATCTAGAGAAGCACTAAAGCCCTTCATGGTAACATCAGATCCTCATGACTAAGAGAAAGCCTTTTGTAAAATGAGCGGTTCATGGTATTGAACTCCTCCTTCACCAAAACCTAATTTATTGTCTTTCCCCCGTTGCTGTCTTTGGAGCAGTCTCTCAGAGCTCTCTGAGACGCTGCCTCTCGGGCTGCAGTCCTCATTTTGCTCCAAATAAAACTTAAACGCACAACTCTCAAGTTGTACATCTTTTTTTAGTCAACAGTTATGGCAGCTGATGATGTGACCCACAGTGGACTTCCTTCCTTTGACTGGATTCATGAGGAATCAGAGTTTTGGTACCAGCAGGAGTACTGGTACCAGTACTCCTCGGGGAATACAGACGAATTTGGGTAAGTCTCTCCTGGTTCTTGAATCTCCCATATTGGTTAAGATTCTGAGTTTTATTTGGCAGTGGAGCAGGTTACCTGCTCCCTCCTAGTAGGAAAGATACTAGCGGGGGGACCCGGGTGAAACATCCAGGGCATACCCACTCATGGTCTAGACACTGAGTGGGGCTCAGTGGAAAGATACCGAGGAATTCCCACCCAGTCAAAAGATGCTAGGTTGGGGGCTGGCTGAAAGATGCCAGGAGAATTGCCTACCCAGTGGAAAGGTACTGGGTAGGGGGGCTCGATTGGGAAAAAAAATAAGGAATACCTGGGGCTCGGCTAAAAAATGCTGAGGTTGCGCCATTGTAGGGGCTGAATGATCTTGGTTGAGTGGTTAAGTAAGAGGCTGAGCTGATACTTTTCCTCAATTTGACTGTCTTTATAGAATTTGTCAGGATAAAAGTGAGGAAAATACATGAGAGCTTTGCTCTGAAGAAAAGTGACAAGACTCCCCCCGGCCGGTTTCGGATTTCTCAGGTCACTGAGAAATTTATGGGAGTGGTGGAGGCCTAATCCTCATACCGTGCAGTGGTCCCATAGGGAAACCCACTCATTAATTAAAATATTTGCTTGTCCGGGGGTCGCACATAAGAAATATCCATTCGGTGACTTGAGCAGCCACAATGGTCTTAGATTGCCAGAGGCAGAATCTGAGACACGTAAGATGAGCTGAAACAACTCTGGTGTGACTCCTGGAGGAGTTAAGCTCACAAGCAGCACATGGACCCACTACACAAGTTCACTAGTGATTTTTATCCCTGACAAATCCAGCTTAAAATGGGAAACAGAATCTCTCAACAGAAATAAAGTGGTGTCAGAAAGCCAGCCTCTGACTAGTACTCTAGCCAGATTCATGTACAATACATACAGAGCTCATACTTGCAAGTACCTAATTAATTGGAGAAATTATACTTGAGATCTCAGCCTAAAATGGCCAAATTTGGGTTCTTTTTATATTCTAAAATTGATATTTTTATGTGCACAATTAGAAAAGGCTAGCCGGGGAAGGCAATGGCATCCCACCCCAGTACTTTTGCCTGGAAAATCCCATGGACGGAGGATCCTGGTAGGCTCCAGTCCATGGGGTCGCTAAGAGTCGGACACGACTGAGCGACTTCACTTTCACTTTTCACTTTCCTGCATTGGAGAAGGCAATGGCAACCCACTCCAGTGTTCTTGCCTGGAGAATCCCAGGGACGGGGGAGCCTGGTGGGCTTCCATCTATGGCGTCGCACAGAGTCGGACACGACTTAAGCGACTTAGCAGTAGCAGCAGCAACTGTGCTTTGGTATCTAGAAGCTTCTAAAACAAGAAATGATAGAGTAACTTCTTTGCAGAAAATCAACAAGAAATAGCTTGAAACTATCAGAACTAAAAAGGCTGACTTTGCCAGATCGCAGGTCTAGTGGAACTGGGAAGTCATGTTTGGCATTTATGCCATTTGACTTTTAATTTTTGGGCATCACTTTACCATCTTTTGGGGGCACTCTTGCCATTTGGCTTTTGATTTCTGGGCATTTCTTTGCCTTTTGTTTCATTTAGAGTGTAACTCCTGGCTGGTAAAGTTCTGGTTTGGTTTGTTGGTTTGGTTTGAGTGCACAGAAATTTGGTACAAACTGTTTGAGCTAATATGTGAATTGCTCACTCTAAGGTTGCACACCCCATCTGGGAACCCCTTGGGAAAGTTTTTTAAATGACTGGTTAATCTATAGCTATGATCTAAGAACAAGAAAAATGGCCTAAAAATGTTAGATCTTTATTGACATAGGATAGGAAAATGGACTGAAGTTTCCTTAAGTCCAGGACTTCTTCCTGTAATCAACAGCCAGGGCTGATCAAACTAAGACCCCTACTTACCCAGAGGGACAATCCCTCCTGGGACCAATCTGCCCTTGTTATCAGGACCAAGATGAGCACTATCTGGTCTAAATTTTGGCTATAAAACTATGGTCACACACACACAAATACAATTTGACAATGTGGTCACAATATTCTTTAGACTCCAGAGGAAGCTTGAAAAAAAACTATCTCTTTAAGAATTCTTGCCCTGAGAAAATAACTCCTTCTATACCTTTAGACCAGAGCTCTCTGGATCACTTATCTAGACCATATCTAATTCCTGAAACCAAAAGGAACAAAAAGGGAAACAAAGCCTTTTAAAATCTTACTCCAACCATTTTTTAATCATAACTAAGTTTGGAAAACAAAGCTATAGGATTTCTTGCGTCTATTTGTATGTATATATGTCTCAGTGTGTGTCTTTGTTTTTTTTTGATAATATTGCTGATTGCTGAGATCAGTTTGTAAATGAGCTCTAATGTAACTGGCCTTCAAAAAAAAAAAAAGTAAGCACTTACAAATCAAATAATTCTAAATACAAGAGAAATTAACCTAAATGAATTTCAGGTTCATGTGAAATGGGAAATATTCAGTGTTAAACACCTGATATTAATGTTTGTTTGTTGATCTAAATAATGTAGAATGTCTAAGAGTACTTAACATTAAGCAGAATATTTTCATTGTACCTAGGTTCAATATAAGTTAAATATTATTATATTTGTTACAAGTTTGTCAGCAAGGAAATTACCTCGAGTGAAGAGGTAATTTCTGTCCTCTTTTGTGCCCATCTTTGCATGGAATGTTCCGTTGGTATCTCTAATTTTCTTGAAGAAATCTCTAGTCTTTTCGATTCTATTGTTTTCCTCTATTTCTTCTCACTGATCACTGAGGAAGGCTTTCTTATCACTCCCTGCTATTTGGAACTCTGCATTCAGATGGGTATGTCTTTCCTTTTCTCCTTTGCCTTTAGCTTCTCTTCTTCTCTCAGTTATTTGTAAAGCCTCCTCAGACAGCCATTTTGCCTTTTTGCATTTCTTTTTCTTGGGGATGTTCTTGATCACTTCCTCCTCTACAATGTCACAAACCTCCATCCATTGTTCTTAGGGCACTCTGTCTATCAGATCTAATTTCTTGAATCTATTTGTCACTTCCACCAAGTAATTGTAAAGGATTTGATTTAGGTCATACCTGAATGGTCTAGTGGTTTTCCCTACTTCCTTCAATTTAAGTCTGAATTTTTAGTATAACAATTTTGACAATGTTGATTCTTCCCATCTAATAACATGTTGTTATAACAGTTGTGTCTTGGATATCCTGACACAAATTTGACAATCTCTTCTCTAAAGACATTTAATAATCAACAATTTTATCTGTAGATTCCCTGACTTTCATTATTCCTTCCTGTTCTATGAATGCTTTTCACATCTCTATCATTTAGCCTGAAACAGATTTGTCTAGTAGACAAATTATTAAGATTATTTTTAATTATTATATTAAAATTATTATTATTAAGTTTAATTATATGATCTTAATTATTATTAAGATTAATATTCTGTCCAGATTGGCAAGACAAAATGTATTCTATTCTGATGACTCTCTTTCTCATGACCTTAATTATCTCTCAAATATTCCTTTCATACAAACTTCAACAAATTAGAGACAGCATGAGATAGGGCTTTGCCTATGTTTAGGTGGTTAGTAATGCAAATCTGACTCTTTCTGGTTATGTAACCCAAATTTGGTGGGTTATGGTGTAAAGTGAGGGACTCTCAGCTTTGTGAGTGACCTTTTACCTGTAGAGGGGGTGTGTTGCAGGAGGCAATGGTGGGTCTTTCTTCAACCACACTGACTTCTAGGAGTATCTTGAAAAGAAAGAGCAGGTGAATTCTACTTTTACTGTTTGTTCCAGATTGTTCTTTGTTTTCACCCTGAGTTTTATATATTTCCTTATGTGTTTACCACTTTCAAAAGAAGGTAATGAATGTCACTCTTTTTGCAAAGAAAAGTTAGAGCTGTTTGTTCCCAAATGATTTCTACCCCTCTCCCCTGGTCCCAGTTGATACTGATAGTAGGTTGAACTTACATAAGCAGTACTGTATGTTTACTGAATGTGATGTACCCACATGCTTTAAAGGTGAAGCAAATTTCCTTGTGATATCTGAAACTTTCTATTGTACAGAAAGGTCCTGTAGATAATTAATGTAGTTAATAACTATGAATGTAATTGACTGTTTTTGAAAGCAATTATTCACTTAACTGTCATATAAGAACAGAAAAGACAAAATACATACAAATTAGAGAGCTGTCATTGTGATTATTTGAAGTTATTGCAGAGAAATCTTCTCTATGTTGGACATTTAACAAGACACTGAATCAACATGGGCAAATTAGAGATGACTATTTTGAAACTTTAAAAAATATACTACTTTTGGTTTCCTCAACCAAGTTTGTTTAAACTTTGAGAGAAGCTTAATATTAGGCAAGTCTAAGATGTTAGACAACCCTGCTGCTGCTACTGCTGCTAAAGTCGCTTCAGTCGTGTCCGACTCTGTGCGACCCCATAGACGGAAGCTCACCAGGCTCCCCTGTCCCTGGGATTCTCCAGGCAAGAATACTGGAGTGGGTTGCCATTTCCTTCTCCAATGCATGAAAGTGAAAAGTGAAAGTGAAGTCGCTCAGTCGTGTCCGACTCTTAGCAACCCCATGGACTGTAGCCTACCAGGCTCCTCCATCCATGGGATTTTCCAGGCAAAAGTATTGGGGTAGGGTGCCATTGCCTTCCCCGTAGATAACCCTAAGCAATGTTAAAAACAAATTGTTTTTGTAATGTCGTGTTCATTGGGATTACTTCCAGACAATTAGGAATTTAGAGAATTTCACTTCTACTTTAAACTATAGAAATAAAAAATTTAAATATATAAATATTTATAGCTTAAAGAAAATTAACTTTAGTAACAAGTTGCTAAGTATACAAAGAATTTGCCATTATTCAAAGTTCAAAAACTCTGATTTTTATAGACTGCAGCAACAAATCAATAGGGAAGAAATCCGTGATGGGTATTAACTATGACAGATGGTCATATGCTGAAGTTAATACTTACCATTCTGCAAGTTCCTTTCCTTTAGAATTAATTTCTAAACTGTGACTATATGTAACTTACTAGAAAAGATAAAGTATGGTAAAGTTCATTAAGGAAATGAAAGAACAATACATCTGATTATTTTTGACATATGGTATACCCTTTAGATGCTCTCCAAACAAAATAATTATGTATGCTGTGATAAAGGAATATTAAAACAAAGCCAATTAGTATATTCCACAGAGACTTGTATTATAACTAAGTCATTGGGGCAAATAAGTCAAAGTTCTATTATCAAGACCTTTACAAAGTCCCCTGAGTACACTTCAGAGAGAGTGTGCTGAAGACCCATCTTCACCAGTGAAAGGCCAATCAAACTAGCGACAGTGATAGGCCAAAATTACTTTTTTTTTTCTTCTTTTTGCAGGTGTTAAGTCATGTTTTACACAATGACAAGCTTTGTGCAGCATTACTTATTCCTTTTTCCTAGTGATCCATATAACCTTACATAAAATAGTGCTATTATAAAGGAAGAATCAATCACAAAGGATGTTAGGAGTATGAAGGGATTGTTAGAGTTTCTCATTCATTCAGTCATGTATATAACAGACGTTTTTCAGACCTGGAGTGGTTAGAAATGTTGTTAGAAATCAATATATCATAATATTTCCTCAAGGCTCTTGTAGTCCAGTATAGTGATGGAATCAAATAAATACACCAGTATTTTAGTTTCTGGCAAAAAGTATATTTAGAGGGTATTATAATAGCATATAAGAGATGGAGAGGCCATTTTTTTTTTCTGCAAGAGACATCAAAGACCTTATAGAAAGGTGACAAGAAATGTGTGAATTAATTAAACAATGATTTGTAGGTTGTCTCATATTTTCTGCACTGCAGACACAACGAAACAGCAAGACACAATCTTTGTCTTCAAGGGTCTTATAGGATTTTGGAAAATGGATAGTTAGCAGACAAGGGGGATAAAAGTGGAAATACAGAGGTTTTGAGTATATCTGGATATATTAGTCAATGTGCCTTCCACACCTTTCTGTCGCTTTGAGATTAAACTTCTAGCGCTTCTCTTATCCTGCCCCCAGGGAAATGATGCTCAGTGGGTTTTCTTTTTCTGTTTCATTTTAGTTTTGTTTTCCCTGCATGCTCTGAGCATCAGTCTCAGGTTCAGCCCAAGTAGTAATGAGTTGAACTAGATTTGCAATTTACTGACAAACAGCAGATAACCAGTAGGCAATGGGCTCTGGAGCAGAGGTGACTTTGTATAGAGCTGTGCATTGTGGGCAGGATGTTTCTTGTAGCAAGATATGCTGAGGAGAGAAGGCATGTCAAGAATTTGACTCAGGGAGCTGACTCCGGGAGGCAGATATTAGAGACCATGCCATAAAAGGGCAACTTAATTATTTTTCATTCAGAGTTTCACTCCCTGTGATCTGATTTGTACTTATACATCAGAATCTGTGAGCTGTTCATGCCTTTATCATTAGTATCTCCTTCCATTGGCTTTAAATGTTTCGAGTGGGTTTCTATTGCTTTTATTGAAAAGTAGCAGGGGATGTTGGTGAATCTCTAGATAGTTTTTTGAGGGTGAAAAGTAGAAAACAGAGTCCTGAAAGAAAGACACAGCCATAACTAACAGTTTAGTGTGCTGTGATTAGGAATTTGGGATTTACGTTATGAAAATGAAAATCACTATAGGCTTCTAAGCAAAGTGGCATGATCATTATATAATGGTCACTTGGGTGCTTTTTAGGAGTCATAAATGGCGGTAGAGGATGACATTGATGAAAGGGATAGTAAAAGTCTATAGTAAGGCAGAAGCTGAAGGAATATAAGGAAGATATTTAAGACATATCAGTGTTGCGGAGCTTACGTGACTTGCACATTAATCTCATGATAGGAGTGAAAGATTAATGACAAATGAATCAAATGAATTAATGACAAATGAATTTCCTTTATCAAGACAGGAAATCATGGAAGTAGTGTTGTATCTGACAGAAGAAAAATGAGTGTAGTTGTCGAGATATTAATATTGGGATGTTCCTTCGGGATGTTCCTTCACTGAGGATTCAGTTAAGGAAACAAAGTGCAGTAAAATAATTTGTGTTTCCAAATGTCTTAGAGTTTCAGTGAAGAGAAGAATTCAACACAGGAGTTAAGCAGGAAAAGCACAAATGGGTGATAAACACTTGCTAAGATTATTGTTATTCAGTTACACCTGGTCTTATTATATGGGCTTTCCAGGTGGCACAATGGTAAAGAATTTGCTTGCCAATGCAGGAGATGTAAGGGACTTGGGTCCCTGGGTCTGGAAGATTCCCCTGGACATCCCCTGGCAACCCACACCAGTCTCCTTGCCTGGGAAATTCCATGGAGAGATGAGCCTGGTGGGTTATAGAATCAGACATGACTGAGCACACACACACACTTACCATTTTGTCCTTTTAAAAATAATGGCTGTCATTTGGAGACTTGATGTCAGAAGCTGGATAACAAATTCACATGTGTACTGTTTGATTTTTCCTAGTAATCATCCTCTAAGGCAACTATTAATATCGTAATTTTGCAGTTGCAGTAGCTTGTCTACACAAAGTCTAACTAACATGCCCAAGGTGATAGTAATATAGTAAATATTCAAGCAAATTTGAATATTTGAATATTCAGAGAAGGCAACATCTGTCTGATTTCATAGCTTGTGCAATGAACGACTGTGCTGCATGTTGCGTTCCACACACCAGGTGAGCTAAAGAAGGCACAACTGTCCATAACATTCACCATGAGCATTCGTCATTTGAACATTTCAATTCTCATAGGAGACAAGCTTTCCTGTGGGCTGGGTGAGACTGAGGAGGGTAAAAAGTGAGAAGATTCCATGGGAGAAAAGCAGGTTCAAGATCAGAAAATGAAATGGTATTTTCCTCCTCTTTAACCTCTGAGGTTTTAACTGCTGAACTTTAGAGTTAGCCTAAGATACATGTGAGCAGAGGAGCTGTGATGGCTGATACTACCCCACAGCATCACACTGGACAGGTTGGGAGAGAGATTTTTGTATGAGATGCTCTTTAATTCTGTAGGAGAATTATTTATTTCTGACAGTTGAGATCATAGGACACAAACTTGAGACCTGATTTGTATTTGTATTTTAAGTGTAAGACCAATCTTTCTATGTTGCAAAGAGGAGAAAAGTCACTTTTTATTAAATATTCTACAGAGCATGCCTTCAATTGTTAATGTTAATATCATCCTGGGATATCTTTGCAAATGCCATCCCTTAGCTTGTTCTGCAAATGTAAAGGTTAGAAATGGTTTCAGGAAGCATGGTCAAATGTTTTAAATGACTTTTTTCCTTTAAATAGCATAAATTTATGTACATAATTCATTGTTTTGCATTAAGGAATAATAGAAGAAAATGACAGAAATCGAGTATATTTGTGAGGAAGCAGAAACCGGTGTAGTTTTAGAGAGGATACTGCCTGATGCTTAGTTGGTCTTTCTTGGGGGTGCATATGCATGCTAAGTCGCTCAGTCATGGCCAACTCTTTGCGACCCTGTGGACTGTAGTTCACCAGGCTCCTCTGTCCATGGGATTCTCCAGGCAAGAATACTGGAGTGGTCTGCCATGCCCTCCTCCAGGACATCTGCCTGACCAAGGGACTGGATCTGTGTCTCTTATGTCTCCTGCATTAGCAGGCAGGTTCTTTACAACTAGCACCACTGGAGAAGCCCTTTTTTGGGGTTAGAAAAGAGAGTCTGGTATTGAACTGTCAAATAATGTAACTCTTTAAATAGTTGTATGTGGCTTTCTGGATTTAAATTAATTAAAAGTAACTGCAGTAAGAAATTTATTACTCATAGTAGGAATTAAAGAAACAGAGAACAGATTAAAATGGTATCAAGGATGAGAGAGTAGCTGCTCTGTCAAAATATATTGCTTAATTAGCCCTTTTATGTATGTGAGATTATGGGTCAAATATATGTTACCTAGTTTTAGACAAACTTCTGCATTCCTTTGTTTCTAATTATTTTTTAACAATTACAAATATGTCTCTGTATTGAATACTTTCTTCTTTTACTGAAGACAAGAACATTTTAAACAATGGAAGAATTGTAACCATTCATCCATTTATCCAGCCATCTATCTGTCATTTATATTTGTAGAAAGTTTTTGGTTTCATAAATGTAACAAAAAGTAAGCAATAATGGTAAAGTACCACTTTCTATTATTTGAATACTTTTAGATGAGTTGAGTCCTCTATTATACCACAGGAGATGTATCTCTGTAATCATTATAGATATAGATACAGAGATCAAACAATCTAGCAACTTCAATGTCTATGATAATATATATAAAAATAATTATTTATAAAACAGTTTCATATACATGTTTATAGATATTCTTTCCTAATTTAGTCTTTATTATATACATTTGTCAGGGAAGGCAATGGCACCCCACCCCAGTACTTTTGCCTGGAAAATCCCATGGACGGAGGATCCTGGTAGGATCCAGTCCATGGGGTCGCTAAGAGTCGGACACGACTGAGCGACTTCACTTTCACTTTTCACTTTCATGCATTGGAGAAGGAAATGGCAACCCACTCCAGTATTCTTGCCTGGAGAATCCCAGGGACGGGGGAGCCTGTTGAGCTTCTGTCTATGGGGTCGCACGGAGTCGGACACAATTGAAGCAACTTAGCAGCAGCAGTAGCAGCAGCATATACATTTGTGCATTTGTTTTACATACATATATATGAAAACATGACATTGTAAAATTAATTTCTTAAGATTAATTTATTTTAATTGGAAGATAATAGCTTTACAATATTGTGATGGTTTTTGCCACACATCAACATAAATTGGCCAAAGACCCTGATGCTGGGAGGGATTGGGGGCAGGAGGAGAAGGCGACGACAGAGGATGAGATGGCTGGATGGCATCACTGACTTGATGGACATGAGTTTGAGTGGACTCTGCGAGTTGGTGATGGACGGGGAGGTCTGACGTGCTGTGATTCATGGGGTCGCAAAGAGTCAGACATGACTGAGCAACTGAACTGAACTGATACATATGTTTACCCCATCCTGAACCCCCCTTTCACCTCCCTCCCCACCCTATCCCTCTAGGCTGTAATTTTAATAACAGTAACATTAACTGAGAAATTGCTAGGTCCTTGGTCTTTTCACTAGATCCAATAAGGGAAAATTATTGGCCTTAATATAAACCCAAAACTAATTTCCCAAAATGAAATAATTTGTCTTTTTCAACACTTTTAGTCATATGAATTCTCACCCACTGTGTGTCTGTTTAAAAAGTTCGGTATATGTTGTTAAAAACACCATCCTGTTCCTGATATTATTTCAGGTTCTCTCACCGCTTTCCAAGTATCCTTCTTTGTTGTTGATGTTCAGTCACTAAGTTGTCTCCAACTCTTTGTGACCCCATGGGCTGCAGCACGTCAGGTTCCTCTGTTCTCCACTATGTCCTGGAGTGTATCAGTAATGCTCTCTGATCCTCTGCTGCCCCCTTCTCTATTTCCCTTCATTCTTTCCCAGCATGAGGGACTTTTGCAGTGAGGTGATCAAAGTATTGGAGCTTCAGCTTCAACATCAGTCCTTCCAATGAATATTCAGAGTTGATTTCCTTTAGGAATGACTACTTTGATCTCTTTGCAGTCCAAGGGATTCAGAAGAGTATTCTGCAGCACCACAATTTGAACAGGTTAATTCTATGGCTCTCAGCCTTCTTTATGGTCCAACTCTCACATCCATACATGACTACTGGAAAAACCATAGCTTTGACTACAGGGACCTTTGTCTGCAAAGTGATGTCTCTGCTTTTTAATATGGTGTCAAGGTTTTTCATAGCAGTTCTTCCAAGGAGAGAGTGTCTTAATTTTATGGCTGCAGTCTCTGCAGTGATTTTGGAGCCCAAGAAAATAAAATTTGTCATTACTTCCACTTTTTCCCCATCTGTTTGACATGAAAAGATGAAACCGAATGCCATGGTCTTAGAATTTTGAATGTGAGTTTTAAGTTAGCTTTTTCACTCTCCTCTTTCACCCTTGTCTAGAGACTCTTTAGTTCCTCTTTGATTTCTGCCACTACAGTGATAATTTGCATATCTGAGATTATTGATATTTCTCCCGTCTTGAGTCCAGCTTATGGTTCATCTACCCAGTGTTTCACATGATGTACTCTGCATAAAAGTTAAATAAGCAGGGTGACAGTATACAGTCTTGCTGTCCTCCTTTCCCAGTGTTGAACCAGTCTGTTGTTCCATGTCCAGTTCTAACTGTTGCTTTTTGATCTGCATACAGGTTTCTCAGGAGACAGGTAAGGTCGCTTGGTATTCCCATGTCTTTAAGAATTTGCCACAATTTGTTGATATCCACACATCTCATCCTCTGTTATCCCCTTCTTCTGCCTTCAATCTTTCCCAGCATCAGGGTCTTTTCCAATGAGTCAGTTCTTCGCATCAGTTGGCCAAAGTATTGGAGTTTCAGCTTCAGTATCAGTCCTTCCAATGAATATTCAGGACTGATTTCCTTTAAGATGGACTGGTTGGATCTCCTTGCAGTGCAAGGGACTCTCAAGAGTCTTCTCCAACACCACAGTTCAGAAGCATCAATTCTTCAGTGCTCAGCTTTCTTTATAGCCCAACTCTCACATCCATACATGACTACTGTAAAAACCATAGCTTTGACTAGACGGATCTTTGTTGGCAAAGCAATGTCTCTGTTTTGTAATATGCTGTCTGGGTTGGTTGTAGCTTTTCTTCCAAGGAGCAAGTGTCTTTTAATTTCATGGCCGAAGTCACCATCTGCAGTGATTTTGGAGCCCCGCTATTTATTTACCATGAAGTGATGGGACTGGATGCCATGATCTTAGTTTTCTGAATGTTGAGTTTTGATTTAAGTTGGGTATTATATCAGTGAGGTAAAACAGATTTTAAAATACAAATTTTCTATTATAATTGTCACTTAGTTCCTTTATAGAACAATAGAAAATGTATTTTTTGAAATTGGGAATCTTGCTGAATTTGTTCCAAGACAAAGATCATCTGTAAGATGATAGAATACGAAGCATGTGCCTTTCTAAGAGCAAATACATATAGATTTATAAATAATTAAAGACTTTTTCTTGTGATTAATCTTTGTTGAAAGTCAACACTAATATTGCTAAGCATGTAGACTTTTATTTTCTTGGAAAATAATTTTACCCTTGACATAGGAGAATAGGCATTTACTGGTATTTTTTAGACTTTTTATTTTGCATGTTAGGTAACTTGACCCCTTGTTGATGCAAGTGGAGGAGGCCTACAAAAGCTCCTTTTACTAAATCATACTAGTAATCTATTCATAGGTGCCCAGTCCAAATTATACACTTGGGCTAAACAAGGAAGTTGTGCATATATACACATATGTATGTATACACACACAGAGGATATATATGTTTAGTTTAAGTCCCCTATATATCAAGATATGTCTTGATAAGCATTATAGATATAGATACCAAATGAATTATCAAGTTAAATACATATATAAATCATATAAATTTACATAATAAATTTACTATTATTTAAATTTAATTTTAACATTATAATTATAATGAGGATGTATACATACACACACGGAAAGATAGATAAAGAATCAGATCTTTGTGTAACTGCATTCTTAATAATCTCAGGAGCTTTAAAGAGACATTGTATATTAGATAGTGATATACAATGTGTGGGAGAAGCCAGTCTGTAGAAAGATATACAACAGAAAAAGATGTGCAGAGAAGCAGAAAAGAGTCTGTTTCTGTGTCTTCAGCAGTATTTAGATCCACACTTATGTAATCCTGAGGCTCTGCTACTTCTTTAACACCTCATAGTCATTAGATTCTGAGAGATAGCCTTACAGCCTTCAGACAAACGTTCTCTTTTTGTGTAAGACCTCTCTGCATAAAATCAGAGTCCTTTGTAAACTATTTGGGAAGAAAACCATTGCTTGAAGGACAAATAACCAGTTATTATTAAGATGTTTTATGTTTACCAACTACAAGAACAACACTGCAAAATAATAAAATGTATTTTGAGTCTATGGAGAAAGGCTGTATGTTTTTGTCTTTGCATGATAATTTAAATATATTTGAGCTCTGTTATAGTGTATTTTTTGGAGAAGACTTGAGAGTCCCTTGGACTGCAAGGAGATCCAACAAGTGCATTCTAAAGGAGATCAGCCCCGGGTGTTCTTTGGAAGGAATGATGCTAAAGCTGCAACTCCAGTACTTTGGCCACCTCATGTGAAGAGTTGACTCACTGGAAAAGACTCTGATCCTGGGAGGGATTGGGGGCAGGAGGAAGAGGGGATGACAGAGGATGAGATGGCTGGATCGCATCACTGACTCAATGGACATGAGTTTTAGTGAACTCCGGGAGATGGTGATGGACAGGGAGGCCTGGCGTGCTGGAATTCCTGGAGTTGCAAAAAGTCGGACACGACTGAGTGACCAAACCGAACTGAATTGACTGATAGTGTATTTCCATTGAAGATGCTTGTAATGGGCCACAGCAATACTGCTGGGGATCTTTGCTGTCTGATAGGCTCAGTAAAATCCATATAGTGTCATTGCAGTCTGATTATGGGGATAGAGGCTTGTCTTATCACTGTAGTGAGGGGATTTATTGCTCTCTTTATTCTTAATCTGCCTTTTTGTAAATATGAAAATAACATTTTGAAAAACTTACTTTGTCAGAGGTAGAACATTAAAGCTTTTAAGTTCGTCCACTAATGTTTGTTATGTATATGTAGCTATGTTAATAATAATATATATTATTTGTTCAGATTCTTTTCCCTTATTGCTTATTGCAAAACATTGTGTGTAGTTCTCTGTGCTATACAGTAGGTCCCTGTCGGTTGTCTATTTTTATACATAGTAGTGTGTATATGTTAACCTAAAACCCCTCATTTATTCCTCTCCCCCTTTTCCTGTTACCACAAGTTTGCATGCCTATGGATCTATTTCTGCCTAGTATATAGTTCATTTGTATAATTTATTTTTAGATTCTACATATAAGCAATATCATATGAATATTTGTCTTTCTCTGTCTGGCTTACTTCACTTTGCCTTTTGATGATATTGTTAAAGGGTATGTTTTTACATTTTAACCATGTTAGGTAGGTTATATAGTGGCATCCTACTACAGTTTTAATTTGTATTTTCTTGATCAATATCAATATTGAGTGACCTTTAAGATATTTATTGGTCATTTGGTTTCCTTCTTTTTTTAAAGTGCCAGTTCAAATTTCTTGTTCACTAAAGAATTGACCTGTCTTTTCCTTTTTAACTAATAGGAGGTCATTATTATTTCCTTAATATGAGGCTCATTGTCAGTTATATTGTCAATGTTACACTCATTGTCAGTGTTGAATATATTATTATTCATTTTGACCTTGATGATAATATTCTTTTTGTGTGTTTTTATAAAAAGCGTTACTAATACTAGTCTAAGTTTTCTTTGTGTTTGAGAATTTTTTCTTGTTTAACAAATCATCCTAAGCTATGAAAACATGGTTGTTTTTGTCCTAGAATTTTTATTTTTTACCCTTCACATATATAGTATCCATTTGGGATTGATAATTGTGTATGTTATCAAGTGGGGGTTATTCATTTATCTAACTAGTTAGTTAATTTACAAACTGCCATTTATATGATAGAAAAGACTGTTTTTCACCCCTGCTCTACAATACCAGTTTTGTTAAAAATCAAGAGCCCATTCCCTTGTGGGTGTATTTCCAAACTGTCTCTTCAGAGAACTGAAGAGACATTCGTCTCTTGGCCCATTCTTTTCTCCTTGTACCATCATACTGCCTTAACTACTATTCTTATCATGCTTGGTATAGTAAGTGTTCTCACTTTGTTCTTGGCAATTTTAGGCCCTATTTATATCTATGTTAATATTAAAATCAGCTTGCTAATTTCATAAGAATTCTAGAATTTTACAGGGGTAACATTAAGTCAGTACATTAATTTGAAAAGACTTTTAAACAAAAGGCATGATATTTCCCTTTATTAAGATAGTCTTTAGTTTCTCCCAATAAAGTTTTATATTTTGCTAGTGCAGGGCTTTTGTACATCTTCTATCAGATCTATTCTTTAGAACTCTGTGTGTTGTAAATGGTATTATTTTTAAAGATCTATTTTGTAAAATTTTGTTTGTGATTAAACAGAGAAATGGAGCTATAATTTATAATAATTTTACATCTAGATATCCTCATTAACTTCCTAATTCTAACACATTAGGTATAAGTAGATTTCGGATTGTCTAAACATCCTCTTCAAATAATGACATTACTATGTATTTTCCTATAACCCTAGCTTTACTTGTATAACACAAATTTGAATGCCACATTTTCAATATAATTTGATTCAAAATACTGTGTAATTTCCATTTTGATAGCTTTTTTCACTAATGCACTATTTAGTAGTGGATTGTGCGTGCATGCTAAGTCGCTTCAGTTGTGTCCAACTCTGCGATACTATGGACCATAGCCTGGCAGGCTCCTTTGTCCATGGGATTCTCCAGGCAAGAACACAGGAGTGGTTAGTGATGTCCTCCTCCATGGCGTGGATCTTCTGACCAAGGAATTGATCTCATGTCTCTTATATCCCCTGTGTTGGAAGGCTGATTCTTTACTACTAGAGCCACCTGAGAAGCCCAGTAGTGGACTTAGTTCAGTTTAGTTCAGTAGCTCAGTCATATCTGACTCTTTGTGACCCCATGGACTACAGCACACCAGGCTACCCTGCCCATCACCAGCTCTCAAAGCTTGCTCAAACTCATGTCCATTGAGTCAGTAATGCCATCCAACCATCTCATCCTCTCTCATCCCTTTTTCCTCCCGCCTTCAATCTTTCCCAGCACTAGGGTTTTTTCCAATGAGTCAGTTCTTCGCATCAGGTAGCCAGAGTATTGGAGCTTCAGCTTCAGCATCAGTCCTTCCAATGAATATTCAGGACTGATTTCCTTTAGGATTGACTGGTTGGATCTCCTTGCTGTCCAAGGGAGTCTCAAGAATCTTCTCCAACACCACACTTCAAAAGAATCAATTCTTTGGCACTCAACTTTCTTTATAGTCCAACTCTCACATCCACACAAATCTACTAGAAAAACCACAGCTTTGACTAGATGGACCTTCTTTTGGCAAAACAATGTCTCTGCTTTTTAATATGCTGTCTAGGTTGGTCATTGGAGAAGGAAATGGCAACCCACTCCGGTGTTCTTGCCTGGAGAATCCCAGGGATGGGGGAGCCTGGTGGGCTGCCGTCTCTGGGGTCGCACAGAGTTGGACACGACTGAAGTGACTTAGCAGTAGCAGCAGGTTGGTCATAACTTTCCTTCCAAGGAGTAAATGTCTTTTAATTGCATGGCCGCAGTCACCATCTGCAGTGTTTTTGGAACCCCCAAAATAAAGTCAGCCACTGTTTCCATTGTTTCCCCATCTATTTGCCATGGAGCAATGGAAATGGATGCCATGATTTTAGTTTTCGGAATGTTGAATTTTAAGCCAGCCTTTTCACTCTCCTCTTTCACTTTCATCAAGAGTCTCTTTAGTTTCTCTTCACTTTCTGTCATAAGGGTGGGGTCATCTGCATATATGAGGTTATTGATATTTATCCCATCAATCTTGATTCCAACTTGTCCTTTATCCAGTCTGGAATTTCACTTGATGTACTCATATATAAGTTAAATAAGCCGGATGACAATATACAGCCTTGAATTGCTCCTTTCCCAATTTCGAACCAGTCTGTTGTTCCATGTCCAATTCTAACTGAGGCTTCTTGACACCTGAATACAGATTTCTCAGGAAACAGGCAAGGTGGTCTGGTATTCCACTATATATATACACCACTATTAAATAGTGGACTCAGTTTAGTTCAGTTGCTCAGTTGAGTCTGACTCTTTGTGACCCCATGAATTGTAGCACGCCAGGCCTCCCTGTCCATCACCAACTGATGGAGTTTACTAAAACTCATGTCCATCAAGTCAGTGAGCCATCGAGCTATGTCATCCTCTGTCGTCCCTTCTCCTCCTGCCCCTAATCCCTACCAGCATCAGAGTCTTTTCCAATGAGTCAACTCTTCACGTGAGGTAGCCAAAGTACTGGAGGTTCAGCTTCAGTGAATCTCCTTCCAATGAACACCCAGGACTGGTCTCCTTTAGGATGGACTGGCTGGATCTCCTTGAGGTCCAAGGGACACTCAAGAGTCTTCTCCAACACCACAGTTCAAAAGCATCAATGCTTTGGCACTCAGCTTTCTTCACAGTCCAACTCACATCCATACGTGACCACTGGAAAAACCATAGCTTTGACTAGATGGACAAACATTGGCAAAGTAATGTCTCTGCTTTTGAATATGTGATCTAGGTTGGTCATAATTCTCCTTCCAAGGAGTAAGCATCTTTTAAATTCATGGCTGCAACCACCATCTGCAGTGATTTTGGAGCCCAGAAAAATAAAGTCTGATACTGTTTCCACTGTTTCCCCATCTATATCCCATGAAGTGATGGGACCAGATGCCATGATCTTCTTTTTCTGAATGTTGAGCTTTAAGCCAACTTTTTCACTCTCCTCTTTCACTTTCATCAAGAGGCTCTTCAGTTCCTCTTCACTTTCTGCCACAAGGATGGTGTCATCTGCATATCTGAGGTTATTGATATTTCTCCCGGCAATCTTGATTCCAGCTTGTGCTTCATCCAGCCCAGCGTTTCTTATGATGTACTCTGCATAGAAGTTAAATAAGCAGGGTGACAATATACAGCCTTGACATAGTCCTTTTCCTATTTGGAACCAGTCTGTTGTTCCATGTCCAGTTCTAACTGTTGCTTCCTGACCTGCATACAGATTTCTCAAGAGGCAGGTCAGGTGGTCTGGTATTCCCATCTCTTTCAGAATTTTCCACAGTTTATTGTGATCCACACAGTCAAAGGATTTGACATGGTCAGTAAAGGAGAAATAGATGTTTTTCTGGAACTCTCTTTCTTTTTTGATGATCCAGCAGATGTTGGCAATTTGATCTCTGGTTCCTCTGCCTTTTCTAAAACCAGCTTGAACATCAGGAAGTTCATGGTTCACGTATTGCTTAAGCCTGGCTTGGAGAATTTTGAGCATTACTTTACTAGCTTGTGAGATGAGTGCAATTGTGTGGTAGTTTGAGCATTCTTTGGCATTGCCTTTCTTTGTGATTAGAATGAAAATTGACCTTTTACAGTCCTGTGGCCACTGCGGAGGTTTCCAAATTTGCTGGCATATTGAGTGCAGCACTTTCACAGCATTATCTTTCAGGATTTGAAATAGCTCAACTGGAATTCTATCACCTCCACTAGCTTTGTTCATAGTGATGCTTTCTAAGGCCCACTTGACTTCACATTCCAGGATGTCTGGCTCTAGGTGAATGATCACACCATCATGATTATCTTGGTCATGAAGATCTTTTTTGTACAGTTCTTCTGTGTATTCTTGCCACCTCTTCTTGATATCTTCTGCTTCTGTTAGGTCCATACCATTTGTGTCCTTTATCGAGCCCATCTTTGCATGAAATGTTCCCTTGGTATCTATAATTTTCTTGAAGAGATCTCTAGTCTTTCCCATTCATTGTTTTCCTCTATTTCTTTGCATTGATCACTGAGGAAGGCTTTCTTATCTCTCTTTGCTATTCTCTGGAACTCTGCATTCAGATGCTTATATTTTTCCTTTTCTCCTTTGCTTTTCGCTTCTCTTCTTTTCACAGCTTTTTGTAAGGCCTCCCCAGACAGCCATTTTGCTTTTTTGCATTTCTTTCTCTTGACGCTGGTCTTGATCCCTGTCTCCTGTACAATGTCATTACCTTCAGTCTGTAGTTAATCAGGCACTCTATCTATCAGCTCTGGTCCCTTAAATCTATTTCTTACTTCCACTGTATAATCATAAGGGATTTGATTTAGGTCATACCTGAATGGTCTAGTGGTTTTCCCTACTTTCTTCAATTTAAGTCTGAATTTGGCAATAAGAAGTCCATAATCTGAGCCACAGTCAGCTCCCAGTCTTATTTTGCTGGCTGTATGAGCTTCTCCATCTTTGGCTGCAAAGAATATAATGAATCTGATTTCGGTGCTGACCATCTGGTGATGTCCATGTATAGAGTCTTCTCTTGTGTTGTTGGAAGAGGTTGTTTGCTATGACCAGTGCATTCTCTTGGCAGAACTCTATTAGCCTTTGCCCTGCTTCATTCTATACTCCATGGCCAAATTTGCCTGTTACTCCAGGTGTTTCTTGACTTCCTACTTTTGCATTCCAGTCCCCTATAATGAAAAGGACATCTCTTTTGGGTGTTAGTTCTAAAAGGTCTTGGAGGTCTTCATAGAATCATTCAACTTCAACTTCTTCAGCATTTCTGGTTGGGGCATAGGCTTGGATAACCATGATATTGAATGGTTTGCCTTGGAAATGAATAGAGAGCATTCTGTCTTTGAGATTGCATCTCAGTAGTGCATTTCAGACTCTTTTGTTGACCATGATGGCTACCCCATTTCTTCTAAGGGATTCCTGGTCACAGTAGTAGATATATTGGTCATCTGAGTTAAATTCACCCATTCCTGTCTGCTGTTTCCCAGAATGTCAATGTTCACTCTTGCCATCTCTTGTTTGCCATCTCACTTCCAATTTGCCTTGATTCATGGACCTGACATTCCAGGTTCCTATGCAATATTGCTTTTTACAGCATCGGACCTTGCTTCTATCACCATTCACAGCCACAGCTGGGTATTGTTTTTGCTTTGGCTCCATCCCTTCATTCTTTCTGGGGTTATCTTTCCACTGATCTCTAGGAGCATATTGGGCACCTACTGACCTGGGGAGTTCCTATTTCAGTATCCTATCATTTTGCCTTTTCTTACTGTTCATGGGGTCCTCAAGGCAAGAATACTGAAGTGGTTTTCCATTACCTTCTCCAGTGGACCACATTCTGTCAGACCTCTCCACTGTGACCCATCCATCTTGTGTGGCTGCACAGGGCATGGCTTAGTTTCACTGAGTTAGACAAGGTTGTGGTCCGTGTGATCAGACTGACTAGTTTTCTGTGATCATGGTTTCAGTATGTCTGCCCTCTGATGCCCTCTTGCAACACTACCGTCTTATTTGGGTTTCTCTTACCTTGGATGAGGGGTATCTCCTCACGGCCACACCTCCTGACCACGAACGTGGGTAGCTCCACTTGTCCTCCTGTGCCCACACAGCCACCACTCCTTGGACGTGACTACTTCATTTAAATAATACATGAATATTTTCCATTACTTTTTGCTATTTATTTGTAGTTGAATTACATTGTAGGAAGAGAACATCCTGTATATGATTTCACATAGATGCACAATTTTTTAGATTTGTTGTTTGGCTTATAATCTTGACATCTAATACTCTAGGACTTCTTTCTTTAATTTTTTTCTCCATTAGACTCTAACCACTTTAAAGTACCTCTTCATTCTATCTCAGTCTAATAATTTTTGACATAGCACCATATCCATGTCTTTAATGATATTTATCACAATTTGTAGATGTGTGTGTTTGTATTCTATGATTTCAGGAACTATGTCTGCTCCTATAATACTGCTTCCTGCTATAGTGAGACTTCAAATATGTATGGGCCCTAAAACAATGTTTGATGAATTCAGTCCGTAGTGATTGAATTTCTGGGTGAAGGCAAAATGGGCTATGGAGAGTATGTGGCAGATAAAGATAACCAAAGGAAGAACTTTAAAGACAGGCAGTCATATATGAGAATGTAGTGTGGAGAACTGAGAAGGAATGACTTGAGGGATAGCAGCAAATTAGGACAGTGGTGTATCATGCATGCGAAAAGAGAAGAAATGTCACAAGACAGCAATCAATAACCAACTGTCACAAGTCGTAGATGGGCTAAGAATAATAAGAGCTGAAGTATGTGCATTTGACTTAGGATTGAGGAGACTGATAACAAGGGTAAAAACTTGAAGTAATGTGGATGCTAGACATTACCAGATTTAAGATGGTTGCAATGTAGTAGTTTATTCAGATAGTTTCTAAAAATGTGTGCATGTTATTTTCAGAAGAATCCCTCTCTTCACTCTATCAGTTAAATTACATAGTTAGGAGAAACCTTGATTTAACTTTTCTTTTTAACAGGGGTAAGAACTGAAGCCTAAGATTGTGGAGTCTAAACAGAACCCACGTGGCTTATTCTCATTCCATTCTTTTTTCTCTTACATCAACTGTTGTATGTAAGTTGCTTCCTTTCAGAGGAAAGTATATTATCATATGAGCGACTGAAGGCATGGTATTCTCTTGGGACACACTAGTTTGCTGTAGAGCACCATTTATCTGATTGGTTAGTGTGGTTGTTGAATATACATTATTACTGCTCTTTAAAATTTCCTTTCAATGTCATGTGACCATAAAAGGGAATACAATGCAGAGTGCATAACATACTGATTGTTAAAATAAGGTAGACCATTTAGGAAATAATATACAAATTGAATGAGGAGTTAAAAATGTGAAGTTGTGATCCAGTTTCAGGAAAAAAGCAAAGTGGGAAAAAATCAAGATAACTAGTGGCAACACAGAGGTTTTGAGCTCCTGGGTGTGAGATGGAAGGGAAAGGAGAGAAAGAAAATCACCTTTATTGAGCATCTATCCTTTAAGGCACTTTGAAATGAC
Source organism: Tragelaphus eurycerus (assembly GCA_935064755.1). NCBI lineage: Eukaryota > Metazoa > Chordata > Mammalia > Artiodactyla > Bovidae > Tragelaphus > Tragelaphus eurycerus. Next base: position 3,153,395 of record CAKXYN010000080.1, read on the forward strand.
TGAGCAATTTAATCCTTAAGATAAATCTTGGCATAGATGCTATTGTTTCTATCCTTGTTTTTCTAAAGGGAATTCCAAGATACAAAGAGCTTGTAGAAAGAACTTGTCTAAGAACTCAAGTGAACAAATGACAGCCCTGAGATCTGAGGCTTAGTGTGTCTTTCTTCAGAGGCCATCTCTTATCCACTGCATCATATGGCAGATGAGGAAACTAAGTCTCAGGAAGATTTTTCACTACCTAAGCTTGTATGTATGGATGTGAGAGCTGGACTGTGAAGAAGGCTGAGCGCCGAAGAATTGATGCTTTTGAACTGTGGTGTTAGAGAAGACTCTTGAGAGTCCCTTGGACTGCGAGAAGATCCAACCGGTCCATTCTGAAGGAGATCAGCCCTGGGATTTCTTTGGAAGGAATGATGCTAAAGCTGAAACTCCAGTATTTTGGCCACCTCATGCGAAGAGTTGACTCATTGGAGAAGACTCTGATGCTGGGAGGGGTTGAGGGCAGGAGGAGAAGGGGACGACAGAGGATGAGATGGCTGGATGGCATCACTGACTCGATGGATGTGAGTCTGAGTGACCTCCGAGAGCTGGTGATGGATAGGGATGCCTGGCGTGCTGCAGTTCATGGGGTCGCAAAGAGTCGGACACGACAGAGCGACTGATCTGATCTGAAGCTTGTAGACCTGATCTGCCTCTTGAGAAATTTGTATGCAGGACAGGAAGCAACAGTTAGAACTGGACATGGAACAACAGACTGGTTCCAAATAGGAAAAGGAGTACATCAAGGCTGTATATTGTCACCCTGCTCATTTAACTTATATGCAGAGTACATCATGAGAAACGCTGGGCTGTAAGAAACACAAGCTGGAATCAAGATTGCTGGGAGAAATATCAATAACCTCAGATATGCAGATGACACCACCCTTATGGCAGAAAGTGAAGAGGAACTCAAAAGCCTCTTGATGAAAGTGAAAGTGGAGAGTGAAAAAGTTGGCTTAAAGCTCAACATTCAGAAAACGAAGATAATGGCATCTGGTCCCATCACTTCATGGCAAATAGATGGGGAAACAGTGTCAGACTTTATTTTTCTGGGCTCCAAAATCACTGCAGATGGTGACTGCAGCCATGAAATTAAAAGACGCGTACTCCTTGGAAGGAAAGTTATGACCAACCTAGATAGCATATTCAAAAGCAGAGACATCACTTTGCCAACAAATGTTCGCCTACTCAAGGCTATGGTCTTTCCTGTGGTCATGTATGGATGTGAAAGTTGGACTGTGAAGAAGGCTGAGCACTGAAGAATAGATGCTTTTGAACTGTGGTGTTGGAGAAGACTCTTGAGAGTCCCTTGGACTGCAAGGAGATCCAACCAGTCCATTCTGAAGGAGATCAGGCCTGGGATTTCTTTGGAAGGAATGATGCTAAAGCTGAAACTCCAGTACTTTGGCCACCTCATGCGAAGAGTTGACTCATTAGAGAAGACTCTGATGCTGGGAGGGATTGGGGGCAGGAGGAGAAGGGGATGACAGAGGATGAGATGGCTGGATGGCATCACTGACTCGATGGATGTGAGTCTCAGTGACCTCCGGGAGTTGTTGATGGACAGAGAGGTCTGGTGTGCTGCAACTCATGGGGTCGCAAAGAGTCGGACACTACTGAGCAACTGATCTGATCTGATCTGAAGCTTGTAGAGTGACAATAAACTAAATCTGGATCTATGCCCAGTTGTCTCGTTCTGTAGTCTGTGCACCTCCTCCTACATCTGTTTTGAGAAACTATGCATGTGCTCTCTCATTCTTGGGGGGTTCATAATTCAAATTAATAAACTGAAAGCTTTGGGAGATCTTGTAAAGAAAAAGAAAACAAACCTGGTTAGTTTTACTAAATTCAGCTTTCCTGGTGTGTCCAAATTTATTTGATCGCATTATGCCTCTTTTACTTGTAGGTTATATTAACTTTGTACCAATTTGGTATATTATAGAATGCCTTAGAGGAATAGTGCCTCTTGCTAGATGGTGTCACAATTGACCAAAGGATGTTTAATGAAGCAACAAAGACATATTTCATCTAGCCTTTTGATAAGGGCTTTATTGCTGATAATTTAATATGTACCTCATACTATTGGGGTAGGAGGAGTAAGAATATTCTTTTAAAGGATATTTTAAAAGACCAGAGGAAGTAGACTCTGAAACGATTTTTGGTATCTGAAATTCACACGAGTACTGCCTGAAACAGCTCTTAGGGGTGGAACTGAGATTAACATTCAAATCCTGTTCCTGATTTGAGAGTAAACTGGAATTATGTTGCGTTGTGCAATCTTTAACAGCCAATCAGACTTTGTTAAAAATTTCACACTAGGGATGAAAGGGATTTAACCTTTTAAAAACAGACGAACAGGGAACCTGACTGTTGTGGTACAGTGTTGTTATTTCCAGAATTCCTGAAAATAATCCACTCCCTACATTACCTATAAACAATTTAAATGCAATCAGGTAATATGATGAAGTGTTTGGTGAGCTGTGGCTAGCTCCTATTTACATCTAATTAAGTTTTGAAGGTGATCTGTGTAAAGAAGGACTGAGTAGCTTTGTAAAATGAGAGAGGCTACATATTCTTACATAATTTTGCATCTAAAATTAGTTATTATCTTTCTTGTGACTTTTCCCCCCTCTTGTTTTATGTCTCCAGTTCCTTTGTTGTGTATCTTCAACATCCTATTATTCATGCCCCACCCCCAACATCTTAATTTGAATAATGTGCTTAATCTGAAGAAAGAGAAAAAAGCAGGGGAGGGAGGGAAGGAGGAAGAGAAAGACACAGAGACTTGTGTGTTACTTTAGGATTCAGAAGAACCTGTTTTTAAGAAAGGGCAAACATTAAGTGTGTGCTGTATAGGTTAGCTGAAACAATAAACATTTAATGTTTGTAGTAACTGGTCTAAATCACATGGTAGTTAAAGTTATATGTAAATTATTGAATCACAATTGAGCACTCAATATGATATCCAGCCATGATAAGATTTACCTAAAAATATTTAACTTAAATACAATTAAGCGTATTTTTCTTTCCATAGTTTTCTTCTTATATATATGTTTGCATTTTCCCATTATATAGTTAAATTCATTACATGGACCATTTTTGAGGGAGCTAAAATATCAATTACATTTTATAAGGGAAAAGATAAACTTTATAAATATGCTTTTACAGAAAATATTTCCCATGATAAATCTATTGCCACAGACCAAGGAAAAGAAAAGGAGTTTCATTTCCATTATGGTTAATAGGTTTTCTATGCTTATTAGAGGATGAGATGGCTGGATGGCATCACTGACTCGATGGACATGAGTCTGAGTGAACTCCGGGAGTTGGTGATGGACAGGGAGGCCTGGCGTGCTGCAATTCATGGGGTCGCAAAGAGTCGGACACGACTGACTGATCTCATCTGATCTGATGCTTATGAAAATAAAGATTTATTTTCCAAAGCTAAGAATTTATAGAGAAGTCAGCAAATAAAAATGTTGGAATTTTCAAAGTTTAAAGAGTATTAATGGAGGATGGTATTATGAAAAATGAAGAGGTGAAAACATACTCTGAATATGACTGATTGATAAAGGACTTGGCAAATGAATAAGGTTTGGAATGGTTTAGGACTTCCCTGGTGTCTCAGACTGTAAAGCATCTGTCTACAACGTGGGAGATCTGGGTTTGATCCCTGGGTTGGGAAGACCCCCTGGAGAAGGAAATGGCAATCCACTCCAGTACTCTTGCCTGGAAAATCCCATGGACAGAGGATCCTGGTAGGCTACAGTCCATGGGGTCGCAAAGAGTCGGACACGACTCAGAGACTTCACTTTCATTTGGAATGGTTTTAGATTTGGAGTTGTGAATTTCAAAGTTCACCTGAGAGTATGTGAAAAAAGGGGAACTACTTGGCTTGTTTTTCCATTGTCCATGTATCCAGTCAAATGTGAGTGGGGAAACGGATATATGTATTTAAATTCTCATATTTCCTTTTGCATAGGTATTAAAGGTGCCATTCCTTCTAAAGATAATTTTATGTCATTTTAAAAGAAATGATCAGAAATGGCAGAGGATGAATCATTATTTCTTTTTTTTTTCAAGTTGACTTTATTTTATTTTTAAAATTTATTTTTAATTGGAGGAAAATTGGTTTACAATGTTGTGTTGGTTTCTGCTGTACAACAGTGTGAATCAACATAAAGTATATAGGTATCCCTTCCTTCATGGGCCGCCCCCCCAACCCCAAAATCAGTTTCTTGATCTCAAAGATAGAACAAATATTTAAATAAAACAGATAGATTAGAATACTTTTTTTTGTGACTCCTCTGTATGAAATAAAACATTTTTGCTGTTCAATTCTGATTTTGTAAACTCCACTTTTCAGAGCATTGTAATGCTACTTTATGTAGAGATGACTAATAAGTATTATTCTTTGGTAATAAAAGCTGCCAGTAAATTTGAGCATGACTTAGCATCTAGATGGCTCATTAAGCTATAGAAATGAAAGCAAACATAGCTTAATGACTATTACAGTATAAAAATGTGATAATTTAATAGGATATAAACATGGGCAAACTATAGATAGATAGATTGGCATTTTATACCTGTGTGGGGAAATACTTTTTTCAATAAACAGAATAGACTCTTACTTGAAAGTCAGTCAATCATAAACCATTGGAGCTCTCCATCTGATCTCTTGGTTTTTCCATATATCTTATCTAGCCTCTTAGCTCAAATTTCATGTCTAAACAAGTGACTCTTTAGTAGATATATCTAGCTTGGCTCTCTTGAAAACATTGTTGACATTCACTCATTCATTAATGAATTAGGTTAGAAAATACAGTTCTATTACTTCACTTGCTTTTGATCATTTGTAGCATTGTAGCTCCTGATACTATGCCAGGACCAACCCTCACATACATTTTTTTTTTTTTTTTTTTAATAAACACAAAAAAGCTCCGGCCCAAAAAAATGTAGCCCTGTTTTTATAAATGAGGAAAAAAATCACAAAAAGACAAATAACCTTCCCCCAAATCTATAACTAGTAATTGTCAGAACTGGTTTTCAGATTATGTTCTGATAGGCTATGTGTCATGGTGTTTCTACTATACTGTTTCTTCCAAGTAGCACCATTCAAATTATCTATAGAATTCAGTTATTTTCCTTAATCTGAGGCAAATCAGTGTTTAATAACAATGTACTTAATCATAATGTCATCATGACGGCTATAAAAATTTTGCATATGAAATAAATATTATTTCTTCTATCCTGTTTGGGGATATTTAACTGATTTCTATATCTTATCATACATAACTACAGACTAAGCAATATTCATATCAATAAGGCAATATGCAAATAGTATAAAAATAGATTGTCTCTGGGTTAGCATTAGCATAGTCCCATCCTGTTTACTCATAATTTTAGTAGTTGAGGTACTCCACGTCTACGCTAAGCATGCTAAGTTGCTTCAGTCGTGTCTGACTCTGTGCGACCCCATAGATGGCAGCCCACCAGGCTCCCCGTCCCTGGGATTCTCCAGGCAAGAACACTGGAGTGGGTTGCCATTTCCTTCTCCAGTGTGTGAAAGTGAAAAGTGAAAGGAGAGTCGCTCAGTCGTATCCGACTCTTTGCGACCCCATGGACTGCAGCCCACCAGGCTCCTCCGCCCATGGGATTTTCCAGGCAAGAGTACTGGAGCGGGGTGCCATTGCCTTCTCTGACTCCAAGTCTAACAGTAGCTATATGGACCTGCTTATTTTTCTGTCTGTGACCCTCTCTTCATCTGCCTGGAACCTTTTGAAAACTGAATTCTCCTTGGCTGTTTCAAATTCAGTGATAAGTGCTAGATGGATTATTTGAAGAATAATCATAAACAACATTTAAGTTGCTTGGGGTTGCTGTGGAGAGACACTGTTTAATTGAAAGCATCAATTACTTAGTTTTGAAGATTTTTTTAAAGTATGAGAAAATCTGTGGAATATCAGATCCATCTATATTCTCCTAACAAGAGACTCTGAAGTGAAGCGAAAGTCACTCAGTCATGTCTGACTCTTTGCAACCCCATGGACTGTAGCCCAGCAGGCTTCTCTGCCCTTGGAATTCTCCAGACAGGAATACTGGAATGGGTAGCCATTCCCTTCTCCAGGGGATTTTCCCAACCCAGGGATCAGACCTGGATCTCCTGCATTGCAGGCAGATTATTTACCATCTGAGCCACCAGGGAAGCCCTTATTCCAAGCTAAAGACACACAGAGATTGAAAGTGAGGAGATAAAAAACATATTTCATGCAAACGAAAATGACAAGAAAGCAGGGACAGAAATATTCATTCAGATAAAATAGACTTTAAAACAAAGTCTATAAAAAAGGCAAAAGTAGGGCATTATATAATGATAACGGGGTTAGTAGGAGATATAACACTCGTATGCATGCCTGCTTGCTTATGTTTAGTTGCTCAGTCGTGCCTGACTCATTGTGACCCCATGAACTGTAGCCCACCAGGCTCCTCTGTCCATGGGATTTTTTTTCAGGAAAGAATACTGGAGTGGGTTGCCATTTCCTCTTCCAGGGAATCTTCCCAATGTAAGGATTGAACTCAAGTCTCCAATGTCTCCTGAATTGCAGGTGGATTCTTTAGCTGCTGCTCAGGGAAGCTCATTCATAGGCATATATACATGTAATAGAGAAACACCAAAACATATAAAGCTAATCTTAACAGACAAATAGGAGAAATTGACAATAATACAATAATAGCAGAGGACTTTAATATTTCAGTTACCTCAAGGGATAAATCATCCAGACAGAATAAATGAGGCAACAGTAGTCTGAAATGACATAGCTTTGATTTAATAGTTATCTACATTCCATTCGTATGAATGTGAGAGTTGGACCATAAAGAAAGTTGAGTGCCAAAGAATTGATGCTTTTGAACTGTGGTGGTTGGAGAAGACTCTTGAGAGTCCCTTGGACAGCAAGGAGATCCAACCAGTCAATCCTAAAGGAAACCAGTCCTGAATATTCATTGGAAGGACAGGTTGTAGACTGTTGCTAGGCAGGCCAGGTTTGCAGACAATGGGGCTGTAATTTTCTTGGGACTGGTGTCTGCCCTGGTGAGTGGAGCTGGATCCTATGGTCTCTGGCTGGAGGGTTCTGAGGGTTCTGAGTCTAGTGCCTGGACACTAGTGTGTAATGTCAGGTCCTGGACCCTCTGGTAGGCAGGGTTATGTCCAGGGATGGCTGTGGGCTCTGGGAGTTTTAGTGTAGCCTGCCTGCTGGTGGATAAGGCTGTAAGCATGCCCAGTGGCTTGATCTGAGAGACCTCAGCATAGGTGCCTACTGACTTTTGGTCCAAGGAGGCGCTGGGTCCTGCAGCTAATAAACTAGAAAGAGGATTCCAAAATGGCACTTGCGGGCACCACTGTTCTGGGAAAATGAGCTTCAGAAATGGCCACTGCTACTATCTGTGTCCCCAGGGTGAGTGTTAGTCTCTTCCTGCTTCTCTGGGAGACTCTCCAAGATCAGCAAGTAAGTCTGACCAAGGCTCAAACCAAATTGTTGCTTCTGCCCTGGGTCTGGGAGTGTGTGATATTTTTGTATGTGCCCTTTCAGACTGAAGGCTCTGTTTACCCCAACCTTCTGGGACTATTGAGAGTAAGCTCGGCCGACCTTCCAATCCAAACGCGCTGGGGGCTTGTCTTCCCAATGCAGGACCCTTGGTCCATGGAGACTGATGTGGTGCTCAGACCTCTGTTTCCTTTGGGCGATCTTCTGAAATTGTAATTATTGGTGGTATGGGACTTGACCATATCAAAACTGCTCCCTTCCTTCCCATCTTGTGGTTCTTTTTTATATCTTTAGTTGCAGATCATTTATAATAAGTTACACTCTTTTTTCATCAATGATTGTCCAGAAAATAATTGTGTTTTTCATGTGCCTATGAAAGGAGGTGCGCTCAGTATTTCTACTCTGTCATCTTGGCTGATCTTTATCTGCTGCTGCTAAGTCACTTCAGTCATGCCCGACTCTGGATCATATAAATACATGCAAAGATATTCCATGTTCACGTATTTAAGTAATATTAACTTGCAAAACAATTTTATGAGTTAATAAGTGTCTTTTGTATACTAATGATATGACTGTCTTAGCTGAGGGGCCTCTGCAATAGCTTCAGGGTGGGACAGTCACTAGAAGAACTTATCATATGATTAGAAGGTTGAAACTTTCAGCTTCCATACCCCCTGGCTTCTGAGGGAAGGAGAGGTCTGGAGACTGAGTTATAAACACTCCTAAACAGTAAAGATTTGGAGAGTTTTCAGGTTAGTGAACACGTCAGCATACTCTTAGAGGAACATGCATAAAGTGGGTATGTAGGAGCTGTACTATCCCTGCCTATATACCTTATACTAAGCATTTCTTTCGTTTGGTTGTTTCTGAGGTGTATCCTTTAAAATAAGTCTGCAGTAGTAAATATAGCACCTTCCCAAGTTCTGTGAGTTGTTCTAGCAAATTATCAAACCTGAATGAGGTGGGGGGTGGGGGTGGTGTCATGGAAACTTTCCCATTTGTAGTCAGCCAGGTAGATGTGCAAGTAGCCTGGTATCTTCAGGGCAGTCTTGTGGGACAGTGCCCTTTAACCTGTAGGGTCTGGGCTGCCTCTGGGTAGTTAGTGTTGAATTGAATTCTTGGACACCCAGTTGGTGTTGGTGAATTAGAGAATTGCTTTTTGATGTTGGAAGACAATCATAGATGGTTACATAGCTGGGATATACCTAAAATATATCTAAATGATCAGCTCACTATGGGACTCTTCTCCCCTAATGATGAGCAGATTTTGGATTTCCTGATATCAAGATGCTTTACATACATACAGGTGGTACTTCCATACTGAAGGAGATATAATATATTCTCTAAGGCCCAGGTGAGAAAGGAACTAGGTCTGTATCTGTGACCTCAGATTCCTTTCAATGCATAGGCTTTTCCTGCTATCATGTTGTATCTTGTACTGGAGCTCTTCTCCATCAATCTTTGCTAATATTCTTAGACATTGTAGTAGACTGGTAGGTGAAGGGAGAATTCAAGTATATAGAAATCTATCCTGCCTGTGAAATCCTGGTACCATTAGCTGCTATATATTATATTGGGCTTCAATCCCATAGAATTCCAAAAGTGAAAGTAATCATCATGCCTATAATTTCTCTAAAATACTGAGTTATTTTTCCTATCAAAAGTATACAATTTATTTTATTATAGATGGTGGGAACTCAGTATATTCAGAATTACTTTCAGCTGCTGCTAAGTCACTTCAGTTAGTCATTTTATTTATTATTTTTTTTTCTAAAATTCCACTTTAATAAGGATACAGGGAAAGTATATCACTACTACTGCTTCATCTCTGTCCATTCATTTCATATACTATTTGAATCACAAAGAAAATTTTGGTAGTCATATAAATTCTATGTTGAGTTTAGTCATATAATATTTATCATATTCATTCATCTTCCTATACAAGAATAAAGTTTACATTTGATTATTAATAATTTTGTGAATAGATGTAATTTTACATAATAATGCTAGCCTATTATGGCTAGATTTTTTTAAAATTTAAATAACATCTTTATGTATAAATGCCTAATTAAAGGGAGTGTTTACAGCTTGGAATTTTAAAATATTGATATCAATTAAGCACACATGCAATTTTTTGATATTTAAACACAGTAACACAGTGAATAATAGTTGCTTTATTTCCTGGTAATGGAATAATGTTGAATATATGCTTTTATTTAACCAGTGATTAATTTTTATGTGTCTACTTTGAAGAATTAAGAAATTCAGTTATTATAGCTAATTAAGAATTAGAGGGTTGTTTTCATTACTACATACCAACACAACTGTCTCACTGAAATTTCAGTGTCTGTCAACCAGGCAGTCTGTGCATGACAGATAAACCCAAGTAATCATTGTGCAATAAGCAGTTTTATATTTTCAGACATTCTGTGGGCATCATCTGCTTTTGACAGACAGCCATCCTCCTCCATAATCACCCACACATGGTGAGAAATGAAGCAGCAGGACCAGATTCTTTTTACAACAAACTGAAATAAAGAATTCCAAATAAGCCACTAAATTAAATAGAGAAAAAGGGAAACAAAGTCATTTGGCCATTTGCTCATTGTCATATGCCTTTTCACGCTATTATTTATCAAATATCAGTTTCCCAAAATTATTTATTTGTGTATATTTCTTTGAATCATAGATTACCTACAAAATAGGGTATTTCATGTTTCTTTTGTGGAAATTTTCACTTTCTACTTGCTTCCTGGGTAATTTACTAATGGAAACTTCTAAATTTATTTTGACTTATGCTGAATGTTATAGCTCTAACAGATTTGATAATTGATTTAGGACCATCAATATAAAAATGTTGGCTTTTATACCAGAGGATGTATTAACCATAGGCTGTTTTAAAAAATGATTTGGTTTAAGTCAGTTAGGTCATTAGAAATAGAGGCTGGTTCTCTACAGTAGAATACATAGTTTCTTCTAAGTTTGAATTTTGATGACTTGAGTTACAAAAAATGCTTCTACTACCCTTTCTGGATGAATGTGTACTAAACAAAGAGATTCTCAGAGCATTTATAAAGGGGGCATAGTAGTCAGCTCCCTTCTGTGTATCTGCTAAGATAAGTATGTGGATAAAAGTATCCAGTAAAGTTTTTTTTTAAGAAGCTATTCTTCATGCTCTTGGCATTGTTTTTCTTTGTTTACAGTTATCTTTGGAAGACCTTATCTTCTGCTATGAATTATAGTTATTTATAGAGTTGCTTTACTCCAGTATCAGCATTGAAATTTGAACCCTTTGAGTGTAGAAACTGTGTATTACTAATGCATCTTTACCAATAACAAACAGTGCCTTCCGTCCAACAATGATGATAAAAAAATATCTTATATATCACTTCAGGAGTATAGTCATATCTGTTCACTATTTTGTTAGAAGGAAATCAACTCATACACACACAACCACACATGTATCTGTCTGAGATGTGACTTCTGAGGTGTGACTTTATGTTAAACCATTAGGAAAATTGAAGGTTGAATTTCTTCTTCATCTTCAAGCACACATAACAAGGGGCAAGCTCAGGGATCAACTTTGCCAAGTGGTTATTATTTCTGATGTGAGTTATATAATTGCACTTTTCTTGCTTCGGAATAATAAATATGCCTGTGTTTGTTTGTTTGTTTTTCTGTGTTAAACACACAGGATTTGGAGATGGACAACAGGATGCCTTAGTAAAAGGATTCTAAACTTTTTTCAGGGGAAGAGGGTATACAAGAAAGGTAATTGTCCTGGAAGAAGTACCCTGGACAGAGAGCCAGGAGCCCAGTATTCACAGTAGAGGCTGACTTATTACCTTAGTTATATCCAGTAAACTTTCTGTGCCATCATTTCCTTATCTGAAAAATTATAAAGAAGATGGTTTGATCCTGAGACATGCAATGATCACAGGGAACCATAAGAGTGAGAGTGAGATTTTAGTCTTGTTTTTAAATTGAGTCAGATCTTGCATTGTTTCCAAGGATAGATTAAAAACTAAGAATATATGCACTGAGAAAACAAGTTGACTACTGAGTGTGGTTGTATCCAGGACTGTTCACTGCATTAAGTGAAAAATATGACATGTGGAAAGAAAAGAGACAGGAGAGCAGTACTCATTTTTTGAAACATTAACTACTTTGCCAAAAGATCTGCAGTTACTAGCCAGCTCAGAACAGACACTCCTGAATTATTGCTAATAATTCTAGAATATCTACATTTACAGCAATAGAGCCCTTTGACTACCATTATGTTGACAGTGGACACATTTAAATTTGTAAGTTTGGTTAATAGTAAAGTATGGAGAAAGATTTCAGAAGCACATGTTAATGATGGAATTCAGGACGAAGAATATTACCAGTAGTAAGAAGGGAGATTTCATGATGACTAATAGTTTACCAGGAAGATATATCATAAATGCGTATTCACTTAAAAATAGAGCTTCAAATATAGGAGGCAAAAACTGATGAAACTGGAAAAAGAATATGTACATTCATGATTGTAGATGGTGATACCAATAATCTTCTCTTAGTAATTGAAAAATAGTAAAAAAAAAAAAAAAAAAAGCTGTAAGGATATTAAAGGCTAAGAATAGTGTTAACTGACTTGACCATACTGATATTTATAAAACATCCCATCCAAAAACTGCATAAAATATGCTTTTCTAGTGCTCAGAATGCACCCACCAGGATAATAGTTGTTGATAGATAGTAGGTCTGTTGTAGTATGGAGGGGCTCCAGTCATACCCTCAAGTTCAATGATTTGCTAGAAAGATTCACAGATCTCAGGAAAGCCATTATACTAACAGTTACAATTTATTACTAAAATAATATTTTTATATGATATCTAAAACTCTCAAAGTGAAGCAAAATAATGGACCCAGAGTGTAATATACAGTTCACTAATAAATTTGCCCCTTCTTGAGATTGACCTAAGGTTTCACCTTCTATAGGCAGTGAACATTTTCTAAGTCATACCTAATCCTATGGCTAAACTAAGTAGAACATCTAACACTGTTGAAGATGAAACTGATCTTTAACTGTTAAAGATTGAAAAGCAATTGTTAAGAACAAAACAATCGTGAAGTGATTTCCCTAATAAATGTTTTAGCTATAGCATGCATCTGTAGTATGTTTCTAGACTACCCTACTGGCTGCAGCCATCTTACTGTGAGTTTAAACATCCTTACAAATCCTACAGCTGCTCCTTACAAATTCACAAAACAGATCTCCAAGATCCACTCACTTCTCTTGGATGGTCTGGGTTGACATACTGAAACCTAGTAATTATGAGACAGCATAAGACTTGGGAAAACAAATTTCTTTAGATTAACTGTCCTTTATTGATTTGACTATGTAGATCACAATAAACTGTGGAAAATTCTGAAAGAGATGGGAATACCAGACCACCTGATCTGCCTCTTGAGAAATCTGTATGCAGGTCAGGAAGCAACAGTTAGAACTGGTCATGGAACAACAGACTGGTTCCAAATAGGAAAAGGAGTACGTCAAGGCTGTATATTGTCACCATGTTTATTTAACTTATATGCAGAGTACATCATGAGAAATGCTGGACTGGAAGAAACACAAGTTGGAATCAGGATTGCTGGGAGAAATATCAATAACCTCAGATATACAGATGACACCACCCTTATGGCAGAAAGTGAAGAGGAACTCAAAAGCCTCTTGATGAAAGTGAAAGTGGAGAGTGAAAAGGTTGGCTTAAAGCTCAACATTCAGAAAACAAAGATCATGGCATCTGGTCCCATCACTACATGGGAAATAGATGGAGAAACAGTGGAAACAGTGTCAGACTTTATTTTCCTGGGCTCCAAAATCACTGCAGATGGTGACTGCAGCCATGAAATTAAAAGACGCTTACTCCTTGGAAGGAAAGTTATGACCAACCTAGATAGCATATTCAAAAGCAGAGACATTACTTTGCCAACAAAGGTTCACCTAGTCAAGGCTATGATCTTTCCTGTGGTCATGTATGGATGTGAGAGCTGGACTGTGAAGAAGGCTGAGTGCCGAAGAATTGATGCTTTTGAACTGTGGTGTTGGAGAAGACTCTTGAGAGTCCCTTAGACTGCAAGGAGATCCAACCAGTCCATTCTGAAGGAGATCAGCCCTGGGATTTCTTTGGAAGGAATGATGCTAAAGCTGAAACTCCAGTATTTTGGCCACCTCATGCGAAGAGTTGACTCATTGGTAAAGACTCTGATGCTGGGAGGGATTGGGGGCAGGAGGAGAAGGGGACGACAGAGGATGAGATGGGTGGATGGCATCACTGACTCGATGGATGTGAGTCTGAGTGACATCCGGGAGTTGGTGATGGACAGGGAGGCCTGGCGTGCTGCAGTTCATGGGGTCGTGAAGAGTCGGACATGACTGAGCGACTGATCTGATCTGATTATCATCAATAGTTTTGCAAACTCGAGTGGTTTCCCATCCCATGGGAGGAAGAGCTGTACCAGGACTTCAGCTAAAATATTTAAGGCCTTAACACATATATTCCTTACCAAAGGACACAAGATCCAAAATTTCTAGTCATATATATGCCTTAATGCTCAATTTTGCAGATTCTAAAAAAGGCAAACCTCTCACTTAAAATTTGTAGAACTGAACTGAAAATTGCTATAAAATATAAACTATAAAAATGAAACGATTTTGGTGTTTTAAAATATAGGAAGTTTAATATTTTTAAGATGAGAAAAATAAATGTTTCCTTGGCTTTAAATGGTACAATGGGATGTTCTAATGTTCTTTCAGTGGATATGCATTTCCTCTACAATATCCAACTTTGACTTATTTTAAATATTAGTAACATAATAACTAAGTCTAAAAACTGGAAGATGATTTTTACAATTAAAATTATGTGGATTGGGAACACATGTACACCCGTGGCAGATGCATATTGATGTATGGCAAAACCAATACAATATTTTAAAGTAAATAAATAAAAAAATAAATAAAAAGAAAAGGAAGAAAAAAATAGTAAAATTATGTGGAAGATGTTAAACTATATTCCATTATTTTATAATCTTTAATGCTTTCCAAGCTCTACATCCTTCATGGATATTTATTTCCTACTTTTTTTTAACTGTGGTGGTGAATTCTAGTGGAGAGTATATGTTCATATAAGTACATTTTTTCTGTTAGAACTTATTTTGGAACTCACTGCTTGAAAATATGTATAGCAGTGACCAGTCATGACAGGCCCTATATTTGGTGCTTTGCATATGAGTCTTGGTAATACATAGTTTAAAACAAAAACAGCTCCTTTTCATAAATTTCTCTTCTCACCTAATCTCTTATTGCTTATCCCTTCTCAACGTTTTTTGAAAGATGGGCTTGTGTTTTAAGAGTAATTCCCCCACCTGGCCCCACCCCCACCTTTTTTTTTTTTTTTAAATTAAGCATCTCCCCAGACTGGCCTTAACTTCCTTGAGATGACAGAATTATTTTGCTTTTTACTACTGCTGTTTTAGTTTTGAGCAAATGAACATCCAGACTGTGTCATGATTCTGTACCTTTTTGTGTTTGTTGTTTTAAAATGCACTCATAGTAATTGCTTTTGTGGCAAGTATATGTGATAACCACACTATTTCCCAGAAACAAGATGTTACTTCAAGAAGTTCACATTACATTTTGAGAAATATTTACTTTAGACATGTACCAGAAAAGAAATTTCACACATATAAACAGAATGAAATGTTTTACAATGGACAGCTTTATTGTACTTTTAAGAATGTGCAGATTTTATCTCCATTAAAGAAAGTTATTGACTTCTTTCTATGCATTCATCATTTTCACTTCATTTTAAAGAACTTTTTTCAATTAAATTGCTGTTGTTTCAAGATTAAAATTAAAGTATTATACTGCTTTGTTTTTAAAATATTCATTATAATGTCAAATTCCATCTTAGATGTTATGATCCATAAAAATTGTAAAATAATCTGCATCTATCTCCTTCCTATTCTTCTATAAATGATCATGTTTGATACTCACTTTGCTTTAAAATTCCAGAAATATATAGAATGACATTCATTTTCCTACTTCTGAGGGAAACACAGATTGTATAAAAGTAAGTGTTTGAGTGATTAAATTATTTTCCAAACAAATCTCATTTGTATAATCTTGTATATTAATGAAAAATTATGTATAAACATCAGAAAAATAACCAGCTTTTCCATTCCAGTTTATTTTTCCATTTAGCAACCAAAATTGCTAGCTGATCATATCCTGTTGCATTCCTATCAACCTCATCCTGTGATGAATGAGTGTTTCTAAATTTCCACTTCATATACTTATTCTGACTTCAAATAATTTCTTCACTTAAATTAATTATGTGAAAGTATGACATTTCTTAACTGTCCTTTCTTAAAGGAGCAGAGTTTATGAAGAAACTGACAATTGCAGTGATCTTCAGACAGCATGAAGTAAGGGTACTTGACAACAGTCCACACCACATACAATTTTAGTCATGAAAGAGTAAAGAACACACCAGGCCGAAAAAGAGTAAACACAACCTGGACTGAAAAGAAGAGAAGCAGCCCTCTAATTAATCACTTTGAGAGGAGAGGCACAGATAAAGCCAGCTGTGAAGTTAACTGGAAACATTGTTTGTCCTAAAGGCAAGAAATGCTGCAGCTGGAGAATGCTAAAACCACCCTTCTTTGAGTGATGACTGCTTTATTATTAATGATGGTCCCACACCTACGTTTCTGTGCCTGTCTGTGCCTGTTGCTGTTTGGTCGCTAAGTCATGTGTGATTCTTTGTGACCACATAGACTGCAGCACACCAGACTTCCCTGTCCTTCGCCATCTCCTAGAGTTTGCTCAAACTCATGTCCATTGAGTCTATTACTGCTGCTATTGCTAAGTTGCTTCAGTCGTGTCCAACTCTGTGAGACCCCAGAGATGGCAGCCCACCAGGCTCAGCCATCTCTGGGACTCTCCAGGCAAGAACACTGGAGTGGGTTTTGGTTGCCATTTCCTTCTCCAATGCATGAAAGTGAAGCTGCTCAGTCGTGTCTGACCCTTAGTGATCCCATGGACTGCAGCCCACCAGGCTGCTCCGTCCATGGAATTTTCCAGGCAAGAGTACTAGGGATAGCAAATTGCTAAACTGCCTCCATCACATGATAGTACTCAATCCCTAGTTTATCACCACTTCTGTTAATCTCAACTCAGAAGCAGCAACCCATCCACAATCTATCCCTGCTTCTCTTAGACTGATCCCCAAGTTTTTCAGAATGAATCCCAGTCCAAATAAGGGGCTTCCTTTGCCTTCTTATGAAATATCATTCAGTAGTTTCTCTGGAATGTTATCCCTTTCTGCATTGAGCCATACAGAAAAAAGTGATACTGTCTAATTGATACATGACTATAAATCCTGGGAAAAAAAGCCAGTCTGGTAATTCTTCCTTTTTTTTTTTTTCAGGCCAATATTGGGATGTTTAATTTAAACAAGTTGTTACAAGCACTAAACTCATTATTGAATCCTAGGCAAAAGCAGCTGTGAGTAAACCTAAAATCTACTAATTAAATCAGTGTGAAAATATATCTGTATAGTGATCACTTTTTAAAAAAAATTTTTTTAATTTTATTTTTCTTAACTTTACAATATTGTATTGCTTTTGCCATACATCAAGATGGATCCGCCACAAGTATACATGTGTTCCCCATCCTGAACCCTCCTCCCTCCTCCCTCCCCATACCATCCCTCTGGGTCATCCCAGTGTACCAGTCCCAGGCATCCGTTATCAGGCATTGTACCTGGACTGGCAACTCGTTTCAGAAATGATATTATACATATTTCAGTGCTATTCTCCCAAATCATCCCACCCTCTCCCTCTCCCAGAGTCCATAAGACTATTCTATACATCAGTGTCTCTTTTCCTGTCTCGTATACAGGGTTACTGTTACCTTCTTTCTAAATTCCATATATGTGCATTAGTATACTGTATTTGTGTTTTTGTTTCTGGCTTACTTCACTCTGTATAATAGACTCCAGTTCCATCCACCTCATTAGAACTGATTCAAATGTATTCTTTTTAATGGCTGAGTAATAGTCCATTGTGTATATGTACCACAGCTTTCTTATCCATTCATCTGCAGATGGACATCTAGGTTGCTTCCAAGTCCTGGCTATTGTAAACAGTGCTGCTATGAACATTGGGGTATACGTGTCTCTTTCAATTCTGATTTTCTCAGTGTGTACGTGAAACAGATGTAACAAATTCAGGGGAAAAAGAGAAAACTCTCTCATATGCAAGGTAAAAGACTCAAAGTTACAGCACCAACAAATCCTTACCAGAGGTGATAAATAAAAAGGAAAGAGAAGACTTGATTATAAAATCATTTATATAGGTTACTTAGCAAGATGGCTGGAATGCTGGGCTCACTTTGGATTCTGGGATTGGCTTGGTCTTATGTGTTGAATGGTGTTCAGAATACATGTTTAAGTCAAAACACTTGGTACCTTGAAATATGACTTTCTTTGTAAGTATGGTATCTGCAGATGCAGTCAAGTTATCATGAGGTCACTAGTATTTACTAATATGATGCATTCACTATGACTGGCATCTGAATAAGTAGAGAGAAATTTGGAAACTGGGACTCCGGGAGAATGCCATATGATGACAGAAGCAGAAACTGTCCTGACACAGCTACAAGCTCAGGAACGGCAAGGGGTGTGGCCACCACTGGATGCTAGGGAGGGGCAAGGATGGGTTCTATCCAGAGTTTCAGAAGGAACAAGCATGGTTCTGTGGACCTCATTGTTTTGAAGTAACCTTCAAGACTGCAGCAGAATACATTTCTGTTGCTTTACGGTACCCAATTTGTGGCACTTTTTTTTTTGATACTGGGAAGTGGCAAAGCGCTTTAGTTATTTAGAAATAGCTAAAAATGTGGAAGTGGCTTGGAATTAGGTAGCAGGTAGAGGGTGGAAGTATTTGGAGCACTTGATAGTGAAAATCTAGATTTTCCTGTAGAGACTTTTGATAGAAATATATCTGCTGCTAAGTCGCTTCAGTCGTGTCCAATTCTTTGCGATCCCATAGACGGAAGCCCACCAGGCTCCCCCTCCCAGGGATTCTCCAGGCAAGAACACTGGAGTGGGTTGCCATTTCCTTCTCCAATGCATGAAAGTGAAAAGTGAAAGGGAAGTCGCTCAGTCGTGTCTGACTCTTAGCAACCCCATGGACTGCAGCCTACCAGGCTCCTCCATCCATGGGATTTTCCAGGCAAGAGTACTGGAGTGGGGTGTCATTGCCTTCTCTGAGAAACATATCTAATAAGCGGTTGATATGCAAAATATAGAAATAACTCGTACAACTCAATAGCAAAAAATAAAAATGCACAAAAATTTGATTAAAAAATAAGAGAATTTTAATAGACTATTTTTTTCCCCCAAAGAATACATACAGATGACCAACAGGTACATGAAAAGCTGTTTGACGTCACCAGTCATCAGTGAATGATAATTAAATCCATTAGAATGGCTATTATCAAAAAGACAAAATAACAAATGTTGGTGAGGATGTGGAGGGCTATGGTGCATTTGTGCACTGTTGATGGAACTTGGTGTAAACTGGTATAGCCATTAAGAAAAACAGTACAGAGGCTTTTCAAAAAATTATAAATAGAACTACCCTATGAGCCACCAATTTACTCTGGGTATTTATCCAATGAAAATTAAAGCACTATAATATATGCACCTCCATATTCATTGCAGTGTTATTTATAATAGCCAAGATATGGAAACAGCCCAAGTGTCCACTGATGTATATATGGGTAAAGGAAATGTATGTATTTATATAATGGAGTATTGAGAGCCATAAAAAAGAAGGAAATCTTGCCTTTTGCAATAACATGGAGAAACTTGTGACCATTATGCTAAGTAAAATAATTCTCACACAATAAATAAAATAATGTATGATTTCGTTATTCTTATATGAGGAATCTAGAAACAACAGCCAAAAAAGAAGAAAAAAACCACCAAAAACAAACTTATTGATACAGAGAACAGATTGGTGGTTGCTATAACCAGGGAGTGGGCAAAGAGGGTAAAGATAATCAAAAAGTGCAAACTTCCAGTTACAAAATAAATAAATTGTTTAGTCAAGCCACTCAATATGGCTGTTCTCTTGCTCTCTGTACATCCCCTCCTAGACCAGTGCCTGTTTCACTTACACCCTACTCACATGACTGATCTTCCTACATATTTGCTCCAGGCCTCAACTCAAAGGGGTATTGAAGGATGTGCCCCTCTACTGGTTTCCCTGGTAACTAATGAGCTCACTTGATACCTACTCCCCTATAACTGGTGGTTTTTCCCTCCCCCACCTAGCAAACACTGCCACTGTCTGTCACACACACCATGGTGGGGTGTCACTCTGCGACCTTTCTTCAGACATGTAAACTCCTTCATCCATTAAGCCACTGGTGTCTATGTTGCAGACTCTGAGCTCTTTGGTCTTGAGGCTAGGCAAGCACAGGCCTTGTAAGCCTGTGGGGTGCAGCCCAGCATAAGTCATGGGGATGTAATGTGTAGCATGGTGACTAAAGTTATTAATATTGTATTGTATATTTGAAAGTTAATAAGAGTTTTAATCTTGAAAGTTCTTATCACACACATAAAATTTGTCATAGAATTTGTAACTATGTGTGGTAATGGATATTAACTAGACCTCCTGTGATGCTTCTGAACTGTGGTGTTGGAGAAGACTCTTGAGAGTCCCTTGGACTGCAAGGAGATCCAACCAGTCCCTCCTGAAGGAAATCAGTCCTGAATATTCATTGGAAGGACTGATGTTGAAGCTGAAACTCCAGTTCTTTGGCCACCTGATGTGAAGAACTGACTCATTTGAAAAGACCCTGATGCTGGGAAAGATTGAAGGCAGGAGGAGAAGGGGATGACAGAGGATGAGGTGGTTGGATGGTATCACCAACTCAGTGGACATGAGTTTGAGTAGACTCCGGAAGTTGGTGATGGGCAGGGAGGCCTGGGCTGCTGCAGTCCATGGGGTCACAAAGAGTCGGACATGACTGAGTGACTGAACTGAACTGTGGTGATCATGCTGCTAAGTCACTTCAGTCGTGTCCGACTCTGTGCGACCCCATAGACGGCAG
This sequence comes from Tragelaphus eurycerus, assembly GCA_935064755.1. Classification (NCBI taxonomy): domain Eukaryota; kingdom Metazoa; phylum Chordata; class Mammalia; order Artiodactyla; family Bovidae; genus Tragelaphus; species Tragelaphus eurycerus. Next base: position 3,174,146 of record CAKXYN010000080.1, read on the forward strand.
CCCACCAGGCTCCCCCGTCCCTGGGACTCTCTAGGCAAGAACACTGGAGTGGGTTGCCATTTCCTTCTCCAATGCATGAAAGTGAAAAGCGAAAGTGAAGTCGCTCAGTCGTGTCCAACTCCTAGCGACCCCATGGACTGCAGACTACCAGGCTTCTCCGTCCATGGGATTTTCCAGGCAAGAGTACTGGAGTGGGGTGCCATTGCCTTCTCCGATGGTGATCATATTGCAATATATACAAACAAGGAATTATACAACTGAAACTATGTGTCAATTACATCTCAATTTTTTAAAAAAACAACTATAAATAGAAGGAAAGTTGCTCTATGTAATAAAGGTCTACAGGATAAGCCATAATTACCATCATACTCAACAGTGAAAAAAGGAAAACTCTACATTAGAAACAAGGCCAGGATGCCTACTGTTACCATTTCTAGTTAACACAGCACCAGTTCTAACAGTGGTGTAAGTCTTTTGCCTGTAAGTTGGCCTTTCCTTAAATTCCATAAATTCCTGTTAGCATCTAACACAGTGGTTCTCAAGGTGTGGTTTCATGATTTGGCAGCATTAGAATCCTCTGAGAACTTTTTAAATAGCAAATTCTTTGCTTCACCCCAGATTAGCTAAATCAAAACAGTAGGTATGGATATCATCAAATGTGTTGAACAAACCTGTCCTGTGAACTGGTTTCACACAGGTTTTAGAACAACTGTTCTATTACCAGCATACACCAATGCAAGAGTAAAAGGGGAGAATCTAGTGGGGGAAACTGAGAAGTGACAGCCTGCAGGATTGCTGTTTCTTTTTAAGAATAAGAGATAGGGGCAAAGGAAGTGGAAACAATGAGTGGTAAAGTACTTGGTCCAATAATTTAGTCAACCACGCTTCCACTAGACTGTTAGACTCATGATGGGAAAAGTCCAGGATCTCTTGTTGACTATATATTTTTCATGGTGCTTGGAATAACGTTTCGCACTCAGTAAGCTCCCTCAAGTGTCTGTTCAGTTGTTTTGCTAAGTCATGTCCTACTCTTTTGGAACCCCATGGACTGTGTAGCCCACCAGGATCCTCTGTTCATGATATTTTCCAGGCAAGAATACTGAAGTAGGTTGCCACTTCGTACTACAGTGGATCTTTCCAACCCAGGAATCAAACCCATGTCTCCTGATTGGCAGGTGGATTCTTAACTGCTGAGCCACAAAGGAAGCCCATTTGCTAAATAAAGGGAAATATTTTTGCAAATAATACAGGCTACTCATGTACTTTGAATACCAATGTTTTTTAGGAAATAGTCCAAAACTCTGGCTGCCCAGAAGAGGGAAGACCAGAATGAATGAATGAATGCTGTCTCAGGAAACAGATCTGAGAAAAGAGAATCTTGAAGGAGCTGGATCCCAGCATGTGATTTTCTTCTCTGAAATTCAGCAATATGTATCCCTCATCAGCCTTGGAAAGAATTAGAGAAGGTATGGAAGACGTTAAGATTTTTATTTTAAAGTAATCCTTAAAGCAGTAATATCCAAAATCTGGTGGTAGATGTTTTTTAGTGTTTTAGTGGTTAGATTAAAAATGTTTTGATGAGATGTCTGAAGATTAATTGACATAAAAATAATAGCACTTATGCAGACTATACATTTTAAGTTCTGTTTTATTTATACATGCATGAAACAGTCACCACAATTAGGATAATGAATACTACATCACAAAAGTTCTCTTGTGCCCTTTTGTAATCAGTCCCTCTAATTCATCACTGCACTTCCCCATGCCCAGACAAACATTTTTATCTATTCTATCACTATAGATAGAATTTCTAGAATTTTATGTAAATGAAATCATAGAGTATGTGCTTTCTTTGGCTTATTTTAATACTTTGTCTCATAATTTGTGATTTATTCACACTGTCTTGTGCATATAGCCAATTCCTTTTTATAGGGAAATGGTATTTCATTCCATGGATTTATCAGAATTTGTTCATTTACCTTTGTTGGATATTTGGTTTATTTCTAGTTTTGGGACAGTTGTAAATAGAGGTGCTATAAACATTCATAAACAAGTCTTTCCGTGAACAGATGCTTTCATTTATCCTGAGTAAGTACCTTAAATTTTTATTTATGTATTTTTGGCTATGGGGGCTACTCTCTAGCTGTGGTGTGTGGGCTTCTCATTTTAATGGCTTCTCCTGTTGTGGAAACGGACTCAGTAGTTTGGGCACATGGGCTAAGTTGCCCCACAGCAAGAGGACTCTTCCCGGAGCAGAGATGAACCCACGTTCCCTGCATTGTCTTAGCCAGACCATCAGGAAAGTTCCTGAATAAGTACCTTAAAGTGGATAAATATATTTATATATGTTGTATGTTTTACTTTTTAAGAAACTGCTAAAAATATTTTACAATTTGTTTTTACCATTTTTTATTCCACAATGTTTGAGAATTTCAGTTTCTTCAAATTCCCACTAGCACTTAGGATGAGCACTTTTAAAAAATATTATTCTAACAGGTGTGTACTGTTATATCATGGTGGTTTGTCACATTTTCTTAATTACTATTTATGTTAAGCATCTTTTCACTTGGGTATTTGTGATTTGGTATCTACTTGGTGAAATATAGGTTTAAATATTTTGCCCATTTTTAAATTGTGTTAAGTTTTAAGAGTCATGTATTCTAGATGGAAGTAGTTTATCAGATATACAACCTACAACTGTTTTTAACGGTCTTTGCTTTTCATAGTCATTATCTCATTTTTCATTTTGTAGCAATGTTTTTGAAGAAGTTCTTAATTTTGATGATGTTCAGTTTATAAATTTGGCTGATTTTGCATGCTGGGGGATATTTTTGTTGGATGCTAGACTGTGGATTTTGCTTTCTTAGGTACTGCATATTTTTGTATTCCTATAAATATCCTTAAATATATTTAAGTTGTGGGATGCAGTTAAGTTACTTGGAGACATTTTGATCTTTTGGGATTAGCTTAAATTTAGTTAGGTGGGAATAGGGGAGTGGTTTATATACGGGTAATTGTATTCAATTGTGAAGCGTGATTCTTCTGAGTTCTTTGCTTCTGCCTCCGGAATTATAAGTTTTCTGCAGTGACTAGGGATTTTGTTCCTTGAATGTTTTTAGGTAGTTTTTTCCTGGTGTGTTCACATGTATGGTGACCCTCTAGAGATCAGCATCTTTTCTGTATTTGGTACTCTACCAGTGAATTCTAGCTGCCATGGCCACTCCAGACTTCCAAATCTGATTGCCCAACTGAGGGACAGTATTGCGCCCTGCCTCTTCCCTGTATGGTTTCTTCTTGCTTGTACTATGACCATTGCCATGCTCTTCAGAGGGCAGTAAGCTGGGACAATCAAAGAGATTCTTTCATTTCTTTAGCATATTTCTGGAATCACTGATGATATATGTTTTGAAAACCTTTGTTTATATATATTTTTTCTTTATGCTCTTCAGGCAAAAGGGTAAATATGATAACTGTTATATTTTGCTTCCCAAAGCAGAAGACCTACTGAATTTCTAATATTAAAAATAAGAGGAATCATAGAGACTCATAAGCCTTACATATCATTTTGTGGTATTAATTACATGCTGTCTTGTTTAACTACAACTCTTTTAACAAAGATAATACAGTGATGCTAAATCTTTTATATAAATATATGTAAATTAAATAGTTGCTGTTTAATTTGGTAACAATAGAATTTTATTAGGTAAGTGTGGAATTTTATTAATCACAAAATATACATTTCTGATAAAATATCTAATAGGAAACAATGCATTTGGATTAGAACTTTTAAAAATTCATCATGCCTCTCCAAGGATATAATTCTTTATAAAAATGAGATCTGTTGGAAGAAACAGTATCATATGGATCACAAGTATTTAGGGAAGCCTAACGAGAACAAATTGAGATTAAACTAATCCTAAAATGTAGGATATGGACAATTCAGTAGTTCTTTTCATACCATTTTCCTTGTGGTGTATGAGCATGAACATCCTCTGGCATAGACAGAGCTTTTCAGTATCACAGCACACAGTAGGTACATGGATATGTCTGAGATTTTGATATCTGGAACTGTTTACATGGTCTGGCAGAGTTTGAGGAGGCTGAAATGTATAGAATTCCCTCTAGCCATAATCAGCATCAGCTTTCCACACTGTGCCCTACAAATACAGTGCTGTGATGCAGAAAGGTTAGGACACACTGTCTCAGAAGGTACGAGTTTCTGTTTGTTTCATCTTCCATAATGCCATGCTCAGTTTATAAATTTGTGTTGCTTTCTTTACTTCAAGGGATGGCTGACTTGCTTATAAAAGGAAAGCAGCCCGTGAAAAGAAGGGGCTTTCTACAGCTGTCTTTATTTCTGAACTCTATTGCCTTGGGGAAACTTCATTGTTAAAATGAAAATTCCATGTGTGCGCTTTTACTAATACATACCTACAGTTGTAGAGTTCAAAAACACTTGATGATGTAAATCAATACTGCATATACTTTGTAAAAAAGAGAATCTCATCTTTTAAAATGTCCTTAAGAGAATATGTTCATTTTTATGACAGATATTACAGCCTTTGCAAATACTAAGCAGATGACTGTGATACCCATTTAAATCACCTGTCCTGTACTCTGGCTTCCCCTTGAGAAATCTGTTCATAAGATGTAGTTTGCATTTTAGTAAAGAAGAAAGCTTTAATTACGATACTTGGGGAGTGAAAGGACTTTATTATTCAGCCTGTATACATTTTCCAAATTTAAGATCTGGTGGAATAGTTGTTCCATGCTGCATTTCACAAGTTCTAGCTGTGCTCTGTTTACAGATGTGGTCTACAGCATTTAAAGGGGCCAACATTTTTTGTTTTCCCATTTTGGATTAGAATTTGTTCCCATAGGATCAAGAGATTTTAAGTTTTTGCATCATTTTATCTAGTAAGGGAAAAGAAGTTAAGAGAACGAACTGAACCAGAGGTATTGAGACAGTTTCAATTTCTGCCTATACCTTTTGATATTGTAATTAGAAGACTTCTTACCTGTGGATTTGCCTCATATTGTGGAATTTACCATTTCACTTTTCACCTGAGTTTTGATACTGGATAAATAGCAGAAATAGAAAAGCATGAGGAAGAAGAAATGATATTACTTTTCTTTATTTACTAGAGGGAAAAGTCTGATGATGGGGTGATTTTACATATTCTGCCCTTGTTCGTGTGTAAAATGACTATATATAAACAAGCAGCAGTGTGATTTTTACCTCCATGATTACTTTTTTCACTTTGATTGAGGTATAATTGGCATACAATAAATTGAACATATTTAAATATGCCATTTATTAAGTTTTGACATGGAAATATCATGAAGCTATCACTGTTATCAAGATAATAAGCACATCTGTTACTACAAAATTTCCTTGTGTTTTTTGGTAATTCCCTCCATCCCACGGAGCTCCCTCAAGACAACCATTCATCAGCTTTCTGCCATTTTATATAAATGTGAGTTTTTGTGCCTTTTCACTTAGTATTGTTTTCAGAATCATCCATATAGCTGCATGCATCTTTAGTTAGTTCTATTTATTACAGAATAATGGCCCCTTTTATGAATGTACTATAACTCATGATTCATTTGTTGATGGACATTTGTGTTATATCCAGGTTTTGGTTCTTATAAATAAGAATGTTATTAACATTCGTATACAAGTCTTTGTAGTAACATATGCTTTTGTCTATTTATAGACACATAGCTAGAAGTGGAATGACTAGGTATGTGCCAGATGTATATTTAACCTAAGGAAAGAAAAACTACCAAGCTGTTTCCCAAAGTAGTTGTACCATTTTACACTGCCAGTACTAGTGCTTGAGAGTTTTCTTTGCTCCATATTCTCACTATTGTATTTTGTCTTAACTGTATACATTCTAAAAGGTATATAGAGTATCTCATTGTGGTTTTTCTTTGCATTTCACCAGTGATGTTGAAGACCTTTGCAAGTGAGCATTTGTGATTAGCACATCTACATTGACAAAGTATGTGTTCAAACATTTACCCTATTTGTGTTGGTTTGCTTTTTGCATTTTGAAAGTTATTTTTTCAGTGTATATTCTGGATAAAAGAACTTAATCAGATATATATTTTCCCAATCTAGACCCTTCGTTTCCTTTTACTTCATTTTAATTTATTAATTTATGTCTGTTTTGGGTCTTTGTTGCTTTGTGTGGTCTTTCTCTAGTTGCAGCAACTTGGGGATACTCTTCATTGTGATGGGTGGGCTTCTCTTTGTGGTGGCCACTCTTGTGGTAGAGCATGGGCTTGTAGTTGTGTCTTGTGGCCTCTGGAGCACAGGCTCAGTAGTTGTGGCACATGGGTGTAGTTGCTCCGTGGCATATGGAATCCTCCCTATTCAGGGATCGACACTGTGTCCCCTGCATTGGCAGGCAGATTCCTATCTACAGTGCCACGAGGGAAGTCCCTCTTTGTTTTCTTGCTAGTGTCTTTCAGAGAGTAGATATTGTTAAAGTTGATAAAGCACTATAATTTTTAAAACGAATTTAGCTTTTGTAGTCACATCTTTACTTAATCCAAAGTCTCAAAGGTTTACATCTATGCTTTAAGAAATTTTATAATTTTCCTGGCTTTTATATTAAGGTCTATGATTAATTTTGAGGTAAGTATTTTACATGATGAGATAGAATTTTGGGGTTATTTTTCATTGTTGTTGTGCAGTTGCTCAATCAAAGAATCATGGGATTCTTTGCGACCCCATGGACTGCAGCATGCCAGGCTTCCCTGTCCTTCACTATCTCTTGGAGTTTCTGCAAACTCATGTCCATTGAATCAGTGATGCCATCCAATCATCTCATTCTCTGTTGTCCCCTTCTCCTCCTGCCTTCAATCTTTCCCAACATCAGGGTCTTTTCCAGTAAAGTTGGCTCTTTGCATCACATGGCCAAAGTATTGGAGCTTCTGCATCAGTCCTTCCAAGAGTATTCAGAGTTGATTTCCTGTAGGATTGACTGGTTTGATCTCCTTGCAGTCCATGGCAATCTCAAGACTGTTCAACACCACAGTTTGAAAACATCAGTTCTTCGTGCTCAGCCTTCTTTATGGTCCAACTCTCACATGTGGACATGGCTATGGAAAAGCCAGAGCTTTGACTGTACAGACCTTTGTGGGCAAAGTAATGCTCTACTTTTTAATGTGCTGTTTAGATTATCTGTCATAGCTTTTCTTCCAAGAAGCAAGCTTTTTAAAATTTCATGGCTGCAATCACTGTCCACAGTGATTTTGGAGCCCACAAAAATAAAAGTCTGTCACTGTTTCCATTGTTTCCCCATCTATTTGCCATGAAGTGATGGGACCAGATGCCATGATGTTATTTTTCTGAATGTTGAGCTTTAAACCAGCTTTTTCACTCTCCTCTTTCACTTTCATCAAGAGACTCTTTAGTTACTCTTTGTTTTCTACCGTTAAGAGTTGTGCCACCTGCATATTTGAGGTTATTGATATTTCTCCCAGCAATCTTGATTCCAGCTTGAGCTTCATCCAGCCTGGCATTTCTCATGATGTACTCTGCATATAAGTTAAATAAGCATTGTTCCTGAATTGTTCCTATAATATTTTTTAAAAAACTTTTTCCTGTTAAATTGCTTCCATATCTTTTTTGAAAACCAATTGACCATAGATTTGTTGGTTTATTAGACTCTATTTTCTGTTTCATTTTTGCCTTTTATGACCTTACCACACTATATTATTGATTTAAAATTATTCTTAAAATCAGGTATTATAAATTGAGCAACTTTGAATTTCCTTTACCATCATTGTTTTTGAAAGTTCTGGATACTTTTTCTAATTTTTTTTAATATAAAATTTGGAATCACTTTGTCAATTTATACTTAAAAAATCTGCTTGAATTTTGATTGGGATTGCGTCAACACTGTAGAATAGCTTGAAAAGAATCACCATCTTAATATAATACTTCTTAGTTGTCTGATCCAGAAGCGCTATATACCTTCTAGTTTCTTTAGCTCATTTTCAGATTTTCTCAGCAATGTTTTGTATTTGGCAATGTATGGGTCTTCTCCATCTTTAGTCAAATTTGTCTAAAACTTGAGAGGTGAGCATATACAATAACATTGAATATCTTCCTTATAAGTAAGCTAGTTAAAACAATTTAAAATAAAGTTGTCACACTTGCACAGGCATGCAACTGAACAGTAAAACTTGGTTGATGGTCTCTAAATATGACTTAATCCTACTTTTAAATGTGAGAAAAGTCATGTTGTATATCTGATATATTTTGGGGGAAAATCTTCTAAAGTCCTTTTCAAGCATATTTTAACAGGCTTCGATTTATTCTGTAAAGGGACCATATTTACTTGCCCATTTCCAAGGGAAAGACTTGCTTTTCTATTTTTGATAGTTCTGTATTTCACTTGAGGTATCTCCCCCATAACTTAGAATTAAGATTTTTTTTTAAAGACACAGTATGTAACATGCTAACTTTCATCAAAATCTCATAGAATTTTAATGGTTTTTGTTAAAGCCCAAAATTCTTTGTGCACAACTTTTAAGTTCTAATATTCCATTACTTTGAAAGAAGTTTTCTGACTTTCTATGGTTTTGGTGATCTAAATTTTTTATATGTAATTGATCAAATTTACATTTAAAATTATGAAACACTACATATTCTTTAGAATAGTTTACCACCTATGCTCTGAAATACACTTTGTTCTTTTAATAGAATTTACTTCACTTGATATAATTTAATATTACAAAATCTTTTAAATTGAGCACAGATTTTAAAATAATTTTCTGAAGTAACTGCTCCCATGAAAAATTGTGGCAGGGAAAGGAACAAATTGTCTTGTGAAGATTTGTGGCACGTTTCTTTCACAGAGTGAATTAATCTGTTTTTAGTCTCTATGTTGATGATTTCTAATTTTTACATTGACTCACAACAAAAACAAATCATATATGTTTGTCATTTGCATAGCTCATGTCATCCTGAATCATGTCTGACATCCTACTATGCATGGAATTATTAAATATTTTTCACTCTGTATTTTAACATGCAAACCTTATTTTGAATTTTTTAGTAAATTATGACCTAAAACTTCTGTTTGCTATAGCCAGTAGCCATATTGATTCTACATAAGAAACAGAATATAAAAGTGTATGTATATATCACTTTTTTGTAATGCATGCAAAGTAAGGGAGAATTATGAGAACATATTCATGGAACATATAATAAGTGGCATATATAAACAATTACTTATTTGATAAACATTTAGATTCAGCCTTATGTAATGGAAGAGTCACATTTTCATCAAAGTAAAGTGAGTTTGATTTCCATTTCTCCTACCAATTAACAGAACCATCTTTGAAAAATCATGTGGTAAGTTCAAGTATAAGATTCTGCATTTTTCAGTTGCATATTAGTGTATCTACCTCACAGAATTGATTGGAAAATTAACTATAAAAACATATGTAGTAGTGGGAATTCACGTAATGTCAGTGTTTAAAATCGGTATCTTCCCTCTGTTCTAGTTTATTCAGCAGAATTCAAAGTATTATGGTATATACAGAAGTATAAACATATTCCCCTCTAGCTAGTAATTTACTTAGCAGCAATATTGACAATGTAAAATATGTATTAAACTTATAGAAATGTATAACAGTTAAATAATGAGATAAAGAATATAGATACTTTGGAGGTTTTCAGGAGGGGTAGATCAGTAGAAAAAGAAACCATGATGGTTTTAGAAAAGGCAGAGTGCCAAGGAATTGATGTTTTTGAACTATGGTGCTGGAGAAGACTTTTGATAGTCTTTTGGGCAGCAAGAAGATCAAACCAGTCAGTACTAAAAGAAATCAACCCTGACTACTCATTGGAAGGACTGATGCTGAAGCTGAAGCTCCAATCCTTTGGTTACCTGATGCAAACAGCAGTCTCATGGGAAAAGACCTTGATGCTGGGAAAGGTTGAAGGCAGAAAGAGAAGAGGGCAACAGAGGATAAGATGGCTGGATAGCATCACCAATGCAGTGCACATGAACTTGGGCAAATCTGGGAGATGGTGAGGGATGGGGAAACCTGGGATGATGCAGTTCAGGGGATGGCGAAGGCTGAACAACAGAAGAGATTCAAGTAAATATGTTGTTATATTCATAAAAATTATGTCACTCCCCCACTTAGTTATGATTTCATTTATAATAAAAATTAAAAATAGATCTCCCAAAGGATCCAGAAGTTCCAATTTTTGGAGTATATCCAAAAACACCAAAATTACTAATTGGAAAAAATATATGTTCTGCTGTATTATTGTGGCATTATTCCTAATAGTGAAAATATGGAAACAACCTAAATTCACATTAGCAGATGAATAGATAAACGAGATGTGGTGTACACACACATATACACACGCATGGATATTATTCAGCCACAAAAAAGGAGAATGTCCTTCCACTTACTAGATCATAGATGAACCTTGAGCTCATTATACTAAGTGGATTCAGTCAGTTCAGTTCAGTCACTCAGTCGTGTCCGACTCTTTGCGACCCCATGAATCACAGCATGCCAGGCTTCCCTGTCCATCACCAACTCCCGGAGGTCACTCAGACTTATGTCCATCGATTCAGTGATGCCATCCAGCCATCTCATCCTCTGTCGTCCCCTTCTCCTCCTGCCTCCAATCCCTCCCAGCATCAGAGTCTTTTCCAGTGGGTCAGCTTTTTGCATGAGGTGGCCAAAGTACTGGAGCTTCAGCTTTAGCATCATTCCTTCCAAAGAAATCCCAGGGCTGATCTTCTTCAGAATGGACAGGTTGGATCTCCTTGCAGTCCAAGGGACTCTCAAGAGTCTTCTCCAACACCACAGTTCAAAAGCATCAATTCTTCAGCGCTCAGCCTTCTTCACAGTCCAACTCTCATATCCATACATGACCACAGGAAAAACCATAGCCTTGACTAGACGGACCTTTGTTGGCAAAGTAATGTCTCTGCTTTTGAATATGCTATCTAGGTTGGTCATAACTTTCCTTCCAAGGAGTAAGCGTCTTTTCATTTCATGGCTGCAGTCACCATCTGCAGTGATTTTGAAGCCCAAGAAAATAAAAGTCTGTCACTGTTTCCACTGTTTCCCCATCTATTTGCCATGAAGTGATGGGACCGGATGCCATGATCTTTGTTTTCTGAATGTTGAGCTTTAAGTGGATTAGTCCAGTAGAAAAAGGCAAGTAGTGTATGATGTCATATCTGTGTGGAATCTTAAAAATTAAACTTATAAAAAGCAAAGTAAAATAGTGGTTACTAGAGAATGGGATAGGGGAATAAGATTGGTGTTATTTAAAGGCCTCAACCTGCAACAAGTAGCAGGTAATCCATATATATCTAACACACAGTGTAGTGGATACAGTTGTCTTTGGTTGATATCATACTGTAGAAAGAGAAATTGGCATATTCAGTGATATTTTTAGACATATCATTTATAAAATTTCTCTAAAGTTATTCCTATTTTTGCTTGTAGTTTAGCTATTTTTTCACTTAGTGAATGTATTTGCTTTTATGGTTCCCTTTACCTTAAAAAATTACCTCATTGTTGAGTTGTTTATAGAAAAATCATACGCAATAAATAGCCCAAGTCCATTCTATAATATGAGCAATGTCAGGTAATTGCACCTATGTAACAGAATATGTGAATCACATTGTCTTTTTGAGGTTTATTCTATCTTGTTACATAGAGATTTACTTTAATTTTCATATGATGCTGGTACATGTAGGATACCAGTGAGGTACATTTGAATATACTAACTTACTTTATTCTCTTTAAAATTTATATAAATTTTCTTTTTAGTTCATAATTGAACTATGTGTATTTTTCTCTCCCACTGAGTCTTTTCTTAATTTTTAAATTGAGTTATAGTTAATATACAATATATATTAGGTTCAGGTGTGCAACATAGTGATCTGATATTTTTATACATTATGACCACTGCAATAAGTCCAGTTTTCATCTGTCACCATACTGTGCTGTTAAAATATTATGGACTATATTCCCTGTGTGTATGATACTTCTCTGTGACTTATTTTATAGCTGGAATTTTGTACCTTGTAATATCCTTCACCTATTTCCTCCATTTCATTGATCTCTGTGTGTGTATTTTGTGCCATACATTTTTTGATTAGTATAACTTTGTAGTAGAGTTTCAAGTCTGGAGCATGATGCCCCCAGCTTTGTTCTTTTTTTTTTGCTTGATTGCTTTGTCTAGTCTATCTTTTGTGGTTCCATACAAATTTTAGGAATTTTTGTTCTAGTTCTGTAAAAAATGCCATTGGTAATTTGATAGGGAATTAATTGAATCGTAGATTGCTTTGGCTTTTAGGGACATTTTATTAATAACAGTATTGATTCTTCCAGTCCATGAACACAGTATATCTTTCCATTTATTTCTGTCATCTTCAGTTTCTTTCCTTAGTGTTTCATAGTTTTCAGAGAGTAGTAGGTCTTTTGCCTTCTTGGTTAAATTTATTCCTCTTTTTTTTTTTTGATACAATTATAAATACAATTTCTGTTATTCATTTCTCTTTTTGATATTTTATTATTAGTGTATAGAAATGCAACAGATTTTCCTATATTAATTTTATAATCTGCAACTTGAATGAATGTATTAGATCTAAGTTTTATGGAATCTTTGGGATTTCTATATATAATATGTCATCTACAAATAGTGACAGTTCTATTTCTTTCTTTCCAAATCAGATAATGATGATTTCTTTCTTTGCCTAACTGTTGTAGCAAAAATTGGTGAGAAGGGGCATCCTTTTATTCTTGCTGACATGACAGGAAGAAGTTCATCAGTGATGTGGTTTTATTTCTCTTTTCTGTGTACTCTTTAGATATTTTGGATGTTTAGATAATGGTGATCTCATAAAATGAGTTCAGAAGTGTTGCTGCTTCAATTTTTTGGAATAATATGAGAAGGATTCACACTGACTCCTCTTTATGTGTTTGGTAGTAGTCACCTGTGAAGTCATCTGGACTCGGACTTTGCTTTTTGAGAGACTTTAGATTACTGACACAGTTTCATTACTAGTGATTGCATATTCAGATCCTCTATTTCTTCATGATTCAATCTTGGAAGATTGTGTGTTTCTAGGAGTTCATTTTTGGGGTTGTCTATTTTTTTGGCATGTATTTGTTTATAGCATTCTCTTAAGATATTTCATATTTCTGTGCTATTAGTGGTAATTACTCCTCTTTCATTTATGGTTTTATTTATTTAGGCTCTTTTTTTCCTTGATTAGCCTGGCTAATAGTTCACTGATTTATTTTTTCAAAGAAACAGTTCTTAGTTCCATTTGTCTTTTCTCTTGTTTTTCCTAATATCTATTTCATTTATTCTTGTTCTGATCTTTTTAATTTTCTTAATTTGAGCCTTGATTGTTATTTTTCTAGTTCATTAAAATGCGCATTCAGATTGTTTGAGATTTTTCTTATTTCCTGAGGTCAGTGTAAATTGCTGTGAACTTTAAGAACTGCTTTTGCTGTCTCCCATAGATTTGGAAAGTTGTGTCTTCATTTCCGTTTGTTTCCAGGTATTTTAAAATTCCCTCTTTGATTTCTCCATTGACCATTGATTGTTTAGTAGTAATTGTTATGTAGTCTCCATGTTTTTTCCACTTCTTCTTGTAGTTGATTTCTGGTTTCATAATATTGTAATGAGAGTAGATTCTTGATGGGATTTTAATCTTAGATTTATTGAGACTTGTTTTGTGCCCTACATGTGACCTATCTAGAGAATGTTATATGTGCAGTTGAAAATAATATATATTCTGCTCTTGGATAAAATGCTCTGTGTATATTTATTAAACTCATTTGTTAATGTGTTGTTTAAGGTCAGTGTTTACTTAATGATTTTCTTCCTGGATGTTTTATTCATTTATATAAGTGGGGTACTGAAGTCTCTTGGAGAAGGCAATGGCACCCCACTCCAGTACTTTTGCCTAGAAAATCCCATGGACAGAGGAGCCTGGTAGGCTGCAGTACATGGGGTCGCTAGAGTCGGACACAACTGAGTGACTTCACTTTCACTTTTCACTTTCATGCATTGGAGAAGGAAATGGCAACCCACTTCAGTGTTCTTGCCTGGAGAATCCCAGGGACGGGGCAGCCTGGTGGGCTGCCATCTATGGGGTCGCACAGAGTCGGACACGACTGAAGAGACTTAGCAGCAGCAGCAGCAGCAGCAGCAGAAGTCTCTTACTATTATTTAGTTGCTGTATGTTTCTCCATTTATTTTTGTTTCCCCATTTATATTACTTTATATATTTAGACACTCTTGTGTTGGGTGAATAAGTATTTAACAAATATTATATACTCTTGTTGGATTGCCCTCTTTACCATTATATAACGCCCCTTTTTAATCTTTTGTTACAGTCTTTATTTTAGAGTCTATTTTCTTTGATATATGTATTGTTACCCAAGTTTTTTTTTTCATTTTTTTTACCCCACATGTTTGACATATCTTTTTTCTTCTCTTCACTTTCAATCTGTGTGTCTTTAGCTCTAAAGTGAGTCTTGTGGAAAGCATATAGATAGATCTTATTTTTATCTATTCAGCTACTCTATAGCTTTTAATTGGAATATTTAGTTCCTTTACACTTTTGTTATTAATATATATGCATATATTGCCATTTTATTCATTATTTTCTGGTTGCTTTTATAGTTCTCTCTTTCTGTCTTATTCTCTTGGTTTCTTCCCTTTTGATTTGATGCATTCCTTTAGTGTTATATGTAGATTCCTTTCTCTTCATTTTTTGTGTATCCTTCTTCTACTTTTCAACTTGTTCCATTCCATGACTTATAGATAGACTTATAATTTACTTTGATCTAGAGTACAAAATGAATTCTATTCAGACTGTAATTTTATTTTGTGACAGTATAGTGAATCTTGATTAGATAAAAGTGAAAGATGATTTGAAATGTATACTTAAGTCCACACCAAAGGATATGATAAAAATAACCTAAAAATCTAATCTGAATAATTACATTGGAAAATTTTAATTTGTACAAAGCTATACAGGCTATTTTTCATTTAAAGTAAATATTCTTACTCTATATTAAAATTTTTTAAATCTCAGAAAAATTATTGTATCTATGTACCAACTTTTCCAATTGATAAAGACTGATGCTGGGAGGGATTGGGGGCAAGAGGAGAAGGAGACGACAGAGGAAGGAGACGACAGAGAATGAGATGGCTGGAGGGCATTACTGACTCAATGGACATGAGTCTGAGTGAACTCCAGGAGCTGGTTATGGACAGGGAGGCCTGGCGTGCTGCGATTCATGGGGTTGCAAAGAGTCAGACACGACTGAGCAACTGAACTGAACTGAACCCAATAAAAACCAATAAGGTTCACATATATTGCAAATCAGTTGCTATAGAAGGACTAATGAATACTTTGTAAATCACAGTTTGGTAACTATCACAATAATAGTTTCAGACAGTAAACATCGATGGATGTTAAAACTAATAGGTAAAAGTTTAATTAGAAGCAGTATATTTACATAATCTCAAAGTATTTGCCCATAATATCAAGGGAAATTAAATACCAAGGGAAAAAGATTAACTTTCAGTAAGATAAGCCTGACAAATGCTACCTAGACTAAGTGATCCAAGTTAATAATACCATTAGAGAAACAAATATACATTATTTGCCTCCTAATATGATGCACTTGAAAGAATACATCAGGTCTCAAAAAAGTATGTGAGATAAATGTAATCATGAGGAAACATATAAATCCAACTTGAAGAACAGTCACTAGAATAAATGGCCCATACTCATCAAAAAAAAAAATGTTAAGAACATAAAAGATAAGAAAAACCAATAAACTCTTCCAGGTAACAGAAATGAAAGACATAAAAATTGATGACAATAAGGGGTCCTTAATTAGACTAGGAGGAAAAAAAAAAACTTTCTCTCTATAAAGATGAGTAGTGCCACGGTTGTTAAAATTAACTTATTAATGAATAATAATGTCAAAATTGTTCATGGGGTTCTCATGGCAATGCCAAATAATGCTCAAACTACTGCACAATTGCACTCATCTCACACACTAGTAAAGTAATGCTCAAAATTCTCCAAGCCAGGCTTCAGCAATACGTGAACCATGAACTTCCAGATGTTCAAGCTGGTTTTAGAAAAGGCAGAGGAACCAGAAATCGAATTGCCAAAATCTGCTGGATCATTGAAAAAGCAAGAGTTCCAGAGAAACATCTTCTTCTAAGTTTCTAAGTCACTTCAGTCATGTCCGACTCTGTGCGACCCCATAGACGGCAGCCCACCAGGCTCCTCCATCCCCGGGATTCTCCAGGCAAGAATACTGGAGTGGGTTGCCATTTCCTTCTCCTGTCTCTACTTGCTGCTGCTGCTGCTGCTTCTAAGTCACTTCAGTCGTGTCTGACTGTGCAACCCCACAGACGGCAGCCCACCAGGCTCCCCCTTCCCTGGGATTCTCCAGGCAAGAACACTGGAGTGTGTTGCCATTTCCTTGTATGAAAGTGAAAAGTGAAAATGAAGTGGCTCAGTCATGTCTGACCCTCAGCGACCTCATGGACTGCAGCCTACCAGGCTCCTCCATCCATGGGATTTTTCAGGCAGGAGTACTGGAGTGGGGTGCCATTGCCTTCTCCGAGAGAAACATCTACTTATGCTGTATTGACTATGCCAAAGCCTTTGACTGTTTGGATCACAAAAAACTATGGAAAATTCTGAAAGAGATGGGAATACCAGACCACATGGCCTGCCTTTTGAGATATTTGTATTTCTCAAGAAATACAGGAAGCAACAGTTAGAACTGGACATGGGACAACAGACTAGTTCCAAATAGGAAAGGAGTATGTCAAGACTGTATATTGCCACCCTGCTTATTTAACTTATATGCAGAGTACATTATGAGAAATGCTGGGCTGGATGAAGCACAAGCTGGAATCAAGATTGCTGGGAGAAATATCAGTATCCTCAGATATACAGATGACACCACCTTATGGCAGAAAGTGAAGAAGAACTTAAGAGCCTCTTGATGAAAGTGAAAGAGGAGAGTGAAAAAGTTGGCTTTAAGCTCAACATTCAGAAAATGAAGATCATGGCATCCAGTACCATCACTTCATGGCAAATAGATGGGGCAACAGTGAAAACAGTGGCTGACTTTATTTTGGGGGGCTCCAAAAACACTGCAGATGGTGACTACAGCCATGAAAATAAAAGACGCTTACTCCTTGGAAGGAAAGTTATGACCAACCTAGGCAGCATATTAAAAAGCAGAGAGATTACTTTGTTAACAAATGTCTGTCTAGTCAAGGCTATGGTTTTTCGAATAGTCATGTATGGATGTAAGAATTGGACTATAAAGAAAGCTAGCGCCAAAGAATTGATGTTTTTGAACTGTGGTGTTGGAGAAGACTCCTGAGAGTCCCTTAGACTGCAAGGAGATCCAACCAGTCCATTCTGAAGGAGATCAGCCCTGAGTGTTCCTGGAAGGACTGATGTTGACGCTGAGGCTCCAGTACTTTGGCCACCTGATGCAAAGAGCTGACTCATTTGAGAAGACCCTAGTGCTGGGAAAGATTGAGGGCAGGAGGAGAGGGCTACGACAGAGGATGAGATGGTTGAATGGCATCACCAACTCAATGGACATGAGTTTGACACCCAGGAGTTGGTGATGGACAGGGAGACTTGGCATACTGTGGTCCATGGGGTCGCAATGAGTCGGACACGACTGAGTGATTGAACTGGACTGAATTAAATGTCAAAACTATGTTGCTGCTGCTGCTGCTGCTGCAAAGTCTCTTCAGTCATGTCTGACTCTGTGCGACCGCATAGACTGCAGCCCACCAGGCTCCCCCGACCCTGGGATTCTCCAGGCAAGAACACTGGAGTGGACTGCCATTTCCTTCTCCAATGCATGAAAGTTAAAAGTGAAAGTGAAGTCGCTCAGTCGTGTCCAACTCTTAGTGACCCCATGGACTGCAGCCTATCAGGCTCCTCTGTCCATGGGATTTTCCAGGCAAGAGTACTGGAGTGGGGTGCCATTGCCTTCTCTGCAAAACTGTGTTAATTTTATGTTAATAATTGCATTATGATTATATAAGAAAATGGCTTTGGAAATACACAAGTGAAATGTTTGGGAGTAAAATGCATCACATCTAGAATTAGTTCTGAAATGGAGGGGAGTGAGTAGGAGAGAGAGAGGCAGGCAGAATGAGCTGTGAGAATGAGAGCGTGAGAGAAAACGGTGGGGGTGAGGGAGGGGAGTAAAATCCTAAATGTGAATGTTTGAGCTTCTGAGTGAATGGTAAATACATTATGTTGCCAGGAACTGTTTCAAGCTTAGATAGGATATTTGCCACAGATTATCTCCTTTACCACTCATGTGAACTGAAATTCCTTTCTCTCTTTATTGTGTCTCTTTGAAAACCTTCTGCTGGACTCTTTCTTTGCAGATTTCCCCTTAGATCCTTCTTGCCTTATAATCTACTTAAGGAGTCCTCTCTGGTTCTAACCATGGACATTTAAACATGATTTTATAGTTTTGTTCTGGTTCTCTATACTTTTGTATGGAATTCAGGGATTATGTCTCCATTCAATCTTCCCCCATTTTTTAAACTTAAGTGTTTTAATCTTGGAATTTTTGATACTTTTCAAAATTTGGTAAATTTCCAACACTTGGGTGATATGCGAATTTGAATTCTGAAACTTTCAGTTGTCATTTAAAAAAATATCTATTTGGCTGCATCAGATTTTAGTTGTGGCAGGCAGGGTATTCATTGCGTCATGCAGGATCTTTGGTTGTGGTGCCCAGACTCTCTGATTGTGGTGCTCAGACTTAGGTGCTCTATGGCATGTGGGATTTTAGTTCCCTGAGCAGATCAAAATTATTGGTACAATTTTTATAACTTTTCTGTAACTCTGTAGTTTGAAATATTTTAAAAATCAGAATAACTATAGTAAATAAATATTTCACAAAAAACAGCTAAGAGAGTTCTTAATCTAAGTGGATTAATTATTTATCTGAATTTTGTATCAGTTAACATTATTGGATCCAGTGGTTGTACAAATGAATTTGTACACATTTGTACACCTTTACACAAATATACACATTTACAGTTGTAGATGTGAATTTAAGAAATCAGTAGAGGGTTTTTTTGTTTGTTTGTTTGTAAATAGTAGAAACTACACAGGGAGTGTTAAGTTTATAAATACATAGTCTTAATTTATATCATTTGATTATTGTCAGAGTACATAAAATTGTCATTGAGTTATATGAAGCATTGTCTTCTGGATTGATTTTTGGACTCAGATATGCTGCTGTAAAATCTCTCCTTAACTTTTTTCCTACTAGGATTTGTGCACAATGGCTCTAAAAAGAGTATTATCCATCAGGAATCTAATCACAAATATTTAATTAAGACAGTTTGAGGAATATGATTCAATTCTTTTTTAAAAAATTTTAATTGGAGAATAATTGCTTTACAATGTTGTATTTGTTTCTGACATACATCTACATGAATCAACCACAGGTATACATATATCCCCACCCTCTTGAACTTCCCTGCTAACTCCCACCCCATCCCACCCTCTAGGTTGTCACAGAGCACCAGTTTGAGTTCCCCATGTTATATAACAACTTCCCATTAGTTGTCTGCTTTACATATGCTAATGTATATATTTCAGTGCTACTCTCTCAATTCGTCTCACTTTTTCCTTCCCCTGCTATGTTCATGTCTGTTCTCTATATCTGGCCTGCAAATAGGTTCATCAGTACCATTTTTCTAGAATCCATATAGATGCATTAATATACGGTATTTGTTTTTCTAGTTCTGACTTACTTCATTCTATATAACAGACTCTAGGTTATTCCACCTCACTAGAACTGACTCAAATTCATTCCTTTTTATGGCTGAATAATATCCCATTGTATAAATGTACCACAACTTCTTTTTATTTTTTTTATTGGCAAAAGTTCTTTATATTTGAAATTTTGAAATGATGACTAAATAAGTATATGTAGACACACATGGAGTAACTATAAATGTACCAGCTGCAAATGCGGATGGATGCAGGCATGCTGTATTAAACACTATGATTTGGTGACATGATTTTCCAAAACGGTGAACAACTTTGATATAATTTCAAATGAAACAAAGTATAATCCTTCCTCAGTTTACATTCAAGGAAACTGCAGTCTTTGAAAATTTAGTAGTTATTAAAATGTGTAGGAAACTTTGTGTCTATAAGTAAATTGGGATTGGGTTCTAAATTTAGGTAATTATAAACAGGAATTTTCCATCTACAGAAAAGTCCAGTGAGACATTGGAAAGACTTGCAGGATGCAAGAAAAGTCTTTGTTATTGAAAACTGTCCTGTCTAGCATGCCTGGCTCCAGTTTCCCATTGTGATTGTTGAAAACATCCAAAAATGGCCCCAGGGGCAGTGCCACTCCTACTGAGAATCACTGGTCTAAAGCTGTTCCTCATCACTTGTGCCCATATGGGGTCCTGTCCAAGCTGTAGCGCTCTTTGCTTCCTGACTTAGCTTGGCACCAGGACGGAGGAGCCTGGGTAGGCTGCAGTCCATGGGGTTGCTAAGAGTCGGACACGACTGAGAGACTTCACTAAGAAACGGTGGAGCCTGATGGGCTGCCGTCTATGGGGTGGTACAGAGTCAGACACGACTGAAGCGACTTAGCTGCAGCAGTGTGCTGCACCAAGTGTGGGTGCCTCTTCCTGCTCTGGGACTGTTCTTCTTGAAGCACTTTCCAGATGTCTGGCTGATAACTTCTAGGGATGCTGAAATCTGCTCAGGTGGTTTCTAGTTCTCCTGATTCCTCAGCTCCTTTCTTGAGTTACATCTTATAGATTCTTCAAAGGTTATTATGTATAAAAGGAAGTGAATTGTTAGGTAGTTTTCACTCCTTTTCATCACCATTCTGATTACAGAACTGGTTGTTGTTCTTGCTGGTGATTTATTGACTGATTGGCTGTTTTTCTTTCTGTTATCATCTAAATTTCATGGCTGTGTCCTGGCATTTGTCTGTTGCTCAGTATCCCTGCCACCACTTCTGATCCTGATCATCATCACTGTTACGGTTCTCTTTTACTCTTACTCCTCTTAACTTTATCAAAGTGTCTTTATGATATGTCAGCACTCCATTGGACTATTTCTTTCCTTCTAGTTCATCAATATCATGGTCCTCTGCTGTGCTTTTTAAATTGCTGTAACTCAGGGATCACTTCTTTAATACTGTTTTTTTTTTTTTAATTCATTTTGTTTTTTGTTTACTCCTTTTTTGTTCTGTCTATACCAGAATGAGAAATATCTAAAAGATTTGATATAGAAAGCCCTAGTTTCTCTGTCACAGAAACCTTTAGTATGTAATGTAATGTATTAATTACATTAATGTAATGATCATGGAAAAAGCAAGAGAGTTCCAGAAAAACAACTATTTCTACTTTATTGACTATGCCAAAGCCTTTGACTGTGTAGATCACAATAAACTGTGGAAAATTCTGAAAGAGATGGGAATACCAGACCACCTAATCTGCCTCTTGAGAAATTTGTATGCAGGTCAGGAAGCAACAGTTAGAACTGGACATGGAACAACAGACTCTTTCCAAATAGGAAAAGGAGTACGTCAAGGCTGTATATTGTCACCCTGTTTATTTAACTTATATGCAGAGTACATCATGAGAAACGCTGGACTGGAAGAAACACAAGCCAGAATCAAGATTGCTGGGAGAAATATCAATAACCTCAGATATGCAGATGGCACCACCCTTATGGCAGAAAGTGAAGAGGAACTCAAAAGCCTCTTGATGAAAGTGAAAGTGGAGAGTGAAAAGGTTGGCTTAAAGCTCAACATTCAGAAAATGAAGATCATGGCATCTGGTCCCATCACTTCATGGGAAATAGATGGGGAAACAGTGGAAACAGTGTCAGACTTTCTTTTTCTGGGCTCCAAAATCACTGCAGATGGTGACTGCAGCCATGAAATTAAAAGACGCTTACTCCTTGGAAGGAAAGTTATGACCAACCTAGATAGCATATTCAAAAGCAGAGACATTACATTGCGAACAAAGTTTCGCCTAGTCAAGGCTATGGTTTTTCCTGTGGTCATGTATGGATGTGAGAGCTGGACTGTGAAGAAGGCTGAGCGCCGAAGAATTGATGCTTTTGAACTGTGGTGTTGGAGAAGACTCTTGAGAGTCCCTTAGACTGCAAGGAGATCCAACCAGTCCTTTCTGAAGGAGATCAGGCCTGGGATTTCTTTGGAAGGAATGATGCTAAAGCTGAAACTCCAGTATTTTGGCCACCTCATGCGAAGAGTTGACTCACTGGAGAAGACTCTGATGCTGGGAGGGATTGGGGGCAGGAGGAGAAGGGGACGACAGAGGATGAGATGGCTGGATGGCATCACTGACTCAATGGATGTGAGTCTGAGTGACCTCCAGGAGTTGGTGATGGACAGGGAGGCCTGGCGTGCTGCGATTCATGGGGTCACAAAGAGTCGGACACGACTGAGCGACTGATCTGATCTGAATGTAATGTATGTCACATTTATCACATGGGCACAGTAAGATTTTGCCTTTCGTTTGATATGACAGACAATAGTCAGTACATGTTCTTAAGATGAGTGAAATGATCAAAGTTATATTCTAATGACTTAAATTGTATTCATTCTGCAGGGGAGTTTTGTGTGTTTTTTTTTTTTTTTTTTTTGAGAAAAATTATATGTGGATTCTATTTCAATATGTGGAGTATTAAGAAACTTATTCAAGGTTTTAAATATGCCATCATCATCATCTTTACCAACTAGAGGAAATATCCATAATGGTTGACACATCAGAAATCTGTTAAAGGAAATAGGATCAGATTTTGTTTTGAGTAGAAGATCAAACTCTGCTTCAGGGTCATGCATGACCTGGTACCACACCTTCTTTATCTATTCATCTGTCAGCAGATTTCTAGGTTGCTTCCGTGTCCTGGCAATATAAATAGTGCTGCAATGAACACTGGGGTAATGTTTGTTTTCAGTTATGGTTTTCTCAGGGTATTTCAATTCTTATAACATTTATAACTCTTAACAGTTGTAGTTAAGTAGCCTGGGTGCCTTTCTGGTTCCTGTTTATCAGTAAAGATTATATTTTGGCCCATTCCCTAACTTTATGTGAGCATTTGGTCATCTTTGCAAGTTGGTCAATATAATAAAAAAGTTCAACCACATGCTACTTTAAGAAAAAATTATATTATTTTTAACTAAAAGTTATTATAATGCAATCACTATATAATTCTAGTAAAGATGATGCCTAGATTGCATTGGCCTATGCAGACTGTGACAGTCTCAACAACTTCTAACTTCTCTTCTTCAGTAGCGTATTTTTTTCCTGTCTGGATGGAAAATTAGGTTTTCTTTCTCCCTTACCTTTAAGTTTTTGTAACTTCACCAAGACATTTAAAAATATAAATAAATAGTGAGCATCTCTGTCTTGTTCTTGATCTTAAAAGTTGTCAATTTTTATCCATTAAACAGGAAGATAGCAGTAGGTTTCTCTTGTCACTTTTATTAGATTTCTTCTATATCTAGTTTGTGAAGGGATTTTTATCAAAAGGGATGTTGTATTTTGTCAAAGGCTTTTTCTGCATCTATTGAGAAGATCTTGTGATTTTGACCTTATATTCTCTTACTATGATATGTTGATATGTTTGTTACCAGCTTTGCATTCCATACACACACACATACACACATTTATCTATCTATCTGTCTATCTCCCTATTGTCATTTAATATAGACTTTTAAGTGTGTTCTTGACTTTGGTTTGCTAATATTCTTTTTAAAATTTTTGCATCTGTATTCATCAATGATATTAATATAGTTTTCTTTTCCTTTCTTTCTTTATTTCTCTGGCTTTTGTATCAGGGTAATTCTGGCTTTGTAGAACTGGTTTTGAAGTGTTTGCCCCTTTTGAATTTTTTAGAAACATCAAAAGATTGAAATTAATTCTTTGGTAGATTTTTTCAGTAAACTATGTAATCCTAGAGTATTCTGTATTGGGAGTTTTTTGATTGCTTCTTTACTCATTATTGGTCTGTTCAAATTTTTCATTTCTTCCTGATTCTGTCATAGAAGGTTGTATGTTTCTGGCAACTTATTCCTTCCAGATTTATCTAATTTGCTGCAATTTAATTGTTCATGTTCAAACAATTAAATTGTCTACTTAATTGTTTAATTGTTCATCCACTGGATCATTGAAAAAGCAAGAGGGTTCCAGAAAAATGTCTACTTCTGTTTTATTGACTATGCCAAAGCCTTTTACTATCTGATCACAACAAACTGTAGACAATTCTTAAAGAGATGAAAATACCAGACCACCTTATCTGCCTCCTGAGAAATCTGTATGCAGATTAAGAAGCGATAGTTATAACTGGACATGAAACAACAGGCTGGTTCCACATCAGGAATGGAGTACATCAAGGCTTTAACTTATATGCAGAACATATCATGTGAAATGCTGGGCTGCATAAAGCACAAGTTGGAATCAAGATTTCCAGGAGAAATATCAGTAACCTCATGTATGCAGATGACACCACCCTTATGGCAGAAAGTGAAGAAAAACTAGAAAGCCTCTTGATGAAAGTGAAAGAGGAGAGTGAAAAATTTAGCTTAAACCTCAACATTTAGAAAACTAAGATCATTCCATCCAGTCCCATCACTTCATGGCAAATAGATGGGGAAACAATGGAAACAGTGACAGACTTTATTTTGAGGGGCTTCAAAATCACTGCAGATGGTGACTGCAGCCATGAAATTAAAAGATGCTTGCTCCTTGGAAGAAAAGCTGTGACCAACCTAGACAGCTTATTAAAAAGCAGTGATATTACTTTGCCAATAAAGGTCCACCTAGTCAAAGATATGGTTTTTCCAATAGTCATGTACGGATGTGGATTTGGACTATAAAGAAAGCTGAGCACCGAAGAATTGATGCTTTTGAACTGTGGTGTTGGAGAAGATTCTTGCGAATCCCTTGGACTGCAAGAAGATCCAACCAGTCCATCCTAAATGAAATCAGTCCTGAATATTTATTGGAAAGACTGAAGCTGAAGCTCCAGTACTTTGGCTACCTGATGTGATGAACTGACTCATTGGAAAAGACCATGATGCTGGAAAAGATTGAAGGAAGAAGGAGAAGGGGATGACAGAGGATGAGATGGTTGGATGGCATCACCGACTCGATGGATGAGTTTGAGTAAGGTCTGGGAGTTGGTGACAGACAGGGAAGCCTGGCATGCTACAGTCCGTGGAGTTGCAAAAAGTCAGACATGACTGAGTGACTGAACTGAACTGAACTGAGATCTTTCTAATTTCTTAATATATTACTTTGTTCTCAGAACTGCTTTTGCTGCTTCTCATAAGTTTTGGTATGCTTACATTTTTTTTGTTTGTTTCAAGATATTTTTGATTTCCCTTTTATTTCTCCTTTGACTCATTGGTCTTTCAGAAGCACAGTGTTTAGTTTCTACACATTTATAGATTTTCTATCATTCTTTTGTTTGTTGATGTCCATTTTCATACCATTGTGGTCATAAAAATTAGTTGGTATGATTTCAGTCTTCTTAAATTTGCTAATATTTCTAGGCTGTGTTCTTTATTTTTTCCATATGTCTCTGATTCTTTTTTAATCATTGTTTTTTGATAGCATTATTATTATATATTTTGGATAAGATCTTTTTTCATTGTGATAATAGAGTCTTCTATTAGCTTTGTGTCTTGTGTATTTAATTTCTTCTCCAAATTTGGGAAATTCTCAGCTATTATTTCTCTAAATAAACCCTTTGTTTCTTTTTTTTCTCTCCTCTCCTTCTGTTAGAGGTTTTTTTTGTTTGTTTGTTTTTTAATATTTGCCTTTCTGATTGAATCTGATAGCTCTTATAGGGTTTCTATCTAAGTTCTCTTCTTTTAACTTAAATTATTTCTATAGGACTCTTTCCCAAGTCATTTAATCTTTCTTTCATCTAGTCTGAGCTATTACCTGTGTTCTCTATTGCTTTCTTCATCTCACTCATTGAATTCTTCAGCTCCAAAATTTGGTTCTTTTGAAATTTCAATCTCTTTGGTAAGAAATTCCTTCTGTTCATTAATTTTATTCCTGAGTTTATTGAATTACCTTCTGAATTTTCTTGTAGCTTATTAAGTTTCTTCTTAACAACTATTTGAATTTTTAACAGTTAGAACACAGTTTTCTATGTGTTTGAGTTTGGTTGCTAGGGAAATACCATTTTCTTTTTGTGATACCTGATTTATCTTTTCATAGTGTTTGATATACACATGTGCTTTTAAATTTGAATAGAAGACACTTTCTTTAGCTATGAATTTATGTTTTGTTTCTTACAATTCAGCAAGCTGATGATTAGTAACCTTACTTTTACATTTTAGAAGGTGGTGCTATACCTTGTTTGTGGTTTCTCTGTCTGGAGCTGGATGTCCTGGATTCACTCTGATATTGTGGGAACTTAGCAGTAGAGTGGCAGGAGATGTTGTCTCAGCACCTGCAACTTTGGAAGTTGACCACAGCCTAGTAGGGAGATCCTTAGTGGGGCATTCTAAGAAGTCTGTAGGTGGATTGACTACTGAAATCCCAAAGCACACAACAGGAATGCATTCTTTCAATGCCCTTTAATACTTTTGTCTCCCTCCATCCTTTTCTTCTTTCTCTCTCCAGTCACAGAGATGCTTTCTCAGAAATCTGGATGTTACTTGAGAAAATGTGTATCTCTAGCTGCAGCCTGAACTAAGGCAGATGGATGGTCACTCGCCACTTTTGCTTTCCACCAGCTTTGCTGAAGAGGTAACCTTTGATGTTGCCTAAGCCCAATGCCTTGCAGTGTTGCCCTGTCAGGGAGGCCAACTTAGAAAATTTCTCCATCTCCTCTACTCAAAAATCATCTCTGTTCCTCTTAGATGGTGTGCTGGATTCCTTTGTCAGGCAGGCTGGACCTCCACAAATTCTCTATCCACCATGCCCCAGTACCCTCTTTCCAGATCATGGGAGTCAGAAGTTTGGTGGGCTCACCAACTCCCTTGGCTCTGCAGCCTGACCAAGGTCCTATCTCTTTTTAATTCACAATTAGATGCTATAATGCTAATGTCACTCCCTTTTTCATTCTTTATATTGGTACTTTGTGTCTTTAATGTCTTGATCAGTTAAAGGTTAATGGTATTTCTGATATTTTTAAAGAAGTAGCTTTTGGTTTCATTGGTTTTTCTTTCCTATTATTTCTGTTTTAAATTTCACTAAGTATGCTCTTATCATCATTATTCTTTCCACTTATTTGGGATTTATTTCTTTTACTTCCATATTCTGCTTCTTATGGTAGAACTTAGGGCCATTAACGTGAGACCTTTATTTTTTTTTCACATATATGTTTAATGCTATAAATATTCCTCTAAGCACTGCTTTAGTTGCATCTTATTAATTTTGATTGTCACTTTATTCTCTTCAAAACATTTTCTAACATCTTATGGGAACCCTTCTTTGACTCATGAGTTAATCAGTGTGTTGTTTAGTTTTATAAGTATTTTAGAATTTTCCAGATATCATTCTGCTATTGATGTATTTTTTTATTGACGTTGGCATACATTTATGAAGAGTATTTTCATCGTCCCAAATATGGTCTACTTTGATAAATATTTCTTGTTAACACAAAAGAAAGTATATTCTGCTCTCATTGGGTGCAATGTTCATTAAATGTCAGCTAGATCAATTTGTTTGATAGTGTTTGATTCTTATATATCCTGACTTTTAAGTCAACTTGCTCCATCAGTTGTCAGTATTGAAGAGTCTAAGGATAACAGTGGATTTGTTTACTTCTTTTACTTTTTATGTTTTGGCCTTATGAAGCTCAGTTATTTGTGTGTGGACATATATTTTGCATGATGTGTCTTTTTAGATCACTTTACTTTAAAACTATATTATTATTATTTTTAGGGGGACAAATCTTATTAACATACGTATTACATATATTTTTTCACAAATATTTGTAAATGTCATTTTTATATTGTTGGGTATAAACTTATGATCTTGCTTTTTATTTTCTGTTATTTCTCATCTATACTTTATTTTTTTCCTCTTTTATAATTTTTATCTTGTCTTTTTCTGTTCTAAGTTTCCACCTGTGGCCAATTTACCTTTAATTATCATGTCTCTATAGACTCTTTTTGGCTATAAGAGTTCTCAGACTCCTTTTATTTTTCATGTTCTTGACAGTTTTAAGAAGTACTCATCAGCTATTTTGTAGATGTCACTTTGTCATAATTGTCAGTTTTTCTCATGATTAGACTTGGGATATATATTTTGGGGCAGAGATCATACACATAAAATACCACTTTTATCATATCCTAATGGTTTCTGTTGTTGTTCATTTGCTAAGTCGTGTCTGACTCTTAGTGACCGCATGGACTGTAGCAGGCCTTAACATGATATATGGATGTTGATACTGATCTTAAGCACTGGACTGATTCAGTCTTTGTCAAGGTTTTTCTGCTATATTTCCCTTCCCATTCTGTATTATTTTTAAGGAAGTAATGTATACAATCCACAGTTAAAAGAGTATGGGATTTTGTTTGTATCAGTATAGACTCATTTGTATTTATTTTATAGTTTGTGTTATAAACCAGTACTGTTCTTCCTTTTTTCTTCAGATGTTTGGCTTAGGTTCTTGCAAGCTCTTTCATTTAACTCCTGTGTCCCTTTGATGTATTCACAGTGGTTTGTGTGTGTGTGTGTACATGTGTTTTAAGTACTTTTTTAATTTCTGTTACTGTAAAATGTCCCCACCTCATGTTATATTGCCTGCTAAGTCCTAAAATTAGACATTTTCCCTAAGAATCTTTGTTCTTTTTATTGGGGAATAGAGTTAGAAGACAGTACTGGGTGAACTTATTACTACTGGGTGAACTTATTACTACTGGGTCATTGTTTTTAAGCTCTCTTATCCAACAGAACAAAGGAATGCGTATGTTTACTCACCTACTATAAATACATATCTACACATATTTCATTAGCCTTATCTGATTGAAGAAGGGACAAGTACCTATGTTCATAACACAAAGTAAAAACTATAGCTTTAATGTTTATAAATATATTTATATTTGTGTGTGAACCGTGATGTGTATTTATAATGTTTGATACTTTATTGTCATTTATTGTGTTTGACCATGCTGACAAATCAGATTATTGGTCCTTCTTATCCTGGATAGAGAACAAAAGACAAAAGTTATTCAGTAAGGGAAAAAGTTATCTGTATCTATATTAAACATGAGTTCATACTGATGTCTCCAACTTTAATTCATCACCACAGAGGTCACTATCCTCTTACTTTGCCTTATTTGTAAATTAACATGACAGGGATGAGAAATCTGGCTTCTACCATCTGCCATTCATTTACTTAATTATTCATTTCTAATATCCATATATAATAGATTTTGAATTGTTAATCTCTACTCCTTTATGAGAGAACATTATCAGTCGAAATATATTACTTATGTGAAGTGTCCTATGGTGAAATTTATAGACTCTCAGATCAGATCAGATCAGATCAGTCGCTCAGTCGCGTCCGACTCTTTGTGACCCCCCATGAACCAACTCATTTCCAAAGTTACTTACCATTATATCTTCTCTTATCATCTCCTTCGGTGAATTTGCCTTAAACTTTCCCACAGTCTACATTCTTTTTCAGCGTCCCATGAATCGTAAATGATTTTTTTTTTAACTTTGTTTAAAGTAAGTGTGCTTTGAAGTTTGGTGAGTCTTGATAAATTTATGTCATATATCTCCTTTTAGAGTGTCAGTCAGAATAGTGTCTCCTACCTGAAAGTTCCTTCATGCTTCATGCATTAAGTACTTTTCAATTCTTTCAAACCCCAGCAATCACAGAGTTTTGAAAATTTCCTCTGTGTTTTGCCTTTTCCAGAATGCAATACAAGTTGAGCCCTATACTGTGCAGCCTTTTCAAAATGGCTTCTTTCATTCAGCAGTATGCATTTAAACTTAACCCATGTCTTTGATGGTTGACAACTCATTTCTTTTTATTACTGAATAATATTCCATCCTGTGGATGCACCACAGTTTGCGCATCTGTTCACTTATTGAAGGACAACTCACCTGTTTTCAATTTATTGCAGCTGTGAACAAAGATGCTCTAAATGTTGGCACTCAGGTTTTAGTATGGATCAGATCAGATCAGTCGCTCAGTCGTATCCGACTCTTTGCGACCCCATGAATCGCAGCACGCCAGGCCTCCCTGTCCATTACCAACTCCCGGAGTTCACCCAGACTCACGTCCATCGAGTCAGTGATGCCATCCAGCCATCTCATCCTCTGTCGTCCCCTTCTCCTCTTGCCCTCAATCCCTCCCAGCATCAGAGTCTTCTCTAATGAGTCAACTCTTCGCACGAGGTGGCCAAAATACTGGAGTTTCAGCTTTAGCATCATTCCTTCCAAAGACATCCCAGGGCTGATCTCCTTCAGAAAGGACTGGTTGGATCTC
This sequence comes from Tragelaphus eurycerus, assembly GCA_935064755.1. Classification (NCBI taxonomy): domain Eukaryota; kingdom Metazoa; phylum Chordata; class Mammalia; order Artiodactyla; family Bovidae; genus Tragelaphus; species Tragelaphus eurycerus. The sequence goes on from CAKXYN010000080.1 coordinate 3,204,724, forward strand.
CTTGCAGTCCAAGGGACTCTCAAGAGTCTTCTCCAACACCACAGTTCAAAAGCATCAATTCTTCGGCACTCAGCCTTCTTCACAGTCCAGCTCTCACATCCATACACGACCACAGGAAAAACCATAGCCTTGACTAGATGGACCTTTGTTGGCAAAGTAATGTCTCTGCTTTTGAAATAGTGATCTAGGTTGGTCATAACGTTCCTTCCAAGGAGTAAGTGTCTTTTAATTTCATGGCTGCAGTCACTGTCTGTAGTGATTTTGGAGCCCCCCAAAATAAAGTCTGACACTGTTTCCACTGTTTCCCCATCTATTTCCCATGAAGTGATGGGACCGGATGCCATGATCTTCGTTTTCTAAATGTTGAGCTTTAAGCCAACTTTTTCACTCTCCACTTTCACTTTCACCAAGAGGCTTTTGAGTTCCTCTTCACTTTCTGCCATAAGGATGGTATCATATAACTTGTCAAATCAGCTGCAAAAAGGGAGAACTGTTGTTGGATTATATGATAAAACTATATTTAACCTTGTACGAGGCTAACAAACTCTTCCAAAATTGTACTGTTTTGCATCTCCATGAATAACCAATGAGAATTCCTCTTGCTCTGAGTACTCACCAGCATTCAATGTTGATCATTTTTTGGATTTGAGCCATTTTAATAAGTGTGAAATTTCATTGTTTTAATTTGCAATTCCCACATGCCACATGGTGTTGAGTATCTCTTCATATGCTTATTTGCCATCTGTGTATCTTCTTTGGTGAGGTATATATTCAGATGTTTTGCCCATTTTAAAATTGTGTTCTTTTTTTTTCTAATTTAGTTTTAAGGTTTCATAGTATACTTTGGTGGAGAAGGCAATGGCACCCCACTCCAGTACTCTTGCCTGGAAAATCCCATGGATGGAGGAGCCTGGTAGGCTGCAGTCCATGGGGTCACGAAGAGTCGGACACAACTGAGCAACTTCACTTTCACTTTTCGCTTTCATGCATTGGAGAAGGAAATGGCAACCCACTCCAGTGTTCTTGCCTGGAGAATCCCAGGGACAGGGGAGCCTGGTGGGTTGCCGTCTATGGGGTCGCACAGAGTCGGACACAACTGAGGTGACTTAGTAGTAGTAGTAGTATACTTTGGATTCAATACTTTTATCCAATATGTGCTACGTGCTTGGCAAGTATTTTGTCTCATTTTGTGGCTTGTCTTCTTGATGCTTTTTATTTGCCTTTAGATTTCTGAAAAACCAGTATGACTGTTTTGTAGCACCACATCTTTTCTGTACCTTTACCCTTACTCTAATTGCAGTCTACTCTTGATTGGTATTCCTTTCAAAGCTTATGGTGGGGTCAGGTTTTCTCTAAATTTCAGCCTCTGTCCTGACCTGTGCTCTAGAATCTTAATGGTTATATTTTTCAGTATTTCTGTCCCTCCCCTATTTGTCGTATCTTTGTAACAGTTGAAGGTCTTAGATAGAGCATGATGCCTTCCATCTCCCATCAAATGGCAGCAGTCGGTCTTTTGCTTTGGATCAGTTTGGGATCATGAGAACAAGTGGATTTTCTGTCACTCCCTCTGTGTGAAATTTCTTTTAGCTCTACCCAGCGACAAGGGCTGGGATCCCAGTTTTGCCTGGGATCAGGCTGGTTGAGGATTGTTTGCCATTTCTTCAATGGTAGACACCTTTCATTCCTGTCAATGAGCAGCATCCCCTCAACTCCTGCACATATGTGGCCACCTTAGTTTTCCTGCTGTAACCATAACTTTTTTGTTAGAACCACTTGAGATCCTTGCAAACTGGCTGGAGAGTAGAGAAAAGAAAAATCATGCTTTTTATTGGGGATCTCAGAGAATCTGAACTGCTTCATATTGAGCTACACATGGCCCCTAAAAATGGATTCAAATCTCACTTGTAATTTTTTTAACATGTCTTAATGGATGACACCTCTTTCAGAACTTGTCTGTGGGCAAAAGAGTTCATGTATTTTGTCTTTCCTTAGAGGAGATGGTTACCATTTAAAATTCAAAATACCTAATTATCTGATAACCTCAGCTTTCTTATGCAAACCAAAAGTAGTTATGATTTTTTTAGATTATTTGAGTTTTCCTTGATATTAGTGTAGAACAACATTCTTTTATGAAAACTACAAGGAAGCAGAACTCTTCAGGTTGTTTCTTATTGTTGCTTAGTGACAAAGTTGTGTCCAGTTCTTTTGTGACCCCATGGACTATAGTCCGCCAGCCTCCTCTGTCCATGGGATTTTCCAGGCAAGAATACTGGAGTGGGTTGCCATTTCCTTCTCCAGGGGATCTTCCCAACCCAGCGAGTGTTACCACATCTCCTGTACTGGCTGGTGGATTCTTTACCACTGAGTCACCTGGGAAGCCCCTACATATATATAATAGCTATAAATGGGCTTCCACAGTATATCAATAAGATTAAAAATATGTACACATTTTTATAATAAATTTGTATGTGAGTACATATATTTGTACACACAAAGGAAAAATATGTGGTATATGTAATTCGACTGGAAAGATTCTGACTGTAGTTTAAATTTATAGTTATGATTATTGTTGCAAGAAATATGTCTTAATTTTATAATTGAAAAGACAAATGCCCGCACACATACTTATTTGGTATGCTAATTTTCATGTAGGAATTAAAAGAGCAGAAGCTTCCTTTTGTGATTCTTATATTTTTCTCTGTGTGAGCAATGATGAGATAGAGCTGTTCTGACGGTTTTGTAACTTTACGGCCATATTCACTACCTTTACATGTTTTGTAATTTGTTCTCACAATCTTATAGCTCTATGTGCACTATAAAATTAGGCTCAAAAATCAAGTCTGAATAGTTTAATGCCAAAACTTTTGCTATTTTGTTTGCCCACTAAATATGTATTGTTTTAGTATTACCTTTTAAGCAATTTGTAGAATGAAAAAGCCATGAAAATAACTTTGATAAAGTTCCAATAAGTAATAATTTAAAAACTACCTGGTTAATGACAGTAAGATATTGATCCTTTTAAAAATCCTGAAAATATGGGCTCCAATTTGGATCATAGAGGAAGTTTCCTGTGTTGGGAAGTGCACACAATAAATATACTATATGTATATTTAGATCAGTCTTCCCAGGTGGCATTTCTTGCAAATAGCTGCGAAAAGAAGAGAAGCGAAAAGCAAAGGAGAAAAGGAAAGATATAAACATCTGAATGCAGAGTTCCAAAGAATAGCAAGAAGAGATAAGAAAGCCTTCTTCAGCGATCAATGCAAAGAAATAGAGGAAAACAACAGAATGGGAAAGACTAAGGATCTCTTGAAGAATATCAGAGATACCAAAAGAATATTTCATGCAAAAATGGGCTCGATAAAGGACAGAAATGGTATGGACCTAACAGAAGCAGAAGATACTAAGAAGAGGTGGCAAGAATACACAGAAGAACTGTACAAAAAAGAGCTTCACGACCCAGATAATGATGATGGTGTGATCACTGACCTAGAGCCAGACATCCTGGAATGTGAAGTCAAGTGGGCCTTAGAAAGCATCACTAGGAACAAAGCTAGTGGAGGTGATGGAAGTCCAGTGGAGCTATTCCAAATCCTGAAAGATGATGCTGTGAAAGTGCTGCACTCAATATGCCAGCAAATTTGGAAAACTCAGCAGTGGCCACAAGATTGGAAAAGGTCAGTTTTCATTCCAATCCCAAAGAAAGGCAATACCAAAGAGTGCTCAAACTACCGCACAATTGCACTCATCTCACACGCTAGTAAAGTAATGCTGAAAATTCTCCAAGCCAGGCTTCAGCAATATGTGAACCGTGAACTTCCTGATGTTCAAGCTGGATTTAGAAAAGGCAGAGGAACCAGAGATCAAATTGCCAACATCCGCTGGATCATTGAAAAAGCAAGAGAGTTCCAGAAAAACATCTATTTCTGCTTTATTGACTATGCCAAAGCCTTTGACTGTGTAGATCACAATAAACTGTGGAAAATTCTGAGAGAGATGGGAATACCAGACCACCTGATCTGCCTCTTGAGAAATCTGTATGCAGGTCAGGAAGCAACAGTTAGAACTGGTCATGGAACAACAGACTGGATCCAAATAGGAAAAGGAGTACGTCAAGGCTGTATATTGTCACCATGTTTATTTAACTTATATGCAGAGTACATCATGAGAAATGCTGGACTGGAGGAAACACAAGCTGGAATCAAGATTGCCGGGAGAAATATCAATAACCTCAGATATGCAGATGATACCACCCTTATTGCAGAAAGTGAAGAGGAACTCAAAAGCCTCTTGATGAAAGTGAAAGTGGAGAGGGAAAAGGTTGGCTTAAAGCTCAACATTCAGAAAATGAAGATCATGGCATCTGGTCCCATCACTACATGGGAAATAGATGGGGAAATGGTGTAAACAGTGTCAGACTTTCTTTTTCTGGGCTCCAAAATCACTGCAGATGGTGACTGCAGCCATGAAATTAAAAGACGCTTACTCCTTGGAAGGAAAGTTATGACCAACCTAGATAGCATATTCAAAAGCAGGGACATCACTTTGCCAACAAAGGTTTGCCTAGTCAAGGCTATGGTCTTTCCTGTGGTCATGTATGGATGTGAGAGCTGGACTGTGAAGAAGGCTGAGCGCCAAAGAATTGATGCTTTTGAACTGTGGTGTTGGAGAAGACTCTTGAGAGTCCCTTGGACTGCAAGGAGGTCCAACCAGTCCATTCTGAAGGAGATCAGCCCTGGGATTTCTTTGGAAGGAATGATGCTAAAGCTGAAACTCCAGTATTTTGGCCACCTCATGCGAAGAGTTGACTCATTGGAGAAGACTCTGATGCTGGGAGGGATTGAGGGCAGGAGGAGAAGGGGACGACAGAGGATGAGATGGCTGGATGGCATCACTGACTCGATGGATGTGAGTCTGAGTGACCTCCAAGAGCTGGTGATGGATAGGGAGGCCTGGCGTGCTGCAGTTCATGGCGTCACAAAGAGTCGGACACGACTGAGCGACTGATCTGATCTGATCTGATCCCAGGTGGCACTAGTGGTAGAGAACCTGCCTGCCAATTCAGGATGTGTTGAAGACAGGGGTCTGATCCCTGAGTCAGGAAGATCGCCTGGAGGAGGGCAAGGCAATCCCTGGACTGCCTGGGAAATCCCATGGACAGAGGAACCTGGTGGGCTATGGCCCATAGGCTCACAAAGAGTCAGACACAACTGAAGCCAACTTCGCACACATACATATTTAAATCACAGCAGAACCCTTCATGGCACTTAGTTTTTGACTCTAGTTTTCATGGTGGCTGAGAATATTTCAAAAAATCACAGTCATCATTTACAGCACAGAAGTCAGGATCATGAGCAACAGTGCCATTTCTACCAAGTAGATGTCTGTTAAGATTTGTGTGGTTTTCGTGCCTGCACTGGAGAAGGCAGTGGCACCCCAGTCCAGTACTCTTGCCTGGAAAATCCCATTTTTCCAGGAGGAGCCTGGTGGGCTGCAGCCCATGGGGTCGCTAAGAGTTGGACACGACTGAGCGACTTCACTTTCATTTTTCACTTTCATGCATTGGAGAAGGAAATGGCAACCCACTCCAGTGTTCTTGCCTGGAGAATCCCAGGGACGGGGGAGCCTGGTGGGCTGATGTCTATGGGATCACACAGAGTCAGACATGACTGAAGTGACTTAGCAGTAGCAGTGCCTGCATTGGTTATCATGTTGTTATGTTCCATGGGTTCTCTAGGCAAATTGTGAATAAATGCCACATTTCATCTGACAGTTTTATGTGTCTGCCTTTACCTTTTCATTCCCCTTTGTATTCTCCTCTTTTTCTCATTATTTTTTCCTTATTTCTTTCTTTGTATGTTTCCTCTGTCTCCCTTCCTCCCTCAACCTTTCTTTTCTTCTGGTTTGTTCATTTCCCTCACCTGCTAATTCTCTTACTTTATCCCCTTCTTTTTTTCTATTTCCTTCCTTTCTTTTAAATTTTTTTCTTTTCTTATTTCACTGAGTTTTTCCTTTTCTTGACTTTGGCATCTTACCTGAAAAAATTGGAACTAGATAAATTGCCTACTACCATAATTCCCGAAACAGGCTTTTTGTTTTAAGATTTAAAACTACTATAGAATCTATTTTTCTCATGAAGGATTAAATAAATACTACATGGGAGTGGGTAGCTATAGGTAGTTTTAATCAAGATTTTTTTACATGAGGTAAATATACAGGACTTGAAGAAATTACTGGATGTAAGATTAGAAAAAATTATGACATAGCACATTTTAATTAATGGATGGAGTGTAAATAAAAGTGGATTGACTGCATACAGCAATCTTCCCCATTATCATCAGCAGCCATTCTATCCCTTCCTTGAACTAACTGAATTCTATACATTCCTAGTGCTAACTCTAAGTTCTACAGAGGGGCCAGCCCCTGTCTGGCCCTAGGGAGTGAACTGTAGTTAGAATGAGCGGGCATGAGATGCAGTTTCAGATAATTAGTGAAGGTAGGGGGGATACCAGAAGGCTCCAGGAAAGGGTTCCTTGAGTTTTACAACATTTTCCAAAGAGACTTTTAAATAGTTCTTCTTTTGTAACTTATCAGTGCCATGTCAGTGTGTGGCATATAAAATTTTATCACCTCCCTAGGGCTGTGAGGGAGGCTAAACTGAGAGGAACATGCTGAGGGTTACAGACTGGAAAAATTGCAGGTACTTGGGTCTTTAAAGAAAGTATTAAGTCACTGGATTAATTTTTATTATTGCCCTGTTTCAGATATCTGATAATGTAAGATCATGCTAAACCTTGTCAGTTAAACCTTTTGAAGTCATTTCCAAGTTATTTGTAATCACAGACTTTATAATAATGTTATAGCAGAAAATATTATCCTATAGATAATAAGATGTTTTGCTGGGGAAGTCAAAGTTGATTTTTGTCACGGAAACTGACATTAAGAAAAGCCATGTAACTGAATTCCTTGAGGAGAGAGTTTAGATGTGAAAGGCTTGGCAGTACAGACTGATAGTGATGTCTTGTGCTGTGCTTAGTCACTCAGTCATGTCTGACTCTTAAAGACCCCATGGACCATAGCCTGCCAGGCTCCTCTGTCCATGGGAATTTTCCAGGCAAGAATACTGGAGTGAGTTGCCATGCCTTCCTCCAGGCGATCTTCCCATCCCCATCCAAGAGATCAAACCCAGGTCTCCTGCATTGCAGGCAGGTTCTTTACCATCTGAACCACCAGGGAAGCCAAATAGTGATGTCCTAAATAGTGGGAGAAAACCTGATCAAAAAAGTTTTAGAGTGATTATTGTACCAATTACTTGTAAAATAGATTGGAATATAAGGATCTAGATGTTTAGGAAGAAGTGATTATACATACTTTGAGTCTCTGTGACATGCAGCCAAAACAATTTCTATTAATAAGATATCAGAGGTTTTTTTTGTTGTTGTTGCTATTGTTTGTTTGTTTGTTTTAAAGCAGAAATTCTGTTTTTGAGATGGCTTAAGTAAAATTTGGTACAGGGGAATATAGACTAAAATAGTTAATACCTTTATGGCCATTCATTTTTTAAAAAGTTCAGATATGCTTCACGTACTATGTAATTCCCTAATGTACAGTATACAGTTCAGTTTGGTTTAATATATTCACAGGATGAACCACCATCATCAAAACCTAATTTTAGAGCATTTTCATCACTCTGCCTCATGAAAATCCGATTCCTGTTACCAGTTATTCCCAAGACCTTCTATGCTGTCACTGCCCTTCCAACCTTAGCCACAGAAAAATACTGCTCTATCAGTTCCGTTCAGTCACTCAGTCATGTTCGATTCTGCGACCCGATGGACTGCAGCATGCCAGGATTTCCTGTCCATGACCAACTCCCAGAGCTTGCTCAAACTCAAGTCCATTGAGTTGGCGATACCATCCAACCATCTCATCCTCTGTCATCCCCTTCTCCTACCTTCAAGCCTTCCCAGCATCAGGTTCTTTTCCAATGAGTCAGTTCTTCCCATCAGGTGGCCAAAGTATTGGAACTTCAGTATCAGTCCTTCCAGTGAATATTCAGAACTGATTTCATTTAGAATTGACTAGTTTGATCTCCTTGCAGTCCAAGGGACTTGCAAGAGTCTTCTCCAACACCACGGTTCAAAAACATCAGTTCTTTGACTCTCATCTTTCTTCATGGTCCAACTCTCACATCCATACATGGCTACTGGAAAAACCATAGCTTTGACTAGGTGGACCTTTATAGGCAAAGTATTGTCACTGCTTTTTAATATGCTGTCTAGGTTGGTCATAGCTTTTCTTCTAAGGAGAAAGCATCTTTTAATTTCATGGCTGCAGTAACCATCTGCAGTGATTTTGAGGTACAGAAAATAAAGTCTGTCACTGTTTCCATTGTTTCCCCATCTATTTGCCATGAAGCAATGGGAACTAATGCCATGATTTTAGTTTTTTGAATGTTGAGTTTTAAACCAACTTTTTCACTCTCCTCTTTCACTTTTATCAAGAGGCTCTTTAGTTCCTCTTTGCTTTCTGCCAGCAAAGCACAGCCATCGCACCTTACCTTAGACGAGGGGGGTCTCTCCTCACCACCGCCCTTCCTGACCTCGGTCGTGGGGTAGCTCCTCTCAGCCGCGCTTACTGCGCCAGTCCTGACCACCACCCTTCCTGACCTTGGAGGAGGGGTATCCCCTCACCGCTGCTCTTCCTGACCTCAGTCGTGGGGTAGCTCCTCTCTGCCGCGCTTAGTGTGCCAGTCCTCACCACCGCCCTTCCTGACCATGGAGGAGGGGTCTCTCCTCACTGCCGCCCTTCCTGACCATGGAGGAGGGGTATCTCCTCACCGCTGCTCTTCCTGACCTCAGTCGTGGGGTAGCTCCTCTCTGCCGCGCTTAGTGCACCAGTTCTAACCACCGCCCTTCCTGACCATGGAGGAGGGGTATCTCCTCACCGCCGCCCTTCCTGACCTCAGTCGTGGGGTAGCTCGATTTGGCTGCGCTTACTGTGCCGGTCACAGCCGCCGAGCCGCATAGTGCGCCCGGTCGCAGCCGCGGAGGTGCTTAGTGCAGCCGGGAAGATATACCCCATGCCTAAGATAAGAGAAACCCAAGTAAAACGGTAGGTGTTGCAAGACGGCATCAGAGGGCAAACACACTGAAACCATACTCACAGAAAACTAGTCAATCTAATCACACTAGGACCACAGATCAGATCAGATCAGTCGTTCAGTCGTGTCCGACTCTTTGCGACCCATGAATCGCAGCACGCCAGGCCTCCCTGTCCATCACCAACTCCCGGAGGTCACTCAGACTCACATCCATCGAGTCAGTAATGCCATCCAGCCATCTCATCCTCTGTCGTCCCCTTCTGCTCCTGCCCCCAATCCCTCCCAGCATCAGAGTCTTCTCCAATGAGTCAACTCTTCGCATGAGGTGGCCAAAATACTGGAGTTTCAGCTTTAGCATCATTCCTTCCAAAGAAATCCCAGGGCTGATCTCCTTCAGAATGGACTGGTTGGATCTCCTTGCAGTCCAAGGGACTCTCAAGAGTCTTCTCCAACACCACAGTTCAAAAGCATCAATTCTTTGGTGCTCAGCCTTCTTCAGAGTCCAGCTCTCACATCCATACATGACCACAGAAAAGACCATAGCCTTGACTAGATGAACCTTTGTTGGCAAAGTGATGTCTCTGCTTTTGAATATGCTATCTAGGTTGGTACAATTTTCCTTCCAAGGAGTAAGTGTCTTTTAATTTCATGGCTGCAGTCACCATCTGCAGTGATTTTGGAGCCCAGAAAAATAAAGTCTGACACTGTTTACACCATTTCCCCATCTATTTCCCATGAAGTGATGGGACCATATGCCATGATCTTCATTTTCTGAATGTTGAGCTTTAAGCCAGCCTTTTCACTCTCCACTTTCACTTTCATCAAGAGGCTTTTGAGTTCCTCTTCACTTTCTGCCATAAGGGTGGTGTCATCTGCATATCTGAGGTTATTGATATTTCTCCCAGCAATCTTGATTCCAACTTGTGTTTCTTCCAGTCCAGCATTTCTCACGATGTACTCTGCATATAAGTTAAATCAACAGGGTGACAATATACAGCCTTGAGGTACTCCTTTTCCTATTTGGAACCAGTCTGTTGTTCCATGTCCATTTCTAACTGTTGCTTCCTGACCTGCATACAGATTTCTCAAGAGGCAGATCAGGTGATCTGGTATTCCCACCTCTTTCAGAATTTTCCACAGTTTATTGTGATCTACACAGTCAAAGGCTTTGGCATAGTCAATAAAGCAGAAATAGATGTTTTTCTGGAACTCTCTTGCTTTTTCCATGATCCAGCGGATGTTTGGCAACTTGATCTCTGGTTCCTCTGCCTTTTCTAAAACCAGCTAGAACATCAGGAAGTTCACGGTTCACATATTGCTGAAGCCCGGCTTGGAGAATTTTGAGCATTACTTTACTAGCATGTGAAATGAGTGCATTGTGCAGTAGTTTGAGCATTCTTTGGCATTGCCTTTCTTTGGAATTGGGATGAAAACTGACCTTTTCCAATCCTGTGGCCACGGCTGAGTTTTCCAAATTTGTTGGCATGTTGAGTTCAGCACTTTCACAGCATCATCTTTCAGGATTTGGAATAGCTCAACTGGGACCACAGCCTTGTCTAACTCAATGAAACTAAGCCATGCCCATGGGGAAAACCAGGATGGGCGGGTCAAGGTGGAGAGATCTGACAGGATGTGGTCCGATGGAGAAGGGAATGGCAAACCACTTCAGTGTTCTTGCCTTGAGAACCCCATGAATAGTGTGAAAAGGCAAAATGATAGGATACTGAGAGAAACTCCCCAGGTCAGTAGGGGCCCAATATGCTACTGGAGATCAGTGGAAAAATAACTCCAGAAAGAAAGAAGGGATGGAGCCAAAGCAAAAAAAATACCAGCTGTGGATGTGTCTGGTGATAGAAGCAAGGTCCGATGCTGTAAAGAGCAATACTGCATAGGAACCTGGAATGTCAGGTCCAGGAATCAAGGCAAATTGGAAGTGGTCAAACAAGAGATGGCAAGAGTGAATGTCGACATTCTAGGAATCAGCAAACTCAAATGGACTGGAATGGGTGAATTTAACTCAGATGACCATTATATCTACTACTGCAGGCAGGAATCCCTCAGAAGAAATGGAGTGGCCATCATGGTCAACAAAAGAGTCCGAAATGCAATTCTTGGATGCAATCTCAAAAATGACAGAATGATCTCTGTTCATTTCCAGGGCAAACCATTCAATGTTACAGTAATCCAAGTCTATGCCCAACCAGTAATGCTGAAGAAGCTGAAGTTGAACGGTTCTATGAAGACCTACAAGACCTTTTAGAACTAACACCCCAAAAAGATGTTCTTTGCATTATAGGGGACTGGAATGCAAAAGTAGGAAGTCAAGAAACACCTGGAGTAACAGGCAAATTTGGCCTTGGAATACGAATGAAGCAGGGCAAAGATTAATAGAGTTTTGCCAAGAAAATGCACTGGTCATAGCAAATACCCTCTTCCAACAACACAAGAGAAGACTCTACACATGGACATCACCAGATGGTCAACACCGAAATCAGATTGATTATATTCTTTGCAGCCAAAGGTGGAGAAGCTCTATACAATCAGCAAAAACAAGACCAGGAGCTGACTGTGGCTCAGACTATGAGCTCCTAATTGCCAAATTCAGACTGAAATTGAAGAAAGTAGGGAAAACCACTAGACCATTCAGGTATGACCTAAATCAAATCCCTTATGATTATTCAGTGGAAGTGAGAAATAGATTTAAGGGCCTAGATCTGATAGAGTGCCTGATGAACTATGGAATGAGGTTCATGACATTGTACAGGAGACAGGGATCAAGACCATCCCCATGGAAAAGAAATGCAAAGAAGCAAAATGGCTATCTGGCGAGGCCTTACAAATAGCTGTGTAAAGAAAAGAAGTGAAAAGCAAAGGAGAAAAGGAAAGATATAAACATCTGAATGCAGAGTTCCAAAGAATAGCAAGAAGAGATAAGAAAGCCTTCTTCAGCTATCAATGCAAAGAAATAGAGGAAAAAAACATAATGGGAAAGACTAGGGATCTCTTCAGGAAAATCAGAGATACCAAAGGAAAATTTCATGCAAAGATGGGCTCATTAAAAAACAGAAATGGTATGGACCTAACAGAAGCAGAAGATATTAAGAAGAGATGGGAAGAATACACAGAAGAAATGTACAAAAAAAATCTTCATGACCCAGATAATCGTGATGGTGTGATCACTGACCTAGAGCCAGACATCCTGGAATGTGAAGTCAAGTGGACCTTAGAAAGCATCACTACGAACAAAGCTAGTGGAGGTGATGGAATTCCAGTTGAGCTATTGTAAATCCTGAAAGATGATGCTGTGAAAGTGCTGAACTCAACATGTCAGCAAATTTGGAAAACTCAGCAGTGGCCACAGGATTGGAAAAGGTCAGTTTTCATCCCAATCCCAAAGAAAGGCAATGCCAAAGAGTGCTCAAACTACCGCACAATTGCACTCATCTCACACACTAGTAAAGTAGTGCTCAAAATTCTCCAAGCCAGACTTCAGCAATATGTGAACCGTGAACTTCCTGACGTTCAAGCTGGTTTTAGGAAAGGCAGAGGAACCAGAGATCAAATTGCAAACATCTGCTGGATCATGGAAAAAGCAAGAGAGTTCCAGAAAAACATGTATTTCTGCTTTATTGACTATGCCAAAGCCTTTGACTGTGTAGACCACAATAAACTGTGGAAAATTCTGAAAGAGGTGGGAATACCAGACCACCTGATCTGCCTCTTGAGAAATCTGTATGCAGGTCAGGAAGCAACAGTTAGAAATGGACATGGAACAACAGACTGGTTCCAAATAGGAAAAGGAGTACCTCAAGGCTGTATATTGTCACCCTGTTGATTTAACTTATATGCAGAGTACATCGTGAGAAACGCTGGACCGGAAGAAACACAAGTTGGAATCAAGATTTCTGGGAGAAATATCAATAACCTCAGATATGCAGGTGACACCACCCTTATGGCAGAAAGTGAAGAGGAACTCAAAAGCCTCTTGATGAAAGTGAAAGTGGAGAGTGAAAAGGTTGGCTTAAAGCTCAACATTCAGAAAACGAAGATCATGGCATCTGGTCCCATCACTACATGGGAAATAGATGGGTAAACAGTGGAAACAGTGTCAGACTTTATTTTTCTGGGCTCCAAAATCACTGCAGATGGTGAGTGCAGCCATGAAATGAAAAGACGCTTACTCCTTGGAAGGAAAATTGTACCAACCTAGATAGCATATTCAAAAGCAGAGACATCACTTTTCCAACAAAGGTTCATCTAGTCAAGGCTATGGTCTTTCCTGTGGTCATGTATGGATGTGAGAGCTGGACTGTGAAGAAGGCTGAGCGCTGAAGAATTGATGCTTTTGAACTGTGGTGTTGGAGAAGACTCTTGAGAGTCCCTTGGACTGCAAGGATATCCAACCAGTCCATTCTGAAGGAGATCAGCCCTGGGATTTCTTTGGAAGGAATGATGCTAAAGCTGAAACTCCAGTATTTTGGCCACCTCATGCGAAGAGTTGACTCATTGGAGAAGACTCTGATGCTGGGAAGCATTGGGGGCAGGAGGAGAAGGGGACGACAGAGGATGAGATGGCTGGATGGCATCACTGACTCGATGCATTTGAGTCTGGGTGACCTCTGGGAGTTGGTGATGGACAGGGAGGCCTGGCATGCTGCGATTCATGGGGTCGCAAATAGTCGGACTCGACTGAGCGACTGATCTGATCTGGTCTTGCTCTCTGCCATAAGCGTGGTGTCATCTGCATATCTAAGGTTATTGATATTTCTCTTTACAAATTTGATTCCAGCTTGTACTTCATCCAGCTTGTCATTTTGCATGATGTACTTTGACTATAATTTAAGTAAGCAGGGTGACAATATACAGCCTTGATGTACTCCTTTTCCTATTTGAAACCAGTCCCTTGTTCCATGTTGGTTCTAACTATTGTTTCTTGACCTGCATACAGATTTCTCAGGAGGTAGATAAAGTGGTCTGGTTCTCCCATCTCTCTTAAGAATTTTCCACACTTTGTTGTCATCCACACAGTCAAAGATTTTAACATAGTCAATGAAGCATAAGTTTTTCTGGAATTCTCTTGCTTTTTCTATGATCCAACAGTTGTTGGCAATTTGATATCTGGTTCTGCCTTTTCTAAATCCAGCTTGAACATCGGAAGTTCTCAGTTCACATACTGTTGAAGCCTAGCTTGGAAAATTTTAAGCATTACTTTGCTAGCATGTGAGATGAGTGCAGTTATGCAGTAGTTTAAAGATTCTTTGGCACTGCCTTTAAAGATTTGCCCATTCTACCCTTTCACATAAAGGTAATCACATAATACACAGTCTTCTGTGACTGACTTCTTTCACTTAGCATAAGTGTTCTCAAAGTTCACTCATGTGGCTTCAGTTCCTCTATTGTTGATGGACAGTTCATTAGTTGATGGACATTTTGCCTGTTTCCACTTTTTGTTTTTTATGTATAATTTTTCTATTTATAGTCATGCACAAGTTTGTGTGGACATATGTTTTTAGTTCTTTTTAATTTATGCCTAGGAGTGAAATTGTTGGTCATCATGGTAAAGAATGTGCCTACAATGCAGGAGACCCTGCTTTGATTCCTGGGTCAGGAAGATCTGTTGGAGAAGGGATAGACTACCTAATCCAGTATTGTTTAGCTACCCTTGTGGCTCAGCTGGTAAAGAATCCACCTGTAATACAGGAGACCTGGGTTCGATACCTTGGTTGGGAAGATCCCCTAGAGAAGGGAAAGGCTACCACTCTAGTATTCTGGCCTGGAGAATTCCATGGAGTGTATAGCTCATGCAGTTGCAAGAGTTGGACATCACTGAGTGACTTTCAGTGGTAACTCTATGCTTCAAATTTGAGGAACTATATATATTATTTTAAAGGTGGCTGTACCATTTTGCATCTGCACCAGCAAAGTGTAAGTGTTCCAATATTCCATTTCCTCACCAACACATTATTTTCATTTCAATTTTAGAGATCCCAGTGAATGTTAAATGATAATACATCATCACTTATTCTTATTGGCTATTTGTATATATTCTTTGGGAAATTTTCTATTAAAATCATTTATCAAGTTTTAATTTTCATGAATTTTCTGTGGGTTGTCATTTTACTTTCTTGTTGATGCACTTTGAAGCAGAAATGATCTTAATTTTGATGAAGTCCTATTTATGCATTTTTTCTTTTGATGCTGTTGTTTCAGTGTGGTATCCAAGCAACTATGCTTAATCCAATGTTGTGAAGATTTTCCTCCTTTCTCCTAGAAGTTTTATTGTTTCATTCTTTATTTAAGACTATGATCCAGTGTTTTTGATATGTGATGTAAGGAAAGAGTCCAAATTCATTCCTTTGCATGTAGACATGTAGTTTACTAGCATTGTTTGTTGAAAAATACTTCTTTGTAATGTAAGTACTTTGCAATTCTCCCCATCAAGTGCTGAGTCTCTTTCCTACACCTTAAATCATGGCTCACCTTTTGACATAAGTTTTGTTAGAGAGGTGTCCACTAGTTTTCTTACTCTGCCATTCCAGACTCTGGCCCTTCAATTTCAAAACAACTTTTTAAAGACAAAAGAAAAATGAAATTGGATTTTGGAAAATGTTTATAATGTAAGATAATTATGCATTAATATGGCTTCCCTGGTGGCTCAGCAGTAAAGAATCTGCTTGCAACAGAGGAGACCGTCTGCAGAGGATCAGACACGGGTTCAATCCCTGGGTCGGGAAGATCCCCTGGAGAAGGAAATGACAACCCACTCCAGTATACTTGCCTGGGAAATCCCATGGACACAGGAGCCTGGTGGGCTACAGTCCATGGGGTCACAGATTGGACACAACTAAGCACATACTTGGAGAAGGAAATGGCAACCCACTCCAGTGTCCTTGCCTGGAGAATCCCATAGACGGAAAAGCCTGGTAGGCTGCAGTCCATGGGGTCGCACAGAGTTGGACACGACTGAAGCGACTTAGCAGCAGCAGCAAGCACATACTAACACGAACTTTAATGCATTAATATGTAAAAAATTGTGTATTTAAGAATACTGTAGAGAAGAAAAGATGAGACCTTTTGAAGAGAATAATGATTAAATTTTTTCCTCTTGGAATTAAATTTTAAAATATAGGATTTTTTAAAATGTTGGTCTATCATTTGGAAGTACAAAAAATGCTTCTTAGTTTTCCTAAATACTTCTTGGTTTGTTATTTTTTAAAAATAGCATGAATTAATATGAGTATTAACATGTCACCATTAATTTTTCAATGCTATGAATAGACACTATTAAGTATTATTCAAAACATTTAGAGTTTTGAGCCAGTCTTGCCAAGAAAGCAATTGTATATCATCTGGCAGTTGCTGAAAACTAAGTTGCAAACTTTTCCAGCTGAAACACGTGATTATGGGTTAAACTGTGAAAGCTGCATAAGCAAGCAGCAAAAAAATCTCTTTATATATTAAGTTTTGATGATGGAAAGAATATAATTCTGCACAGTATAAACAACTAGTATCTTGATCTCAAAATGTGACACATTACACTAATCTTCAACTTTGGACAAAGTTTACAATCTTGCAATAGGAGGAATGAAAATACTGGTTTATGGATTTTCACATGTAGTTGTGTTTAACTTGTTGAAGTGAGTTATTTACTTTTTATTTCCTTAACAATGTCTATGCCAAATATGTTGTATGTGACTCTCAGTGAGTCCTTTGAATTTTCTTTTATGGCTCCTTTGTTTTTTTTTTTTTTTTATAATAAAAAGACTGTTTCTTTTTGACAGCTAGTGTGTGTTTCACTTATCATATTGGAAGAGCAATCATTGTCAAGTATCTATCATCAGTGACAAAATGTACATTAAGTATACATTATGGAATAAATGTGGAGAAGGATGGCAACCCACTCCAGTATTCTTGCCTACAGAATCCAGTGGACAGAGGATCCTGGTGGGCTGCTGTCCATAGGGTTGCACAGAGTTGGACACGACTGAAGCAACTTAGCATGCATGAAATAAATGTCCAGCCAGATACATAGCTGATTATATAACTTTAAATAGTGTTTGAGACATAAATTTTGGGTTTTAACTCATAAGTGAAATATTTACTACTGAATGTCTAGGAAAGGTATTAATCAGAAGTTAGTTTTGTGTTCAAAACCAGAGGGGCATCCTCAAAATAGAGCACTGAGATCTGAATCCTACAGTGAGCTGCCAGAGCCAACGTTAAGGGCATATTTTCCCATGAGATTGGCCTCAGTTCACACACAGGTTCAGGGGTTCTTGGTGCCACCTTTATTTCTCACCAGCTGGTTACAAATTTTGGAGTTCATATACACACACAAACACACACAAATGATTTTATTTCTTTGGAGAATACTGAGTAATATAAATACTATGTATATATGTGACTAATATAAATACAGTGTTTTGGCCTCTGCAGAGTCTCAAATTTAAGGATGCTTGACTGAGCGACTTCACTTTCACTTTTCACTTTCATGCACTGGAGAAGGAAATGGCAACCCACTCCAGTGTTCTTGCCTGGAGAATCCCAGGGACGGGGGACCCTGCCGTCTGTGGGGTCGCACAGAGTCGGACACGACTGAAGCGACTTAACAACAGCAGCAGCAGCAATCTATCTTTGATAGGTAATTTTGAAACTTTTTAGTATAAATAAAACAAAATGTCTTTTAAACGGATGCATCTTCTTTGTAGGATAGATGGTTTTTGAGTTTGTGATTGTAAACAAAGGAAAATCTCAATATGCAAAGAGTCAATAACTAGATTTACTCTACCTTTATTTCCTCTATAGTTTTCCAACTGTTTTTTCCTCAACAATTTTCCAACTAGTTTTTGCTGTTTTCCAGTGATAAGATTCTTTAGAGAAGGATTTTTTTGTTTATTATTATTTTTATTATTTCTGGGAAGGGTTGTGCATAGCTACTAAAACTATTTGCTTTCATTGTAAAGGTATAAAGGAAATACAATTATATGTTTTTAAAGGAGTTCTCAGGTCTTAAATAAAAAAAAAAAACAAAACCTTTTTTGAGTTGCTATAATGGGAGATACAGAGTATTGGAAAAAATGGTAACCTTTTCTCAATATAGTCAGTGTTTCTCTCAAGATGTGGGGAAATTGAATTAACAGATGTGACAGCTGACAACTGTATATTTCTTGGATTATTGAAGTAATAACATGTCAAGTTACTCATTCCTGAAGTGAGGAGATCAATTAAATTTTTCCTGGCTTCCTGCTCTCTGGCGTTGAAAGTTTTCTGCCCTGTAGAATTTTTGTAACTCCCTGGAGGATTCAGCTACTTTTTAATTGAAGGCAATGAAAGGATTTTCTTTTTCCAATAAAATCATGCACATTCCAGAGGTTTAACATGATTTATTGAATGAATGAATGATTTAGTCTAGAGATAAATACTGGACCAAATTTGAGAAATAAATATCTGTGTAGATGAGATTGTGAAACTTTCCTTCATGGTATCAAACTGTCTTAATTGATCATTAAACTATTCTACCCACTACCTGCTTCTGTAATGGAACTTTTATGGTGAAAAAGATGTGGCATTGCCCCAGCCCTGTAGTATCTGAGTGGGCAGCAACTGTGTTTAAAAGCAGAGAGAAACCTGTCACCCATCAGTGCTCCCTTCAAGTTGTGATTATTACTTGAGATTAACCCTTTAATTAGGTAATAAGTCATACACTTACTAAAGCAAGGCCTGAAATGAATGAAGACATGCTAGCTATTAATTTTTACTGTTGTATTCTTTCTTAATAAGTTGTCAATGTCTGGGAGATTTGAACAAACAAATAACATTTGAATAACAGAATGGCTTTGCATTGACCAATTAATGGTACCTCAGTGTTTCTCTCTAGATGATCATCTTTACATGACTCATTTCCTTTGAGGAAAAAGCTTGCTTCCAGATGTCCTCTCATTATCCTCCTCTGTCTTTTCCTCACTTAAAGGACATCTGCTGTGCCATTTTGTCCTTGCTGACTCTGAGTTGAGTGGCCAATGTTAATTGGTTTCCATTAAGTGGTGGCTAGTCTCATCTAGCTCTTGGGAACATTTTACCAGGACTCATTGTCGAAGTTCATGGCCACCGATGTACTTGCAGTCAGGAAATCCTTGAACACTGCAACCTCTTTGCCCTGAACGCAATCCTCAATGGGTAGTGGCTTGCCCATTCATTCAGTAATTTTGTGTGTTCTCCATAAGCAAATAAAGGGAGAAAATTTAGATAATCTTCACACTGTATCCAGGATATAGGGAAAAAACTGTTCACCTCCCTCTGATAATACATGTGTAGATGCTAAATCTCTTCAGTCATGTCCAACTCTTTGCAACCCTATGGAACATAGCCCACCAGGCCTCTCTATCCATGGAATTATCTAGGCAAGGATACTGGAGTGGGTTGCCACTCCCTTCTCCAGGGTTTTTTCCCAACCCAGGGATCACACCAGCATCTCTCATGTCTCCTGAATTGGCAGATGGGTTCTTTACCACTAGCACTACCTGGGCTGAGGCATATATCTTGTGCACCTTGGGAAGTAATTTCAAAATAAATGCAGAGCTGCCTTTGGAATCCTAATCCTTACCCTTGTTATCCTTAAGGAAGTAGGCTATAGCCCAAAGTATCTTCTTATCTGCTCATTTCTATAATTCACACCTTGGGGTTCCTTGATGGCTCAGATGGTTAAGAATCTGACTGCAATGCAGGAGACCTGGGTTCTTGCCTGGAGAATTCCATGGACAGAGGAGCCTGGTGGGCCATGGTCCATGGAGCAGCAAAGAGCTGGACAGGACTAAGTGACTTTTACTTTCATAATCCACACCTCAGGCTTTAACCTTAAGGTAGATAGATGGCACAGAAGCCTAGAAAGTACTGTGGCAACTAAATTCTTCAATTATTTTTTATATCTCATTTTCCCAAACTTCTTAAGGTCATGACATAGGCCTCTTACACTTTGCAGGAACTTCTTCTATATCTTCTTTCTTTCCACTGACACAAAGTTTCTTAAATTTTCCTTAATGCATTATAGGACAGAAAGAAAATATTGGAATACTACTACTAAGGGGACACCTATAGGGAAGGAAGTATTTTAAAAATAGTTTTTACATGATGTTCTTGCTCATCTAGGGAAATCCCCTGTTGCTGGAGAACATTTATTGTCATCCAGATATGCCCCTACTTCTGAGAAGGAAGAAATGGGTAGATGTCTTTATCTCAGTTCCCAATCTCTAGTTTTCAAGATGTGTCTGTGTTAAACCTGGATTCTAAGCGAAATGATTGCCTCTTAGAAGTAGGGGCACTAATCAAGTAGGGGCAGGGAAATTGACTTCGCAGTACTAGGTCAAAAAATACTTTGCCGCATCACAGAGGCATGTAAAATATTCATTGCAGAAAAAGAAGTCTCAGGTTCTAGCAGTAAGCCATAGTGAAGAGTTGTCACTGCTTAAAGATACAAGTAACTGAGTCTGGCAGCCCAACTTTAATCTTGAAGTCTGCATGCATTGGCTACACATTAGAATTTCCTAGGAAGGTTTTCAAAAAAAAAAAAAAAAAGAAAGTACAACACAGGACACATCCAGACCACCTGAATCATAATGTCAGGTGGGCTGTGTTTTGTTAAAAAGTTCACCAAGTGGTTCTTTGTATATGAGTCTTAAGGGCTGTTGAAGCCATTGTCTAGTCTCTGGTCCTAGCTCCTGGGGACCTGGTTGTAAGTGGGATTTGTTTTGCAGGAGTCATAGAATCTATTTTCTGGTTTGACTGGAATTTTCCAACCTACCTAAATTTTTTCATTTTTGGCTTTGGATTCTCTTTCTGACCTGCTGTGGAACTTTCTTTTGTCATACAAAGCACGAGTACAGACAGATGGAGCCCCAATTATTTAATGGATGGAATTTTTGTAGTTGGAATTGCATTCAGGACTTCCAAATTTAGAGCATCCAAAGGGAGCTTGCCAGTGAATTTTCCTCCCTATCTCTTTCTGTCTCTTATTCCGTATTGCCTATTTTCTCTGATTCTACGCACTTGATGTCACAGGGTTACATCTCAGGCCTCAAGATGCTTAGCTTGCTTATTTTAATCCAAAATGGGAACACATACTGTGAGATTTTAAAGAATCCCAGAGAATCTCTTACATGTATTTCCATTTCCTATAACTCATTCAGTTGAATTAACTCAGGTTGCTGGGAAAGGTGGGAGATGGGAAGAAGGAGACAGCTCTTAAAACCTGTTTAAATAATACTGTTAGTCTCAGCCTTCGGGGGTCAAATGCTGTGTCATGAAGATTTTCTCACCTCTTTCTTTTCTTTTTTTTCCTCCTGAAAGGAGACTTACTTGGATGCAAGGAGATAGAACTGGGCTTTTGGAGGAAAGATTCCTTTTTTTTTTTTTTTCTGGTTCCTGGGGTCTGCTGTTTCGTGATATTAGTCTGGCCTATTCCCTGTATTGCTGTCCAACAAGATGATCCTGCTTTTATCTGACATTTCACAGGTTTCTGTGACTGAGATCTGTAGTCACACTGTTGGCATCCTGCTATAATGATATCTCTAATTATATACTTCTTCTCAATCTCATGACTTCAGTGACCCACTGGAATCTCTCAACACTTCTCTGTCCCTTCACTGGAGCATGTGCACCCTTGGGTGTCCTGAGCACTGTATGTAGACTGTAGGGAGTCATGAGGTTTATCTTAGTCTCATTCATCTGCATACCTCCCTCCATCTAGTGCCATTATACCTCATATTGGAATTAAGGGTAATTTCAGTGTTGGTCTTGCCCCAGACTTTTAAATTCTCACATCGGTTATACCTTGAGAATTATGTCACTTGCCCTGGGATTCTCAGTTTCCCACATGCTGTTAATGCCTGACATTAAAGTTTAGCCCCACAAAGTCAGTACTGACTTCTCACATCTCTCACCTCCTTTGCCGTTATACCCTCAGACCAGAATGAATGGGATCTCTACTTCTTTATATTTAGAGAGGCCTCCCTATTATTTCATACCCTCCTTCTTCCCAGGAACACTGAGCCCTGTGACTCAGAATTAAATGTAGTTGAATTGGAGGATAAGATAAACTCATCTGATGATAAGAGAACACATTCCAAAAAGTATTTTTATCTATCAAATGCACATTCTTGAAAATAATGCTTCTCTTTGAGCTTTGCTGGCAAAGGTACCTGCAGCTAGCAGGGACGTTCTTCATGATTTCCTGAACTTCCCACCCCCTGGGCTTTTTAGCCCTGACTCGACTACCGTAGGCATTTACCACAAATATTTTAGTGTATATAATTAATTTAGCAAATATACTGAGTGTGTGCTATATGTCAAGCACTATTCTTAGAAGATCATTAAATAGTGATCAAGAGTGAGTTGGTCAAAGAAACCAGGAGGCATTCTACTTGAGTTAATAACACAAGGGAAGTGACTGACAGTTGAAGAGATGCTTGGAGAATACAAAGAAGGCTCCTATCCTTGAGAAACTTGAAGCCTAGGTGGCCAGGGAGACATTTTATGTATTTAATATGGGAATGGTCCAAAGAGGTTTTATGGAAACTTAAAAGAAAACATGGCTATTTCTGCCTGGGACAGTTTAAAAGCAATGATTTCTTGGAAACTCTTGAATACTAAACTTATTTTTGCCTTGAGCAAGTCTAGTTAGCATAACATGATTGGTTTTGCTTACAACCATTTACTCAAGTTGATCTGTTTTTTGGCTACCCTTAAATTGGCAGACATGAACTCATTATCATTCAGACCTGACATACCACATATTTCCCACTCTTGCTCTCAGCTTTTTAAAGTTATTTTTCTGTGAATTGGAAGGCAAGGACAACTTAATGTGAAGGATACAGTTCACTGAAAATTTAGTTGATATTATGTTGACATTCTAGGAATTAGCGAACTAAAATGGACTGGAATGGGTGAATTTAACTCAGAGGACCATTATATCTACTACTGTGGGCAGGAATCCCTCAGAAGAAACGGAGTGGCCAGCATGGTCAACAAAAGAGTCCAAAATGCAGTACTTGGATGCAATCTCAAAAACGACAGAATGATCTCTGTTCGTTTCCAAGGCAAACCATTCAATGTCACAGTAATCCAAGTCTATGCCCCAACCAGTAACGCTGAAGAAACTGAAGTTGAATGGTTCTATGAAGACCTACAAGACCTTTTACAACTAACACCCAAAAAAGATGTCCTTTTCATTATAGGGGACTGGAATGCAAAAGTAGGAAGTCAAGAAACACCTGGAGTAACAGGCAAATTTGGCCTTGGAATACGGAATGAAGCAGGGCAAAGACTAACAGAGTTTTGCCAAGAAAATGCACTGGTCATAGCAAATACCCTCTTCCAACAGCACAAGAGAAGACTTTATACATGGACATCACCAGATGGTCAACACCGAAACCAGATCGATTATATTCTTTGCAGCCAAAGATGGAGAAGCTCTATCCAATCAGCAAAAACAAGACCAGGAGCTGACTGTGGCTCAGACCATGAACTCCTTATTGCCAAATTCAGACTGAAATTGAAGAAAGTAGGGAAAACCAGTAGACCATTCAGGTATGATCTAAATCAAATCCCTTATGATTATACAGTGGAAGTGAGAAATATATTTAAGGGCCTAGATCTGATAGATAGAGTGCCTGATGAACTATGGAATGAGGTTCATGACATTGTACAGGAGACAGGGATCAAGACCATCCCCATGGAAAAGAAATGCAAAAAAGCAAAATGGCTGTCTGGGGAGGCCTTGCAAATAGCTGTGAAAAGAAGAGAAGTGAAAAGCAAAGGAGAAAAGGAAAGATATAAGTATCTGAATGCAGAGTTCCAAAGAATAGCAAGAAGAGATAAGAAAGCCTTCTTCAGCAATCAATGCAAAGAAATAGAGGAAAACAACAGAATGGGAAAGACTAAGGATCTATTCAAGAAAATCAGAGATACCAAAGGAACATTTCATGCAAAGATGGGCTCGATAAAGGACAGAAATGGTATGGACCTAACGGAAGCAGAAGATACTCAGAAGAGGTGGCAAGAATACACAGAAGAACTGTACAAAAAGAGCTTCACGACCCAGATAATCATGATGGTGTGATCAATGACCTAGAGCCAGACATCCTGGAATGTGAAGTCAAGTGGGCCTTAGAAAGCATCACTAGGAACAAAGCTAGTGGAGGTGATGGAATTCCAGTGGAGCTATTCCAAATCCTGAAAGATGATGCTGTGAAAGTGCTGCACTCAATATGCCACCAAATTTGGAAAACTCAGCAGTGGCCACAAGATTGGAAAAGGTCCGTTTTCATCCCAATCCCAAAGAAAGGCAATGCCAAAGAGTGCTCAAACTACCGCACAATTGCACTCATCTCACACGCTAGTAAAGTAATGCTGAAAATTCTCCAAGCCAGGCTTCAGCAATATGTGAACCGTGAACTTCCTGATGTTCAAGCTGGATTTAGAAAAGGCAGAGGAACCAGAGATCAAATTGCCAACATCCGCTGGATCATGGAAAAAGCAAGAGAGTTCCAGAAAAACATCTATTTCTGCTTTATTGACTATGCCAAAGCCTTTGACTGTGTAGATCACAATAAACTCTGGAAAATTCTGAGAGAGATGGGAATACCAGACCACCTGATCTGCCTCTTGAGAAATCTGTATGCAGGTCAGGAAGCAACAGTTAGAACTGGTCATGGAACAACAGACTGGTTCCAAATAGGAAAAGGAGTACCTCAAGGCTGTATATTGTCACCATGTTTATTTAACTTATATGCAGAGTACATCATGAGAAATGCTGGACTGGAGGAAACACAAGCTGGAATCAAGATTGCCGGGAGAAATATCAATAACCTCAGATATGCAGATGATACCACCCTTATGGCAGAAAGTGAAGAGGAACTCAAAAGCCTCTTGATGAAAGTGAAAGTGGAGAGTGAAAAGGTTGGCTTAAAGCTCAACATTCAGAAAACGAAGATCATGGCATCTGGTCCCATCACTACATGGGAAATAGATGGGGAAACAGTGGAAACAGTGTCAGACTTTATTTTTCTGGGCTCCAAAATCACTGCAGATGGTGACTGCAGCCATGAAATTAAAAGACGCTTACTCCTTGGAAGGAAGGTTATGGCCAACCTAGACAGCATATTCAAAAGCAGAGACATCACTTTGCCAACAAAGGTTCGCCTAGTCAAGGCTATGGCCTTTCCTGTGGTCATGTATGGATGTGAGAGCTGGACTGTGAAGAAGGCTGAGCACCAAAGAATTGATGCTTTTGAACTGTGGTGTTGGAGAAGACTCTTGAGAGTCCCTTGGACTGCAAGGAGATCCAACCAGTCTATTCTGAAGGAGATCAGCCCTGAGATTTCTTTGGAGGGAATGATGCTCAAGCTGAAACTCCAGTATTTTGGTCACCTCATGCGAAGAGTTGACTCATTGGAGAGGACTCTGATGCTGGGAGGGATTGAGGTCAGGAGGAGAAGGGGACGACAGAGGATGAGATGGCTGGATGGCATCACTGACTCGATGAATGTGAGTCTGAGTGACCTCCGAGAGCTGGTGATGGATAGGGAGGCCTGGCATGCTGCAGTTCATGGGGTCGCAAAGAGTCGGACACGACTGAGCGACTGATCTGATCTGATGTATAAGCTTAATACAATTAACCTTAAGAGGGTTACACTACTTAATTTTAAATTCACTTAAGAATGTTATAAGTGAGAAAAGTCTGAACCAGGCAAAAAGATGAGCCAAACAGTGCTGATTCTTACCAGTATCAGCATTCCTTCTCTTTTGGGGGCATTCAGGCCGTATTTCTAAATTTGTCTTTCAATCACATACAGCAGTCTGACTGACTTCTGACCATGGTCACACAGGAAAGAGGTGATAAAGCTAAGATGTGAATTCAAGTATTCTGGCTTCTAAGTAGCACTAGCAGTAAAGAACCTGCCTGCCAATGCAAGAGACATAAGGACACATGTTCAATCCCTGACTCAGGAAGGATCCCCTGGAGGAGGAAACAGCAACCCACTCCAGTATTCTTGCCTGGAGGATCCCACAGACAGAGGAGCTTGGTGGGCTACAGTCCATAGCATCACAAAGACTTGGACATGACCAAAGTGACTTAGCACGCAAACACATTCTGGCTTCTGTCCCCTTGCCTTTAATAAGCTAATTGTAATTCTAGGCCTTAACCAAGCATAGTGTGATTAAGGCACTGAAGATAGTTGAGTGTGCCCAGGTGACAGAAGATAAGAGAGAGGATATTAGAAGATGAAGATGGAATTGTGTAGAACCATGTAGACCATAGTTTTAAGTGGATTAGTGATAAAAATCTCATTTGTGATTTTAACATAACATTGTGCCATGTAGCAAATGAATTATATGAGACTAAGAGAACTATTTCAGTGGCCCATGTAAGCAATAATAGCTTAGACAAAAGTAGTATGGTAAAAATGGAGAGACATGAATTGGATTTATTTATATGTTGAAGATAGAGCCAATAAGGCTTTCTGTTGGATTGGGAAGAAGCTGGGGAGGAAAAAGACAGAATCAAGGGTAATAATTAAAATTTTTAGCTTTAAGCATGAAGGGTTAGATAGTGGTGCCGTTTACTAAAATAGTGAAAATTGGGAGAAGAATAGGTTAGGGTTTAAATCAATAGTTTTTTTTTTTTTTTTTCTTTGAACAAAGAGGCGTAGAATAAATATCCAGTTAGAAATTTATACATCTGGAGTATTTTAAAGAGTCTCAGCCTAGAGGTGTACATTTGGGTGTAGTTAGCCCTGAGAAGGCAATGGCAACCCACTCCAGTACTCTTTCCTGGAAAATCCCATGGAGCCTGGTAGGCTGCAGTCCATGGGGTCGCGAAGAGTCGGACACGACTGAGCGATTTGACTTTCACTTTTCACTTTCATGCATTGGAGAAG
The DNA here is from genome assembly GCA_935064755.1 of Tragelaphus eurycerus. Taxonomy (NCBI): domain Eukaryota; kingdom Metazoa; phylum Chordata; class Mammalia; order Artiodactyla; family Bovidae; genus Tragelaphus; species Tragelaphus eurycerus. The sequence goes on from CAKXYN010000080.1 coordinate 3,231,760, forward strand.
GAAATGGCAACCCACTCCAGTGTTCTTGCCTGGAGAATCCCAGGGATGGCGGAGCCTGGTGGGCTGCTGTCTATGGGGTCACACAGAGTTGGACACGACTAAATTGACTTAGCAGCAGCAGCAGCACTGAGAAGGAAGTTTTAGTCATTGGGCTAAATAAGGTTAGCTACAAAGTGTCCCAACCTAGTTTGAGCAGAAATAGTGTGACTTGCAAAGAAGACTGGCCAAGTGGGGTCAGACAGGAAAGAGAAAAAGTAGGAGAGAGTATAAATGAACATGAATATTTTGAGGAGGAAATGCTCCTGAAATGTCAGTTAAGATGAAGACATAGATGTTACCCTTGGCTCTGGTATCAAAGAAGACATTTTGATAATGTCATTTATCTGTATTTTAAACAGATTTACTGAAGTAAAATTGAGATACAGTAAATAAACTTCTCATATTTAAAATGTAATCTACTACTTGAAAAATTTTGACGTTAAGCATCCATCCATGAGGGCTTCCCAGGTGGCACTAGTGGTAAAGAACCTGCCTGCCAATGCAGGAGATGTAAGAAATGCAGGTTTGATCCCTGGGTTGGGAAGATCCTCTGGAGGAGGGCAAGGCAACCCACTCCAGTATTCTTGACTGGAGCATCCCCATGGACAGAGGAGCCTGGTGGGCTACAGTCCATAGGGTTCCCTGGAGTGAGACACAACTGAAGCAACTTAGCAGGCATGCAGGCATACGTCCATGGAGCTAACCCTGTGAGCAAGATAATTAACATATTTGTGCTCCCAAGAGTTTTGTTTTCCTAAATAGTCCTTCCCTCCTCTTCCTCCCTAGGAGGAATTTGTCGCATCCTTAAATTTGTCCTCATCCTTTTGTCCTCGGCCAAGCACTTACTGGCATTGTCACTATGTATTAGTTTGATTTCTTGGAATTTTATATAAATGGAGTCGTACAGTGTGAATTACTTTTTTCTGACTTCTCTTACTTGACACAATTTGAGATTCATCTCTGCTTTTGTGTGTTATCATCTGCTTTTATTGCAGAATAGTAACCCACTGTATGAATATTCTACAATGGTTTATCCATTTATTTTGGAAGGACAGGTTGTTTTCAGTTTGGGCTGCTTAAATTAAGGCTTCTATGACAAAAATTAAAATTAAAGTCTATGGGTGGATCATGTGATATGGTAAATTGTGTGAAAACCTGGCACACTCTTTTCTTTTCATGGCCTGTGATATTGATGTCATATTCAAGAAACTTTTGTATAACCCAAAGTCGTTTTCTAGAAGTTCACAGTTTTAAGTTTGACATTTAGTTCTATGGTCCATGTTTTGAATTAACTTTTGAATATGATGTGTAGTATGAATTAAGGTCACTTTTTTTGCATATGGACATTAAATTGTTGTAGCAATACTTGTTGAAAATACTGTCTGTTCACCACTGAGTTTCCTTTGATCATTGTCAAAAATTAGTTGACCATTTATGTCTGGATCTTTTGGGAACTCTCTGTTGTGTTATATGGAAACAGGCGTCTTTTTTAATTCCAGTATTATACTATCATGGTTATTGTAGCTATAAGTCTTCAAATCAGGTAGCATTTGTTCTCAAGCTTTGTTCTTTCTCAAATTATTTTCGCTATTCTAGGTCCTTAATATTTCCTTATAAATTTTGAAACCAGTTCATTAATTTCTGCAAAAGTGTCTGCTGTGATTTTGTTTGGGCTTATGTTGAATCTACAGATAAATTTGGGGAGAATTGACATTATCAGAGTATGTCTCTTTATTTATTTAGAGCTGCCTTTCTGTCAGCAATCTTTTATAGTTTTCAATATACAGTTCTTTCCCATATTTTACTAAATTTATTCTAAATATCTCAAAGTTTTGAATCTTTTATAAATTGGATTTTATTGCACCTCACTTTCCAATTGCTTGCACCCAGTTTCTAGAACTACAGTTGTTTTTCTTTGTATTAACCTTGTGACTTGTCATGTTAATACTGAAATCACTTACTTATTCTAGTAGTGTTGTTGTAGTTCTTTAGGATTTTCTGTGTAGATGATCATGCCATCTGAGAATAATGGAAATGTTCTTTTTTCTCTAATCTGATGCTTTAAAATTTGTTACCTTGCTTGATTTCTCTGACTTGTATCTCTAGTATGGCGTCTTAATAGAAGTGATGAAGGCAGACATCCTTATGTCTTTTCTACTCTTCAGAAGTAAACATTTGGGCTTGACTGCTAAATATTATGTTGAAAGTGAAAGTCATTCAGTTGTGTCTGACTCTTTGTGACCCCGTGGACCATAAAGTCCATGGGATTCTCCAGGCCAGCATACTGGAATGAGTAGCCTTTCCCTTCTTCAGGGGATCTTTCCAACCCAGGGATCGAACACAGGTCTCCTGTTTTGCTGGCAGATTTTTTATCAGCTGAGCCACAAGGGAAGCCTAAGTATATTGGTGTGGTAGCCTATCCTTTCTTCAGAGGATCTTAATCAAAGCAGAGTCTCCTGCATTGTAGACAGATTCTTTACCAACTGAGCTATAGCTGTAGGTTTTTTGTAGATGATATGTATCCATTTAAGGAAATTTCCTCTGTTTGTAGTTTTGCTGTGAATTTTTATCAGGAATGGATGTTGGATTTTGACAGATGCTTTTCTTGCATCTAACCAAATATGGCATGGTTAGGAAAAATTATCTACGCTTGGTAAACTGTCAAGCCCACTAGCTGGTCCACAAAACTCCTGAGGTGACCCAGGCCAAGCAGCTAGCTGGGCAGGGACACAACCTCACCTACCAGCAAAGTGACTACCGTGGCCACCCTGACTACCAGCCTTACTCACCAGTGGGCTGAAACCAGTCTAAGATCCTGGGCCTTGCAGTCAGAGATACCTGGACCTATTTCTATCAGTGAGTAACCATAGCTCCAGGACCTGGACTAACTCACCAGCTGGCAGGGATTGGTCCTGGGACCCCACCAGGACCCCATGTTGAGAGATTCCAGAACCCTTATCTGCTCACTAGTAGGCTGGCATTAGCCTCAGGCCTCTTGGGCCATTCAGCCAGCTGTCAGAACCTGGCCCCACCCACCAGCAGGCTGATATCAGCTCCGGGACCCTGAATGCCACAGCTAGATGCTCCAGGACCCAGTTCCACTCACCACTAGATCAGAACTAGCCACAGGGACCTTGTTGCCCCAGGTCTCTTCATCTAGCTACCTTGTGACCCAAGACCATCTACCAATGGTCAAGCAACAGGACTGGGAAAACCTAGGCTAGTTGTGCCCAGACGAGCCCCATTCACTAGCAACTGGCAGCCTCTGCACTAGGAGGGCCTGGTAAATAACCTGACCAGGGGCCAGCCACACATATCCGGGCTCCCACAGAAGTTAGCCTGACACAGTGGAAGGGAGCACACATTCCCCAGAGAGAATATCACTAGAGCATATGGCTTTGGTGACCAGAGAAGTATGCTGCTGGGCTCCTAGGACAACCCCTACATAAGGACACTTCTCTAAGACCAGGAAACATAAACCACATACTTAGCAGAGAATTAGGCAAAATGAGGCAATGGAAGAATATGTTCCAAATGAAGGAATATGATAAAACCCCAAAGACAAAACTAACTGAAGTGGAGATGTGCAACCTAAATGATAGATAGTACAAAGTAATGATCACAAAAATGTTCAAAGAACTTGAGAGAAGAATGAATTAACTGGTATTCATTTTTAGACAATTGTAAAAATAGTTATAAAATAAAAACCAAAGCTGAATAATACACTACTTAAATAAAAATACACTAGAAAAAATCAAGAGTAGATTAGATAATATAGAGGAACAGATCAGTGAATTTAGAAGATACTGTAGTGGAAATCACCCAAGCTTAACAGAAAAAAGAGAAAAAAATAAAAAAGAAATTAGTTTAAGAAACATCTGGGACAACATCAAGCATACAATTTCATATTATAGAGGTTTTGGAAGAGAGAGATAAAGGTGAAAAAAACATTTGAAGACATTCTTTCTGAAAACTTCCCTAACTTGGGAACGGAGAAGGCAATGGCACCCCACTCCAGTACTCTTGCCTGGAAAATCCCATGGACGGAGGAGCCTGGTAGGCTGCAGTCCATGGGGTCGTGAAGAGTCGGACACGACTGAGTGACTTCACTTTCACTTTTCACTTTCATGCATTGGAGAAGGAAATGGCAACCGACTCCAGTGTTCTTGCCTGGAGAATCCCAGGGACGGGGGAGCCTGGTGGGCTGCTGTCTATGGGGTCACACAGAGTGGGACATGACTGAAGTGACAGCAGCAGGAGCAACTTGGGAAAGAAAACAGACATACGAGTCCAGAAAGCGCAAACAGTCCCAAAGAAGATAAACCTAAAGAGAATAGCATCAACACATTTAAAAATAAATAGAAAATAAAGGCAGCAAGGTAGCTGTGTAGAAGGGAGCACCCATAAGAATTTCAGTTCACTTTTAAGAAACAACTCTGCAGTCCAAAATGGAAAAAGGCATGATAAATTTAAAGTGAAGAAAGGAAAGGTTCTGCAACAAAGAATATTGTACTAGCCAAGGCTGTCATTCAGATATGAAGGAGAGGTCAAGAGTTTTGCAGACAAACAGAAGTTGAAAGAGGTCAGCATCACCAATTCAGATTTACAAGAAATTTTAAAGAGGCTTCTCTAAGCAGAAAAGAAAAGGCCACAACTAGACTTAGGAAAATTATGAAAGAAAAAGAAAATCTCATTGTTAAAGACATATGCATAGTCAAGCTAGTAGATCAACTAGTTATATAGCTTGTAGGAAGATAAAAGTAGCAAAATCACCTATATCTACAATCCATAGTTAAGGTGGACACAAAACAAAGAGATGTAAAATATGATGTCAGAAACATTAAATGTGGGTGAGGGATTTTATTTTATATATATATATATATAAAATATATCTTTATCAGATCAGATCAGATCAGTCGCTCAGTTGTGTCCGACATTTTGTGACCCCATGAAGTGCAGCAGGCCAGGCCTCCCTGTCCATCACCAACTCCCGGAGGTCACTCAGACTCACATCCATTGAGTCAGTGATGCCATCCAGCCATCTCATCCTCTGTTGTCCCCTTCTTTTCCTGCCCCCAATCCCTCCCAGCATCAGAGTTTTCTCCAATGAGTCAACTCTTCGCATGAGGTGGCCAAAATACTGGAGTTTCAGCTTTAGCATCATTCCTTCCAAAGAAATCCCAGGGCTGATCTCCTTCAGAATGGACCGGTTGGATCTCCTTGCAGTCCAAGGGACTCTCAAGAGTCTTCTCAAACACCACAGTTCAAAAGCATCAATTCTTTGGTGCTCAGCCTTCTTCACAGTCCAGCTCTCACATCCATACATGACCACAGGAAAGACCATAGCCTTGACTAGATGAACCTTTGTTGGCAAAGTAATGTCTCTGCTTTTGAATATGCTATCTAGGTTGGTCATAACTTTCCTTCCAAGGAGTAAGCGTCTTTTAATTTCATGGCTGCACTCACCATCTGCAGTGATTTTGGAGCCCAGAAAAATAAAGCCTGACACTGTTTCCACTGTTTCCCCATCTATTTCCCATGTAGTGATGGGACCAGATGCCATGATCTTCATTTTCTGAATGTTGAGCTTTTAGCCAACCTTTTCACTCTCCACTTTCACTTTCATCAAGAGGCTTTTGAGTTCCTCTTCACTTTCTGCCATAAGAGTGTTGTCATCTGCATATCTGAGTTTATTGATATTTCTCCCAGCAATCTTAATTCCAACTTGTGTTTCTTCCAGTCCAGCATTTCTCATGATGTACTCTGCATATAAGTTAAATAAACATGGTGACAATATACAGCCTTGATGTACTCCTTTTCCTATTTGGAACCAGTCTGTTGTTCCATGACCAGTTCTAACTGTTGCTTCCTGACCTGCATACAGATTTCTTAAGAGGCAGATCAGGTGGTCTGGTATTCCTATCTCTTTCAGAATTTTCCACAGTTTATTGTGATCTACACAGTCAAAGGCTTTGGCATAGTCAATAAAGCAGAAATAGATGTTTTTCTGGAACTCTCTTGCTTTTTCCATGATCCAGCGGATGTTGGCAATTTGATCTCTGGTTCCTCTGCCTTTTCGAAAACCAGCTTGAACATCAGGAAGTTTACGGTTCACATGTTGCTGAAGCCTGGCTTGGAGAATTTTGAGCATTACTTTACTAGTGTGCGAGATGAGTGCAATTGTGCGATAGTTTGAGCATTCTTTGGCATTGCCTTTCTTTGCGATTGGGATGAAAACTGATCTTTTCCAATCTTGGGGCCACTGCTGAATTTTCCAAATTTTCTGGCATATTGAGTGCAGCACTTTCACAGCATCATCTTTCGGGATTTGGAATAGCTCCACTGGAATTCCATCACCTCCACTAGCTTTGTTCGTAGTGATGCTTTCTAAGGCCCACTTGACTTCACATTCCAGGATGTCTGGCTGTAGGTCGGTGATCACACCATCATGATTATCTGGGTCATGAAGATCTTTTTTGTACAGTTCTTCTGTGTATTCTTGCCACCTCTTCTTAATATCTTCTGCTTCTGTTAGGTCCATACCATTTCTGTCCTTTATCGAGCCCATCTTTGCATGAAATGTTCCTTTGGTATCTCTGATTTTCTTGAAGAGATCCCTAGTCTTTCCCATTTTGTTGTTTTCCTCTATTTCTTTGCATTGATAGCTGAAGAAGGCTTTCTTATCTCTTCTTGCTATTCTTTGGAACTCTGCATTCAGATGTTTATATCTTTCCTTTTCTCCTTTGCTTTTCACTTCTCTTCTTTTCACAGCTATTTGTAAGGCCTCTCCAGACAGCCATTTTGCTTTTTTGCATTTCTTTTCCATGGGAATTGTCTTGATCCCTGTGTCCTGTACAATGTCATGAACCTCATTCCACAGTTCATCAGCCACTCTAATATATAATTAAGTATATATATTAAATCTATATATTATATATAACATATTTATACATATTACTATATATAAACCTCATGTAAGTGGAATAAATGCTCCAATCAAAAGACAAAGACTGACTGGATACTAAAATAAGACCCCCCCCCCCCCCCCCACCCACACACATACACACACACATATATATATCCTACAAGAGACTCACTTCAGGTCTAAATGTATAAGACTGAAAGTGATCAAATGAAAAAGTTATCCCATGCAAATGGAAATCAAAAGAAAGCTGGAGTAGCAACACTTATATTGTCACCCTAATAAACTATAAGTATTTGGATGACAATATAGATGTTGCATATTAGATAATATATTAAAAAGCAGAGACATTACCAACAAAGGTTTGTCCATTCGGAGCTGTGGTTTTTCCAGTAGTTATGTATGGATGTATATATATGTATAGATGGGGAAACAGTGGAAACAGTGTCAGACTTTTTCTGGGCTCCAAAATCACTGCAGATGGTGACTGCGGCCATGAAATTAAGAGACGCTTACTCCTTGGAAGGAAAGTTATGACCAACCTAGATAGCATATTCAAAAGCAGAGACATCACTTTGCCAACAAAGGTTCGTCTAGTCAAGGCGAATCTGTGGTCATGTATGGATGTGAGAGCTGGACTCTGAAGAAGGCTGAGCGCCAAAGAGTTGATGCTTTTGAACTGTGGTGTTGGAGAAGACTCTTGAGAGTCCCTTGGACTGCAAGGAGATCCAACCAGTCCATTTTGAAGGAGGTCAACCCTGGGATTTCTTTGGAAGGAATGATGCTAAAGCTGAGACTCCAGTACTTTGGCCACCTCATGCGAAGAGTTGACTCATTGGAGAAGACTCTGATGCTGGGAGGGATTGAGGGCAGGAGGAGAAGGGGACGACAGAGGATGAGATGGCTGGATGGCATCACTGACTCGATGAATATGAGTCTGAGTGACCTCTGGGAGTTGGTAATGGACAGGGAGGCCTGGCGTGCTGCAGTTCATGGGGTCGCAAAGAGTCAGACACGACTGAGCGACTGATCTGATCTGATGTATGGATGTGAGAGTTGGACTATAAAGAAAGCTGAGAGTCAAAGAATTGATGCTTTTGAACTATGGTGTTGGAGAAGGCTCTTAAGAGTCCCTTGGACTACAAGGAAATCAAACCAGTCAATCCTAAAGGAAATCAGTCCTGAATATTCTTTGGAAGGATTGATGTTGAAGCTGAAATTCCAAAACTTTGGCTACCTGATGTGAAGAACTGACTCATTGGAAAGTACCCCAATGCTGGGTAAGATTGAGGGCAGTAGGAGCAGGGGATGACATAGGATCAGACCGTTGGATGGCATCACTGACTCAATGGATATGAGTTTGAGCAAGCTCCAGGAGTTGGTGATGGACAGGGAAGTCTGGCATGCTGTAGTCCACGGCATTGCAAAGAGTCAGACACAAATGAGTGACTCAACTGCCTGACTGAGCAATACTTAAAACCAACAAAATTGACTTTAAATCAAAGATTCTAACAAGAGACACAGGACATTACATAATGATAAAGGGATCAAGTCAAGAAGAAGTTATAACAATTGTAAATATATATATATTCAACCTAAGACCACTTAAATTCATAAAGCAAATATTAACAGACATAAAAGGAGAAACTGACAGTAATACAATCATAGTAGGGGATTTTAACACCCCACTTACATCAATGGACAGGTAATTCAGACAGAAAATAAATAAGGAAACTCTAGCCTTAAATCAGCATTTCTTTTTAAATTGTGTTTATTTTGGTAAGATTCCTCAAGTACATCTTAGTTGAGATATAACTATTATCAAACTAGATTTAAGAACACATGTTTAACATCTTAGAAACATATATGAAGATTTAATGAAGAATCTCAAATTTTTTGAGAAGGGGACAACAGAGGATGAGATGGCTGGATGGCATCACTGCCTCTATGGACATGAGTCTGAGTGAACTCCGGGAGTTGGTGACGGACAGGGAGGCCTGGCCTGCTGTGATTCATGGGGTCACAAAGAGTCAGACATGACTGAACGACTGAACTGAACTGAACTGAAAATTTTTTCATAGGTTCTGCTTCCAACATTCTTTCCACTAACCATTGAAATATCTTTGCAACTGTCATGTGGGAATGATCTGTGACTGACCTATGTAGACTATCAGATCAGATCAGATCAGATAAGTCGCTCAGTCGTGTCCGACTCTTTGCGACCCCATGAACCACAGCACGCCAGGCCTCCCTGTCCATCACAAGCTCCCGGAGGTCACTCAGACTCGCATCCATCGAGTCAGTGATGCCATCCAGCCATCTCATCCTCTGTCGTCCCCTTCTCCTCCTGCCCTCAATCCCTCCCAGCATCAGAGTCTTCTCCAATGAGTCAACTCTTCGCATGAGGTGGCCAAAATACTGGAGTTTCAGCTTTAGCATCATTCCTTCCAAAGAAATTCCAGGATTGATCTCCTTCAGAATGGACTGGTTGGATCTTCTTGCAGTCCAAGGGACTCTCAAGAGTCTTCTCCAACACCACAGTTCAAAAGCATCAATTCTTCGGCGCTCAGCCTTCTTCACAGTCCAGCTCTCACATCCATACATGACCACAGGAAAGACCATAGCCTTGACTAGGCGAACCTTTGTTGGTAAAGTAATGTCTCTGCTTTTGAATATGCTATCTAGGTTGGTCATAACTTTCCTTCCAAGGAGCAAGCGTCTTTTAATTTCATGGCTGCAGTCACCATCTGCAGTGATTTTGGAGCCCAGAAAAACAAAGTCTGACACTGTTTCCACTGTTTCCCCATCTATTTCCCATGAAGTGATGGGACCAGATGCCATGATCTTCGTTTTCTGAATGTTGAGCTTTAAGCCAACCTTTTCACTCTCCACTTTCACTTTCATCAAGAGGCTTTTTAGCCCCTCTTCACTTTCTGCCATAAGAGTGGTGTCATCTGCATATCTGAGGTTATTGATATTTCTCCCGGCAATCTTGATTCCAACTTGTGAGTGGATCCAAATGAGGAACAGTTGCTAGAGAATGTTTCTAATTCATGGCACACTAAAGATACAACAGTGTTTCCTACTTGGTTACCATGACCTTGATAAGATGGTGGTTAGGAGCGTTTTTACATAGCAACACTAGTATGAATTTCTTTAATTTTTAATTTTGAACAAAGCGTCTGAGAAGAACAATAGTAATGACCCATTTTGAACTTCCTGATTAGGTAAAACACATGTGAAATATACTGCGATGCAGCCAATAGATACACATCTGATTTATGTAGTCAACCCTCCCTTTTCTTGCAAGTCTTGTCCTCCTGCGTGGTTCTTTCATTCCGCCCAGAGTAACACTGTAAGGCATTTAATGGCAGCAGAGATTTAAAAATATATCTTATATGAAGATGGAAAATTCTATTTTATTTAATTTCTCTTTCATATCTTATTCCTTTGTCTTACCTGGCTTTTTTGACTTTTACTCCCAGTCATATGTTGTTGAGTGATTGACTAAAAGAGACTTCTCTTTGTAGAAGAAATTTTTATTTTTGTAATGTATTAGGCCAAGTTTCCCAGAGAAGGCAATGGCACCCCACTCCAGTACTCTTGCCTGGAAAATCCCATGGATGGAGGAGCCTGGTAGGCTGCAGTCCATGGGGTCGCAAAAAGTCAGACACGACTGAAAGACTTCACTTTCACTTTTCACTTCCATGCATTGGAGAAGGAAATGGCAACCCACTCCCAGTGTTATTGCCTGGAGAATCCCAGGGACGGGGGAGCCTGGTGGGCTGCCGTCTATGGGGGTCACACAGAGTCGGACACGACTGAAGCGACTTAGACTTAGCACAGGCCAAGTTTCCTGCTGCTACTGCTGCTAAGTCACTTCAGTCGTGTCCGACTCTGTGCGACCTCATAAACGGCAGCCCACCAGGCCCCGCCTTCCCTGGGATTCTCCAGGCAAGAACACTGGAGTGGGTTGCCATTTCCTTCTCCAATGCATGAAAGTGAAAAGTGAAAGTGAAGTCGCTCAGTCGTGTCCGACTCTTAGCGACCTCATGGACTGCAGCCTACCAGGCTCCTCCATCCATGGGATTTTCCAGGCAAGAGTACTGGAGTGAGGTGCCATTGCCTTCTCCCTTCCTGATGCTACTTAAGTTTTTATTAATATCGGCTTCTTCATGAGCCTTTTTTTTTATTCCCAAGGCTCTTCTTTGGTCAATACTATGTAAAACAGAAGTCTATGAGAACCCATTTTAATTTTACAGACATAGGGTTGATGATCTAATTGGACACATGAATGAATTTGAAATGGTCATTTTTATTCTGATTTCTTCAGAACTATTTGTAGAAACAATATAATATTAGTAAATAGTTTCCTTTATTGTTATGGAAACAACGGTGATTTCAAATTTATCTTAAAATTTTTTTCTCTGCCTCCCAGAATGTGGAACCATCCATACATTCATATTTCTTATTTTAAAGTAGTCAGTTTTCTGAAGGAAGAAATAAGTAATAGTAAGGGAAGCTTACTAAAAAATTAGGGTTAGGGTATTTAAATAAATCCCAAGCTCTTTTCCTAAATGTTTTGATCTTCACACTGAACCAATTTGAGGATATCTTCCAGGCACAATTGCTGCAAACTGAAAAGAAAAAAAAAAGTAACCAAACACAGAAATTGCAGAAATAAGCACAATGTCTTGCTCTGTGGTTTAGTTTAATCCTTGTATAATTGAAGTCCTTTGGTAACATTCCAGAATACTACCAGAAGTATTACTAAGATGATAAACTCTAAGTGTGGAATTATCCAGTACAATAAATGTCTCATTAAATTTGAGCAAATTTTAAGAAGCTGGGTTTTCCTAGGGCAAAAAATAATTTCTCCAGAATACTGATCAAAACCCCCCAATACACTGTTGTTTGTAAGCCAAATTCTCATTCTCTCCCATACTGATTTTATACTGAAGGTAGAGCTCAAATTGGGCCAGGGTGACTTGACATGGTTATGAGCTTATATTGGACAGAGCTCCAAACTGTTCATTTACTGGGAATAGTAAATGATATACCAAACAGATGGCCAAGTGAACGTTTGTTTATGTACAAAAACATTAACAGATACAGTCTGGTGTAGAACAAGGATTTTTCAAAACTGGTCAGTTCTTGAAGGCCTGAGGCCATATCTGTGCTCTCAATGCACAGTCTGGTATCTGCAAACCTGAGACCACTGTAATCTTTTGAACCAGACATAGTAGATTACTTACAAGAAACCTAGGCATATTATTTTCTGGTAACTATGAGAAAACATTCTTTTTTCACTCTCACTTTTTGCATGCAACAGTAGTTTTAGTACAGGTTTAGACAAAACTGGCAAGATGTTTAGGTAGAAAAGACAGCTACTTGCATAGTTGAGTTTTGAGCAGCCTGAGGAGAATGTCTCTCTAGCCTCCCACTGTACAATATAGAGCCCTTCTCTTAGTACTAACTGTATGTCTAAAATCCTCACGTTTTGACTGAGGTTACTTTTAAACTCCAATACTTTGGCCACCTGATGCGAAGAACTGACTCATTGGAAAAGACCCTGATGCTGGGAAAGATTGAAGGCAGGAGGAGAAGGGGACAACAGAGGATGAGATGGTTGGATGGCATCACTGACTGAATGTATATAAGTTTGAATTAATTCTGGGAGTTGCTGATGGCGTGCTGCATGGGGTTGCAAAGAGTTGGACACAACTGAGTGACTGAACTGAACTGACTTTTAAACATCTGCTCATTACTAGCTCTGTGATTTGGGGCATGTGTCTTTATAATTCTGAACGCTAGTCTATCCATTTCTCAAAAGGGATAATGTATGAATGTCACAAAATTGTTTTGAGGGCTACATGAAAAAATTCATATCAAGTGTTCAATACTGTTGCTAAATAGTTTTTGTTGTAATTATTATCACTGTCATCAACATCAGGTCTTTACAGACGTTAATGCTTTTTAGAGTACTCTGTGTTTAGTACCAGGAGGGGGAAAGGAAATCGATCAGTGGAACAAGCAGCTAGGGTTGTTAGTAGCTCAAGACAATTCTAAACAGTTACTGAAGAATGTGCTTTTCTGTCACTATGGGCTGGAGCTGCTGCCCATATACCAGTGGCTCTAGGTAGAAGTGAGACTACATGGATCCCTTTAGATCTGGCACCTGTGCACTGGCTTCCCTCTTGTCAGTGAGTGATGCACAGATCCATATGCATGAAAAAGTCTCCACATGAGAACTTCAGAAGATTTGTTTAAAAGTTATCACTTGTGGTCAAAGCACTGTGATTTCACCCATCATCCATAGTCAGAACTTTCCTCTATTTTGCATTGCTGTTCAGTTGCTAAGTCATGTCGGACTCTTTGCAACCCCATGGACTGCAGCACGCCAGCCTCCTCTGAACCTCACCGTCTCCCGGAATTTGCTGAAATTCATGTCCATTGAGTCAGTGATTCTATCCTCTGCCACTCCCTTCTCCTTTTGCCTTCGATCTTTCCCAGCATGAGAGTCTTTTCCAATGTGTCAGCTGGGCTGTTCGCATCAGGTGGCCAAAGTATTGGAGCTTCAGTATCAGTGCTTCCAATGAATATCAGGATTGATTTCCTTTAGGATTGACTGGTTTGATCTTCTTGCAGTCCAAGGGACTCAAGAGTTTTCTCTAGCACCACAGTTCGAAAACATCAGTTCTTCAGGGGTCAGACTTCCTTATGGTCCAACTCTTACATTTGTACATGATACTGGGAGGGATTGGGGGCAAGAGGAGAAGGGAACGACAGAGGATGAGATGGCTGGATGGCATCACCGACGCTATGGACGTGAGTTTGAGTGAACTCCAGGAGCTGGTGATGGACAGGGAGGCCTGGCGTGCTGTGGTTCATGGGGTCGCAAAGAGTTGGACACAATTGAGTGACTGAACTGAACTGAACTGGAAAAACCATAGCTTTAACTATATGGACCTTTGTTGGCAATGTGATATCTGCTTTTTAATATGCTGTCTATATTTGCTGTCTAGACTGGAACCAGTCTGTTGTCATGTCTAGTTCTAACTGTTGCTTCTTGACCTGCATTTAGGTTTCTTAGGAGATAGATATGGTGGTCTGGTATTCCCAGTTTTTAAGAATTTTTCACAGCTTGTTGTGATCCACACAGTCAAAGGTTTAGCATAGTCAATGCAGCACAAGTAGATGTTTTTCCTGGACTCCCTTGCTTTCTCTATAATCCAATGAATCCTGACAGTTGGATCTCTGGTCCCCCTTGCCTTTTCTAAACCCAGCTTGTACATCTGGAAGTTCTCAGTTCATACACTGCTGAAGCTTAGTTTGAAGGATTTTGAGCATAACCTTACCAACATGTGAAATGAGCTCAACTATATTATAGTTTGAACATTCTTTGGCATTGTACATCACTGCTGTATATCACTCTAACTCAGATTAATGCAATCATTTATTTGTAGCCTATTTCATCAGTGTACTATTATTTAGAGGAGGATGCCCACAGCAATTGTACATGTGAAGTTCATTCCTTGTAAGACATTCTTTTACAGTTAATAAACTGGAGCTGTTTTTTTATTGAGATATAATTGACATATGGTAGTTTTAGGTATACAACATAATGATTTGATATTTATAAATACTGCAGAGTGATCACCGCAATGTCTCACTAACATCTGTCACCATGCATAGTCACAAAATTTTTCTTCTGAACTTTTAGGATGTACTCATAGCAACTTCGGAGAAGGCAATGGCACCTCACTCCAGTACTTTTGCCTAGAAAATCCCATGGACAGAGGAGCCTGGTAGGCTGCAGTCCATGGGGTCGCTAGAGTCGGACACGACTGATTGACTTCACTTTCACTTTTCACTTTCATGCATTGGAGAAGGAAATGGCAACCCACTCCAGTGTTCTTGCCTGGAGAATCCCAGGGACGGGGAAGCCTGGTGGGCTGCTGTCTATGGGGTCGCACAGAGTCGGACATGACTGAAACGACTTAGCAGCAGCAGCAGCAGCATAGCAACTTTCAACTATGAAATAAAGTACTACTAAGGATAGTCACCATGGTGTACATTATATCCTATGACTTATTTATTTTATAACTGAAAGTTTGTACCATTTGAATCCATTCAACTATTTAGTCCACCCCTCACTACCTGCCTCTGGCAACCACTAACCTGTTGATTGGATCTATGGCCTTTATTTTTTTCTGGAAATGAGATCATATGATACTTGTCTTTCTCTGTCTCACTTATTTCACTTAGCATAATGCCCTCAAGGTCCAGCATTGTGTCACAAAAGGTAAAATTCTCTTCTATTTTATGGCTGAGTAGTATTTAATGTGTGTATATACTACATCTTCCTTATCCAGTATATGTTGATGGGCACTTGGGTTGTTTTCATATCTTGGATATTGTAATTAATACTTCAATAAACATGAGGGTGCACATGTCTTTTGAGTTAAATGTTTTCATTTTCTTGGAATAAATACCCAGAAGCAGAATTACTGAATCATACGGTAGTGCTATTTTAAATTTTTTCAGAAACTTCCATAATGTTTTGCATAGTGGCTGCATCAGTTT
Organism: Tragelaphus eurycerus; assembly: GCA_935064755.1. NCBI lineage: Eukaryota > Metazoa > Chordata > Mammalia > Artiodactyla > Bovidae > Tragelaphus > Tragelaphus eurycerus. Next base: position 3,247,307 of record CAKXYN010000080.1, read on the forward strand.
ACATTCCCACCAACAGTGAAGTATATTTTTCTCCATATCCTTCCAAGCATTTGTTATCTCTTACTATTTTTATGATGACCATTCAGACAGGTGTGAGGTGATATCTCATTGTGGTTTTGATTTGTACTTCTCTGATGATTAGTGATGCTGAGCACTTTTTCATGGACCTATTGGCTACCTATATGTCTTCTTTGAAAATTACCTATTCAGGTCCTTTGCCCGTTTTTAATTGGATTATGTGAGGACTTTTGCTGTTGAGTTATATGACATTTATTTTGGCTGTTAACCTCTTATCAGATAATTTGCAAATGTTTTTTCACATTTGGAAAGTTGATGGTTTATTTTGTTGAATGTCTCCTTTGTTGTGCAGTGGTTTTTTAAATTAATGTAGTTCCACTTCTTTATATTAGCTTTTTCTTGTCCTTGCATTGGGGTATCACATCCTGAAAACATCTCCAAGACTGAACTCAAGAAGTTTACTGCCTGGATGTAATTTTTTTCTGAGTTTTTGGTGTATAGCAGTCTCTCATGGTCCTTTGTATTTTTTGGTATCAGTTGTAACATCAACTTCTTCAGAATTTCTGATTTTATTTGAGTGATTTCTCTCTTTTGTTGAGATTCTAGCTAGTTTCATTAATTTTATTTATATTTTCAGGTACCAGTTTTTAATTTCATTGATCTTTTATATTATCTTTTTAGTTGTCGGGTACCAAGTGTCTCTTTCATTTATTTCCTTTCTGATCTCAGTTATTTCCTTCATACTTCTAAATTTGGACTTTAACTTTTATAGATACTTCAGATGTAAAATTTCACTAGGTATTCATTTGCACAGCATAGTTTTTTCATCTTTCACTATCAGTCTTTATATCTGAAGTTAGTCTCTTCTATGCTGCATACAGATGGATCTTAAACTTTTTTTTAAAATCCATTCAGCATCTCTCTGCCTTTTGATTGGAGAATTTAGTCTGTTTACTCTTAATTAATAATAGGTATGTAATTTTATTGTCTTCTTTCTGTTTTGTAATTCCTCTGTTGTCTCCTTTCTTGGTCTCTTCCTTTATGGTTTGATTACTTTATCTATTGTATGCTTAGATTCCTTTCTCTTTATCTTCTGTATATATGATATAGGTTTTTGCTTGGTGGTTACCATGAAGCTTACATATAACATCTTAAAGTTACAACAGTCCACTTTATGTGATAAACTTAAATTTGAATGTATCCAAATGCTTTATTTCTCCCCTCAAAATATTTTATGTTTTCAATATTACTTTTAACATCTTTTTATCTTGTGTACCCCTTAACTAATTACCATATTTGTAATTCTGGCTGCTTTGGCTTTTAACCTTCATACTAGCTTTATGAATGATGAATTCACTTCCTTTTCCTGAATATGTAACCTTTACCCATGAGATATTTACTTCCATAACTTTTCTTATTACTGCTGCTGCTGCTACTGAGTTGCTTCAGTCGTGTCCGACTCTGTGTGACCCCATAGACGGCAGCCCACCAGGCTCTCCCATCTCTGGAATTCTCCAGGCAAGACCACTGGAGTGGGTTGAAATTTCTTATTACTAATTAGTAACCTTCCTTGTCGGTTAAAAGTCTCTTCAACAAATCTTATGCAGCTGGTTTATTGGTAATTCTCTCTTAACTGTAGCTTGTCTATAAAACTCCTCTCTCCTTAAATTCTTAGTGATAACTTTGGTTGGAACATTTTTCCTTAGTACTTTTAAAATATCATGCCTCTCCCCTCTGGCCTGGAAAGTTTCTGTTAAAAATCTGTAGGTAGTTGTATGAGAATGCCTTTGTACAATACATAACAAGTTGTTTTTCTGTTTCTGCTTTTAAGATTCTCTACTTATCATTAACTTTTTTTCTTTTTTAAAAAATTTAAATTTATTTATTTTAATTGGAGGCTAAGGACTTTACAATATTGTATTGGTTTTGCCATACATCAACATGAATCCACCAAGGGTGTACACGTGTTCCCCATCCTACACTCCGCTCCCACCTCCCTCCCCATACCATCCCTCTGGGTCATCCCAGTGCACCAGCCCCAAGCATCCAGTATCCTGCATCGAACCTGGACTGGCAATTAGTTTCTTATATATTATATATATATATAATGCATATATATATACATTATATATATTATGATGCTTTTGAACTGTGGTGTTGGAGAAGACTCTTGAGAGTCCCTTGGACTGCAAGGAGATCCAACCAGTCCATTCTGAAGGAGATCAATCCTGGGATTTCTTTGGAAGGAATGATGCTAAAGTTGAAATTCCAGTATTTTGGCCACCTCATGCGAAGAGTTGACTCATTGGAGAAGACTCTGATGCTGGGAGGGATTGAGGGCAGGAGGAGAAGGGGACGACAGAGGATGAGATGGCTGGATGGCATCATTGACTTGATGGGTATGAGTCTGGGTGACCTCTGGGAGCTGGTGATGGACAGGGAGGCCTGGCGTGCTGCGGTTCATGGGGTCGCAGGGAGTCGGACACGACTGAGCGACTGATCTGATCTGATCCACATTATATATATTATACAAATATATTATATATGTTATACATATATATTATATTATACATATATATTATACATATTATGCATATATTATATATTATAGATATATATTACATTATATATATTATATATATATTATACATGTTTCAATGCCATTCTCCCAAATCATCCCACCCTCTCCCTCCTTTTTGGACTCCCACAGAGTCCAAAAGACTGTTCTATACATCTGTGTCTCTTTTGCTTTCTCACATACAGGGTTATTGTTACCATCTTTCTAAATTCCATATGTATGCGTTAGTATACTGTATTTGTGTTTTTCTTTCTGGCTTACTTCACTCTTTATAATAGGCTCCAGTTCCATCCACCTCATTAGAACTGATTCAAATGTATTCTTTTTAATGGCTGAGTAATACTCCATTGTGTATATGTACCACTGCTTTCTTATCCATTCATCTGCTGATGGACATCTAGTTTGCTTCCATGTCCTGGCTATTATAAATAGTGCTGTGATGAACATTGGGGTACACGTGTCTCTTTCAATTCTGGTTTCCTCAATGTGTATGCCAAGCAGTGAGATTGCTGAGTCATAAGCCAATTCTATTTCCAGTTTTTTTAAGGAATCTCCACATTGTTCTCCATAGTGGCTGTACTAGTTTGCATTCCCACCAACAGTGTAAGAGGGTTCCCTTTTCTTTACACCTTCTCCAGCATTTATTGCTTGTAGACTTTTGGTCTATCATTAACTTTTGAAATTTTAATTACAATCCACCTTGGTATGTATCTCTTTGGATTCATCTTATTTGGAATTTCTTTAGCTTCCCGGATCAGTATGTCTTTTTCCTTTTCCAACTTAGGGAACTTTTCTGCCTTTATATCTTTAAATAAGTTTTTCACTTCTTTCTTACTTCTCCTCCTGGGACTGTTATCTGGGTCATGAAGATCTTTTTGTACAGTTCTTCTGTGCATTCTTGCCACCTCTTCTTAATATACTCTGCTTCTGTTAGGTCCATACCATTTCTGTCCTTTATTGTGCCCATCTTTGCATGAAATGTTCCCTTGGTGTCTCTAATCTTCTTGAAGAGATCTCTAGTCTTTCCCATTCTATTGTTTATAACTAACACCCCAAATTTCATGGCTGAAATCACCACCTGCAGTGATTTTGGGCCATGAAATTAAAAGATGCTTCCTTCTGGAAAGGAAGGTTATGGCCAACTTAGATAGCATATTGAAAAGCAGAGATATTACTTTGCGAACAAAGGTCTGTCTAGTCAAGGCTATGATTTTTCCAGTGGTAATCTATGGATGTGAGAGTTGGACTGCGAAGAAAGCTGAGCACTGAAGAATTGATGCTTTTGAACTGTGGTGTTGGAGAAGACTCTTAAGAGTCCCTTGAACTGCAAGGGGGTCCAACCAGTCCATCCTAAAGGAGATCAGTCCTGGGTGTTCATTGGAAGGACTGATGCTAAAGTTGAAACTCCAATACTTTTTGGCCACCTCATGCAAAGAATTGATTCACTGGAAAAGACCCTGATGCTGGGAGGGATTGGGGGCAGGAGGATAAGGGGACAACAGAGGATGAGATGGCTGGATAGCATCACTGACTTGATGGACATGAGTTTGAGTAAACTCTGGGAGTTGGTGATGGACAGGGAAGCCTGGTGTGCTGCAGTCTGTGGGGTTGCAAAGAGTCAGATATGAAAGAGCGACTGAGCTGATTTACAAAGGGTCAATTTATAGAGGTGCTTTAAATAAGGTAACTACAATGCCTAGTATAGTAGTCTTGAACTCACTTTTACCATCCCTAGACCTGAAGATAAGAAGGATAGATTCCATTAACTGAGAAGTAAAACCCCAGTTATTCTTTCATTCATTTTGATAATCACAAATTTGTACAACCATTACTACAGTGTACTTTTAGAAGATGTTCATTATCCCAAGAAGAAACCCCCCTGTACCATTAGCAGTCATTCCATAATTCCCCTCTAACCCAATTGCACTCATTTCACACGCTAGTAAAGTAATGCTCAAAATTCTCCAAGCCAGGCTTCAGCAATATGTGAACCGTGAACTTCCTGATGTTCAAGCTGGTTTTAGAAAAGGCAGAGGAACCAGAGATCAAATTGCCAACATCTGCTGGATCATGGGAAAAGCAAGAGAGTTCCAGAAAAACATCTATTTCTGCTTTATTGACTATGCCAAAGCCTTTGACTGTGTAGATCACAATAAACTGTGGAAAATTCTGAAAGAGATGGGAATACCAGACCACCTGATCTGCCTCTTGAGAAATCTGTATGCAGATCAGGAAGCAACAGTTAGAACTGGTCATGGAACAACAGACTGGTTCCAAACGGAAAAGGAGTACGTCAAGGCTGTGTATTGTCACCATGTTTATTTAACTTATATGCAGAGTACATCATGAGAAATGCTGGACTAGAAGAAACACAAGCTGGAATCAAGATTGCTGGGAGAAATATCAATAACCTCAGGTATGCAGATGACACCACCCTTATGGCAGAAAGTGAAGAGGAACTCAAAAGCCTCTTGATGAAAGTGAAAGTGGAGAGTGAAAAGGTTGGCTTAAAGCTCAACATTCAGAAAACAAAGATCATGGCATCCGGTCCCATCACTTCATGGGAAATAGATGGGGAAACAGTGGAAACAGTGTCAGACTTTATTTTTCTGGGCTCCAAAATCACTGCAGATGGTGACTGCAGCCATGAAATTAAAAGACGCTTACTCCTTGGAAGGAAAGTTATAACCAACCTAGATAGCATATTCAAAAGCAGAGACATTCCTTTGCCAGCAAAGGTTCGCCTAGTCAAGGCTATGGTCTTTCCTGTGGTCATGTATGGATGTGAGAGCTGGACTGTGAAGAAGGCTGAGCACCAAAGAATTGATGCTTTTGAACTGTGGTGTTGGAGAAGACTCTTGAGAGTCCCTTGGACTGCAAGGAGATCCAACCAGTCCATTCTGAAGGAGATCAGCCCTGGGATTTCTGTGGAAGGAATGATGCTAAAGCTGAAACTCCAGTATTTTGGCCACCTCATGTGAAGAGTTGACTCATTGGAGAAGACTCTGATGCTGGGAGGGATTGGGGGCAGGAGGAGAAGGGGATGACAGAGGATGAGATGTCTGGATGGCATCACTGACTCGATGGATGTGAGTCTGAGTGACCTCCGGGAGTTGGTGATGGACAGGGAGGCCTGGCGTGCTGCAGTTCATGGGGTCGCAGAGTCAGACACGACTGAGCGACTGATCTGATCTGATCTGAACCCTTTGGAAACTATACCAGTCCCATTTTGTCTTTATGGATTTGCCTATACTGAGTACTGTACAGATACACTGTATTTTGTTTATCCATTGATCAAGTTGATGACATTTAGAATATTTTCACTTTTTGGTTATTATAAATAATGCTATGAACATTCATTTACCTGGGTTCATATGTTTTCATTTATCTTGAGTATATATCTTCAGGGAATGGATTTCTGGGTTATAGGGTAACTTTATGCTTAATACTTTGCAGAATTGTCAAAATATTTTACAATGTGGCTGCACAATTTTACATTCCCACCAGCAGTATATGAAGAATAAGAATTGTGAACATCTTCACTAATACTTGGTATTATCTTTGATTTTAAACATCCTAGTGGATGTCACCCAATATCTCAGTGTAATTTTGATTTGCATTTCCTCAATGACATCATTAGGTATCATTAATTTATTGATCATTTATTTTCTTTGGAGAAATGTCTATTCATATCCCATGCTAGGTATTTTAATTGCATTTTTTGTCTTTTTACTTCCTTGGTGGTATTCTTTGAAGCAAAAAACTTTTAAATTTTGATGAATTTCAATGTACTTATTTTTTATTGGTGTCACATCTAAGAAATCATGGCATAGTATATGGTAATGAAAATGTATTCATATTTTATTTGAAGAGTTAACAGTTTTAATTTTAACATGAAGATATGATTTATGTATATGATTTCATATACATGTATGGTGTGAGGTAGAGGCTCAAAGGCATTCTTTTGTAGGTAGATATCCAGCTGGCATAGCACTATTTATTGAAAAGATGATTCTTCCCCAACTGAATTGTCTAGGCACATTGACTGAAAATCAGCGACAAATGTGAAGGTTTATCTTCTGAGACTTCACTTCTGTTCCATTGATCTATATCACTATCCTTATGTCATTACCATGTTGTCTTGATTACTGTAGCTTGGTACTAAATTTTGGAATAGAGTGAACCTTCTAATTTCTTCTTCTTTTTCAGGATTGTTTGGGCTCTCCATTTCCATATCATTTTTAAATCAGATTATCAATTATGAATTAAACAGCTGAAATATTGATAGGAATTACATTGAATCTGTAGATTAATTTGGGGAGTATTGTCATTTTTAAATGTTCTGGTACATGAATATGAGAAATCCAGTTTTTTAAGATTTTCTTTAACATCTTTTAACATTTTGTAATTTTCAGTATACAAGTTAGGGGCTTTTCTTTTTGCTAAATTTATTTCTACTTATCTGTTTTTTGGGCTTCCCTCATGGCTCAGTCGGTAAAGAATCCACCTGCAATGCAGGAGACCCAGGTTCGATCCCTGGGTTGGGAAGATCCCCTGGAGGGGAGGACATGGCAACCCACTCCAGTATTATTGCCTGGAGAATCCCCAAGGACAGAGGATCCTGGCGGGCTATAGTCCATGGGGTACAAAGAGTTGGACATGACTGAGTGACTAAGCACATCTATTTTTTGTTGCTACTATCAATGAGATTGTTTTCTTAATTTCAGTTTTGTATTCTTCATTGTTAGTATATATAAATACAATTATTTTTATGTATCAATATTTTATCTTGCACATTGTTATACTTGTTTATTTTAATCAGTTTTTAATTGATTTATTGAGATGTTTTTAATATAGGATCATGTCATCTGTAAATGGAGAAATTTTTACTTCTTCCTATCTAATCTGAATGTCTTATATTTCTTTGCATTTTATTACTGCCCTGAGTAGTAAAATGTTGAATAGAAGTGGTAAGAGCAGATTTTGTTCTTTAATCCTGATATTAGAGAGAAGGCATCCAGCCATTTCCCCATAAGTATGATGTTTCCTAAGGGTTTTTCATAGAAGCTCCTTACCAGGCTGAAGCAATTCCATTCTCTTCCTAGTTTGTTGGTTTTCATCTGTTGAGATGATCAGGTGATTGCTGTCCTTTATTCTGTGACTGTGGTATAATCCTTTGATTGATTTTCAGATGTTAAAACAACCCGTTATGGGGCATGCCACTTGGTCATGGAGTATAGCTCTTTTTATAGGTTGATGGATTCAATTTGCTAGTTTTTATGAGCAATTTTGTACCTATATTTATAAAGAATATTCGTCTGTATTTTTCTTGTTATATGGTTTCAGCATCAAGGTGATTGTAGCCTAATAAAATGAGACAAAAGATGGTATTTTTTAAAAAATTTTTTGGGAGAATTTTTGAAGAATTTGTAAAGAATTCTTCTCTAAGTATTTGGTAGAATTCACTAGTGAAGCCATCTTGCCCTGAGGTTTTTGTTAGATAATAATTAATACTTTAATCTCTTTGCTGAGTATGCTGCTGCTGCTGCTAAGTCGCTTCAGTCGTGTCCAACTCTGTGCGACCCCATAGACGGCAGCCCACCAGGCTCCCCTGTCCCTGGGATTCTCCAGGCAAGAACACTGGAGTGGGTTGCCATTTCCTTCTCCAATGCATGAAAGTGAAAAGTGAACGTGAAGTCGTTCAGTCGTGTCCGACTCTCGGCGATCCCATGGACTGCAGCCTACCAGGCTCCTCCATCCATGGGATTTTCCAAGCAAGAGTACTGGAGTGGGGTGCCATTGCCTTCTCTGTTGCTGAGTATAGATCTATTCAAATTACTTCATTCTTCTTTTGTCTATCTTGGTAATTTACATCTTTCTAGGAATGTGTCCATTTCATTTCAGTTATCCAATTTGTTGGCATATAGTTGTTCAAAATATCCCCTTAATATCTGTTTTATTTCTGAAAAGTCTAATAATTGTTCCTCTATCATTTTTTATTAATTTGAGTCTTATCTCTTTTCTTGGTAAATCTACCTAAGTTTTATCACCTTTGGTGACCTATTCAAATAGCCATTTTATTGTTGTTATTTTGTTGCTAAGTCATGTCTGACTCTTTGCAACCCTGTGGTCTTAGCCTGCTAGGCTCTTCTATGCATGGGGTTTCCCAAGCAAGAATACTTGTTCAGTTCAGAACAAGAATACTTGTTCTGAACACAGTTCAGAACAGTTCTTTCCCAAGCAAGCATAGTTGTTCAGTTCAGTTCAGTTCCCTAATATATATATATATATATATTAGGGAACATATATATTATATGTTCATATATAATATATATATGTTCCATATATATGTTCAGTTCAGTTCCCTAATATATATATTAGGGAATATAGTAGTCTGTATAGGTTAATTCCAAACTCCTAGTTTATCCCTTACCCCCTTTCCTCTTGGTAACCAGAAGTTTATTTTCTATGTTTGTGGGTCCACTTCTCTTTTATATATAGGACTACTTGCATCATTAAGTTATTTCAGATACCATATATAAGTGATGCCATATGATATTTGTCTTTATATGTCTGGCTTATCTCAGTATGATAATCTGTAGATCCATCCATATAGCTGCAAATGGCATTATTCCATTCATTTTTATAGCTGCATAATATTCCATTGTATATATGTACCACATCTTGTTTATCCATTCCTCTGTTAGTGGACATTTAGGTTGCATGTCTAGTGTATACAGTGCTGCAGTGAACTTTGGGGTGCATATATCTTTTTGAATTAATGGTTTTCTCTGGATACATGTCCAGGTGTGGGATTTCAGGATCATATGGGAGCTCTATTTTTAGTTTTTTAAGGAACCTCCATACTGTTCTCCATAATTGCTATACCAATTTACATTCCTATCAACGATGTAGGAAAGTTCCCTTTTCTCTACCTTCTCTCCAGTATTTATTATTTGTAGACTTTTTAATACTGGCAGTCCTGACTGGGTTGAGGTGATACTGTACTTCTTTAGTTTTAGTAGCTTTGATTTGCATTTCTTTTCTAATAATTACAGATATTGAGTGTATTTTCATGGGCCTTTTGACTATCACAGCCCTTTCTTAGTAGTTGGAATGGTGAAGTTCTAGTCTGTTAGCAAGTTTGATGGTTATAATACAAGATACTTGTCTATATTCATTGTATAGTTGTCTGTATTCATTGTATTATATCTCTAGGACTTATTTACTACATATTGTAAGTTTTTACCTTTAAACAACATCTATCCTATCCCTCCAGGCTCCACCAACTTGGGACCAATATTTTTTTCTGTTTTTATAAGTTTGACTTTTTAAAATTCTACATATAAGCACTTAGCATACTTCTCAAGGTTTATCCATGTTGTCCCATATGACAGTGTTTTCCTCTTTCGTGGCTGACTACTGTTCTATTAATTCTATTATATTTGTACCACCTTTTGAAATATGTCATCATTTATTGATGGGCACTTACATAGCTTCCATATCTTGGCTATTGTAAATAATGTTGCAGTGAAAGTGAAAGTGCATATATCTTTTGTTTTCTTCAGATAAAAATGCCAAAGTAGAACTATTGAATAATAATGATAGTTCTATTTTTAATTTTTGAGGAACTGTCATACTATTTTCCATAATGTGTGCACCAATTTGCATTCCCACCAGCAGTGCACAGCTCTGCTGTTTCTTTACAGCCTCATCAATACTTCTTTACCTCTTGGTCTTTTTAAAAATTATTATAATGAATATAGTGGGTTTACAATATTGTGTTCCAAGTGTACAGCATAGTGACCCAATAGTTTGCAGATTATATTCTATTATGGGTTACTATAAGATAGTGGGTATGATTTTCTGTGCTACAGAATACATCTTTGTTACAACCGCTTTCATATATATAGTAGTTTTTACCTGTCAATCCCATAACCCTATTTCTCCCTCCCCCTTTTTCTTCTCTTTGGTAATTACAAGCTTGTTTTCTTTATCTGTGAATCTGTTTCTGTTTTGCATACACGTTGATTTGTGTTTTTAAGATTCTACATGTAATTGATACCATATAGTATTTGTCTTTTCTGATGTATTTCTTTAAAGCATATTAATCTCTAGGTTCATCAATAATGCTACAAATTGACAGTATTTCATTCTTTTTTATGGCTGAGTAATAATCTATTGTGTGTGTGTGCTATCTTCTTAATCTGATCATCTGTGGTTAGGCACTTGGGTTGCTTCTATGTCTTTGGTATTATAAATAGTGATGCTATCAACATTGGGGTACATGTATCATTTTGAATGAGTGTTTTTTTTTTTTTTGGTATACACACACACACACACGAGTGAAATTCTGGATCGTATGGTAATTCTATCACATTTTTAGTTTTTTAAGGAATCCCTATACTGTTCTCCATAGTGACTGCACCAACTTACATTCCCACCAACAGTGTAGGAAGGTTCCCTTTTCTCTACATCCTTTCCAACCTTTTTTTATTTGTAGACTTTTTGATGACAGTCATTCTGATAGGGTTTGAGATGGTATCTCACTTTGGTTTTGATTTGCATTTTTCTAATAATTAAAGATATGAGCATTTTTTATGTTCCTGTTCAGTTCAGTCACTCAGTTGTGTCCGATTCTTTGCGACCCCATGAACCGCAGCACACCAGGCCTCCCTGTCCATCACCAACTCCCGGAGTTCACTCAAACTCACATCCATCGAGTTGGTGATGCCATCCAGCCATCTCATCCTCTGTCGTCCCCCTCTCCTCCTGCCCTCAATCTTTCCCAGCATCAGAGTCTTTTCAACTGAGTCAGCTCTTTGCATGAGGTGGCCAAAGTATTGGAGTTTCAAAGTCAACATCAGTCCTTCCAATGAACACCCAGGACTGATCTCCTTTAGGATGTACTGTGTGCCTGTTAGCTATCTGTATAACTTCTTGGAAAAAAATTTCTACTCAAGTCTGCCCATTTTTTGATTGGATTTTTTTATATTAAATTTTATGAGTTGTTTATATGTTTTGGATATAAACTTCTTGTTGGTCACATCATTTGCAAATATTTTTCAACCATTTGGTATCTTAATGGCTTCCTTTGCTATGCAAAATGTTTTTACAAGTTGAATTAGGTGAAATTTGCTTGTTTTCACTTTTATTTCTTTGCCTTAGGAGGCTGATCCAAGGAAATATTCCTGCAATTTATTTCCAGGATATTCTCTGTATGTTCTATTCTAGGAGTTTTATGGTTTCAAACTTTACATTTAGGTTTTTAATCCATTTTGAGTTCATTTTTAATATGGTAAGACTAAATGTTCTAATTTCATTCTTTTACATGTGCCTTTTTATATTGGCTGATCCCTTTATCATTATGTAATGCCATTGCCTTTCATTATAGACTTTATTTTAAAGTCTATTTTGTCTAAGTATTACTATGCTTGTTTTCCTGTCATTTCCCTTTGCATGAAATTTCTTTTCCATCCTGTAACTTTTAGTCTCTGTCTCTCATCCTAAAGGGAATCCTGTAGGCAGCATGTGGAAGGGTCTTGTGTTTTTATCCAGTCAATCACTCTGTGTCTTTTATGCAAGTGACCTGAAGGCTCGTATGTTTTCTTGCCATTTCCACCATGTTGGTTTAGGCCCCTGTGGGTCTCATGTTATCTAAGGGTCTTTGTCCCTAGTGTCCCTCCTCGACACAATCTAGTCTGCTCAAGCTGTCATAACAAACCACTACAGACTGGGAGGCTGGGGCACACAGTCCATTTCATTTAAAATAAATATTGATAGGTTTGTAATTACTACCATTTTATTACTTGTTTTCTGGTTGCCTTTGTAGCTTTTTTCTGCACACTTCTTGTTCTGTTTGTTTCTCCCATTGTGAATTGATGATTTTCTTTTGTAGTATGTTCTTGTGTACCTTTTTAATTTTTGTGTATCATTGTGCATTTCTATTTGTGGTTGCCATAGGGTTTGTGTATGTTGACCCATAATTATAGCTAGTTGTTTTACACTAAAAATCATGTAAGTTCAAACACTTTCTAAAAAGACTTGTATTTTTACTCTTGCCCCCCTTCATTTTGTTTTTGATGTCATATTTTACATTTTCATGCATATCCCTTTACTATTTATTGTAGTTATAATTGCTTTAACAATTATTTTGTCTTTTAATCTTGGGACTATCTTATGATCTAGGTACTATTTTAGGACTGGAAAAGGTCAGTTTACATTCTAATCCCAAAGAAAGGTAATGCCAAAGAATGCTCAAACTACCGCACAATTGCACTCATCTCACATGCTAGTAAAGTAATGCTCAAAATTCTCCAAGCCAGGCTTCAGCAATATGTGAACTGTGAACTTCCTGATGTTCAACCTGGTTTTTGAAAAGGCAGAGGAATCAGAGATCAAATTGCCAACATCTGCTGGATCATGGAAAAAGCAAGAGAGTTCCAGAAATGCATCTATTTCTGCTTTTATTGACTATGCCAAAGCCTTTGACTGTGTGGATCACAAGAAACTGTGGAAGATTCTGAAAGAGATGGGAATACCAGACCACCTGATCTGCCTCTTGAGAAATCTGTATGCAGGTCAGGAAGCAACAGTTAGAACTGGTCATGGAACAACAGACTGGTTCCAAATAGGAAAAGGAGTGCATCAAGGCTGTATATTGTCACCCTGTTTATTTAACTTATATGCAGAGTACATCATGAGAAATGCTGGACTGGAAGAAGCACAAGCTGGAATCAAGATTGCTGGGAGAAATATCAATAACCTCAGATATGCAGGTGACACCACCCTTATGGCAGAAAGTGAAGAGGAACTCAAAAGCCTCTTGATGAAAGTGAAAGTGGAGAGTGAAAAGGTTGACTTAAAGCTCAACATTCAGAAAACGAAGATCATGGCATCTGGTCCCATCACTTCATGGGAAATAGGTGGGGAAACAGTGTCAGACTTTATTTTTCTGGGCTCCAAAATCACTACAGATGGTGACTGCAGTCATGAAATTAAAAGACACTTGCTCCTTGGAAGGAAAGTTATGACCAACCTAGATAGCATATTCAAAAGCAGAGACATTACTTTGCCAACAAAGGTTCGCCTAGTCAAGGCTATGGTTTTTCCTGTGGTCATGTATAGATGTGAGAGTTGGACTGTGAAGAAGGCTCAGTGCCGAAGAATTGATGATTTTGAAGTGTGGTGTTGGAGAAGACTCTTGAGAGTCCTGTGGACTGCAAGGAGATCCAACCAGTCCATTCTGAAGGAGATCAGCCCTGGGATTTTTTGGAAGGAATGATGCTAAAGCTGAAACTCCAGTATTTTGGCCACCTCATGTGAAGAGTTGACTCATTGGAGAAGACTCTGATGCTGGGAGGGATTTGGGGCAAGAGGAGAAGGGGATGACAGTGGATGAGATGTCTGGATGGCATCACTGACTAGATGGACGTGAGTCTGAGTGAACTACAGGAGTTGGTGATGGACAGGGAGGCCTGGCGTGCTGCGATTCATGGGGTCGCAAAGAGTTGTACACGACTGAGCAACTGATCTGATCTGATCTGATCTTATTTAAGTGATCTTCAGTCTTTATATATCCCTTTCCTAGGTTCTTCTCCATTTAGAGAAGACTTTCCAACATTTATTTTACGGTAGTTTTAGTATTGCTAACTTCTTTCAGTTTTTGATTGTCTGAGAAATTCTTTGTCTCTGCTTCTAAAAGACAGTCTTTCTGGGTAGAGTATCCTAGGGTTGCAGGTTTTTCCCTTTCACGGCTTTGAATATATCATTGTAATCACTTTATGACTGCAACATTTCTGCAGACAAATCAGCTGATTCCCTTGCATATGACCCTCTGATTTTGTCTTGCTGGCTTTAGAACTCTGTTTATTTTTTTCTTTTCCCATTTTAATTATGATATATCTTGGTTGAGTCTTTTGGGTTCATCTTGTTTGGGATCCTCTGTGCCTCCTGTACCTGGATATGTGTTTCATGCTTTAGATTTGGGAAGTTTTCAGCCATAGCTTCTACAAACATAGTTTTCATTACTCCCTTCTCTTCTAGAACCCCTACAATGCAAATATTAATAAAATTTATATTATCCCATAGATCTCATATGTTGCTTTCTCTTTTTTCTATTTATTTTTCTGCCTACTGTTCTGATTGGTTTATGTCTATTTTTCTAAATTCCAGGTCCCTTATGTGTTCTACTGTGTTATTTAGTCAGCTATTCATTGCTTCTAGATTGGTTTTTATAAATTTCAGAAATTGAATTATCTGTTTTTAATTGGGTCTCTTTATCATTTCCAGTTCTTTGTTAAAATAATCTTGTACTTAGATTGGTTCCTTCTCTTAATTCAGTTAGCATTTTTAATACCAACTTCTGAAATTCATTGTCTAGTAGACTGATTATTTGTTTCATTATTTTTTCAGGCTTTTTCTATTGCTTTATGAATTGAGAGTAATTCCTCTACCTTTTCATTTTATATTACTTTCTCTGTCTCTATGAATTTAGGTGAAAGTTACCTATTGTGGTTTTGAAGGGGTGTTTATATGTGGAAGCATCGTTATACAGACTGTGCATGCCCAGTATCTTTGGTGTGAAGGCTAGATATGAATTAGATGCCAGCATCCTTTTCCTTAGGGTGTGCTGGCCACTATCAACTTGATAGGGGTATGTGGCTGGTGTTGGAAAAACTGGAGCCTGCACTGGATGTGAGGTAGGAGTTTCTCTCTGCTCAGAGCTGGTCCTTACAATGTCAGGGGCAGGGTCTGCTCCCAAGCTGTTGAAGCAGCAACCCTGAAACTCACACTTGAGCTGGGTCTGTTCCCTTTAAGTGTATGCTTTCTCTTCTCCCCACACTGGGACCTTTGCCTCAAAGGAGGAGAGTGCTGAAGTAGGTGTCTGCCATTTGACTCAGACACAGCCCAAGGTTGAGTTTTTTCCCATGTTGCAGTCATCCCATATCTAGTACAAGGTGGTGTGTAGTGGGTGGAGCAAGAGTGTTCATTTGGCTGGGTCTGGGGATTGGAGCATTGTGGGACTGAAGCCACTGGAAATCTGGGCCACTTCTGTGCTACTGTTTGAGTCAGAACCAACAACAGCCATCACGCCCACCTGGACTCCAGGCCCCTGACCCTCTCTGCATCCCTTGATCAAGTCCTTGCCACCTTAGGTCTGTGCCATGCTATAGTTTGGGGTGAGAAGGGCTTGGGGGCTTCACTCAGCTTTGGGTAATGTGGTAGATGCTAAGACAGACCTCTCTCCTTCCTGTCTTGTGGGAAACAGCAGTGGCACACTTCTCACAAGTGAAGTCTAGACTTAGGTTTCTGCAGCTTTCTTTCTGTCACAGTGGCTCTCCAGACAGCCAAGGGGACTTGTCTTCTCCTTGTAGGACCCCAGGACTGGGATGCCCAGTCTGTGGCTTGATCTGTGGATTCCCCAGCATTAATGTCCCCTTGTGTAATCTCCCTTTTCTCCTTATTCCTTTCCCAGGGGCATGGATCCTAACCTGATGTTTTTCTTCTCATCCTACTGAATTATGTGGGAATCTCTCTTTCTGCCTTGGTTGTTGTATAGGCATTCTGAAAGTTTCTAGTTAGTTTTCCATGAGGATTATTCCACATATGCATGTATTTTTGATGTATTTGTGGGGAAAATGAGCCTTTTACCCTGCCATCTTGATCCACCTCCACCTCTTGTCTCTCTTCATAGCCATTCTAATAGGTATGGGGTGATATTTCATTGTGGTTTTTGTATACATTTCCCTAGTTATTAGTAATAGTGAGCATCTTTTCATGTACCTGTTGGCCACTTGCATGCCATCTTAGGAAAAATTTCTATTTAGTTCTTCTAGCCATCATGTATTTTGTTGAGCTGTATGAGATCTTTATATATTATGGATATTAACCCCTTTTTTTTGATACATAGTTTACAATTTTTTTTCCCACTCTAGCTTGCCTTTTCATTTTCACTTTTTCTTAACTGTGGAAAATATTTTAAGTATAATGTAGTTCCATCTGTTTATTTTTGCTTGTACTATTTGTTCTTTTGCCGCTATTGTTGTTTTAGTCTCTCAGCCTTATCTCTTTGTGACCCCATGGACTATAGCCCGCCAAGGTCCTCTGTCCTCTGTCTCCCCGAGTTTGCTCAAATTCACGTCTATGGAGTCAGTGATGCTATCTAACCATCTCATCCTCTGCCACTTCCTACTCCTTTTGCCTTCAATCTTTCTCAGCATTTGTACTTTGGTATTACATGAAAAAATTATTATCAAGACCAATATGAAGGAGCTTCTTCCCTATGGGTTTTTTTTTTTTTTTTTTTTTTTGTGGGAGCTAAATTAGGTCTCATGTTTAAGTCTCGGATCCATTTCAAATTAATTTTTCTGAGTGGTGTACGATAGGGGCTCAGTTGCACTGCTCTGCACATGTTTATCCAGTTTTCCCAACACCATTTTCTGAAGAGACTATCCTTTTGCATTTGGTGCTCTTGGTTCCCTTGTGATGACTACCATTGTTATTTTGAAGGGGATTTCTTTGAATCTATAGATAAACTGTGGGACTGTTAAGTAGTAAGGACTTTTAACAATATTCTTCTGATCAATGAACATGATGAGTTCTTTCCATTTGTTAGTGACTTCTTCAGTTTCTTGGACCAGTCCTGCAGTTTTCATTATCCAGAACTTTCACCTCCTTAGTTAATTCTATTCCTATTTTATTATTTTTGATGCTGTTATGAATATGGTAGGTTTTTTTTTTTTTTTTTTTTTTTACTATTTTTCAGGTATTTCATCTTCAGCATATAGAAATGCAACCAATTTCTTTGTGGTGATTTTGTATCCTGCAACTTTATTGAAATCATTAATTAGTTCCAACAGTTTTTGTTAGTCCTTGGGATTTTCTGCCTAAAGAATTATCTGCAAATAGTGACAGTTTTATCTCTTCCTAACTTGAATGCTCTGTATTTCTTGGTGTTGCATAATCACTTTACCTTGTGCTTCCAGCACTACATTGAACAAGTGGTAAGGCTATGCATTGTTGTCTTGTTCCTGATCTTGAAAAGCTTTCACTTTTTTTTTTCCATTGAGTATTATGCCAGCTGTGTGTCTGTCATATATGGTCTTTTTTATGTTGAGGTTTGTTTCTTCTATACCCAATCTGCTGAGGATTTATATCATAAAAGGATGTTACATTTTTTCAAATGCTTTGATTTTTTAAATTTCATTAGGATGACCATGTGATTTTTATCTTTCATTTTATAAATGTAATGTACTACTTTGATTAATCAGTATATGTTAAATTATCCTTGTACTCCAAGAATCAATCTCCCTCGGTCTTGGTTTCTAATGCTTACTATTTGTATTATTAAATTGAGTTTGCTAATATTATCTTGAGAACTTTTCCAGCTATATTCATCAGGAATATTGGTCCATAGTTTTCCTATGGTGCTCTATCTGGCTTTGTTGTCAACATAATGATGAATTTGAAGGTTTTCTCACCTCTTCAGGTTTTTTGGAAGAGTTTAAGAAGGATTGGTTTGGCCTTAATTTTTCTTTGGGTACTTGGTAGAATCCACTTGGGAAGCTGAATGGTCCAGGGGTTTCTGTGTTGGGAGGGTTTAAATTAGTGACTCAGTCACTGATTATCAATCTGTTCAGATATTCTGTTTTTTATTCATTCTTAATAGCTTGTGTGTTTACATTCCTAGAAACACACAAGCTATTAAGAATGAATAAGAAACAGAAAATCTGAACAGACTGATATTTTGTATACATTTCTCCTGGGCTATCTAAGTTTTTGGCTATTAGCTTCATGGAATTAGATATCCAGTTCCTTTGCCAGATTTGTGAAGTTCTCAGCTATTTTTTGCTAAATTCAACTCTCCTCCCTTCTTTCTCTCTTCTTCTGGTAGACAAATTGTTCCTATATCCTTTTTTCTTGTCATACCTAATAGCTCTTGTGGGGCTTCTTGAATTTAAAAAAAAGTCTTAGTTCTCTCTTCGTCTCCTGTGTCATCTCTAAATTTCTATCCTCTGTGTCACCAATTCTTTCTTTGATCTGAGCTTTCCTATTTTTCTAAGTAGTCTAATGCATTCTTCATCTGATTCACTCAATTTTTCAGCTCCAGAGTTTCTATTTTTTTTTTTTTTTTTTACAATTTGGTAAAGAAGTGCTTTGTGAATTTCTAAGTTAGATAGCCTTTTTGAATTTTCTTCTAGCTCATTAAATCTTAACAGCTATTTTGGACTCCTTGTCAGTTAGGTTACGATATTCTGTGCATTTGGTTTTGCTTGCCAGTGAATTACTTTCTTTTTGTAGTACCATATCACTGTGATGGATTGTAGTGTTTGAAGATATGTGCCTCTGCCATCACATTGGAAGTAGCATACACCTTTTTAACTTGTTTCCTTTTGCCTAGTTTCACACACTGACAATTTAAAGCCTTTCATTTTGTTTTCCCAGAAGGTGGCACCATAGTTCAAGTTTGGGGTTTCTTTTTACTTGAGTTGCCCCTGGTGCCACACTCTTGGGGATGCATAAAAACAGCTGGTGTAGAAAAGCTGGTGGTAGAGTGTAGAGAGGTAAGGGCTTAGCACCTGAGGCTTTGTGAGCGCCCGCTGCCCAGTAGGACACTCCTCAAGCAGTGGTACTCCTAGAGTTACCTGGGCAAACCTTTTGCTGGAAGCAGACAGCAGGGAATATATTTCTTCTATGCCCTTTGTTATTCTTGTCTGCTTTTTCCCCATTCATTTTTCTTGCCTCAGTTATAGAGGCCCCTCCTTAGAAATTGTGCTGCTGGAGTGAAAGTGGTTTCTCTGGCTGTGATCCATGTAGGTATTGGTCAGTCACTCACCACTTTTGGTTTCTACCTCCCATATGAGGAGGTCACCATTGTCATCACTCGCCAAAACCCAGCAGATTGCATTGTCACCCTGGAAAGGGGGACTGACTCCACAAGATCCTCTCTTGTAGTGCCTTCAAACTCAACTCTATCCCACTCCAAGGGCACATCTGATTTTTCCATCAGGCTGGCTGGACCACCACAAATTACTTGTTTCCCTTGTGTGCCTGCTTTATTTTACACTTTCTTGGTTTGCTTTTTCTCTCATCATGGTGAGTAGGGTGGGGCAGGCTTACCATATGCAGCCCCCTTTAAAATTAAATCAACTTCCTTTCTGAAGCACAGGTGCATAGAGTTCTCCTGGGTGTTCTGGTGTAATATGCAGAGTCCCTTTTATTTAGTTATTAAGAAATAATTAATTGTTCCTTTTCTCTCTGCAACTCACATCTCCACAATGCTGATGTCACTCCTGCAACATGTTTTTTTTTTTTTTTTCCCCTGAGTTATTTTCATACTAGTTTTCTTGAAAATCACAATCAGCATCTTTATTTAAAACAGATAAACAGATTTAGAATAATTCTAATTTAATGTCAGTAGTATGCAAAAACTTTGCTCCAACATACTTCTGTTGTCTTATGTTCTTTTGTAATATTACTGTCATATGAACTTTATGTTATAACTATGCAATACAGTTGTATAATTATTGTTTTATGCAGCTACCTTAAAATAAAAAAGTAAGCTATAGTGTCTTTTATAATATCTATGTAGGTACCCTTAATGGTGCTCTTTACTTCTTCATGTAGATTCGCATTACTACCTAATCCTTTTATTTTAGCCTGAAGAATTTTGTTTTGTATTTTATGAGGCAGGTCTGCTACTGATAGTTTTTTTGAGAATGCATATTTTCTACTTTATGCTTAAAGGAAAGTTTAGAGTTTTTGTTTCTTTCATTTCTTTACAAATGTTTCCCCACTCTCTTCTAGCTTCAGTGGTTTTTGAAGAGAAGTCAGCTGTTTATCCCTTGTATTTAATAAATTATTTTTCCTTGCTGCTTTCAAGATTTTGACTATGACTTGTGTATGTGTAAATCTTTTTGAATTTGTTCTATCTATAGTAAACTAAGCTCTCAAAAATGCAGATTACTACTCTTCATAAAATTGGAGAGTTTTATACCATTATTTTTTCAAATACTATTTTCTTTCCCTTTCTCTGTCTCTTCTTTTGGGATTTCTATTATATATTTCTTAGTGAACTGATGGTGTCCCACTAGACTTTGAAGCTCATTTTTCCTCCTCAGTTTTGTTTTTTTTTCTATCTGCTCCCCAAACTAAATATTATTATTGACTTGCCAACAACTTCACTATCTTTTGCCAGCTCAACTCTATTTGAATCTCTCTTTAGTGAGTCTCTCTAGCAAATTATATTTTTTAAATTTAAAAAATTAAAATTTTAGTGCATTTTACATAACTGGGATTTGTTTTATAATTACAACTTCATTATTGACATTCTCTATTTGAAATATTGTTATACATTCCTTTACTTTGTACTTGTTCCTGTAATTTTAAAAATATTTATAATAGCTTGCTAGTAAAGTAATATTCAAAATTCTCCAAGCCAGGCTTCAGCAATATGTGAACCATGAACTTCCTGATGTCCAAGCTGGTTTTAGAAAAGGCAGAGGAACCAGAGATCAAATTGCCAACATCTGCTGGATCATGGAAAAAGCAAGAGAGTTCCAGAAAAACATCTATTTCTGCTTTATTGACTATGCCAAAGCCTTTGACTGTGTGGATCACAAGAAACTGTGGAAAATTCTGAAAGAGATGGGAATACCAGACCACCTGATCTGCCTCTTGAGAAATGTGTGTGCAGGTCAGGAAGCAACAGTTAGAACTGGTCATGGAACAACAGACTGGTTCCAAACCGAAAAAGGAGTATGTCAAGGCTGTATATCGTCACCCTGTTTATTTAACTTATATGCAGAGTACATCATGAGAAATGCTGGACTGGAAGAAAGACAAGTTGGAATCAAGATTGCTGGGAGAAATATCAATAACCTCAGATATGCAGATGACACCACCCTTATGGCAGAAAGTGAAGAGGAACTCAAAAGCCTCTTGAGGAAAGTGAAAGTGGAGAGTGAAAAGGTTGGCTTAAAGCTCAACATTCAGAAAACGAAGATCATGGCATCTGGTCCCATCACTTCATGGGAAATAGATGGGGAAACAGTGGGAACAGTGTCAGACTTTATTTTTTTGGGCTCCAAAATCACTACAGACGGTGACTGCAGCCATAAAATTAAAAGACGTTTGCTCCTTGGAAGGAAGGTTATGACCAACCTAGATAGCATATTCAAAAGCAGAGACATTACTTTGCCAACAAAGGTTCATCTAGTCAAGGCTATGGTTTTTCCTGTGGTCATGTATAGATGTGAGAGTTGGACTGTGAAGAAGGCTGAGTGCCGAAGAATTGATGCTTTTGAACTGTGGTGTTGGAGAAGACTTTTGAGAGTCCCTTGGACTGCAAGGAGATCCAACCAGTCCATTCTGAAGATCAGCCCTGGGATTTATTTCGAAGGAATGATGCTAAAGCTGAAACTCCAGTACTTTGGCCACCTCAATGGAAGAGATTACTCATTGGAAAAGACTCTGATGCTGGGAGGGATTGAGGGCAAGAGGAGAAGGGGACAACAGAGGAGGTGATGGCTGGATGTCATCACTGACTCAATGGATGTGAGTTTGAGTGAACTCCGGTAGTTGGTGATGGACAGGGAGGCCTGGTGTGCTGCGATTCATGGGGTTGCAAAGAGTCGGACATGACTGAACGACTGATCTGATCTGATCTAAACCCTGCTTATTTAACTTATATGCAGAGTACATCATGAGAAACACTGGGCTGGATGAAGCACTATCTGGAATCAAGATTGCTGGGAGAAATAGCAATAACTTCAGATATGCAGGATGGCACCACCCTTATGGGAGAAAGTGAAGAGGAACAAAAAGCCTCTTGGTGAAAGTGAAAGAGGAGAGTGAAAAAGCTGATTACGGCTCCACATTCAGAAAACTAAGATCATCTGGTCATCTGGATGATCATCACTTCATGGCAAATAGATCGCGAAGAGTGGAAATTGTGACAGACTATATTTGGGGGGGGGGTCCAAAATCACTGCAGATAGCGACTGCAACCATGAAATTAAAAAACACTTCTTGGAAGGAAAGTTATGACCAACCTAGATGACATATTAAAAAGTAGAGACTTGACTCTGCCAACAAAGGTCCATCTAGTCAAAGCTATGGTTTTTCCAATAGTCTTGTATGTATGGATGTGAGAGTTGAACTATAAAGAAAGCTGAGTGCTGAAGAATTGACACTTTTGAACTGTGGTGTAAGAGAAGACTGTTGAGAGTCCCTTGGACTGCAAGGAGCTCCAACCAGTCCGTCCTAAAGGAGATCAGTCCTGAGTGTTCATGGAAGGACTGATGTTGAGGCTGAAGCTCCAGTACTTTGGCCACCTGATGCAAAGAGCTGACTCATTTGAAAAGACTCTGATGCTGGGAAAGACCAAAGGCAGGAGGAGAAGGGGATGGCAGAGGATGAGACAGTTGGATGGCATCACCAACTCAATGGACATGAGTTTGAGTAAACTCTGGGAGTTGGTGATAGGGAGGCCTGGTGTGCTGTGGTCCATGGGTTGCAAAGAGTTGGACATGACTGAGTGACTGAACTGAACTAAAACTTTTTATTACTAAATTCAAAGTGTGTTCTCCCTCATGGACACTTATATTGACTAATATAGTGTGTGGCACACTTTCCTGTTGGAAAATTTTGCTTGCTTTGGCCAAAGGAGAATTCTGAAAGGACATCAGATAGTGTAAGAACAATAAACATCAAAGGTTCAGTTGAACCTGCAGTATATTAGTCTCTTTACTGTGGTGGTATGGAGAAGGAAATGGCAATCCGCTCCAGCACTCTTGCCTGGAAAATCCCATGGACAGAGGAGCCTGATAGGCTACAGTCCATGGGGTCGCAAAGAGTCGGACATGACTGAACGACTTCATTTCACTTCCCTATGGTGGTAACAGTTTTTTTCCTGAGGAATTACTCTTTGCTGAAATAACTGAATGCTGAATACATAATGACATATAGATAAAAGCTAAGACCAGATGGAGTCAGAACACACAACAATTCTATAATTTGAAGATAAAGGAGCTTAAACTTTTAGGATCATTAATCTGCTTGGTTTTGCGAGTCTCTCTTGCCAACATAATTGAACAAAAGAATTAAAGCACAACAATGAGGGCAGCTTTTACATGCTTTCCTTTTGTTTAATTTTTATCACATTCTTGATGCGTTGCCAGAATTCTGATTTTTATGTTAATGTGGAGTGTTCTGCATGTTGCATTTGTTTCTCCTTTAAAGGTGGAAAAAACTTAATTTATAAAAAGGAACAGATAATTAATATTACTATATTGTTTTCATCTTAGGCTGTGATAAATATGCATCCCTGATCATGTTTACGGCCTGTATCTGAATAGTTTGTATATTTTCATAGTCCTTGTACTGAAAAACTGAAGCTTAAAGAAATTAATTCTGCATTTTGAAATTGCTAAATTCATTTCTACCTAAGAGATTTTTGTATTTCTGCCTGTTTTATTTCTGAAACACTCATCCACGAAGTTTACACATGGTTGGCCTTTTCTAAACATCCAGTTCTTTGTTTATTATCGCCTCCTAAGAGAAGACTTCCTCCATCAACCAACCAACCATGTCATTCTACTCAACGTTTAATGAAGAATTCTACTTTGTTTTCCTTAATAATGATAAAAAGTACCTATTGTCTATTTTCTTCTACTGGAATATAAACTTCACAGAAAGAGATCATACCTGTTTCCTAAACCTCTTTATTCCCATTGCCTAGAACAGTACCGGACACTAGTGAGTACACAGTGCTGCTGCTACTGCTGCTAAGTCGCTTCAGTCCTGTCCGATTCTGCGACCCCACAGACAGCAGCCCACCAGGCTCCCCAGTCCCTGGGATTCTCCAGGCAAGAACACTGGAGTGGGTTGCCATTTCCTTCTCCAATGCATGGAAGTGAAAAGTGAAAGGGAAGTCGCTCAGTCGTGTCCGACTCTTTGCAACCCCATAGACTGTAGCCTTCCAGGCTCCTCCTTCCTTGGGATTTTCCAGGCAGGAGTATTGGAGTGGGGTGCCATTGCCTTCTACGAGTGAGTACACAATAATTTATACTTAAAGAATGTATGCATAGTTCTCTTCATAAATAATACAATTTAAGTTGTAGTTTAAAAAAAGTCAGTGAACCTAGATCAAATCAGATCAGATCAGTCGCTCAGTTGTGTCCGACTCTTTGCAACCCCCATGAATCGCAGCACGTCAGGCCTCCCTGTCCATCACCAACTCCCGGAGGCCACTCAGACTCACATCCATCGAGTCAGTGATGCCATCCAGCCATCTCATCCTCTGCCGTCCCCTTCTCCTCCTGCCCCCAATCCCTCCCTTGGAATTGGAATTGGAAAAGAGTCTTTTCCAATGAGTCAACTTTTTGCATGAGGTGGCCAAAGTACTGGAGTTTCAGCTTTAGCATCATTCCTTCCAAAGAAATCCCAGGGATGATCTCCTTCAGAATGGACTGGTTGGATCTCCTTGCAGTCTAAGGAACTCTCAAGCGTCTTCTCCAACACTACAGTTCTAAAGCAGCAATTCTTCAGCACTCAGCTTTCTTCACAGTCCAGCTCTCACATCCATACATGACCACAGGAAAAACCATAGCCTTGACTAGACAAACCTTTGTTGGCAAAGCATGTACTTAACATTTTTTAAAAAAACTGCTGAACCCAGGTCTCCTGCATTGTAGGCAGATTCTTTAGCATCTGAGCCTCCAGGGAAGCCCTCAAAAACTACACAACATTCTAAAAGTTTGTTTATAAAGAAAAAGCTGTTTTCATTAAGGAAAAAAAAAGGACTGAAGAAAAGTGGATGAACTAAGAAATGGAAAAAAAAGTGGCTGTCCAAAGCCTTTTTTTTTTAAAAAAAAGGAAAATTCATTTCACTGACTACTGGTCATAATAGGGCTTCCCTGATAGGGCAGTTGGTAAAGAGTCTGCCTGCAATGCAGGAGACCCCAGTTCGATTCCTGGGTCTGGAAGATCCTCTGGAGAAGGGATAGGCTACCCACTTCAGTATTCTTGGGCTTCTCTGATGGCCTGGAGTAACTATACAGGTCTTGGAGTTATTGTGTTAATGTAGACCTCCAGGTTTAGCACTATAAAATGCCTGACTAGCCAGCTTTGGTACCTCCAAAATGGTACCTTATTTTTTTCCTCCATATTAATTGCAGCATTAGCCAAAATGTAGAAATACCAATGGATGAATGAATAAAGAAAACATAAATATATTTACACATATACATACAATGGGATATTATTCATCCATAGGAAAAATAAAATTCTGCCATTTGTGATCAAATAGATGAAACTGGATGAAACAAGCCAAACACAGAAAGATACATACTGCATGACCTAATGTATATGTGAAATCTAAAATAGTCAAATTAATAAGACAAGGGAGTATATTGGTAGTTACCAGGAGCTGGGAGGAAGGAAAAATGAAATGATGTTGGTTAAACTTTCAAAACTTCCAATTATACTAGATGATTAAGTTCTGGATATCTAGTGTATAGCCTTGTGACTATATCAGTATACGTACTTGATATCAATAATATGAACTTTAAATGTGCTTGGAGGGTATATCTTAAATGTGCTCAAAAGTAAGGAAGGAAAGAAGAAATGGAGAAAGGAGGGAAGGAGGGATGAAAGATAAGGTGGAGGGGAGGGAAAGGGCAAGAGAAAAGGAACAAAATGCCAAATAAAACAGTAAGAAAGAAAAATGTGTTATATACTTACAATGATATATTATTCAGCCATAAAAATAAGGAAATCTTGCAACATGCAGTAACATGAATTTGATAACATTATGCTAAATGGAATAAGGCAGTCACAGAACAACACATACTTGATTATTCCCTTATATAAGATATATATTATAGTAATATTTACAGAAGCAGAAAGTCATTGCCAGAAGCTGGAGAGAGAAATAAATGAGGAGTTGAACATGTATAAAGTTTCAATTATGCAAGATGAATAGTTTATAGAGATCTACAGCATTGTGCTTATGGCTAAAATACTCTACTATATATGTCAACCTTTATAAATAAGATGGTAGGTCTCATGTTATTTTTACCACAATAGTAAATAAAATTTGAAAAGTCCTTGCTATTATAATGCATACCAAGAACTGCTTCAGAGAGCTCACTGCTATTTCTGCAACTGAAGTACACCAGAACTCATGGTTGATGGGTTTCCCTGGTGGCTCAGATGGTAAAGAATCTGCCTGCAATGGAGGAGAATTCGGTTTGTCCCTGGGTTGGAAAGATCCCTGAAGGATCCCCTTGAGGAGGGCATGGTAACCACTCCAGTATTCTTGCCTGGAGAATCCCCATGGACAGAGGAGCCTGGTGGGCTACAGTCCATGGGGTTGCTCAGTTGGATGCAACTGAGTGACTAAGCACAGAACTCATGGTTGATGGGGTATAAAGTAGTGTTCTGAAGTAGTGCAAAAAAGTGCTCACATTTAGATGTACAAAAATAATATATAAAATATTTACAGCCTAGAGATCATATTAAATACTGTTCATAAACAGAAGCAAAGAATATACTGTTTTTGCCACTTAAGGGATATTTAAAAAGCCCATATGAATGTGATGAAACAATAGATGAGATCTGAAATCTATAGAAAGCTACGAGATCTTAACAGAGATTTTTTTTAGGCTGTTCACATAAAATACTATATTTTAAGAAATAAAAGAGATGGATGGATTAGAAATTAACAATGACTTTCATATATTCTGAATAATAAATTTGTTTTACGCTTTTTCTCACTCGCGCCAAAGAAATAAACAACTGTAGGTAATTAATAACATGTATAATTATACATAATTTGTTGTTCAGTGAAAATAATACATTAAATACCAAAATGAGAATGATCCATAATGTGTCTGTCATACATGAAAAATGGAATACATAAAATAATGTGTCACAGTCATAGATTAATGAACCCAAGTCATCTAGCAGTAGCACTTCCATCCATAAGTTATTGTGTTGGGGATGGGAGCTCAAATTCAAGACATTAAAGTCATCTGAGGCAACAATAAATCAAATTGAAAGACACTATGTACCATAATAAGTTGATGGGATA
The DNA here is from genome assembly GCA_935064755.1 of Tragelaphus eurycerus. Classification (NCBI taxonomy): domain Eukaryota; kingdom Metazoa; phylum Chordata; class Mammalia; order Artiodactyla; family Bovidae; genus Tragelaphus; species Tragelaphus eurycerus. Next base: position 3,274,999 of record CAKXYN010000080.1, read on the forward strand.
TACTGAAGAAAAAAGCCTTATATATGGCATTGTCTTTTCAAAAATCAATCCAATAATAAAAGGAATGAAGACAAAAAAGTTATCTCCAATTCATTAGGAAATGATCACATGCAAGTCATAAGGAAAACTGATAAGTGAAAGGAAATTTGGATCAAATAAAGGGAAACCAGCTATAGCAGATCATATGATTAGAGATGCACAGAGTCGGAGAAGGCGATGGCACCCCACTCTAGTACTTTTGCCTGGAAAATCCCGTGGACGGAGGAGCCCGGTAGGCTGCAGTCCATGGGGTCGCTCAGAGTTGGACTGGACTTAGCTACTTCCCTTCACTTTTCACCTTCGTGCATTGGAGAAGGAAATGGCAACCCACTCCAGTATTCTTGCCTGGAGAATCCCAGGGACAGGGGAGCCTGGTGGGCTGCTGTCTATGGGGTCGCAGAGTCGGATACGACTAAAGCGACTTAGCAGCAGCAGCAGCAGCAGCAGCACAGAGTAGGTTGAGCATATAGAAAAGCTGATCCAGAGGACCCTTACTTAGAGAGTAAAGTCTTGTATCATTAGTTCAAGAGAATCTTTATGGAGCACATTCTGTTTGCAAAAGGGAAGCTGTGAAGAGGCTAAGAATGAACCATACTGATGTAAGTAAAATTAGGTGGGAGACAGCTTTACGGCTCCTAATCATAGAAAACTAAACAAATATGAACAAATCCAAAGTCAACATATACTTAAGCCCATAATATTCAGGATTTTATCAGCAAATCAGAGATAGAGAACCCTCATGTCCCATGTGGATGGTACTGGGCATGAAGTGAAGAAGTTCTCTGAAGAAAAAGTGCCAAGATGATGAAATGAGCTACAGTTATGAAAGGGTATTTAAGCACTACGTACTTCATAATGTATGATTTACGTGTTTTTACAGTTAATCTTGAAACTATCAATATAACCATTAAAAATATAAGCACAGTTTGATGACAAATCCTAACAGTCATAAATTTTCAAACAAAGAAATTATAAGTGAGTCCCATTATATGCTGAGGGAAAATGTAAAAATGTAACCCTAAGTGTTTAACATAGAGACACCATACTTTATTAATATATTAAATTGTTTTAAAATATATTTCAAAAGTGGTAGTTCATAACATAGAAGCATCAAGCAATCAGTAACAGGAAATGATCAGTGTTGGTTGTTCTTAGTTTTAACTTTCAGTTAGGAAATACTCCTTCTGCTGTGTTTTTGCACAGCGTTTAAAAGTTGTGTTTAGAAGGTGAATAAATAAATATCAAAGAAGTGAAGGACTAGAAATAAACCCATACTAGAACTAAGGAGTGTGGCAACCTTGGAGATACTGAGCATGCTTAGTCCCTCAGTTGTGTCCGACTCTGTGACCCCATGGACTGTAGCCCACCACGCTCCTCTGTCTGTGACATTCTCCAGGCAAGAATACTGGAGTGGATTGCCATTTTCTTCTCTAGGAACCTTCCCTCCCACATGTCTTCCATTTCCCGCATTGCAGGCAGATACTTTACCAGCTAAGCCACCAGGGAAATACTGAGGTGGAACACATAGGCTTCAAAATCAAACGTGGATATGGGGTTTCATGTTCTAAGTAACTGAAGTGAAACCAGTTAATTCATGCTGTTATAGTGTATATTGCTTTATCATATATTTCTTTATCCTCCTGCTTATAATTTCTTGATTCAAGAATATCTCTCATTGCCAAAGAATGGTAATTTCTTGATCATTGCCTATTCTCATGTTCTGTCAAAATTTAAACTGACTCTGAACAATACTAGTCAATGTTATAGGAGAAGAGAGGAGAAGGAACATGATTTTATAGAGAACCAAAAATGAAGGAGAATTTTCCTGCAGGCAGATTGGTCTATATGCCTAATAAGCAGTATGCAAGCACCTAAGATGTATCCTGAGAAGTAAACATTTCTCAAAATATATTTATATTGATACAGATATATATTCCTCCGCAAAGAAATTATCCAACTCTTTACTTTTATTTTTTAGTTTTTAACCAAGAGTAGATGTTAAATTTACAAAATGCCTTTTTAACATCTATGGAGATAACTGTATGTTTATCCTACCAATACAGAAAATGATTTGTATAATTCTAGAATTCATAGAAAACCTATACCTGTTAACAGTATATCATTTTTAGAATGTTTCTGAATTATCTATAGTTGTCTGTTTTGTTCTACTTTTGAGTTTTGATACCAGTATTATGATAGCCCCTTAAAAAGAATTTTAAGATTTTTCTCCCTTCAAATTATATAAATACAACTAAAACTTTTATTTCTTAGAAGTGTAATAGAATTGCTCCAAGAAAACTTCTGGGTGACTTTTGGAGAGTAGTTCTTCAATAATTTTCTCTATTTTACTTATTATGATTGGTGAGTTTGCTTTCTGTCTTCTGAAGTTGCTTTGATAATATTTGCCCATAAAGTTGTCTGTTGATATTCTAAAATTTATTTATATAGTGATCAAGATTTTCTTTTCAGATGCTTTTAAACCAGCTTGTGTTTTGTGTATGGTTATTTCTTTATAAGGATTTCTTGTTTTGTGATTTATGCTTTTTAATCATTTTTCCCACAAAGATCAGTTCTTGCATTAATTTACCAGTGCTTCCATTTTCATTTCTAATTTAAAATTTTCTATTTTTACCTTTATTAAGTTTTGTTAGGCTTTCTTTTAATAAGCTTTAAGCTATTGTACTTTATTAAGCTTTTGTTATAGTTTCTTTTATCCTGAATATTCATTGGAAGGACTAATGCTGAAACTCCAACCCTTTGGCTGGGGCACCTGATGCGAAGAACTGTCTCATTGAAATAGACCCTGATGCTTGGAAAGATTGAAGGCAGGAGAAGAGGGTACGGCAGAGGATAAGATGGTTGGATGGCATCACTGACTCTGTGGACATAAGTTTGAGTAAGCTCCTGGAGTTGGTGATGGATAGGGAAGCCTGGCATACTGCAGTCCTTGGGGTCGCAAAGGGTCAGACACAACTGAATGACTGAACTGAACTGAAGCTTTCTTTGGATTTGTTGTAGTTGTTACAACTTTAGTTGGTTGCTCAATTCACTTATTTTAATTCCACTGTTTATTAATATATGCTTTTCAGACAATACATACTTATCTGAATTCTGCTTTAAGTGTATCTAAGGCTGTAGTGTATAGTTGTTAAGAATCCCAACACTAGAAATAGACTACTTGAGTAAAATTCCTCTTCATTTACTAGTTGTGAAACTGGGAAGCAACCCACTATGCCTTGCTGTGGCTGTATTTTCTCATCTATGAAATGTTGATAGTAACAGTTTCTTACCTGAATAGTTATCATGAGAATTAAATGGATTAATACAAGAATAATTCCTGACACCTAGAAGAACCTTTAAAAATAGTTCTTGAATGAAATATCTACATGATAGATATGTTTAATCTCAACTTTAGTTCACATCTTGCAGAGTAGATAAAAAGGCTAATCTATAAGCCAGGCACAAGGGCTTCCAGCTGCAACATAAATTTCTGGATCTTAAGCAACATTCAAAATCGAAAACACCCTGGACCCGATGGAAATATCTTGGGTAAAGGACAGCTCTCCTGAAAACTGACTCCAGGCCAGTGGAGCCTCCCTAGCCTGTTGCAGCATGGTCTGGTTGGAGATTGTGGAATTAAAAAGCAAAAATGACTGAGTTGTATTTTCAGAAGAGGTCAAAATGATAGAAATTCAGAACAAAAATTAACACAAAATGAAATAAATGATTGTCATCTACCCTTTATGACAGTGGCCCCAACAGAGACCAGATTTAACTCTCTATCTTAACCACATAGAAAACCAAACAAAATATATGAAATGAGTTTTTAAATATTGGCAACACAGAACCATTATTCTTGAAGAAATAGAGGAGAAAGAAAAACTAGAAATATACCACTTGATGGCAGTTTCCAGGGCATGAGATTAACTCTAACCCAAATCCGCCTATTCGGACGAAGACAGAGGAGTACCAGCATGTGAAGGTGCCTAGAATTTACAAGAAAGAGTCCCAGGAAGGAGAGACCTGCCCACCAAGAAAAATCTCTAGAGATGAAGGATTTCCTCCAGGCCTTGGACATATGCCAAACTAGGCTATGAGAAGAAATGTTACTCTCAGGAAAGAACTCACAGCAGAGTAGGCAGGGAAATTTTCAGAGCTCACAAAAGGCTACAAAATGTCGGTCCTTCCATAAGCCAGAATATAAAGACCTTGTAATACATGAGTTTTGAATAAAATTAGCTAAAAGGTGTTTACATAGTAGAGGATCAAAGTTAACTCTGTATTAAATGCCTCTCTGTTATCTCTCAACAGAATTTAAAACAAGCCTGAAAATGATTGAAACTGATTCCAGTTACCTGTATAACAGCGGGGGGTGGGGGGGACCTTTAACCCAGAACTCACTTAGGGAAAGAGTAAGATGTAACATCAAATAGTGTATAATTTACAGTGACAGGATTCAATGCAAAATTGTCATTCATGAAAATGACCAGGAAATGTGACCCATTATTGAGTGAAAAATCAGTCAATAAAACAGACTCAAGGATGGCATAAATAATACAACTGGCAGTGAAGTGAAGTGAAAGTCCCTCAGTCCTGTCTGACTCTTTGCAACCCCATGGACTATACACAGTCCGTGGAATTCTCCAGGACAGAATACTGGAGTAGGTAGCCTTTCCCTTCTCCAGAGGATCCTCCCAACTCAGGGATCGAACCCAGGTCTCCCACATTGCAGGTGGATTCTTTACCAGCTGAGCCATAAAGGGAAGCTCAAGAATCCTGGAGTGGATAGCCTATCCTTTCTCCAGCAGATCTTCTCGACCCAGGAATTGAACCAGGGTCTCCTGCATTGCAGGTGGATTCTTTACCAACTGAGATACCAGGGAAGGCCCAGGTGAGGAGATTAAAAACGTTTTAAATATGGTTAATATCTCAAAGTCTAGGGGAAGAAATATAAATGAAGAGTACATAAATGGAAGATACTAAATAAACCAATATTAAACAATGAGTAATGAAAAAAATAGTACCTGAAATGAAAATTAATACTACAAATGACATGGTAGAAAGAAAGATAAGTGAACTTTAAGACATAGTAATAGAGTCTATCCAGATGAAAACAGATTAAATAAAACACCAACAGCAACAAAAAATTTCTGATGACCCGTGGTATTAGAAAAATTACCAAATAGTAAAAACCTTTTAACAGCTGATACATTATAATCATACTGGTCTTAGAATCTCAATTAAGCTCAGAGTCATTATTTAAGAGGGGAACACAAATAAAAAGAGAATTCTGATCAGAATTAATGGAAGCCAGAAGACAATAGAGCAGTGTCTTTGAACTATGGAGCAAAGGAAGTGCCAACATAGATTTCTACACCCAACAAAAATGTGTCTCCAAAATAAAGGTGAAATAAAGATGTTTTAAGTCTAAAACAAAAAGCTGATACCATTTATCATCAAAAATGTGTAACAAAGATTGCAGAATTTTTTTCAGATCAAAAGGATGGACTTTGGACTTATACACATGAAATATATGAAAATGGTGTCACAAAAGATGGGCAGGGAGGTAGATTTATACCATAGCTTCTTTAAAAAATCTAAGTATACAATTATTGAAGATAGATTGAGTTAAATATATAAGTAGTATAAGAATGTAAATAGTAAAAAATTACATCACTGATAATCTAATAAATAGACAAAAATAGCTTATAAAACACGCTCAATTCATGTAATGGAGGAAAGGAATAATATTAAAAATGTAAGAGGAGCAAACAGGATACATAGGAAACCAAATGGGAAACAACAAGTTCAAAATATGTCAATATTCATGAGTAACTATAAAGGGTTTGAATATCCAATTAAAATCCAGAGATAATCAGATATGATAAAAGAGCAATATCCAGCCACATGCTTCTGAAAGATATAGTTTTGCTATAAAGCCACAGATATGTTACACATAAACTGCTGGAAAAAGACACCCCATGCAAACACTAAACACAAGAAAGATGGTATCCCCTCACACTGGTCAGAATGGCCATTGTGAAAAAAATCTACCACCAAGAAATTCTGGAGAGGCTGTGAAGAAAAGGAAACCTCCTACACTGTTGGTGGGAAAGTTGGTGCAGCCACAATTGAAAACAATATGGAGGTGCCTTAAAAAAATGAAAATATAACTATATGAACAAGCAATCCCACTCCTGGGCATATAATGGGAAAAAACCGTATTTTGAAAAGATACATGCACCCCTGTGTTCACTGTAGCACTATTTATGATGGCCAGGACATGGAAACAACCTAAATGCCCATCAACAGGTGAATGGATAAAGATGTGGCACATATATACAATGGGATGTTACTTAGCCATAAAAAAAGATGAAATAATACCATCTGCAGCGACATGAATGGACCTAGAGATTCCCATACTGTTGAAGTAAGTCAGAGAAAGAGAATTTCATATGGTATCACATATATGTGTTATCTTTTTTAAAAAAGGGTACAAATGAACTTATCTACAAAATAGAAATAGTCTCAGATGTAGAAAACAAACTTATGATTACCGAGGGGGAAAGAGGAAGGAGGGATAAACTGGGAGACTGGAATTGACATATACATGCTACCATATAGGCAGAGGAACCAGAGATCAAATTGCCAACATCTGCTGGATCATGGAAAAAGCAAGAGAGTTCCAGAAAAGCATCTATTTCTGCTTTATTGACTATATCAAAGCCTTTGACTGTGTGGATCACAATAAACTGGAAAATTCTGAAAGAGATGGGAATACCGGACCACCTGATCTGCCTATTGAGAAATCTGTATGCATATCAGGAAGCAACAGTTAGAACTGGTCATGGAACAACAGACTGGTTCCAAATAGGAAAGGAGTATGTCAAGGCTGTATATTATCACCCTGTTTATTTAACTTATATGCAGAGTACATCGTGAGAAACGCTTGACTGGAAGAAACACAAGCTGGAATCAAGATTGCTGGGAGAAATATCAATAACCTCAGATATGCAGATGACACCACCCTTATGGCAGAAAGTGAAGAGGAACTAAAAAGACTCTTGATGAAAGTGAAAGTGGAGAGTGAAAAAGTTGGCTTAAAGCTCAACATTCAGAAAACGAAGATCACGGCATCCAGTCCCATCACTTCATGGGAAATAGATGGGAAACAGTGGAAACAGTGTCAGACTTTCTTTTTCTGGGCTGCAAAATCACTGCAGATGGTGACTGCAGCCACGAAATTAAAAGATGCTTCTTCCTTGGAAGGAAAGTTATGACCAGCCTAGATAGCATTCAAAAGCAGAGACATTTCTTTGCTCTAGTCAAGGCTATGTGGTCATGTATAGATGTGAGAGTTGGACTGTGATGAAGGCTGAGCGCCAAATAATTGATGCTTTCGAACTGTGGTGTTGGAGAAGACTCTTGAGAGTCCCTTGGACTGCAAGGAGATCCAACCATTCCATTCTGAAGGATATCAGCCCAGGGATTTCTTTGGAAGGAATGATGCTAAACCTGAAACTCCATTACTTTGGCCACCTCATGTGAAGAGTTGACTCATTGGAAAAGACTCTGTTGTTGGGAGAGATTGGGGCAAGAGGAGAAGGGGATAACAGAGGATGAGATGGCTGGATGGCATCACTGACTGGATGGATGTGAGTCTGAGTGAATTCTGGGAGTTGGTGATGGACAGGGAGGCCTGTTGTGCCGCGATTCATGGGGTTGCAAAGAGTCAGACACGACTGAGCGACTGATCTGACTTGATATATAAAGTAGATACCTAATAAGAACACATTGTATAGCACAGGGAGCTCTACTCAATACTCTACAATGACGTATATGGGAATAAGAATCTGAAAAAGAGTGGATGTATGTATATGTATAACTGATTCACTTAGTTGTACAGCAGAAACTAACAACAATGTAAATGAGCAATAGGTCCTATAAAAATAAGTTAAAAAAAGAAAGCTTGTGTGGCTATATTAATATTAGTAAAGCAGATTTTGGAATAAAAATATATCTAGGGATAAGAAGAGATATTCCATGGAGATAAAGTGCTCAAGTGATCAAAATGGTTTCCCAATTCTAAAAGTAGATATACATTTAATAAAAGTATTAATATATATGTATTTAAACACATAAATCAAATGTGATATAACCAAAAAAGGCAAATCTATTATTATAAATGGCATTTTGAACTCTGCATTCCCATTGATCAGTGACATAAATAGGAGAATATCAGTGAGAATGCAGATGGCTTGAGTAGCATTATGAACCAAAGATGTTTTATCTGACAATGGTGGGATAACAATTATTTGAAGTGCACATAAAATATTCACCAAAATAGACCATATTGTGGTCCATAAAATGAATATCAGTTTTTAAAAATTGAAGTCATACACAGTACGTTGACCACAAGAAATTTAAGAGATGAAATTAAAAACAAAGACAGAAAAAGAGTATCTAGCAAAAATATTTTGAAATTGAAGAATACACATTAACCCATTGACCAAAGGAAAAAAATCATGAAAGAGATGATAAAATATTTTTAATTGACTTTGGGAGATTAAAAATTAAATATCTTGACTGTGAACAATGAATGAATATATATGTATATAAAATACAAAACTTTGAATTGTACATTTAAAATTGGTGATTTTTAAATGAATGTGTTGCCACAACAAAGTTGAAATACTTAACTAATAACTATTTTTCTCTTGAATGTCTTCATGGAATATATCTTGCCACTAAAACTAAGAAAACTATATTTAAACACAGAATTTTAGTAAGAATCATGTAAAAATTACTTTTTCCTCCTTTCCACTCAAATTTTTATTACATTCATTTCTATCACTCCTTCACATTAATCACACTTATTTTTGCCACCATTTAATGTTAGTTTTATTGATCACACTTTAATTATAGCCAGTCTTTTATTTACATTTATGTCAACCACCAATATTAATTGTTTAGTCATGCATTATGTTGATATCTTCCCTTATGTATCCCAACATCTCACAATTTCGTGGCTTTCTGCTCCAAATATATAGGAAATTAATATTTATGTTCTATTTCTTTATAACTTATAAGGAATATCCTATCTAACTCAAATTGTTTTAAGAGTAGTTTCAGTTGAAACATATATGAACCTTGAATCATAATAACACTTTGCAAGTTACTTCCAACAATTATAACCCTGCATGCTGATTGCTCAGTCATATCCAACTCTTTGTAACTCTATGGACTGTAGTCTGACAGGCTCCTCTGCCCAAGGAATTTTCTAGGCAACAATACTGGAGTGGGTTGCTACTTCCTTCTCCATGATTTCTTCCCGACCCATGGATTGAACCCATGTCTCCTATGTCTTCTGGATTGCAGGCAGATTTTCTATCGCTGAGACTTTCGGGAAGCTTCTAATTATAACCATGTGAAAGTGAAAGTCTCTCAGTGGTGTCCGACTCTTTGGGATCCCATGGACTATACAGTCCATGGAATTCTCCAGGCCAGAATATTGGAGTGGGTAGCCTTTCCCTTCTTCAGGGGATCTTCCCATCCCAGGGATAGAACACAGGTCTCACTTTGCAGACAAATTCTTTACCAGCTGAGCCACAAGGGAAGCCCAAGAATACTGGAATGGGTAGCCTATCCCTTCTCTAGTGGATCTTCTTAACCCAGAAATCTAACCGGAATCTCTTTCATTGCAGGCAGATTCTTTACCAAGAGCTATCAGGGAAGTCAAAGTACCATGAAAAATAAAATGTTAAACTGTCTCAAAATAGCAATTTCTCATTAAGTTTTCACCTAAAATAGACAATAAATTTGGTTCTTTTCTATCTTAAGAATAAGGAAAATATCTAGGAATAACATATTTTATAATGCAAGAATATGGAGGCTATAAACATACATTATAAAGTAAATAGAGCAGAACTTACGAAAATGTATTCAGCTTTTAGTTTAGGGCATTCCCTGGCTTTGTTTTAAGAATTAGACAAACTGAGGAAGTTAATAAAACAGTTAATCCATGCATGCTTCACTTTACTGCAGTCAAATACATTCTAAAATGTTTTAGAAAACAATTGACTAAAAAGTGAAAAAGAAAAGAAAAGAAAAAAACACAATGGAGGCATGGTGAATTAAATTATTTGTATTCCCTTCAAGTAAAACAGTATAGGTAGAGTTAAGGAAAGAGACTCTAGTGGTTGTACGTCCTGAAAACTGCAGTATTTACACAGTACTCAGAATATCACAGAAATAGTAATGTGAGAGGGATAAAATTGCATTTAATTTTTAAAACTGCCTAGAACTTGGAGTTAAACTCACTTAGGTACCTGAATTTGTCCTACAAAATAAAACTGACCCTTAAACAACAAGGGGGTTAGGGACGCCAACTCCAGACTATCACTATATAAATGGCCCTCTGACTATTTGGCCAACTTGTCTATAGTAAGAGGGAAAGGTCAAGAGCAATCATCCATGGTGAGTATTGCATTTCAGCTACCTCTAGGCATCTTTGATAATGAGTACAGAAATTACTGACTTTTTAAACATAACTTTTGAGAAACTATGACAGAACACGATATAGAACAAAATATCCAGATCACTAAAGGGAAAATCCTATGAAATTAATTTACTGCAAGGACATTTTAGTAAATTAGTTTCTTGCTACTAATGGAATATGAATAGATAGGATTCTAAGGAACAGGCATCAAATTACATTTAAGCTGAAGATGAATATGTTAAGGAATGGTGGCAAAGAGACCAAAAACACAAGGAATGGAACCATAATGTAGCCATGGTTTTAATGCATGTTGCTGGAAATTTATCAATGATATGAAATTCTTAAGTGGAAAAATTGACAAAGGTATGACAATCATGTGAACAAACAGAGGATATGAGTTACCAGGAGAATAAAAAATACAGTTTTCTAAAGGTGAAGTAAATCTGAATTAAATAACCATTTTTCAAGTAATCAATGAACTGAATCTTAAAGATTCATGTTTAAGGCACATGTTTGAGGCACAAGTAGATTAAAATCTTCCTATGTATGCTATGCTAAGTCACTTCAGTCGTGTCCGACTCTGTGTGACCCCAGAGATGGCAGCCCACCAGGCTCCCGCATCCCTGGGATTCTCCAGGCAAGAATACTGGAGTGGGTTGCCATTGCCTTCTCCAATGCATGAAAGTGAAAAGAGAAAGTGAAGTCTCTCAGTCATGTCCGACTCTTAGCGACCCCATGGACTGCAGCCTACCAGGCTCCTCCGTTCGTGGGGTTTTCCAGGCAAGAGTACTGGTGTGGGGTGCCATTGCCTTCTCCTAGGACAAGTAAAAATAAAACAATATTCCTACATAGAAAAAAAACCTTTAAACACATTTCTAAACGGGAAAAAAATAGTAATAAGTGAATTGTAATTGAACTATACAACTTTGTGTCAGAAAATAATTGCTGCAATATGAAAGTAATGACAAAAACAATTAAAAATATAATTTTATTGAAATACTAGAATGTTAGGTATCTTGGCAAAGATCAAATAAATAGACTAACCATTATGTCAAAGAGATAGAAATTATGAGGTTGCGAATTGGTGTGTATGTGAAAGTGTTTAGAGAGAAAGGGAGAAGAAAAGCAGTAAGAAAAAAGAAGCGAGGAGAGGAGAAAGAAGAAAAACCTGCATAATATACAAAAACAAAAAATATTTGAAGTGTTTAAGTAAAATGAGATAGAAAATAAAACCATTATGATAAAATTTTATGTGATTTGTGATAATTTCTATATCCTATATCAAATAAACTACCAAATTATAGGAATAAATATTAGAAATATTACAGTGACAGTAGAGGATGTGCATTAAATAAACTTTTCAAAGAACTAATTATCCCTGTTAAAATTATTACAGATCACAGGGAAGAAAGGAAAGTTTTCAAATAGTTTTCATGAAAATATCACTTCAAGGAATCTAAAGCTAGACAAAGGGTTCATAATATTTTTTTAAAAAATATGGATATCACTGAATATCAGCTTCAGCTTGGAAGGACTGATGCTGAAGCTGAAGCTCTAATATTTTGGCCACATGATGCAAAGAGCCAACTCATTGGAAAAGACCCTATGCTGGGAAAGATTGAGAGCAGCAGAAGATGGGATCCATAGAGGATGAGGTGGTTGGATGGCATTATTGACTCAATGGACATGTGTTTGAACAAACTCCAGGAGATAGTAAAGGACAGTGAAGCCTGGTGTGCAGCAGTCCATGGAATCACAGAGTCAGACACGACTGAGTGATTGAACGACAATCACTGAATAAAATATTTTTAAAAATCAAGACTATACATTAAAATTCATGATCATTTTACATTTAATATAGAAAAATGTCTATTAATAACAATTTTCATTCATTCATTCAACAATAATTTATCTTATGTATGACCCAAATCTTGGACAAAGTCTCAGCTCTCATGGAATTTATAACTGAATGACTGAAAGATAATAAATTATGAATTTACTAATATGTTATTTATAATCATTAATATGAAGAAAGTATACAAGGGAAAGAAATGTGAATGGAGAGTGATCGGAGTGTTTAGGGATAGCTTTTCTGGATAAGTACAAGTCGAGTGGAGAAATAGACATGTGGGGTACAAAGCCAAAAATATTTGGGGAAATTTTATTAAGCGTAACAAATAAAATCCCCCATTTCAAAATATGTACCTTTTAAGAATATATGAACAAAAACAAAATAAGTCCTCTGTCAAAAATAAAATCAAAATTTAGAATGCCAGTGTAAGCACTAAGGTGCGTAAATAGATGAGATAAAATAAGTGAAATTAAAGAATTGAGCACACACATGATATGTGAGGCACTGTGATAAAACAGTTTAGGTCCTATTCTTGAAACTCTGGTAGTGTAGAAACGTAAAGGAGACAGCCCCATGGACTGCAGAATGCCCAACTTCCTGTCTTCCACTATCTCATGGAATTTGCTCAAGTTCATGTCCACCGAGTCGGTGATGCTATCTAACTATCTCATCCTCTGCCACGCTCTTCTCCTCTGCCTTCAATCTTCCCCAGCAGCAGGGTCCTTTTTCTTTTTTTTTTGTCCTAAATTCTCTTAACAAATTTTTGAAACTTCCTATATTACATGCTTTATTTTCAGGCTTCTTCTTCTTTTTTTTTTTTTTTTTTTAATACTTTTAGAAACATAGAGAAAAAAAAAAAGAAAGAATGGCTAAAACAATTCAGAACCTGTAAAAGCTGTGGGACAATATCAAATAATCTAACACAAATAAAACAAGATTACAAGAAGAGAAGCAAGAACATGTGGCAGAAGTATTTAAAGACATAAAAGCTGATATTTTATGAACGAATGACTGATCAGATCAGATCAGATCAGATCAGTCACTCAGTCGTGTCCGACTCTTTGCAACCCCATGATCTGCAGCACTCCAGGCCTCCCTGTCCATTACCAACTCCCGGAGGTCACTCAGATTCACATCCATCGAGTCAGTGATGCCATCCAGCCATTTCATCCTCTGTTGTCCCCTTCTCCTCTTGCCCTCAATCCCTCCCAGCATCAGAGTCTTCTCCAATGAGCCAACTCTTCACATGAGGTGGCCAAAATACTGGAGTTTCAGCTTTAGCATCATTCCTTCCAAAGAAATCCCAGGACTCATCTCCTTCAAAATGGACTGGTTGGATCTCCTTGCAGTCCAAGGGACTCTCAAGAGTCTTCTCCAACACCACAGTTCAAAAGCATCAATTCTTCGGCGCTCAGCCTTCTTCACAGTCCAGCTCTCACATCCATACATGACCACAGGAACGAATGACTGATACCTAATGATAAATCCAAGAGGTTCTGAGAATATGATACACAATGAATGCCAAATAAAAATAAACACCTTGGCCATTTGTATGTCCTCTGAGGTAATGTCTATTTAGTTCCTTTGCCCATTTTTAAATTCAGTTATTTTGTTTTTTTTCTAATGAATTGTAGGAGTTTCTTATATGTTTTGGTGATGAACTTTTCAGATATACCATTTATAAATAGTTTCCTCTCCTATTTAGCTTGGTTTTATTCTCTGTAAGTTGTTTCCTGTGCAAAAACATTTTTGTTTGCTGTGGTCTTACTTGTCTTTCATTTTGTTGCCTATGTTTTTAGTGTCATATCCATGAAATCATTGACAAGATCAAGGTCACAAAAATTGTATCCTATGTTTTCCTCTAGTATTTTTACCATTTCAGAACATTTTTAATCTTTAATCCTGATTTGATATATATATATTTTTGTACATACAGCTTCCTATCAGATATCAGGGGCTTCCTAGGTGGGGCAGTGGTAAAGAATCTACCTGCCAATGCAGGAGATGCAGAGGAGGAAATGATAACACACTCTAGTATTCTTGCCTGAAAAATTCCATGGACAGAGGAGCCTGGTAAGCTACAGGCTGTGAGGTTGCAAAAGAGTCAGATATGACTTAGTGATTAAATAAATAAAACAAAAACAACGTGTTCCTATTCTCAATCTTGACAAGAAAACTTTACATCAAGAAAAAAATGCAAAAAGAATTCTACTCTCATTCCAATAGTATTGAAGTAAAAATAATCACAATGATGCAGAAACAAAAACCACACAATTTGAAGTTGAACGGAACTAGTGTCTATTTAACTGCTTTTTAAAATCACAGTAATCATTCTGATCTCCAAATAAAGGCAATTTCCTAGAGAGAAAAAAATTATGGTAAGAACCCTTTATATGAGCTCTTTTTCAACAAATTTTTAGTGTGTAATATGGGATTGTTAACTATAGGACCACAGTTGTACAGCATATCTTTAAAATTCAGTCTTATATAACTGAAACTTTATAACCTTTGAACAATTTTCCATTTCTCCCTCTTCCTAGACAATAGCAATCACCATCCTACTCTACTTTTATGATTTTAAGTATTTGAGATATCTCACCTTATATAAATGAAAACATACAGTATTTGTCCTGTGATTGGCTTATCTTACTTAACTATATAACATTCCACTTTTCTCATTTTGGGGGGGTCCTTCCTTCTGCTCAATCAAGTATTTTTCACTTTCATATATTTGCCCTTATAGACTCCTTCTAATATAGATTTTTAAACTATTAATTTGAGTACTTATCCTTGGGATTACATTTATATCTATGTCTTAACAGATCTAAAGTAAATGAAGTTTTTTGTGGTTTTAACATTAACTGTAACTACGTCTCTGTTGCCTATTGTTTTATTATTGTTTCCATTTTCAGTAACACATATATTTTAAACTAAGATACTGAACTGAATAGTGGATGCTGAGTTATATGGTCCTCCTTCAGTTTTTAATTTCTTCCTGCATTCTGAGCTTTAGTCTGAGATCTTTCTCATTTTGTCTGAAGAGCATTCTTTTGAGTTTCCTTTGGTTGGGTCTTCTAGTGATGAGTTTTCTGATTTTTTTTCTGAAAACATTCTTACTGTATCTTTACTTTGGGAGATTATATTTTAACAGGTATATTATTCTGCATAGACATTGTTTCTATTGAGATACAGCTGTCATTTTCACTTTGACCCTCTATATGTGCTTATCCACTGTTTTATTATGATGTAGACATCCCTGTAGTTCAAATGGCAAAAAAATCTACCTGCAATGCAGGAGACCCAGGTTCAATTCCTGAATTGGGAAGATCCTCTAGAAAAGGGAATGGCAATCCACTCCAGTATTTTTGCTTGGAGCATCCCATAAACAGAGAAGCCTGGAGGGCTACAGTTCATGGGTTTGCAAAGAGTTGGACAAGACTGCACAAACACACACACTTATAATAATTTGTTTCTATATGGTTACTTTGTGTTTATCCTATTTGAGATCCACAGCTTTTCCTGCCTATATGGGTTGATGAATTTTAGCCATTTGAAATAAACTTAGCTGGTATTTCCTTATTTATTAAGTCTATCCGGTATTCTATGTTATTTTCCTCCTACTATTTTAAATCACAAACCTGCTCAACCTTTTAACTGTGTAATATGTATCACTCAAAACCCTTATTTTAGGTAAGACAAAAGTGAGATGCAACTACTCACCTATTATAATGGCCAAAACCCACAACACTGACCACATCAAATGCTGGTGAGGAACACCCAGACCTTGCTGATAGGAACTGAAAGTAGTATAGCCACTTTGGATTACAGATTGGTACTTTCTTACAAAACTAAACATTCTCTGAATATATAATCCAGTACTCATGCTTCTTGGTATTTACCCAAAGGAGCTGAAAATTTGTCTACACTAAATCAGCAGAGAGGTGTTTATAGCAGTTTTATTCATAATTGTCAAATCTTAGAAAAAACCAAGATGTCCTTCAGTAGGATAATAGATAAACACCCTGTGGTACATCCAGATAATATAATTTTATATAGTGCTAAAAAGAACTTTCAAGCCATGCATAGAAATAAAAGAAGCCAATCTGAAAAGTCTACATGCTATATAATCATAACAATAAGACATTCTGGAAAAAGCAGAACTACGAAGACAATAGAAAGATCAGGAGTTGCTAGGTTGGAGGTGAGAAGATGAATAGTAGAATACAACAGCATTTTAGTGCAGTGAAAATATTCTGTTAATACTATCAGATCAGATCAGATCAGTCGCTCAGTCGTGTCCGACTCTTTGCGACCCCATGAACTGCAGCACCCATAATATGCACAACACCAAGAATGAACCCAAAGGTAAACTCTGGGAATTGAGTGATTATGATGTATCAATTTAGGATCATCCTTGGAAACATGATCTGGTAAATGATGTTGATAATATAAGTGTTGATAGATGTGTGGAGGCAGGGGGTGTATGAGAAATCTCTAAACTTACAACCCAATTTATGTTTTACACTGCATTAAAAAATAAAGTCTTAAAAAAATCTCTATTATTATTTTCTGTGATACAGGTTGGAATTTTTCTACTGAACTGTCTTATAGCTCAATCTCTTGTTTTCAGCTCTACTTAATCTGTAGTAAAATCCATCATTTGGATTCTCAATTTTATTATGTTTTGATTGAACCATTTCTGTTGATAGCTTTTATAGATTTTTAGTCCCTGTGGACCTTTAAAAATAAACATATGTATGTATATTTGTAAAACTTAAAATACTGGATTTCTTGTGGGTCTCTCTCTAATGACTATTTCTTTCACATGAATTTCACTTCTTTTCTCTTGCGTATGGAAATGCCAAGTTTTTAATAAATGTTAGGTATTATAAATATTGTGAAGATAATTTTAAACTCTAGATGATACTGTCTTACTCAAGAGAGGATTTTCTTTTGCTCTTAGCATATATGCTCTTAGCCTATAAAGACCTTCCCTGGGGGCTCAGAGGTTAAAACATCTGCCTAGAATGCGGGAGACTGGGCTTCGATCCCTGGGTTGGGAAGATCCCCTGGAGAAGGAAAATGGCAACCCACTCCAGTATTCTTGCCTGGAGAATCCCATGGAGGGGGGAGCCTGGTAGGCTACAGTCCATGTGGTCGAAAAGAGTTGAACACAACTGAATGACTTAACTTTTATATATGTTTACTAGAGGTATACCATTTTGAACCAGTCCACCATTAAATTGATTTAAATTAAACATTTAGTATTTGTTAAAGCAGTCTATTACTGGCTAATATTTATTCATCTGATTAACTCTTCAGGGATCTTAATGAAAGTCTGGGGTATATTCCTGGGCCACTGTCTCTTACATTCTCTTTATTTCTACCACAGTAAAAGTGGTTACAACTCTACTCAGTCTGTCATACCTTAGTTTTCACGTAGTTCACTGTCTAATTTTTTCTTCTGGGTTTCTTCTTCATCACTTCATTTTCTGTTTCAGATAATTTCAGCTCCTTGGCTTCTATACTTGGATGCTTTAGCTTAGAAATGATTTAGCCTCAAGGGAAAAAAATCTACCCAGAATACTGTACTCACTTCTGTTCTTTGTTTCTCTCTTTGATCATGGAATCCTCATATTTTTAGTGCATTGGTAGTTTTATTATTTTAGATAATATTTATTAAACATTACTCATTATTTCCTGTTAGGCATTCTAAGAGGCTTTGTATTATACAAGCTATTCCTACATGGCTGGAGGTAGAATTCCTGCATTCTTTAATATATTTATTAACCAAATATATTCTGAACACTTCAGTTCAGTTCAGTTCAGTCACTCAGTCGTGTCCGACTCTGCGACCCCATGAATCACAGCACGCCAGGCCTCCCTGTCCATCACCAACTCCCGGAGTTCACTCAGACTCATGTCCATCGAGTCAGTGATGCCATCCAGCCATCTCATCCTCTGTTGTCCCCTTCTCCTCCTGCCCTTAATCCCTCCCAGCATCAGTCTTTTCCAATGAGTCAACTTTTTGCATGAGGTGGCCAAAGTACTGGAGTTTCAGCTTTAGCATCATTCCTTCCAAAGAAATCCCAGGGCTGATCTCTTTCAGAATGGACTGGTTGGATCTCCTTGCAGTCCAAGGGACTCTCAACAGTCATCTCCAACACCACAGTTCAAAAGCATCAATTCTTCAGCACTCAGCTTTCTTCACAGTCCAGCTCTCACATCCATACATGACCACTGGAAAAACCATAGCCTTGACTAGACGGACATTTTTTGGCAAAATAATGTCTCTGCTTTTTAATATGCTATCTAGGTTGGTCATAACTTTTCTTCCAAGGAGTAAGCTTACTGTTTATTTATTCAGTATATATTTACTGAACATACATTCTGTACTTGGTGCTCTTCAAGGATGACTCTATTCTTATATAACGTATATTATAGTGTGGAGGCATAAACTAAAAAACATAAACATATAGACATAATAAATATTAAATATTTATCATAGGTAATTATTGTATAATGAATAATAACATAGGTTAAGAAAATAGTGATAAGTGTACTTTTATATAGGTGGGTGGGAGATTTCTCTTTGTGGAGGTAAAAGGAGCACCATGAATGAAGTGAGGTACTAAATTATTTGAAGAAAGACAATATATAGAGAGAAGAGAAAGTGAAAAAACCTAAAAGTAGAAGACTGATGCTTTATCCTGAGATTATCAAAAAGTCTAGTATGATGGAGATGAGTTATTGAGTTATAACAATGTTATATTGTGTTATATATATATAATATACCTATGTTGTATTGTGTTATATATATTATATACATATATATGTGTTATATATATATATATATACACACACACACACACACACACACACACACATATATATATATATATATATATATATATATATATATATATATATATATATATATAGGGACCCAGATACATTTAGGATGCAGAGCATGTAAGGGCCTATAGGTCATAGTAATAACATAGGATTTTATTCTAAATGTGACAAGTCATTAGAGGCTGATATGATATGGCTTAATGTTTCAAAAATATTTCTTTGGTCACTTTGCTGTTAATAGAATTAAAGAGGCCAGAGAGGAAACAGGGAGACTTCCTCAGATTCTATTCCAATCTACTTAGCAAAAGTTTATGTTGCTATAGACAAGAATGGTACTAAAGTCTTGAAAAACAATGAAGTCCTTAGATAGTGAATAAAAAGAGAGGAAATGAATTAAATTGAATGACTACTGAATTTAAAAGTTTAAAGATTTCAGAAGGATAATTTAGTAACTGAGTATGAGAAGGAACTATCAAAGTGGCAGAAAGAAATCCAGGAGAAAGTGATATCTTGGATTGCAAGATCATTATTTAAAGAAGATGGTGTAAAATATTACCAAGAAATTGAATAAGGTGAGGACTGGTAATTGAGCACTGACTATGGTCAGCCTCTTCTCCAGGTGCATGATTTAAAAAGAGATATATGATTTTTACCTTTACGGGGCTCATATCCCAGTGGAGGTACAAACACATCCATCAAATGGTTACCAAAAAAAGAAAAGAAAATTACATTTGTGTGAAGTGTTCAGAAATAAGGCATCTACAGTGCTACGAAAACTAAATTTGATTTAGTTCTGTGGGTCAGATAACAACTCTTTTCTGAAGTAATATCTTGGCTGACAGCTGGACGATGAACTACAATTAAATAGGTAAAGAACACAGCAAAAAACAAGAACAACTTCTGTAAATTCTTTGTGAAGGAAGAATACTGAAATAAGAAAGAGCTGGCAGACCCAAATTGTGACTGTAGAAGAGTGTATATAATGTGAGAGGCTCAAGTGCTGGAGAAAGGAAACCAGGTAGGACTCATTCAGTGACATGAATTACCCCAAGCATAAAGCAGCATAATGCAGTCTCAAGAAAAGAGACTCTGGTGTCAGACTGTCACACGGTCACTCTGCCCCTTATATGATACAGAAAATGGATACAAAGCAAAGTACTCAACCATCTTTCCATTCAATGATAAAGACCATTATAGTATGTACCTTACAGAGTTATCACGAAGATTAAATAAGAATATAAGTGTTAACACTGTAACTCAATTCCTGATAAACAAAGAAGCACAGAGGTGATGCTGATATAATTTTTACATTGAAGATAACATTTTGGGAATTTTTACTCCTCTTTTCAGAATATAAGCAATATAATTATTAAGTTAAGACATTCAAAAAAGGTCTTATTTTTGCCTGAGTTTGTATATGTTAACCAATGTGCACATATATTGTAAGTAATTTTTATTTTAAATATGACACAATATCTAGATATTCTCATTTTTTATATGTTAAGTACTTCTTGTACTTTCTATATCAAAACATAGAAGGTACTTGATAAATGTCCATTGAATGACTGGAGGAAGAAAAAGATAGGAGGAGGGAGAAAATAAAAGAGTATAAAGTGATTTGACACTACTGCCAATATATTTAACGCATGCCAAAAAGAACGCTGTATACATGAGTTAACCTGAGACTATATGAATTCTAAATAGCCTACATTAGCTATTAGTAGAGATTAAACCAGGCAGATAATTAACATAGATTATCTTTAATAATACCATATTCATAAAGCAATACATTAGAAAACATGTTAATCACATTTACTACTGCACTATTTATAGCATGATTTGATGGATCCTTTTGAATTTAAAAAATGTGAAACTGTTTTCACACCTAATGTAGAATTAAGTATACCAAGTTTTCAAACATTTTTATATGAAATATTGTTTGAAAACCTAGTATGTAAATGAGGCATGGTGATTTTGAGACCAAAATCTTAGGAAGAAGCGTGGAGCCAAGTTTGACACTCACGGTTCTGTTCAAGCTTCTTCAATATTCTTTTTTTTTTTTTTTTAACTTTACAATATTGTATTGGTTTTGCCATATATCAAAATGAATCTGCCACAGGTATACATGTGTTCCCCATCCTGAACCCTCCTCCCTCCTCCCTCCCCATACCATCCCTCTGGTTCATCCCAGTGCACCAGTCCCAAGCATCCAGTATCGTGCATCGAACCTGGACTGGCAACTCGTTTCATATATGATATTATACATATTTCAATGCCATTCTCCCAAATCATCCCACCCTCTCCCTCTCCCAGAGTCCAAAAGACTGTTTTATACATCAGTGTCTCTTTTGCTGTCTCGTATACAGGGTTATTGTTACTATCTTTCTAAATTCCATATATATGCGTTAGTATATTGTATTGATGTTTTTTTCTGGCTTACTTCACTCTGTATAATAGGCTCCAGTTTCATCCACCTCATTAGAACTGATTCAAATGTATTCTTTTTAATGGCTGAGTAATACTCCATTGTATATATGTACCACTGCTTTCTTATCCATTCATCTGCTGATAGACATCTAGGTTTCTTCCATATCCTGGCTATTGTAAACAGTGCTGCGATGAACATTGGGGTACACGTGTCTCTTTCAGTTCTGGTTTCCTTATTGTATATGCCCAGCAGTGGGATTGCTGGATCATAGGGCAGTTGTATTTTCAGTTTTTGAAGGAATCTCCACACTGTTCTCCATAGTGGCTGTACTAGTTTGCATTCCCACCAACAGTGTAAGAGGGTTCCCTTTTCTCCACACCCTCTCCAGCATTTATTGCTTGTAGACTTTTGGATAGCAGCCATTCTAACTGGCGTGAAATGGTACCTCATAGTGGGTTTTGATTTGCATTTCTTTGATAATGAGTGATGTTGAGCATATTTTCATGTGTTTGTTAGCCATCTGTATATCTTCTTTGGAGAAATGTCTATTTAGTTCTTTGACCCAATGTTTGATTGGGTCATTTATTTTTCTGGAATTGAGTTGTAGTAGTTGCTTATGTATTTTTGAGATCAGTTGTTTGTCTGTTGCTTCATTTGTTATTATTTTCTCCCATTCTGAAGGCTGTCTTTTCACCTTGCTTATAGTTTCTTTTGTTGTGCAGAAGCTTTTTAAGTTTAATTAGGTCCCATTTGTTTATTTTTTATTTTATTTCCAATATTCTGGGAGGTGGGTCATAAAGGATCCTGCTGTGATGTATGTTAGAGAGTGTTTTGCCTATGTTCTCCTCTATGAGTTTTATAGTTTCTGGTCTTACATTTAGATCATTAATCCATTTTGAATTTATTTTTGTGTATGGAGTTAGAAAGTGCTCTAGTTTCATTCTTTTACACGTCGTTGACCAGTTTTCCCAGCACCACTTGTTAAAGAGATTGTCTTTAATCCATTGTATATTCTTGCCTCCTTTGTCAAAGATAAGGTGTCCATAGGTGCGTGGATTTATCTCTGGGCTTTCTATTTTGTTGCATTGATCTATATTTCTGTCTTTGTGCGAATACCATACTGTCTTGATGACTGTGGCTTTGTAGTAGAGCCTGAAGTCAGGCAGGTTGATTCCTCCAGTTCCTTTCTTCTTTCTCAAAATAGCTTTGGCTATTTGAAGTTTTTTGTATTTCCATACAAATTGTGAAATTATATGTTTTAGCTCTGTGAAGAATACCGTTGGTAGCTTGACAGGGATTGCACTGAATCTATAAATTGCTTTGGGTAGTATACTCATTTTCACTATATTGATTCTGCCAATCCATGAACATGGTATATTTCTCCATCTATTAGTGTCGTTTTTGATTTTTTCACCAGTGTTTTATAATTTTCTATATATAGGTCTTTAGTTTCTTTAGGTAGATATATTCCCAAGTATTTTATTCTTTTCATTGCAATGGTGAATGGAATTGTTTCCTTAATTTCTCTATTTTCTCATTATTAGTGTACAGGAAAGCAAGGGATTTCTGTGTGTTGATTTTATATCCTGCAACTTTACTATATTCATTGATTAGTTCTAGTAATTTTCTGGTGGAGTCATTAGGGTTTTCTATGTAGAGGATCATGTCATCTGCAAACAGTGAGAGTTTTACTTCTTCTTTTCCAATTTGGATTCCTTTTATTTATTTTTCTGCTCTGATTGCTGTGGCCAAAACTTCCAAAACTATGTTGAATAGTAATGGTGAAAGTGGGCACCCTTGTCGTGTTCCTGACTTTAGAGGAAACACTTTCAATTTTTCACCATTGAGGATAATGTTTGCTGTGGGTTTGTCATATATAGCTTTTATTATGTTCCTTCTATTCCTCCTTTCTGGAGAGTTTTTATCATAAATGGATGTTGAATTTTGTTAAAGGCTTTCTCTGCATCTATTGAGATAATCATATGGTTTTTATTTTTCAATATGTTAATGTGGTGTATTACATTGATTGACTTGCGGATATTGAAGAATCCTTGCCTTCCTGGGATAAAGCCCACTTGGTCATGGTGTATGATTTTTTAATGTGTTGTTGGATTCTGATTGCTAGAATTTTGTTAAGGATTTTTGCATCTATGTTCATCAGTGATATTGGCCTGTAGTTTTCTTTTTTTGTGGCATCTTTGTCAGGTTTTGGTATTAGGGTGATGGTGGCCTCATAGACTGAGTTTGGAAGTTTACCTTCCTCTGCAATTTTCTGGAAGAGTTGGAGTAGGATAGGTGTTAGCACTTCTCTAAATTTTTGGTAGATTTCAGCTATGAAGCCATCTCGACCTGGGCTTTTGTTTGCTGGAATATTTCTGAATACAGTTTCAATTTCTATACTTGTGATGGGTCTGTTGAGATTTTCTATTTCTTCCTGATCCAGTTTTGGAAAGTTGTACTTTTCTAAGAATTTGTCCATTTCTTCCACGTTGTCCATTTTATTGCCATATAATTGCTGATAGTAGTCTCTTATGATCCTCTGTATTTCTGTGTTGTCTGTTGTGATCTCTCCATTTTAATTTCTAATTTTATTGATTTGATTTTTCTCCTTTGTTTCTTGATGAGTCTGGCTAATGGTTCGTCAATTTTATTTATCCTTTCAAAGAACCAGCTTTTGGCTTTGTTGATTTTTGCTATGGTCTCTTTTGTTTCTTTTGCATTTATTTTGCCTTAATTTTTAAGATTTCTTTCCTTTTACTAACCCTGGGGTTCTTCATTTCTTCCTTTTCTAGTTGCTTTAGGTATAGAGTTAGATTATTTATTTGACTTGTTTCTTGTTTCTTGAGGTATGCCTGTATTGCTATGAATTTCCCCTTAGGACTGCTTTTACAGTGTCCCATAAGTTTTGGGTTGTTGTGTTTTCATTTTCATTCATTTCTATGCAAATTTTGATATCTTTTTTGATTTCTTCTGTAATTTGTTGGTTATTCAGCAGCGTGTTCTTCAGCCTCCATATGTTGGAATTTTTAGTAGTTTTTCTCCTGTAATTGAGATAATCTTACTGCATTGTGGCCAGAAAAGATGCTTGGAATGATTTCAATTTTTCTGAACTTACCAAGGCTAGATTTATGGCCCAGGATGTGGTCTATCCTGGAGAAGGTTCCGTATGCACTTGAGAAAAAGGTGAAATTCATTGTTTTGGGATGAAATGTCCTATAGATATCAATTAGGTCTAACTGGTCTATTGTATCGTTTAAAGTTTGTGTTTCCTTGTTAATTTTATGTTTAGTTGATCTATCCATTGGTGTGAGTGGGGTATTAAAGTCTCCCACTATTATTGTGTTATTGTTAATTTCTCCTTACATACTTGTTAGTATTTGTCCTTACATATTGCGGTGCTTCTATGTTGGGTGCATATATATTTATAATTATTATATCTTCTTCTTGGATTGATCCTTTGAACATTATGTAGTGACCTTCTTTGTCTCTTTTCACAGCCTTTGTTTTAAAGTCTATTTTATTTGATATGAGTATTGCTACTCCTGCTTTCTTTTGGTCCCTATTTGCATGGAAAATCTTTTTCCAGCCCTTCACTTTCAGTCTGTATGTGTCCCGTGTTTTGAGGTGGGTCTCTTGTAGACAACATATGTAGGGTTCTTGTTTTTGTATCCATTCAGCCAGTCTTTGTCTTTTGGTTGAGGCATTCACCCCATTTACATTTAAGGTAATTATTGATAAGTATGATCCAGTTGCCATTTACTTTATTGTTTTGGGTTTGAATTTATACACCCTTTTTGTGTTTCCTGTCTAGAGAATGTCCTTTAGTATTTGTTGGAGAGCTGGTTTGGTGGTGCTGGATTCTCTCAGCTTTTGCTTGTCTGTAAAGGTTTTGATTTCTCCTTCATATTTGAATGAGATCCTTGCTGGGTACAATAATCTGGGCTGTAGGTTATTTTCTTTCATCACTTTAAGTATGTCTTGCCATTCCCTCCTGGCTTGGAGAGTTTCTATTGAAAGATCAGCTGTTATCCTTATGGGAATTCCCTTGTGTGTTACTTGTTGTTTTTCCCTTGCTGCTTTTAATATTTTTTCTTTGTGTTTGATCTTTGTTAATTTGATTACTATGTGTCTTGGGGTGTTTCGCCTTGGGTTTATCCTGTTTGGGACTCTCTGGGTTTCTTGGACTTGAGTGATTATTTCCTTCCCCTTTTAGGGAAGTTTTCAACTATTATCTCCTCTAGTATTTTCTCATGGTCTTTCTTTTTGTCTTCTTCTGGGACTCCTATGATTTGAATGTTGTAACGTTTAATATTGTCCTGGAGGTCTCTGAGATTGCCCTCATTTCTTTTAATTCGTTTTTCTTTTTTCTCCTCTGATTCATTTATTTCTACCATTCTCACTAATCCTATCTTCTGCTTCTGTCTACTATTTGTTGCCTCCAGAGTGTTTTTGATCTCATTTATTGCATTATTCATTGTATATTGACTCTTTTTTATTTATTTTAGGTCCTTGTTAAACCTTTCTTGCATCTTCTCAATCCTTGTCTCCAGGATATTTATCTGTGATTGCATTTTGATTTCAAGATTTTGGATTAATTTCACTATCATTATTTGGAATTCTTTATCAGGTAGATTCCCTATCTCCTCCTCTTTTGTTTGGTTTGGTGGGCATTTATCCTGTTCCTTTACCTGCTGGGTATTCCTCTGTCTCTTCACCTTGTTTTTTTTTTTTTTTTTTTTTAAGATACGTATTTTTTATTTTAATGTTGGATAAAGCATATAACAAAGAATAGTCAAGAAAACAAAGTAAATCGGCTATACTTCAATTAAAAAAAGAAAAATATATGTGTAGGGTCATTGGCTTCAGGGACTAAATTATTTTAATATATTTTCAGGTGTAACTTTTTTTTAAATTTTATTTTGCTTAACTTTACAATATTATATTGCTTTTTCCATATCCTTACTGTATTCTGGGTTTTTGGAGTTCTCTTTATTGTGGTGTTTCCTAGCTGTGTGGGTTTGTACAGGTGGCTTGTCATGGTTTCTTGGTTAGGGAAGCTTGTGTTGGTGTTCTGGTGGGTGGAGCTGGATTTCTTCCCTCTGGAGTGCAATGAAGTGTCCAGTAATGAGTTATGAGATGTCTATGGTCTTGGGGTGACTTTAGGCAGCCTGTATATTGGAGCTCAGGGCCGTGTTCCTGTGTTGCTGGAGAATTCGTGTGGTATATCTTGCCCTGGAACTTGTTGGCCCTTGTGTGGTGCTTGGTTTCAGTGTAGGTATGGAGGCATTTGATGAGCTCCTGTCAATTAATGTTCCCTGGAGTCAGGGTTTGGACTTAAGCCTCCTGCTTACAGTTATCGGTGTTGTTTTTACAGTAATCTCAAAACTTCTCCTTCTATACAGAACCATTGATAAAACATCTAGGTTAAAGATGAAAAGTTTTTCCACCATGAGGGTCACCTAGAGAGGCTCACATCGTTATATGGAGAAGAGAATGGGGAGGAGGGAGTTAGAGGTGACCCGAATGAGATGAGGTGGAATCAATAGAGGAGAGAGCGAGCTAACCAGTAATCACTTCCTTATGTGCACGCCACAACTGGACCGCTCAGAGATGTTCATGGAGTTATACAGAAAAGAGAAGAGGGAGGAAGGAGACAGAGGTGTCCAGGAGGATAAAAGGAGGGAATGAAAAGGAGAGAGACAGATCCAGCTAGTAATCAGTTCCCTAAGTGTTTTCCACCATCTGGATGACACAGAAATTCACGGAGTTGGGTTCAGTAGAGAGGGGTTACGGAGGAGACAGATGCGACCTGGTGGAGAAAAAGGAGAGTCTGGAGGGGAGAGAGCAGTCAAGCCAGTAATCTTGCTCCCTAGTAAAAAAATGTGCACTGAAGATTGGGTTCTTAAAGGTACAAAATTGGTAACAAATACCTAAAAGCAAAAATTAAAAATCTAGAGTAGAGTTTGGAATTTCAAAAATACAATGTTAAAGAAAAGAAGAAGGAAAAGAAACAGAGAAAAAGAAAAAGAAAAAAAAGTCACAAAAATTATAAAGAAAATTTAGGTACAAAATTGATAACAAATACCAAAAAGCAAAAGTTAAAAATCTAGACTAGAGTTTGGAATTTCAAAAATACAATGTTAAAGAAAAGAAAATAAAAAAGAAAGAAAGAAAAAAAAAAACAGAAATCAAAAACAAACAAAGTCACAAAAATTATAAAGAAGATATAGGTACAAATTGATAACAAATACCAAAAAGCAGAAATTAAGAATCTAGAGTAGAGTTTGGAATTTCAGGAATACAATGTTAAAGAAAAGATGAAGAGAAAGAAAAAGAGGAAAAAAAAGTCACAAAAGTTATAAAAAAAATAAAAAGGTACAAAATTGATAACAAATACCAAAAAGCTACCATTAAAAATCTAGAGCAGAGTTTGGAATTTCAAAAATACAATGTTAAAGAAAAGAAGAAGAAAAAGAAAGAGAAAAAACAAAAACAAACAAAGTCACAAAAATTATAAAGAAGATATAGGTACAAATTGATAACAAATACCAGAAAGCATAAATTAAAGATCTAGAGTAGAGTTTGGAATTTCAAAAATACAATGTTAAAGAAAATAAAAAAAAAAAAAAAAAAAAACCAAGGTAACAAAAGTTATAAAATATATATATATATATATGAAGTTTGCTTTTTAAAAAAAGGTTATTTTTTTTTTTTTTTTTTGCAAAGTAATAGTAGGTTATAAAAGTGAAAATTAAAGGAGCAATAGAGGACTTAAAAATTTTTTAAAAATTAAAAAAAAAGAATGATCATAAAAATAGTAAAAATATATATAGGACTTTTTCTGTTATTGCTGTGGGTATTGTGGGTTAAGTTCATTTTTGCATAGTTCCTTGTTTGGGTTTATATTTCTCAAGATCTATAGACCCCTTCCTATATAGTTGATACTAACCACGGGGTTTTAGTTTATTGCCTGTCACTTCCAAGGCGATTCCCCCTGTTATAGCTTCTTCTGTTTGCTGGTCTCTTCAGTGTCTGATTTCCGCCCTGATACAAAGGGAGCGGTGGTGGACAACTTTTTTTTTTTTTTTTTATTAAGGCTCACTTGTTCAGTCGTGCTGTGAGGAGGGAGGGACGCCGCAAGTAAATAACACTGGTGTGTGCTCGCAATGTCTCAGCCACACTGGGCCTGCCCCCACCCCCCCCCCCCCCCCCCCCCCCCACCCCACCCCCGGCCCACAGCACATGTAGCCTCCCTGCCCACACTGCTCAGGCTCTAGGTTGCTCCACCGGGAACCATCGATGGCCTGCCCTGGGCTGCTTGCACCTCCCAGGTCTAAGCTGCTCAGGTTCAGGCACTCAGGTATTCCTCAGAGGCACAGACTCGGTTGGGCCTGTGTTTTGTGCCCTTCCCAAGTCTGAGCAGCGCAGGTGATGAGTTGTTCGGCAAATGCGGTTGCTGCAACTTATTGCCTCCCTGCCACTCGGTTATCTGGGTGTACAACCAGCGCACCTTCTCAGGCAGATGTTGACCGTCCAGAACCCCAAGAAGTTTTAGTTAGCAAAGAAGCCTGCTTACAGTTTTGTGGATAATGTCTCTCTGGGGCTGCGATTGCCCCCTCCAGCTCTGGCTGCCTGTCACCAGAGGGGGACAGTCTGCAGCCGGCTATCTCTGTACAGTCCTTTGTTCCATGTGCGGGTCTGGCAGTGTCTTAGGTTAGGGCTGGCTTTTTGTGTGGTAGATATCCCACAGTCTGGTTTGCTAGCCCAAATTATTTCGCTCAGGTAGCACTTGGGGTATTCAGGCCAGATCCTTACTCTAAGTGACGCTGCCCACCCCACGCCTCCCTGCCCAGCCCCCACTTGCTAATGGCGGATGCAGGCATCTGCGCTGCTTCTCCGCTGGGGGAGTTACCATAGGGCTCATAATCTGTGGATTTTAATTGTTTATTTATTTTTTCTCCCTGTTATGTTGCCCTCTGTGCTTCCAAGGCTTGACACAGACTCGGCAGTGAGAATGTTTCCTGGTGTTTGGAAACTTCTCTCTTTTTAAGACTCCCTTCCCAGGACAGAGCTCCGTCCCTCTCTCTCTTTTTTTTTTTTGTCTTTTATATTTTTTCCTACCTCCTTTCGAAGACAATGGGTTGCTTTTCTGGGTGCCTGATGTCCTCTGCCGACATTCAGAAGTTGTTTTGTGGAATTTACTCAGCGTTTAAATGTTCTTTTGATGAATTTGTGGGGGAGAAAGTGTTCTCCCCGTCCTATTCCTTCACCATCTTAGCTCCTCCTTCAGTATTCTTAAGAGAGTATTCAACACACAGCTGAAGAAAATGACCAGATGAAAGTATTAGCAAAGTTACTCTTGAGAGTAACAACTTTAAATAAGTGTGAAACATCTTATTTCACATTCCAAGATGTGAAACATCCTTGGGATTCCTTTCGTGATGTCATACTCATTCTTTGGAAAGTTTTTCTTTTTCTTTTTGTCCATTCATATTTTAGCCAAAAGTCTGTTTTTTTATATCTGTGTCTCTTTTGCTGTCTTCAAAACAGGGTTGTCATTATCATCTTTCTAAATTCCGTATATATGCATTAATATACTGTATTGGCGTTTTTCTTTCTGGCTTAATTCACTCTGTATAATAGGCTCTAGTTTCATCCACCTTATTAGAACTGATTCAAATGCATTATTTTTAATGGCTGAGTAATATTCCATTGTGTATATGTACCATTCCATTGTGTATATGTACCACACCTTTCTTATCCATTTGTCTGCTGATGGACATCTAGGTTGCCTCCATGTCCTAGCTCTTGTTAACAGTGCTGCAATGAACACTGGAGTACATGTGTCTCTTTCAGTTCTGGTTTCCTCAGTGTGTATGCCCAGCAGTGGGATTGCTGGGTCATAAGCAATTTCATAAGCATAAGTTCTATTTCCAGTTTTTTAAGGAATCTCCACACTGTTCTCCATAGTGGCTGTACTAGTTTGCATTCCCACCAACAGTGTAAGAGGGTTACCTTTTCTCCACACCCTCTCCAGCATTTATTGTTTGTAGACTTTTGGATTGCAGTCATTCTGACTGGCATGAAATGGTACCTCATTGTGGTTTTGATTTGCATTTCTCTGATAATGAGTGATATTGAGCATCTTTTCATGTGTTTGTTAGCCATCTGTATGTCTTCTTTGGAGAAATGTCTGTTTAGTTCTTTGGCCCATGTTTTGATTGGGTCATTTATTTTTCTGGTATTGAGCTGCATGGGCTGCTTACGAGTACTGCGACAAAACATGGCCCACTGGAGAAGGGAATGTCAAACCACTGCACTATTTTGCCTCAAGAACCCCATGGACAGTATGAAAAGTAAAAAAGATATGTCTAACCAGGAGATGAGCCCCCAGGCTGGTAGATGTCCAGTATGCTACTGGGAAGAGCAAGGAATAGCTCCAGAAATAATGAAGAGTCTGGGCCAAAGTGGAAATGACACACAGTTGTAGCCGTTTATGGTGCTGAAAGCAAAGTCTAATGCTTTAGTCTAAAGAATAACTTCGCATGGGAACTTGGAATGTTAGGTTCCAAATCAAGGTAAATTTGATGTGGTCAGGCAAGAGATGGCAAGAGTGAACACCAACATTTTAGGAATCAATGAACTGAAATGGACAGAAATGGGAGAATTTAATTCAAATGACCATATCTACTACTGTAGGCAAGGATCTCTTAGAAGAAAAGGAGTAGCCCTCATAGTCAACAAAATAGTCCTTGTATCCAGCCATGATACTATTTACCTAGAAATATTTTAGGCAGAGGAAGTAGAGATCAATTTGCCAACATCCACTGGATCATAGAAAAAGCAAGGGAATTCCCCTACTTCTGTTTCATTGACTATGATAAAGCCTATGATAAAGCCTTTTACTGTGTGGATCACAGCAAACTGTGGAAAATTCTTAAAGAGGTGGAAATACCAGATCATCTTACCTGTCTCCTTAGAAACCTGTATTCAGGTCAAGAAGCAACAGTTAGAACTAGACATGAAACTACTGATTAGTTCAAAATTAGGAAATAACTACATCAAGGCTGTGTATTGTCACCCTGATTATTTAACTTATATGCAGAGTATGTCATGTGAAATGCCAAGATAGTTGAAGCACAAGCTGGAATCAAGATTTCCAGGAGAAATATTGATATCTTCAGATATGCAGATGACACCACTAATGGCAGAAAGCAAAAGGAACTAAAGAGACTCTTGAGAGTCCCTTGGATAGCAAGGTGATGAAACTAGTCAGTTAACCCTGAATATTCATTGGAAGAACTGATGCTAAAGCTGAAGCTTCAATACTTCGGCCTCCTGATGCAAAGAGCTGACCCACTGGAAAAGACCCTGATGCTGGGAAAGATTGAAGGCAGGAGGAAAAATGGGCAACAGAGGATGAGATGGTTGGATGGCATCACCAACACAATGGGTGTGAGTTTGTGCAAACTCCAGGAGATGGTAAAGGATATAGGAAAGGCTGGCATGCTGCAGTCCATGGGATTGCAAAGACTCGGACACAACTTATCAACTGAATAACTTTTAGCAACATAATAATAAGCATTGCCAGGCAGACTGTATAAAATTAAAAATAACAGTAAAATGAAAAACTCTTGATATTGCTGTTATTTGAAACTTAATCCTGTGGCAGATTCATATTGATGTATGGAAACATCAATACAATATTGTAAAGTAATTAACTTCCAATTAAAATAAATAAATTTATATTAAAAAAGAAAACTTAATCCAAGGTAATTAAGATGAAACTTTATTGAACTTAATTAATATATTGTCTTGTTCAAGATGGCTAAATAGGATGACCCTGCACTCACCTGTTCCCATGGGCACACTGAATCAACAAATACATATGGAAAAAAGTTCCTCTGAAAAAAAATGTAAAAACTAGGTAACTCTTATATATTGGACAAATGAGAGAAAAACTCACATCAAATTGGGTAGCAGAAGCTGAGACATTATCTCACCATAAAACCCAGCCCTGGTACTACAACTTACAATTGAGACTGAACTCAAAACATGGAACTTCTCCCTAAAGGAGTAAAGGGTTTGAACTGCACATCAAGAATCCCATCTTTTAAGACTTGCGCCTGACAGACGGGTCTGGAAACATTTAGCTTTGAAAATCAATGGGGTTCATATTTGCAAGACCCACAAGACTGTAGCACTCTGAGAAATGGCTATAAAGGGCTTGCAATTTGGACTCATCCATCCCAAGGACCAGCAAAAAGGCTGCCAATTGACAGGCACCCATGCTTTACATGAATGAGCTTTCTTTGCTTATTATCTTAAACCATTAGCCTGAGGGGTTGGTATGTCTTAACACATATTCAGAGGCCTGCTGGGGTATACCTTCATAGGTAAAGCTTTGAAGGAGGCATCTTTTTAGTCTCCCTGGTCAGTAGGCACCATCTCCATGATTTAATGATATTTCCCAGAAAGGAGGTTTGTAAGCACTCTGGTTGTCTTGAGATTTTGGCTATAATTCAGAGGACACTACAATCACCCAGCTATAGTTGTCAGTGGGGCTTCTGCTCCAGAGTCTTACATGACTGTTACCAGAGCAGACAGAGTTCTTAAATAACTACCACCTTCAGAGCACAGCAAGAAGCAAGAGTCTCAAGGGCCCAGGACAGGCTTTTCAAAGGTAGGTCCCTCAGAACAATTAGGGTCATCAGCCCTATTGCCCCCCGTCAGAACAATTAGGGTCATCATCCCTATTGTTCCCCCAGTGTTGAGTTTTCGGGACCGCTAGGACCCTACTCAGGGTGCCGCAGACCCCCCTGTAGGATAGACAGGGCGAGTAGGAGTGGGAAGTGTTAGAAATGTTAAAGGGTTGGAGAGAAAACCCGGTTTCTAGAGTTAGAAGGTTGAAAGAAACCTGATCTTTGAAAACTAAACCTAAATCTTCTACTATACTTAATTTTCTGACATGGGTAACACTGAATCAAATGAAAGACAGCTATTTATAGGAGTAATTTTGCAGTTATTAAGAGAGGAATCAAAGTTTAAAAATCTACCATTCAATCATTTTTTTTCATTTGTACAAGAATAGTGTCCTTGGTTTCCAGAAGAGGGTACTGTTAATTAGATACTTGGATGAAGGCAAAAAAAAAAAAAAAAAAAAACCACAAAACAAAACAACAAAAAAAACCCCTAAACATTTATTCTATAAATATGATTAAAAATGTTTTGGACCCCCGTCATGAGGCTGTTGGATAGCCTATGGGAAAGGCTATAGCGGTGGATGGTAGTGGGTCTCCACCTTCTGCACAGATCATATTTTGTGCCATTGATAAAGAAAAAGAGGGAGACTGTGCTCTACCTTCCGAGGAGTGAGACAGATTACAGGATGCTGCGGCAGGGGCACCCTGGTGAGGCCCCTCCCCCTCTACACAAACCTTAAAAATTTATCCAACAATTTCTGATTTAAGGTGACTACAACACCATGACAGTATGAAAAGGCAAAATGATAGGATACTGAAAGAGAAACTCCCCAGGTCAGTAGGGGCCTAATATGCTACTGGAGGTCAGTGGAGAAATAACTCCAGAAAGAATGAAGGGACGGAGCCAAAGCAAAAAAAATACCCAGCTGAGGATGTGTCTGGTGATAGAAGCAAGGTCTGATGCTGTAAAGAGCAATATTGCATAGGAATCTGGAATGTCACGTCCATGAATCAAGGCAAATTGGAAGTGGTCAAACAAGAGATGGCAAGAGTGAATGTCGACATTCTAAGAATCAGTGAACTAAAATGAACTGGAATGGGGGAATTTAACTCAGATGACCATTATATCTACTACTGTGGGCAGGAATCCCTCAGAAGAAACGGAGTGGCCATCATGGTCAACAAAAGAGTCTGAAATGCAGTACTTGGATGCAATCTCAAAAACGACAGAATGAACTCTGTTCCTTTCCAAGTCAACCCATTCAATGCCACAGTAATCCAAGTCTATGCCCCAACGAGTAACACTGAAGAAGCTGAAGTTGAACGGTTCTATGAAGACCTACAAGATCTTTTAGAACTAATACCCAAAAAAGATGTCCTTTTCATTATAGGGGACTGGAATGCAAAAGTAGCAAGTCAAGAAACACCTGGAGTAACAGGCAAATTTGGCCTTGGAATACAAAATGAAGCAGGGCAAAGACTAATAGAGTTTTGACAAGAAAATGCACTAGTCATAACAAATACCCTCTTGCAACAACACAAGAGAAGACTCTATACATGGGCATCACCAGATGGTCAACACTGAAATCAGATCGATTATATTCTTTGCAGCCAAAGATGGAGAAGCTCTATACAGTCAGGAAAAACAAGACCAGGATCTGACTGTGACTCAAACTATGAACGCCTTATTGCTAAATTCAGACTGAAATTGAAAAAGTAGGGAAAACAACTAGACCATTCAGGTCTAACCTAAATCAAATCCCTTATGATTATACAGTGGAAGTGAGAAATAGATTTAAGGGCCTAGATCTGATAGAGTGCCTGATGAACTATGGAATGAGGTTCGTGATATTGTACAGGACACAGGGATCAAGACCATGGAAAAGAAATGCAAAAAAGCAAAATGGCTGTCTAGGGAGGCCTTGAAAATAGCTGTGAAAAGAAGAGAAGCGAAAAGCAAAGGAAAAAAGGAAAGATATAAACATCTGAATGCAGAGTTCTAAAGAATAGCAAGAAGAGATAAGAAAGCCATATTCAGTGATCAATGAAAAGAAAGAGGAAAACAACAGAATGGGAAAGACTAGGGATCTATTCCAGAAAATCTGAGATACAAAAGGAATATTTCATGCAAAGATGGGCTTGATAAAGGACAGAAATGGTATGGACCTAACAGAAGCAGAAGGTACTAAGAAGAGGTGGCAAGAATACACAGAAGAACTGTACAAAAAAGATCTTCATGACCCAGATAATCATGGTAGTGTGATCACTGACCTAGAGCCAGACATCCTGGAATGTGAAGTCAAGTGGGCCTTAGAAAGCATCACTAAGAACAAAGCTAGTGGAGGTGATGGAATTCCAGTTGAGCTACTCCAAATCCTGAAAGATGATGCTGTGAAAGTGATGCACCCAATATGCCAGCAAATTTGGAAAACTCAGCAGTGGCCACAGGACTGGAAAAGGTCAGTTTTGATTCCAATCCCAAAGAAAGGCAATGCCAAAGAATGCTCAAACTACCACACAATTGCACTCATCTCACACGCTAGTAAAGTAATGCTCAAAATTTTCCAAGCCAGGCTTCAGCAATATGTGAACCGTGAACTTCCTGATGTTCAAGCTGGTTTTAGAAAAGGCAGAGGAACCAGAGATCAAATTGCCAACATCTGCTGGATCATGGGAAAAGCAAGAGAGTTCCAGAAAAACATCTATTTCTGCTTTATTGACTATGCCAAAGCCTTTGACTGTGTGGATCACAATAAACTGTGGAAAATTCTGAAAGAGATGGGAATACCAGACCACTTGATCTGCCTCTTGAGAAATCTGTATGCAGGTCAGGAAGCAACAGTTAGAACTGGTCATGGAACAACAGACTGGTTCCAAATAGGAAAAGGAGTACCTCAAGGCTGTATATTGTCACCCTGTTTATTTAACTTATATGCAGAATAAATCATGAGAACGCTGGACTGAAAGAAACACAAGTTGGAATCAAGATTGCTGGGAGAAATATCAATAACCTCAGATATGCAGATGACACCACCCTTATGGCAGAAAGTGAAGAGGAACTAAAAAGCCTCTTGATGAAAGTGAAAGTGGAGAGTGAAAAAGTTGGCTTAAAGCTCAACATTCAGAAAACGAAGATCATGGCATCCAGTCCCATCACTACATGGGAAATAGATGGGGAAACAGTGGAAACAGTGTCAGACTTTCTTTTTCTGGGCTCCAAAATCACTACAGATGGTGCTGAGGCCATGAAATGTAAAGGCGCTTACTCCTTGGAATGAAAGTTATGACCAACCTAGATCACATATTCAAAAGCAGAGACATTACTTTGCCGACAAAGGTTCGCCTAGTCAAGTCAAGGCTATGGTTTTTCCTGTGGTCATGTATGGCTGTGAGAGCTGGACTGTGAAGAAGGCTGAGCGCTGAAGAATTGATGCTTTTGAACTGTGGTGTTGGAGAAGACTCTTGAGAGTCCCTTGGACTGCAAGGAGATCCAACCAGTCCATTCTGAAGGAGATCAGCCCTGGGATTTCTTTGGAAGGAATGATGCTAAAGCTGAAACTCCAGTACTTTGGCCACCTCATGCGAAGAGTTGACTCATTGGAGAAGACTCTGATGCTGGGAGGGGTTAAGGGCAAGAGGAGAAGGGGAAGACAGAGGATGAGATAGCTGGATGACATCCCTGACTCGATGGATGTGAGTCTGGGTGAACTCTGGGAGTTGGTGATGGACCGGGAGGCCTGGTGTGCTGCAATTCATGGGGTCGCAAAGAGTCAGACAGGACTGAGTGACTGATCTGATCTGATCTGACCCCACTTTCGCTTGCACCTCCCAGGGCCTAGGAATTCCCCAGTTTACATCCAAAGCCTCCAAGAGCATTGCCTAAGGCTAAAAAAAAAAATTATTGTAAACAAAAGAACTTTTAAAGAATACACAATATACAGAGCCTACTCTTTGCAGAAAAACCCCCTCAGGGGGGCCTCACACAAGCCACAAAAAAAAAAAAAAAAAAGAGAAAAATAAAAAGAAAAAAGTGAAAAAGAAAAAAAGGAAAGAAGAAAAATCGCAATAGAAAAGGATTCTACATCTAAAAAAGTTTTCTTATGACTAAGCAGAATGGTAAGGGGATTTAGCAACAGTATTAACCCCTCATCACCAGATGGTCAATACTGAAATCAGATCGATTATATTATTTGCAGCAAAAGATGGAGAAGTTCTGTACAGTCAGCAAAAACAAGACCAGGAGCTGACTGTGGCTCAGACCATGAACTCCTTATTGCCAAATGCAGACTGAAATTGAAGAAAGTAGAGAAAACCACTAGACCATTCAGGTATGACCTAAATCAAATCCCTTATGATTATACAGTGGAAGTGAGAAATAGATTTAAGGGCCTAGATCTGATAGATGGAGTGCCTGATGAACTATGGAATGAGGTTTGTGACATTGTACAGGAGACAGGGATCAAGATCATCCCCATGGAAAAGAAATGCAAAAAAGCAAAATGGCTGTCTGGGAAGGCCTTACAAATAGCTGTGAAAAGAAGAGAAGTGAAAAGCAAAGGAGAAAAGGAAAGATGTAAACATCTGAATGCAGAGTTCCAAAGAATAGCAAGAAGAGATAAGAAAGCCTTCTTCAGCGATCAATGCAAAGAAATAGAGGAAAACAACAGAATGGGAAAGACTAGGGATCTCTTCAAGAAAATCAGAGATACCAAAGGAACATTTCATGCAAAGATGGGCTTGATAAAGGACAGAAATGGTATGGACTTAACAGAAGCCGAAGATATTAAGAAGAAGTGGCAAGAATACACAGAAGAACTGTACAAAAAAGATCTTCACGACCCAGATAATCACGGTGGTGTGATCACTGACCTAGAGCCAGACATCCTGGAATGTGAAGTCAAGTGGGCCTTAGAAAGCATCACTATGAACAAAGCTAGTGGAGGTGATGGAATTCCCGTTGAGCTATTCCAAATCCTGAAAGATGATGCTGTGAAAGTGCTGCACTCAATATGCCAGCAAATTTGGAAAACTCAGCAGTGGCCACAAGATTGGAAAAGGTCAGTTTTCCTCCCAATCCCAAAGAAAGGCAATGCCAAAGAATGCTCAAACTACCACACAATTGCACTCATCTCACACGCTTGTAAAGTAATGCTCAAAATTCTCCAAGCCAGGCCTCAGAAATATGTGAACCGTGAACTTCCTGATGTTCAAGCTGGTTTTAGAAAAGGCAGAGGAACCAGAGATCAAATTGCCAGCATCCGCTGGATCATGGAAAAAGCAAGAGAGTTCCAGAAAAACATCTATTTCTGCTTTATTGACTATGCCAAAGCCTTTGACTGTGTGGATCACAATAACTTGTACAAAATTCTGAAAGAGATGGGAATACCAGACCACCTGATCTGCCTCTTGAGAAATCTGTATGCAGGTCAGGAAGCAATAGTTAGAACTGGTCATGGAACAACAGACTGGTTCCAAATAGGAAAAGGAGTACGTCAAGGCTGTATATTGTCACCATGTTTATTTAACTTATATGCAGAGTGCATCATGAGAAATGCTGGACTGGAAGAAACACAAGTTGGAATCAAGATTGCTGGGAGAAATATCAATAACCTCAGATATGCAGATGACACCACCCTTATGGCAGAAAGTGAAGAGGAACTCAAAAGCCTCTTGATGAAAGTGAAAGTGGAGAGTGAAAAGGTTGGCTTAAAGCTCAACATTCAGAAAACGAAGATCATGGCATCAGGTTCCATCACTACATGGGAAATAGATGGGAAAACAGTGGAAACAGTGTCAGACTTTATTTTTCTGTGCTCCAAAATCACTGCAGATGGTGATTGCAGTCATGAAATTAAATGACGCTTACTCCTTGGAAGGAAAGTTATGACCAACCTAGATAGCATATTCAAAAGCAGAGACATTACTTTGCCAACAAAGGTTCGCCTACTCAAGGCTATGGTTTTTCCTGTGGTCATGTATGGCTGTGAGAGCTGGACTGTGAAGAAGGCTGAGCGCCGAAGAATTGATTCTTTTGAACTGTGGTGTTGGAGAAGACTCTTGAGAGTCCCTTGGACTGCAAGGAGGTCCAACCAGTCCATTCTGAAGGAGATCAGGCCTGGGATTTCTTTGCAAGGAATGATGTTAAAGCTGAAACTCCAGTATTTTGGCCACCTCATGCGAAGAGTTGACTCATTGGAGAAGACTCTGATGCTGGGAGGGATTGAGGGCAGGAGGAGAAGGGGATGACAGAGGATGAGATGGCTGGATGGCATCACTGACTCGATGGATGTGAGTCTGAGTGACCTCTGGGAGTTGGTGATGGACAGAGAGGCTTGGCGTGCTGCAGGTCATGGGGTCGCAAAGAGTCGGACTCGACTGAGTGACTGATCTGATCTGATCTGATCTGATCTGTGCTGGTTGCTCTGATTCCAAGGGGAGTGGCTGGCCCCCTGCCTGAGGGCATTGTAGGACTTGTGCTAGGGCGTAGCTCCCTTTCTTTTTAAGGAATTTCCGTGGTGCCTGCTGTAGTGGATTCTGATTATATTGAGAAATTAAAGTTTTAATCACTCCGCCTACTAAAACTGTGCAAATTAATAAAGCTGAAAGAATAACACAGTTTTTGCTTTTCCTTACTATCAGACAAGAAAAACCTTGACTTCTCAAGATAGGGGCCCTAGAGGATTTGGATCTAGTGATTTAGCTTTTTGGGTACAGGTCATTACAGCTTCTAGGCCTTAAAATTTTTTTTTTTAATTCAAGAAAATAAAATGTCAGGGCTATTAGACACAGGAACAGACATCTCTTAACATTGCTGGGAAAGACTGGCCCAGCTCCTGGCCAAAACATACTATTGAAAATGAGTTGGTGGGATTAGAGAAAGTGGTATGTGGGATTAGAGATAGTGGTATGTGGGGTGGGAATGCTGTAGAGAAAAAGGTGAGGGAGAGTTTAAAACCTTGAAGAGTAGTGAGTTCCCCGTTGCTGGAAGTATTCAAGCAAAATTAAATGGTTGCTTGTCATCTAAAAAGCTATAGACCAGATTTAGGTTATAAAACGATAACTGGAGAAGCTTATAAAGATGTTGTGCAACACCTCTGTACTTGTTTCTCATATTTAGGTCTGCCAAAAATTTTGAAAACTGATAATGCCCCTTTGAAGCTGCAGAGAGATTGTTTACTAACTTTAAATGATTTTCAAAAATTATTAGGGGACATTAATTGGATATGCCCACATTTAAAACTGACTACTGCCTTTTTTTTTGATTGCTTAAAAAGCGATCCTAATTCCAGTTCTAAGAGAAAGTTGACTAATGAGACAGAGTCGGCTCTTGCTAAAGTAGATGAGACTTTAAATGATCAGTTAATTAGGATTAATATTATCAAAAGATGAGATTAAATTATTCTCGCCACAAAACATACACCTACAAGGTGCTTGTGACAAAAAGGCCCATTGGTTCCATCTACCAGTGACCCCAAGAAAAATAGTTTTATCTTATCCCAGCTTGGTGGCACAATTAATTATAAAGGGAGGAAAAAAGAAGTGTGGAACTTTTTAGAAAAGAAGTAGCAAATATAGTAATTCCATTTAATAAGGATCAACTGCAAAACTTTTACAAAATAGTGATGAG
Source organism: Tragelaphus eurycerus (assembly GCA_935064755.1). NCBI lineage: Eukaryota > Metazoa > Chordata > Mammalia > Artiodactyla > Bovidae > Tragelaphus > Tragelaphus eurycerus. Next base: position 3,316,000 of record CAKXYN010000080.1, read on the forward strand.
TGGCAAGTTGCCCTGATAGATTTCAGGTGTCAAATTTTGTTTCATTTGCCCTCAAGCCCCCACAGTAGTTAAAAGTTCAAAAATGTTAGATTGGCAGTTTGAGGATACCTGTGGAACTTTCCAACCCTATGTAGTTCCTACGCACCCCTTTATCCTATGGGGGAGGAACGCGCTGTCTCAAATAGGAGATACTCAGAGAAGGGTTTTCTCAATTTCTTAGTTATCAACAGACAGTACAATTAACAATAATTTATGCTGCTGCTAAGTCGCTTCAGTTGTGTCTGACTCTGTGCGACCCCATAGATGGCAGCCCATCAGGCTTCCCCATCCCTGGGATTCTCCAGGCAAGAACACTGAAGTGGGTTGCCATTTCCTTCTCCGATGCATGAAAGTGAAAAGTGAAAGTGAAGTTGCTCAGTCATGTCTGACTCTAGGGACCCCATGGACTGCAGCCTACCAGGCTCCTCTGTCCATGGCACTTTCTAGGCAAAAGTACTGAAGTGGGTGCCATTGCCTTCTCCGAACATACTTTATATATTGTCATAAATACATAATATAAATATATTTGCCAAATTACAGTTTGCCTAATTAGGTATGGGTATAAATAAAATGTAATAAATGTATACCTAATTCTATTTATAGATCTATACTTAATTTGTATATAAATTAATATGTATACTATATATGCATATTATATATATACTGTATAATTAAATATATATTACAGTAATATAATGTGTGTGTGGCTGATATTAATTGGTATAGATTGATGTGCTGTGATGATATCTTCTATATACTATATAATTATATTATATATGTGTGACATGTATTATTGCAGTGCATTGGTTTGTGTTGGTTGGTATTAGCTGTGTATGTGTGGTATTGCTGTAATATATATTAATTAATATATTAATTATAAAGATTAATTCAAGTATATTGATTTATATATATTATATGTCAATAAGTTTATACTTGTTGCCATATATAAATACATTTTGCATTTAGGTATATCTGTATACCAAAATGAGATAAGGAGGTTATACATTTATTATTTGAATTTATACAGAGACCTAAACTAAACATTAGACCTAAATTAACATATCCCTAAATTTATCTTGTTAAAATGTAAATTTTAAAAAATTAAATTTACAACTCCTTTGCCATAAAACCCGCATAGGTGTAATTGGGGTAGCCAGACAAAAAATTGGTTTTATGGCAAAACAACCCCCTAGAGTGGGTCCATCTTCCCACTCAAACTAAAAAAGTAGCGCTTCTTATCCAGGATTGATAGCTACTTTGATATTAAAGGAAAAAAGCAGAGCATTGAATTATTTGGTAAAAAGCCATCAGAAATTGTAATTCCATATAATAAAGAACAACTTGATGCTCTTCTAATGTCTGAGGATTGGCAGATTGCCATAGGAAATTATTGTGGTCAAATTTTTGCATCATTTACCTTCACATGTTTTGCTGAATTTTATATCCAGACATCCAGTTATTTTTCCTGTCAGATGTAAACAATCACCTGTTCCAAATGCTCATATAGTTTTTACTGACGGGTCAGCAAACAGTAAAGCGTCCATAGTTACTAAAAATCACCAAAAGGCTTTAGAAACACAGGAAACATCAGCTCAAAGAGCTGAAATAACAGCAGTCATAGAGGCTTTTGCTATGTTTGCAGATGAGGAATTTAACCTTTATTCTGATTTTCAGTATATTGTCAGGTTGTTTCCACACATTGAAACTGTGGTTTTGCCTGAAAATAAAACTACCATATTTCATTTGTTAACTAAATTACAGTAACAAATTTGGAAAAGAAATAAAATATTTTTCACTGGACACATTCGGGCTCATTCCGGATTGCCCAGCCCTTTAAATGCCATTAATGATTTGGCTGACTTGTTAACCAGAAATACAGTGGCTACTGTGATTGAGGAGACCAGAGCCTCTCACTCACTTCATCATCAATATGCTACTGCTTTAAGATATCAATTCCAAATTCCCTGAGAGACTGCTCGAGAGATTGTGCATTCTTGCTTACACTGCCCCACTATTTATAATAGTCTACCTATGGGAGTTAATCTTCACGGTCTCAAACCTAACGTACTCTGGCAAATGGATGTAACTCATGTTTCTTAATTTGGAAAACTGTCCTTTGTTCATGAAACTGTAGATACCTTTTTTCACATTATTATTGCAACTGCTCGTACAGGGGAAGCAATTAAAGATGTAATACAACATCTCTTTACTTTTTTTTCATATTTGGGGCTGCCAAAAGCTTTGAAAACTGACAATGCTCCTGCTTACACTTCTAAGTCTTTTCAGGAATTTTGTATAAAGTTTCAAATTAAACATAATACAGGCATCCCTTATAATCCACAGGGACAAGTCATTGTGGAAAGAGCACATCAAACATTAAAAATACAAATTCAAAAATTAAAAGAAGGGGAGTTTAAGTATAGTTCTCCCCATCAAATCTTGCAACATGCTCTTTTCGTAATAAATATTTTAAATACTGATTCAGCTGGAACTACTGCAATGCTTCACCATTGGTGCCCGGAGCAATTGAATGCAAAACCATTAGTCAAATGGAAGGACCTCCTCTCAGGACAATGGAAGGGTCCTGACCCATGGTTAACTAGCGGTCGAGGATGTGCTTGTATTTTTCCACAGGATGCAGATTCTCCCAATTTAGATCTGGGACAGGCTGATTTGCCATGTTGCAGTCCCCCAGACATCCCGTTCCCCCATTGCTTCAGTCACAAAAGAGGAGCCCACCGGAAGGGGAGGCAAGATAAACATCGAGATCCCGGCGAGACCAACAGGGCTGCTGCAGCACAAACTCCAACCAGAAAATAATTCTACTTATTCTATATTGGCTTGTCTACCCTCTCCTTATGTTTTTCTCTTTACCAACAATTCTGGAAAACTTAATGTACATATGACTTTCACTGGTGGACCCAATGTAGTGACGTGTGAACAATGCATGCTCTCATCTTGTTTAAACCCTCAATCATTTCAGGAAAAAAACATTCTGTCTAATATCCTTGGTTATGTCGCTGCTGGTGCTTTAATTTTGCTTGTCATAATCATTCTTCCTTGTATTGTCAGGATTCTTCAGCAGAACATTCAGAAGCTCACAACTGAGCTGCATCGGGCTATTTTAAGAAATAGAAAAGGGGGAGATGCTGGGAGCCAGCGTGAGGAGCTCTGCCCATGGCAAAGGTCATGAGGAAGGAGGCTCGGCATACACAAAGGCAGGATCTAGCCTCAGGAGACCCCCTGGAAATTCTCGAGCATCTACCCCCAAAACCAGAGTCTGCCTACTTTCTGCTTTGTGCTCTCACCTACACCTCTGACTTTACGGGGGGCTGTCCCCCACTACCTCTCTCTGAAAAAAGAGCTAACTTAACAGCTCCAGTTAATAATTCCTGGGTGTGGCAGTGTTTCAACCTACGAACTCCTTTGGAAGTCCTCTAGCCTGCCTGAATAGTTTTTCCGGCCACATGTGATTGTTCAGAGCCTCCCAACTGTGAGAGGCATGAGATGTTCTAAACTGTCTAAATACAGATTCCTTTGAGCAGTTAAAAGATTGATTAGAAATTGTATTGGTGAAGGGTTTTTCATTTGTTGAGCCAATGTTTGCTGCTAAGTTTCCATATCCCTTACCTGCTGTGTCCCTGGCAGTGTATTGACTAATATAATTGGTGTAAGTAGTAGCTTTAATGTTTGTAACCTTGGACCCTTGAGTTAATTCTTTTTCTTGTTATAGCCCACCACACCTTTGCCCTATAGGAATGCAACTTTATCTAATGCTTTTGGAGGGTGGCGCCTGACTAATCACCTTTAGAGAAAAATAAGTTTTCTAAAGAAAGGGTCTTAAAATGTTAACAGGCCTCCTGGCCAGAAGATGATGCAAATCATCGAAACTTTTGCATATGATAAGTTTGCAGGAAGAAAGCCTGGCTTACTGCATGACTCTACCCCTTCCGCCTTTATCATCTATGCATAACTTAAGGTATAAAAACTACTTTGGAAAATAAAGTGCGGGCCTTGTTCACTGAAACTTGGTCTCCCCATGTGGTTCTTTCTCTCACCTTCTGGCTGAATTATTCAGCCTCTTTTCTCCACTAAATTTTCTCACTGAGCTATCCTTATTTAACCACTCTTTATATCTTTAATTGACATTTAAATAAGCTGTTGTTTCCTGATGGCCGAAGCTGTCTCCTCTTTGAATTCCCTGTACCCACCAGGGCTGGACCTCAGCAAAAAGGCCTATTAGTTTATCTTCATAACTGTGGCTTGAAGAGCGGGTTTCTAATGAAATACACTTTTAGGAGCCGGTGTTTTCTAGAGATCCCAGATGGTGACCTATCTTCATACTCTCCCTGTGCCATGCTCGGGATCACCAGTGTCTCCCAGAGGGGAGCTTTTACATGCATTTTGTGACTGCTCCCCAGTGGACACCCCATGATCACTGGGCTATAAAGGCCAAAGGATCTTATTTTTCTGGAACCCAAGGACTATAACAATCAGAGAGACAGTTCATGATTGGTTAAAACCTGAGGGCACTGCACAGAGAGAAGACTGAAATAATTAGCCTTCAATTAAAATAAGTAAATTTAAATTAAAAAAAAAAAAAAAAAGACTGAAATGTACCTGTAGGCTTTCTGTAAAAGAGGCTTGTCTAGGTGCTTGCCCAGAAAGGCAGACTTCTTTTGGTACACACCTGTGGCCATGAAATTGAAAGATGCTTGCTCCTTGGAAGAAAAGCTATGACAAACCTAGACAGCATATTAAAAAAGCAGACATTACTTTGCCAACAAAGTTCTGTCTAGTCAAAGCTATGGTTTTTCCAGTAGTCATGCATGGATGTGAGAGTTGGACTATAAAGAAAGCTGAGTGCCGATGAATTGATGCTTTTGAACTGTGGTGTTGGAGAAGACTCTTGAGAGTCCCTTGGACTGCAAGGAGATCCAACCAGTCCATCCTAAAGGAAATGAGTCCTGAATATTCATTGGAAGGACTGCTGCTGAAGCTGAAACTCTAATACTTTGGCCACCTGATGGGAAGAATTGACTCACTGGAAAGACCCTAATGTTGGGAAAGATTGAAGGTGGGAGGAAAAAGGGATGACAGAGGATGAGATGGTTGGATGGCATCACTGACTCAATGAGCATGAATTTGAGCAAGCTACAGGAGTTGGTGATAGATAGGGAAGCCTGGCATGCTGCAGTCCATGAGGTCACAAACAGACATGACTGAATGAGTGAACTGAACTGAACTGTGGCCTATGAAGGTGCTCTCAGGGAATAGAGGCCAGGGAATGCAATATTTGTGTTCTCTCTCCACAATGCTCCAACTTCTGGTACCCACCTTAAAAGAAATTTGTACCCTTTCTCTGTTTCTCTCTTCTTTTAGCTGCTTCCAGGAAACACCTCTGTATTACCTGGTTCTGATGGCCTGCAGGACTTATTTGATCTATACACTGAAAGCTGTTGCATGAAGGTCTGGCTTCCAGTCAGCCTGAATCTAGGTGCTGACTGATATCCTCTCATTTGGGATACTGACATGTCTCAGCACACCCTCAACTACTGGAAGCCATAAAAATTAAAACAGGGTACTTGGAGAATCACAAAAAATGGAGAAACAATAAAAAACTAGGGTGGGATTGAATATATAATTTATCTCTAACAAGGGCCTTTCCTTTAAAATGGGGAGAGGGTGTAGTACTTGTTCTAATTAATGCATAGAAACCAAGAGAGAAACTAAAAGTAATGAAAACCACAGAGAAATTTGATCCAAATGAAAAAAATAATATGAAACCTCAGGAAAAAAAAATGAAATAGAGATAAGTCGTATATCTGATAAAGAGTTAAAAATGATGGTCTTAAAGAAGATTATCAAGTTCAAGATAATAAAGGAGAAGCACAATGAGAACTTCAAAAGAGAGAATATAAGAGAAAATCAAATAGAAGTCACAGCTGAAAATTATAACTGAACTGAAAAATATACTAGAGGGATTGGAAAGCAGACTAGATGAAATAGAAAAAAGGATCAGTGAACTTAAAAGATAGGACAATGAAATTCACCCAAGGTGAGCAGTACCAAGGGGAAAAAAAAAGAATTTAAACAAAACTGAATATATATAGTTTAAGGGATTTATGGGATAATATCAAGTGGATGAATATTCAAATTCAAATTATCCAAAAAGAAAATGAAATAATGAGGCAGAGGACCTATTTGAAGAAATAATGACTAAAAAGTTCCCTAACATGGAAAAGAAAAAGATATCCTGGAAGCCCAGAATTTCATATAAAAGGATTACACAGAGACACATGCCAAGATACCTAATTAAAATGTCAAAAGTTAAAGAAAAGAAAATCTTAAAAAGAGCAGGAGAAAAATAATTTGTTATATACAAGTGAATCTCCATAAGACTGTCAGCAGATTTTTTCAGCAGAAACTTTTGCTCCTTCAAAAGTATTCTCCATCCTACTCTATATTCTAGGCTTCATTGCCCCCATGTCTTATTATGTTCAGATTGGCCATTAGGAGATCATTAGAAGACTATTAGAAGATCAAATCTGGGGAGAAGAGGAAAGTTGGGATTTAGCCACTTGGCTCCCTTTCTGCTGGACCATGGCAGCCCCCTCAAAAGAATTCTGGGTCTTGCTGGATTATTACAACTCACTCTTCTTCCTTCTGGCTCAGGGGTGGTAGGTTCTTGATGCTCCCAGGCCAGGAATATGTTACCACTCCTTAGTGGTTTTCATTAATCCAATTTGCAGGGCTTCCTTGGTGGCTTAGTTGGCAAAGAATCCATTTGCAATATAGGAGACCTGGGTTTGATCCCTGTATTGGGAAGATACCCTGGAGAGCAAAATGGCAGCCCAATCTAGTATTTTTGCTTGGGAAATCCCATAGACAGAGGGGCCTATTTGTATTTTGCAAACCACTCCTCCATTATATTCTCTTTGTTACACATTTTCAGTATGTCATTGGATATTTTTTTAAATTACATTAGATCCTAACAGAGAATTTCCAGAAAAAATAATTTTAACACAGCAAAGAAATATAAAAGATGGAAAATATTAGGGAACTATAAGAGATGTGGATATAAAATACACCAAGTATGTATCTTATCAAAGTTCCAGAAGGGAATAAGAAAGTGACTGAGGAAAGATGTATTAGAAAAGATCTTAGCAAAGAAGTTTTCAGAACTAGTGAAAGATATCAATCCACACATTCCAGAGTCAAAAGAATTGCTATAGAGGACGTCGGACACCCACAAAAGCAACTCACTGCCTTCTAAAGGAGGTAGGAAAGAATATAGAAGCCAGAGAGAGACAAAGAGGGAGGGGCGGACCTCTGTCCTGGGGAAGGGAGTCTTAAAAAGAGAAGTTTCCAAACACCAGGAAACACTCTCCCTGCGGAATCTGCGCCGAACCTGGGAAACACGGAGACTATCATAACAGGGAGGAGAACAGTTGAGCAATTAGAACCCACAGACTGTGGGCCCTGCGGTAACTTCCGCAGCGGAGAAGCACCGCTGCAAATGCCCGCATCTGCCATTGGGGAGCCGGGGCTGGGCAGGGAGACGCCTTGGCCGTTCCCACGCGGGACGCTCCCCTGCCGGTGCTCCCCCGCAGGACTCTCCCCCACTGGACGCTCCCCCGCCGGCCACTCCCGTGCAGGCGTGCCCCCGCCCGCTGTGCTGGCGGCTCCCACGAGGGCCACCCCATCCCCTCCCCCACCCACCCGCCCGCCATTCCCGTCGCCGGCCCCTCCCCCTCTGCGGGCCTCAGCGCAGACTTCGTTCGCCTGATTGTCTGGAGTGCTGCCTAACTGGAGTAGTTTGGGCCGGCAATCCAGATTGTGCAGCGCCGACCACACGAGTGGCGGGCCTTGGCCCAGAACACCGCCGAACCGTGCACAGAACAAAGGACTATACAGACCAACTACAGAGAAAGGGGCCTATAGATCTTGAGAAATTTAAGCCGGAACAAGGAACTAGCTGAAAATGAACTGAACCCACAACAATAATAGAGAAACTCTTATATATATTGTTACTATTTTTACCATCATTATTTCCTTTTTTTTTCTTTTCTTTTTTTAATATATATATATTTTTTAAATTTTTATTATTTTTTAATTGGAAAAAGGAAAACAAAAATTTTTTTTTCCTTTTAATTTTTTTTTGTTGTTGTTTGTTTTGTTTCTTTTATTTTTATTTTTTTTATCCTCTAGTACTTCTTTAATCTCCACATTTAGATATAACTTTTGCAACCCTGTTTTTTTTTTTTTCTTTTTTCCTTTTTGTCCTTGGCTTTTTTCCTTTCCTTTTTTCTTTTCTTTACTGATTACTGACTAGATCTGTCTCTCTCCTTCACACTCCCTCCTTTTATCCTCCTGACCACCTCTGTCTCCTTCCTCCCTTTTTCCTTCTCTGTATAATTCCATGAACATCTCTGAGCGGTCCAGTTGTGGAATGCATTATAGAAGAAGAAGTTTTTGAGACTACTGTAAAAATAAGACCAATAACTGGAACCAGGAGGCTTAAGTCCATACCCTGATCCCACGAAACATTAATTGACAGGAGCTCATTAAAAGCCTCCATACCTACTCTGAAACCAAGCATCACACAAAGACCAGCAAGTTCCACAACAAGACATACCAAGCAAATTCTCCAGAAAAACAAGAACACAGCCTGAGCTCTAATACACAGGCTACACAAAGCGACCCCAAAAGCATAGACATCTCATAACTCACTACTAGACACTCCACTGCACCCCAGAGAAAAGAAATCCAGCTCCACCCACCAGAACACCGATACAAGCTTCCATAAACAAGAAACCTCGACAAGCCACCGGTACAAACCCACATATAGTGCAGAAACCCCACAATAAAGAGAACTCCACAGACTACCAGAATACAGTAAAGACGCCCCAAACTTAGCAATTTAAACAAGATGAAAAGACAGAAGAATTCCCAGCAGGTAAAGGAACAGGATAATTGCCCACCAAACCAAACAAAAGAGGAAGAAATAGCGAACCTACCTGATAAAGAATTCCGAATAATGATAGTGAAATTAATCCAAAATCTGGAAAGCAAAATGGAATCATGGATAAATAGCCTGGAGAAAAGCATTGAGAAGATGCAAGAAAGATTTAACAAGGACCTAGAAGAAATAAAAAAAGAGTCAATATATAATGAATAATGCAATAAATGAGATCCAAAACACTCTGGAGGCAACAAATAGTAGAATAACAGAGGCAGAAGATAGAATTAGCGAATTAGAAGATAGAATGGCAGAATTAAAGGAATCAGAGGAGAAAAAAGAAAAACGAATTAAAAGAAATGAGGACAATCTCAGAGACCTCCAGGACAATATTAAACGTTACAATATTCGAATCATAGGAGTTCCAGAAGAAGAAGACAAAAAGAAAGACCATGAGAAGATACTAGAGGAGATAATAGTTGAAAACTTCCCTAAAATGGGGAAGGAAATAATCACTCAAGTCCAAGAAACCCAGAGAGTCCCAAATAGGATAAACCCAAGACGAAACACCCCAAGACACATATTAATCAAATTAACAAAGATCAAACACAAAGAACAAATATTAAAAGCAGCAAGGGAAAAACAACAAATAACACACAAGGGAATTCCCATAAGGATAACAGCTGATCTTTCAATAGAAACTCTCCAAGCCAGGAGGGAATGGCAAGACATACTTAAAGTGATGAAAGAAAATAACCTACAGCCCAGATTATTGTACCCAGCAAGGATCTCATTCAAATATGAAGGAGAAATCAAAACCTTTACAGACAAGCAAAAGCTGAGAGAATCCAGCACCACCAAACCAGCTCTCCAACAAATACTAAAGGACATTCTCTAGACAGGAAACACAAAAAGGATATATAAATTCAAACCCAAAACAACAAAGTAAATGGCAACGGGATCATATTTATCATTAATTACCTTAAATGTAAATGGGTTGAATACCCCAACCAAAAGACAGAGACTGGCTGAATGGATACAAAAACAAGACCCCTCCATATGCTGTCTACAAGAAACCCACCTCAAAACAGGGGACACATACAGACTGAAAGTCAAGGGCTGGAAAAAGATTTTCCACGCAAATAGAGACCAAAAGAAAGCAGGAGTAGCAATACTCATATCAGATAAAATAGACTTTAAAACAAAGGATGTGAAAAGAGACAAAGAAGGTCACTACCTAATGATCAAAGGATCAATCCAAGAAGAAGATATAACAATTATAAATATATATGCACCCAACTTAGGAGCACCACAATATATAAGACAAACACTAACAAGTATGAAAGGAGAAATCAACAATAACACAATAATAGTGGGAGACTTTAATACCCCACTCACACCAATGGATAGATCAACTAAACAGAAAATTAACAAGGAAACACAAACTTTAAACGATACAATAGACCAGTTAGAACTAATTGATATCTATAGGACATTTCATCCCAAAACAATGAATTTCACCTTTTTCTCAAGTGCACACGGAACCTTCTCCAGGATAGACCACATCCTGGGCCATAAATCTAACCTTGGTAAGTTCAGAAAAATTGAAATCATTCCAAGCATTTTTTCTGACCACAATGCAGTAAGAGTAAATCTCAATAACAGGAGAAAATCTATTAAAAAGACCAACATATGGAGGCTGAACAACACACTCCTGAATAACCAACAAATCACAGAAGAAATCAAAAAAGAAATCAAATTCTGCATAGAAACGAATGAAAATGAAAACACTACAACCCAAAACCTATGGGACACTGTAAAAGCAGTCCTAAGGGGAAAGTTCATAGCAATACAGGCATACCTCAAGAAACAAGAAAAAAGCCAAATAAATAACCTAACTCTACACCTAAAGCAACTGGAAAAGGAAGAAATGAAGCACCCCAAGGTTAGTAGAAGGAAAGAAATCCTAAAAATTAGGGCAGAAATAAATGCAAAAGAAACAAAAGAAACCATAGCAAAAATCAACAAAGCCAAAAGCTGGTTCTTTGAAAGGGTAAATAAAATTGACAAACCACTAGCCAGACTCATCAAGAAACAAAGGGAGAAAAATCAAATCAATAAAATTAGAAATGAAAATGGAGAGATCACAACAGACAGCACAGAAATACAAAGGATCGTAAGAGACTACTATCAGCAATTATATGGCAATAAAATGGACAACGTGGAAGAAATGGACAAATTCTTAGAAAAGTACAACTTCCCAAAACTGGATCAGGAAGAAATAGAAACTCTTAACAGACCCATCACAAGCACGGAAATTGAAACTGTAATCAGAAATCTTCCAGCAAACAAAAGCCCAGGTCCAGACGGCTTCACAGCTGAATTCTACCAAAAATTTAGAGAAGAGCTAACACGTATCCTACTCAAACTGTTCCAGAAAATTGCAGAAGAAGGCAAACTTCCAAACTCATTCTATGAGGCCACCATCACCCTAATACCAAAACCTGACAAAGATCCCACAAAAAAAGAAAACTACAGGCCAATATCACTGATGAACATAGATGCAAAAATCCTTAACAAAATTCTAGGAATCAGAATCCAACAACACATTAAAAAGATCATACATCATGACCAAGTGGGCTTTATCCCAGGAATGCAAGGATTCTTCAATATCCGCAAATCAATCAACGTAATACACCACATTAACAAACTGAAGAATAAAAACCATATGATTATCTCAATAGATGCAGAGAAAGCCTTTGACAAAGTTCAACATCCATTTATGATAAAAACTCTCCAGAAAGCAGGAATAGAAGGAACATACCTCAACATAATAAAAGCTATATATGACAAGCCCACAGCAAACATTATCCTCAATGGTGAAAAATTGAAAGCATTTCCTCTAAAGTCAGGAACAAGACAAGGATGCCCACTTTCACCATTACTATTCAACATAGTTTTGGAAGTTTTGGCCACAGCAATCAGAGCAGAAAAAGAAATAAAAGGAATCCAAATTGGAAAAGAAGAAGTAAAACTCTCACTATTTGCAGATGACATGATCCTCTACGTAGAAAACCCTAAAGATTCCACCAGAAAATTACTAGAACTGATCAATGAATATGGTAAAGTTGCAGGATATAAAATTAACACACAGAAATCCCTTGCATTCCTGTACACTAATAACGAGAAAATAGAAAGAGAAATTAAGGAAACAATTCCATTCACCATTGCAATGAAACAATAAAATACTTAGGAATATATCTTCCTAAAGAATCTAAAGACCTATATATAGAAAACTATAAAACACTGGTGAAAGAAATCAAAGAGGACACTAATAGATGGAGAAATATACCATGTTCATGGATTGGTAGAATCAATATAGTGAAAATGAATATACTACCCAAAGCAATTTATAGATTCAATGCAATCCCCATCAAGCTACCAACGGTATTCTTCACAGAGCTAGAACAAATAATTTCTCAATTTGTATGGAAATACAAAAAACCTCGAATAGCCAAAGCTATCTTGAGAAAGAAGAACGGAACTGGAGGAATTAACCTGCCTGACTTCAGGCTCTACTACAAAGCCACAGTCATCAAGACAGTATGGTACTGGCACAAGGACAGAAATATAGATCAATGGAACAAAATAGAAAGCCCAGAGATAAATCCACGCACATATGGTCACCTTATCTTTGACAAAGGAGGCAAGAATATACAATTGATTAAAGACAATCTCTTTAACAAGTGGTGCTGGGAAAACTGGTTGAACACTTGTAAAAGAATGAAACTAGAACACTTTCTAACACCATACACAAAAATAAACTCAAAATGGATTAAAGAGCTAAATGTAAGACCAGAAACCATAAAACTCCTAGAGGAAAACATAGGCAAAACACTCTCTGACTTACATCACAGCAGGATCCTCTATGACCCACCTCCCAGAATATCGGAAATAAAATCAAGAATCAACAAATGGGACCTAATCAAACTTAAAAAGCTTCTGCACAACAAAGGAAACTATAAGCAAGGTGAAAAGACAGCCTTCAGAATGGGAGAAAATAATAGCAAATGAAGCAACTGACAAACAACTAATCTCAAAAATATACAAGCAACTTCTACAGCTCAATTCCAGAAAAATAAATGACCCAATCAAAAAATGGGCCAAAGAACTCAATAGACATTTCTCCAAAGAAGACATACAGATGGCTAACAAACACATGAAAAGATGCTCAACATCACTCATTATCAGAGAAATGCAAATCAAAACCACTATGAGATACCATTTCACGCCAATCAGAATGGCTGCTATCCAAAAGTCTACAAGCAATAAATGCTGGAGAGGGTGCGGAGAGAAGGGAACCCTCTTGCACTGTTGGTGGGAATGCAAACTAGTACAGCCACTATGGAGAACAGTATGGAGATTCCTCAAAAAACTGCGAATAGAACTGCCTTATGATCCAGCAATCCCACTGCTGGGCATATACACTGAGAAAACCAGAATTGAAAGAGACACCTGTACCCCAATGTTCATAGCAGCACTGTTTGCAATAGCCAGAACGTGGAAGCAACCTAGATGTCCATCCACAGATGAATGGATAAACAAGCTGTCGTACATATACACAATGGAGTATTACTCAGCCATTAAAAAGAATACATTTGAATCAGTTCTAAGGAGGTGGATGGAACTGGAGCCTATTATACAGAGTGAAGTAAGCCAGAAACAAAAACACAAATACAGTATACTAACGCATATATATGGAATTTAGAAAGATGGTAAAAAAATAACCCTATTTACGAGTCAACAAAAGAGACACTGATGTATAGACCAGACTTTTGGACTCTGGGACCGGGAGAGGGTGAGATGATTGGGGAGAATAGCATTGAAATATGTATAATATTATATCTGAAATGTATTAATTGTTCAAACTAAACACTATCATGTTACAATTTGTTCATACTAGATGTTTGTAATGTTTCTGATAATCAATAAAAGAGATTCTTGATCAAAAAAAAAAAAAAAAAGAATTGCTATAGTCCCAATATTTGTGCCCATCTCAGTTCTTATGTTGAGCCTAACCCTTAAGTGTGATAGTATTAGGAGTCAGACTAGCTGGGGAGATAAATAGATCATGAGGGCAGAGCCCTTTTGAGTGGGAGTCTGCCCCATAAGAAAGATTTGACATAGATATTTCTCCAAAGAAGACATGCAAATGGCTAATAAACACATGAAAAAATGCTAAACATAGCTCATTATTAGAGAAATGAAAGTCAAAACTACAATGAGATATCACTGCATACCAGTCAAAATGGCCATCATCAAAAAATCTATAAATAATAAATGCTGGAGAGGGTATGGAGAAAAGGGAACCCACTTGCACTATTGGTGGGAATGAATGTAAATTGATATAGTCACTATGGAAGAAGATAGTATGGAGATTTCTTTAAAAACTAGGAATAAAACTATAAATGATGCAACAATACCACCCCTGGGCACATACCCTCAGAAAACCATAACTGAAAAAGACACATGTACCCCGATGTTCATTGCAGCATTATTTATAATAACTAGGACATGGAAGCAACCTAGATGTCCAATGACAGATGAATGGTTAAATAAACTGCTGTAGGGATACACAATGGAATATTACTCCACCATGAAAGGGAACCCATTTGAGTAAGCGCTAATGAAGTGGGTGAATCCAGAGTCTATTATACAGAGTGAAGTAAGAAAGAGAAAAACAAATATCATATATTAGCACATATAGATGGAACCTAGAAAGATGATGGACCTATTTATAGGGCAGCAATGGAGACACGGACAAGAGAACAGATTTATGGACATGTGGTCAGGGGGAAACAGAAGGTGGGACAAATGGAGAGAGTAGCATGGAGACATATACACTACCATATATAAAATAAATAGCCATTGGGAATTTGCTATATGATTTGGGGAACTCAAGCTGGGACTCTGTGACAACCTAGTGGGGGGGATAGGCTGGGAGGTGGGAAGTAGGAGGGAGGGCACATATGTGTACCTATGGCTAATTCGTATTGATGCATGGCAGAAACCAATACAGTTCTCTAAAGCAATTATCCTTCAATTTAAAATAAATAAAGAGAAAAAGAAAAAAAAGGAAGGTTTGAGAGAGAGTTCCCTTGACCCGTGTTTCATGTGAGGCTACAGTGAAAAGAAATGTGTTGATTAATTAATAATAAGCAACCTAGTTTTTGTTATAGCAGCACAAATAGACTAAGAGAAAGTCTGAAGCTGGATAAATATAAGAACACAGACATAGAGACATTTTGGTAAAACTTCAGACCATAAAGACAAAATGATAATCAGCATAGTCAAAATAGTAAAAAGAAGTATCTTCTTTCAGAAAACAGCGTTCAGACTGAGAGATGGCTTCTCAGCAGCAAGAGTTGGAGCAAGAAGACAGAGGAATGATCTTTTATTTTGTGCTGAAATAGATCACCAGGCAATAAATTAATTCATGACAAAGATATATTTCTAGAACATGGCCAAGATAAAACTCATTCAGAAAATAAACTGAGCTAAAGAATTTCTAAAGGGTATATTTTCATCCTAACTGGAAGAGTTAAGAAAGGCTGATATGGGCAAAATAAGTGTTAAAATATTAGTAAAACTATTTAAGTATTGACTATTAAAAAATATGTGCTTCGCTGGTGGTTCAGGTAGAGAACCTGCCAGCAATGTAGGAGACTGCCTGCAATGCAGGAGATATGGGTTCAATCTCTGGGTCAGGAAGATCCCCTGGAGAATGGAATGACATCCCACTTCAGTATTCTTGTCTGGAAAATTCCATGGACAGAAGAGCCTAGCAGGGCTACAGTCCATGGGTTCACAAGAGTCAAACATGACTTAATGAGTAAACCACCACCACCATTTAAAAATACAAGAATATATTACAGAAATAAAATCTTCCACAAAGCTAAATAGAATGAAAATGTATAACAAGGGTGGGGGGTCAATGGTCAATATTGCAGAGTAAGAGGACATGTAGCTCAATTCCCTCCATAAGCAAATCAAAAACAAATCCACATGTGGAATAATTCTTATGGAAAAATAACATAATAATTCTTATGGAAACTGGCAGAATAACTCCTGTACAACCAAGACTGCAAAAATATAGCTACATTATCAGGCAGAACAGGAAGAAAATCATCAGGTCAGGACCTGCAAACCTGGTGGGCGGGTAACTAAGAGGAAGGAGAGATTGTAGAGTCAGGCACTCACTCTGTAGAGTGAGCAGTTCAAGACACAGACTAGGAGTCCCTGTCCTGGGGCTCTGAAGAGCAGGCAAGCTTATGTGCCTGCTTGGAGAACTACTGAGACAGACAGAAAGGCTGAAGAAACCAAGACTTCACCAGTGAGAAGTAAGCAGGTCTGCTTGTAACCAGACAAGGCAGAGGGAGGTCTACCCTAGTGGCTGCCAACTTGCCAAGCTCTCTGATCTGAGTAAAGGCCCTGGCCCTACTCATTTAATGCCACAGCTTGTCACTGGACACATGGCAGCCAAGAAGTGGGAAAAGACTCAATCCAGGGGCACAGAGGCTCAGGGAGTGGTCCAGGTATGGTGCTGGTGGTTGCTATTGGTGCTTAATCAACCAGCGCCCCAGAAGTATACCAGATATCTGATGGCAGCCCAGCTGCCTGAACTCTCTTGACTAACATGGCACAGTTTGATGGCTTCACAGATTAATTTTACAAAACAAATAAAGAAGGGCTAACACCTATCCAGGCAAGAGAAGCAAGGTCCGATGCTGTAAAGAACAATATTGCGTAGGAACCTGGAATGTCAGGTCCATGAATCAAGGCAAATTGGAAGTGGTCAGACAAGAGATGGCAACAGTGAATGTCGACATTCTAGGAATCAGTGAACTAAAATGGACTGGAATGGGTGAATTTAACTGAGATGACCATTATATCTACTACTGTGGGCAGGAATCCCTCAGAAGAAATGGACTGGCCATTATGGTCAACAAAAGAGTCCAAAATGCAGTACTTGGATGCAATCTCAAAAATGACAGAATGATCTCTGTTCGTTTCCAAGTCAAACCATTCAATGTCACAGTAATCCAAGTCTATGCCCAAACCAGTAACACTGAAGAAGCTGAAGTTGAACGGTTCTATGAAGACGTACAAGACCTTTTAGAACTAACACCCAAAAAATATGTCCTTTTCATTATAGGGGACTGGAATGCAAAAGTAGGAAGTCAAGAAACACATGGAGTAACAGGCAAATTTGACCTTGGAATACGGAATGAAGCAGGGCAAAGACTAACAGAGTTTTGCCAAGAAAATGCACTGGTCATAACAAACACCCTCTTCCAACAACACGAGAGAAGACTCTATACATAGACATCACCAGATGGTCAACACCGAAATCAGATTGATTATATTCTTTGCAGCCAAAGATGGAGAAGCTCTATCCAATCAGCAAAAACAAGACCAGGAGCTGACTGGCTCAGACCATGAACTCCTTATTGTCAAATTCAGACTTAAATTGAAGAAAGTAGGGAAAACCACTAGGCCGTTCAGGTATGACCTAAATCAAATCCCTTATGATTATACAGTGGAGGTGAGAAATAGATTTAAGGGCCTAGATCTGATAGAGTGCCTGATGAACTATGAAATGAGGTTCGTGACATTGTACAGGAGACAGGGATCAAGACCATCCCATGGAAAAGAAATGCAAAAAAGCAAAATGGCTGTCTGGGGAGGCCTTACAAAAAGCTGTGAAAAGAAGAGAAGTGAAAAGCAAAGGAGAAAAGGAAAGATATAAGTATCTGAATGCAGAGTTCCAAAGAATAGCAAGAAGAGATAAGAAAGCCTTCTTCAGCAATCAATGCAAAGAAATAGAGGAAAACAACAGAATGGGAAAGACTAGGGATCGCTTCAAGAAAATCAGAGATACCAAAGGAACATTTCATGCAAAGATGGGCTCGATAAAGGACAGAAATGGTATGGACCTAACAGAAGCAGAAGGAATTAACAAGAGGTGGCAAGAATACACAGAAGAACTGTACAAAAAAGAGCTTCACGACCCAGATAATCATGATGGTGTGATCACTGACCTAGAGCCAGACATCCTGGAATGTGAAGTCAAGTGGGCCTTAGAAAGCATCACTGCGAACAAAGCTAGTGGAGGTGATGGAATTCCAGTTGAGCTATTCCAAATCCTGAAAGATGATGCTGTGAAAGTGATGCATCCAATATGCCAGCAGATTTGGAAAACTCAGCAGTGGCCACAGGATTGGAAAAGGTCAGTTTTGATTCCAATCCCAAAGAAAGGCATTGCCAAAGAATGCTCAAACTACCACACAATTGAACTCATCTCACACGCTAGTAAAGTAATGCTGAAAATTCTCCAAGCCAGGCTTCAGCAATATGTGAACCGTGACTTCCTGATGTTCAAGCTGGTTTTAGAAAAGGCAGAGGAACCAGAGATCAAATTGTCAACATCTGCTGGATCATGGAAAAAGCAAGAGAGTTCCAGAAAAACATCTATTTCTGCTTTATTGACTATGCCAAAGCCTTTGACTGTGTGGATCTCAATAAACTGTGGAAAATTCTGAAAGAGATGGGAATACCAGACCACCTGATCTGCCTCTTGAGAAATCTGTATGCAGATCAGGAAGCAACAGTTAGAACTGGTCATGGAAAAACAGACTGTTTCCAAATAGGAAAAGGAGTACATCAAGGCTGTATATTGTCACCCTGTTTATTTAACTTATATGCAGAGTACATCATGAGAAACACTGGACTGGAAGAAGCACAAGATGGAATCAAGATTACTGGGAGAAATATCAATAAACTCAGATATGCAGATAACACCACCCTATGGCAGAAAGTGAAGAGGAACTAAAAAGCCTCTTGATGAAAGTGAAAGTGAGAGTGAAAAAGTTGGCTTAAAGCTCAACATTCAGAAAACGAAGATCATGGCATCTGGTCCCATCACTACATGGGAAATAGATGGGGGAAACAGTGGGAACAGTGTCAGACTTTATTTTTATGGGCTCCAAAATCAGTGTAGATAGTGACTGCAGCCATGAAATTAAAAGACGCTTACTCCTTGGAAGGAAAGTTATGACCAACCTAGATAGCATATTCAAAAGCAGAGACATTACTTTGCTAACAAAGTTTCGTCTAGTCAAGGCTATGGTTTTTCCTGTGGTCATGTATGGATGTGAGCGTTGGACTGTGAAGAAGGCTGAGAGCCAAAGAATTGATGCTTTTGAACTGTGGTGTTGGAGAAGACTCTTGAGAGTCCCATGGACTGCAAGGAGATCCAACCAGTCCATTCTGAAGGAGATCAGTCCTGGGATTTCTTTGGAAGGACTGATGCTAAAGCTGAAATTCCACTATTTTGGCCACCTCATGTGAAGAGTTGACTCATTGCAGAAGACTCTGATGCTGGGAGGGATTGGGGGCAAGAGGAGAAGTGGATGACAGAGGATGAGATGGCTGGATGGCATCACTGACATGATGGTTGTGAGTCTGAGTGAACTCCAGGAGTTGGTGATGGACAGGGAGGCCTGGTGTGCTGCGATTCATGCGTTTGCAAAGAGTTGGACACGACTGAGTGACTGAACTGAACTGAACACCTATCCTTCTCAAACTATTAGAAAAATTTTAAGTGGGCAGAACACTCCGAATTTCAATCTACGAGCCCACCATTATCTTTATACTATATCTTCTAAGGTAAAAGAAATAAAATCAGTAGAGAAAAAAAAGTATAATGGTTAACATAAATTCATTTTATCTAACATATATAAGAAATGAGAGAGGGAAAAAAAGTCTAGAACAGGTGGGACAGATAGAAAACAGGAATTATGTGATATATAGAATTTATAAAGATTAATTTCTACAGGGAAAGACAACAACCATTGCATTAGAACTTTAAGTAATTCAACTGTAAAAATAAAACAATGTATTGTTTCTAATATAAATCTATGAGACACAAGAATGCAGAAAGTTGGAAAAATAGTGGTAGAAGAAAATACTACATGTGGAAATATGAAAATTACTACCTCCGTACAGACAATACAACTTCTGGTAAATAATGAAAAGAAGTGGAGCTAGTGGTAAACCACTCTTGGAAGGTGAGCCACTACAAGTAAACTTAGAAAAAAAGAGTGCTTCTGGCAGGGCATTTGGGAGACTGTGACTTATCAGCTAGTGGAGGGAACACAAACATTCAGACCATAGCACTTAGCAAACCAGAACTACTGAAATGGCTTCAAGTAGGCTAAATGGGTAAAAACTATATGGTACTGCATTTTGATCTATTACTTGGAAATTTAATGCTGTTAAAACCTAACATTGGAACAGAACTCTGGAAATCAAGAGGTCCTCCTTAACAGGGGTCTTATTTGGAGTAATAATTTGGAAGATAAATCAAATGTGATTTTGTATTTTGACAGATATATGAGCAGTCAGGCTAAGGAATGTGTATTCATCTAGCTAATAAGTTAGGTGCTACCGCTGCTACTAAGTCACTTCAGTCGTGTCCAACTCTGTGCGACCCCAGAGACGGCAGCCCACCAGGCTCCCGTTTCTCTGGGATTCTCCAGGCAAGAACACTGGAGTGGGTTGCCATTTCCCTCTCCAATGCATGAAAGTGAAAAGTGAAGGGGAAGTCGCTCAGTCATGTCTGACTCCTAGCAACCCCATGGACTGCAGCCTACCAGGCTCCTCTGTCCATGGGATTTTCCAGGCAAGAGTACTGGAGTGGGGTGCCATTGCCTTCTCTGAATAAGTTAGCTATACATCTGCAAACAAGAGTAAAATAGCACCAAACAAACAGATGCCAGGCCATCAAGAGAATGATAGGAAAGCATTTCTCAGAATTTCAGTCTCAAAGTGTTTGAGAGTCGGAGAATTTAATATATGACCTACATCAAAACCTGAAGACCAAATGTGCTGTGGCACTAGGGTAATGAATAAGAAAGTGGGAAATGGGAAAACCCAGTGTGCTCCTAGACCCTGACTATAAGAGTAAAATTTATGTATTATTGGTTAAGGACAGAGTCAACTAGACATAAATTACAGAATCTACTAAGTCATAAGTAAAGCTATAATATTTGTATTTTATGATTACGTTTCATACAATATCAAGATTATAATGCTAGATTAATACATATTAAGCTTAAAAATGAATTTTAGAAGAGGTCTAAAGTCTTAGGAAGAATTTATCAACTATTTTCTTCTTACTGCCTACGAGAAAAAAATAGAGACAGTAAACAAAGTTTTGATTGATGCTGAAGTTAACTTGCTTGTTTGACCTCAACTTTCTTTCTTTCCTTTCCTTTTTTTTTTTTTTTTTTTTGCCACTATGTGGCATGCAGGATCTTAGTTCTCCAACCAGGGGACAAACGCGTCCCCTTGCAATGGAAACATGGTCTCTTAACCATTAGGGTAGCTCTTGATCTTATTTCTTTTTGAAAAGAAAAAAAAAATCTTATAAACAGAGACAGTTTTCACCACTTGTTCAGTTTTTCTTTTTAAAAGAAAAATAAACCATGTGATAAATATAGCATAGCTCCAGCAAAGAAGCTGTTTCCAGTTGAGGGTACTTTCCCAATTTCTTAGAAAAGTGTTGCCAAACCTCAGCTGTCATCTCAATTTCATTTTCCAAGCGGTGTGCTCAATCTTTGTCATCCTCTCCAAAACATCTTCCCTCAATATACAACCAAAGAGAAGGACTAAAAAATAAAATGTTTTCTTAAAAGGAAGACCATAGGTTGGGGATATTGAGACTAAGACAAATTAACCTTAAATGGAAGCTGAAGACTTTCTACTTTAAATGGAAAGGGAAAATGGCAAATATAATGCTCTTCACAGAAGGATTCCACTAACTCTTTCCTCATCTTATATCCAGGGGTTTGTCTCATGGGAATTTGGCAAGTCTGTATATATGTTCCAAACTGGAAAAAGGTACATCAGAAATTACATTTTTGTATTCAGTTTAGCTCATATATTTTCATGTGGGTAGTTTGAGAAATGTTTTCACTTGGTTCCTGTAGTTCATTAAGAAATCACATGCAAGAAGTGAAAAGATATGTGACTTTTAGGTGATAAGATCCCTAAGGACTCAACTAACACTGCAAGTAAATTCAGATTATCCAGTCTACATATCAAATCAGAGATGCTACTCACATGCAGGAGAAGATCATAAAGTTATAGGCCTTCTTATGGGATAAAAACTGCCTAGATATTAAGAAGTGCCTGTGGGTATTGCCAATTTTATTACAACTACAAAATAAATCTTTCTTAGTAAATGTGAAAAAGGAGTAGGTAGTTGGTGATTCTTTCTGTAGTGTGTTAAGGCTAAAATAAAAGAACGACATTGTTTGAGGAGAGTTCAAGTAGGTGAGGGAGAGACATTATTTTCAGTTCAGTTCAGTCGCTCAGTTGTGTCCGACTCTTTGCAACTCCATGAACTGCAGCACACCAGGCCTCCCTGTCCATCACTAACTCCCAGAGTTTACTCAAACTCATGTCCATTGAGTTGGTGATGCCATCCAACCATCTCATCCTCTGTCGTCCCCTTCTCCTCCTGCCCTCGGATTCTTTTCAAATGAGTTAGCTCCTTGAATCAGGTGGCCAAAGTACTGGAGTTTCAGCTTCCAAATCAGTCCTTTCAATGAACACCCAGGACTGATCTCCTTTAGGATGGACTGGTTGGATCTCCTTGCAGTCAAAGTGACTCTCAAGAGTCTTCTCCAACACCACAGTTCAAAAGCATCAATTCTTCGGTGCTCAGCTTTCTTTATAGTCCAAATCTCACATCCATACATGATTACTGGAAAAACTATAGCCTTGACTAGATGGACCTTTGTTGGCAAAGTAATGCGTCTGCTTTTTCATATGCTATCCAGGTTGATCATAACTTTGTTGATCATCACCATTGGCAGTGATTTTGGAGCCCCCAAAATAAAGTCAGCCACTGTTTCCACATCTATTTGCCATGAAATGATGGTACAGGATGCCATGATCTTAGTTTTCTGAATGTTGAGCTTTAAGCCAACTTTTATACTCTCTTCTTTCACTTTCATCAAGAAGTGATGGGACTGGATGCTATGATCTTAGTTTTCTGAATATTGAGTTTTAAGCCAACTTTTTCACTCTCCTCTTTTACTTTCATCAAGAGGCCCTTTAGTTCTTTACTTTCTGTCATAAGGGTGGTGTCATCTGCATATCTGACTGAGGTTATTGATATTTCTCCTGGCAATCTTGATTCTGGCTTGTACTTCATTATAATGTTGGTTAATTGATCACATGTGAAAAAACATCTTCATATTGATAATTTTGTAGTGTTACAGGTCCTGACTAAACATCTCCTATGTAATTCCTTTATTTTTCTTTTAGAATTGCAAATGGGAATGAGAAAAAAATATTTGGGTCATATAATAAGATTTATGTAATGATAGAAGAAAAAATGATAATAAGGAATATATGGAAATTATTCTGTTGTAACAGGTTAAATGCATAGATTTTAACAAGATTGAACTTTTGCATTAAGTTAATAAAATGTCACCCTAATTACAGTGCTATAAAAGGCAGCAAGAAGGCCCCTTCCATCCAGATAAAATTGCTTTACTATTAGAATTGCGCTGATACATGAAATTTCAGTGTTAGCAGTCCTTTCCTTTCTTATACTCTCCTCCTTGTAGTTTTTACCATAAATGTTCCTCAGGACAGGTAGTAAAACCCTCACATGATTTTTCTGATGACACATGAAGATATAGTTATCGATCAGATCAGATCAGATCAGTCACTCAGTCCTGTCCGACTCTTTGTGACCCCATGAATCGCAGCACACCAGGCCTCCCTGTCCATCACCAACTCCCAGAGTTCACTCAGACTCACATCGATCGAGTCAGTGATGTCATCCAGCCATCTCACCCTCTGTCGTCCCCTTCTCCTCTTGCCTCCAATCCCTCCCAGCATCAGAGTATTTTCCAATGAGTCAACTCTTCACATGAGGTGGCCAAAGTACTGGATTTTCAGCTTTAGCATCATTCCTTCCAAAGAAATCCCAGGCCTGATCTCCTTCAGAATGGACTGGTTGGATCTCCTTGCAGTCTAAGGGACTCTCAAGAGTCTTCTCCAACACCACAGTTCAAAAGCATCAATTCTTCGGTGCTCAGCCTTCTTCACAGTCCAGCTCTCACATCCATACATCATGACCACAGGAAAAACCATAGCCTTGACTAGACGAATCTTTGTTGGCAAAGTAATGTCTCTGCTTTTGAATATGCTATCTAGGTTGGTCATAACTTTTCTTCCAAGGACTAAGTGTCTCTTAATTTCAGGGCTGCAGTCACCATCTGCAGTGATTTTGGAGCCCAGAAAAATAAAGTCTGACACTGTTTCCACGGTTTCCCCATCTATTTCCCATGTAGTGATGGGACCGGATGCCATGATCTTCGTTTTCTGAATGTTGAGCTTTAAGCCAACTTTTTCACTGTCTACTTTCACTTTCATCAAGAGGCCCTTTAGTTCCTCTTCACTTTCTGCCATAAGGGTGGTGTCATCTGCATATCTGAGTTTATTGATATTTCTCCCAGTAATCTTGATTCCATCTTGTGCTTCTTCCAGTCCAGTGTTTCTCATGATGTACTCTGCATATAAGTTAAATAAACAGGGTGACAACGTACAGCCTGGATGAGCACCTTTTCCTATTTGGAACCAGTCTGTTGTTCCATGACCAGTTCTAACTGTTGCTTCCTGACCTGCATACAGGGTTCTCAAGAGGCAGGTCAGGTGGTCTGGTATTCCCATCTCTTTCAGAATTTTCCACAGTTTATTGTGATCTACACAGTCAAAGGCTTTGACATAGTCAATAAAGCAGAAATAAATGTTTTTCTGGAACTCTCTTGCTTTTTCCATGATCCAGCGGATGTTGACAATTTGATATCTGGTTCCTCTGCCTTTTCTAAAACCAGCTTGAACATCAGGAAGTCACGGTTCACATATTGCTGAAGCCTGGCTTGGAGAATTTTGAGCATTACTTTACTAGCATGTGAGATGAGTGCAATTGTGCGGTAGTTTGAGCACTCTTTGGCATTGCCTTTCTTTGGGATTGGAATCAAAACTGACCTTTTCCAGTCCTGTGGCCACTGCTGAGTTTTCCAAATCTGCTGGCATATTGAGTGCAGCACTTTCACAGCATCATCTTTCAGGGTTTGGAATAGCTCAACTGGAATTCCATCACCTCCACTAGCTTTGTTCGTAGTGATGCTTTCTAAGGCCCACTTGACTTCACAGTCCAGGATATCTTGCTCTAGGTGACTGATCACAACATTGTGGTTATCTGGGTCATAAAAATCTTGGTCAAACAAGAGATGGCCAGAGTGAATGTCGACATTCTAGGAATCAGTGAACTGAAATGGTCTGAAATGGGTGAATTTAACTCAGATGACCATTATATCTACTACTGTGGGCTGGAATCCCTCGGAAGAAATGGAGTAGCCCTCATGGTCAACAAAAGAGTCCGAAATGCAGTACTTGGATGCCATCTCAAAAATGACAGAATGATCTCTCTTCGTTTCCAAGGTAAACCATTCAATATCACAGTAATCCAAGTCTATGCCCCAACCAGTAACGCTGAAGAAGCTGAAGTTGAACGGTTCTATGAAGTCGTACAAGACCTTTTAGAACTAACATCCCCCCCCCAAAAAAAAAAAAAAAAAAAAAAAACGTTATTGATAGGAATTGATAAAACAGGAGTCAGAAAAAAGAAAAATTAACTTATAGCAACCTAATTCACTTACTTGAAATTTTATCTAGGGCTTTTAGACAGGGATAGTCATAAGAAAATTATCCCATCAAGGAAAACTCCAGCACTTTTGAACAAATATTTTTATATCAAATTTACCTCTCTGATTATCACTATGTCCAAGTGTATGGACACGTCCACAAAGGAAAAATGGGCAAGGCCAAGAAAAGACTAGAACCTTAATTTCTGAATATGTTCATGATGGCAGTTAGAGGAATGGGGTGTGAATATCAGGGTTAGGTTTCCACGGAAGCTGACTTAACATAGAAGTTGTCATTGGGGAAGTTTCCTAGGGGGTGCTTTAGGAATCAACATCCATGGGAGGCAGAGTAAAGATACAGAATTGGGTAGAGAGGAGGGCTGGACTATACTGCAGTACCAGAAAGGCCTCGGCCAGCCCTGAAGTGACCTCTGGACCTGAGATGACCCCTCAGAGTTGTCTGGGTTTGGGTTTGGGGCCTGTGTTTTCAGGTTCCTGTGTCAAAAACTCACTGGATACAGGCTATTCCTGGAATGAGGTCTGACCTTGGGTCAAGCTCTCTTCAGCTGAGTTAAGCTTTCTGAAAAGGGGTTACAAATCAAGGACTGTCAGTCAAAAAACTTCCCAGCATCTGGGGCAGAAATTCTTCTGTCCTGATGGTGATCTGGGTGGCAAAAAACAGCATCCACAACAAAAATGTGCTGCTTTCTTCAAGTTTAGACAAATTATTGATTGATGACCCTAGACAGAAATGTCACTTTCACTCTTTTATGTTTTCAATACAATCTACACTACAATAGGCTCCTGTGTTTTCCTGCTCCTTTCCTCCTCCACAAATCTACCTCCTGTAATTTTAAATGTATTTATTCATTGTTATCTTGTGTGCCAAATGTTTGACTAAAGTATTTGAATATATATATGGTTTTTCCTGTGGTCATGTATGGATGTGAGAGCTGGACTGTGAAGAAGGCTGAGCGCCGAAGAATTGATGCTTTTGAACTGTGGTGTTGGAGATGACTCTTGAGAGTCCCTTGGACTGTAAGGAGATCCAACCAGTCCATTCTGAAGGAGATCAGCCCTGGGATTTCTTTGGAAGGAATGATGCTAAAGCTGAAACTCCAGTATTTTGGCCACCTCATGCGAAGAGTTGACTCATTGGAGAAAACTCTGATGCTGGGAGGGATTGGGGGCAGGAGGAGAAGGGGACAACAGAGGATGAGATGGCTGGATGGCATCACTGACTCGATCGATGTGAGTCTGAGTGACCTCCGGGAGTTGGTGATGGACAGGGAGGCCTGGCGTGCTGCAGTTCATGGGGTCGCAAAGAGTCAGACACGACTGAGTGACTGATCTGATCTGAGGGAAGATAAAATCATTTTTAAAGGACAATAATATCTTGTACGTATTTTCTGTTTGTGGTTTGGATTGTGCTTTTTTTAAAATTCTAGATAAAACCATAGTATGTCACTGTATCCAGAGTGTTCATTTCAGCTATCCTCATTTTACATGCAGAAACGTATTTGTATGTTTCTACATAATTGTAGCCATAATCCTGTTATTATTTATTAGTTACTGGTAGTATTCAAGTATCTGCTCCTTATGACAAAACTGTGAGTGTTTACTTCATTATGCTGTTTTAGAGAGAAATACATGCTGTTTGCTCATTACTGAATGTAAATAGGACAGGTAAGCTTTCTTCCCACAAACCCTTGTCTTGGATTGTCTGAGAAAACATAATATCCAGAATGTAATACAAGAACTTTCATTTTGTATATAACTTATTCACTGATACTCTGAAAAATATGAAATTTTAATGTGAGAAATTTTAAAACAGTAAATATCAAAAACTGAATTCTCATTTTTAGCATTGTGTATCAGAATTTTAGACGTGTATAAGTAATTAACTGGACTGGAAGAAACACAAGTTGGAATCAAGTAGCTGGGAGAAATATCAATAACCTCAGATATGCAGATGACACCACCCTTATGGCAGAAAGTGAAGAGGAACTCAAAAGCCTCTTGATGAAAGTGAAAGTGGAGAGTGAAAAGGTTGGCTTAAAGCTCAACATTCAGAAAACGAAGATCATGGCATCTGGTCCCATCACTACATGGGAAATAGATGGAGAAACAGTGGAAAAAGTGTCAGATTTTATTTTTCTGGGCTCCAAAATCACTGCAGATGGTGACTGCAGCCATGAAATTAAAAGACGCTTACTCCTTGGAAGGAAAGTTATGACCAACCTAGATAGCATATTCAAAAGCAGAGACATCACTTTGCCAACAAAAGTTCACCTAGTCAAGGCTATGGTCTTTACTGTGGTCATGTATGGATGTGAGAGCTGGACTGTGAAGAAGGCTGAGCGCCAAAGAATTGATGCTTTTGAACTGTGGTGTTGGAGAAGACTCTTGAGAGTCCCTTGGACTGCAAGGAGATCCAACCGGTCCATTCTGAAGGAGATCAGCCCTGGGATTTCTTTGGAAGTAATGATGCTAAAGCTGAAACTCCAGTATTTTGGCCACCTCATGCGAAGAGTTGACTCATTGGAGAAGACCCTGATGCTGGGCGGGATTGGGGGCAGAAGGAGAAGGGGACGACAGAGGATGAGATGGCTGGATGGCATCACTGACTCGATGGATGTGAGTCTGAGTGACCTCCAGGAGTTGGTGTTGGACAGGGAGGCCTGGCGTGCTGCAGTTCATGGGGTCGCAAAGAGTTGGACACGACTGAGCGACTGATCTGATCTGATAAGTAATTAAACAGTGTCAATTCTATCACAGATTTATCACAGATTCTCTGGTTGTCATGATCTGCAACACAGTTATAAAACTGTATTTCAGAGACCACTACATGATGAATTTTCTTGATGGAACACTGATTCTGACAAGTTCTTGATGCATATTCTGAAGACATGGTTTTTCAACTTCCCCGACACTATCATTTTTATAAGAATGACTTACTTAATCTCACTATTCACAAGTCAATCTTATATGAGTTCACAGACTCAATTCTAAACTATGCCATCCCTCCATTATATTATAACATGGACTCCTGCATGTCCCTCATATCATGTTTGCCAGATGAATAGTAAGTATATAAGCTACGTGTTGGCATAATTGTTTGTGTTTGTCCAGTCTGCAGAGCTGTAATCTACATGAAGAACTAGCGTGTCGTTCATCCACTATATCCCGAGGGCCCAGGAAAGGGCCAGTCCTATAGGAGGCAGTTCTTAGTACCTATAGGATGTACATGAATGTCAGCTAAATTCTCAATGCATGGTTTATCAAATCCATATTCACTAAAATTTTGAAAATAAATTATAACTCTTGCCCTTATTCTTCAAGAAATGGAGAATAACATTCATATAATATCTACACTTTTTATATTTAATCAGTTGTTATTCTGTTCATCCCTTCATCTAACAATTACTTATTTAACACATATTTGCCAAATTCTGGGTTTATAATGGTGAGAAAAACAGACTACCCTCAGTCTAAGGATATCATAGCCCATGTGGAGAACCAACAATAATCAAGTATTGAATACCCTGCCCACAGTATTTTGAGCATCACACAAACATACCCACAAAGACTATTAGGGAACCAAGGGTGTGTAAACAGCACATGAACTTAACTGGAAAAAAGCATATGAGCTGGGATTTGAAGGTGAATTAAGGTGTAGGGGTAATATCTACCCAAGCATTTTGCTTTACACAGGTCTTGCGGCAAACACCACTGTTACCAGCTGATGATGATGGATCAGATTGGGAGGGTCAGATGAAGATCAGTCACCCAGTCTCTGAAACGTACAGAAAAATGACCTAGTGACGTGTAGACCGCTATGGTCTGTGCCCTTTCAGAAGGATCTTGCTCCTTCTTTTTGCTTCCAGAGTACGAGGTTAGCATGAGAGTGGTTTGTTCCTGAGAGAGAAGATGACGAAATAAGCTCAGAACAATTGAGTTGAAGTACATAACTCAGGTGGAAAAGCATCTGCCTGTAGTGCAGGAGACCCAGTTTCAACCCCTGGTTTAGGAAGAGCCCCTGTAGTAGGAAATAGCAACTCACTCCAGTATTCTTGCCTGGAGAATTTCATGGACAGAGAAGCCTGGAGGTCTGTAGTCCATGGGGTAGCAAAGAGTTGGACACGACTGAGCTAACACACACACACACACACACACACACACACACACACACACACGTGTTCCACAGAATACTGAAAATGCTATCCACCAGCATATTGAGACCCCAGTCTTGGGAGAAACTGAGTTCAGATAAACACACTTCAGAGATGAAGAACCTTATCTGCAAGGTAGCTTGTTGCCAAGTAAACCAGGTACATCACTAGAGTTGATCATTAAACAGTCCTGCTTTCCTCAAGGCAGAGGTAAGGAGTAGCAGACTACAAGGCAGGAAAAAGAACAGGTACCTGAAGATGTAAAAGAAGGCTGGTGTAGCTGGAGCAGAGATCATCAGAGAGTTCTTAATTATGCTTCATACAAAAGGCCACGTGAACTGATTTTGGGCTCCAAATTCACTGCAGACAGTGACTGCAGCCACGAAATTAAAAGACGCTTGTTCCTTGGAAGAAAAGCCATGACAAACTAAGATGCATATTACAAAGCAGAGACATCACTTTGTCAACGAAGGTCCGTGTGGTCAAAGCTATGGTTTTCCCAGTAGTCATGTACAGATGGGAGAGTTGACCATAAAGAAGGCTGAGCACCAAAGAACTGATGCTTTTGAATTGTGGTGCTGGAGAAGACTCTTGAGAGTCTCTTGGACAGCACAGAGATCAAACCAGTCAATCCTAAAGGAAATCAACCTGAATATTCACTAGAAAGACTGATGCTGAGGCTCCAATACTTTGGCCACCTGATGTGAAGAGCCGACAGCTGTAGGAAACATGCTCAGCCATATTCATACCTTCAGAGAGGTAAGCCATGGATTTCTGAGTCACTTACAAAAGTAGATATGTTCTCAACTGCATTCTTGATTAAAGGCTGGTGTGCAGTATAAACATTGACCACCACATAAAGGAAAGAGTTCTGGAACATCCTACTCTGAAGTGCTTCTATTTCTTCTCTCTATGTTATAGTTTCACTATGACCCTGCCACTGCTTCAGCACTTCTCTCCATCCCTGGACATAACCTGAGGCTTTTTTCTCCAGCATTTTATTTCAATCTCTAAATGCTCAGCTTCCCCAGATATTCATACTGCTCCTGGTAGACATTATATAACTTGGATGACAAATACTTTTCATCCTGAGTACTGAATTTTATAGCTC
This sequence comes from Tragelaphus eurycerus, assembly GCA_935064755.1. Lineage (NCBI taxonomy): Eukaryota > Metazoa > Chordata > Mammalia > Artiodactyla > Bovidae > Tragelaphus > Tragelaphus eurycerus. Next base: position 3,347,074 of record CAKXYN010000080.1, read on the forward strand.
AGTAAGGGGTCCCTGGAGTACTGTGGTGAAGCATCAGTTATCTGTGTTGTAAGCTACAGTGGGACTGATAGCAAAATGCATTGGTGTTCATTATGATGCTAGCTACACGTGGTAGACAGAGTGGGAAAGGAGTGACAATTTCTCCTGGGTAAGTTCTATCATATGTAGAGGAATTAACAGGGACTTTGGCATTAGACCTAAAATTCTGCTTCGTGGAATGATGGGTGGAAAAATTCTTAAAAGCTCTTAGGTTGAGGAAAACTAAAAAACATTTTATTACATATAAAATAAGTCTTAAAAGCACCATGTAGCTAACAGAGAATGAAAGATCTTTGAGAAGATGAAAATCTGCTTGGTAAATGAATAAAGTGTGTGGTAATAATTTTGCACAGTGGGAATTAGCTGATTCAGAGGAGGTAGTAAGGAGTCATTGTATCATCTATTAGGACAGTCTCCCAAACAGGAAGATACTGCCTTAAGTCCCTGGACTATTTCAAATAGCACAAATTTATCCCTGGACTATTTCAAATAGCACAAATTACAGATTTTATCCAGTATCAAGTTGTACTAATAATGTCATGAATATAGGAAGACAGCAGAGCAGGAAGTAGCAACACAGCCCTGCAGGTTCTTTCTCAACACATTGGTGTGCTCTCTCTATCAGATCAGATCAGATCTCTCTATAGGTCAGATTAATTAATATCTGAAGTCTCCAAGTTACAGATGTGATAATATCTGTTACACATAAGAGAACAGTCTTAGTGGCAGTATGTCACTGTTTTATATAGGAAGTCCACTACATACGGATGAAGAATGAGTTCCACTGTGAGAGTGCATTTGAAAGTCTAATATGTAAACCCAACAAAGTTAGCCTAGGTACCCAACTAGCATCATCAACTATATAGTTGCTGCTACTAAGTCACTTCAGTTGTGTCCGACTCTGTGCGACCCCATAGACAGCAGCCCACCAGGCTCCCCCGTCCCTGGGATTCTCCAGGCAAGAACACTGGAGTGGGTTGCCATTTCCTTCTCCAATGCATGAAAGTGAAAAGTGAAAGTGAAGTCATTCAGTGGTGTCTGACTCTTAGCGACCCCATGGACTGCAGCCTACCAGGCTCCTCTGTCCATGGGATTTTCCAGGCAAGAGTAGTGGAGTGGGGTGCCATTGCCTTCTCCCAACTATATAGTACTGTACTGTAATAGGCTGATACTGCTTTTCACACAAGTAATACATAACAAGACACACACACAATAAAACATTTTTAATCTTACACTATGGTACCTTGAAAAGTATAGCAGTACTGTATAACATCTGGCATACAGGGGCTGGCATCAAAACAGGAAAGAAGAGTTACTGACTAGAGGAGGGAGAGAAGGCGGGAGATGGTAGAGCTGAAGGATCATCAGCAATAAGAGACGGAGGGCAAGCTGCAGTTTCACTCGTGCCTGACGTTGATGGCACAGGCTCTGGTGACTTGCTGGATTCAGTTCTATCTACCCTCTTTAAAAAAGCAATCTGATGCGGTCTGGGTAGTAACTTTTTTTTTTTTTTTTCTTGTTATAGATGACAAGAATTCTAGGCTTGAAGCTAAGATACTGTCCTACTTTATGCTGTACAGTACTGTAAAGCACACAAAAACACAGCCACTTGTAGAGATCACATGCAGGTGACAATGTCCTCCAGACACATGAACTGACTTAGGGGACTGGACATGCGAACTCATGTTTGCGTCTTTGAAAGATTGCAACTTGAAGGCTGGTATGGAGGGGACTTACTCTACTGTGATAGTACATGTTACTTGGCATTTTTCATGACCCATAAATGTACAGATTCCTTATTTGTTTGCCATAAATAACCCAGACAGACCAATTACATGGTATAGAACTAGAACAGAAATGCCATTAGTGTAGGTGTTTGCCAAGAGGAATATTATTAGCATATTTTAAAGATTTATCTGGGTCAGTTTCCTTTTCCCGTTCCTGGGGGCAACTTCTTAGTAAAGGGAGGAACTAGATTCCAAGCCAGCTGCTAACCATTTCCTTCCCATATTCTAACATTTCTTATAGGTGGTAACATAATTAGAATTGTTTTTCTGCTCCAAGATAATACAATTATCTTTCTCATTTTTTTGCATTTAAACATTTGTGCCATCTGCAAATTGTTTTTTATATAAAAGGTATGAATCTAAATGTATTAGACTTGCATGCTACTCAAGTATACTAATATTGTGTGTGTTAGTCACTCACTTGTGTCTGACTCTTTGCTTCCCCGTGGACTGTAGGCTGCCAGGCTCTTCTGTCCAGGGAATTCTCTAGGCAAGAATACCAGAGTGGGTTCCCATTCTAATATTATTAGCTGCATACTAATTTGCAGATAAAAATTCATTATCATCTGTACCCTATGAAAATATATAACACATAGTACACATTCAGGATTAAAACATTATGTTTTACTTCTAGAAAAACTTGAATTTTCTGAAATTATTAAATTTTTAATTTGCTTTAGTGATTAATAAAGAATTTTCATATTAATGATATAGTTTGGCTTTTTTTTTCATTTCTAGAAGTTATTTTAATAAGATATCTTCTTAATACTTATCTTAAAGGACAAGTCCCAAGGACAAGTGCTAGGATTTTTAATATTCCTCCTAATAACAGAGCAACTTTAACAATATAAGCCATTTAATCTTCTTTACCAGTATGTGCTTGTTGTGTCATTTATTTTTCCTTTTTAAAGTGAAGTTGCTCAGTCATATCCGACTCTTTGTGACCCCAAGGACTGTAGCCTACAATTTTCCTCCATCCATGGAATTTTCCAGGCAAGAGTACTGGAGTGGGTTGCCATTTCAAATCCAAATCATATTTGAGTTTAGCTTTTGCTTATAGTTTTACATTCTTTCTTCTTTTATACAACTGATATTTTCCTTAGGCTCTGACTCTGCCTCAATTATTTATTATCTATTGTATACTGCTACTGCTGCTAAGTCGCTTCAGTCGTGTCCGACTCTGTGCGACCCCATAGAAGGAAGCCCACCAGGCTCCCCCGTCCCTGGGATTCTCCAGGCAAGAACAGTGGAGTGGGTTGCCATTTCCTTCCCCAATGCATGAAAGTGAAAAATGAAAGTGAAGTCGCTCAGTCGTGTCCGACTCTTAGCGACCCCATGGACTGGAGCCTACCAGGATCCTCCGTCCATGGGATTTTCCAGGCAAAAGTACTGGGGTGGGGTGCCATCGCCTTCCCCGATCTATTGTATACAAATATCAGATATTTTGAGATTAAGTAGCTGGAGTGGGAATGGTAGTCAGAGAACTGCATCTCATCCCATAAATTTCAAACTTAACTCATACTTTAACTCTCATTTTAGACATAGAGTGAAAGTTGCTCAGTTGTGTCCAGCTCTTTGTGAGCCCATGAGCTGTACAGTCCATGGAATTCTCCAGCGCAGAATACTGGAGTGGGTAGCCGTTTCTTTCTCCTGGGTATCTTCCCAAACCAGAGGTCAAACCCAGGTCTCCCACATTGTGGGGGAATTCTTTACTATCTGAACCACCAGACATAGAAGGGGTGGACTAAATGGGAATTCAAAGTAACTCTGGATTTACTTAATGACCTTATATTTAATTCAATGTAATAAAAAGCACTTCAGTATGGCTTTTTCCTTTTTAAATGATCAAATCATATTAATTACACTGCATATAATCAGATTGCTTACACTGATATTCATTAAGTTCCTTTCTATGCCCTATTATAATAAAGAAATGAAGGAGTGAGAGAGAAAAGAGAAAGAGATTAGGGAAAGAAGTTAATATTTGCTGAAGTGTAGGTAGGGTTGTCTAATAAATGTTAAATAAGTCTAACAAATAATAGAAATATGGGTGAGATATTGAACAATAACTATTTTAATTTAAAAGAATATAAAGAATGTCTGTATAGATTAGATGAAAATTATAAACTATAACAATTCTCAGCTACTTGAATATTCATTTTTCAAGTTAGAGGTTGACCCTAATCTTTTTGAAAAACTTGAAAAAACAGTTACATATCATAACATCTGGGGAAGGCAATGGCACCCCACCCCAGTACTTTTGCCTGGAAAATCCCATGGATGGAGGATCCTAGTAGGCTCCAGTCCATGGGGTCGCTAAGAGTCAGACACGACTGAGCAACTTCACTTTCACTTTTCACTTTTATTCATTGGAGAAGGAAATGGCAACCCACTCCAGTATCCTTGCCTGGAGAATCCCAGGGACGGGGGAGCCTGGTGAGCTTCTGTCTATGGGGTTGCACAGAGTCGGACACGACTGAAGCGACTTAGCAGCAGTAGCAGCATCATAACATCTATAATAACACATATTTTTATTTTTTGGTTATTGAGAAAATAACCCTGTACTCAAACAACTGCAAAGTCAGTTAAATTTTAAATACGTCTTTTCATTTTAAAGAAATCATCTACATTTCTGAGTTCTAATTGTATTTACAGAAGGAGTTATTCCTTCCATTTGGAGGTTGTATGGAAGTGTCAAGACAGGTATAAGTAACAATAAGAATTTCAGAAAATTTTTTCATTTGCTTTTCCTTTAAATTATAGAATGATTAAAATGAACTGAATATGGGATAATACTAGAATTAAAATTATATGTATATTACCTTGAAAGTGTTTCACACTAAGTTGCAGGCATCATTATATTTCAACAATAAATACTTCTATAATGAATCTCTCAAAATTGAGACCTCCTTTACATAACTGTGAAATGATTATCAGGTTTAACAAAAGAAACAATAATTCTCCAATTATATCTAATATCCAATTGTATTCATATCTTCTCAAAGTTCTCCAATATCATTTACAGCTGGGTGAATACATAATTACCTATTCAGTGGCATGCTTTTGGTCATCATGTCTCTTAAAGCTTTCTTAATCTTAAAGAGTCTTCCGTTTGAGGAATCAGTGCTTTGCTGAAGAGGCAGAATATTTGTTCTGTAGATATTTCTTATCTTCTGTGTTGATCTGATTGTCTTTTCACTGTGGCATTTGACATTTCAACCACCTTTTATTACTGGCAAAATAGATGTTGTACTTAAAGGCTTAAGAAGATTTAGGTTATGATAATGTTGGCAAGATGACTTAAGAGATGCTGCTGTATGCCATAGACTGCAACACATTAGGAGGCCCATCACACTCTCTTGCCTGAAAGTTAGTGATGCTGAGATTCATCTCGGACTTCAAATAGTAACAGGTATTGCTCTCAATACAAACGTACGTTCATTCTTTCTGTAGTTCGTAGCCTGAGGGATTATACTTAGACACCTTGAGTTTGCCGTCGATAGTTTGCCTAATGTTTTATGGATGCATTGAAGATCCTACCCATCTCAATATTTTAAGGGCAAAAAAAAAAAAAAAAAAAAAAAAAAAAAACCCTGGAAAATTAGAAATTTATTATCACTCTATATTCACTGCTGTTCTTTAGTAAAGAAGATATTTTTCTCATTTATTTAACTGCAAAAATATTTCCTATAATAAAGTCAAGATTAATGCATAATTTTCCCCTTATTAATTTTCAGAGAGAGAGTGGGTCATTCCTAACAATGGCAATTAAATATTTATTGTTGCTGTTTGATCACCTTTCACTTCCTCTTTTTGAACATTATAGACATGACTTATCATGTATTTAGTGTGTTTCAAGGTAGTGAATTATTCCTCTAGTAGTTTTTAAATTGGCCATACACTGGCTGCTATGTCTCTTTGGCATCATACGTTTGTTCATTTTCTTTTTGCCTTTCTCATAACAAAATGTTTCAGGCCCTGCTCACATATTCTTTTTTTTTTTTTTTTTTTTTTTTGCAGGGGAAAATGGACAAAGGAAAGGATCAATAAGGGTGGGAGGGAAATGGGAAGAAAAAAGGGGAGTGATGGTGGGGAGGAGTATATGTAATTTCTTAACCAATGGCTTTCTGTTTTTAATCACAAAGAACACTTAAAAAAAAATCATGGTGAATTCATCTTATATTAGGAGGTTTGTTCTCGAAATGAAAAGTTCAGGAAACAAAAAGTCCAGTTTGGGTGTCCTCATCTTTAGGCACATCTTGGTATTTTGTATTGGTAAGTCTATCTTTACCACAATATATTATTTAGGATTGGATCACATTTGTCACCTCTTCCTCCCTACTACCCAAAGTGGTACCAAACCCACAAAATAGTCAATAAACCTCCACAGAGTGAACAAATAAGTCTTTTTTTTTTTTTTTTTTAAACTCTCCTGAGTGAACTGAATTTTTTGAGGCTCATAAGTAAATATGTTTTCCTCTTTACTTTGTCTATTACAGCCAGATTATATGAGTGGGGTATTAAAGTCTCCCACTATTATTGTATTGCTCTAGAGAATGTCCTTTAGTTTTTGTTGGAGAAATGGTTTAGTGGTGCAAAATTCTCTCAACTTTTGCTTATCTGTGAAGCTTTTGATTTCTCCTTCATATTTGAATGAGATCCTTGCTGGATACAATAATCTAGGCTGTAAGTTATTTTCCTTCATCACTTTAATTACGTCTTGCCATTCCCTCCTGGCTTGGAGAGTTTCTATTGAAAGATCAGCTGTTATCCTTATGGGAATTCCCTTGTGAGTTATTTGATGTTTTTCCCTTGCTGCTTTTAATATTTGTTCTTTATATTTAATCTTTGTTAATTTGATTAATATGTGTCTTGGGGTGTTTCGCCTTGGGTTTATCCTGTTAGGGACTCTCTGGATTTCTTGAACTTGAGTGGTAATTTCCTTCCCCATTTTAGGGAAGTTTTCAACTATTATCTCCTCAAGTATTTCCTCATGATCTTTCTTTTTATCTTCTTCTTCTGGAACTCCTATGATTCGAATGTTGTAGCGTTTGATGTTATCCTGGAGGTTTCTGAAATTGTCCTCATTTCTTTTGATACGTTTTTCTTTTTTCTCGTCTGATTCATTTATTTCTAGGATTCTATCTTCTAGTTCACTAATCCTATCTTCTGCCTCTGTTATTCTACTATTTGTTGCCTCCAGGGTGTTTTGGATCTCATTTATTGCATTATTCATTATGTGTTGACTCTTTTTTATTTCTTCTAGGTCCTTGTTAAACCTTTCTTGCATCTTCTCAATCCTTGTCTCCAGACTCTTTAACTGTGATTCTATTTTGATTTCGAGATTTTGAATTAATTTCACTATCATTATTTGGAATTCTTTATCAGGTAGATTCCCTATCTCTTCCTCTTTGGTTTGGTTTGGTGGGCATCTATCCTGTTCCTTTAGCTGCTGGGTATTCTTTTGTCTCTTCATTTTGTTAAAATTGCCAAGTTTAGAGTGTCCTTACTATATTCTGGTAGTTTGCTGAATTCTCTTTATTGAGGCGGTTTACAGGTCTTTTCAATATCTGATCTCTGCCTTGTTACAGAGGGGGCGGAGATGAACACCCAAATCTAAACCGGCCAGGTTCAGGCACTCAGATAATCCTCAGAAGCACAGACTTGGTTGAGTCTGCGTTTTATGCCCTTCCCAGATCCGAGTAGCACAGGTGATGAAATGTTCAGCGAGCGCAGCTGCTGCGACTTATCGCCTCTCCGCCGCTCAGTTTTCTGGGTATACAAACAGCGCACTTTCCCAGGCAGATGTTGACCATCCAGAGCTCCAAGAAGCGTGAATCAGCACAGAAACCTACTCACAGTTCCGTTAGACAGTGTCTCTCTAGGGCTATAATTGCCCGCCTCTGGCCCTGGCTGCCTGTCACCGGAGTGGGACGGCCTGCAGCCGGCCAACTCTGTGCAGCCCTTTGTTCCGTAGGTAGTCCTGGTGGTGTCTTAAGTTAGGGCTGGCTTTTGATGTAGTAGATAACCGACAGTCTGGTTATTTCGCTCAGATAGCGCCCGAGATAGCCAGGCCAAATCCTTTCTCAAAGCAATGCAGGCCTCGCCGCTCCTCCTAGCCCAGCCCCCACTTGCCAATAGCAAATGCTGGTGTCCGCGCCAGTTCTCCACAAAAGGAGTTACCGCAGGGCTCGTTTTCTCGTTTTGAAGATGATGAGCTGTCTTTCTAAGTGCCTGATGTCCTCTGCCGGCATTCAGAAGTTGTTTTATCGAGTTTATTCAGCATTCAAATGTTCTTTTAATGGATTTGTGGAGGAGAAAGTATTCTCCCCGTCTTACTCGTCCGCCATCTTAGCTCCTCCCCCCTCACATATTCTTTATTGAGAACTCCAGGCTGCTAGTTCTCCAAGAAGTCCTGATTCTTCTTTGTAAAGAAGGTGGTTTATTGACATTTAGGGATGAGGGTTTATTGTCAATGAGTATTACTGCTAAATTCTTTTCATACAGTAGGAAATTTGAATAACTTCCAGTTTGAATTTACCATTTCAGGATTTTAATTTTTATTATTTTGTTGTATATGTATATCTATTTTCTTACACATTAGAAATTTGATTTTAAAAACTTTAGTATGATGATTTGTTGTTTATACAACATAGATAGAATAGTTTCAAATGACTATACAAATACTACAATAAGAGTAGGACTGCTGAGAGAAACATCTCAGAACTTTTTTATCTTTAAACACTGTATTTACTTACATTATCATCTGTTTATTGAAATTTTTGGATCTAGACACATTATTAAAACATATATTTTCAAAAGTGTGCTTGTTTAAAATAGCAATTATAAATCATCTAGTTAAACTATTTCTAAAACTTTTCATAGTCACAGATCTATTTTTCTGAATCACTTTTCAACTCAGCCATCAAAGTCTGTATTCTATTCTATACTATCCTGTTAGTCAAACAATTATCAGTAAAGCAGCATTTCTTTATACACTGCACATGCTAATCTCTGGATTTTTCTTCCAAGTGGCTGGTACACATTGTGGTACCTTATTGTTTAAATAAACTAAATCTTTTACTCAGGTTGATCAGAAAGTTTTTGACAAGCTGATTCTTACAGTTTAAAAAGAGAGCCCTGATTACTGTATGAATTGGTCCCATTAGTCTATGAGTGCTCTAGAAGTCTTCAACTATGCGCTAAACTCAACAATTACTTGCCTTCAGCTGTACTATTTGGTGCACACCTCCACATGTTCATAACCACCTCCACACATCACTCCATTCAGATGATAAAAACAAAAACCATTAAGAGGTAAATAGGTAAAGGTAATAAGGGTATGACCAACTCCTGATCCAATAGAAAGATATCATTATGTGAAGAATACAATCTGATTTCAGAGAGGTAAGAAAAAAAAATGCTTATTCTGAAATCTGAGATAAGAAATCAAATGTCATCCATATAAGGATGAATAAAAAGATCGCTTTTCTCATAAGTTTGTTATCAAACTGATTTCTATGACCTCGAGAGACCAGTTTGATTTTATCTTATCAAGAGTAAATCTGAGCATTTACTCAGATTTAAAGACTATTTAAAGACTACTGTGTTTAAAGATTATTGTCATTTCTACAAAAAAAACCCAGAAACTGGGCAGAAGACTAAACAGATATTTCTCCAAAGAAGACATCAGATCAGATCAGATCAGTCGCTCAGTCGTGTCCGACTCTTTGCGACCCCATGAACTGCAGCACGCCAGGCCTCCCTGTCCATCACCAGCTCCCGGAGGTCACACAGACTCACATCCATCGAGTCAGTGATGCCATCCAGCCATCTCATCCTCTGTCTTCCCCTTCTCCTCTTGCCCTCAATCCCTCCCAGCATCAGAGTCTTCTTCAATGAGTCAACTCTTCGCATGAGGTGGCCAAAATACTGGAGTTTCAGCTTTAGCATCATTCCTTCCAGATGGCCAATAAACACATGAAATGATGCTTAACACTGCTCATTATTAGACAAATGCAAATCAAAACTACAATGAAGTATTACCTCATACCAGTTAGAATAGCCATTATCAAAAAAACCCAAAAAACCAAAAACTACAAACAATAAATATTGGAGAGGATGTGGAGAAAAGGGAGCCCTACTGTACTTTTGGTAGGAATGCAAATTGATACAGCTTCTATAGAGAACATTATGGAGATTCCTTTAAAAACTACCGTATGACCCAGAAATCCCACTACTGGGCATACACTCTGAGAAAACCACAATTCTAAAAGACACATGTACCCCATTGTTTATTGCAGCACTATTTACAATAGCCAAGACATGAAAGCAATCTAGATGTCCATTGACAGATGAATGGATAAAGGAGATGTGGTACAGTGGAATATATACAATGGAATAGTACTCGGCCATAAAAAGGAACAAATATGAACGAGCTGAACTGAGGTGGATGAACTCAGAACCTAATATCTATCTATCTATAATATATATGTATTCTATATATAACCTAATATATAAATATCATATCAAATCAGTCGCTCAGTCGTGTCCGACTCTTTGCGACCCCATGAACCGCAGCACGCCAGGCCTCCCTATCCATCACCAGCTCCCGGAGGTCACTCAGACTCGCATCCATCGAGTCAGTGATGCCATCCAGCCATCTCATCCTCTGTCGTCCCCTTCTCCTCCTGCCCTCAATCCCTCCCAGCATCAGAGTCTTCTCCAGTGAGTCAACTCTTCGCATGAGGTGGCCAAAATACGGGAGTTTCAGCTTTAGCATCATTCCTTCTAAAGAAATTCCAGGATTGATCTCCTTCAGAATGGACTGGTTGGATCTTCTTGCAGTCCAAGGGACTCTCAAGAGTCTTCTCCAACACCACAGTTCAAAAGCATCAATTCTTCGGGGCTCAGCCTTCTTCACAGTCCAGCTCTCACATCCATACATGACCACAGGAAAGACCATAGCCTTGACTAGGCGAACCTTTGTTGGTAAAGTAATGTCTCTACTTTTGAATATGCTATCTAGGTTGGTCATAACTTTCCTTCCAAGGAGCAAGCGTCTTTTAATTTTGTGGCTGCAGTCACCATCTGCAGTGATTTTGGAGCCCAGAAAAACAAAGTCTGACACTGTTTCCACTGTTTCCCCATCTATTTCCCATATATTAACACATATATATGGAATTTTGAAAAATGAGCCTATTTACAGGAAAGGAATGGAGACAGAGATATGGAGAACAGGCCTGTGGACACAGTGGGGGAATGAGAGGGTGGGGTGAGTTGAGAAAGTATCATTGACATAAATAAACTACCATGTGTAAAATAGCTAGCTAGTAGGAAGCTGTTATATAACACAGGGAGCCCAACCTCGTGCTCAACCTAGAGGGGTGGGATGTGGGACTGGGAAGGAAGCTCAAGAGGGAGCTTCCTTACATATGTGTGTATATATAAGCTTCATATATGTGTGTGTGTGTGTGTGTGTGTGTGTGTGTGTGCATAGTTATGGCTGATTTCTGTTGTTATATGGCAGAAACCAATACAACATTGTAAAGCAGTTGTATTCGCCAATTAGAAAATTTTTTAAAAGTAAAGACTTATTGGCATTTCTTTAATGATAAATAAATTTTTTATGTATGTCTTTTTTTGGTAATTGATTTCAAAGAGATTTTAATGAGTTTGTAAGATTAACCTCTTGCCTGTCATATAAGTAATAATTATTTTCCCACAATTTTGTCTTTTGATCTGCTTATGACATTTTTTCTATAAAATAATTTAATTTTATAATCAAAGCAATTAGTTTTCTTGTACTGCTTCTTAAATTTGAATGCTAAAAATGTTTTTCTGCTCTTAAAGTTATAAAAGTCAACCAATGTTTTTCTAATAATGGCATGGTTTATATTGATATATCTAAATCTCTGACCCATGTGGAAATGATCAAAAAGTGAAATGTGACATAACAGTTTACAAGTAGCTACCCAGTATATCTAACAGCATTTATTAAAATGTCTACTTTTATGTCTACTTTTTTCTCTCATTGATGTGAAATATCCGATTTTTGGGGGGCTCCAAAATCACTGCAGATGGTGACTGCAGCCATGAAATTAAAGGACGCTTACTCCTTGGAAGGAAAGTTATGACCAACCTAGATAGCATATTCAAAAGCAGAGACATTACTTTGCCAACAAAGGTTCGTGAGAGTTGGACTGTAAAGAAGGCTGAGTGCTGAAAAATTGATGCTTTTGAACTGTGGTATTGGAGAAGACTCTTGAGAGTCCCTTGGGCTGCAAGGAGATCCAACCAGTCCATTCTGAAGGAGATCAGCCCTGGCATTTCTTTGGAAGGAATGATGCTAAAGCTGAAAATCCAGTACTTTGGCCACCTCATGCGAAGAGTTGACTCATTGGAAAAGACTCTGATGCTGGGAAGGATTGGGGGCAGAAGGAGAAGGGGACAACAGAGGATGAGATGGCTGGATGGCATCACTGACTCGATGGACGTGAGTCTGGGTTAATTCTGGGAGTTGGTGATGGACAGGGAGGCCTGGTGTGCTGCAATTCATGGGGTCCCAGAGTCGGACACAACTGAGCGACTGAACTGAACTGAACTGACTGCCTCCTGATTCCCTTACGTACTGGATTTTCTATATGGATTTTACATTTATCTCCACCAATCTTTCCATTTGTCTGTGCCAAATAGAGTAATTTTATTTCTGAAGCTCCATCTTATGTTTTAGTATCTGGTAGGCTTTTTGGTACATGTTACTCAGCTGTTCTAGCATTGCTCACCACTAATGCTGTTTCTCAGGACCTACTTGCCATTTTCGTCACAGAAGTTTAACCTATTTCTTATTTTCATATTGAAAATGAAGCTTTCTTTACCATTATGTCTTCTAATTGGTACTGTGTGTATATATGAAAATAGATAGATTTAAGTTAATTTAATATCCCGCTCCTTTACTGACTTTTCTCATGGTAATAGCTTTTGCATTGATTCTTTTTCGTTTTCCTTCTTTATAAAATAGAAATCTCTTAACAGAGTTAGTTTTATCTCTTTATACTTGTTATAAATCTAATTTCTGTCTCCTGTCTAATCTCATTGACTAATATCTCCAGTATGTTTAATTTTGTATATTTTAAATATCACAAACACATGAGTCCATATTAAACAAGCCTACAGATCAATAAATTAATATAACCCACCTATTTAATCACCACTTATGTAATAAAAATGTTTCACACATCCTCTTGTTAATATTAATGTATCCACATGGGCTTTCTACTGACCAATTTTTGTATTAAAATTTTCATTCAGATCAGATCAGATCAGTCGCTCAGTTGTGTCTGACTCTTTGAGACCCCATGAACTGCAGCACGCCAGGCCTCCCTATCCATCACCAGCTCTCGGAGGTCACTCAGACTCACATTCATTGAGTCAGTGATGCCATCCAGCCATCTCATCCTCTGTAGTCCCTTTTTCCTCCTGCCCCCAATCCCTCCCAACATCAGAGTTTTTTCCAGTGAGTCAACTCTTCGCATGAGGTGGCCAAAATACTGGAGTTTCAGCTTTAGCATCATTCCTTCCAAAGAAATCCCAGGGCTGATCTCCTTCAGAATGGACCGGTTGGATCTCCTTGCAGTTACAATACTGTATATTTCATGTCTAGAGTTTCTATTTGACTGTTTCTTATAACATCTACTTTATTACTCATTATGGCCATGCTTTCCTTTTGATATTTGAATATATAAAGCATACATATAAACATTTTAAAGATCATGTCTGCAAATTCCAACATCTTTGAGACTGATGTTTCCATCAACTGATTACCTCCAAAAGGACACAATTTCCTATGTCTTGATATATCTAGTAATTTTTCATTTGATGCTGGACTTGATGATGTTACATTATTCAATGCCCAGACTCTGTTGTCTCACTTTAAAGACTGCAGTCTTTGCTCTGGTAGGTAGTTACTGACAAATTAGCTTCATAATTTGGGGACTTGTTTTCAGGCTTTAAAAAGGGATAATCCAGAGTAGATTTATTCATTTGTGAGTTCAACTTCTTTACTATGGTGAAATTCTTCTGGAGTCTCCACTGAATACCCTGTGCATTCAACAAAGTCTACTTTGACTGGTGAAACTCAAGCTGCCTCCTTTCTGAGACTCTTCATAATTATTGGCTTCCTCAGAAAGTTTTCTTTCTCTGAGAGTTTTTCTTTGCTTACACCTCTGGAGTTTTACCATATAAGCATACATATTGATGTTCACACAAAGCCTGAAGTGGTCTCCTATGCAGATTTTTAAAACTCTATCTTTGTATGATTCTCTCTCTCATTCTGATGTGCAAATTCCAGTCACTTTAGGCTCACCAAACTCAAATCTGTTGGATTCTCTTTGTATTCCCGCTCCTGTTTACTGTTCAGATATTGCCTGAAGGAAAAAACTATGAGCAATTGTAGAGCTGACCTCATTTCTCTATCCCCTCTTTCCTCAAAAATAATAGTCCTCTGCTGCCCACTGTCCAATACCTGAGAAAAATTATATTATGTATGTTTTGCACTTTTTAAATTATTTATGGTAGAATGGTCATTCTGGACTTGTTATTCCAAAATTCTTAGAAGCAGATCTCTAATGAACTTTTTTGTTGTTTTATAGCAACATATTTCCTGATTGTTTATTGCTCTGTACTATTTCAAATTCAGCAATAAACTCTGAGATAAAAGCCTAGCAGAAAAACTAGCTGACTTCTGTGAGAATATGTTTTCCCTGAATCTTGCTACATTTTTGCGCATGTTATCATTTAATTTTTCTTGTTAATACTTGAGTGTGTTTTTCTTGTACTATCTTTTAGAGATTTATTCTGGTTGGAGGGAGGAAGAGTTTCTATGGTTTTCCATGTTTCGGTAAAGAAGGTTTTCTGTTTCTATAAAATAGAATGTTTCACTGATATACTGCACTCTTTGTGGTGTTGTAACTTTCTCTGTTTCACTTTAGATGGGCTCTTGCTGCTGTGCTGTGCTTAGGTGCTCAGTTGCATACAACTCTTTGTCAAGATACAAAATTGAAGAAATGGAAGGAAAAGACAGGTACTTAATGTGTTATACATGTTTGGAACTGTAGCAAAAGAGACTGGAATAGGGTATGCTAAGTCACTTCAGTCGTGTCCAACTCTGTGCGACCCCATAGACGACAGCCCACCAGGCTCCGCCATCCCTGGGATTCTCCAGGCAAGAACAGTGGAGTGAGTTACCATTTCCCTCTCCAATGCATGAAAGTGAAAAGTGAAAGTGAAGTCACTCAGTCGTGTCCGACTCTTCTGGACCCCATGGACTGCAGCCTACCAGGCTCCTCCATTCATGGGATTTTCCAGGCAAGAGTACTGGAGTGCGGTGCCATTGCCTTCTCTTTTAAAGTATTCCCTGGCACCCTGTATACTAGTTTTGTTTAACAAAGCATCTCAATTCCTAGATATTAAGCAATGAGGTTGAAGGTCTTCAGACTGTATCTCTATCCCTGAACCTTGTGCATGACTGATCTGAAGACAGGAAATACTTCTATTTCTATTAATGTAATACTATTAATTTTTGAATATTTGTATGTCTATGAGGTTGTAATTGTACTAATACTACACATAAAGAAGGTATGAGAAACATAATCTACCCAATATCAAACCACCGGTAAACACTCCCTTCTGTGTGACTCTAAAGCCAATGTCCTTAATTTCTACATTTGACTCTCTCCAGGCAGACAGTAGAAATTGTTTTGTAGTTCTACAAGCCAATACTATGGAATTATCAAGGTGACATAAATTCTTAAGAGTGACTATGCATCATCTTCTCAAAAAGGTTTTTTTTACTTTTAATGGTGGTACACCATGATGGCAATCAGAAAAATTTTTTAAAAGTCTGAAATGAAATACACTGACACAGGAAAAGGCAGAGTTTGGGGAGATAAGATGATCAAGAAAGCAGAAACACAAGTCAGAGAGTAGGTTTATGAATGTGCTTTTCCTTTAAAATAGAGATACATACAATAGAGATATATTTCAGTGTTGTATATCAATTTGTTTTTAAAACTTCCATTTTTACAACCAAATAGTTTATACCTTTCAATACACTAAATAATTAACTGTCCCTTTTCTGCTTCTAAGCACTTCTGGAGTTTGGAATCTGGCACCATGTGGTTGCATAGGTAGTACCCTCACTGAAGTTCATATGATATTTTCATAAGGTGCTACTATTTCGTAATAAAAATTTATTTTTATTTTATTCAGAAGATATGTGCTGAAATTTAATATTGTCTTTTAAACTATCCACATTCTCCTTCAATTCCAGTTCAACTAAACTAAGGAACGTCAGAGCAGTGATCACATTAAATTTAAGCAGGAAAACAATGTACTACTTTTAGATATAACCGTACAGATTCCTATCAAGAATTAGCTACTAATTTTTGAGTGTTTATATCTACAGTTTCTTTATACAAAATATGTTTGGTACTCAACAATAAAATTATGCCTAAGTGATGATTTTTACAAAAAGTAAAGAAACATAGCTTTGGTAAATATGAAAAAATAAATGCATGTACATAAGGCAATTTTCTCTTTTCCAAACTGATTATCTTAAACATCTATTGTTTGACATAATAGAGTCCCTTAGCTAATAGCAATATAATGCAGGTTTAATGGATGTCATTTTTCAGGCATTTAGATTTTTAATTGCTTTCCTTTCAGCTTCATTAGCACAATGGCAACTCTTTAGTCATTTCAATTTTAGGTAAGAAAAAAAATTTTTTTTCTGCAACTCTTTTTCTGGTTTCAAGAAAATGTGCGATTACATAAACATGTCACAGAAATTCAGGTTTTCTATACATAGAAACAAATTTCAGAATGGCTGAAATAGGCACCCATTGTTTGGCTTTTCTCACACCTTTTGCCTATAATCTAATAAAATTAATACTGTTTTACTCCTTTTACAGCTCTTTTGTAGTTCTATCTCTTCCAGAGAGTGTGTCTACCATAATGTCTGGGTCAGCTCCCTAATTCCACTAAAGGTGTGGTTGTCAAAGGTCATGAGATCCATAAAAATAATCAAAGCAGCCCAAAGCCTTAGCCCATGAGCTATTAGGACTATGTAAGTGTTATCTGGTTGACAGCCATTTTCTCTAACTGTATGTAAGACTGTCTCTACACAGAAATGTAAAAACAGGGGTTTTTGGAAATAGGGTGAATATTACATTGTTTGGCATGTTAACTGTGCCACACTTTAACTTAGGTTATTAACCTCTGTACTTCCCAGTTATGTTAGTCGCTATATCTCTGATTTTGACTTTTGTAACTAGCTCAGGTTAGTTTTCAGGCACAGTGAATCAAAATCAATTTTCATTAATTCAATCATTTCAGTGAAGTGGCTCAAGAAATCATAATATGCAATAGTGGAATCACTGACTAATAGCCTCAAAATGTCAAGGTTGGATGAAAAGCTCCTGTGACTGAGTACACACCACAGATTTCTCACGAAGTGACAACATTACAGAAAGTTGGTGAACATATATCTGAATTCCTCTGCTCTTCTCTGATTATAAAGTATTGCTAAGTTGATCCTATGAAATCAAATTCATCAGCTTACTGACCAATGAACTCATTCAAAAAAATTGCATGCAAGAAAAAGACAAATTGCTTATTTGTCTAAGTTACTTCCTAGCTGCTGCTGCTGCTGAGTTGCTTATATTATCTTCAGGTCCCAGAGGACATCATTGCAGATGTTAAAAAAAAAAACTCTCTGGGAGCTATAGAGAATTGCTTTATCGGCTGCTGCCATAGCTTGCAATTTGGAAAGCTGTTGTCCTGAAAAGCAAATTTGACTTTCCATAAGAGCTGTTTCATTATACAGAGTCTGCAAGAAGTAAGCTGGCATACATCCAGGTGAGAACACAAGGCAAAAAAGAAAGAATAAACCTTAAAGCTATGTGCTATAGTTAGCAAACTTCATAGAAGACAGAATAATTCAATCCAGGAGAAACAAGACTATTTAAGACAGTGTGGCAATGGTAAATATGAGAAAAATAAGTATATATAAATTTAAAAAATTAATCTTTTCCAAACTTACAATTTATCTTTTGTAAGTAGTAAGGATAAATTAATGAAAAAATTAACATCTCTAAAAACAACTGTTAACCAATTTTATATTACCACAAACAACTGAAATCTTTTTGAGGTGACCTGAATAAAGAATAATAAATGGGACAATTTTAGAAAGTCAACTATTGATGAGTAACCTAGTGTTTACTTTTTCTTTTTCTTCCTTTTTAAAAACTTTCTATATGTGATATAATCTATGTTTATAACAGTGAATTAAATTATATAATTCTAAGTAGAAATATTGGGAGAAATATCAACTTCAGATTTGCAGATGATACCACCCTAATGGCAGAAAGTAAAGACGAACTAAAGAGCCTCCTGAGGAAAGTGAAAGAGTAGAGTGAAAAAGCTGGCTTAAAACTCAACATTAAAAAACTAAGATTGTGGCATCTGGTCCCATCACTTCATGACAAATAGAAGGGATAGAAGTGGAAACAGTGTCAGATTTTGTATTCTCGAATTCCAAAATCACTGCGGAGAGTGACTGCAACCATGAAGTTAAAAGACGCTTGCTTCTTTTAAAAGAAGAAAAGCTATGACAAATTTAAACAGCATATTTAAAAGCAGAGACATCACTTTGTCCACAAACATCCGTATAGTCAGAGCTATGGTTTTTCCAGTAATCATGTACAGATGACTTGAACCATAAAGAAAGCTGAGTGCTGAAGAATTGACGATTTTGAATTCTGGTGCTGGAGAAGACTCTTGAGATTCTCTTGGACAACAAGGAGATCAAACCCAGTCAATCCTAAAGGAAATAAATTCTGAATACTCATTGGAGGGACTGATGCTGAAGCTCTAATACTTGGGCCACCTAACGCGAAGAGCTGACTCACAGGAAAAGAGCCTGTTGCTGGGAAATACTGAGGGCAGGAGAAGGGGGTGACAGAGAATGAGATGGTTGGGTGGCATCCCCAACTCAAGGGACATGAGTTTGAGCAAACTCTGGGAGATAGTGAAGTATAGGGAAGCCTGGCATTCTACAGTCTATGGGGTCACAAAGGTCAGACAACTTAGTATAAGATCAGATCAGATCAGTCGCTCAGTCGTGTCTGACTCTTTGAGACCCCATGAACTGCAGCACACCAGGCCTCCCTATCCATCACCAGCTCCCGGAGGTCACTCAGACTCGCATCCATCGAGTCAGTGATGCCATCCAGCCATCTCATCCTCTGTCATCCCCTTCTCCTCCTGCCCTCAATCCCTCCCAGCGTCAGAGTCTTCTCCAGTGAGTCAACTCTTCGCATGAGGTGGCCAAAATACTGGAGTTTCAGCTTTAGCATCATTCCTTCCAAAGAAATTCCAGGATTGATCTCCTTCAGAATGGACTGGTTGGATCTCCTTGCAGTCCAAGGCACTCTCAAGAGTCTTCTCCAACACCACAGTTCAAAAACATCAATTCTTCGGCGCTCAGCCTTCTTCACAGTCCAGCTCTCACATCCATACATGATCACAGGAAAGACCATAGCCTTGACTAGGCGAACCTTTGTTGGTAAAGTAACGTCTCTGCTTTTGAATATGCTATCTAGGTTGGTCGTAACTTTCCTTCCAAGGAGTAAGCGTCTTTTCATTTCGTGGCTGCAGTCACCATCTGCAGTGATTTTGGAGCCCAGAAAAATAAAGTCTGACACTGTTTCCACTGTTTCCCCATCTATTTCCCATGTAGTGATGGGACCAGATGCCATGATCTTCGTTTTCTGAATGTTGAGCTTTAAGCCAACTTTTTCACTCTCCATTTTCACTCTCATCAAGAGGCTTTTTAGCCCCTCTTCACTTTCTGCCATAAGAGTGGTGTCATCTGCATATCTGAGGTTATTGATATTTCTCCCAGCAATCTTGATTTCAACTTCTGTTTCTTCCAGTCCAGCATTTCTCATGATGTACTCTGCATATAAGTTAAATAAACATGGTGACAATATGCAGCCTTGACGTACTCCTTGTCCTATTTGGAACCAGTCTGTTGTTCCATGACCAGTTCTAACTGTTACTTCCTGACCTGCATACAGATTTCTCAAGAGGCAGATCAGGTGGTCTGGTATTCCCATCTCTTTCAGAATTTTCCATAGTTTATTGTGATCTACACAGTCAAAGGCTTTGGCATAGTCAATAAAGCAGAAATAGATGTTTTTCTGGAACTCTCTTGCTTTTTCCATGATCCAGCGGATGTTGGCAATTTGATCTCTGGTTCCTCTGCCTTTTCGAAAACCAGCTTGAACATCAGGAAGTTCACAGCTCACATATTGCTGAAGCCTGAGAAACATAGATGCGTTATAAAATACATGGCAAATATCTATGGTTTTCCTTATGCTTTTCAAGAATAAACTGAGCCTATCCCCTTTGACAGTGCCAAACAAACTTCCTACTTAGAGCATCAGTTTTAAAAAAACACTGCAAGTATTTTCTCCTTTCTTTATGGAGAACTAGATAGGCCTTTTGTCAGCTCTGAGACTCAGATATGTCTTTCTCAAGAACCTAGGAGCCAACCCATTGAAATGTTAATATCAAAAGATACCACCTCTATGCCCCAGTTTCTGGAGAGAGTAGGAACCTCATCTTTGTTCCAAGTTCCAAAGCTACTTTCTATCATAAAGATATGAGAAGTTATTTTTCTCCTGTATTAAGCCAATAAGCTAATATAGATGGTCATTCCAAATATTAGATAAAGTCAGGATCATCTATATGTGACAAATGGTGCTGTCAATTCCTCTTACTTACGGACTAGTTGTATATCTTGAACACAAATATTTAATGAGTCTTCTCTGCTGGGCTATATAAGGAAGTGAGATTCCTTTGTTTTTGCATCAGTAAACGGGTGCCAGTGACATGCATGACATTGTGGTTTAATGCTTATTCCATGATAAAAGTGGTTTCTATCTCCTCTGTCTTTGTGGATGGCTTTCTGATTTGGGGTAGTGTTTTCAATTATATTTCCCAACAGTTCATACACACACATTTTGTATTTAGTATGTTTTCAAAGTTGCCTTGCACTTCTTTTTATTATTTAAATCCTTAATATGAACAACTCTTTCTAATACTTCTATTTGCTCTGATATAATTTAGGGAAATTCTCCTTGATGCTTTCTCAACTAAGACCTTTATGTCATCTTCATCCTGATGATACTTGGGGAACCTTCCAGGAGCAGAGGCCTATGGCTAGTCATACAGGGTTAAGTCATGTGTTGGCTCATTATGCGGTCTATTTATCAAATTATAAGCTTGGCAAGGCTTTAACCTTATTCACTCACCCCACCATTGTATGTCTTTGCCAAAACTGATGAAAATCATCTGCTACAACCTCTTTTAGATGTTTACTTTTTTAAGGTTGTATACTTTTAAAAGTGTTTTGTCTTGCTACTGGTGAATTCTTTGCTTACCATTAATATTTTTAATCATTTGATTATGTGATGAGAGATAGATATTAGTGATACTACCTCTTTTTCCTGTCATTATTTCAGTATCTCTCTATAATTTATTGTGTTTTCTATACTTCCTACAAGAAGATTAGGAGAGAAAATAATTTCCTCTCCTGGATTACACTGCTGCTGCTGCTGCTAAGTTGCTGCAGTCATGTCCGACTCTGTGCGACCCCATAGACGGCAGCCCAGCAGGCTCCCCCATCCTCGGGATTCTCCAGGCAAGGAAACTAGAGTGGGTTGCCATTTCCTTCTCCAATGCATGAAAGTGAAAAGTGACAGTGAAGTTGCTTAGTCTTGTCCGATTCTTAGCAACCTCATGGACTGCAGCCTTCCAGGCTCCTCCATCCATGGAATTTTCCAGGCAAGAGTACTGGAGTGGGGTGCCCTAATTCCTTAAAAAAACAAACAAACCCCTCCCCCCGGCTTTTTCTCTCAGATAGAGCTGAGCCAACTCAATAGAAGAACAAGTGTTGATCAGACAGATGATGTATTTTATGAAAATTCCTCATCCCAGAACTGGCTATTACTCCTTTTAAATGAGGCCATTTCTCCAGCAAAGAAAATACTCCTTGTTATGTTGTACAGTGCTTAGTTGCTCAGTCATGTTTGACTCCTTGAGACCCCATGGACAGTAGCCTGCCATGCTCCTCTGTCCATGGGGATTCTCCAGGCAGGAATATTGGAGTGGGTTGCCATGCCCTCCTCCCTTGTTACATTGGCCCCTAATTCTCCTATAATTATGTACAATGAGATCACATCCTTTTACTGGGGCACATTCCATAGTCTCTAGTGGTGCCTAGATCAGCACACATCACTGCTTGTAATGGAGAGACTGGGGTTGTAGGTTGGGGAATGTGTATACTAATTGTAAGCCTTTCACAGTTAATATTTCCTTATGTCTACATTTTCTGTCTACTCCCTTTACATGACAAAGATTAACCACCTTAATTTAAAAAACAACACAAGTACACATTTTTAAAAACAATTTTCTCACTATGTTTAATGTCCTATGCTACAAGTAATTATAGAGCCTGACAGCATATAGCTATCATTCTACACATCAACAGGTAAGAGGTACCATACTACTTCAGAAAGAAAAGATTACTTAGAGTCAAAGGATCAATCATTTCAAAATTTTTGAAACCTGCCTTATTTACTTCAAAGATATTCTGCACTGTTATTATCTTATTCTGGTCTGGTTTGTGTTTTCAAAAAAAAAAAAAAAAAAGAAAGAAAAAAAGTAAATTTAAAATAATTGGTCCTTTGGAGAACAATCGAGAACAAATCACTTGTAAAGAAGTACTTTTCTTCGTATTTGACTAGACATTTATGACTTGAGCTAGGGAGCCAGAATGTCCAACTATTAGTTTCAAAGTTACAAATGGATATTTGGAGGTATATATTTCTGTATACCTAGAAGATTACAGATACCAAGGGGACATTTCATGCAAAGATGGGCACAATAAAGGACAGAAATGGTTTGGACCTAACAGAAGCAGAAGTTGTTAAGAAGAGGAGGCAAGAATACATGGAAGAACTATCCAGAAAAGGATCTTCATGAACCAGATAAATATGATGGTGTGATCACTTACCTAGAGCCAGATATCCTGAAGTGTGAAGTCAAGTGGGCTTTAGCAAGTATCACTATGAACAAAGCTAGTGGAGGTGAAGGAAATCCAGTTGAGTTATTTCCAATCCTAAAAGATGATGCTGTGCTACACTCAATATACCAGCAAATTTGGAAAACTCAGCAGTGGCCACAGGACTGGAAAAGGTCAGTTTTCATTCCAATCCCAGAGAAGCAATACCAAAGAATGATCAGATCAGATCAGATCACATCAGTCACTCAGTCGTGTCCGACTGTTTGCGACCCCATGAACTGCAGCATGCCAGGCCTCCCTGTCCAAAACCAACTCCTAGAGGTCACTCAGACTCACATCCATCGAGTCAGTGATGCCATCCAGCCATCTCATCCTCTGTCATCCCCTTCTCCTCCTGCCCCCCCATCATTCCCAGCATCAGAGTCTTCTCCAATGAGTCAACTCTTCGCATGAGGTGGCCAAAGTACTGGAGTTTCAGCTTTAGCATCATTCCTTCCAAAGAAATCCCAGGGCTGATCTCCTTCAGAGTGGACTGGTTGGATCTCCTTGCAGTCCAAGGGACTCTCAAGAATCTTCTCCAACACCATAGTTCAAAAGCATCAATTCTTTGGCGCTCAGCCTTCTTCACAGTCCAGCTCTCATATCCACACATGACCACAGGAAAGACCATAGCCTTGACTAGGCGAACCTTTGTTGGTAAAGTAATGTCTCTGCTTTTGAATATGCTATCTAGGTTGGTCATAACTTTCCTTCCAAGGAGTAAGCGTCTTTTAATTTCATGGCTGCAGTCACCATCTGCAGTGATTTTGGAGCCCAGAAAAATAAAGTCTGATACTGTTTCCACTGTTTCCCCATCTATTTCCCATGTAGTGATGGGACCAGATGCCATGATCTTCGTTTTCTGAATGTTGACCTTTAAGCCAACCTTTTCACTCTCCACTTTCACTTTCATCAAGAGGCTTTTAGTTCCTCTTCACTTTCTGCAAAACTGCACTCATTTCACATACTAGCAAGGTAATGCTCAAAATCCTTCAAGCTAGGCTTCAATAATACACGAACCGAGAACTTCCAGATGTACAAGCTGGATTTAGAAAATACAGAGGAACCAGAGATCCAGTTGCAAACAACTGCTGGGTCATAGAAAAATCAAGGAATTCCAGCAAAACATCTATTTCTGCTTCATAGACTATGCTAAAGCCTTTGATTGTATACATCATAACAAACTGTGGAAAATTCTTAAAGAAATGGGAATACAGACCACTTTACCTGCCTCCCAATAAACCTGTATGCCAGTCAAAAAACAACAGTTAGAACCAGACATGGTTCTGGTTCCAATGGACTGGTTCCAAATTGGGAAAGCAGTACGTCAAGGCTGTATATTGTCTCCCTGCTTATTTAACTTATATGCAGAGTACATCATAAAAAATGCCAGACTGGATGAAAAACAAGCTAGAATCAAGACTGCTGGGAGAAATGTCAATAACCTCAGATATGCAGATGACACCACCTTTATGGCAGAAAGTGAAAAGGAACTAAAGAGCCTCTTGATGAAAGTGAAAGAAAGAAGAGAGTGAAAAAGCTGGCTTAAAACTCAGTATTCAAAAAACTAAGATCATGGCATCTGGTCCCATCACTTCATAGCAAACAGATGGGGAAAAAAAGGAAATAGTGACGATTTTATTTTCTTGGGTTCCAAAATCAATGCTGACAGTTACTGCAGCCATGAAATTAAAGATGCCTGCTCTTTGAAAGAAGAGCTGTGAACAACCTATACAGCATATTAAAAATCAGACACATCACTTTGCTAACAAAGGTTCATATAGTCAAATCTATGGTTTTGCCAGTAGTCATGTACACATATAAGAGTTGGACCATAATGAAAGCTGAGCACTGAAGAGTTGATGCTTTTGAATTGTAGTGCTAAAAAGACTTCAGACTCTTTTGGACAGCAAGGAGATCCAAGCAGTCAATTCTAAAGGAAATAAGTCCTGAATATTCATTGGTAGGACTGATGCTAAGGCTGAAGCTCCAATACTTTGGCCACCTGATGCAAAGAGTCACCTCATTGGAAAAGACCCAGCTAAGCTAAGTTGCTTCAGTTGTGTCCAACTCTGTGTGACCCCATAGATGGCAGCCCACCAGGCTCCCCTATCCCTGGGATTTTCCAGGCAAGAGTACTGGAGTGGGGTGCCACTGCCTTCTCCGACTTAACTGTTAGTATAAGTTAAATATGTATAAACTCATGAATTATTGTCCTTTCTCTGTTCTTGTTAAACGCTTGGTGCCTGTCTCAAACTATTCTTGGAAGCTCAAGTTTCGAAGGTTCCTTTCCTATGAGCATGCATTCCCCAATCAGTAACTCATCTTCCTAGGCCTTTTCTTGTGTCTTAATTCCATCCATCTCAAACTGGACCAGTCCTATTTCATCTCCTTTGAATTTTGGGGAAAAAGTTAATTTGATGAAGTAATATGTGCTAAAATGTAAATAGTTGAAAATAACCCAAAATGTCATCATTCCTGAATATTTCCGTTTATGATGCTTTTAAAAGTGCTAACACAAAGAACTGAGGGATGTGAGAATTGCAACAAATTGTCAAGGGACAAATGGAGGCGATATCCTAAGTGAGAAAAGTTTGATCTTAACAAAATGACATCCATGGCCATTTTCTGTCCCTAAATGTGTGTGACCAGTGACATTTTAGCAAAGAACATTTTAAGTAAAATATACTGCCTAAGCAACATTTTTCCAGAATCAAGAATCAAATAAAATTTTTAGATCTTGGGATTAGGAACAAATGTCTTTTAGTTTTACTTCTTCTCCAGGGCAAATACACTGAAGCATATAAAAAGTAAAATAGTGAAGTATTTTAAATTGCTCAGGTCACAGTATATAAGTCATGAAAAATCTCTTTCTCAAAATTCATTGTCTGCAAAAGATGCCTTATGTGTGGGGTGGTTAGTATAAGAATACATTACTAGATTCCAACACTTGTGAAATATTGAAAAATATTAATGGGGATTCTTAGCAATTTTAATATTTTTAAAAGTAAATATAAACTGAATGATGACTTACTTTATAATTTAGTGAGGTAATAAAACTATAAGACAGGAATTCCCATGTTTTTTTCTGAAACCAAATATATTTATTTTTCTATCAATATTTTCCCTTTCATTTTAAACATAAATCCCATTTTTCCTACCTTTTCAATTCCTTTTTCTTAGTAATTTGTCTCTCTTTTCTATTACTATTTTCTCCCTCATATCTCTGTCCTTCACATCTCTTTCTAGCAAATTTTGTCAATTTTTACAATCCAGTTTGGTGTAAGTCTTCATCATTCTACTAAAACTGCTCTACTTTGATGCCCTTATCTAGTGCAATGGATTTATGCACTTCCTGATTGCACCTCCTGAATGCTAACTCCAAACTCAGATATTCAATGGCTTACCTGGGATCTACATATCAATGTAAAGTAAGTGCATATGTGCTAAGTCATTTCAGTCCTGTACAACTCTTTGCAACCCCATGGATTGTAGCCCACCAGGCTCCCCTGTCCATGGAATTCTCCAGACAGGAATACTGGAGTGGCTACATTCCCTTCTCCAGGGGATCTTTCCAACCCAGGATTAAATAAGTACCTCCAATTTAAGATTTTAAAAAGAATCATTGTTGAAAATAACAAAGCGAAACAACAATTAAGAAAATCACTTTCAGTACAGTCTTTACGATATAATTAAAAATATATGAAGCCAGAACTAGAAATTTTAACAATTTCCTTTGGTGATAATGATGAAAACTAAAATTTAAAAGGAATAAACTTCAATTTGATGTATAAATTCATTTTCATTACATTTTATTATACACAAGCCAAACATATTTATGAACTTATTTACTATAAAATCACACTTAAACTACATCAAGAGATCTAATTTATATTTGTATTCTTTGAAATCAATGTTTCTTCTATTTAAAAATGAGATGAAGCCATTTCTGTGTATGTGTGTATATATTTACATGTACTGGAGTGGGTTGCCATTGCCTTCTCTGGTATAAATACATAGGTTTATACATATGCATATACAAATATATAAAGTTATTTTGAAGGTATTCAAACTTATATTAGCTTCAGAGGCCATTATTATTATTATTATTTTTAATAAGAGGACACTTTCTATTTGACCATTTGGCCCAGATTCTTCCAGCTGGAAAAATTAAATTTTTACTTGTGCTACTTACTTCCTCATATAATATTGTT
This sequence comes from Tragelaphus eurycerus, assembly GCA_935064755.1. Classification (NCBI taxonomy): domain Eukaryota; kingdom Metazoa; phylum Chordata; class Mammalia; order Artiodactyla; family Bovidae; genus Tragelaphus; species Tragelaphus eurycerus. Next base: position 3,374,301 of record CAKXYN010000080.1, read on the forward strand.
GATGTATATACAATTCTTTTTTGTATTTTGCCTATGAATTTAGGATTTAAATTTAACTCTATACAGAGCAAGGAAAGATAAGTGACATTATTAAAAAAAATTGTTCTTTAGTAAGGAGAAAAGTACAGGATATTAGTGTATTTACCAAGAAGATAAGTTTAATAGGTACATTATTACTGATCATGGGAATAAAGATCTTAACTCAAGAGTAATAAATGATAATAAAACACAAAATATTTGATAAACTTCAGCCATACTAATGCTCAGTGTTTTTAAATCAATATTTAATTTTTTCTTAATATTTTTAATTTTTTTTTTTGGGGGGGGATGTCTTATTTTCTTCATTTTTTAATTAAATTTTATTTTGCTTAACTTTACAATATTGTATTGCTTTTGCCATACATCAAGATGGATCCGCCACAAGTATCCATGTGTTCCCCATCCTGAACCCTTCTCCCTCCTCCCTCCTCATACCATCCCTCTGGGTTGTCCCAGTGCATAAATCAATATTTAAATTATACACAGAGTCTCCAATCAAAAAATGGGAAGAAGACCTAAACGGACATTTCTCTAAGGAAGAGGCAAGTGAAAAAAGGCACAATACCACAAATTATTTAGAGAAATATAAATCAAAACTACAATGAGATATCATCTCATATTGGTCAGAATCAGATCAGATCAGATCAGATCAGTTGCTCAGTTGTGTCCGACTCTGCGACCCCATGAATCACAACACGCCAGGCCTCCCTGTCCATCACCAACTGCCGGAGTTCACTCAGACTCATCCAGCCATCTCATCCTCTGTCGTCCCCTTCTCTTCTTGCCCCCAATCCCTCCCAGCATCAGAGTCTTCTCCAAGGAGTCAACTCTTCGCATGAGGTGGCCAAAGTACTGGAGCTTCAGCTTCAGCATCATTCCTTCCAAAGAAATCCCAGGGCTGATCTCCTTCAGAATGGACTGGTTGGATCTCCTTGCAGTCCAAGGCACTCTCAAGAGTCTTCTCCAACACCACAGTTCAAAAGCATCAAATCTTCAGCACTCAGCTTTCTTCACAGTCCAACTCTCACATCCATACATGACCACAGGAAAAACCATAGCCTTGACTAGATGGACCTTTGTTGGCAAAGTAATGTCTCTGCTTTTGAATATGTGATCTAGGTGGGTCATAGCTTTCCTTCCAAGGAGTAAGTGTCTTTTAATTTCATGGCTGCAGCCACCATCTGTAGTGATTTTGGAGCCCAGAAAAAGAAGGTCTGACACTGTTTCCACTGTTTCCCCATCTATTTCCCATGTAGTGATGGGACCAGATGCCATGATCTTCGTTTTCTGAATGTTGAGCTTTAAGCCAACTTTTTCACTCTCCACTTTCACTTTCATCAAGAGGTTTTTGAGTTCCTCTTCACTTTCTGCCATAAGGGCGGTGTCATCTACATATCTGAGGTTATTGATATTTCTCCCGGCAATCTTGATTCCAAATTGTGTTTCTTCCAGTCCAGCATTTCTCATGATGTACTCTGCATATAAGTTAAATAAACATGATGACAATATATAGCCTTGACGTATTCCTTTTCCTATTTGGAACCAGTCTGTTTTTCCATGTCCAGTTCTAACTGTTGCTTCCTGACCTGCATACAAATTTCTCAAGAGGCAGATCAGGTGGTCTGGTATTCCCATCTTTTTCAGAATTTTCCACAGTTTATTGTGATCCACACAGTCAAAGGCTTTGGCATAGTCAATAAAGCAGAAATAGATGCTTTTCTGGCCATCATCAAAAAATCTACAAAAAATAAGTGCTGGAGTGGGTGTGAGGAAAAGGGAATCCTCATTTGTACTGTTGGTGGGATTGTTAACTAAAACTAGAACTCCCTAATGACTCAGCCATCTGATTACTGGGCCTATAACATAAGTGATACATTGTCTGGATATTTATTTTATCTCCTAATATATACTTGAAAAAATAAAAGACTATTATTTTAGAGCAGTTTCAGACTCACAGCAAAATTAAAGGGAAAAGCACAGAGATTTCCATATACTTCCTGCCTCCACACATGCAGAGCTTTCTCCATTATCAACATCCTCAGTCAGAGTGGTAAGTACATTGGTTAAAATGGATGAATCTACATCGACACATTATAATCAGGCAAAGTCGATAGTCTACCTTAAGTTTTGCCATTGGTGCTGTACATTCTGTGTTTGGACAAAGGTACAGGGACATATATCCATAGCTATTATATCATAGAGTAGTTTTGCTAACCTAAAAATCCTCTGTCATTGTATTTGTCCCTCTTTGCTTCCTATAATGAATCACATATTCATGTGAGAAGTTTCTTGGGTCAATTTTTTTGGATTTTTTGCAGAGAAGATCATGTCATCTGTGAATAAAGATAATTTTATTTTTTCCTTCCTATCTGTATATCATGTATTTATTTTTGAGTCTCACTGCATTTATCTAATACTTATAGTATAATGTTGAAAAGGAGTGATGAGAAGGAATATCTTGCCTTGTGCCTGATTCAAGTGGGAAAATTTCAAGTTTCTCACCTTAAAATGTGAAATATATGTAATTTTTGCATATATTCTTTATCAAGTTGAAAAGGTTTCTCTCTATTCACAGTTATTACTGAGAAAGTGTTGGATTTTTTTCAAAATATCTTTCTGTATCTATTGATACTAGTATTGTTTTGTAGCTTGATGATATGATGGGCTACATTTATACTTTTTCTTTATATAAGATTTGGGTAACTAGGTGTTCCACAAAAGTTTTGGATATGAATGACTGGTGATACTGGTTTTTGTTTCATTTTCCTTTCAATTCAATATTTTCTTTAATAAACAACTTTGACTTGAATGTATAGCAAATATTTCAATCATTTCTTCATAGTTTCATGTCTTTGTCTTAAGAAAGTTGCTGTTCAATTTAAAATTAAAGTGTTCAGAAGTTTATTTGATAAGTTAGTTTTATATATGTATATATCTGTATAAATATTGTTTGGATACTTTAAAAAGTTTTTTTTTTTTTGCACTGGAAATCTAGATTTTATTTTTTTAAATTTATTTATTTTAATTGGAGGCTAATTACTTTACAATATGAATTGGTTTTGCCATACATCAACATGAATCCACCACGGGTGTACATGTGTTCCCCATCCTGAACCCCTCCCCCACTTTCCTCCCCATACCATCCCTCTGGGTCATCCCAGTGCACCAGCCCCAAGCATCCTGTATCCTGCATCAAATTATACAGAGTGAGGTAAGCCAGAAAGAAAAGCACCAATACAGTATACTAATGCATATATATATGGAATTTAGAAAGATGGTAATGATAACCCTGTATGCAAGACCGCAAAAGTTTTTTTTTTGTTGTTGCAAGCAGTGTTCTAAACGGTGATGAGTTTGGATATTTGAGTATTACCAACTTCTTAAAATACATTTTGTAACTTTCAATGTTACTGTCAAAATTCAGATAGTATATATAATATGCAAAGTTCCTATTGCCTCAGAGTTGGAAGTCTAAATGATATTTGGGCTGTGGTTTAAGGAAAATAATGTGCTCCTAAAACTCTCAAGGTATTATTACAATATAATGAGTTTGTTCTTAGACTTTTAATGTTATTGTTATAATTGCATGTATCATCTTTCAAATTACCTATTTAGCAATTTAAAATTATTAATATACTATAAAATATTTAATTCTCACATCTGCTTATTAGAATATCCCTTTCAATTCTAATTACAATAATTTTTATTCTCTTCTGCACAGTAAATAATCAACCAAATGATAAAACAGCCTATAGAATGAAAGAAAATATTTGCAAAACATTTATGTAATAAGATCTTAATCTTTAAAACATATAAGAAACTCCTATAACTTAGTAGCAACAACATTTGTAAATCAATTGGAAAATGGGCTAAGAACTTGAGAGTCATTACTTTAAGGAAGACATACAAAAAGACAAGTATATGGAAAAAAGTTCAACATCACTGATCATCATGGAAATGCAAATCAAAACCATAATGAGATACCACCTCTCATATATCAGGATGGCTACTATTAAAAAACAAAAGTCATATGTGGGAAGGATGTGGAGAAACTGGACCACCTGTGCTCTGTTGGTGGCTGCAAAAAAGTTCAGCCTCTATGGAAAGCTGAGGACGTTTGGCAAAAAATTAAAAATAGAACTACCACACATAATGCAGCAATCCCACTTCTCAATATTTATCTAAAAGGATTGAATCAGGATTCTTAAGAGTTTTTAAGACTCTTATGTTCATTGCAGCACTATTCACAATAGCCAAGACATGAAAACATCTAAATGTCTATTGACAGATGAAGGGGAAAATGAAGTGTGATACAGGTTCCAGTTGAAGATGGTAACACAAAAAGATCTTGAACTCACTTCCTTCCACAAACACTCCAAATATTCTGCTACATAGGGACAGTTACCTCTGAAAAAGCTTTACAATTATTTGAACCACTCTTATACATCAGGCAAATGGGAAAACACACACACACACACACATTTAAGCAGGTAGGAGAGGATGAGACACAATCACCTGATAAACACCAACCAACCCCAGCACAGTTGACACACAACCTGGAGGAAACTCACCCTGGAGTTTCTCAGTGAGGAGTGTAGAGTTTCAATCCCCCATTGGGCGTCACAGATTTTAAGAGTCTGCACCTGAGAGAGGCTAAGTGCTCCAAATTTCTAGCTTTGAAAACAAATGGGGCTCCTATCCCCAAGACCCACCAGGTTAGAAAGAACCAAGGAAACAGTTCCTAGAGACAGCATGCTCATCCTCACTCCTACCAAGACCAAGCAAAGAAGCAGAGTCGCACAAACTTTATGTTAAAGTGGCTTATGTGCTTATCCAAAAGCAATGAACACACAGGCAGGCATTTAGTTTGACACATAACTAGGGGTCCACTGAGGATGGGGGTCAACCAAGTAGGTGTCAACTTCACACTCTTCTGCTGCTGTAGTCAAGTCTCAGGTATATCCTGAAAAGGTGTGGTGCCCTGATATTTGTGACTGCTGTCTAGGTATTATCTCTAGATTTCTGAGCTCTGGTAGCCAGCAAAGCTCATGCTAGAGGATCCCCTAGGACTGTAACCAATGCAGGAAGAGTTTCTAAACAACTACTTCCCCCAGGGTCTGCAGCTGTTGCTGCAGCTGCTAAGTCGCTTCAGTCGTGTCTGACTCTGTGCGACCCCATAGACGGTAGCCCACCAGGCTCCCCCGTCCCTGGGATTCTCCACTTTCCCCCAGGGCCTAGTAAAAGGCAATAATCCCTAGGAGCCTTTGGAGCTCCTCTCAGGGGACAGAGGCTGGTGGACACAATGTTGCCTTCTCCTTTTGCCTCTGCAGTTCACCAGTGTATCCCAGAAAGGGGCTTGTATCCCTTTCAGACACCTTGAGTTTTGTGGCTGCTGCCAGGGGACAACACTAGATCATCTAGTTTTGGTGGCTTCCACACACCCACACAGGTGTCACAGGATTGTAACTAACAAGGAAAGAGTCATTAAAGGGCTACCACCCTCAGTTCAGTTCAGTTGCTCAGGTGTGTCTGACTCCTTGTGACCCCATGGACTGCAGCACGCCAGGCTTCCCTATCCATCACCATCTCCCAGAACTTGCTCAAACTCATGTCCATTGAGTCAGTGATGTCATATAACCATATCATCCTCTGTTGTCCCCTTCTCCTCATGCTTTCAACATTAGTAGGGCACCACCCTCCAGAAACAGTGAGAAGCAATGGACCCAGGAGCTCAATCTTTCTGAGAAAGAGGCCTATTAGCCTATCTTCATAGATGCTGCTTGTAGAGCAGACCTCTGATTAAACACACATCTGAAGGCTAATGGGAACCTTTTCCAGAGATCATGGACAGGCAAGAGCTACCTTTGGCTCTCCTATGTCATACTCCAGAGCCCCACTATGTCCTGGAGGAGGGCTTTAACATGTGTAAGGTGCCTCAATTTGTACATATGGTGCCCTGGTTTAAGAGGCTTTCACCTAGAGCAAACCTCTTGGTCATCTGGCTCTTGTGACTAGTGGGTTTCTCAGATTTGACACCAAAGGTCAAGGCAACAAAAGCAAAAATAAACAAGTAGGGCAAGATCCACATTTGATCTTAGCTAAAAGACCAATAAGCAATGCTGGGCAAGACTGAAGGCAGGAGAGAAAGGGACAACATCTCAACAGAGGATGAGATGGTCGGATGGCATCACAGACTTGATGGACATGAATTTGAGCAAGTTTCAGGAGATGATGAAGGACAGGGAAGCCTGGCATGCTGCAGTCCATAGGGTTTCAGAGTCAGACACAACCAAGTGACTGAACTGACTGAGAACAAGATGAAACTAAAAAGCTTCTGCACAGCAAAGGAATCCATCAACAAAATGAAAAGGAAACATAATAAATGGGAGAAAATATCTGAAAACCTTATATTTAATAAGGGGTTAATATAAAAAATGTATAAAAGACTCATACAACTCCATAGCAAAAATCAAAGTGAAAGTCATTCAGTCATGTTCAACTCCTTGCAACCCTACAGACTGTAGCTACCAGGCTCCTCTGTCCATGAAATTCTCCAGGCAAGAATACTGGAAGCCATTCCCTTCTCCAGAGGATCTTCCCAACCCAGGGATCAAACCTGGGTCTCCTGCACTGCAGGTAGATTTTTTTTTTAACCATCTGAACTGTAAGGGATCAAAAAGTATGACTAAAAAATGGGAAATGGACCTGAATAGATATTTTCCCAAAGCAGACATACAAATGGCTAACAGGTACATATAAGGTGCTGACCATCACTAATAATGAGGGAAATACAAATCAAAATAGTGATATCGCCTCACACCTGTCAGAATGGCTATTATCAAAAAGTAATAGCAAGAGTTGGCAAGAGTATAGAGAAAAGGGAATCATCATTCATTGTTCATGGGAATGTAAATTGGTGCAGCCAACATGGAAACAAGTATGGGGATTTTTTCAGATAATTAAAAACAAAACTATCATATGATTCAGCAATTTTGTTTCTGAGGTTTTATTTCTAGAAAAAGAAAACACTAACTTGCAAAGGTATATGCACTCCCATGTTCACTGCAGCATTATTTACAACAGCCAAGATGTGGAGACAACCGTAGTGTCCATCAATGGATGTGTGGATAACATACACATGAGACACACATACACACACACAGTGGAACAATATTCAACCATGAAAAAGAAGGGAATCTACCATTCGTGGAAACACTGTCCTCGAGGATATTATGCTAAGTGAAATAAGTCAGACAGAGAAAGACCAATACTGTATGATTTCACTTATATGTGAAATCTAAAAAATAAGAGCAAAGAGTTCATAATTAAATTACAGAGAACATATTGGAGCTTGCCAGAGACTGGGGTTTGGGTGTGGACAAAATGGGTTAAAAAGTTCAGAAGGCAGAAATTATGTTATAAAGTAAGTAAGTCAAGGGGATGTAACATACAGCAAGGTGACTATTTTTAATACTGTATCACATATTTGAAAGTTGCTAAGATAGAAAATCTTATATTTACATAAAAACTTTTTATAATAAAACATGGTGATAAATGTTAACTAGATTTATTGTACAAGTTTTTAATTATTATGCTGGGTACTCAAAACTAACATAATATTTATTTATTATTTCAAGTTGCTCAGTTGTGTCCAACTCTTTGCAGCCACATGGACTACACAGACTATGGAATTTTTCATGCCAGAATACTGGAGTGGTTAGCGGTTACCTTCTCCAGTTGATCTTCCCAACCCAGGGATTGAACCCAGGTATCCCACATTAAAGGCAGACTCTTTACCAGCTGAGCCACAAGGGAAGCCCAAGAATACTGGAGTGGGTAGCCTATCCCTTCTCTAGTGGGTCTTCTCAACCCAGGAACCAAACTGGCATCTCCTGCATTGCAAGGTAGATTTATTTTTTTTTACCAGATGAGCTACCAGGAGAGACCAAATTTTTAATTATTATGCTGGATACTTAAAACTAACATAATATTATATGTCAGTTATATGTGAATAAAAAGAATGTGATAAATATGTGAAATGAAACACTATTGAATCTCAGAAAAAAGGAAATTCTGCAATTTGCTACAGCATAGGTAAATTTTGAGAACATTACACTAAGTGAAACAAACCAGTCACACAGAAAGATAAATATTGCATGATTATAATTATATGAGAAATCTAAAACAGCCAAATTCATGAAATTAAAGTGTGGCATGGTGGTTGTCAGGGGCTGGGAAATGAGGCAATTGAGGAGATCCTAAAGACGTGGATATAAAGTTATGGTTAAGCAAGATGAGTAAGTTTCAGTGACCTGGTGTACAAAAATGTACATATAGTTAATAATCAGACCAGATCAGTCGCTCAGTCGTGTCTGACTTTTTGCGACCCCATGAATCACAGCATGCCAGGGCTCCCTATCCATCAACAACTCCCAGAGATCACTGAGACCCACATCCATCGAGTCAGTGATGCCATCCAGATATCTCATCCTCTGTCGTCCCCTTCTCCTCTTGAACTCAATCCCTCCCAGCATCAGAGTCTTTCCAATGAGTCAACTCTTGGCATGAGGTGGCCAGAGTACTGGAGTTTCAGCTTTAGCATCATTCCTTCTAAAGAAATCCCAGGGCTGATCTCCTTCAGAATGGACTGGTTGGATCTCCTTGCAATCCAAGGGACCCTCAAATGTTTTCTTCAACACCACAGTTCAAAAGCATCAATTCTTCGGCACTCAGCCTTCTTCACAGTCCAGCTCTCACATCCATACATGACCACATGAAAAACAATAGCCTTGACTAGGCGAACCTTTGTTGGCAAAGTAATGTCTCTGCTTTTGAATATGTGATCTAGTTTGGTCATAACTTTCCTTCCGAGGAGTAAGCGTCTTTTAATTTCATGGCTGCAGTCACCATCTGTAGTGATTTGGAGCCCAAAAAACTCATGTCTGACACTGTTTCCACTGTTTGCCATCTATTTCCATGAAGTGATGGGACCAGATGCCATGATCTTCGTTTTCTGAATGTTGAGCTTTGAACCAACTTTTTCACTCTCCACTTTCACTTTCATCAAGAGGCTTTTTAGTTTCTCTTCACTTTCAGCCATAAGGGTGGTGTCATCTGCATATCTGAGGTTATTGATAGTCTCCCTGCAATCTTGATTCCAACTTGTGTTTCTTCCAGTTCAGCGTTTCTCATGATGTACTCTGCATATAAATTAAATAAGCAGGATGACAATATACAGCCTTGACGGACTCCTTTTCCTATTTGGAACCAGTCTGTTGTTCCATGTCCAGTTCTAACTGTTGCTTCCTGACCTGCATACAGATTTCTCAAGAGGCAGGTCAGGTGGTCTGGTATTCCCATCTCTTTCAGAATTTTCCACAGTTTATTGTGATCCACACAGTCAAAGGCTTTGGCATAATCAATAAAGCAGAAATAGATGTTTTTCTGGAACTCTCTTGCTTTTTCCATGATCCAGCGGATGTTGCCAATTTGATCTCTGGTTCCTCTACCTTTTCTAAAACCAGCTTGAACATCAGGAAGTTCACGGTTCACATATTGCTGAAGCCTGGCTTGGAGAATTTTGAGCATTATTTTACTAGCGTGTGAGATGAGTGCAATTGTGCGGTAGTTTGAGCATTCTTTAGCATTGCCTTTCTTTGGGATTGGAATGACAACTGATCTTTTCCAATCCTGTGGCCACTGATGAGTTTTCCAAATTTGCTGGCATACTGAGTGCAGCACTTTCACAGCATCATCTTTCAGAATTTGGAATAGCTCCACTGGAATTCCATCACCTCCACTAGCTTTGTTCGTAGTGATGCTTTCTAAGGCCCACTTGACTTCACATTCCAGGATGTCTGGCTCTAGGTCAGTGATCACCATCGTGATTATCTTGGTCGTGATGATCTTTTTTGTACAGTTCTTCTGTGTATTCTTGCCGCCTCTTGTTAATATCTTCTGTTTCTGTTAGGTCCATACCATTTCTGTCCTTTATCGAGCCCATCTTTGCATGAAATATTCCTTTGGTATCTCTGATTTTCTTGAAGAGATCCCTAGTCTTTCCCATTCTGTTGTTTTCCTCTATTTCTTTGCATTGATCACTGAAGAAGGCTTTCTTATCTCTTCTTGCTATTCTTTGGAACTCTGCATTCAGATGTTTATATCTTTCCTTTTCTCCTTTGCTTTTTGCTTCTCTTCTTTTCACAGCTATTTGTAAGGCATCCCCAGACAGCCATTTTGCTTTTTTGCATTTCTTTTCCATGGGGATGGTCTTGATCCCTGTCTCCTGTACAATGTCACGAACCTCATTCCATAGCTCATCAGGCACTCTATCTATCAGATCTAGGCCCTTAAATCTATTTCTCACCTCCACTGTATAATCATAAGGGATTTGATTTAGGTCATACCGGAATGGTCTAGTGGTTTTCCCTACTTTCTTCAATTTCAGTCTGAATTTGGCAATAAGGAGTTCATGGTCTGAGCCACAGTCAGCTCCTGGTCTTGTTTTTGCTGATTGTATAGAGCTTCTCCATCTTTGGCTGCAAAGAATATAATCGATCTGATTTTGGTGTTGACCATCTGGTGATGTCCATGTATAGAGTCTTCTCTTGTGTTGTTGGAAGAGGGTGTTTGTTATGACCAGTGCATTTTCTTGGCAAAACTATTAGTCTTTGCCCTGCTTCATTCTGTATTCCAAGGCCAAATTTGCCTGTTACTCCATGTGTTTCTTGACTTCCTACTTTTGCATTCCAGTCCCTTATAATGAAATGCCATCTTTTTTTACTGTTAGTTCTAAAAGGTCTTGTAGGTCTTCATAGAACCGTTCAACTTCAGCTTCTTCAGCGTTACTGGTTGGGGCATAGACTTGGATTACTGTGACATTGGATGGTTTGCCTTGGAAACGAAGAGAGATCATTCTGTCGTTTTTGAGATTGCATCCAAGTACTGCATTTCAGACTCTTTTGTTGACCATGATGGCCACTCCATTTCTTCTGAGTGATTTCTGCCCACAGTAGTAGATATAATGGTCATCTGAGTTAAATTCACCCATTCCAGTCCATTTGAGTTCACTGATTCCTAGAATATCTACATTCAATCTGGCCATCTCTTGTTTGATCACTTCCAATTTGCCTTGATTCATGGACCTGACATTCCAGGTTCCTATGCAATATTGCTCTTTACAGCATCAGACTTTGCTTATATTGCATACATAGAAATTTATTAGGATGGTAGATTTCAAGCTCCATGCTCTTCCTACATTAAAATAAAATTTTAGAACATTGCTACTTAAAAATTAGTGAGAAAATCTGAAGAATTAAACCTTGCCTAAAATAAATTAAGAAACCAAATATTCTATTTTTTTCTCTTACCAAATTTTCTATATATTTTACTATTTTACTAAGGTGTGTTTTGGAAAATTCAGCCATATAGTTTAGAATTTTACCTTTTTTTCTCCATATATTTACCTTTCATTGTAATGAATATTTCCATAATTCTATAATTGCAATTTTAAAATTATTTAATTTATCAAGTTTATATTCTTTGTTTCATAAACATAGATTTAAAAGCATATACAACTGTGTCATAATCATTTTAGTATTTTACAAATATTCAATCATTGCAGTGTTGACCCAGTAATTTGTTCACTAAGTATGTATAACACTTGTAACCATTTGTGTAAACATTACATATATATATATATATATATATATATATATATATATATATATACTCCTTGAAAAAAATATATGCCCTGTAGAGAACAAAATTTAACATGTAACTATTATTTTAAAATATTCTACCCATAATTCTCTGCATTTTCTGTAATAATTTGCCAAATATTACCATCAATAATACTATGCTTAGAAATTCTTTTTTCTCTGATTTTATATAGGAAATTACATCTGGATAATATTATTAATAGGTGAAAGTTTCATGATTTAGCATCCTCCTTGATTTTAATTACTGCTTCTTTAATTACTCATATAATTAAACTTGTTTGTGTTTTACTGTCACACTTTATAATTTTGTCATGTATTATTCTTTGTTACTAATCCTAGGACCAGATCTGTTAAACTTTGGAATTTCCTGATACATCTTTTCATATATATTCCTTTTTTCTGTGTGTGAATTACAAATGTTATAAAATTGCACCTTTTCTGAATCAAGTTGTAGAAAATGTTAATAAAAGAGAATAATAGGTTTAGTTAAGACAGATATATTAATACTTTGCCTTAAATTCCTACCAGGTTCCAAGTGTTTTTTAAACTGACTTCTGGCTCTTTTTCAGTGTTATTTTATCCTTTCTTTCATTTAAAAATAATTCTATACTGTCTTATTGATTTGTTCTCTTGATTGAAGATAAATATTATTGGAAAATTCTATGAATACATGATGTTACATTCACATTGCACATCTGAGATCCATTAGAATATCATACTGGCTGGATTTCAAATTTTATCCACTGCTACTACTGCCCATATTCTATTCTGAGCAGCCCCCAACTTTTTCTAGTTTTTAATACTAGCTTCCTAAGCATTCATGCTGATATTACCTTTTCTCAGCAGCATGAATAATCCTTTCAAAGCAAAAGTCAAATCAAATCACTTCCCTATTTGGAATTCTGCAATACTTTTCTTATCAATCAGAGTCAGTAGTGATGTCCAAGGTCTTGCACTGTGTGACTGCACAGTTATATCTCTGATTTACCTGCTTACTAGCCACATCTATAACTCCAAGTAGGCCAAACTGGTCTCCTTGATGTACCTTGAACATAACAGACAAGTCTCCGCATCTTTGCATTGACTGCTCCTGCTGCTCTAAAACTCTCTTCTCACAGGAAGCTTAACTCCCTCACTGCCTTCATTCTCGGCCCAGACCATTAGAGGTAGTCTGACAGACGAAGGGCAGATGCCGGAGAAGCCTTACCCCTGAGACCCAGACAATTAAGATTGGCTACACTGCCTTTCTTTATGACATCTCTCCACTTGGCTGTATGCATGTGTGTGTTTATGTAAAAGTTGCTTAGGTGTGTCCAACTCTTTGCAATCTCATGGACTATGTAGTCCATGGAATTCTCCAGGCCAGAGTACTGAAGTGGGTAGCCATTCCCTTCTCCAGGGACTCTGCCGGACCCAGGGAACTGAACCTGGCGCTCTTGTATTACCAGTAGATTCTGTACCACCTGAGCCATCAGGGAAGTCTGTTTGCCTGATAAGTACAAAAAGACCACTGGAGAGCAGAACGAGTACAAAGTACAAAGTGAAGTCACTCAGTTGTGTCCAACTCTTTGTGATCCCATGGACTTTAGCCTACCAGGCTCCTCTATCCATGGAATTCTCCAGGCAAGAGTATTGGAGTAGGTTGCCATTTCCTTTTCCAGGAAATCTTCTCAACCCAGGGATTGGACCCAGGCCTCCCTCATTGCAGGCAGACACTTTACCGTCTGAGCTACCAGGGAAGCCTGGGACAAGTGTGAAGAAAAGAGAAGGGAACAAGTGTGAAGAAAAGTGCCCTCTAGTGTACAGGTCAATCAAGATGGCCTAAAGCCAGACAGAAAGTATGAAAAGGCAAAAAGATATGACATGGAAAGATGAACTCATCAGGTTGGTAGCAGCCCAATATATTACTGGAGAAGAGTGGAGAAATAACTCCAGAAAGAATGAAGAGACAGCCAAAGCAAAAACAAAGCCCAGTTCTGGATGCGACTGGTGACAGAAGTAAAGTCCAATGATGTAAAGAACAATATTGCCTAGGAACCTGGAATGTTAGATTCATGAATCAAGGTAAGTTGGAAGTGGGGAAACAGGAGATGGCAAGAGTGAATATCAACATTTTAGAAATCAGTGAACCAAAATAGACTGCAATGAGTGAATTTAATTCAGAGGCCCATTATATATACTACTGTGGGCAAGAATCCCTCAGAAGAAATGCAGTAGCCATCATAGTCAACAGAAGAGTCCAAAAAGCAGTACTTGGGTGCCATCTCAAAAACAACAAAATGATCTCTTTTCATTTCCAAGGCAAACCATTCAATATCACAGTAATACAAGTCTGTGCCCAATCAATAATCCTAAAGAAGCTGAAGTTGAATGGCTCTATGAAGACCTACAAAACTTTCTAGAACTAAGACATAAAAAAGATGTCCTTTTCATCATAGTGGACTGGAATGGAAAACTAGGAAGTCAAGAGAAACCTGGAATAACAGGCAATTTTGACCTTGGAGTACAAAATGAAGCAGTTCAAAAGCTAACAGAGTTTTGCCAAGAGAACACACTGGTAATAGCAAATGCCCTCTTTCAACAACACAAGAAAAGACTCCACACATGGACATCACCAGATGGTCAATACCGAAATGAGATTAATTATATTCTTTGCAGCCAAAGATGGAGAAGCTCTATAGAGTCAGAAAAAACAAGACTTGGAGCTGACTATGGCTCAGATTATGAATTCCTTATTGTCAAATTCAGACTTAAATTGAAGAAAGTAGGGTAAACCACTACACCATTCAGATATGGCCTAAATCAAATCCCTTATGACTATACAGTAAGTAAGTAAGTGTTAGTCGCTCAGTCGTGCCCAACTCTTTGCGACCCTAGGGACTGCAGCCCACCAGGCTCCTCTGTCCATGAGCTTTTCCAGGCAAGGATACTGGAGTGGGGTGTCATTTCCTTCTTCAGGGGATCTTCCCAACCCATGGATTGAACCCGGATCTCCTGTACTGCGGGCAGATTCTTTACCAACTGAGCTACAAGGGAAGCCTATACAGTAGAAGTGACAAATAGATTAAAGGGATTAGGTCTGGTAGACAAAGTGCATGAGGAACTATGGATGGAGGTTCATGACATTGTACAGGAGTCAGTGATCAAGACCATCTCTAAGAAAAAGAAATACAAAAAGGCAAAATGGTTGTCTGAGGAGGCCTTACAAATAACTGAGAAAAGAATAGAAGCTAAAGTCAAAGGAGAAAACAAAAGATATACCCATCTGAATGTAGAGTCCAAATAGCAAGAAGACATAAGACAGCCTTCCACAGTGATCAATGCAAAGAAATTGAGGGAAAAAAATAGAATGGGAAAGACTAGAGATCTCTTCAAGAAAATGAGAGATACCAAGGGAATATTTCATGAAAGATGGGCACAGGAAAGGACAGAAATTGTATGGACCTAACAGAAGCAGAAGATATTAAGAAGAGTTGGCAAGAATACACACAAGAACTACTACCAGGGTCCAGCCCCAACAGGATTCAGGGGTTTTGAAGGGGAGACGGCTTCAGTGATTAGGATACGATAGAATTAAAGATATAAAGAGTGGTTAAATAAGCGAAGAAATTCAGTGAAGAAAAGAGGCTGAATAACTTGGTTTAGGTGGAAAGCCAATAAAATTCCAAGACAAGGAATTTATGTCACATACGTAGGCCGCAGGCGTCCTCCTGTTCTCCCAAAGGAGAGGAGACACTAAGGCCTTCCCAGTCAGATCTTAGAAGCCCAGGCATAATTAGGCTTGACGAGCCTCCATGCTCCAGATGGGAATGAGAGAAAGAACAACATGGGGAGACCAAACTTCGGTGAGCAAGGCCCGCACTTTATTTTCCAAAGTAGTTTTTATACCTTAAGTTGTGCATAGAGGATAATGGGGGAAGGGGTAGAGTCAGCAGTAAGCCAGGCTTTCTTCCTGCAAACTTATCATATGCAAAAGTTTGGGTGATTTACATCATCTTCTGGCCAGGAAGCCTGTTAACAATTTATGATCCTTTCTTCAGAAAACTTATTTTTCTCTAAAGGTGATTATTTAAAGTCAGGCACCACCCTCCAAAATCATTAGATAAAGTTGCATTCCTATAGGGCAGAGGTGTGGTGGGCTATAACAAGAAAAAGAATTAACTCAAGGGTCCAAGGTTACAAACATTAAAGCTACTACTTACATTCCTATACACCAATTATATTAATCAATACACTCCCAGGGACACAGTAGGTAAGGGATATGGAAGCTTAGCAGCAAACATTGGCCCAAAAAGTGAAAAACCCTTCACCAACACAATTTCTAATCAACCCACTATACTATACTAATAATCTAACTGCTCAAAGGAACCTGTATTTAGAAAGTTTAGAACATCTCGTGCCTCTCATGGTTGAGATGCTGTGAACAATCACATGTGGCCGGAAGAACCTGTTCAGGCAGGCAAGAGAACTTTCAATGGAGAAGGCAATGGCACCCCACTCCAGTACTCTTGCCTGGAAAATCCCATGGACAGAAGAGCCTGGTAGGCTGCAGTCCATGGGGTCGCTAGAGTAAGACACGACTGAGCGACTTCATTTTCACTTTTCACTTTCATGCATTGGAGGAGGAAATGGCAACCCACTCCAGTGTTCTTGCCTGGAGAATCCCATGGACAGAGGAGCCTGGTGGGCTGCCGTCTATGAGGTTGCACAGAGTCGGACACGACTGAAGCGACTTAGCAGCAGCAGCAGTAGAGACCTTCCAAAGGAGTTTGTGAACTAAAACACTCTTGTCACACCCAGGAACTTTATTAACTGGAAGTGTAAGTTAACACTTTTTCATAGAAAGAGAGAAAAATGGTGGTGGGGGACAGCCCCCTGTAAAGTCAGAGTGTAGGTGAGAGCACAAAGCAGTAAAGTAGGCAGACTCTAGTTTTGGGGGTAGATGCTGGAGAATTTCCAGGGGGACTCCTGAGGCTAGATCTCACATTTGCGTATGCTGAGCCTCCTTCCTCATGACCTTTGCCACGGGAGGAGTTCCTCACGCTGGCTCCCAGCAAACTACACAAAAAAACAACTTGACCCAGATAATCACGATGGTGTGATCACTCACCTAGAGCCAGACATCTTGGAATGCAAAGTTAAGTGTGCCTTAGGAAAGATCACTACAAACAAAGCTAGTGGAGGTGATTGAATTCCAAGTGAGCTATTTCCAGTCCTAAAAGATGATGCTGTGAAAGTGCTGCACTCAATATGTCAGCAAATCTGGAAACCTCAGCAGTGGCCACAGGACTGGAAAAGATCAGTTTTCACTCCAATTGCAAAGAAAAGCAATGCCAAAGTATGTTCAAGCCAAACTACAACACAGTTGCCCTCATCTCACACTCTAGCAAACTAATGCTCAAAATTCTCCAAGCCAGGCTTCAACAGTATGTGAACCGTGATGGTCCTGATGTTCAAGTTGGATTTAAAAGTACAGAGGAACCAAAGATCAAATTGTTAACATCCTTTGGACCATCAAAAAAGGAAGAGAGTTCCAGAAAAAATATGTATTTCTGCCTTATTGACTATGCCAAAGCCTTTGACTGTGTGGATCACCACGAACTATGCATAGTTCTTCAAGAGATGGGAATAACAGGCCACCTGACCTGCCTCCTGAGAAATCTGTATGCAGGTCAAGAAGCAACAGTTAGACCTGGACATGGGCCAACAGACTGGTTCCAAATCGGGAAAGGAGTACGTCAAAGCTGTACCCTCACCCTGCTTATTTAAACTATACATCATTCAAAACACTGGGCTGGATGAAGCATAAGCTGGAATCAAGATTTGTAGGAGAAATATTAGCAACCACAGATGCGCAGATGATGCCAACCTTATGGCAGAAAGCAAAGAAGAACTAAAGAGCCTTTGATGAAAGTAAAAGCAGAGAGTGAAGAAGTTGACTTAAAACACAATATTCAAAAAACTAATATCATGGCATCTGGTTCCATCAGTTCAGTTCAGTTCAGTCCTTCAGTCATGTCTGACTCTTTGTGACCCCATGAATCGCAGCACGCCAGGCCTCCCTGTCCATCACCAACACCTGGAGGTCACTCAGACTCACGTCCATCCAGTCAGTGATGCCATCCAGCCATCTCATCCTCTGTCATCCCCCTTCTCCTCCTGCCCCCAATCCCTCCCAGCATCAGAGTCTTTTCAAATGAATCAACTCTTCCCATGAGGTGGCCAAAATAATGGAGTTTCAGCTTCAGCATCATTCCCTCCAAAGAAATCCCAGGGCTGATCTCCTTCAGAATGGACTGGTTGGATCTCCTTGCAGTCCAAGGGACTCTCAAAGAGTCTTCTCCAACACCACAGTTCAAAAGCATCAATTTTTCGGCACTCAGCCTTCTTCACAGTCCAGCTCTCACATCCATACATGACCACAGGAAAGACCATAGCCTTGACTAGGCGAACCTTTGTTGGCAAAGAAATGTCTCTGCTTTTGAATATGCTATCCAGGTTGGTCATAACTTTCCTTCCAAGGAGTAAGCATCTTTTAATTTCATGGCTGCAGTCATCATCTGCAGTGATTTTGGAGCCCAAAACACTAAAGTCTGACACTGTTTCCACTGTTCCCCCATCTATTTCCCATGAAGTGATGGGACAGGATGCCACGATCTTCACTTTCTGAATGTTGAGCTTCAAGCTAACTTTTTCACTCTCCGCTTTCACTTTCATCAAGAGGCTTTTTAGTTCCTCTTCACTTTCTGCCATAAGGGTGGTATCATCTGCATATCTGAGGTTATTGATATTTCTCCCAGCAATCTTGATTCCATCTTGTGTTCTTCCAGCCCAGCGTTTCTCATGATGTACTCTGCATATAAATTCAATAAATAAGCAGGATGACAATATATAGCCTTGACGAACTCCTTTTCCTATTTGGAAAGAGTCTGTTGTTCCATGTCCAGTTCTAACTGTTGCTTCCTGACCTGCATACAGATTTCTCAAGAGGCAGATCAGGTGGTCTGGTATTCCCATCTCTTTCAGAATTTTCCACAGTTTATTGTGATCCACACAGTCAAAGGCTTTGGCATAGTCAATAAAACAGAAATAGATGATTTTCTGGAACTCTCTTGCTTTTTCCATGATCCAGCAGATGTTGGCAATTTGATCTCTGGTTCCTCTGCCTTTTCTAAAACCAGCTTGACCATCTGGAAGTTCACGGTTCACATATTGCTGAAGCTTGGCTTGGAGAATTTTGAGCATTACTTTACTAGCAGGTGAGATGAGTGCAATTGTGCGGTAGTTTGAGCATTCTTTGGCATTGCCTTTCTTCAGAATTGGAATGAAAACTGACCTTTTCCAGTCCTGTTGTCACTGCTGAATTTTCCAAATTTCCTGGCATACTGAGTGCAGCACTTTCACAGCATCATCTTTCAGTATTTGAAATAGCTCAACTAGAATTCCATCACCTCCACTAGCTTTGTTCGTAGTGATGCTTTCTAAGGCCCACTTGACTTCATATTCCAGGATGTCTGGCTCTAGATGAGTGATCACACCATGATGATTATCTGGGTCATGAAGATCTTTTTGCATAGTTCCTCTGTGTATTCTTGCTATCTCTTCTTAATATCTTCTGCTTCTGTTAGGTCCATACCATTTCTGTCCTATATCGAGCCCATCTTTGCATGAAATGTTCCCTCGGTATGTCTAATTTTCTTGAAGAGATCTCTAGTCTTTCCCATTCTGTTGTTTTCCTCTATTTCTTTGCATTGATCACTGAGGAAGGCTTTCTTATCTCTTCTTGCTATTCTTTGGAACTCTGCATTCAGATGTTTATATCTTTCCTTTTCTCCTTTGCTTTTCTCTCTTCTTTTCACAGCTATTTGTAAGGCCTCCCCAGACAGCCATTTTGCTTTTTTGCATTTCTTTTCCATGGGGATGGTCTTGATCCCTGTCTCCTGTACAATGTCACAAACCTCAGTCCATAGTTCATCAGGCACTCTATCTATCAGATCTAGGCCCTTAAATCTATTTCTCACTTCCACTGTATAATCATAAGGGATTTGATTTTAGATCATACCTGAATGGTCTAGTGGTTTTCCCTACCTTCTTCAATTTAAGTCTGAATTTGCCAAATTTTGGAAAAATTTGGCAAAATTTGTTCATGATCTGAGCCACAGTCAGCTCCTGGTCTTGTTTTTGCTGACTGTATAGAGCTTCTCCATCTTTGGCTGCAAAGAATATAATCAATCTGATTTCAATGTTGACCATCTGGTAATGTCTGTGTGTAGAGTCTTCTCTTGTATTGTTGGAAGAGGGTGTTTGCTGTGACTGGTGAATTTTCTTGGCAAAACTCAGTCTTTACCCGGCTTCATTCCGTATTCCAACACTTCATGGCAGATAGATGGGGAACAATGGAAACAATGAGAGACTTTATTTTGGGGGGCTCCAAAATCACTGCAGATGGTGGCTACAGCCATGAAATTAAAAGTTGCTTGCTCCTTGGAAGAAAAGCTATGACCAACCCAGACAGCATATTAAAAAGCAGAAACATTACTAGACAAAACTCTGTCTAGTCAAAGCTATGGTTTTTCCATACACGTCCATGTGTAGTCATGTATAAATGTTAGAGTTGGACTATAAAGAAAGCTGAGTGCTGAAGAATTAATGCTTTTCAACTGTGGTGTTGGAGAAGGCTCTTGAGAGTCCTGTGGACTTCAAGGAGATCCAACCAGTCCATCCTAAAGGAAATCAGTCCTGAATAGTCATTGGAAGGACTGCTGCTGTAGCTGAAACTCCAATACTTCGGCTACCTGATGGGAAGAAATGACTCATTGGAAAAGACTGTGATGCTGGGAAAGATTGAAGGCAGGAGAACAAGCAGAATACAGAGGATGAGATGGTTGGATGGCATCACCAACTTGATGGACATGAGTTTGAGCAAGCTCCGCAAGTTTGGGACAGGAAAGCTTGGTGTGCTCTAGTCCACGGAGTGGCAAAGAGTCGGACATGACTGAGCCTCTGAACTGAACTGAACTGAAAGCCAGATGGAGCAGGAACACTGAATAAAGTTCTATGGCAAATAATTTACAAGAAAACTCCAAAGGATCTGTCTCCATGAGAGATCTTTTCCTCTCTCATTGCCGTAGGTCTTTACCTATGCCTTGGGCTTCCGCAAGGTGTCTTAAGGCTTTTGCCCACAGAGTAGAAGGATTCAAATAGGGTTTCAGCATCTTCTCTATGGGAGCTGATCCTTCTTACAGACGAGCCCACCCTTGGAAGCTTTCTCCATTGTTTAGTCCTGCCACCAATTTCTCTCCTGAATGACTAATAAGGTCTATACCCTATTACTGTTTGAAAACCTTCCTTTTACATGCTCCATCAAGGTGTTCACTACTTTTTTTGTTAGTCCATATGCAGTTGTTAGCAACTTGGTAAAAAGGGTTAGCTGATTAATTTTCCTTCATATACACATATACATTGTAAGCATGTCTTCCTTCTTCCTCTTTTGCTCTACCATAGGTAAGTCAATGCTTGTTTTCTGTTTGTCTCTGAGGTTGCTGACTTTTTAATTTCAGATTAGCTGTTTGCTCTGCAACCTAACCTCTCTGTAGGGTTCAAGGAAAAGTTATGACTTTGCAGACAATCTGCTTTTTTCTTGTCAGGGGAAGCAATGCTCTCACCAGCTGTCTTTAACCTGGGTGTTACCAAAATCTCACGTGGCTTATGTTAGATAGGAATTGTTATGCTCTATTGTATATTTTGTGAAGGCTCTCTGGAAGGCAAACTACCACATTCCTTTAGTTTTAGGTGTATCTGACTTTCTTCATTTGTATGCAATTTTATGAAAAAGATAACATGTATTCAGTTTGATGAGCTGTTTTTTCAATATTAATCAATGCCATTTTCTTATTGACTATAAGAGAATGTACTTCTGTGTAGACTTTTTTTCCCCACTATTTTTCCTAGTTCCTGGGTTACTCACTGGAGTAAATTGTGAGTTAATTTATTTTGGGTCAATCATTTCAATTTTCTTTTCTATTCTATTCTACCATTTTCTATTTTGTTTACCTATTTCCCAGCAAAGAAGCATTTGCAGTTCTTAGCTTTATTCCCTAACGAGTCTTAAATGTTCCTCCAGCTAAAGCAGAGGCTGCACCTGAGGCATGTTAAAATTGTTCTTGAGAGCAATTAAGCAGAGCCTCCTATCTTTCCCCCTATGTATTATAAACAGAAGTCTCTACTCCATAGCCTCAAAATTGTTTTGATCTTTGTCAATTGTGTAATTCTTCCCAGTAAACCATCCCAACTACCCTGAATCTTACATGATATGGAATAGTTCTCCCCTATTCTAAGTCTTGGTGTTAAAAATATAGAAAAAGAAAAGAAAGAAAGAGAATTTCTTAAAAGAAAATAGTTATTTAATTATAATAGCCTGTTTGGAAAAGTTGTTTTTCTTTCAGTATATTGATTCTTCTTATGCATAGATTATTTTGTGCAAGTAAAGTAGTACTTACAGATTCATCAAAGTAGCATCATTTTCATAGTATTATTTTTTAGCACAATATAGCCATCACCTTTGTGAATTAGTGATAACAATAGAGGGTAATTTACTTGCATTTACTATGCTGAGGTTTGAGAAGCAATTTCCATATATTTTACATATTTTACATAGTAGGATTCAATTCAAATCAATAAGACTTATTTTCTGACCTGCCTTGGATGTATTCTAAATTCACATGTATATCTGTAGAAAAATATCTGCATAACACTAAAGAATGGGGAAATTTTCAGCCCCATATTCTAGGATGAAAGATGTCTATAATCATTCTAGCTTTATTTGTGTTGTCCTAGGCCATTTAATCTGGAAGACTCAGATAATCTCATATAGCAGTGTTCCTAAACCAAGGTACATGAACCCCCAATTACTGGAAATTATGGGAAAAATTTAGGCAAATGTTGCAGAAGATTATGACTTATAAGACAAATAAGCTATATTTGTCTGGGAAAAGAGTCTTTATATATATATATATATTATATATATAATATATATATAAAATCCTAAACATCTGCAATCCCTCCCCCCAAAAAAAGATTGATATAGCATATGTTAATAAAATACACATATAGACTATTTTCTTTTCAACTTTCAAAGTAAAAAAAGAAAACACAGTATAACTTCCATGGCTTATTTCACTTAAAATTATATTCCTGCACTCTTGGAATTTTGTTCAACTCCTTTTAGTGTTTGTTTCATTCAAGATTCAAGCTGGATCATGTTGCAAGGGAAAGCTATACTGAACTTTTTTTATATCAAACTTTATGCTTCTGCTTTCTAAACAGACATAAACTGCTAAAATGGCTTTTTATTCCATTGTTTCTGATTACCATTTCCTCTACAATGTTCAGAGTAAGACAAGAGTTAGAATCTATCAGATTTTCGATAAGGATCTGGTCAAAATTCTGAGTTACAGGGCACTAATGTCGTCATAACTTTTTCTACTTTGTTTCTAAAAAAGCAATTGACCTTATCCACACATTTCACATGAATGATGCTAAGAAGATACTTTTGTTTAAAAAGTAAGAAGTAAAAATGACAGTTTTTGATATGAGTTGTTTATATACAATGAGAAAACCATTTACTGAATGTAAACTTTGTTGAAACTTGAGGCAAGTTTTAAGTTTGTGAAGGCTGTCTTGGCTGTGATGCTTCAAGTTTAAAATATTAATATCCAAGGCACTGACATTTAAATTTTTGAGTATTTAATTTAAATTTTTGAGTATTTAAAGTCTTGCATCATGATCAAAAGACTAGTGTACCATTTTAAGTTTGGTTGGAGCAGGCTGCAGTTACAGCGGTGTTGGAAAAGATATCACAATGTGAAATAGTGGCACACCCGGGGGGCAGTAGTGTGATCCTTTAATCTCATATTGGCAAAAGTCGAGCAATGGTTCAAGCCATCTTCATTATTTTTTTTTTTTTCATGTTCTTATCCTTAATTTATAGGTTCATCTCAAAGCCTACTTTGCCAGATTTTCAATTTTATCTGTTTCTTCACTTTCAACATCTGGAGTTATTAACCTTGATACATTCCCCCTATTTAAATGACATCATTAACCACTGTGTATCCTAATTTGAAGAAGCTAAGAAGAGCCTAATGTAAAATCATATGAGGACTGGAAATTAATTCTGTTCAAGTGGAATAATAAGTGTGTGCATGTATATCTTTACACCATTATTCTACTTCTACATTATGCAGTTCTATCTACTTATTTATCTAAGATGTTCTGTCAAACCAATTTTTCAAACAATCCTGTCCCAAATATCTTTTTGAATACATGATATTTTCTACGTGTAGTGCTTGAAGCATTTTATTTTCTTTTCAAATGGCTTTCTTTCAAACCATCTTGCTATGCTAACACATGTTAACTGATATAGTAGTTCTCCTCTACCTATAGTTTTCTTTCAGTTACCTATCAACTGTGGTTCAAAAATGCGAAATAGAAAACTCAAGAAATAAACAATTCATAAGTTTTAAATTACATATGATTCTGAGCAGCAAGGTGAAGTCTGTCCAGCTCTGTCCCACATGGTAGCTGAAACACCCCTTTTCTCAGCTTATTCATGCTGTGTATACTCCCTGACCGTTAGCATAGGAAAAAAAAAAAACAGCATATATAGCGTTCAGTACTATCTGTGGTTTTGAACATCCACTGTGAGTCTTGGAATATATCCCCTGTGGATAACGGGGCCTGATGTATATGAATTAATAGATGATTTAATAGAAATAATTACTGACTTTCATAAGAATGACAATTGTCCTATTGCTTCAAAGAGACAATGTATAACCTTATGTTACATCTAAAATATCAGAATCATAATTAATATGTATATATATAAAGAACAAATATTCCATGTAAAATTTTAGAGAGAAATATATCAAAATTTTGAGTAGAAACCATCAAGCTCCCTTAAAAATAAAATGTAAAACTTGTGGATTTATTTCTAAAAGCCTACAGTTAAGTCCTACAATTTACCATTCACTGGGTTACTTTTCAGTTATGCAATGATTAATGTTTTGTTTTTTACTTCAAAGAGTAAAAAACTTATTCTGGTGGGAAAAACAAACTGACACTAAAACATAATTACAATTCAATTTCAAAAGCAATACAAAAAGAGCTAAAAGAAAATGAGTTTACCAACTCTGAGGGAGTCAAGGAAATTTCACAGAATAGATGAACTTGGGTTAAGAGGATCAGAAAGACTTGGAAGTCAACAGTCAGAAAAAGCAGAAAAGGTAATTCCAGATAAACACATGGAGTTTTGAAAGAACAAGACTTGAATAATCAAAAGTATAGTTCATACGGACAGTATATTAACACATATATACGGAAGTTAGAAAGATGGTAACAATGACCCTATATGGGAGACAGTGAAAGAGACACAGATGTAAAGAACAGACATTTGGACTCTGTGGGAGAAGGCAAGGGTGGGATGATTTGACAGAATAGCATTGGAACATGTATATTATCATATGTGAAATAGATCGCCAGTCCAGGTTTGATGCATGAGACAGGGTGCTCAGGGCTGGTGCATTGTGATGACCCAGAGGGATGGGATGGGGAGAGGGAGTGGGAGGGAGGTTCAGGATGGGGAACACATGTACACCCATGGCTGATTCATGTGAATGTATGGCAAAAACCACCACAATATTGTAATTAGCCTCCAACTAAAATAAAAAAAATAGAAAGAAAAAAAAGTCTATAGTTCGTACAGACTGAGGCAGAGAATGGATGGAGGAATTTGGAGGAACTTGTTAAAACTTCTACTAGTGACAAACTACAGTAGCAATGTTGAGCATATTTCTTAATAATTCTAAAGTTTATTTATAAATTTTGCTTCATATCATTTGATGTGGTTTTCAGTTAGATGCCCTATATTAAGTAAGAAAATATTTCTTTATTCTTCAGTTCAGTTCAGTTGCTCAGTCGTGTCCAACTCTTTGAGGCCCCATGGACTGCAGCACGCCAGGCCTCCCTGTTCATCACCAACTCCCGGAGCTCACTCAAACTTATGTCCACTGAGTCAGTGATGCCAACCAACCATCTCATCCTCTGTTGTCCCTTTCTCCTCCCACCTTCAATCTTTCCCAGCATCAAGGTCTTTTCAAATGAGTCAGTTCTTTGTATCAGGTGGCCAAAGTATTGGAGTTTCAGCTTCAGCATCAGAACTTCCAATGAATATTTAGGACTGAGTTCCTTTAGGGTGGACTGGTTGGATCTCCTTGTAGTCCAAAGAACTCTCAAGAGTCTTCTCCAACATCACAGTTCAAAAGCATCAATTCTTTGGTCCTCAGCTTTCTTTATAGTCCAACTCTCACATCCACACATGACTACTGAAAAAACCATAGCTTTGACTAGATGGACCTTTGTTGGCAAAGTAATGTCTCTGCTTTTTAATATGCTGTCTAGTTTGGTCATAGCTTTTCTTCCAAGAAGCAAGCATCTTTTAATTTCATGGCTGCAGTCACCATCTGAAGCGATTTTGGAGCCCCCAAAATAAAATCTCTCACTGTTTCCATTGCTTCCCTATATTTGCCATGAAGTGATGAGACTGGATGCCATGATCTTAGTTTTCTGAATGTTGAGTTTTAAGCCAACTTTTTTACTCTTCTCTTTCACTTAAATTGCTAATCTTTTTAAAAATTCAGAAGTTATCAAATTTTTCTTAAGCATCTATCAAGAAGACAAAATGAATTTTCTCCTCCTTACTCTATCATGAATTATTTAAATGGATATATAAAGATTGTTATGAAAACAAGCTAAAGGTCCCTCAATAGAGGAATGGATAAAGAAGATGTGGTACAGGTATATAAAATGCAATATTACTCAGCCACTTAAAAGGATGAAACTGAGCCATTTGCAGCAATATGGATGGACCTAGAGACTATCACACTAATATATGTATGGTAAACTATCATACTATCATCTTCCTGGCATTAAGCCAGAAAGAGAAAGACATATCATTTGATATCACTTATATGTGTAATCTTTTTAAAAATTACATAAAGTAAACTATTTATAAAGCTGAAAGAAACTCTTAAACATAGAAAAAAAAAAAAACTTAATTCACCAAAAACAAAAAAGGCGGAGGAGGGATATAAATCAGGATTTTGAGATTAACATATACACACTACTCTGTATAAAATAGATAATCAATGGTCTTCTTTTATAACATAGAGAACTATACTCAATATTTTGTAATAATCTATAAGGGAAAATAATCAGAAAAGATAGACATATATGTATGTATAACTGAATCACTGTGCTGTACACCTGAAATTTACACAACATTGTAAATCAACTACACTTCAAAAAGTAAACAATAATAAAGATTTTTGTGCTAACCCTTATTATATTCCTGAGATAAAATATATTAATTTATAATTTATTATTTTTGCAAAAACATATATTTCTATATGCAGGTATTTATTTACAACTGGTCATCACTGCTCACAAAGTCAAATTTATGTAAACTTTTAATTTTTCTAACTAATTGTGTCTGATCCTAGAAGAGGCAAAGAAACCAATATGGAAGCAGATTCCCCATCCCTAGCTGCACCAGCAGGTACCATGTGGACCAGAAAATAAGCTCCCAGACAAGGCCTCTCCAAACTGCTGACTCACAACCTCACAAATACATAAATGGTGGCTTAAAGGCACTAAGTCCAGGGTTAGAGGATAGTTTTGCTACATAACAATAGAGAGCTGAACACTGACTTACCTCTGTAAAGCTTCATTCTTGACAAGTAAATCAGAAACATACCTTAAGTATTTATGGTCCCCTTGGCACCGATCCAGAGTTCATCTTGCAATGATGTCATCATATACAATCATCTAGCTCTATTGTGTGTTGGGGGGAGGGAGTTTTTCACAGGCTTAAAAAATTTTTCTATACCATTGCACATTATGTTTCCAACTCTATTCTGAGTTAATATTACTGAAATATAAGCTCTTTATTTTCAAATTAATATGTAGAATATATTATGCTGAAAAAGGAAAGCATGCAGTACTTAACGATTACTGGCTCACTTTCATTCTCAAGTAAAGAATTTCCTTTGTTTTTGCTGCTGGGCCAAAAGGTATCTTCATCTTTATTGAGTGATGTAAGGTGAACAGTTATCATCCTGAGAAGTCAAAAAATGAACAAATGAATTTACACATGGAAATGCAGATTTTTATCAATTTATCATCTCTTTTCCTTCCTATAGATTTGTAACCTTTGTTATAAATGCTCAAATATATCACATAAACAGTTAAAAGAGTTGGAATAGAAATCATAAAAATTTTGAAGTGTATGTTTTATTATATACATGTACACACACATGCTCATACACACAAATAAATAAGAAAAGGGGAAAATTATAAAAGATAAAGTGTATCATTCATTGAAGTAAATTAAAAAATTCATGAAGACAGAGCAATCATAAATATGTATGCCTAACAAATATAACAAGTGCAAAGCAAAGAATAGACCAAATAAAAGGGAGCAGTGTAATAGATATTTAGAAAATCATGCCTTCAATTAAGAATATCTATATCTATGTTTATAAATATATCTATATTTACTTTTCTCAATTTGGGATACTTGTCCCCAGAGGACATTTGAAAATATCTGGAGATATTTGCAGATGTCACAAATTAGATTGTTATATGTTCTTGGCAAACATCAAGAAGGCTGCTGAATATCCCACAATACACAGGGCAACACATAATGATGCTGCTCAAAATGTTAATATGCCTCTATCAAGAATCTCTGATATCCATCTTTGTATGTCTCTGTATCTATCTATACCTGTACCTATATATTTGACATCCAGAGGCCCCTCAGCCACAATCAGTGGTTAAAGGAAGACTGCTGCTGCTGCTAAGTCGCTTCAGTTGTGTCCGACTCTGTGTGACCCCATAGAAGGCAGCCCACCAGGCTCCTCTGTCCCTGGGATTCTATAGATATGCAATACAAGAAGGATCATTAAGAGCTCAGACCCCTCTGAATGACAGCTTAGGTACACTAAGTGAGGAATCCAAATTAATTTGTTGAAATGATGACTGAAAGAGGGAATATTATTAAACATGTAGGTGACTCAGACAGTAAAGAATCGCCTATAGTGCAGGAGATCTGGGTTCGATCTCTGGGTTAAGAAGATCCCTTGGAGGAGGGTATGGCAACTGACTTCAGTATTCTTGCCTGGAGAATCCTCTTTGGACAGGGGAGCCTGGCAGACTACAATCCATGGGGTTGCAAAGAGTCGGACACAACTGAGTGACTAAACACACAGCACATAATGGAGGAGAACAAATCACTGTCTTGTGACCAGTTGGAGGGGGAAAAAAAAGGACTATAGGATCCAGCTATATGTTTTAATTTGATGTGTTTCTACACTTAAATTTTATTAATAGGTCTCCCCTTTTGTCTATTTCTTATTTTTTAATTTTTTTCAGTTTATTAAGATATAACTGACATACAACACTGCATTGGTCCAAAGCATACATGATTTGATAAATGTGTAACTTGTGAAATGATTACACAATAAGCTTAGTTAACATGTCACTTTATATAGTTACATGACTTACTAATATCCAGTCTAGCACACACAAAAGGATCCTGGTACTGCGGCAGCATGGAACATCTTCCTAACACTAGGCTACTTCCCTCTGACCATCTCATTTATAAAAGAAAATACACAATGTTGATCTTAAAATGAAACTTTCATTGGCCATTTTCTGTTTCCTATGCAACTAGACATAGAGATAAGGAAACAAAAGGGGACCTGTCTGAGTAAGAGGTGCTTGTGTCAAAACCTTTTGATTACCCAAAGAAGAAGGAAGAGAATAAACGGGAGCAGAAGAAGGAGGGGGATGATGATGTAGAGGGGGATAAGACTAAGGAAAAGGCTCTCTCCTCTTGGTTCCTGCTTGAATGCCATTTTTACATGAGCTGGCAAGACACTGTGTCCCTTGATGGCATAGTTGAAAAATTTAACCAAATCTACATCAATTTCAAATGTTCAGTTTTGTGGGAAAAATAAATTATAGGCTGTTTATGTCACTGTTAGGTCATCTTTGTTACTTGCAGCCAAAAATATTTCCAACTAGGCTGGGGTTGGTACACTGGGATGACCCAGAGGCATGGTATGGGGAGGGAGGAGGGAGGAGGGTTCAGGATGGGAAACACATGTATACCTGTGGCAGATTCATTTTGATATATGGCAAAACCAATGCAATATTGTAAAGTTAAATAAAATAAAATTAAATAAAAAAAATATTTCCAACTAGCAACTGTTTTCAAGTGTTGATCGCATATTATTATAAACATATTAAATTAGTTCATTAATTTCAAGCTTTTAGGATGTATTCCTATTCAATTTTACTATGGCTTGTACCTTAACTTTTCAATATTTATGCACAATTTATTTACAGTTTTTTTTTTTTTTTCCTTAGAAATCATTCAATTCTATATTTGCTTATTTGGTCAAAATCAGCCTTGCCTATAATCCACACATTTTTGAATTGCAATAAGTCTATGGATTTATTTAATAGATTATGATCTTACTTATAGTTTTCTCTTTACCTTCCAAAAATTACTTAGGTGAATATAGATCTTTAAGTCTTCTTCACTTAAGTTTACATAGTAGCTATATCAGCAATTTTGGCTAAGGTTTTTAACATGTAAAACATTATTTAAAAAATCATAGTTACTTTGGCTATAAATTTCCACTTGCATATTCTGTGTTTGCATTTGAGCCCAATCTCTCTCTGCTACCTACTGTACAACCCTATTGCGTTAGGCCTTATGCCTATTGTGATGATATGAAATAAAGCTGACTTTATCATCTTAAGCAAGCAGACTGGTTCCAAATAGGAAAAGGAGTATGTCAAGGCTGTATATTGTCACCATGTTTATTTAACTTATATGCAGAGTACATCATGAGAAATGCTGGACTGGAAGAAACACAAGTTGGAATCAAGATTGCTGGGAGAAATATCAATAACCTCAGATATGCAGATGATACCACCCTTATGGCAGAAAGTGAAGAGGAACTAAAAAGCCTCTTGATGAAAGTGAAAGTGGAGAGTGAAAAGGTTGGCTTAAAGCTCAACATTTAGAAAACGAAGATCATGGCATCTGGTCCCATCACTACATGAGAAATAGATGGAGAAACAGTGGAAACAGTGTCAGACTTTATTTTTCTGGGCTCCAAAATCACTGCAGATGGTGACTGCAGCCATGAAATTAAAAGACGCTTACTCCTTGGAAGGAAAGTTATGACCAACCTAGATAGCATATTCAAAAGCAGAGACATAACTTTACCAACTAAGGTTCGCCTAGTCAAGGCTATGGTCTTTCCTGTGATCATGTATGGATGTGAGAGCTGGACTGTGTAGAAGGCTGAGCGCCGAAGAATTGATGCTTTTGAACTGTGGTGTTGGAGAAGACTCTTGAGAGTCCCTTGGACTGCAAGGAGATCCAACCAGTCCATTCTGAAGGAGATCAGGCCTGGGATTTCTTTGGAAGGAATGATGCTAAAGCTGAAACTCCAGTATTTTGGCCGCCTCATGGGAAGAGTTGACTCATTGGAGAAGACTCTGATGCTGGGAGGGATTGGGGGCAGGAGGAGAAGGGGACACCAGAGGATGAGATGGCTGGATGGCATCACTGACTCGATGGATGTGAGTCTGAGTGACCTCCAGGTGTTGGTGATGGACAGGGAGGCCTGGCGTGCTGCAGTTCATGGGGTCGCAAAGAGTCGGACATGACTGAGTGACTGATCTGATCTGATCTGATCTGTGCAAGACAGCTGAATCTTTGTATAAATTAAGCATTTCAGTCTTTTCATTTTGTTTTTAAGGTAGAAATCACCTTTTGTTGTCAAAGGTTTCAACCATACACAAGGAATACTGTAAGAGAAGATAAGCTGTCAAAATGTTTAATCCTAAAATTTAAATATTTTTTATTCTTCCTGCAGTGATCAAACCATCATGATAGCTGAAAAATAATAAAACATATCAGATGGATCTCCATAAATATATGTGTTTCTCTTCTACTAAAGCTAATATTTAAATAAGTACATGAACATTATTGTTAAAGAAAAAACAGTCTTTTGGACTCTGTGGGAGAGGGAGAGGGTGGGATGATTTGGGAGAATGGTATTGAAACATGTATATTATCATATAAGAAACGAATCTCTAGTACAGGTTTGATGCAGGATACAGGATGCTTGGGGGTGGTGCGCTGGGATGACCCAGAGGGATGGCATGGGGAGGGAGGTGGGCGGGAGGTTCAGGGATGGGGAACACGTGTACACCCGTGGCAGATTCATGTTGATGTATGGCAAAACTAATACAATATTGTAAAGTAAAAAAATAATAATAATAAAAATACTCTGTTTAAAAAAAAAAAAAAAGAAAAACTTGTTCCATTGTTAGTAAAGAAGGTGGTGGTTTAGTTGCTAGGTCATGTTTAACTCTTACAAACCCATGGACTGTAGCCTGCTAGGGTCCTCTGCCCATGGGATTCTCCAGGCAAGAATACTGAAATGGGTTGCCATTTCCTTCTCCAGGGGATCTTTCCTACCCACGAATCAAACCCTGGTGTCCTACATTACAGGAAGATTCTTTATCAACTGAGCTACAAGGGAAGCCCAAATAAAGAGATTAAGGAAAACTTTATTCAAGGTTCAACTCTAATGGGGATTTGCAGTAGGGGAGACAGAATAGGCTCAATTTCAAAGACCAAAAGGAGAAGTTGGAATTTATAGCCAAGGAGTCAGAAGAAAGGAAATTAATAAGAAAAAAATCATGAATAAGAGGGCATTCTGGCTAAATAGAACTAATGGAATTCTTGAAGGTAGGCCAAGGTGATTAGATGTCACTTGGGGGTTGGTGGAGGAGGAGAAATTTGGTCAGACATGCAGGGTGATCAGACATCAAGGGTAAGGATCTTTGCTAAAATTACTTAGGTAGATTCTTGCTCTAACTACTCATGCAGGCCCCAAAATGGATGAATGCTGAAGCTGAGTCCTAGAATTTTAGAAGAGCTAGTGTAGCCATCTATGGGGTCACACAGAGTCGGACATGACTGAAGCGATCAGTAGCAGCAGCAGCAGCAGCAGCAGTGTAGCCGCCTATGGGGTTGCACAGAGTTGGACATGACTGAAGTGACTTAGCAGCAGCAGCAGCAGTACAGAGTTTAGTCAAAGAGAGTCTCTGTCAATATGTGCAGCACATATTTTATCTATTGAAAAGAAATATACATGTTTTCATAGGAGACCATATACTTTTCAAAAATGCAACCATCACATGAAGATTTTTTCAGAAACTTTCTGCAATGCAAATTAAGTTAGAACAGGATTTCTTTTGGAAGGCTGGTTATGCAGGACACCAACTCTTTAAGTCCTTACAGCACAAATGTGGCTCATGAACAAACAGCATTGTATCACTTGGGGCTGCTTATTGAAATACTGACTTTCATATCCTGCTCTGGACATACTAAAATGAAATGCATATACTTAAAAGATATTCTCTGTTCAGTGCTCTGTGGGGAGGAAATCCAAAAGGGAGGGAACATATGCTACATATAGGTGATTCACTTTGCTGGACAGTAGAAACCAACACAATGTTGTAAAACAACGATATACCAATAAAAATTAAGAGAAAATTACATTAATTTAAAAAATCAATTTACAAAGAAAAAGAGCTCTAGAAGATTCCTACACAGATCTAAGTTTGAAAAGAAACTCTTTAAGATATCAAGGAAGAAAATTTAGAAAAATATTATCTGAGCTCTGGTATATGGAAAACAATTTACCTGTGACCCTCATATTAGAAAGTCAGTGTTCTGCAAGTAAGAGCCGTGGCCCACAACTTTGAAAAAAAAAGTAACTAAGAACTATGTATATGTGGTATTTCTTAGTACAGTGCATTCAGTTAAAGAGATAATGTGATATTTGTGGTAGGTCCAGGCTCTAAGCAGATTTAATGAATCCAATGTCCTGGTTCCTCCACTTAGTAAATAAATCATAGTATAATAAGAGGAGAAGGCAATGGCACCCCACTCCAGTACTCTTCCTGGAAAATCCCATGGACAGAGGAACCTGGAAGGCTGCAGTCCATGGGGTCGCTGAGGGTTGGACACGACTGAGTGACTTCACTTTCACTTTTCACTTTCATGCATTGGAGAAGGAAATGGCAACCCACTCCATTGTTCTTGCCTGGAGAATCCCAGGGACGGGGGAGCCTGGTGGGCTGCCATCTATGGGGTCGCACAGAGTCGGGCACGACTGAAGTGACTCAGCAGCAGCAGCAGCAGTATAATAAGAACAATCTCCAAGTTGACATTAGATGCATATAATGGAATATAACATTTGAGAGGGAATTTTCATGTTTTACAGAATGGTTTCATTTTCTGATAATGTAAGTTACTGTATTATTTCAACCTATTTGTTTTTAAATTAACTCAATATTTTATATGCTGTGACTGGCAGATACATAATCATTTTTGTCCCATGTATATGCACTTTGGAAAAAAAAATGTCGTATGTTGCACCTAGCCCCCTTGTGGAAGTAAAAATGAACCGATTCAGGAGCATCTGGAAACCACGTCTCCCGAGTTATAGAAATGTCAGGTACCATCATTGGTGTCCCTGTATTTTTCATTGAGAATATGAGAGATTATTACAAAGTATAATATATCCTTCCAATATAATGAAAAAAAAATTCAGGATTAAGACCTAAACGTATATACAATTTGATACAATGTTTATAAATAGGTATTACATATTATATATTAACTTAGCCAATGTAAACAAACAAACACAATTCAGAAGCAAAACACACAAGGAAGCAAGGGTGGAGCTCCTCCAGGAATTGGAAAGCTATCAGGATAGCTCTCTGTCTCTCATCCCTGCTTGCATCCACATAAGGATTTTTTTTTTTTTCCCTGCATGTTGTTTTTATTTCCGCTTATGGACAAGAGTTTTTTTTTTTTTTTTTTTCTCACTCTGGTAGGCCACAGCTTCCCTGAGACCTGCATGTTTAGAAGGTTACCATCACTGGGGGAGAGGAAACCCATGTACTTTCCCTAGTGCCAGCTGGAAACAATAGAGGAAGGACACAGGGTGACTTAATTTGACCCTAAACCTGGGGGATAAGGCATTACAGTTGATGGAATATGTGTCAAGGTCATTTCAGCTCATGAAAGTTTGTGACCTTGGTCAGAAACACACAGCTGGTTTGTAGAAGTTACCTCCCATGAAAAAGGCATGGTCACTGTTATTGCCTGCACTGTGCTTCACAACTCTCCCCCTCGAAAACTATATGTTGAAGTCCTCCAAATATGATTGCAATTAAGTTAGAGTGAGATCATTAGAGTGGGGCTTAATCCAATGTGACTGGTATCCTGGTAAAGGAAATTAGAACATAGAGGACAGAGGGAAGGCCACGTGAAAATCTCAGGAGAAGACAGCTTGGAGAGTGGCCTCCAAAGAATCGATCTTCCAGTAACTTGATTTTGGATTTCTAGTCTCCAGAACTGTGAGGAAGTAAATTTGTGTTGTTGAAGATCCAATCTGTGGGACTTCTTTATGGCAGCTGGAGGAAACTAATACCATCATTCAAAGAAGGGACTCTGCTTCTACTGCAATGATCCCACCTTCCTTTATAGTAATAAATAGTGATTATCCCAGTAGATTCCATCATTAAGACTACTCAACTGTAATATGTGTCTAAATGAAAGTATAATCAATTATAAACCTTTTAAAAATCTTATTACTTACCCCAAGGATCACATAATTATTGGAATCCCTAAACATTGCATAATAGAATGGGAAAGACTACAGATCTCTTCAAGAAAATTAGAGATACCAAGGGAACACTTCATGCAAAGATGGGCACAATAAAGGACAGAAATGGTATCGACCTAACAGAAGCAGATGTTAAGAAGAGGTGGCAAGAATACACAGAAGAACTATACAAAAAAAGATCTTCATGAACCAGATAACCACGATGGAGTGATCACTCATGTTGAGCCACACATCCAGGAGTGCAAAGTCAAGTGGACATTAGGAATCTATCACTATGAACAAAGCTAGTGGAAATACACCAGCAAATTTGGAAAACAGCAGTGGCCACAGGACTGGAAAAGTTCAGTTTTCATTCTAATCCCAAAGAAAGGAAATGTTAAAGAATGTTCAAATTACCACACAATTGCATTCATCTCACATGCTAGAAAAGTAATGCTCAAAATTCTCCAAGCCAGGCTGCAACAGTACATGAACAGAGAACTTCCCAATGTTCAAGATGGATTTAGAAAAGACAGAAGAGCCAGAGGTCAAATTGCCAACAAATGTTGGATCATGGAAAAAGTAAGAGAGTTCCATAAAAAACATCTATTTCTGCTTTATTGACTATGCCAAAGCCTTTGACTGTGTGGATCACAACGAATTGTGGAAAATTTTTCAAGAAATTGGAATACCAGACCAGCTGACCTTCATCCTGAGAAATCTGTATGCAAGTCAAGAAGCAACCATTAGAACTGAACATGTAACAACAGACTGGTTCCAAACTGGGAAAAGAGTACGTCATGTCTGTATATTGTCATCCTGCTTATTTAACTTATATGCAGAGTACATCATGTGAAATGCTGGGCTGAATGAAGGACAAGCTGGAATCAAGATTGCTGGGAGAAATATCAATAACCTCAGAAATGCAGATAATACCACCCTTATGACAGAAAGTGAAGAAAAACTAAAGAGCCTCTTGATGAAAGTGAAAGAGGAGAGTGAAAATTTCGGCTTAAAATTCAACATACAGAAAACTAAGATCATGGCATCTGGTCCCAACACGTCATGGCAAATAAATGGGGAAACAATGAACACTGTGACTTTATTTTCTTAGGCTCCAAGATCACTGCAGATGGTGATCACAGCCTTGAACTTAAAAGGCGGTTGCTCCTTGGAAGAAAAGCTATGACCAACTTAGACAGTATATTAAACAGCAGAGACATTACTTTGCCAATAAAGGTCCGTCTAGTCAAAGCTATGGTTTTTCCAGTAGTTATGTATGGATGTGATAGTTGGACCAGAAAGAAAGCTGAGTGCCGAATAATTGAATCGTTTGAACTGCGGTGTTGGAGAAGACTCTCGAGAGTCCCTTGGACTGCAAGGAGATCCAACCAGTCCGTCCTAAAGGAACCCAGTCCTGAATATTCATTGGAAGGACTGATGCTGAAGCTAAAACTCCAATACTTTGGCCACCTGATGCGAAGAACTGACTCATTTGAAAAGACCGTGAGGTGGGATAGATTGAAGACCCGAGGAAAAGGGGACGACAAAGGATGAGATGGTTGGATGGCATCACCGACTCAATGGACATGAGTTTGAGTGAGCTCCGGAGTTGGTGATGGACAGGGAGGCCTGGCGTGCTGCAGTCCATGAGGTTGTAAAGGGTCAGACATGACTCAGCGACTGAACTGAACTGAAATATTGCCTGATCCATTCATCTTTTTCCACTGTTTACACATTTGCATGTTATGTATTTTTCTGTATTTTAAACTCATAAAATGCTTAATATATTCAACACAATAATTTTGCACTTCATTTAGCACATTAAAAATGACATGCTCCAATCATCATTCCTCAGAGTAAATGTGGTGACTTAGTCCGGACCCAAGGAATTTTTCATATAGCTTTTCCTCACACCATCTCGTCCTTTCTTTCTTAGTTCATGAAAATAGCCATCAAATGCACTGTCAATTTCTCTTGATTCTAATGAAAAACAAAAATATATGTACATGTATGAATTATATGAATAGAGAGCAAATACTGGGTATATTTTAAAGATATAATATCTTTATATAGCTAAGACTAAAGTGTCATACGAGTAACAGAATACCTCCAAATCATATTAGAGTAAAATAAAATAATATGCATTTGGCTTGGTGTTTCAAGAAAAATATATTATTCAATAAAATTTATTTCACAGGCTTATAAATATAAATATTTTTTCTTTTGCTGTTATAATTATTTGGAACATTATTAGAAATTCTCCAAGAAAAAAGTTTGTGCCATTTGTTCTCTGATTAAGACATAAATGAGCTACAAACAGTTATCTTTGTGGGGGAAAATGTTGAATTCTATATATAAATAAGGAAAAGATTGTTTTTAACTGTTGGTTTTATAATATCCAAAGTCTGATATTGAATTTGGGAAGAAGAAACAACAAATTTCAAATGGCATTTAGAGTAATAAATGTCTCTCTCAAAACATATTTAAGAATGTCAATAGGAATAATTTTTACTTAACACATTGCTACTCATAAACAAGTTATTTATACTTACTTTATTTAATGTCTGTTAAAATGAGACATTATAATTTGAGGGAAACTGAGTATACTAAAGATTTTCATAGAAGAATAAAGGTTACTTTTTCTCTTAAAAGTCTGCATATGTGTCAATAGGTTTGTATATACTCGGTATAATCTTTATACTCTAATGGAATCCCAGAAGCAATTACTGGTATTTGAAATCACATTTCTCTGTTTTAAGGCACATGTAAGCATGTAGGAAACATATTTGTCATGTGTATTTAACAGGAAAACAGATTCTTATTAATAAAAAATCAATCAAACCCCTTATATGTTTGATCATTCAATTCAGTTCAGTTCAGTCGCTCAGGCATGTCCACTCTTTGCGACCCCATGAATCGCAGCACGCCAGGCCTCCCTGTCCATCACCAACTCCTGGAGTTCACCCAAACTCACATCCATCAAGTCAGTGATGCCATCCAGCCATCTCATCCTCTGTCATCCCTTTCTCCTCCTGCCCCCAATCCCTCCCAGCATCAGAGTCTTTTCCAATGAGTCAACTCTTCGCATGAATCATTATTTTCCTTAAAAAGTTCAATATACATTTAGTTAGATAGCATAAAAAATAATCTGTATAATTTATATATTATATTCATACTGGTATAACTTTAAATAATGAAAGTACTTTTGTTGTTCCCAGATGCGTATTTAGGGGAAAAATATTTACTGTTATTCCTGCTATACTGAGTATCAGGGGAAATAAGTGGTGGTAGCATTTCATCTAAATTTTTATCTTTTAAAAAGAAATAGCCATAAGCGTAGCACAAAGTCAGGCTGAGCGATTTTATTTGAAAGGCAGAACACACCTAAAGGAAAACTATTGATTAGAATTTGGAGACAGAGTAGGAAAGAGAAGTTTGGTGTCATCTTTTATTTTAGGCCACTGACTATTAGAAGCACATCAGTCCGCCTCCAGACAGGAAAGACACGCCAAATTAAATCAGAATTTTAAACTCCAATTTTATCTAATCTGGTTGTGAAAATAAGACGTCAAAGTTCCATCATGCCAAATATACTTTAAGCAATTTGTTTCCTTATCATCTTTCGTCTGACATTTTATTATCTGACAGACCAAGAAACAATACTGGTTTCCCTTGGAGAGTTTAATTCACATCTGGTATCTTTTAGAAGGCTTCTCTGACAAGAATAGCAATCATAATATGAAATCATTCACTTTTAATGACATCTTTAAATATCACATGATTTACTTGCACACAAATTAAAGTTCTGGGAGCAACATGTCACAATGACTTCAATACGTGGAGAGTTGAAGTGCTTCCCAAGGCTTGAAGAGAAACTGAGTGATGTGAGACACATGTCCAGCTTTATCTACAGTGCATCTGGACAGTCATCTGACTGCCCCTGGGAAAACATATGTAGTACAATAGTTTTCAAACTTTTCCATAAAGGACAATTTAAGCAATAGGGACTTACTGAAGGAAATTCCCATGGGGAAGTTCAGACAGATTGAACACAGTGGGGCATAACTAGCTCATTCCATGCAACTCTCCCTGTTTCATCTCTAAATTATTTTCAGGATAGCAGAAAATGTAGCCCTTTTATTTTTGTGATTATGGGAAATGTTTCAAGTTTATTAGGAAGGAAGTAGAATCTAGACTCTCTGTTCACATATCTCCTGAATTCAGGAAACTCATTTTAGGTGTCCCTGAGAACTTTGGCCACCTCATGCGAAGAGTTGACTCATTGGAAAAGACTCTGATGCTGGGAGGGATTGGGGGCAGGGAGGAGAAGGGGATGACAGAGGCTGAGATGGCTGGATGGCATCATCTACTTGATGGATGTGAGTTTGAGTGAACTCCGGGAGTTAGTGATGGACAGGGAGGCCTGGCATGCTGCAATTCATGGGGCTGCAAAGAGTCAGATACGACTGAGGGACTGAACTGAACTGAACTGAGAACTTCTTCACCAAATGCCACTCCGTGGTCATGACACTGGAGAGAAACATAGGTCTGAATCTTGGCCAACTCTAATTAAGATGTAAGAATCCAGATAATCAGGGTGGTCAGAAATTTTATGGGAGCCCATTTCTCTTGGTTTGGGGTTGGATAGAAGTGTTCAGTACCACTCCCTCAGTGGAAAGGATCGCAAATCACAAGTTTCACCATGTGGCTGATGATTCATAAGCATTATTTTCTCCAGAGTGGTTCCCTAATTTGGTTTGTGGCTAATATTTTTTTTGGTAAGAATACACCCTACTCTTCCATATTGCTAAAAGATTATAAAAAGATAGATATACTCTGCCTTCACATATGTTTCTATATTGACAGGGAAATAGGCTTAATTTTTAGTCCTAAAAAATTTCTGAATCTTTCTGCTTCTCCAATTACTTGTAAAGGATCAATAAAAATTCTACCTACCCCATAGATTTGTTTTGAAAAATGTTAAAGTACTTGGAGGGGCAAGATCAAAACTAAAGGCAGGGAATTCGGACTAGGACCTGGGCACTAATAGGGGGAGAATCCTTTGGATTCTAGCAAAAGTCTAAATCAGTAAGAATTCAATCAGTGCTACTAACATTTGTTAAACAAGAAACTAGTCATAAGGATCCAAACTAATTCAAAGTGGTCTAAGAACTCGAGCTTTCCTTGAGTTTGGGGAGAGGAAACAGATTGACAAGGATATAGCCTAATTCTGCCTTACCTTTCATCATTCAGTTAAATATATGAATATATATGATTGAACCAGCCCTTACTTTGTTCATTATCAACTTTGAGAAATAATTTATATATAGTATCTCTATAGTGAACATTTTAATAAGTTTTAACAGTTAAATATACCATTCATGAAACCATCACCATAATTAAATATAGAATATTTCCATCACTGCAAAAGATTTCCAAGCCCCTTTGCATACCATTCCTCTCTTCACCTCTGATTACTAGTACTGATTTGCTTTTTTTGTCATTGTAGATTATGTTGCTTTTTGTATAAATGGAATTATACATAAAGGCTCTGGTTTCGTTTTCTGAACATAATGATTTTAAGATTCATCTACTTTGCTGTATATTAGTAGCTCATTACTTTCACTGCTAAGTAGCGGCTTTCCACTGGACAGATATATTAAACATTATCTATATACAGATAGACATAGTTTCTTTTTTTTTTTCCCAGTTTTGAGCTACTGTAAGTAAAATTTCATTTATGCACAAGTCTGAGTAGACATATGATTAAAGTTCTCTTGGGTAAATATTTACCCACAAAATGATTATGTGTTGTATTGTAACTTGTTACAAAACAGTCAAATGGTTTTCCAAAATAGTTATACATTTACAGACCCATGTCAATGACAGTTTCTACTTATTCACATTCAGTCAAATATTTTGTTTTATCAATGATTTTAATTTTAGTCATTCTAAAAGTGTGTACTAGTATCACATTGTAGTTTTGTGTTCCTCAGATTAGCAACGATTGAATATGCACTTCATTTTATCTACATATCATCCATTTATATGCCTTCTAATATGACGTTTCTAATCATTTCACCCTTCTATTTATTTTGATATACTTTTTTCCCTGTTAAATAAATTTTATTTTTCTAATTTTGAAAGTAATTCCTAATTTTACATGTAGAAAAAATAAAAAGCAATTAACAGAACATTAAAAAACAGAAAATGAACATTACCATAATCCAAATATCCAGCATTCTTATCTCCATAGCTGCTATAACTATTTTTTAATTGAAGGATAATTGCTTTATACAATTTTGTTGTTTTCTGTCAAACTTCAACATGAATAAGCCATATATATATATATATATGTATGTATATATATATATATATATATATCCCCTGCTTTTTGAACCTCCCTCCCACCTCCCTCCTCATCCCACCCCTCTAGGCTGATACATAGCTATGTTTGATTTTGCTGAGCCATACAGCATATTCCCATTGTGTATCTATTTTACATATGGAAAGGTAAGTTTCCATGTTATGCTTTCCATACATCTCACCCTCTCCCTCCCCTCTTCCCATGTCCATAACTCTAATCTCTATGTCTCTTTCTCCACTGCTGCCCTGTAAATAAATTCTTCAATACCATTTTTCTAGATTCCATATATATGATTTAGAATACAATATTTATTTTTCTCTCTCTGACTTACTTCACTCTGTGTAGTAGGTTCTAGGTTCATCCATGTCATTAGAACTGAATCAAATGCATTCCTTTTTATGGCTGAGTATATTCCATTGTGTATATGTACCACAACTTATTAATCCATTTATCTGTTGATGGACATCTAGGTTGCTTCCATGTTCTAACTATTGTAAATAGTACTGCAGTGAACATTGGGGTACATGTGTCTTTTTCAATTTTAGTTTCCTCAGGGTATATGCCTAAGGGTGGGGATGCTGGGTCATATGGTGGTTTTATTCCTAGTTTTTAAGGAATCTCCATACCATCTTCCATAGTGGTTGTGTCAATTTACATTGCCACCAAAAGTGCAAGAGCATTCTCTTTTTTCCACACCCTGTCCAACATTAATTGTTTGTAGATATTTTGATGATGGCC
The DNA here is from genome assembly GCA_935064755.1 of Tragelaphus eurycerus. Classification (NCBI taxonomy): domain Eukaryota; kingdom Metazoa; phylum Chordata; class Mammalia; order Artiodactyla; family Bovidae; genus Tragelaphus; species Tragelaphus eurycerus. The sequence goes on from CAKXYN010000080.1 coordinate 3,416,990, forward strand.
ATTCTGACTGGTGTGAGTTGATATCTCATGGTACTTTTGACTTGCATTTCTCTAATAATAAACAATACTGAGCATCTTTTCATGTGTTTGTTAGCCATCTGTGTGTCTTCTTTGGAGAAACGTCTGTTTAGGGTTTTTTTCCCACTTTTTGATTTGATTGTTTGTTTTTCTGATATTGAGTTGTATGAGCTGCTTGTATATTTTGGAAATCGATCCTTTGTCAGTTGTTTCATTGCTATTATTTTCTCCCATTCTGAGGGCTGTCTTTTCATCTTGCTTATAGTTTCCTTTGCTGTGCAAAAACTTTTAAGTTTAGCAGGTCCCACTTATTCACTTTTGTTTTTATTTCCATTACACTCAGAGGTGGATCATATAGGATCTTGCTTTGATTTCTGTCATTGAGTGTTCTTCTTATGTTTTCCTCTAAGAGTTTTATAGTTTCTGGTCTTAGATTTAGGTCTTTAATCCATTTTGAGCTTATCTTTGTGTATGGTGTTACAAAGTGTTCTAATTTCATTCTTTGGCAAATAGATGGGGAAACAGTGTCAGACTTTATTTTGGGGGCTCCAAAATCACTGCAGATGGTGACTGTAGCCATGAAATTAAAATATGCTTACTCCTTGGAAGAAACGTTATGACCAACCTAGATAGCATATTGAAAAGCAGAGACATTACTTTGCCAACAAAGGTCCATAGTCAAGACTATGGATTTTCCAGTGGTCACGTATGGATGTGAGAGTTGGATTGTGAAGAAGACTAAGCACCAAAGAATTGATGCTTTTGAACTGTGGTGTTGGAGAAGACTCTTGAGAGTCCCTTGGACTGCAAGGAGATCCAACCAGTCCATCCTAAAGGAGATCAGCCCTGGGTATTCTTTGGAAGGAATGATGTACTTTGGCCACCCCATGCAAAGAGTTGACTCTTTGGAAAAGACCCTGATGCTGGGAGGGATTAGGGGCAGGAGAAGAAGGGAACAACAGAGGATGAGATTGCTGGATGGCATCACTGACTCGATGGACGTGAGTTTGAGTGAATTCCGGGAGTTGGTGATCGACAGGGAGGCCTAGCGTGCTACAATTCATGGGGTCGCGAAGACTCAGACATGACTGAGTGACTGAACTGAACCTACTGATGGTGTTATAAAGTGTTCTAATTTCATTCTTTTACATGTAACTGTTCAGTTTTCCCAGCACCATTTATTGAAGAGCCTGTCCTTGCCCCATTGTATATTCTTGCCTCCTTTGTAAAAAATAACGTACACATAGGTACATGGGTTTATTTCTGGGCTTTCTATCTTTTTCCATTGGTCTATATTTCTGCTTTTGTGCCAGTACCATACTGTCTTGATGACTGTAACTATGTAGTATAATCTGAAGCAGGAAGGTTGATTCCTCCAGCTCCATTCTTCTTTCTCAAGACTGCTTTGGCTATTTGGGGTATTTTGTGATTCCAGATGAATTGTGAAAGTTTTTGTTCTAATTCTGTGAAAATGCCATTGGTAATTTGATGGGGATCACATTGAATCTGTAGATTGTGTTTGATAGTACAGTCATTTTCACAATATTGATTCTTCCTATCCAGGAACATGAGATATCTCTCCATCTGTTGATCTCATCTTTGATTTCTTTCATTAATATCTTGTAATTTTCTGTGTACAGTTCTTTTGTCTTCTCAGGTAAGTTTATTCCTAGATATTTAATTCTTTTTGTTGCAATGGTGAATGGGATTGACTCCTTGATTTCTCTTTCTGATTTTTCATTGTTAGTATATAGAAATGCAAGTGATTTCTGTGTAATGATTTTGTATCCTGCAACTTTGCTAAATTAACTGATTAGCTCTAACAATTCTCTGATACTATCTCTACGGTTTTCTATATCATCTGGAAACAGTGAGAGCTTTGCTTCTACTTTTCTGATCTGGATTCCTTTTATTTTCTGTTTATTCTCTGATTGCTATAGGTAGGACTTCCAGAAATATGTTGAATAATAGTGGCACTAGTGGATACCTTTGTCTTGTTCCTGATCTTAGGAGGAATGCTTTTTCACCATTGAGAATAATGTTTGCTGTAGGCTTATCATATATGGCCTTTACTATGTTGAGGTAGGTTCCTTCTTGGAACCTACCTGCCCATTTTTGAAAGGTTTTTAATCATAAATGGGTGCTGAATTTTGTCAAAGGCTTTTTCTGCATCTATTGAGATGATCATATGGTTTTTATCTTTCATTTTGCCAATATGGTATATCACATTGATTGATTTCTCTATATTGAAGAAGACTTGCATCCCTGGATGCAAGTTTGGGTTGGAACACTCAATCCAACCCAAGATTGGGTTGGAATAAACCCAATTTGATCATGGTGTATGAGATTTTTAATGTGTTGCTAAATTCTGTTTGCTAAAATTTTGTTGAGGGTTTTTGCATCTATGTTCATCAGTGATACTGGCCTGTAGTTTTCTTTTTTTTGTGTTGTCTTTCTCTGGTTTTGATATCAGGGTGATGTTGGCCTCATAGAATATATTTTGAAGTGTTCCTTCCTCTGCAATTTTTTGGAAGAGTTTTAGAAGGATAGGCATTATCTTTTCTCTAAATGTTTGATAGAATTCTCCTGTGAAGCCCTCTGGTCCTGGGCTTTTGTTTTTTGGGAAACTTTTTAATCACAACTTCAGTTTCAGTGCTTGTAATTGAGTTGTTCATAATATCTATTTCTTCCTGGTTCAGTCTTGGAAGATAGAACTTTTCTAAGGACCTGTCCATTTTTCCAGGTTATGCATTTTATTGCCACTTAGTTGTTCATAATAGCCTCTTATAATCCTTTGTATTTCTATATTGCCTGTTGTAACCTCACCTTTTTCATTTCTAATTTTATTGATTTGATTTTTATCTCTTTTTGTCTTGATGAGTCTAGCTAAAAGTTTGTCAATTTTGTTTATCTTATCAAAACCAGCTTTTATTAATCTTTACTATTGTTTCTTTTATTTCTTTTTCACTTATTTCTGCTCTGATCTTTGTGATTTCTTTCCTCCTACTAAATTTGATTTTTTTTTGTTGTTGTTGTTCTTTTTCCAGTTGTTTTAGGTGTAAGGTTAAGTTGTCTATTCGATGTTTTTCTTGTTTCTTGAGGTAGGATTGTATTGCTATAAACTTCCCTCTTAGAACTGCTTTTGCTGCATCCCATAGGTTTTGAGTTGTCATGTTTTCATTGTCATTTGTTTCTAGAAACTTTTTGATTTTTCTTTTGATTTCTTCAAATGGAATATATATTTCCATCCTCTCACTTTCAGTCTGTTTGTCTTTAGGTCTTAAGTGGAATTCTTGTAGAGGGCATAGGTATGGGTCTTGTTTTTGTATCCATTCAGCTGGTCTGTGTCTTTTGGTTGGAACATTTAATCCATTTATGTTTAAAGTAATTATTGATATATATATTCCTATTGCTATTTTTAAAATTGTTTGGGGTTGATTTTGTGGATCTTTTTCTTCTCTTGTATTTCTTGACTATATAAGTCCCTTTAACATTTATTGTAATGCTGGTTTGGTGGTGCTGAATTCTCTTCACTTTTGCTTGTCTGAAAAGTTTTTTATTTCTCCATCAATTTTGAATGAGATCCTTGCCAGGTACAGTAATCTTGGTTGTAGATTTTTTCCCTTTCAGTATTTTAAATATATCCTGCCATTCCCTTCTGGTCTGCAGAGTTTCTGCTGAAAGATCAGCTGTTAAATGTAAGGGGTTTCCCTTGTATGTGACTTGTTGTTTGTCCCTTGCTGCTTTTAATATTCTTTGTGTTTAGTCTTTGTTAATTTGATTAGTATGTGTCTTGATGTGTTTCTCCTTGGGTTTATCCGGTATGGGACTCTTTGTGCCTCTTCGATTGACTATTACCTTTTCCATGTTGGGAAAATTTTCAGCTATAATCTCTTCAAAAATTTTCTCATACCCTATCTTTTTCTCTTCTTCTGGGATCCCTATAATTTGAATGTTGGTGTGTTAGATATTGTTCCAGAGGTCTCTGAGACTATCTCCGTTCTTTTCATTCTTTTTACTTTATTTGGTTCCTCAGTAGTAATTTCCACAGTTCTATCTTCCAGCCACTGATTCATTCTTCTGCTTCAGATATTCTGCTATTGATTCCTTGTAGAGTATTTTTAATTTCAGTAATTCTGTTGTCTCGGTATGTTTATTCTTTAAATTTTCTAGGTCTTTGTTAATTGATTCTTGCATTTCCTCCATTCTGTTTTCAAGATTTTTGATCATCTTAACTATCATTATTGTGAATTCTTTTTCAGGTTGTTTGCCTATTTCCACTTCATTTATTTGGACTTCTATGTTTCTAGTTTGTTTCTTCATTTGTGTAGTATTTATCTGGCTTTTCATTATTATTTTTTTAACTTATTGTGTTTGAGGTCTCCTTTTCCCAGGCTTCCAAGTTGAATTCTTTCTTCCTTTTGTTTTCTACTCTCTGAGGGTTAGTCCAGGGGTTTCTGTAAGCTTCTTATAGGGTGAGATTTTTTTGCTGAGTTTTGTTGCTGTTGTGTTGTTTTTCCTCTGATGGGCAAGGCTGACTGAGGTGGTAATCCTGTCTACTGATGGTTGGGTTTGTATTTTTGTTTTGTTTGTTGTTTAGATGAGGTGTCCTGCACAGGGTGCTACTATTGGTGGTGGGGTGATGCCAGGTCTTGTATTCTAGTGTTTCCTTTGTGTGTGTTCTCACTATTTGATACTCCTTAGGGTTAGTTCTCTGGTCATCTAGGATCTTGGAGCCAGTGTTTCCACTCCAAAGGTTCAAGGCCTGTGGATTCCACAAATGGTTTGTTATGGTATTGAGATTAAAACAAACACCCCAAAATGAAAAACAAAAGATGAACCCCAGACAAATGGCAGGTACAAAATCAGACAAATAATAATTAAAATAATGGAATATACACATATACATATATACTCATAAGCAAAATCAAAATAGTCCAACAAAAATAAAGTATAGTAGATTGACCCAGTAAAAAAGGAAATAAAAAATTATATCTACCAGTTAAGAACAAAACTAACCAAAGGACAAACTGGAAAACAAAAGTAAAGCAAGGTGCCAAGTGGGGAATAAAGCAATGAAATAAAAACTAACAAATATGTTCATAGGAAAGGAAGAAAAGAAAGAAAAAATAGATATGCAAAGTTAAATAGAGATAGATGAAGAAGATTTGCATATATTAAAGATTAGCTGCAAGGGGAAAAGAACAGTAGGAAATGCAAACAAAGGAATAAATGTAGAAAAAATAATAGTTTACAAAATTAAAAAGAATGCTCAAACTACTGCACAATTGCACTCATCTCACACGCTAGTAAGGTAATGCTCAAAATTCTCCAAGCCAGGCTTCAGCAATATGTGAACCGTGAACTTCCTGATGTTCCATCTGGTTTTAGAAAAGGCAGAGGAACCAGAGATCAAATTGCCAACATCCACTGGATCATCGAAAAAGCAAGAGAGTTCCAGAAAACCATCTATTTCTGCCTTATTGACTATGCCAAAGCCTTTGACTGGGTGGATCACAATAAACTGTGGAAAATTCTGAAAGAGATGGGAATACCAGACCACCTGATCTGCCTCTTGAGAAATCTGTATGCAGGTCAGGAAGCAACAGTTAGAACTGGTCATGGAACAACAGACTGGTTCCAAATAGGAAAAGGAGTACGTCAAGGCTGTATATTGGCACCATGTTTATTTAACTTATATGTGGAGTACATCATGAGAAATGCTGGACTGGAAGAAACACAAGCTGGAATCAAGATTGCCGGGAGAAATATCAATAACCTCAGATATGCAGATGATACCACCCTTATGGCAGAAAGTGAAGAGGGACTCAAAAGCCTCTTGATGAAAGTGAAAGTGGAGAGTGAATAGGTTGGCTTAAAGCTCAACATTCAGAAAACGAAGATCATGGCATCTGGTCCCATCACTACATGGGAAAGAGATGGAGAAACAGTGGAAACAGTGTCAGATTTTATTTTTCTGGGCTCCAAAATCACTGCAGATGGTGACTGCAGCCATGAAATTAAAAGACCCTTACTCCTTGGAAGGAAAGTTATGACCAACCTAGATAGCATATTCAAAAGCAGAGACATTACTTTGCCAATAAAGGTTCGCCTAGTCGAGGCTATGGTCCTTCCTGTGGTCATGTATGGATGTGAGAGCTGGACTGTGAAGAAGGCTGAGCGCTGAAGAATTGATGCTTTTGAACTGTGGTGTTGGAGAAGACTCTTGAGAGTCCCTTGCACTGCAAGGAGACCCAACCCGTCCATTCTGAAGGAGATCAGGCCTGGGATTTCTTTGGAAGGAATGATGCTAAAGCTGAAACTCCAGTATTTTGGCCACCTCATGCGAAGAGTTGACTCATTGGAGAAGACTGTGATGCTGGGAGGGATTGAGGGCAGGAGGAGAAGGGGACGACAGAGGATGAGATGGCTGGATGGCATCACTGACTCCATGAATGTGAGTCTGAATGACCTCCAAGAGCTGGTGATGGATAGGGAGGCCTGGCGTGCTGCAGTTCATGGGGTCGCAAAGAGTCGGACACGACTGAGCGACTGATCTGATCTCTGATGTTTACTTTGGACTCTATCCTTCTCCATTCATCCTACATTTTACCAAAATCACATTTCCTTTATCAATGTAGTTTTTAAGTCTTAACATTAGTTAGTGTAGGCCTTTCCATTTTGCTCTTTTAAAAAATTTTAGATGAATTATATGTTTGCTTTCATTTTCATATACATTTTATAGCCAACTTTTGTTTTTTTTTTTTTTTAGAAGATACCAGAGTATATTTATTATAAATGCATTGAATCTATCAGCCAACCTGAGGAAAGTTAGTATCTTGTCTTCTAATCCATGAGCAGGTAACTCTTGACTTAGGCCTTTTTTCTTAACTTCCAGAAATTTTTCATTTTATGGGATTATATATTCCTTTTTAAATTAATTCCTAAATGTTATGATCTGGGGCACTATACTATACTATACTAAAGAATTAACTAAATACTCAACTTTAGGTACTAGTAGAGAAAAATAAAATTGACATTATTTACTTAGTCAAATTTGGTAAAATACATGATACTTCCTTTACAAGAACATCTGTTTCTTCTTCAGGTTTGGAAATTTTTCAGCCATAGTTTCATCAAATATATTTTTCAATACACTACTCCTTTTTTCCTCTAGGACCCCTAAATAAAGTAAAAATGTTGATATAGCAGATGCTATCTTATAGACCCTTAAACTATTCCCAATTTTTAAAATTTGTTTTCCTTTTTGCCATTTTCAGGTGGTTATTTCCATTATTCTGTCTTCCAGACCACTTACATGTTTTTCTGTATCACCTACTGTACTATTAATTCCTTCAAATGTGTTTTTCATTTCCATAATTACATCCTTCAGTTGTGACTGGTTCCTTTTTATATTTTCTAGTTCCTTGTTAATATTCTCACTGTGTTCATCTATTCTTTTCTCTAGTTCAGTTAGTATTCTTATTACTAATGATTTGAATTCTTTATCCAGTAAATTGTTTATTTCCATTTCATCAGCTGTTTAGGGGTTTTCCTTTTATTCTCTCAATTGAGATGAATTCCTCTATCATCTCATTTTGCTTAATTTCCTCTGTCTCTATGAAACTAGGTAAAACAGTTACCTCTCATGTCTTGAAGGTATGTCCTTACCTAGGAGCTTTCCTATACAATCTGCAGGCCCCCAGTGGCTTTGGTGTGAGAGCTGGATTTGACGTGAATACACATCACATCTTTCTCAGAGTATGCTGGAAGCTATCACCTGGGTGGGGGCGGGGGGAGGGCGGAGGTGGAGGGGCTAGGATCAAAGCCAGGTGTGAGCCAAGGCTTATCTTCTGCTTAACGGCTGTCACCACCCTACTGAGGATGGATTGGGCCCCAAGTTGCTGGAAAAGAAGGCCTGGGAGTTGGGTTCAAGCTGGCTCCATGTGTTCTTCTTTCAGAGCACTGACACACTCACTTTAGAGGAGAGAAGTACTGGAATAAGAAGGACTAGTGCTAGTGCTCAGCTTGAGTCAGCAGATCAGTTTGATATGGCCACAGTCAGAAACCCACATGCTGCCTGTGTAAGAGCCGATAGTGGCTGCCCGCCCTCCCCATTCATATGCTTCATCAGGTCTGAACAGAATGGAGCCCAGAAATAAATCCAGGCATTTATAATCAACTAATCTACAACAAAGGAGGCAGAAATATAAATGGAGGAAATAAAGTCTTTTTAAAAGTGGTGCTGGGAAAATTATACAGCTACAGGCGAGTGGAACATTACCTGATACTACAGACAAAATCAACTCAAAATGGATTAAAAATCTATGTGTAAGACTAGAATCCCAGGGACAGGGGAGCCTGGTGAGCTTCCGTCTATGGGGTCGCACAGAGTCAGACATGACTGAAGTGACTTAGCAGCAGCAGCAGCAGAATCCAAAAAAAAAAAAAAAAGACTAGAAACCATAAAATTCCTATACAAGAACATAGAATATTCTTTGACATACAATGTATTAAATATTTTTGGATACATCTCCTAAGGCAAAGGAAATAAAAGCAAAAGTAAACAAATGGCACCTAATTAAATAAAAGCTTTTCAACAACAAAGGAAATCACTGATAAAATGAAAGGACAAACTACTAACCTACTAAATGGGAAAAAGAAAAATACTTGCAAATGACAATACCGATTAATATCCAAAATATATAAATGGTTCATACAACTCAATATAAAAAAATCCAATTGATAAACAGTCATAAGAACTGAATAAAGCTGCACAACAAAGGAAACTATAAGCAGGGTGAAAAGACAGCCTTCAGAATGGGAGAAAGTAATAGCAAATGAAGCAACAGACAAACAACTAATCTCAAAAATATAAAAGCAACTCCTACAGCTCAATTCCAGAAAAATAAATGACCCAATCAAAAAATGGGCCAAAGAACTAAACAGACATTTCTCCAAAGAAGACATACAGATGGCTAACAAACACATGAAAAGATGCTCAACATCACTCATTATCAGAGAAATGCAAATCAAAACCACTATGAGATATCATTTCACGCCAGTCAGAATGGCTGTGATCCAAAAGTCTACAAGCAATAAATGCTGGAGAGGGTGTGGAGAAAAGGGAACCCTCTTACACTGTTGGTGGGAATGCAAACTAGTACAGCCACTATGGAGAACAGTGTGGAGATTTCTTAAAAAACTGGAAATAGAACTGCCTTATGACCTAGCAATCCCACTGCTGGGCATACACACTGAGGAAACCAGAATTGAAAGAGACACGTGTACCCCAATGTTCATCACAGCACTGTTTATAATAGCCAGGACATGGAAGCAACCTAGATGTCCATCAGCAGATGAATGGATAAGAAAGCAGTGGTACATATACACAATGGAGTATTACTCAGCCATTAAAAATAATACATTTGAATCAGTTCTAATGAAGTGGATGAAACCGGAGCCGATTATACAGAGTGAAGTAAGCCAGAAAGAAAACACCAATACAGTATACTAATGCATATACATGGAATTTAGAAAGATGGTAACAATCACCCTGTAAGTGAGACAGCAAAAGAGACACTGATATATAGAACAGTCTTTTGGACTCTGTGGGAGAGGGAGAGGGTGGGATGATTTGGGAGAATGGCATTGAAACATGTATAATATCATATATGAAACGAATCGCCAGTCCAGGTTTGATGCATGATACTGGATGCTTGGGGCTGGTGCAATGGGATGACCCAGAGGGATGGTATGGGGAGGGAGGAGGGAGTGGAGTTTAGGATGGGGAACACGTGTATACCTGTGGCAGATTCATGTTGATGTATGGCAAAACCAATACAATACTGTAAAGTAATTAACCTCCAATTAAAATAAATAAATTTATATTAAAAAATAAAGAACTGAATAAACATTTATTGAAAGGAGAAACACAGATGGCAAACAGGCACATGAAAAGATGCTCAACATTGTTAATCAGAGAAATGCAAATCAAAACCACAATGAAATACACCTCACATCTGTCCAAATGGCTATTAACATAAAAAACACAAATAACAAATGTTTGCCAGGATGCAAGAAAAAGAAACCCTTGAACACTTCTGGAAGGCATGTAAATTGGTGCAGCCACTATGGAAAACAATATGGAGGCTCCTCTGAAAACTATGATACAGTAATTCCAATCCTGAGTATACATCCTAAGAAATCAAAAACACTAATTCAGAAAGATACATGCACTCCAACATTCATAACAGCATTAGTTACAATAGCAGGAACATGTGGAAGTAAGTTAAATGTCCATCAACAGATAAATAAAGATATGATACACACTACTACAATACTGCTGCTGCTACTGCTAAGTCACTTCAGTCGTGTCCGACTCTGTGTGACCCCATAGACAGCAGCCCACCAGGTTCCCCCATCCCTGGGATTCTCCAGGCAAGAACACTGGAGTGGGTTCCCATTTCCTTCTCCAATGCATGAAAGTGAAAAGTGAAAGTGAAGTTGTTCTGTCTTGTCCAACTCTTAGGGACCCCATGGACTTCAGCCTACCAGGCTCCTCTGTCCATGGGATTTTCCAGGCAAGAGTACTGGAGTAGGGTGCCATTGCCTTCTCCTTTACTCAGCCATAAAACAGAATCAAAACTGTCATTTTTAGCAACATAGGTAGACCTAGAGAGTGGTACGCTTAGTGAAATAAGTCTGGCAGAGAAAGACAAATACTCTCTGTTTCACTTATATATAGTATCTTAAAAGTAAATGTATGCAAGTGGAGTATAATGTATAAAAAATATTGACACTGTATTATATACCTGAAACTAATATTATATATCAACTATACTTCAATTAAAAATATATGGTAGCATTTCCAGAAAGAAAAATATTTTAGTAGTCAAATGGCTTCTAATCATTTGTTTTCAACAAAACTTAGCAAGGTGCTATTTGAATTCTCAACTGATGAATCATTGAAAATAATTATGTTGAGTGATCTCTAGGTGATTTTTAAAATACAAGAAGGAAGAAATTCAAAGAATTATTATAAATACCAGTTAATAATGAAATTCCAAATACCATTTACTTACACAGACAAGCAAATTTTTTCAGCACATACATTAATTAAAATTAAAAGTAAGTCATAGACAGGGTGAGATAGAATCTCTACCACTTGATATGCTGTTTCATTGTTTGACCAGTTTTGAATGGTAACTGGAGAGACAGATTTTTGGTTTGACATCTGTTTCTGACTTGCATTGATAAAGTTGGTTATGTTTTAAGAGTCTATCTCTGGTAGAACATGCTGTTGATTCTATTGCTGCTAAGTCACTTCAGTCGTGTCCGACTCTGTGTGACCCCATGGACGGCAGCCCAACAGGCTCCCTGTCCCTGGGATTCTCCAGGCAAGAACACTGGAGTGGGTTGCCATTTCCTTCTCCACGCATGAAAGTGAAAAGTGAAAGTGAAGTCGCTCAGTCGTGTCCGACTCTTAGCGACCTCATGGACTGTAGCCTACCAGGCACCTCCATCCATGGGGTTTTCCAGGCAAGAGTACTGGAGTGGGGTGCCATTGCCTTCTCCGGTAGAACATATACGATAGTAAAAAATAGGACCAGCTTGTGGTGAACTATGGACACTAGAAATACATCAATATCTCACTATAGAAGAGAAAGGTATGGCAGAAATGAAAAGTTCTGCTCATCTGCAGGAATACTAAAACCCTTGGGGGAAGATCACGCCATAAGTGGAAAGACCTATCCGGGCCCATGTGGTAGAGGCTGTAGAAATTTCATAAATAACACGTCTGATTAGGAATCTGCTGAGAATGTTTCATTTTTATTATCTTAAAATGATAACAAAAATATTTAGCTGTTACTCCTTAAAAGAAAAAGTCCCTATAACTTTATCTCTACTAATATCCAGAATAAAGTACTCTGTCCTCAGTTTGTATGATATCATGGATAAAGTGTCTCATTTGGTTTAATTTTGTACATCACCACTCATCTACACATTCAAGTTAATTGGGCAGAGTAATTTCAAACCATTTGAGAATAAAGTTTTATTTATTTCTAATTAAAATGTGGCATCTATCCCATACAAGGATTCCCTTCCAATAGTAACTCATTAACTGAATTCTCAGTACAATTCCTTAACTTTATAATGAGTTTTGAGTTTCTGAAATACTTTCACCACACTTGTAAAACTTAGGGTAGTTTGTTTGTTTGTTTTTTTAACTTTTAGTCTCAACTTTTATATAAAGCCCTCCTTATATCTGCTTCTCTCCTTATATATTCTATCTTCTTGGAATGGTAAGAAGCAGTTTTGTGAGGATCATGAGGGAAAATACAGAAATATCCTTATATAACTGAAATTGGTTACAGTCTGCTTTCACTCCCAGCATCAATCCCCATTTGGTTTGGGTGTTTCAATTACCCTCATTCTTGAGCTGTGGGATTCAAGGCGATGCCTTGGCAAACTTCAGGTGGGTAGATCATTCCAGAGCAGTTCACTTCAGCATGCATTTTTTTAAGCAAGTTTAGTCCTTCTTTAGGCCTATTCTCCAGTTGCTGGTATTACCCTATACTCTGCTGATGCATATTATTGTTTGCATTTCTTGTCATGGCCATCCTTGTTTTCTCAACCTTGAGGCAGTAATGTATGTGTACATATTTGGAATCTGTATTATTTTTTATCTTTGGAGAACTTATGTTTTTTACTCTTTTTCTAGTTGCATAGACACTGAACTAGTGTATGAAAGACCAATACCCTCCCCTTGTATGGGGTTCCAGGCTTTAAAAGTGATTCTCTTGGAATCCAATGCCCTTGGCTTTAAAGAAGGGATAAACTTCCTCTTATCTCTTATGTGGGAAACAATTCATCACTTTCCATGACAGAATTATTCTACAAATGGACACATCACGTATATCATGTAGATCGAAAATGAGAGTTTGCAGAGCTGGCTCTCACACTGCTTATAAAGTCTTATGGAGAGGAAGCTGGCCACAACTTCTGGCAGGTGTATGAACTTAAAAGGAAGGTTTTTGGTACCTTTTGTTACATGACAGCATGCCACCGACATGCGTGCATGCACACAGACACACAAACATACACACAAATATTTCAGCATCTCTGCCATATTCCCTAACACCTCACCAATTACAATTGAGGATGAACTAACAATCTCAGATTGCTATTTTTTCTAACCAAAAAGATAGAAGCCTGTACACTCTGTCTGAGGGGCACAGGATATATCCAAACATGTGAAAAACTGAGATAGGTCCCAGTTATTAGAGAAGTTATTTAAGTATGTTAAGGTAAAGACTGTCAATTCACAATTTTTGCCTGTGATTTCATATTTTGTATATAGACCAGCAGAATCTTTTCTAAGAAGTACTTCACATCTTACTGAACACTAGAGATAAGGACTAGTGATTCCAATCCTTCTAGTGCAGTAGGATGTGCTCCTAAACACATTGTTTTCTATACCAATTTTTGAAAAACTTTTCTGAAATCTGATTCTTTCTGAGAAAGAAGTTAAAGAAAATCAAACAGAAGCAAAATGTAAAAAGCTTTATAGCATTTATATTTTTAGCTGTGTCTGAAACATTTTTGTTCAAGTTTATCTGGGATTTTTTTTATTACTAGCTAAACCTCTCTGCACTTCAGACATATTTTTAACTAAAAATGCTAATTTTGAACTACTTTCAATTCATTTTGTATGTTTCCCTATCGTTTCTGTTATCTTGACCCACATTTGACAAAATTAAACATTACTTATTATAAAAATGCTTAAGAAACTGGGGATAAAAGAAATATATCTTATCATAATAAAGGCCTATATGTCAAGTCCACAACTAATATCAAACTTGACTATGAATGGTTAAAAGCTTTTCCTCTAGATCAGGAAGAATATAAGGGTGCCCATTCACACTATTCTGCTCATTCTTACTCCTATAATAAGGCAAGAAAAAGAAATAAAGTTAAATCAGAAATGAAGAAGTAAAACTGGTTTTTTTTTGGATGATATGATCTTATGTTTTGAAAATCACAAAGATTTTTAGAATCAACAAATTCAGTAAAGTTGCAAACTACAAAATCAGTATACAAAAAATCAACCATGTTTCTGTACACTAACAATAAAATATCTGAAAAAGCAGTTTTAGAGAATTATTATCTATAATAGCATTAAAACAATAAAATGCTTATGAATAAATTAAGCCAAAAAGGTGAAAGTTTTATATAGTAAAAATTACAAAAATTTGATGAAAGAAATTGAAGGATACAAAACAAATGAAAAGATATCTTGTGTTCATTCATGGATTGGAAGTATTAACTTATTTAAATGTCCACTCAGTTCAAAATCATCTAAAAGAGTCAGTGCTTTTCCTATAAAAATTCCGATAATATATTTCACAGACAGAAAACACAATACTAAAATTTGTATGAACTATCAAGAAATCTAAATAGCCAATACAGTTCTGAGAAAGAAGAAGTAATCTGGAAACACCACACTTCTTGATTTCAAACTGTACTATAAAGTACAGTTTTGCACTTCCAGATATTAGCTGAATGATGAAAAGCAAATGGGGTTAAATTTACTGAAGTCCAAATGGATTTTTAATTATAAAATATAATACATGTTTTGTAATATATTACTTGAAGAAATGTTGTAAAATGGTAGCTTTATTTTTAGTAAACCTCTAAGCAATTAATAAGTGTACCTGCTAGTTATCCTAAATGCTTTCCCAAACAAGGGGAGTTATAAAAAAGGTAGAGCATTATAACTGTCATCAATTATCTCAAAAGAATCTTTGTAAATTATAAGGGCTTAGAGTTAGGAAAAACAGAATTATCCTAATGTTATTTATAATTCAATATCCAAATATTTTCAATAACTTAACCATGAGATCAAAGATAATTATCTTGCTGTATTTATTTACAGCATTATTTATTTAATGTTAGCATTATAAAAACTGTTGACTCTAACATTTTAAAATTCTATGACTAGAAAGCAAAATTTGCAATTTTGGTAGGCTCATACAGCAATAGATTCTAGTCATGAAAATAACCTTTGGCTAATTTTCGATCATCAGTTTAAGAAATACACTTGATTTTAATAATTCATCAAAATATAAAAAAGCAATTCACATTAGTAATGAAAGCACATGCCAAAAATGTACACCCTATTTTCAATTGAATTTCAATTGAATTGAAAGATGAGAGCATCAAAATTTTTTAAAACTTGTAAATTTATGAATTCTCTATTTACCAACAGGTGTAAGTAAGTACTTTCCCAAGGCAATTATAAACAATGAAATAACATGCATATTTTATGAGTGAAGTATCAGCAACAGAAAAGTTAGCAGGGACTGGTCCTGTTATTATCTACATTTAAGAAGAGAAGAAATAACTCAGTTTTCTTTGAATAGCCTTCTTTATTCAAAGGTTAACTCTCATTTGATATAATTAGAAAAGTGCTATGAATAATGATATCCTCAAGCTCCAATTATGTTCTGCAAATTAAAATTAGGTCAGATGTTAAACCAGATATAAAGTCTAACAAGTTTGCTCAGAAATCTTGAAAATGAAGACTAATTTCATTAATTATAGAAAACATCTTTTTTTAGAAAGAGAGATGATTCTTTTAGAAGTGTTCCCCAAAGAGATAGAATTCTAAGAGGTAGAACTGTGATTTTAATTCATAACCAATGCAATATATTAAAATAAATGTGAGTAATGTTTTGGAGTACACTTTAATTTGAAGTATTGGTTCTTTGAAGTTATTTTTTAGTAAACTGCTCTAATTCTGTTCCTTTTTCTCCATGACACGGTAAATTGACCTCTTATCATCTCAAAGGATATCTGCTTGAGTCTGTTATTTTAACTGGGGACTCCAGTGAACTAAGAAAACAAAGCACCATAATTATATTGATCACTTTAAAGGGAGTAAAATGGTCATTTTTAGTTAGATTTGATTTTTGGGGGGCAATTTGAGCCTTGAGGAAGATGGAATATATTTTACTTCTTAAAGTAGATAGTTTAGCAGAGGACAAAAAGATGTGCAATACTGAGATATCGTAGCATATTTCTGCTGATGTAAGCAAATGGAAATTTATATATCTTAATTTATACATGGGTCAACTAATCAGAGAAGGCAACGGCACCCCACTCCAGTACTCTCGCCTGGAAAATCCCATGGATGGAGGAGCCTGGTAGGCTGCAGTCCATGGGGTCGCTAAGAGTCAGACATGACTGAGCGACTTCACTTTCATTTTTCCTTCCATGCATTGGAGAAGGAAATGGCAGCACACTCCAATGTTCTTGCCTGGAGAATCCCAGGGACGGGGGAGCCTGGTGGGCTGCCGTCTATGGGGTCGAACGGAGTCAGACACGACTGAGGCGACTTAGCAGCACCTAATGGGAAAGAGGGGGTTGCCAAGTTTGAAAATTAAAAATTTTCAGAATTACATGTGTATGTTTATATATTTCACTATGACATTGCTTTACAATTATACTTTTCCTAGCCACAAAAGCTCTATAAAATGTTTGTATCCAATTGTTCAAGTCAGCAATTAAGGCTGGTCTCAGCTAAACTCACTCACTTGATCACAGAAGGAAGCAGGCTGACTGTGGCAAAGTGTGCCCCAGGCTTCTTGATGTCTGGCTTCACACTGGCACATTGTCTACTTCTGCCACATTCCGCATTAAGCAAAAACAAAAATAAAAAAACAGATCAGTATAGATTCAAAGGATAGAGAAATAAATTCTACCTCTTGATAACACTGTAAGTTAACAGGAAAAAGACAGGACTACAAGGTGAGGATAATCCTACAGGTGTATATGTCACCTATAGGTATATAGATAATTGTGTGTCAAAGAAAAATTGCATTAGATGGCATTAAACAGCCAAGCTTTTTTGCAGACTATTGCAACAGGAGAGAGAGATTGCACTCAACTTCACTGAAACAAAAGACCGGACTTATTTTAAGCACTGGAGTGAACTAGAATCCTGTTTGCTAAATGGTGTGTGCGTGCTAAGCCACTTCAGTTGTGTCTGACTCTTGGCAACCCCATGGACTGCAGCCTGCTAGGCTTCTCTGTCCATGGGATGCTCAAGGCAGGAATACTGAATTAGATTTCCATGCCCTGCCTCCAGGGTATTTTCTTGACCCAGGGATGGAACCCACATTTCCGGGGGCTCCTACACTGCAGGTTGCTAAATAGTGTTCATTGGCTAATGGAAACTAGGCTTCCACCAGCCCCTACAGACTAAGAGAGAGACACTATTTTTCTTGATGATTATATTTCAAAGCGCTGGCTCCCAGTCCTTGAGAAAGACAGTCCTGGGACATAAAAACCGGTAAAAGTCTGCGAAAAGATTTACATCTCAAAGTGGCAGAGAAAGAATTTACAGTTCCAAGTTTTATTTTCAAGTTAATGCTCTAAGATAAGGAGGTCAGAGGCCTATAGGAAGGAAAAAGTCTGAAGTTCAGTCAGGCTCAGAGAACAGCAAAGCTGTCCCCATCAATAGAAATTAAGGAATGTGTCAGGCTGGCATTGGAGAGTGAGATGGTAGAAAAACTGGCAGCTTACAAGCATAGTGCTGAATATTGGGAAAAGAATCTTAGAGAGCTCATTCTCTAGCTGTGTACCCGAAATAATTGCTGGCCAATACCAATATGTAAAATGGGGATAATCAATTTAATAATCTCTCTGTAATTCAATTTACCTTCTTTTATCATCTCACACACTAGTAAAGTAATGCTCAAAATTCTCCAAGCCAGGCTTCAGCAATATGTGAACTGTGAACTTCCTGATGTTCAAGCTGGTTTTAGAAAAGGCACAGGAACCAGAGATCAAATTGCCAACATCCGCTGGATCATGGAACAAGCAAGAGAGTTCCAGAAAAAACATCTATTTCTGTGTTATTGACTATGCCAAAGCCTTTGACTGGGTGTATCACAATAAACTGTGGAAAATTCTGAAAGAGATGGGAATACCAGACCACCTGATTTGCCTCTTGAGAAATTTGTATGCAGGTCAGGAAGCAACAGTTACAACTGGACATGGAACAACAGACTGGTTCCAAATAGGAAAAGGAGTACGTCAAGGCTGTATATTGTCACCATGTTTATTTAATTTATATGCAGACTACATCATGAGAAATGCTGGACTGGAAGAATCACAAGTTGGGATCAAGATTAATGGGATAAATATCAATAACCTCAGATATGCAGATGACACCACCCTTATGGCAGAAAGTGAAGAGGAACTAAAAAGCCTCTTGATGAAAGTGAAAGTGGAGAGTGAAAAGGTTGGCTTAAAGCTCAACATTCAGAAAATGAAGATCATGGCATCCAGTCCCATCTCTTCATGGGAAATAGATGGGGAAACAGTGGAAACAGTGTCAGACTTTATTTTTCTGGGCTCCAAAATCACTACAGACAGTGACTGCAGCCATGAAATTAAAAGACGCTTACTCCTTGTAAGGAAAGTTATGAGCAACCTAGATAGCATATTCAAAAGCAGAGACATTACTTTGCCAACAAAGGTTCATCTAGTCAAGGCTATGGTTTTTCCTGTGGTCATGTATGGATGTGAGAGTTGGACTGTGAAGAAGGCTGAGCACCGAAGAACTGATGCTTTTGAACTGTGGTGTTGGAGAAGACTCTTGAGGGTCCCTTGGACTGCAAGGAGATCCAACCAGTCCATTCTGAAGGAGATCAGCCCTGGGATTTCTTTGGAAGGAATGATGCTGAAGCTGAAACTCCACTACTTTGGCCACCTCATGTGAAGAGTTGACTCATTGGAGAAGACTCTGATGCGGGGAGGGATTGAGGGCAGGAGGAGAAGGGGACGACAGAGGATGAGATGGCTGGATGGCATCACTGACTCGATGGATGTGAGTTTGAGTGAACTCCGGGAGTTGGTGATGGACAGGGAGGCCTGGCGTGCTGTGATTCATGGGGTCACAAAGAGTCGGACACAACTGAGCAACTGATCTGATCTGATCATAGTATCTGAATTAATCAGATGATTGAGTGTACCTCAGATCTAAATCCCAGAGGTAAATATCAAACCAGGAAACAAACCTATTTTAAAAGATCAACAAAATAACAATGCTGAATTATATTCTCTTTATGATCATATGTAGATGGCCAATTAATTTGCCTAAAGCCTTAAAATGATCCTTTCTTTGATATGACCTTTTTCAAACATATTATTTGTGATTTTGTTGATCTAAGGGTTACAAAAAATAAAATTAAATCACATGTATCCAAATAATGATGTATTCACTAGGTAGCTTCTGGTGATTTACTTATATGGCATATTTTAAGAAAAAATAAATAAGCTAGTATTTATAGAAAGCATTCTGGCATAATGACAAAATAAATTTAAAAAAAAATCCCTGGAAATTACTAAGTATATTATACTTACTGTGAATATCAATTTAATAGGACACTATGTAGGTAAGAAATTATGACTAAAAAGACTAGGTATATATGTATAAAAGTGTATTTAATAATAATAATGATAGTGAAAAATATAAGTACACTCATTTCATTTATAGTGTGAGTGAACCTGTTTATAATTTTTTATGAACAATTTTGAAATAACATGTTAAAGATACTTTTTAAAATCATCATAGGCATTAGTATGACTGCAGAGCATTTCTAAATCCATCCCAAATTGCTTTTTCATGGCATTTTCTTACACAGGTGGGAGATACTGAACTATTTGAATGAAAATAATGAGTCAAAGAGATGTTAACAGCCTTTACTTTCTAGGCATATGACAATTACAAAATGGTCTTTAATTCAATAAAATTTTCTGTGTACTTATTACACACGTAGTATTTTGAGCAAAGTATCTTGTTGGACATATAACAACCTAGAAGACAGAAAATGAAAAGGCTAATGATTCAGTATTAAATATGCTAAGTAAACAACACTTTGGTTATGCCAAAGCTTCAATATTTCCAGGCAATGATCTAGGTTAGTGCTGCAGCATGAATCTTTCAAATGCAAATTATAAAATAATACAATTTTCCAGAATTAATGCTAAAAGGATAAGGTATAAAGACATCACTTTCCTTTGTTTAATGTGAAAATTATAAGAGTAATAAAACCTAGATTTCTTTAACATATTACATCAATATTAATAATACATGGGGCAAAAGTTGAAACAAAAATAAGGATCATTTTAAGTGTGTAAGTATATTGATTGAGTGTATGGTGCTGGAGAAGACTCTTGAGAGTCCCTTGGACTGCAAGGAGATCCAACCAGTCCATCCTAAAGGAGATCAGTCCTGGGTGTTAATTGGAAGGACTGTGCTGAAGCTGAAACTCCAATATTTTGGCCACCTGATACGAAGAGCTGACTCATTGGAAAAGACCCGGATGCTGGGAAAGATTGAGGGCAGGAGGAGAAAGGGACAACAGAGGGTGAGATGGTTGGATGGCATCACTGACTCAATGGACATGAGTTTGGGTAGACTCTGGGAGTTGGTGATGGACAAGGAGGCCTGCCATGCTATGGTTCATGGGGTCACAAAGAATTGGACACGACTGAGCGGCTGAACTGAACTGATTAATACAAATGCAAAGGAGTGGCAGAATAACTGTAGATAGTGGCTTATAATGTGACATAATGAAAAGCACATACAGGTGTCAACAAAATACCTATTGATTAAAGGATTTACTGGGCTCAGAAAATATACACAAGATTATTTTTCTGTCAATGAAAAGGATAAAAAACAAATCTCAACCTATCATCAAGGAAAGAAAAATTATCAGCAAATGTGAGTTTCTTTGTAGAAAAGAAGTCAGAAGAACAGATACTCTACTCTGATTTTATAAACCTGTGTAAGCTCATCATCAAAATTTGGGGAAATGGGATTTTTATTTTTCATTCAGAAGACTTCCAACGTTTTGGATAAAAGAGTTTCTAAAAAATGTAATGACATCTTAGAGGAAAAAACATTGATTAGACACTTTAAACATTATTATTTCATCCTATATTTTCTGAGAAGCTCATTAAAAATAGATTTTATTAAAGATAGAAAATGGAATAGTAACCACTGCTTTGAAGAAGTAAAAGTCTGAAACAAGAAGAATGAATTCAGAGGTCTTCAAAGAAAAAAAAAAAAAAAAGAACCTTAATAAACAAAAGTATGTGGAGCTCTTATTTTCCCCCTACTTCTATTTTTCTCATCTGTGCATTTAGAGTTGCTCAAGTTTCTAGTGTAAATTTATTTCATATATCAGGTGGAAAAATTAGCATCTTAACAGTAGTCAGAAGGAAATCAGGTATTTACACTATTGTTCTGTTTTTATAATTAAACTCTGGTCTAAACACAGTAAGATAGAAAAAGGGTAGTCCTCCACCACCCTTACCTTTGTTGAAGCCTCATTATGAGCGGGTAATGTTGAGTGCTTCTCCATATTGGCTTATCCAAGTGACTTCTGTCAGCCAATGGATGGAGAGTAAGTATCAGTGAATCAGTTCAAATCTTAGGCCTTAAAAGGCCTAGATAAGACCCTTTTATCTCTGTCATGCTATGGCAGTAGCATGCCCCTGGCTAATAAAATACTTCTATTTTAAGCCACTAAATTTTGGGTGGTTTGTTAACTAATTGTTTTTGAAAGATTAGTGAACTGAAACACAGAGTAAGCCAGAATATGGCAAAAGATCATCAAGCTTTATTTGAAAGAGATGCAGACTGAAATTGTAGATTTGCCACTTATTCATTTTATGTATTTAGGCGGATGATTATGTTTATGAGCCAAACTCCATATTTCAGTGGGAATGATAATATTTGTAACACAGGTTTACAAGTCACTTCTAGTGCCTAGAACTCTGTTTTATGAGAAGTTGGCCCTCAGAGATTGCCTCATTATTTCCAAAACCTTTGGAGACACAAGCTCAAGCTGATGTATGGTGTTAACTCTCCCATTTCCTATCATAGTAAGGATATATCCCCTGCTACCTAAATCCCATTCAGAAGTGTATAGTGATTGATGTCAATCTTTCAATCCTTCTCAGGACTCAGATCCAGTTGTCTATTTTTCCTTTTTAGTTTGCTTCTGCCTATTGCAGACTTAGCCCAAATCGGAGTTTCACCATGGCAGGTTTGATGAATTGGGGCTGGTTGTCCAAATTAATCTTCTTGTTATGTTGCCAATGAATCCCTTTAGATACTTATTTTCAAGAAAAGCTTATATTACCACTACTATGAAGGAGAAAATACAATTTAAAAATTCTATCATGCTCAGATCACAATTTAAGTGATGCAGCATTGTTTAGAAATAGTCATCTCCACTGCATTTGGAGTTGGCCAAATTCTACTAGGGATATTGCATATAGTTCTGACTGCCAGAACGTCAACCACGACATACAAAATGGAACTCACTCAGAGTACCATGAGAGTAGTAAGCAAAACAAGCTTTATAGTAAATTAGTTGGAGTGTCAAATAATGGTTTTTAAGTATTTAAAGAAAGGTTAAGTAAAGTGAAGTCGCTCAGTTGTGTCTGACTCTTTGCAACTCCATGGACTGTAGGCTACCAGGCTTCTCTGTCCATGGGATTTTCCAGGCAATACTGGAGTGGATTGCCATTTCCTTCTCCAGGGGATCTTCCCGACCCAGGGATTGAACCTGGGTCTCCCACATCATAGACAGACACTTTACCATCTGAGCCACCAGGGAAGTCCTAAAGGAAGGTTGACAGGAGTTGATTTATAGAATTGAGCCTGAAAGGTAACTCTAGGTCATTTATAGAGGTTAAAAGGAGACAATTGCAGACTGTATATCACAATATACTTTCTAAAAGCTTTAACTGATTCAAAGATGGCTTGATTTGCCTTAAGGGAATGGGAGATCTCTATCCAATGGATCTAAGAATGCCACAATATACAACATTCATCGAGTGGTTTTGTGTATCTGCACAGGGTTTTACCAGGCAGTCTAAATAGGAGTTGAATACTAAGATGTAAAAGGTAGCTCAGTGCTTCTTTTCTTCCACCCAGTCCCTATAAAGCATTTATGCTAGCTAAACGTGTTTTCCGTTGGATGTGAGGATGGGGAAAGGAACACTGGTGTGCAAAAATATGCACCAGTGACATACAACTATTGTTCAACTACTATGTTCTTTATTCTTGTAGTTTATCCATGTCAAGTCCCTAACCCACACACAACACACACACACACAAAAAAAAAAAACAAACAAAAAACTCACCATTAAAAGTCTCTTCTCTATTTCAACCTTGTTTGGATCCGATCAGATCAGATCAGATCAGTCGCTCAGTCATGTCCGACTCTTTGCGACCCCATGAACTGCACCACGCCAGGCCTCCCTGTCCATCACCAACTCCCAGAGGTCACTCAGACTCACATCCATCGAGTCAGTGATGCCATCCAGCCATCTCATCCTCTGTCGTCCCCTTCTCCTCCTGCCCCCAATCCCTCCCAGCATCAGAGTCTTCAATGAGTCAACTCTTCGCATGAGGTGGCCAAAATACTGGAGTTTCAGCTTTAGCATCATTCCTTCCAAAGAAATCCCAGGGCTGATCTCCTTCAGAATGGACTGGTTGGATCTCCTTGCAGTCCAAGGGACCCTCAAGAGTCTTCTCCAACACCGCAGTTCAAAAGCATCAATTCTTCTGCACTCAGCCTTCTTCACAGTCCAGCTCTCACATCCATACATGACCACAGGAAAAACCATAGCCTTGACTAGGCGAACCTTTGTTGGCAAAGTAATGTCTCTGCTTTGGAATATGCTATCTAGGTTGGTCATAACTTTCCTTCCAAGGAGTAAGCGTCTTTTAATTTCATGGCTGCAGTCACCATCTGCAGCGGTTTTGGAGACCAGAAAAATAAAGTCTGATACTGTTTCCACTGTTTCTCCACCTATTTCCCATGTAGTGATGGGACCAGATGCCATGATCTTCATTTTCTGAATGTTGAGCTTTAAGCCAACCTTTTCACTCTCCACTTTCACTTTCATCAAGAGGTTTTTTAGTTCCTCTTCACTTTCTGCCATAAGGGTGGTGTCATCTGCATATCTGAGGTTATTGATATTTCTCCCAGCAATCTTGATTCCAACTTGTGTTTCTTCCAGTCCAGCATTTCTCATGATGTACTCTGCATGCTAAGTCACTTCAGTCGTGTCCGACTCTGTGCGACCCCATAGACAGCAGCCCACCAGGCTCCCCCGTCCCTGGGATTCTCCAGGCAAGAATACTGGAGTGGGTTGCCATTTCCTTCTCCAATGCATGAAAGTGAAAAGTAAAGTGATGTCGCTCAGTTGTGTCCAACACTTAGCGACCCCATGGAGTGCAGCCCACCAGGCTCCTCTATCTATGGGATTTTCCAGGCAAGAGTACTGGAGTGGGTTGCCATTGCCTTCTCCAGAAGGCAATACTCTGCATATAAGTACTCTGCATATAAGTTAAATAAACATGGTGACAATATACAGCCTTGATATACTCCTTTTCCTATTTGGAACCAGTCTGTTGTTCCATGACCAGTTCTAACTGTTGCTTCCTGACCTGCATACAGATTTCTCAAGAGGCAGATCAGGTGGTCTGGTATTCCCTCCTCTTTCAGAATTTTCCACAGTTTATTGTGATCTACACAGTCAAAGGCTTTGGCATAGTCAATAAAGCAGAAATAGATGTTTTTCTGGAACTCTCTTGCTTTTTCCGATGATCCAGCGGATGTTGGCAATTTGATCTCTGGTTCCTCTGCCTTTTCTAAATCCAGCTTGAACATGAGGAATTTCACGGTTCACATATTGCTGAAGCCTGGCTTGGAGAATTTTGATCATTACCTTACTAGCGTGTGAGATGAGTGCAGTTGTGCAGTAGTTTGAGCATTCTTTGGCATTGCCTTTCTTTGGGATTGGGATGAAAACTGACCTTTTCCAATCTTGTGGCCACTGCTGAGCTTTCCAAATTTGCTGACTTGTTTGGATAAATATTTATTAAGTCACAAGGTAAAAATTCTACTTATTAATTTTCTTGTCACAACTATTAATCTCTGCAATATTTTTTCTACAAATTGATGTTGGAATATAAGAAAATACAATGGGAAATTGTGCCCAAGCTGAGAAGTTTCTTTTCCTCTGCTTTCTCCTCAGGATTCATAGAGATGAAAATTTTCACATAGACTAGTTGTTGTCTTAGATTTCATTCATCAAGTACAAAGCTGGTAGAACCCAGGTTGTCATCCCTCCACAGAGGAGTCTCTTCTCTCCATTAGCTCCACTCTACTTCAATGCTAGCTCACTGTGCAGAACCTCTGAGTCTCATTCAGATTCTCCATCACTTTTGTGGATTAGCTCTCAATCCCTGACCTCTGCCACACAGTATTATCTCCCTATTACCCCTTCCTAATGCTGCCCCACTGCAACCTCAGTTGCCGTCAACTCTGATCTGCCTTTCCAACTGGTAGGATAAAAGAACTTCAGAACCTCAGTACAGTACAATGGAGCTACTTCTAGCAATCTCTAGAACTACTTTGCAGTAGCTGCTACTATTTGTACGAGACTCTGTGGGACAGTCTCTATCAGAGTACTGGAAGGCGAACAGGAGGGCACTCGTCCCCTCTGTTTTGATTTTTTCCTTTCAACTTGAGTTGTGGTAGATTATAAAAAAAAACCAAACACCTCTTACCTCACTTCTATCTCATTCCCCTGAAGATTGCTGGTTATTGAGGGATAAATAAACCTTTTATTTATATCTTATAAGGAACAAACTCACCTTAAGTTCTTTATGTCAAAGGTTTATAATTAAGCATAAAGATCCTAGCCTCCAAAGCTTGTGTACTATAAAAGGAGTAATTATAATTAAAAATGGGTAATAAATAACTTACCTGTGCAAAAAAATTATACACTTTTATCTTATAATCTACATAGAAAATCAATAATGGATCCATTCTTATAGCCATTAGAGAGCTATACTCTCATTCAGATCAGATCAGATCAGATTAGTCGCTCAGTCGTGTCCAACTCTTTGCGACCCCATGAACTGCAGCACGCCAGGCCTCCCTGTCCATCACCAACTCCCAGAGGTCACTCAGACTCACATCCATCGAGTCAGTGATGCCATCCAGCCATCTCATCCTCTGTCGTCCCCTTCTCCTCCTGCCCCCAATCCCTCCCAGCATCAGAGTCTTCTCCAGTCAGTCAACTCTTCGCATGAGGTGGCCAAAATTCTGGAGTTTCAGCTTTAGCATCATTCCTTCCAAAGAAATCCCAGGGCTGATCTCCTTCAGAATGGACTGGTTGGATCTCCTTGCAGTCCAAGGGACTCCCAAGAGTCTTCTCCAACACCACAGTTCAAAAGCATCAATTCTTCTGCACTCAGCCTTCTTCACAGTCCAGCTCTCACATCCATACATGACCACAGGAAAGACCATAGCCTTGACTAGACGAACCTTTGTTGGCAAAGTAATGTCTCTGCTTTGGAATATGCTATCTAGGTTGGTCATAACTTTCCTTCCAAGGAGTAAGCGTCTTTTAATTTCATGGCTGCAGTCACCATCTGCAGTGATTTTGGAGCACAGAAAAATAAAGTCTGACACTGTTTCCACTGTTTCTCCATCTATTTCCCATGTAGTGATGGGACCAGATGCCATGATCTTCGTTTTCTGAATGTTGAGCTTTAAGCCAACCTATTCACTCTCCACTTTCACTTTCATCAAGAGGCTTTTGAGTTCCTCTTCACTTTCTGCCATAAGGGTGGTGTCATCTGCATATCTGAGGTTATTGATATTTCTCCCAGCAATCTTGATTCCAACTTGTGTTTCTTCCAGTCCAGCATTTCTCATGATGTACTCTGCATATAAGTTAAATAAACATGGTGACAATATACAGCCTTGATGTACTCCTTTTCCTATTTGGAACCAGTCTGTTTTTCCATGACCAGTTCTAACTGTTGCTTCCTGACCTGCATACAGATTTCTCAAGAGGCAGATTAGGTGGTCTGGTATTCCCATCTCTTTCAGAATTTTCCACAGTTTGTTGTGATCTACACAGTCAAAGGCTTTGGCATAGTCAATAAAGCAGGAATAGATGTTTTTCTGGAACTCTCTTGCTTTTTCAATGATCCAGCAGATGTTGGCAATTTGATCTCTGGTTCCTGTGCCTTTTCTAAAACCAGCTTGAACATCAGGAAGTTCACGGTTCACATATTGCTGAAGCTTGGCTTGGAGAATTTTGAGCATTACTTTACTAGCGTGTAAGATGAGTGCAATTGTGTGGTAGTTTGAGCATTCTTTGGCTTTGGCAGAAAGCCTTAGAGTAGTCATAGGTTTTAAAAGTAGATATTTGAGGGAAAGCATTACTTATGGTTAAATATATACATACATTTAATGTTTCTAAACATTCATCTCTTGTTTCTAGGAAGATGGACAGGTGTACTTTTCTCTATTATTCCTCCTAAATATGACTAACATCTTACTTATCATATATAAAAATATATATAAGGAAACTCCAAAAGATAGAGAACATGGCAAATTAGATATAAATTTCAAATTCCAAGGTACAACATTCAGGTGAATTCACTGTATTTTCTTTTGCCTCATATGTCCCAGGCTTAGAGCTAAAGAAACCATTAACTTGGAAATACCAAAAAATGGAGAGAAATAAAAAGTCAGAAGACTTCTGTCTTTAGCAGGAGACCAAAAAATGGGACATGTGACAATACAGAAATCTTTTAAATATTAACTATTCTAGTCCATAGAACAGCACAGAAAAAACAAGTGGCCCCACATGCACACCGCCACCCCTTTGACCAACAAATGCTGAGCAAAGAGTCTTGATTTCCACCATGGTAGGGCTGTAACAATCCCCCCGCCCCGACCACCACCTCTGGCCAACTTTCACTGGAGTGGTATCAGAGAAGATCCGAATAAGGAGATGGAATTTCATCTTTTCCATGGAGTAATGATACCCTCTTCTGCCTGAGGAGTCAGTGGAGACCACAAAGAAAGCCTGTACTTCTATTGCCCAGCAATAGTGAGGCATCCTACCTCTCACCCTTCAGTGGATTAAGAGGGGATCTAGTGGAGAGTCAGGACTTTTATCTCCACCAAGTGTGAACACAGCTACCATACTTTCCCACTGGTATCAGATGAAGCTATTCAGGGAGCAACAATGACACATTTCTATTTCTCTCAACCAGAGAGAGTTATGCTGCTGCTGCTGCTAAGTTGCTTCAGTCATGTCTGACTCTGTGCAACCCCATAGATCGCAGCCCACCAGGCTCCCGCATCCCTGGGATTCTCCAGGCAAGAACACTTGAGTGGGTTGCCATTTCCTTCTCCAATGCAGGAAAGTGAAAAGTGAAAGTGAAATTGCTGAGTCGTGTCTGACTCTTCGCGACCCCATGGACTGCAGCCTACCAAGCTCCTCTGTCCATGGAATTTTCTAGGCAAGAGGACTGGAGTGGGGTGCATTAGTAGAGGCCAAATGGGAAGCTGACACTTTCATACCCACCAAAAAGTAAGCTCTTCCTCCAAATTTCAACAAAGGCTGAGTGAGGACACTGAATTTCTATACCTACTTGACAATAATGAGGCTGTTCCCATACCAGATTGTCATCACAGCAAGCCAACTGAAATAGAAGGTTTAAATTCAGACTCTTCTAATATAATACTCAAAATATCCACATTGCAAAAGAAAATTAGTTGTCATACCAAGAAATACAAAGATCTCAAAATGGATGAAAACAATGAACAATAAATGAAGACACCCAAATGATTGAGATGTTAGAACTATTAGAGATTTTAAAGCAACCAAAAAAAAAAAAAAAATAAAATAAAATAAAGCAACCTCAAAAAATGCTTCACATACAATGATAAATACAATTGATGCGGATTAAAAAAAAAAAGACATATAAAGTTAACAAAGTATCAGCAAAAAAATGGAAGATATAACAACAATTATCAATAAATGAAAATTTCATAACTGAGAAATACAGTGACAAGCAGCTCAATAGATGGGAAAACCAGTAGACTGAAGAGGATAGACAAAAGTATCAGTGAACTTGAAGACAGAACAATGGAAATTACTAAATCTGAAGAAAAGAGAGAAAATAGGCTAGAAAACCATGAAAAAGGCCTCATGGGATTTATGATTATGAAAGAAAAAGAATAAATATTCATGTCATTAATGTCCTGGAAGGAGAACAGAAGAGAGGAGAACTAGAAAAGTGCATGAAGATATTATCACTACGCTGTAGCAATGAGTTTATCATTTGAAGTTTTCAAAAGACACAAATCTACAGATCTGGTAAGTTAGACAAACCCCAAACATAAAAATATCCCCAAAATACTTGGTAAGATACAACATAATTAAACTCTGGGAAACTAAAGACAAAAATCTTGAAGTAGTCAGAGAAGCAAGCACCTTACTTATAGGGAAAAATTATTAGAATGAAAACATTCTCTTCATAAGAAACCATGGGGGTTAGAAAGAGCTGACACAATACTTTTCAGTTGCTAAAAGAAAGTAATGGTCAACCTAGATTCCTATACCCACTGAAAATATCTTTGGGGTATAAAGGAAGAATGGGGAATATTCTCAGATGAAGAAAAAGTAAGATAATTTTTTTTTTTTTTTCCCAGCCAATACACCCTACAACAACAGAACACTTCTTTTTGAGAATTCATGGAACACATATGGATGAAAATCATATGCTCGGTCATCAGATCAGATCAGTCGCTCAGTCGTGTCCGACTCTTGCGACCCCATGAACCGGCACGCCGCCTCCCTGTCCATCACCAGCTCGGAGGTCACTCAGACTCGCACGAGTGTGATGCCATCCAGCCATCCATCCTCTGTCGTCCCCTCTCCTCCCCCTCCCCGGAGTCCCAGTCTCCGGAGGTGGCAATGAGTCAGCAGACCCCAGTCGAGATCGAGGTGACGGACTCCGAGTCTCCACACACGTGCCTTGGCCTCCACGTCGAGACGGGCGTGACAGGGGACGAGCCATGAGAGGAGGGAGGAAGGGAGAGAGAGTGGGGAGAGGTGAGGAGAGGGAGACAGGGGGAGGGGAGGCAGGGGAGAGAGGAAAGGAGGGAGAGGAGAAAGAAGGGGGGAAGAAAGAGAGGAGAAGGAAGGAGAGGACAAAGAAGAGAGAGAGGGGGAAAAGAAGAAACGAGGACAGAGAGAGGGGGGCGAAAGAGTGGAGGGAGGAGTGGAGAGTGAGATGAGAGGACCAGCCAGGGGGGAGGCCCCAGGGGGAGCCGAGGCCAGGCCAGAATGTGAAGTGAACTTCCTGATGCTCGGTCATAAAGAACACCTAAAATAAAATTAAAAGAAGTGAAAACATGTGCAGTTTATTCTCCAACCCAAATGGAACTCAATAGCAGAAAAATATTAGGAAATTCTCCAAACACGTAGAAATAAAACCATGTACTTGGAAGTATCCACAGTCAAAAAGGATGTTTTAAGGTAAATTAGAAAAATACGCTGAAATAAAAGAAAATAACAGGCAAATTTGGCCTTGGAATACAGAATGAGGCAGGGCAAAGACTAATAGCGTTTTGAAAGAAAATGTACTGGTCATAGCAAACAACCTTTTCCAACAACACAAGACAAGACTCTACACATGGACATCACCAGATGGTCAACACTGATATCAGATCGATTATATTCTTTGCAGCCAAAGATGGAGAAGCTCTATACAGTCAACAAAAATAAGACTGGGAACTGACTGTGGCTCAGAACATGAACTCCTTATTGCCCAATTCAGACTGAAATTGAAGAAAGTAGGTAAAACCACTAGACCATTCAGGTGTGGCCTAAATCAAATTCCTTATGATTTTACAGTGGAAGTGAGAAATAGATTTAAGGGCCTAGATCTGATAGATAGAGCGCCTGATGAACTATGGTCGGAGGTTCCTGACATTGTACAGGAGACAGGGATCAAGACAATCCCCATGGAAAAGAAATGCAAAAAAGCAAAATGGCTGTCTGAGGAAGCCTTACAAATAGCTGTGAAAAGAAAAGAAGTGAAAAGCAAAGGAGAAAAGGAAAGATATAAGCATCTGAATGCAGAGTTCCAAAGAATAACAAGAAGAGATAAGGAAGCCTTCCTCAGCAATCAATGCAAAGAAATAGAGGAAAACAACAGAATGGGAGAGACTAGAGATCTCTTCAAGAAAATTAGAGATACCAAGGGAACATTGCATGTGAAGGGGGGCTCAATAAAGGACAGAAATGGTATGGACCTAACAGAAGCAGAAGATATTAAGATATTATCGTCTAGTCAAGGCTATGGTTTTTCCTGTGGTCATGTATGGATGTGAGAGTTGGACTGTGAAGAAGGCTGGGCACTGAAGAATTGATGCTTTTGAACTGTGGTGTTGGAGAAGACTCTTGAGAGTCCCTTGGACTGCAAGGAGATCCAACCAGTCCATTCTGAAGGAGATCAGCCCTGGCATTTCTTTGGAAGGAATGATGCTAAAGCTGAAACTCCAGTACTTTGGCCACCTCATGTGAAGAGTTGACTCATTGGAAAAGAGTCTGATGCTGGGAGGGATTGGGGGCAAGAGAAGAAGGGGACGACAGAAGATGAGATGGCTGGATGGCATCACTGACTCGATGGACATGAGTCTGAGTGAACTCCGGGAGTTGGTGATGGATAGGGAGGCCTGGCGTGCTGCGATTCATGGGGTCACAAAGAGTTGGACATGACTGAGCAACTAATCTGATCTGATCTGGTAGGAATACACAGAAGAACTGTACAAAATAGATCTTCATGATCAAGATAAACACGATGGTGTGATCACTGACCTAGAGCCAGACATCCTGCAATGTGAAGTCACGTGGGCCTTAGGAAGCATCACTACAAACAAAGCAAATGGAGGTGATGGAATTCCAGTTGAGCTATTTCAAATCCTGAAAGATGATGCTGTGAAAGTGCTGCACTCAACATGCCAGCAAATATGGAAAACTCAGCAGTGGCCACAGGACTGGAAAAGGTCAGTTTTCCTCCCAATCCCAAAGAAAGGCAGTGCCAAAGAATGCTCAAACTACCACACAATTGCACTCATCTCACACGCTAGTAAAGTAATGCTCAAAATTCTCCAAGCCAAGCTTCAGCAATATGTGAACCGTGAACTTCCAGATGTTCAAGCTGGTTTTAGAAAAGGCAGAGGAACCAGAGATCAAATTGCCAACATCCGCTGGATCATGGAAAAAGCAAGAGAGTTCCAGAAAAAACATCTATTTCTGCTTTCTTGACTATGTCAAAGCCTTTGACTGTGTAGATCACAATAAACTGTGGAAAATTCTGAAAGAGATGGGAATATCAGACCACCTGATCTGCCTCTTGAGAAACCTACATGCAGGTCAGGAAGCAACAATTAAAACTGGACATGGAACAACAGAATGGTTCCAAATAGGAAAAGGAGTACATCAAGGCTGTATATTGTCACCCTGCTTATTTAATTTATATGCAGAGTACATCATGAGACACGCTGGGCTGGAAGAAGCACAAGCTGGATCCAGATTGCCAGGAGAAATATCAATAACCTCAGATATGCAGATGATACCATCCTTATGGCAGAAAGTGAAGAAAAACTGAAATGCCTCTTGATGAAAATGAAAATGGAGAGTGAAAAAGTTGGCCTAAAGCTCAACATTCAATATTCTGGGAGGTGGGTCATATAGGATCTTGCTGTGACATATGTCGGGAGTGTTTTGCCTATGTTCTCCTCTAGGAGTTTTATAGTTTCTGGTATTAGGTTTAGATCTTTAATTCATTTTGAGTTTATTTTTGTGTATGGTGTTAGAAAGTGTTCTAGTTTCATTCTTTTACAAGTGGTTGACCAGTTTTCCCAGCACCACTTGATAAAGAGATTGTCTTTGATCCATTGTATATTCTTGTCTCCTTTCTCAAGATAAGGTGTCCATAGGTGCATGGCTTTATCTCTGGGCTTTCTATTTTGTTCCATTGATCTATATTTCTGTCTTTGTGCCAGTACCATAATGTCTTGATGACTGTGGCTTTGTAGTAGTGCCTGAAGTCAGGCAGGTTGATTCCTCCAGTTCCATTCTTCTTTCTCAAGATTGCTTTGGCTATTCGAGGTTTTTTGTATTTCCATATAAATTGTGAAATTATTTGTTCTAGCTCTGTGAAGAATACCATTGATAGCTTGATGGGGATTGCATTGAATGTATAAATTGCTTTGGGTAGTATACTCATTTTCACTATAATGATTCTTCCAATCCATGAACATGGTATATTTCTCCATTTATTAGTGTCCTCTTTGATTTCTTTCACCATTGTTTTATAGTTTTCTATATATAGGTCTTTAGTTTCTTTATGTAGATATATTCCTAAGTATTTTATTCTTTTCCTTGCAAATAAACAAATGAGACCTAATTAAACTTAAAAGCTTCTGCACAACAAAGGAAACTATGCTATGCTATGCTAAGTCACTTCAGTTGGATCTGACTCTGTGTGACCCCACAGACGGCAGCCCACCAGGCTTCCCCGTCCCTGGGATTCTCCAGGCAATAACACTGCAGTGGGTTGCCATTTCCTTCTCCAATGCATCAAAGTGAAAATAGAAAGTGAAGTTGCTCAGTCATGTCTGACTCTCAGTGACCCCATGGACTGCAGCCTACCAGGCTCCTCCGTCCGTGGGATTTTCCAGGCAAGAGTACTGGAGTGGGATGCCATTGCCTTATAAGCAAGGTGAAAATACAGCCTTCAGAATGGGAGAAAATAATAGCAAATGAAGCAACTGACAAACAGCTAATCTCAAAAATATACAAGCAACTCCTACAGCTCAATTCCAGAAAAATAAATGACCCAATCAAAAAATGGGCCAAAGAACTAAATAGACATTTCTCCAAAGAAGACATACAGATGGCTAACAAATACATGAAAAGATCCTCAACATCACTCATTATTAGAGAAATGCAAATCAAAACCACTATGAGGTACCATTTCACGCCAGTCAGAATGGCTGTGATACAAGTCTATAAGCAATAAATGCTGGAGAGGGTGTGGAGAAAAGGGAACCCTCTTACATTGTTGGTGGGAATGCAAACTAGTACAGCCACTATGGAGAACAGTGTGGAGATTCCTTAAAAAACTGGAAATAGAACTGCCTTATGACCCAGCAATCCCACTGCTGGGCATACACACCGAGGAAACCAGAATTGAATGAGACACGTGTACCCCAATGTTCATCACAGCACTGTTTATAATAGCCAGGACATGGAATCAACCTAGATGTCCATCAGCAGATGAATGGATAAGAAAGCAGTGGTACATATACACAATGGAGTATTACTCAGTCATTAAAGAGAATACATTGAATCAGTTCTAATGAGGTGGATGAAACTGGAGCCTATTATACAGAGTGAAGTAAGCCAGAAAGGAAAACACCAATACGGTATACTAATGCATATATATGGAATTTAGAAAGATCGTAACAATAACCCTGTATACAAGACGGCAAAAGAGACGCTGATGTATAGAACAGTCTTTTGGACTCTGTGGGAGAGGGAGAGGGTGGGATGATTTGGGAGAATGGCATTGAAACATATATAATATCATATATGAAACAAGTCGCCAATCCAAGTTCGATGCACAATACTGGATGCTTGGGGCTGATGCTCTGGGACGACCCAGAGCCATCAAGTAAGCTCAAGGAGTTTTAGTTCTTTCTCACGGGCTATAGATGATATTGTGAGTCATGCCCTCTGTGGTATTTTGCAGATATTGAAATCCCTACCAGACAGAAGTTCACTGTACATTGCCTATAAGAATGTAGATCCCAGACCAGTTAGAACTATAAAGTTGAAGATGTTAATTCCTGATTACCTCATCATCAACCAATCAGAATTTCCACAAGCTGATCACCATTCCATAACCCCCTTTTCTTACTCTGTCTTTAAAAAACTTTCTCTGAAAGCCTTTGGGAAGTTCAGGTCTTTTAAACACCAGCTACCTAGACTCTTTGCTTGGTGACTTGCAATAAATGCTGGGCATTTCTTCACCATAACCTGTCAGTAGATCAGCTTTTTGCATGTTGGCAAGCAGACCTAAGTTTGGATTGGGAACACAGCTAGTTTCACTGGAAAATTCTACCAAAAGTTTAAAGAAGAATCAACACTCAAATCACACAAACTCTTCTAGAAAACAAGAAGAGGGAACACTTCTAAATTAATTTTGAACTTAGTTTTACTCTAATATCAAATAAATATCTTTACCTGGATAGCAAAGAAATGCAGTACAAAAAAAAAAAAACAAACAAACAAACAGAAAAACATAAATCATTATATACAATGAATACATAAACAAAAATCTTTACCAAAATGTTAACAAATAGATTTATCATTATATTAATAAAAAGAGTTCTACATCACAACCAAATGAAATCTATTCTAAGGATGCAAAACTGGTTCAATATATAAAAGCCAAGCAATGAATCCACTGTATTTACAGACTAAGGGAACAAAAGTCACATGACTATATGCTATGCACGCATTCTAAGTTGCTTCAGTCATGTCTGACTCTTTGCGACCCCATAGACTGCAGCCCACCAGGCTCCCCGTCCCTGGGATTCTCCAGGCAAGAACACTGGAGTGGGTTGCAATTTCCTTCTCCAATGCATGAAAGTGAAAAGTGAAAGTGAAGTCGCTCAGTCGTGTCTGACTTTAGCGACCCCATGGACTGCAGCCCACCAGGCTCCTCCATCCATGGGGTTTTCCAGGCAAGAGTACTGGAGTGGGGCCGTTGCCTTCTTCACACATGACTATATAAATCAACGCAAAAAGCTTTGACAAAGTTCATCATTCATTCACTATAGAAATTACTGAATTACTTTAAAAAAAAAAAAAGAAAGAAAGAAAGCTCAAGGAACTTTCTCAGCCTACAGTTAACTAGAAACCTATTGTTGGACTGCATTGCTTTTCTTCTAAGATGAGAAGCAATGCAAAGCTGTCCACTATCACCATGCTTAACACACAAGTAAAAGTTCCAGCTGGTGCAAAAACAAAGAAAAGGTGTAAAGATCAGAAATGAAGATATAAAACTGTATTTTTTTTTTTTTCAGATAATATGACTACTCAGAAAATCCCACAGGATCCATAATTAAACAATCAGAAACAAATAAAAAAAAGGGGGGGGGGGGGGAAATCCTAGAGCTAATAAACAGGTTGAGCAAGGTCATCAGAAATAAAAAATTATGTTCATACAAAAACCTATACGTAAATGTTTATAAAAGCATTATTTGTAGTAGCAAAAATCTAGAAAAAAATGTAGATTTTTCCTAAGCAGATGATTTGTTTAATGAGCTATGATACATCCACACCATATAATACTATCCAGCAGTATAAAGGAATATACTGATACTTACAACAACCTAAAGGAATCACTAGGAAATAGTGAAATTGGTGGAAAATAACTATTCTCTAATGATTACATGCATAGAATACTTTTAAAATATAATCATAAAAACAGAGAACAGATTAGTAGTTTCAAGAAGTTAGGAAAGGGAATTAGATGTGTCTATAAAAGGGCAGTATAAAAGGATTCTATGGAAATAGAAATGTTCTGTATAACATGATCCTATCCATGTTGACCTCTTGACTTGTGATATTGTGCTATCGGTATGTAGGATGTCACTATTGGGGAAGCCAGGTAAAAGGTATCATGGTATGGCTGTATTATTTCCTATAACAGCAAATGAATCTACATTTATGTCAAAAATAAAAATTTTATTTAAAAAAGAAAATATATCCATATTAAGATAAAAATTGCATTATTTATGTTATATTCATAATAAATTTAGGGTGATTTTTAAAGCAGTGCAATCAGATACATTGCTACATGGGGTAAATCTTTAAGTTGTATGCAAAGTATATTACCTAATTTTGTGTATTATTAAGGATTTAGTTATTTTTTATCATTGCAGGAGCTCAGTGTTAGTCAGGATTGTCATTAGAATGAGTGTGAAATTCGGAATTTACTGGGCATTCCTCTAAATGCCATATTACTAGATATATCTACAGCTAAAATAATTTAACAATTTATCCAAGAACTACTTTGAATATTCATTATGATAAATTATAAAGAAAACACTAAAAACAAACATGAGTTGTGTACCATCTTAATGTGGATCATGAAATAGTTTCCTTTTTTTGTTTCTAATTTATAATTTCAATTACCCTCTTCTAACAAACAAGAGAATCCCAAAGGATAAACTATGGAAGCAATGCAACTATAGATAAGGATAATTGAATATGATCTTGTTAAATCTAATTATTATTAGACCAAATTTTCCTACTAAATTTATAGCTGATCATGTAAAAGATTTGTAAGGTGTTATACTCTCACAGTTCATTAATAAGTTATCTAAAAAGAATTTAAGCTACTTTAAATTTATAAATAATATGCTACACAAAGGAATTAATAAAAAGCTAAGAAATCAGTTTTTATTAATTTTACATTTGCTAAAAGCAATTTATCAGAAGATTAAAAGGCAAATTAAAACTTTAGCCTCATTATACTGATGTAATAAAGTTTGCCTTGTCATAAAATATGCCTAAGAGCTTTAGAAGTGTCAAAATATATTCAAAAGCCTGATGCTTGTATGCCTAGTGCATCTTTTTTATATGTTAATATCATGTCTTCTAAATTTAAAGTTCCCTGGTTTGAGAAGTCTATTCATTCTTCCTCTGGGATATTCTTTTTAGAAAGCCAATTTAAATAAATGTCCCAGACACTTGATTTCTTGGGCTCAATTTTTCCATAATTGAACTAATTGATAATTGTTAATCATGTAATAAATATGATTTTGCCACCAATTTTACAAACAAAATATTATTAAATACACTTTCTCCTTTTCTGGGCAAGGGCAGAGGTTGCTTTTCATGTTAACATTACTTATGCTATGCTAAGTCACTTCAGTCGTGTCCGACTCTGTGCGACCCCATAGACGGCGCCCACCAGGTTCCCCCGTCCCTGGGATTTTCCAGGCAAGAACACTGGAGTGGGCTGCCATTTCCTTCTCCAATGCATTAAAGTTGTGTCCGACTCTTAGCGACTCCATGGATTGCAGCCTAACAGGCTCCTCTGTCCATGGGATTTCCCAAGCAAGAGTACTGGAGTGGGGTGCCATTGCCTTCTCCACAACATTACTTAGAGAACTATAAATTTATTTTCATGATTTGTTCTTTTCTAAAATATTATCAGATCAGATCAGTCGCTCAGTCGTGTCCGACTCTGCAACCCCATGAACTGCAGCACGCCAGGCCTCCCTGTCCATCACCATCTCCCAGAGGTCACTCAGACTCACATCCATCGAGTCAGTGATGCCATCCAGCCATCTCATCCTTTGTTACATTTTCTATCAAAGATGATGACTAAAACAGGTGTAATATCTTAAATTTTAAAGAGAAATAGACACATAATCTAAAAACATATTAAAATTATATACACAGAAGGTATCTTGAATTTCAAACCTGTGTTTTTTACATCAAATTTATATTTAAGATGTCACATTAAATTGATACTTTACTTAGAATAACAATGTATATATACAATTTATTATATTAAGAAATACATAATGTTATGTGCCAGGCTACATGACTGAGACACATCAGTGAACCAAAAAATACTTCCTTTCTTCATGGAGCTTATACTCTAGGGAAAAAGAAAATCATGAATATCACTTAAAAGACTCTAGGGTGAACAAGATGTCAGAGTAGAAGACAGAGCTCACCTTTTTCCATCCACATGCCAACTATTTTTTTTTTATTTTTTTTTTAACATGACAGTATTTAGTTTGAACAATTAATACATTTCAGATATAATATTATACATATTTCAATGTTATTCTCCCCAGTCATCCCACCCTCTCCCGGTCTCAGAGTCCAAAAGTCTGGTCTATACATCAGTGGCTCTTGCTGTCTCGTAAATAGGGTTATTTTTACCATCTTTCTAAATTCCATATATATGCGTTAGTATACTGTATTTGTGTTTTTGTTTCTGGCTTACTTTACTCTGTATAATAGGCTCCAGTTCCATCCACCTCCTTAGAACTGATTCAAATGTATTCTTTTTAATGGCTGAGTAATGCTCCATTGTGTATATGTACCACAGCTTGCTTATCCATTCATCTGTGGATGGACATCTAGGTTGCTTCCACGTTCAGAGCATCCATCAGTGAGAATGACCTGCAGACTAGCAGAAAAATTTCTTAATTAAAGATTTGAAGAGGCAGTCACAGTGAAACGGGTGAGAGGAGCAGAGATGTATAGTCTAAAGCCATGCCCTTGGGTAGGCAACTCACAAATGGAAGGATAATCACTACTACAGAGGTTCTCTCCATACTGGGCACCCCAGCCTGGAGGTCCTGCACTGGCAGGATGAGTTCCCAGAAAGTGTGGCTTTAAAGGCCAGTGGGACCTGCATATGGAGAGCCAGAGGATTGGAGGAAACAGAGACTATACTACTAAAGGGCCCATGCTCCCAGACCCAGGACACAGAGTAATTTGAATGGAACCTGGTCAGATCCCCTTGCTAATCTTGCCAGAGAAAGAGAAGGCAACTGGGACTCCCCTTGGGAACACATATGGTGGCATCAGTCATTTGTGAGAGCTCATTCTATCATGAAAACACTGGTGCTAGCAAGTGTCATTTTTCAGTGATTCATCTAGCCTATTAGCGCCAGGGCCCAGGGGCTTACCTGCCTACCAGTGTGGTTCAACACTTACCCTGGGACCCTTAGACCATGGCCAACTGTGCCATAGAAAGAAATAAACAAAATAGAGACCAAAAAGATGATTTAAAAGATCAACAAAACTGAAAGTTTGTTTCTTTGAAAGGATAAATATAACTGATAAAAGAGAGAACCCAACTCGATAAAATAAGAAATGAAAAACAGAAGTTACAACTGACAGCACAGAAATACAAAGAGTCACAAGAAATTACTATGAATAATTATGCACCAATAAAACAGACTTCCCTGGTGGCTCAGATGGTAAGGCATCTACCTACAATGTTGGAGACCTGGGTTTGATCCCTGGGTCAGGAAGATGCTCTGGAGAAGGCAATGGCAACCCATTCCAGTACTCTTGCCTGGAAAATCCCATGGATGAAGGAACATGGTAGGCTACAGTCCATGGGGTCGCAAAGAGTCGGACACGACTGAGCGACTTCACTTATAATAAAACAAACAGCCTAGAAGATATGGAACCTCTTACCTATGGCTGGTGAGAATAAGCTGTTCCCAGTTCAGCATGAACCATGACATTTTTCAGTCTAGTTTTTTCTGGGTGGTTCTCCCTTTTGGCTTCATCTCTTCTATCAGGTGGTGCTAGTGGTAAAGAACGTGCTTGCCAATGCAGGAGACATAAGAGATGTTGGTTTGATCCCCGGGTTGGGAAGATCCCCTGGAAAAAGGCATGGAAACCTACTCCAGTATTCTTGCCTAGAAAAGCCCATGGACAGAGGAGCCTGGTGGGCTACAGTCTATGAGGTCACAAACAGTTGGACACAACTGAAGCAACTTAGCATACATGCACATCCATGAGAGGAATAACTGGTTTCAAATTCTGTAAACACAAAACTATGCTTACAACTCATATTCCTAGTTTCTATCCTATAAACTATTCATTCTTTATGATGGTGACAGATGAATTAAAACAAAGTTCGTGAAATATTGAGTAAACAAATGTGAAACAACTAAAAAATCCTATAAGCAGTTACTTTGTTTTATTTATCAATCTATGCAGATAAAGGAATAAGGAATATGTGGGAGAAGTCAGAAAAGGTCTAGCATGCTCTGTAATAAATAAGCAATCTCACCACCATGAGACATAAGTGATAGAAAAATAATAAAATCAGAATGGGTTTGCAAATAAAGACTTTTCAAGGAATTTTAGAGGTGGGGATGGAGAGAAAGATAATAGCTCCATATGGTATAGAATTTGGAGATTTATATGGCTAACAGGCCTTTTAGAACGTGCTACAGCATAATGAGTCTCTAATTCTTTCCTTCATGTCTTCAATAAATTTTCACTGAAAGCACATACTACTTTTCAATGTTTTGAGTAAGGATTTTTTTCTTCTTGCATAGTGATGGAATTTAAATTAAAAACTTAATTTCAAAGAAGTCTATATTTGTTTGAGTTACATGACACTAAACAGTAGAATCATACCAGTCTGTAATAAATGAGTGTATATTACAAGTTTCCAAGAGGGGACTATACTATGCAGCCTGTCTCAACTTACTTAATCACAAATCAAGGAAAATACTATGAAATAATTTTTGAAGAGTTAGGTTGGGTGATACAGCTTCAAAAGGTGGACTCATTTAATAAAAATCCAGATAGGACAAAACCTCAAAGCACTATGTTTGTCAGCTTGTGCTGCAGTAAAAATACATACCATATACTGTGTGACTTACACCAGAGAAAGTTGAAAGTGAAAGTGGTGATGGGGAAAGTTGCTCAGTTGTGTCCAATTCTTTGTGACCCCAAGGACTGTAGCCCGCCAGGCTCCTCTGCCCATGGGATTCTCCAGGCAAGAACACTGGAGTGGGTAGCCATTCTCTTCTCCAGGAGATCTTCCCAACCTAGGGATCAAAATCAGGTATCCCTCATTGCAGACAGATCCTCTACAGTCTGAGCCACCAGGGAAGCCCTAGAAAGGTGAAGTAAGTTAAGTGATTATCTTATACTTCTAGAGGCTGGAAGTCTGAGAGCTGGGTGCCAATACATTCAGATGCTGGTAGGGACTGTTTTCCTGGCTGAAAGATGGGTGCCTTCTCACTGTGTGTTCACATGGCCTTTCCTTGTGAGAGTTACATCACTCTTTTTTTTTTTCTTCTTATAAATTCACTGATTCTACAGGATTAAGACCACTTCCACAGGGTTTCAGTTTACCTTAGTTACTTTTTTTAAATCTCTATCTCCAGATATAGTCATAATGTGGGTTGCAGTTCAACATATGAATTTAGAAGGAATACAATTTAGTTCGGAGAAAGTACCATGAAAAGTACTATTTATGAAAATATAGACATTATTTATGATTGTTGCTCTAATTTATTTTATATATATATTACTTAATATATGTGCGAGATTCATCAGATTTTAGTTATTAGTTTAAAATTTTTCAATGTTAATTTAGCATTTTTTTCCCTAGAGATATTTGAAATAAATCTATACTATTGATATTTTTAGCTATACATATATGCATATACATATAGCTTCCCTGGTGGCTCAGTTGGCAATCTGCCTGCAATACAGGAGACTCAGGTTTGATCCCTGGGTTGGGAAGATCACCTGGAGAAGGAAATGGCAACCCACTCCAGTCCTCTTGCCTGGAGAATTCCATGAATAGAGGAGACTGGTGGGTTACAATCAATGGGATCACAAAGAGTCAGACACTAATGAGCAAGTGATGACACTTTCACTTTCACATACACACAAAAAATGGAGTATTATTTAACCATAAAACAACAAAATTTTGCAATATTCAACAACATGGATCAATCGACAGGGTATTATGCTAAGTGAAATAAGTCAGACAGAGAAAGACAAATACTCTATGCTATCACTTATATATGGAATTTAAAAGATATAAAACAAATACGTATAACAAAACAGTTTCGAAAC
The DNA here is from genome assembly GCA_935064755.1 of Tragelaphus eurycerus. NCBI lineage: Eukaryota > Metazoa > Chordata > Mammalia > Artiodactyla > Bovidae > Tragelaphus > Tragelaphus eurycerus. The sequence goes on from CAKXYN010000080.1 coordinate 3,459,653, forward strand.
TCCAGTATTTTGGCCACCTCATGAGAAGAGTTGACTCATTGGAGAAGACTCTGATGCTGGGAGGGATTGAGGGCAGGAGGAGAAGGGGACGACAGAGGATGAGATGGCTGGATGGCATCACTGACTCGATGAATGTGAGTCTGGGTGACCTCTGAGAGCTGGTGATGGATAGGGAGGCCTGGCGTGCTGCAGTTCATGGGGTCGCAAAGAGTCCGACACGACTGAGCGACTGATCTGATCTGATCTGATAACAAAACAGTAATAGACTCACAGATCCAGAGAACAAACTAGTGGTTACCAGTAGGGAGAAAAAAATGGGGGTCGAGCAAGATAGACATACGGAATTAAGAGATACAAATTACTATATACAAAATAAACAGCTAAGATATACCGCCCAGGACAGGAAAATAAAGCCATTACTTTGTAATAACTCAAAACGGAATGCTATGCTATGCTATGCTAAGTCACTTCAGTCGTGTCCGACTCTGTGTGACCCCATAGATGGTAGCCCACCAGGCTTCCCCGTCCCTGAGATTCTCCAGGCAAGAGCACTGGAGTGGGTTGCCATTTCCTTCTCCAATGCATGAAAGTGAAAAGTGAAAGTGAAGTCGCCTTGTCGTGTCTGACTCTTAGCGACTCCATGGATGGCAGCCTACCAGGATCCTCCTTCCATGGGATTTTCCAGGCAAGAGTACTGGAGTGGGCTGCCATAGCCTTCTTGTCAAAACGGAATATGACCTATAAAAATATTGAATCACTATAGCGCCTCACCAGCTGCATGGCACACTGACAGCTCGCCCGAGAGGAGCTACCCAACGACTGAGGAAGGACGGCGGTGAGGACCGGCGCACTAAGCACGGCGGAGAGGAGCTACCCCACGACCGACCAAGGTCAAGAAGGGCAGCGGTGAGGAGATACTCCTCCCCCAAGGTCAGGAAGGGCAGCGGTGAGGAGAGACCCCTCGTCCAAGGTAAGGTGCGATGGCTGGGCTTTGCTGGAGCAGCCGGGAAGAGATACCCCACGCCCAAGGTAAGAGAAACCCAAGTAAGACGGTAGGTCTTGCAAGAGGGCATCAGAGGGCAAATACACTGAAACCATACTCACAGAAAACTAGTCAATCTAATCACACCAGGACCACAGCCTTGTCTAACTCAATGAAATTAAGCCATGCCCATGGGGCAACCCAGGATGGGCAGGTCATAGTGGAGAGATCTGACAGGGTGAGGTCCGCTGGAGAAGGGAATGGCAAACCACTTCAGTATTCTTGCCTTGAGAACCCCATGAACAGTATGAAAAGGCAAAATGATAGGATACTGGAAGAGAAACTCCCCAGGTCAGTAGGGGCCCAATATGCTACTGGAGATCAGTGGAGAAATAACTCCAGAAAGAATGAAGGGATGGAACCAAAGCAGAAAGAATACCCAGCTGTAGATGTGTCTGGTGATAGAAGCAAAGTCCGATGCTGTAAAGAGCAATATTGCATAGGAACCTGGAATGTCAGGTCCATGAACCAAGGCAAATTGGAAGTGGTCAAACAAAAGATGGCAAGAGTGAATGTTGACATTCTAGGAATTAGCGAACTAAAATGGACTGGAATGGGTGAATTTAACTCAGAGGACCATTATATCTACTACTGCGGGCAGGAATCCCTCAGAAGAAATGGAGTGGCCATCATGGTCAACAAAAGAGTCCAAAATGCAATACTGGGATGCAATCTCAAAAATGACAGAATGATCTCTGTTCATTTCCAAGGAAAAACCATTCAATGTCACAGTAATCCAAGTCTATGCCCCAACCAGTAATGCTGAAGAAGCTGAAGTTGAACAGTTCTATGAAGACCTACAAGACCTTTTAGAACTAACACCCAAAAAAGATGTCCTTTTCATTATAGGGGACTGGAATGCAAAAGTAGGAAGTCAAGAAATACCTGGAGTAACAGGCAAATTTGGCCTTGGAATACGGAATGAAGCAGGGCAAAGACTAACAGAGTTTTGCCAAGAAAATGCACTGGTCATAGCAAATACCCTCTTCCAACAACACAAGAGAAGACTCTATACATGGACATCACCAGATGGTCAACACCAAAATCAGATCGATTACATTCTTTGCAGCCAAAGATGCAGAAGCTCTATACAATCAGCAAAAACAAGGCCAGGAGCTGACTGTGGCTCGGACCATGAACGCGTTATTGCCAAATTCAGACTTAAATTGAAGAAAGTAGGGAAAACCACTAGACCATTCAGGTATGACCTAAATCAAATCCCTTATGATTATACAGTGGAAGTGAGAAATAGATTTAAGGGCCTAGATCTGATAGATAGAGTGCCTGATGAACTATGGAATGAGGTTCGTGACATTGTACAGGAGACAGGGATCAAGACCATCCCCATGGAAAAGAAATGCAAAAAAAGCAAAATGGCTGTCTGGGGAGGCCTTACAAATAGCTGTGAAAAGAAGAGAAGTGAAAAGCAAAGGAGAAAAGGAAAGATATAAACATCTGAATGCAGAGTTCCAAAGAATAACAAGAAGAGACAAGAAAGCCTTCTTCAGCGATCAATGCAAAGAAATAGAGGAAAACAGAATGGGAAAGACTAAGGATCTATTCAAGAAAATCAGAGACACCAAAGGAACATTTCATGCAAAAATGGGCTCGATAAAGGACAGAAATGGTATGGACCTAACAGAAGCAGAAGATATTAAGAAAAGGTGGCAAGAATACACAGAAGAACTGTACAAAAAAGAGCTTCACGACCCAGATAATCATGATGGTGTGATCACTGACCTAGAGCCAGACATCCTGGAATGTGAAGTCAAATGGGCCTTAGAAAGCATCACTACGAACAAAGCTAGTGGAGGTGATGGAATTCCAGTGGAGCTATTCCAAATCCTGAAAGATGATGCTGTTAAAGTGCTGCACTCAATATGCCAGCAAATTTGGAAAACTCAGCAGTGGCCACAAGACTGGAAAAGGTCAGTTTTCATCCCAATCCCAAGGAAAGGCAATGCCAAAGAATGCTCAAACTACCACACAATTGCACTCATCTCACACGCTAGTAAAGTAATGCTCAAAATTCTCCAAGCCAGGCTTCAGCAATATGTGAACCGTGAACTTTCTGATGTTCAAGCTGGTTTTAGAAAAGGCAGAGGAACCAGAGATCAAATGCCAACATCTGCTGGATCATCGAAAAAGCAAGAGAGTTCCAGAAAAACATCTATTTCTGCTTTATTGACTATGCCAAAGCCTTTGACTGTGTAGATCACAACAAACTGTGGAAAATTCTGAAAGAGATGGGAATACCAGACCACCTGATCTGCCTCTTGAGAAATCTGTATGCAGGTCAGGAAGCAACAGTTAGAACTGAACATGGAACAACAGACTGGTTCCAAATAGGAAAAGGAGTACGTCAAGTCTGTATATTGTCACCATGTTTATTTAACTTATATGCAGAGTACATCATGAGAAATGCTGGACTGGAAGAAACACAAGTTGGAATCAAGATTGCCGGGAGAAATATCAACAACCTCAGATATGCAGATGATACCACCCTTATGGCAGAAAGTGAAGAGGAACTCAAAAGCCTCTTGATGAACGTGAAAGTGGAGAGTGAAAAGGTTGGCTTAAAGCTCAACATTCAGAAAACGAAGATCATGGCATCTGGTCCCATCACTACATGGGAAATAGATGGAGAAACAGTGGAAAGAGTGTCAGACTTTATTTTTCTGGGCTCCAAAATCACTGCAGATGGTGACTGCAGCCATGAAATTAAAAGACGCTTACTCCTTGGAAGGAAAGTTATGACCAACCTAGATAGCATATTCAAAAGCAGAGACATTACTTTGCCAACAAAGGTTCGCCTAGTCAAGGCTATGGTCTTTCCTGTGGTCATGTATGGATGTGAGAGCTGGACTGTGAAGAAGGCTGAGCGCCGAAGAATTGATGCTTTTGAACTGTGGTGTTGGAGAAGACTCTTGAGAGTCCCTTGGACTGCAAGGAGATCCAACCAGTCCATTCTGAAGGAGATCATCCCAGGGATTTCTGTGGAGGGAATGATGCTAAAGCTGAAACTCCAGTATTTTGGCCACCTCATGGGAAGAGTTGACTCATTGGAGAAGACTCTGATGCTGGGAGGGATTGGGGGCAGGAGGAGAAGGGGACGACAGAGGATGAGATGGCTGGATGGCATTACTGACTCAATGGATGTGAGTCTGGGTGACCTCCGGGAGTTGGTGATGGACAGGGAGGCCTGGCGTGCTGCAGTTCATGGGGTCGCAAAGAGTCGGACATGACTGAGCGACTGATCTGATCTGATCTGATGTGATGTTGTACACCTAAAACTAATATTGTAAACACCTTGTATTTCAATAAGAAAAGAAGGAAGACTGTTCAAGCCTAGGTTTTAAGAGACTTTGTGCCTTTACCCTCTTTGGATGTGGTGCTCAAGTCATAAATCAAAGACTCCTTGATAATAAAAGACCATGTTGAAAGAAAATTCAGGCTAACAAGTAGAACAGTTAGTAGATACAGTAGTAGGAACACTTTAGAAATACGGACAAATTTGAAAGACTTCATGACTAAATTTTCGTTTGGAAATCCTGGCCAAACTGCTGACCCATTAGCTCAAGGAAAAATAGAATGATTATTGTCTTAAGATATTCAAGATACACTATGTTAGGAATAGTCTGTTATCTAGCAATAGATAAATAACACAGAAACTGGTAGTTAGCAGTGTAAGAAAACCTAAAAGACAACATATAACATTGGATTCTGGTATCAGGCAGAAGGAAAAGTCTGAGGAGGACCATAAGAAAGAGGAATAAATGGCAAATTCTTCTGGAGACTGAAAAAGGAAGAGTCTCAAAATAGGGAAACTGAGCTAAGCTTTGGCAGAAAAAAATGGCAAAACGTATGATCTAGGATATGTTGGAAATTAGAGAACTTATAATGGACTTTCTGATCTGGAAAAGGAGGTATCTAACTAGAATGCTGACCGCCCCAATTGATTTCTTCCTGAGTATGATAAATTACTTTGAGGGAGAAACAAGTAAAGTAGAAATTATTCAGTGTATATACAAAATTTCAAAGAAATATGAGGAGTCAAGGCTGCATATGAGAGACAAGAAGAGACTTCCATTTTCAGTCTCTCTAGCCTTCAAAGATTTCTCAAATAAATGGTGTTAAGGTAAAGACCTCATCAAGATTTTGGCTGCAAGAAAATTTGTTAAGAATTCCAAAAGACTTGAGCCCTTGCTTATAGACCCCACTTGCAGGACAAATAGCTTGAAAGATTCTTAAGTGTGTCATTGTCCCACAGCAGGCTAGTACATCCAAAATAGAAGGACATAAGTCTCAGAAATAATTGTGGCTGTCCTTTGTGGGACATAGAGATTCATAGAAAAATAACAATGTTTTTTAAAAAGTCGTTCTGGCCAAAGCACCAACACCACAGATGCTAAGGGCCTGAGACAGTTAAAAGTGAAAACTAAGCTCTTAGCTACCAATTTATATGGGAATGAAGCAGGTAACAAAGGCTGCTTATTTCAAACATGGGACATTTATTACAGAAAAGGCTCTCAGAAGGCTCAGCCAAGAGAAGTGGAAAACAATGGATTAAGGAGATGACTCCAAGTAGCAGAATTTGGCCATGGTCAAAGAGCATTCCCTGGCTAACAAGTAGGGGACCTGGACACTTGTGCTCAGATGGACTTCGGTATTGTTACAAACCAGTGACTCCTAAGATATCTTCCATTTCTACTCTTGTTGCATACAGTTATTCTGTTCCTATCTCACCACTGTACATGTGGTGAGGAGAAAGGGGTAATGATGAATAACTTATCTTTTTTAGTTTTCAATGGCTGAAATGAAGAAGAATCACATGGGCAAAGCTGCAACCCAGAAGTTTCCTTCACACTTGGACCATAAAGATCATAAAACCATGGACTTCGGTATAGATTCAGGTGAATGCTCTTTTGAGGAAGTACTTTTCAGAATAAAAGCTGATAAGAAAGAGAGGGAAACAAAATAGGGGAGAGTAGGGGAAAGGAAATGGGTGGTCTTAGGGGACCTTTCCACCATCAGTCCCCAAAAGTGTAAACCACATGACAGAATTGTCACATCTTGAGTGTTCGTCTACAAAAAGGGGCAGCAATTGACGGCCGACATGCACAGGGACTGGGAAATGAGCATATCTTCCACAACAGTGGGACAAAAAGGGTACACGATGTTAATAATCCAGATTAGACTCCTCCCATTTGTAAAGTTTGTATTGGGCTGGTCATAAAGTTCTTTGGGTTTTTTTTCTAAAATCTTATGAACAAATCCAAATGAGCTTTTTGGTCAAACCATAGTATACATTAGTTATCAGAGGTGCCATGTAGTAATAGTTCTTACTTTTTAACTATAGAGTTTAGATGTAATTGTTTAGAATCGATTTTTCTAGATTTGTATAAAGTCCATTATCCTTCTACAAACTATTATATACACGAATTTTTAAAAAATGTTGATTGTGTGCCTAATATGTATAAGAAATTGCTACATGTTCAAAGTGAAAAGCTGAATTAGACACAGTCCCTGACAAATGAAAGTTCATGGTTTACTATCAGAGACTAATTTGAAAGCACATCATTGTAAAAATATTTTAAATTATCAAAAATGAACTGGGTCAGGCTAGCAGAAAATTGAGCAGGCAAAAATATTATTGACCATTATATAAATATATCAACAAAAACCAATAGTTTTTTTGAAACTACTTCACCAAATGCATGTGGATCTCGAAGTCAGAAAAGCTTTATGAACAAGAGATTGTGCTTGCATGATATACCACAAAATACCCTACAACTAGTCACTAATTATGCTCGAAGTAAAATTATGTTTGCTGAATAAATGTTGGGTCAACAGTTAAAGGAGATGTTGGTGTCTGGGATTCAGTGAACATTTGAAATAAAATGATTAATAAATACTTGATCACTTACTGTACAAAAATTCTCTTGCTGTGTAACAAATTGCTACAAGCTTAGTGACTTAAACAACATATATGCATTACCCCACAGTTTCCATCATATAGGAGTCTATGACACAAAGTTTCCCTCTGACTGAAATGATACCATGCAGCTTTTACCCAGACTTAAGCTATCAGATTGTAGAAAGGAAACAGATTGGAAGAAATATAGTATAAAATTATGGATGTACCAGATGATTACAAACACTATAAAGAAAGTGCATACATGTCAGTTATCCTCAGTAGAAATGAGATCCCATAATAGAGGCTCTGAACTACATGGGAAAAGGATACAAACTCATGGGGGTTTGAAGCTACACAGCTTAGAGTTCAGTTCAGTTGCTCAGAAATGCCTGACTCTTTGAGACCCCATGGACTGCAATACACCAGGCCTCCCTGTCCATTACTAACTCCCAAAGTCTATGCAAACTCATGTCGATTGAGTTGGTGATGCCATCCGACCATCTCATCCTCTGTCATCCCCTTCTCCTCCTACCTTCAATCTTTGCCAGCATATGGGTCTTTTCCAATGAGTCAGTTCTTCACATCAGGTGGCCAAAGTGTTGGAGTTTTAGCTTTAAAATCTGTCCTTCCAATGAATCTTCAGGACTGATTTCCTTTAGGATGGAGTGGGTGGATCTCCTTGCAGTCCAAGGGACTCTCAAGACTCTTCTCCAACACATAGTTCAAAAGCATCAATTCTTCAGTGCTCAGCTTTATAGTCCAACTCTCACATCCATACATGACTACTGAAAAAACCATAGCTTTGACTAGATGGACATTTGTTGGCAAAGTAATGTCTCTGCTTTTTAACATGCTATCTAGGTGGGTCATAACTTTTCTTCTGAGGAGTAAGGTTCTTTTAATTTCATGGTGGCAGTCACCATCTGCAGTGATTTTGGAGCCCCCCAAAATAAAGTCTGACACTGTTTCCAGTGCTTCCCCATCTATTTCCCATGAAGTCATGGACCAGATGCTATGATCTTAAATTCCTGAATGTTGAGCTTTAAGCAAACTTTTTCATTCTCCACTTTCACTTTCATCAAGAGGCTCTTTAGTTCTTCTTGCCTTTCTGCCATAAATGGTGGTGTCATCTGCATATCTGAGGTTATTGATATTTCTCCCAGCAATCTTGATTCCAGCTTGTGCTTCATCCAGTCCAGCATTTCCCATGATGTGCTCTGCATGTAAGTTAAATAAGCAGGGTGACAATATACAGCCTTGATGTACTTCTTTTCCTATTTGGAACCAGTCTGTTGTTCCATGTCCAGTTCTAACTGTTGCTTCCTGACCTGCAAAAAAATTTCTCAAGAGGCAGGTCAGGTGATCTGGTATTCCCATGTCTTGAAGAATTTCCCACAGATTGTGGTGATCCACACAGCCAAAGGTTTGTCATAGTCAATAAAGCAGAAATAGATGTTTTTCTGGAACTCTCTTGCTTTTTTGATGCTCCAGTGGATGTTGGCAATTTGATCTCTGGTTCCTCTGCTTTGTCTAAAGTCAGCTTAAACATCTGGAAGTTCATGGTTCACATACTGTTGACCTGGCGGAGGATTTTGAGTATTACTTTACTAGTATGTTGAGATGAGTGCAATTGTGGGGTAGTTTGAGCCTTCTTTGGCATTGCCTTTCTTTGGGATTGCAATGAAAACTGACCTTTTCCAGTCCTGTGGCCAGTGCTGAGTTTTCCAAATTTGCTGGCATATTGAGTGCAGCACTTTCACAGCATCATCTTTCAGGATTTTAAATAGCTCAACTGGAATTTCATCACCTCTACTCACTTTGTTCATAGTGATGCTTCCTAAGACCCACTTGACTTCACATTCCAGGATGTCTGGCTCTAGGTCAGTGATCACACTATCATGATTATCTGGGTTGTGAAGATCTTTTTGCATAGTTCTTTTGTGTATTCTTGCCACTTTTCTTAATATCTTCTGCTTCTGTTAGGTCCATAACATTTCTGTCCTTTATTGAGCCCATCTTTGCATGAAATAGTCCCTTGTTATCTCTAATTTTCTTGAAGAGATCTCTAGTCTTTCCCATTCTATTGTTTTCCTCTATTTCTTTGCATTGGTCACTGAGGAGGGTTTTCTTCTCTCTTCTTGCTATTCTTTGGAGCTCTGAATTCAAATGGATATATCTTTCCTTTCTACCTTTGCTTTTTACTTCTCCTTTTGTCAGAGCTATTTATAGGGCCTCATCAGATAGACATTTTGCTTTTTTGCATTTCTTTTTCTTGGGGATGGTCTTGAGCCCTGCCTCTTGTACAATGTCACGGACCTCTGTCCATAGTTCATCAGGCACTCTGTCTATCAGATCCAAAACCTTAAATCCATTTGTCACTTCCACTGTTTAATTGTAAGGGATTTGATTTAGGTTATACCTGAATGGTCTAGTGGTTTTCCCTACTTTCTTTAGTTTAAGTCTGAATTTGGCAATATTCATGATCTGAGCCACAGTCAGCTCCCAGTCTTGTTTTTGCAGACTGTATAGAGCTTCTCCATCTTTGGCTGCAAAGAATATAATCAATCTGATTTTCGTGTTGACCATCTGGTGAGGTCCACATGTAGAGGCTTCTCTTGTGTTGTTGGAAGAAGGTGTTTGCTATGACTAGTGTATTCTCTTGGCAAAACTCTGTAGCCTTTGTCCTGCTTCATTTTGTACCCTGAGTCCAAATTTGCCTGTTACTCCATGTAGTTCTTGACTTCCCACTTTTGCGTTCCTGTCCCCTATAAGGAAAAGGACATCTTTTTTGGGTGTTAGTTATAGAATGTCTTGTAGGTCTTCATAGAACCATTCAACTTCAGCTTCTTAAGCATTACTGGTCAGGGCATAGATTTGGATTACCATGATATTGAGTGGTTTGCCTTGGAAATGAACAGAGATCTTTCTGTCATTTTTGAGATTTCATCCAAGTAATGCATTTCAGATTCTTTTGTTTATTATGATGGCTACTCTATTTATTCTAAGGGATTCTTGCCCAAAAAATAGATAGAAATTAAATAGATAGTAGATACAATGGTGTTCTGAGTTAAATTCACCCATTCCAGTTCATTTTTTGCTGATTCCTAAAATGCCGGGAGAAATATCAATAACCTCAGACATGCAGATGATACCACCCTTATGATATGCAGATGATACCACCCTTATGGCAGAAAGTGAAGAGGAACTCAAAAGCCTCTTGATGAAAGTGAAAGTGGAGAGTCAAAAGGTTGGCTTAAAGCTCAACATTCAGAAAATTAAGATCATGGCATCTGGTCCCATCACTACATGGGAAATAGGTGGAGAAACAGTGGAAACAGTGTCAGACTTTTTCTGGGCTCCAAAATCACTGCAGATGGTGAGTGCAGCCATGAAATTAAAAGCCGCTTACTCCTTGGAAGGAAAGTTATGACCAACCTAGATAGCATATTCAAAAGCAGAGACATTACTTTGCCAACAAAGCTTCGCCTAGTCAAGGCTATGGTCTTTCCTGTGGTCATGTATGGATGTGAGAGTTGGACTGTGAAGAAGGCTGAGCACTGAAGAATTGATGCTTTTGAACTGTGGTGTTGGAGAAGACTCTTGGGAGTCCCTTGGACTGCAAGGAGATCCAACCAGTCCATTCTGAAGGAGATCAGCCCTGGGATTTCTTTAGAAGGAATGATGCTAAAGCTGAAACTCCAGTATTTTGGCCACCTCATGTGAAGAGTTGACTCATTGGAGAAGACTCTGATGCTGGGAGGGATTGGGGGCAGGAGGAGAAGGGGACGACAGAGGATGAGATGGCTGGATGGCATCACTGACTCGATGGATGTGAGTCTGAGTGACCTCCGGGAGTTGGTGATGGACAGGGAGGCCTGGCATGCTGCAGTTCATGGGGTCGCCAAGAGTTGGACACGACTGAGCGACTGATTTGATCTGATCTGAAAATGTCGATGTTCACTCTTACCTGTTTGACCTCCTTTTTGACCACTTCCTGTTTACCTTGATTCATGGACCTCACATTCCAGGTTCCTATGCAACATTGCTCTTTACAGCCTCAGACCTTGCTTCTCATCACCAGTCACATCCACAGCTGGGTGTTGTTTTTTACTTTGGCTCTGTCTCTTCATTCTTTCTGGAGTTATTTCCCCACTGATCTCCAGTAGCATACTGAACAACTACTGACCTGAGGGGTTCCTCTTTCAGTGTCCTGTCTTTTTGCCTTTTCATGCTGTTCATGGGGTTCTCAAGGCAAGAATACTGAAGTGGTTTGTCATTCCCTACTCCTACTCCAGTGAATGACATTTTTTCAGAACTCTCTACCGTGACCCATCCATCTTGGGTGGCACTGCATGGCATGGTTCATAGTTTCATTAAGTTAGACAAGGCAGATGCTGAGAGCTTTGAATTAGGGCCTTAGAATTTTCTAGAATATTTTGATTCTATATTTGTGAATCTTCTATGACTTACAGGGGTAACTGTGAATGTTAACAGCACAACATGTTCTGTGTATTAACAAGGCCCTGATTCCCTCATTGTGATACCCTGTTCTGGGTATTCATTAAAATTTCTTGAGACATTTGAAAGACTTTATGCTTCTAGAAATTGTCACAGCTATTTAAACTGAAAATGTCTTAAAGTGAGTGAACTCTTCTGCTGTATTACACTAATTTTATGCTCATCTAAAAAGTAATCTGTATATAAATTTTAATTCTTTTTAGTATCTATCATATATTAACCCTCATCCCTGTCATATCTTAAGAATACTTTTGAAGTGATATTAAAACAAATTGTTGATAATATTAATGGAATTCTCTGATAGCATTTACACCTACCCTTTTTGACGTATTATGGAGACACTGATGACAATCAGGATGTAATTATCTAAAGCAGCAAGGGTTGCTGCTGGGCAATCTACAATGTCTGATGATCAATCAGACAAAATTGGTATCAATTATGGAGACAATCATCTTGTGGTCATGGTTGTGAGAGCTGAAGAAGAACATCTTGTCTTTGCAAACATTATGGGCAAATGTTTCACAACTATGTTAAGTTCATAGACTACAAAATTACTTTGTGGAGGCAAGTAGCAAGTTTCACAATTTATTGTCACTTTAAAAACAGTTGTTAAGCAGTCCCATGCTTATATATACACAGACTTTTCCTTTGTCATTAAATGAACTATTTTTTTCATGTTCATAACACCATTTTTATGCCAATAATACTTTTAAATCAAGTTACCTGCAATATTAAAAAATAATCAGTAGTTAAAATCTTTCAATAATGAGGCCCAGTTTTTTAAATTAATGTTATGATGTGGCTTCCATTTTAGATTGTCACCTATCTGTTATGTAGATAAAGTACTGGAGTAGGTGGGGTAAGAAGAGTTGGAGGTTATAGCAATGATGTGTGTGGTATCATGACCAAAGTTATGACAATGGAGATAAAAGTTGTCAGACTGTGGAAATTTTTAGAGATAAAGTCAACTGGATTTCCTGACAGATTGAGTGTGAAATGTGAGACAAAAAGAACTCCCAAGGATAAATTCCTGACTTTGGGCTTGACCGACTAAAAGGAGATCATTTCTATTACCTGAGATGGACAACACAGTAGAAGGACATTTACAAGTAATGTCAGGAATCCTTTGGTTTTGAAATGTCTATTAAACTTTAGGACAGAGGTGAATGTTTTAGTCAAGATGCAAAAGCACAAATCATAAGTGAGAGGACTGGGAAATATAACTGTATTAAAATACAAGCCCTGAATACAAAAAGTTATTTTCAAATACACAGGAGATTTGTATTTCTAAGGAAGTGTGATTCAGTTCAAAATATCTGCTAGTATCTTTCATGGTTTACTTATGAACCCATGTGTGATTCCTAAGTGTACTGCTGAACTGTAAATTTGGAATAATTTTTCAGATATAATATTTTCATGGATTTATTTCCAGTTTAATTCTGTTGCAGTCAGAAACATAATAGGAATTTGGATAGGTAAACTTTTATCAACTTTAGTTTTACTCATTCACTCTCTCTGTAAAGGTTAACACCCTTTTTAATACCTATTATTTTCAGTCTTATTTTTTCTTAGATTATTTAAATTTTCCAAAAAGTAACTGATGTAAGTAATTCTTACATTGCTAAAGTTAACTAATTCTAGGTGACAAGCTTGTGGTGTTATTCAACTTATGTCTATTTATTTCTTTTTATTACCAATTTCTTGAAAAGTTTTATAATAAAATGCACCATAAAACAATATGCATATACACACAGAAAGTTATACAATAAATTTAAATATAAAGAATAATGAACACACAAATATCTAAAATATTTTAAGAAACAGAATATTATCATTTCCTTTGAATTTACCAATATTCCTCTCCTCAACTTTCCTAGGAATATTATGGAAAGAAGCAAGTGGGTTCTTAGTGGAATCATTTTCCCCAAAGAAACATTTGTTCAGAAAAGTTCTTATACACTGGGACTATCCCTCTCTTACTGTATTTAGAAAATTTAGATGACCATATGAACATGTCTGATCTAACTTTCTAGAAAAAGAGAAAAGAAACAGCAAGAAAAAGTATAAAAACCACATGGATAAGATCCCTGGGGCCATAGGCAATCGACCTCCAAACACATAGGATTGGCTGTCCTATGTTATCCAATTGGCTAAGCAACATGTTAGTTGTCTTAAGATACAAGAGCTGGCCAAGCAGATATCGGATAAGTTGGCCCATACCAGAAGAATGATCTATCAATAACTGTAAGAAATCTTAATGATAAGGTCACTAAGTTTTGGGGTGGTTTGTTATAGAGCAAAAGTTGATTATGCAATGGATCACCAATAGCACATGACAAGGTAGTAAAGTGATTCAGTTCAGATCAGTCACTCAATCGTGTCCGACTCTTTGCGACCCCATGAACCGCAGCACACCAGGCCTCCCTGTCCATCACCAACTCCCGGAGTTCACTCAGACTCATGTCCATTGAGTCAGTGATGCCATCCAGCCATCTCATCCTCTGCTGTCCCCTTCTCCTCCTGCCCCCAATCCCTCCCAGCATCAGACTCTTCTCCAATGAGTCAACTCTTCACATAAGGTGGCCAAAGTACTGGAGTTTCAGCTTTAGCATCATTCCTTCCAATGAACACCCAGGACTGATCTCCTTTAGAATGGACTGGTTGGACCTCCTTGCAGTCCAAGGGACTCTCAAGAGTTTTCTCCAATACCACAGTTGATAAGCATCAATTCTTTGGCGCTCAGCTTTCTTCACAGTCCAACTCTCACATCCATACATGACCAATGGAAAAACCATAGCCTTGATTAGACGGACCTTTGTTGGCAAAGTAATGTCTCTGCCTTTGAAGTTTTAAAGAAAGGCTTAAACCTTAGCTAGATCTTTAGCTTCAAGGAAATGTATATGAGGAGGAAGGCTCTTGAATAATTAACAAACAACCTCAAGAAACATATTTCAACAGCTGCTACAAGAGAAAATCAATGTTCAGTTACCATTAAAGAGAGATGTGACAACAGAGTGTTGAGCAAGTTTGGTACAGGAAGTCAAGTAAGAGAAGACTTATGGTCCCCATTTCTATATACATCTCTATTCTATCGTCAAGGGATAGGTACAAAAAAGGAGACCAGAATACCAATCAATGCCTTGACACTACAGCTACATCTCTAGACTGGCATTTGGTTACCCAAAAAGTAAAAAGAAGAAAGTATTTTGAGGCAACTTTGAGACTTTGTAATGTTACCTCACTCAGTGGAATTGGCATTTAATTCAGGGGAAAATAAGTCTATTGGTGGGCTTCCCTGATAGCTCAGTTGGTAAAGAATCTGCCTGTAATATAGGTGACCTGAGTTCGATTCCTGGGTTGGGAAGATGCACTGGAGAAGGGATAGGCTACCCACTCCAGTATTCTCAGGCTTCCCTTGTGGCTTAGCTGGTAAAGAATCTGCATGCAATGCAGGAGATCTGGGTTCAATCCCTGGGTTGGGAAGATCCCCTGGAGAAGGGAAAGGCTGCCCACTCCAGTATTCTGGCCTGGAGAATCCCATGGACTGTGTAGTCCATGGGGTCACACAGAGTTGGAGACAACTGAGAGATTTTCAATTCAATTCAGTTCTTAAAGGGTCATCTCAAGAGTTTTGTATTCAAAAAAATCCCTATTTGAATGTGAAAACAACCCCAAA
Source organism: Tragelaphus eurycerus (assembly GCA_935064755.1). Taxonomy (NCBI): domain Eukaryota; kingdom Metazoa; phylum Chordata; class Mammalia; order Artiodactyla; family Bovidae; genus Tragelaphus; species Tragelaphus eurycerus. The sequence continues at coordinate 3,474,806 of CAKXYN010000080.1, forward strand.
TCTGTCTCTTCCACAGTCACTGAAGTAAGTTCATCAAGACCTAGATTTAATGTGTCTGGAGGTTTTGTATTTTCCCTATTTTGGGGCTCCAAAATCACTGCAGATGGTGACTGCAGCCATGAAATTAAAAGATGCTTACTCCTTGGAAGAAAAGTTATGACCGACCTAGATAACATATTGAAAAGCAGAGACATTACTTGGCCAACAAAGGTCCTTCTAGTCAAGGCAATGGCACCCCACTCCAGTACTCTTGCCTGGAAATCCCATGGATGGAGGAGCCTAGTAGGCTGCAGTCCATGATGTCGCTAGGAGTCGGGCACTACTGAGCGACTTCACTTTCATTTTTCACTTTCATGCACTGGAGAAGGAAATGGCAACCCACTCCAGTGTTCTTGCCTGGAAAATCCCAGGGATGGGGAAGCCTGGTGGGCTGCAGTCTATGGGGTTGCACAGAGTCAGACACGACTAAAGTGACTTAGCAGTAGCAGCAGTCAACGCTATGGTTTTTCCTGTGGTCATGTATGGATGTGAGAGTTGGACTGTGAAGAAAGCTGAGCATCAAAGAATTGATGCTTTTGAACTGTGGTGTTGGAGAAGACTCTTGAGAGTTCTCAGACTGCAAGAAGGTCCAACCAGTCCATTCTAAAGGAGATCAGTCCTGGGTGTTCTTTGGAAGGAATGATGCTAAAGCTGAAACTCCAGTACTTTGGCCACCTCATATGAAGAGTTAACTCACTGGAAAAGACTCTGATGCTGCAAGGGATTGCGGGCAGGAGGAAAAGGGGATGACAGAGGATGAGATGGCATCACTTCATGGCATCATTGACTCGATGGACGTGAGTTTGAGTGAACTCTGGGGGATGGTGATGGACAGGGAGGCCTGGTGTGCTGCGATTCATGGAGTCGCAGAGTCGGACATGACTGAGCAACTGAACTGAACTGATGACAGGGTACTTGGTAAATACTGCTTCACAGAACAGACTATGTAGGCAAATTTGAACTGAATACAATTTTCTTATAACTTCTGTATATATATGAAATGAAGTGAAGAGAAGTTGCTCAATCATGTCTGACTCTGTGAACCCATGGACTGTAGCCCACCAGGCTCTTCGGTCTATGGGATTTTCCAGGCATGAATACTGGACTGGGTTGCCAGTTTCTTCTCCAGGGGATCTTCCTGACCCAGGGTTCGAACCCGGGCCTCCTGCATTGTAGGCAGATGCTTTACCGTCCAAGCTACCAGGGAAAGCCTATATATATATACACACATACAAAAAAAAAAAAAAAAAAAAAATTCCACAAAATTGAGTTTGGAGACCACAGAGGCAACTCTCATTCTGTGCAATGATAGCAGAGCCCAACAGGAAGAAGAAAGACCAGGCAGGGACTCAACCAATGAAAAGCTATGGATTCTGTTTACTACAACCCTCCCAGCTTTTCCCTCTCTATAAAAATGTTCTCCTTCCCTTGCTATATGGGGACTTTACTTGGCTTGCCACAGTTGCAATACCTCTAACTGATGTCTGATGATCTTAAATAAATCCATCTTTGCTGGAGAAATACCAGGCAGTCTATTTGTTTCAAGTGAACATCTTTTAGTTAATTAGTAACAAGTATCCTCAAATGAGTAGGAAACCCAGTGTTATGGAAACTACCTTTATCTGAAAAAAGTTATTTAAATAATTTTTCATTATACAATAAAGCTATTTATTTCAATATTTTTATTGTTTATAATAATTATTTATTCATATAACTCTCTTCTCACTTTTATTTTCTTTGCCCCTTGCACCTTTTGAAAGATTTCCTAAAAGAAACAAAAGAAGGGGAAGATACCTCAAGGTAGACATACGTATACAGAATAAAGATTTTTTTTTTATACTATGGGGATTATTTCATTTTGCTGATTTTTCAGAAGAAGCAGAAGTAGACATACCTTAAAAAATCTTTTGTGAATTCTAAAACTGAAAGAATTTAGTGACTCCATTTTTCTGCCACAAGTGACACATCAGGCAAATGATACATTTTTCTGTGTCAAACCTAAGGGCAGCTGAATTCCACAAAGTGTCTTCTTGAATACTTTTAAAATTTAATAACCTGATCAATGTGTTTCCCTGCTGGTTCAGATGGTAAAGAATCTGCCTGCAATGTAGATGACCTGGGTTCAATCCCTAGGTTGGGAAGATCCCCTGGAGAAGAGAATGGATACCCACTCCAGTATTCTTGCTTGGAGAATTCCAGGGCAGAGGAGCCTGGCAAGCTACAGTCCATGGGGTCTCAAACAGCTGGACATGACTGAGTGGCTCATCTTTCATTTTTTTCAACCTGATCAGTAGTATTAACACCTAATGCACATGGGTACAAATGGGGATATATATATATTTTATGAGAACATGAACCATTAACTAATTCATTCACTCAGACAATAAACAAATATTTTGTTCACAACCAATTATGTTATGGAGTGAGAATAAAAAAACTGGCTGTGAGAAAAGCACTAGAATTCAGAATCCAGTGGATGACATAAACACAGAAATGTGTCACTTCAAAATTTCAAACTGAAATATTATACACAGATTTGAGATGTGAAGAGGTGGTAGATAATACGAGAGTATAGAATTGATACACACAATAATCTGGTAAAAGCAAGGTAGACACTTGGAGATGAGTGGAGACCTGTATTTGTGGGAAGATACATTCAGGGCTTAGAGACTTGTTTGACAGGACTAGAGTACTCTGACTAGTGAGGAAAGGATGGGTATTTAGGGAATTTTATGGGGTTGTTGCAAACAATTTCATCATGTATCTATTTTTTTTAAATGGTAAACATTTATTACATAGTATAAAAATGGGGATGACCTAAATGCTAGAATAATGATAGGACTGTCATGTACTAGACTGAGATGAACATCAGATTTGAAAGCATCAACTAGAATTTTTGCATTACATGAGGTCCTTTATTTGCCACCCTGAACCTGATGCTGTTCAGCATCACAATATAGTACTAATATCTGATATATCAAACATTACAATACAAGATAATGTAGCAACATTGACATTTTATTGTATAACCAACTGCCATTTTCTCAACTCTATTTATAAAAAGGACTCTTAAAACATGCTACAAGTTTCCCTTTACTCTAATTTTAACAATGGGAAATATCAGTTGTTTAGTCTAACTGGGAGAATGAAATGATGGGATATGATACTTAAGGGGGAGCAATGATTACATAATGTCGACTAAAATATTTACAGTGCCCGGCCTTAATTGTCTTCTGGCAGAGGATTCTTCTCTAACTGCATACAAACAGATTGTAGACAGGCTGTAACCAATCTTTACTCTCCCTTGTCTAACCAACTAAGGAATCCAATTTCTTGGTTTAATTGAGCTTGCCAACAAGCATAAAAAGTCTTGGCAGTGTTTGTGAGAAAATACCTCAGTGGAATTCAGATGAGATGGCCTACAAACATTAAGTTTCATTCTGTTAACAAGCAAAGTATGGTATTAGGCTTTCAAAGAAACATATGATATATCCTAGTTGGAGATTTTTAGTTTAGGCTAATGGGTTCATTAAGGTTTTCACAAGGGCACTGCAGGGGATGTGGTTTGGAGGGTAATAACATGAACTTGAGAGCCAAGATGCTTAGATCTGAATCATATCTTGTCCACTTATTTCCTCAGTGAAACTGAACTAGTTATTTAAACTGGACTAGTGATTATTTAATCACTATTTGCCTCCATTTTCTTATTTATAAAATGGAGTTAATAATATCCTAGGGCTGCTAGGGAGATAAAATGAGTAAAAAAATCAAGGGCCCTAGAACAGTGTCTGACACAGTAAGCACCATGTAAGTTGTATTAGTTATTTCTGTGTAATAACATTACTATAAACAAAGTAGTTTAAAATATATCTACATTTATTACATTTATCATTAAATTGATATTTAAAAATGGTATAGACCTTTCAGAAACAGAAAAGATTAAGAAGAGGAGGCAAGAATACACAGAACTATATAAAAAAGATCTTCACAATCCAGATAATCGTGATGGTGTGATCACTCACTTAGAGCCAGACATCCTGGAATGTGAAGTTGAGTGGGCCTTAGGAAGGATTACTACCAACAAAGCTAGGGGAGGTGATAGAATCCCAGCTGAGCTATTTCAAATCCTAAAAGATGATACAGCTAAAATGCTGCACTCAATTTGTCAGCAAACTTGAAAAACCTATCAGGGGCCACAGGACTAGAAAAGATCAGTTTCATCCCAATCCCAAAGAAAGGGAGTGCTAAAGAAGGTTCAAACTGAGGTACAATTGCATATATTTCCCATGCTAATAAGGTTATGCTCAAAATCCTTCAAGCTAGGCTTCAGCAGTACTTGAATAGAGAACTTCCAGATATACGGGGTTTGGAAAAGGACCAAAGAGGAACCAGAGATCAAATTGCCAACATCTGTTGGGTCATTAACATCTACTTCTGCTTCATTGACTACACAGAAGTCTTTAACTGTGTAGATCATAACAAAGTGTGGAAAATCCTTAAAGAGATGGAATACCAGACCATCTTATTTATCTCCTGAGAAAAGTGCATGTGGGACAAGAAGCAACAGTTATAACCTTGTATGGAACAATTGATTGGTTCAAAATTGGGAAAGCAGTACGACAAGACCATATATTGTCACTCTATTTATTTACCTTATATGCAGAGTACGTCATGCGAAAGGCTGGGCTGGATGAGTTACAGTTGGAATCAAGACTGCCAGGAGAAATATCAACAACCTCAGATATGCAGATGACATCACCCTGATGGCAGAAAGTGAAGAGAAACTAAGGAGCCTCTTGATGAATGTAAAAGAGGAAAGTGAAAAAACTAGCTTAAAACTCAATATTCAAAAACTAAGATCATGGCATCTGGTGACATTACTTCATGGCAAATAGAACGGGAAAAAGTGGAAGCAGTGACAGATTTTTTCTTCTCGGGCTCCAAAATCACTGCAGATAGTGACTGCAGCCATGAAATTAGAAGACACTTGATTCTTAGAAGAAAAGTTATGATAAACCTTGACAGCATATTAAAAAGCATGGACATCGCTTTGCCAATAGAGCTCTGTACAGTCAAAGATATGATTTTTTCAGTAGTCATGTACAAATGTGAGAGTTGGACCATAAAGAATTGATGTTTTTCAGTTGTGGTGATGGAGAAAACTCTTGAGAGTCCCTTGGACTGCTAGGGGATCAAACCAGTCAATTCTAAAAGAAATCAATCCTGAATACTCATTTGAAGGACTTATGCTACCCAATGCAAACAACTGACTCATTGCAAAAGACGCGGATGCTGGGAAAGATTGATGACAAAAGACAAGGTTGGCAGAAGATGAGATGGTTGGATAGCAACACCGACTCAACTGACATGAACTTGGGCAAACTCCAGGAGATCATGAAGGATAAGGAGGCCTGGCATGCTGCAATCAGTGGGGTCGCAAAGAGTTAGACACGACTTAGAAACTCAACAATATTAAATTGAGCAACAATCCAGGAAAAACTAGGTAGCCTAGCATAAAAATTGCCATATATTTTACCTTCATTTACATTTTATAAGATAAGATAAAAACAACTTGTAGTTCATTCATATATTAAAAAATAAAAATACTTATGACTTCTATATTAAAATCTATTAATTCGCAGATACCATAAGACTCCAGGCCAACTTTACTCTTAACATCTGTTAGACAATGTTTCTCTGAAACATGTTCATAAAAAATAATGTTTCTCAAAATGTCTCACAGGAATAAATATACTTTTGATCTTATTCTTTATTTCTAAAGGATTTATATCCTATCATTGAGAAAGCAGGTAATAATAAACATTAGTCAATCCATCTCTTATATTTAATTATCATATATCAGTGTGTAACATAAGCTCAATGAAAGATACAATAATCCTCATTTATGTTAACAATTCTTCGGACAGCTTACTGTCAAATGTAGCATAATAATGTTATTATCAATTATAAATATTATTACTTTTTAATAATATTATTATTTGTTTTCAGTTATTCTCTAATACCTCAATTTATATCATTATTTAATAAATAATTGCTTATGAATTCAGCTGTGGGGTGTAAATTAGAAGATAATATCCATTTTTAAAATGGGTATATTGTGATTCATTTAGGACTGAAGCAACAGATATTATCATGATCAACTTAAAACTTCAAAGAGTTTCCTTCATTCCTGTTGCTTTAGTACAATGTTTCAGTTCAATGCATAAGTATATAAAGTTTCTCTCTGAGTGACAAATGATGGCCATGATCAGGAATAGCCATTTGTGTGTTCTACCTCTGTGTGGAAGTTTAATGATCCTGTATGGACATGAATTTAAGACAAGCTCCCAAAGAGAGCAAATTAAAGTTTTCCTTCCTTACACTGGCATAAGGATCTATCTTAAATCCACAATACAGAATACTGTCATAGACAGCAGTTGTTAAAAAAAAAAAAAAAAAAGAATTTCACTATGCATTGGCTTCAATCCAGCACTTTCTGAAAGCTCACTTTGGACTTCAGTATTAGCAAGAGATCAAGAGGGAATCTAAGTTAGTGTTTCCAAATGTGACTGTGAATCAGAAATAATGAGGGCGCTTATTAAAAATATGAACTCCTATATCCCAGACCAGGCATACATAATCAAAATCTTCAGGAGAAGAAACAAAAACCTATTTATCTGAAATGTTTTATAGGAGATTTAGAAAAGATTACATGTTAGGGGACAACTTATTGATAGAAGGATACTTACAAATTATAAAAGTTTTATAGTTAAGTAAAAAGAAAGCAAAATACCTGAGGGATTTATTCTTTGATTCCTGTGGAAAAAAACCCCTCAAAATTAGAATTTATACTTATGCCTTTGGCATTTCACGAAATATCCACTTGAGGAATATTTTTGCATATTTTTGTAATTTCATAGTCAGTAGTCTATTAATTGTACCATCCAATATCTCTTGATAATTTAATTCAATGGCTAACATTAGTGATTCAATATGTAGGAAATGTAGGTAAAATATGAACACATTCTACAGCAACAAGACAAAACTCAGTGCGATGGTAAATGGATGGTGAAGCCATGGTACTATAACTGAAGAGGAAACAGAAAAATGAAATATTCAGAAACTAGGTATTATGTATGAATTATGTTTAAGCTCCTGTACTGCAAAAGAGTTGGATGTGATTTAGCAACTAAACAACAACAACCATATAACATTATCTGACACCAAATATCTGGGACCAAGGTGTGGTCTCAGAATGAAAGCAAGGGGAAAATAAAAAACAGCAGCAATGGGTTTCAATAAGCCTAAAAGAGTGATATCCAATGTAATTATATTGTTTAGAGAAATGAGCTATTGGAAAGCACTTTCTACTTTGCACTGGTATTTTATGTCTGGCCTAATACAGGAATTTTAAAATTTAGGCTAATAGCTTTTGAAATCAAATTGTGTTTACACATAGCATGGTATATAACATTTAGGAAATGGGCCATGAATATGGTTTGTATTTAAATGGAATATTTAATTTTTGAAAGGACAATACACCAGTTTCTTCAGGTAGTACAAGCAATGCAATAAACTAGTAATCATTGTTGAAGTTAACCTTAACTGTTCTACAGACGTTCTGAATTATCACGTTACATGACCTGGCACATACAGAAACCTGTACTACAGCAACTCACACTTAAACCTCAGAACAAGACTGATGATGAATGAACCTTGTTCAAGAAAAAGCAACTGGTAACAGCAGTCTCAAAGAGGAATATCAGCTCTCCCAGTTTCTAAAGAACACCCCATTAAACTACAATCCATTGACCTGCTTGTTGATACGTGAAGGGAAATATGGGATCGTATTTTCCCCCAAATCAATCAATCAAACACAAATAATTAGTTAATCCATTTGAAAATTTCACCACTTCTATTCATCCAAACGGGGAAGGCAGTGGCACCCCACCCCAGTACTTTTGCCTGGAAAATCCCGTGGACGGAGGAGCCTGATAGGCTCCAGTCCGTGGGGTCGCTAAGAGTCGGACACGACTGAGCGACTTCACTTTCACTTTTCACTTTCATGCATTGGAGAAGGAAATGGCAACCCACTCCAGTGTTCTTGCCTGGAGAATCCCAGGGACAGGGGAGCCTGGTGAGCTTCTGTCTATGGGGTCGCACAGAGTTGGACACGACTGAAGCGACTTAGCAGCATTCATCCAAAACTCTGGCCACCTGATGTGAAGAGCAAACTCATTGGAAAAGACCCTGATACTGGAACAGATAGAAGGCAAAAGGAGAACGGACAGCAGAGGATGAGATGGTTAGATAGCATCACTGACTCAATGGACATGAACTTGAGCAAACTCTGGGAGACAGTGGAGGACAGAGAAGCCTGGCGTGCTGCAGTCCATGGGGTCTCAAAGAGTCAGACACAATTTATCAAATGAAAAACAATGGTAATTCTTCCTTCATTTTATTTTTAATGATGGCCATGAATTTAAATATTTCAATCTTTGGTATTGTATCTGATTCTTCTGCCATGTGGCGCAAGTTCAATCTGCCATATTAGTGCCTTTTTAACATAACCATCCAAAGTATTCATTATGTTGCTGTACATGGTATTTAACTGTACCAAATTAGTTCAGCATGTAGGAAACAAGATCCAAGAGAGAATATATACCCTTTTGTTCTAGGTTTGCTGAGGTATAACTGACATTTAAGGTATACAACATGATACTTTGATATATTTATATATTGTAAAATGAATACTTCTAAAAGATTAACACATTCATCATCTCTTATAATTCTGGTGGGGGGGAACATATAAGATCTACTCTCTTATCAACTTTAAAGTATATAATACAATATTCTTAACTATAGTTATTCTGTGGGGCTTTCTCTGGTAGCTCAGCTGGTAAAGAATCTGCCTGCAATGCAGGAAACCCTGGTTCAATTCCTGGGTTGGAACGATCCCCTGGAAAAGGGATAGACTATCCACAGCATATTCTTGGGCTTCCATGGTAGCTCAGACAGTAAAGAATCTGCCTGCAATGTGGGAGACCTGGGTTCGATCACTGGGTTGGGAAGATTCCCTGGAGGAGGTATGGCAACCTACAGCAGTGTTTTTCCCTGGAGAATCCCCATGCACAGAGGAGCCTGGTGGGCTACCGTCCATGGGGTTGGAAAAAGTCAGACACAACTGAGCGACTAAGCACAGCACATAGTCATTATGTTGAATATAAGATCCCCCAAACCTATTTGTTTTATGTCAGAACTTTACCATTTTCTGTACCTCAGCTCCTGAAAACCACTATTCTACTCTCTGCTTCTGTGAGTTTGGCTTTCTCTCCCCCAAGATGTCACATATAAATGAGATAATATAGTTTTTTTCTCCTTGTCTGTCTTCACTCAACATGATATCCCCAAATTCCATCTATGTTGTTGCAAATGTCAGGATTTCCTTTTTTAATGAGTGAATAATATTACTCCGTTGTGAATGATAGTTGCTCAGTCATGGCTGACTCTTTGTAACCCCATGGACTGTAGCCTGCCAGGTTCCTCTGTTCATGGAATTCTCCAGGCAAGATTACTGGAGTGGGTAGCCATTTCCTTCCCCATTGTATGTATGGACATATATATGTATATTCCATTGAATGTATACACACACACACACAGAGATACACACCACAATTACTTATTCATGTGTCAATGGACTCAGGCTGTTCTCAAGTCTTCACTGTTGTGAATAATGCTCAATAAACCTGGGGGTGCAGATATCTCTTCAAGGTAGTGATTTCATTTCCATGAGATACATATGCTGGATTACATGGTAGTTGTTATTTTTTAAGTTTTTGAGACACTTCCATATTGTTTTCCATAAGACTTGTACCAATTCACATTCCCACCAACAGCCTTATAGAGTTATCTTTAATCCACATCCTCAAAAGCATCTGTATTTCTTGTGCTTTAGGAAACAACCTTTCCAACAAGTATGAGGTGTGGTTTTGAATCTCCCATTGTTATAGAAATTGAGGATCTTTCCATGTATGTTTTGGCTATCTATATGCCTTCTTTGGGGAAAAAAATCTATTCAGGTTCTCTCCCCATTTAAATTTTGTTTTGCTGTTTTGATTGAATTGTGTAAGTTTCTTATATATTTTAGACATTAACCTCTTATCTGATAAACGGTCTGCAGATATTTTCTCTCATTCCTTATGTTGCCTCTACACTCTGTTGATAGCTTCTTTGGCTCCGCGGAAGCTTTTCAGTTTTATGTGGCCACATTTGTTTATTTTTGCTTGTTTATTAAACTTTTGATGTCATTTCAAAAAATCATTGCCAAGACTATTATCAGGAATTTTTTCTCTGTTTTCTTCTAAGCACTTGTGGTTTCAGGTCTTACATTTAAATCTTTAATCCATTCTGGATTGTTTATGTGAGTAGTGTAAATGGGAGTTCAATTTTATCCTTTTGCATGTAAATATCCAGTTTTTCCAAACCCATTTACTAAAAACCATTAAACTTCATTTCAAAGTGGCCATGGTTAGTCCTATGATATGAACAGGTGGACTGAGGAGACAAGCAGAAAATGAGAGGCAATATGTATCCTGGTTCCTATTCTTAACTATATTTTTTTGTACAAGCTTGTCTGTGCTGAGATTTGGGAATTATTTGGGGATAACCTAAGGCTATCTTCTGTTCAAGATTTCTACTAGGGCAGGTCTAATTGGATAGCTAGGGACTATCGCTGGGGAAATCAAAGGCAAGGTTAATTTTAGTATCAATTGCAAATTGGATGGTGTACTAGGCAGAATGATTGTTCCTCTGCACCAAAGATGTTCGTGTCCAAATCCCCAAAACTTGTGAATATGTTCCCTTACATGGTAAATGAGACTTTGCAATGCCATTATGTTAGGGTTTTGCCATGGGGGGATTATCCATGTAGGCCTAAGGTAATTTAAGATTTTTTATCAGAGAAAGAGAGACAGGAGCATCAAAGTGTGAGATTCAAAGATGCTATCATGCTGGCTTTGAAGATGAGTAAGAAGCCTTAAGGTAAGGAATGTGGGAGACTTCTAGAAGATGGAAAAGTTAAGAAAAAGGGACCAGCGAATAGCCAGTATCAAAATTCATTCCAAATATTGTATTTTACATTGACATCTTCAAGATACTTTTATTAAAGACATGAATAAGAAAAGTGTGTTTTTCCATTTCCAGTTATCGATCGTTACATACTAAACTACCATCAATAATTAGTAATGTAAAGTAACAATTGTATGTACATGGGATCTGTGACTTAGAAATGTGAACTTAGAAATGTACACAAGAGAGATAACTCTCTCTGCTCTGTGATACAAAGGACTCCTTGAGAACCCACAGATTTCTGGAGACTGGAATCATCTGGTGGTGGCTTCTTTGTTCACATATATATTAACAAGGCTGAGCTCACCTGGGCCTGTCACCTGGCATGCCTACACATGGCCACTACATGTGGGTGGGATTCCTCATAGCATCATAGCCTTATGGTACTAAAATTTGTTATAGCAGATAGGGGAAGCCAGTGTTCCAGTGAATAATACCTTCCACTGAAGGTCTTTCCTGATGTAACCTAGAAAACCACATAGTATCACTTAGGTCATACTCTATTGGTCAAAGAAGTCACAAATCCTATCCCAGTTCAGAGGAAAGTGACCTTAACTTCTACCTGGAAATGGAAAAAATGCAACCAAATACTTCACAGCAACTTTTCAAAATCACAGTCACTTATTTTCAACAATGATTTGGAGGTCAAAACCAGGCAAACAGCATGAGAATAAGAAATAAGAATTTAAGAAAGAATGGAAAAATATGGTTTATCATACAAAGAGAATCTTAGGAAATATGAGAGTCTGGTTCAAATATAAGACATTTCAGCAAAGTGGCTAAATAAATCAAAATTTATAGATACATAAAATGCAATTTCATCTCTACATATTCTTAAAATCTGTAAATGGAGAGATGGCCTCATTTATAATAGCAAAAATTTATCTACATGGTGAATATAAAAATCATATCCTTATTTCCCAGGATATACACATTTTAATTCCATATGGATTAATTAGCTAAATGTAAAAGCAACTTAAATAATAGAGGACAAAAATCTTAATAATGTTCTAGCAGGGAGAGATTTTTTGATGACGTATAAAAAAGCAAAGTCCTTTCACAGAGGAAAATAAATTTGACTGTAATGTTTATAAACTATAAAGAACATCAAGAATTTTATGAGAACAAAATGACAAGCAAATAAAGGAGCAAAAATAGGAAAGGCAATTCACTGGGAAAAAAATCCACAAACGGCCAACACACATTTGAAAGGACATTTTATGTCACTAGTAATTAGAAAAATGCAAATTAAATCCATAGTGAGATATTCTCTCATCACCATTATATGGCATGCTTACATAATTAAACAGATAAACAGAGAGTTAAATATACATATATTAAGCTATAAAACCTTGAATAAATCCTACTATTACAGAACTTTTGCAATAAAATTCTCAAGTATTTTTATAATAATTTAATGTGCCAATGAAATAAACAGATTTTCCCAAAGATACTCCCATAAAGGAATGTAAAAAAGAAGCTGTAGTATGAAGATATCAGGAACTATTTCATTCTTTATGATGTAAAAAATGAACTCACAAATAATGATGACTTAAGAGACACTTTGATTTATATTATGTAATAGAAACTCTGGAAGTAGATTCTATCTGGGTTTAATCTAGCCCATCAATGAATTCAAGGGTGTAGCACTTTTTGCTTTTGTGTTCTACCACCCAGGCATGCATGTTTTTCACTCTCACAGAAATAATACATGTGCCATTGCTCAAAGGATCATACCCATACCAAAGGGAAAAGGCAATATCAAAGGAATGCAGCTAAGAGACAATGCTTCTGTACACTTAAGCTTATCTATTTATCCAGGAAAAAAGGTTTTCTCAGAAACCCTGTGGCAAATTTCACTTATGATGCCCTGGGCAAAATTCAGTTGGAATTAGGCCAGGCAAACAAGTATTAGAGAAAGACATTGGGATAATTACTCTAATTGATGCTTTTGAACAGTGGTACTGGATTAGACTTCTGAGAGTCCCTTGGACAGCAAGGAGATCAAACCAGTCAATCCTAAAGGAAATACTCCCTGAATGTTCACTGGAAAGACGTGCTAAAGCTGAAGCTCCAATATCTTGGCCACCTGATGCAAAAAAACTGACTCTGAAAAAGACCCTGATGCTAGGAAAGATTGAAGGCAAGAGGAGAAGGGGGCTACAGAGGATGAGATGGTTGGATGGCATCACTGACTCAATGGACATGAGTTTGAGCAAACTATCGGGGAAGGCAATGGCACCCCACCCCAGTACTCTTGCCTGGAAAATCCCATGGACGGAGGAGCGTGGTAAGCTCCAGTCCATGGGGTCGCTAGAGTCGGACACGACTGAGCGACTTCACTTTCACTTTTCACTTTCATGCATGGGAGAAGGAAGTGGCAACCCACTCCAGTATTCTTGCCTGGAGAATCCCAGGGACAGCCGTCTATGGGATCGCACAGAGTCGGACACGACTGAAGCGACTAGCAGTAGCAGTAGCAGTAAGGGAGTTAGTGAAGGACAGAAAAGCCAGGCATGCTGCGGTTTATGGGGTCACAAAGAGTCAGACACAACTTAGTGATTGAACAACAAGCTCATCCACAGCATCTGCTAACTGTAGTATGAGGTAGAAATTAAATTACCCATGTTGATATGATAACTGATGAAATTAAATGGGTGACTTAAAAATCTCCATTTCTTTTGCACTGTATTTCTTTTAACACTGAATATCTTTAAGACATTTAAATAAGAGTTTATGGGATCATATCAAAGAATGTGGATCTCGCCTAGCCTGTCCCTAAATCACAAAGTTTAAATGAAATAATACCACCTCCCAAGACAATCATATACTTTCCTCTGATGATCAGTCAATAAAAGTACAAAATACAAAACCCACAGTTTAATTTTTGTTATAGTTTTTCTTCCTACATTAAGAAAATTAAAAAGCTATATGTTTATAATGGTATAATGTTTATACCTTCTTCAGTATAATTAAACTGAATGCATTTCAATTAGATAGTTTAATTATATTTTGTGTATCAGTATTCTTTTAAAGCTCAATCTGCAGGGAGTAATTGAATTAAGGGTAGAAAGAGAAGATCATATTATTAATTAATGAAGATACTTTTAGTACTTATGAACATCAAGAACTACAACCATACAGATTGAGGCAGTGATTTAACTTTCAGAACTATGGTCTAAGTAATTTAGCAGTTTTCTTTATGATTTTTTCTTTTCTAACATAACCTCAAAAATTAACCTAAATCTTATTATTCACTATCAGTTTGGAAATATTTTATCATTTAATTATATACAGAATATAGAGAAGATCATTGAGGGCAAGATTTTATAAAAATTTGGGGGACTTTCATAGATACACAGAGATTAAAATTTATTAAATTATTATCTGCTGCTGCTGCTAAGTTGCTTCAGTCGTGTCCGACTCCGTGCGACCCCATAGACAGCAGCCCACCAGGCTTTCACCGTCCATGGGATTCTCCAGGCAAGGACACTGGAGTGGGTTGCCATTTCCTTCTCCAATGCATGAAAGTAAAAAGTGAAAGTGAAGTCACTCAGTCATGTCAGACTCTTCGCAACCCCATAGACTGCAGCCTACCAGGCTCCTCCATCCGTGGGATTTTCCAGGCAAGAGTATTGGAGTGGGGTGCCATCTATGTTTGGTCAAATTTGTTTTTTCCCCATTAACTCTGTATTTACTTATTTACTTACTAATAATATTTACTTATTATTAGTATTATTTAGTATTATTTATTTAATACTAAGCCTGAATGACTTAGGGTTTACTTGCTCTTCTCTACTACACAAGAATCAGCTTGCTCATTCAACTGTATTTCCCTTATAAGTAATTCTTTAATATGACAGTGGTGGGGATTATAAAATATATAAAATGCTTGGAAATGGCTTTCACTCAGCAAATACACACAAAACACAATAGTTTGAGTGATGTGTATAGAGTAAAATATTCTGTATATAGTCACTGATTATATTCATCAATAATCCCACAGCTTCCCATGTTTCAATAAAGAGAAACAGATCAATCAACTTCATTATGACTTCTGTGGGATGTTGGCATTTTTGCTTTCTTTTCCCCTTTTTTCCATTTAAACAAATATTAAAATATTCAAAATTATGTTTTATAACTATATGGATTTAAAAATTACTATATTAACATTATATATTAAAATACTGTTTGACCTAAAAGTTTGATATTTTCTTCTAATTTTGAACTAAATTAAAGCATTTTGAGAGTTCCCATAAGTAATGAGCATCCTAGCCAAGATGTCTAAAGGAAGAGTTGACCTCAGGTCAATAAGTAAACCTACTTTTTTCTTGAAATACTTTATATTTTAATAGAAATTATGATAAATAGGTGTTACTTAGAAGTTATACCAAAACTTGATTTTGGCAAAAATGTCAAATCTTCAAAATAACTCCCAGAATCAACCAGAAGTTGTAAAAATGAGTGACTTGAAATCCATTAAATCTACTGTATAACTTATGAGCTCATAAGAAAATAGAAAATGTGGAGGTATAAGTATGACACAGTAAAATGGAAGTTGTTATGGATTTAAATATACATAATGAAGATAACTAAATTCTAACTAATGAATAGTTAGTTATATTTTTACTTACTGAAAAAGTTCAGCCAATGAAAAATGAGAAACTGTGATTCCCTGAAAATGTGAATTTTATATTTCAATGGAGAATGATTATATATGCTATGAAGTTTTTACTTTTAGTAAAAAAAAAAAAAAAAAAAAAAACAAGAAAACAAAAAAACTTCTAACAGTAAAATTTATAGTAAAAAACTTCTAACAGCAAAAGACAAATAGAGCCCAATTGCCATTCTTGGGGAAAAAAAAAAAACCAAATAATATATGCCTTAAATAATGAATTGAAAGAAAGTAATATGAAAACTGAAGTGATACAATAGATTATTTCCGTGTAAGTGAAAATACCCAACTTGTTTCTTATAATTTTGCTACCTGCAATATTTTAATAAAGAATTTATGATGTACCATTACTGAACATGATCAAATCAACCAAAGTGTCCTACGAAAACAAGACTAGCATAATACACATTGTGATACATGTTTATACAATTCCCATTTGTTCTCACCTTGGAAGTACTTGTCAGACAATCATGGCTTCAAAATTGGGTTTTTAAAATATTGTTTTCTATTATATCTCAGACTCCAGAAGAGTGCATGAAAAAGTAAAAGATGTTAAATAAAAAATTTGGCAAATGGATAAAAGCTTGGATTATTCTCCAACTTGACTTGTCCAGACTTGTGATTATATGGGAACTTTATTTACTAAACCAAGAGGTAACAATTACTGTGCAAACTACTTGTTTTATGGGAAGTTGAGTATTATGGTAGAAGCTATTAACAAAACATTATAAGTATTTTACAAAATTTAAATAAACTAAAGGAATTAGCAAATATACTGCATACTAAATACCACTACAATTCTGATAGATCTGAAAAACTGTCAGTAATGGACTCAACCACATACTTTTTTTTTTAATTAAATTTTATTTTGCTTAACTTTACAATATTGTATTGCTTTTGCCATACATCAAGATGGATCCGCTGCAAGTATACATGTGTTCCTCATCCTGAACCCTCCTCTCTCCCTCCCATAATTTTTGATTGAAGATACATTTCTGAGTAAAAGAGGAAATCAGACCATTTTGACATGACATATCAAGTGAGACACTGAACAGACAACCTCAAAGTAAGTGTTTGTGTCTGTGTGTAGGTTTGTTTTCCAGGGAAATAGCTAGGTAGCTAGATAATGGTAACACTGGCTAAATTTATAAAGAACTAATTGCATCTGTATGATGCTTCTGATGTTTCAAAATGTCTGTGTAATGATCAGGAGCTTAAAAATATAGATGACTTTCTTTATACACACACACACATATTTCATGAGAAAATAAATCAGATATTCTAGATATCGTGTGTATTATCCTATGTCAATCTTATATGTTTATAAAATATTTGACAACATGTCATATAATAATATTTTCAAAGTTATCCTAAATGGGTTTGGAGAATGATTTTATAGATTGAAAACAGGCCCGAAATTCATAAAGAAAGGGTAATGACACGTATCATTGAATGGGATGTGGAGAATATCAAGGAGAAAGTTTTAAGGGCTAGTGTGAGTGGTAATCTTCTTTAGTATTAAACTAATGATCTTGAAAGGCAAGCAAAGGGCACATTAGAGGGATGCATGAATGATAATAAATTGGCGGGTGTACAAAAGAGTAGAATAAACAGAGAAATAAATTGACCTAGAGAGGTTACAAATACAGTAATAAACATAAGAAAATGAAATTCCACTTGGAGAAATGCAAATATGCCAGAAAAAATAATCACCCCAAATAGCAGTATTAATAGAACTTTAAAGAAGAGCACAAGTTAAAAAAAGAGACATGTGTACCCCAATGTTCATCACAGCACTGTTTATAATAGCCAGGACATGGAAGCAATCTAGATGTCCATCAGCAGATGAATGGATAAGAAAGCTGTGTACATATACACAATGGAGTATTACTCAGCCATTAAAAAGAATACATTCGAATCAGTTCTAATGAGGTGGATGAAACTGGAGCCGATTATACAGAGTGAAAGAGAAAGTGAAGTCGCTGAGTCGTGTCAGACTCTTTGCAACCCCATGGACTGCAGCCCACCAGGCTCCTCCATCCATGGGATTTTCCAGGCAAGAGTACTGGAGTGGGGTGCCATTGCCTTCTCCTATACAGAGTGATCAGATCAGATCAGATCAGATCAGTCGCTCAGTTGTTCCGACTCGCCGACCCAGCCGCAGCAGGCCCACCCGACACTCCCGTCCCTCTCCCCCCCCATCCTCCCAGCACAGAGTCTCTACGTGAGTGCCATTGCGCAACCCCAGAATAGGATGATCCCAGAATGGACTGTTGACTTCTGCAGTCCAAGGGACTCTCAAGAGTCTCTCCAACACCACAGTTCAAGCATCAATTCTGTGGCCCCCACAGCCAGACCACAGGAAAGAAAAACACCAATACAGTATGCTGCTGTCCCTCTCAGTATTTTGAGGAAAACTGTTTCTTTTTTCACTTCAGTGTGGGACCAGTGTCTGACGTTTTCTGAATTTGCGCACCTTTTCACTCTCCACTTTCACTTCATCAAGACGCCCCTCTTCACTTTCTGCCATAAGAGTTCATCTGCATATCTGAGGTTTGATATTTCTCCCGGCATTTGATTCCAACTTGTGTTTCTCCAGTCGATATCTCATATAAGTTAAATAAACATGGTGACAATATGCAGCTTTTTTTTTTGATACAGTGGAAGAGAAAGAAAAACACCAATACAGTGTGCTGCCATTTCACTTCAGTCGTGTCCGACTCTGTGTGACCCCATAGACGGCAGCCCACCAGGTTTCCCCGCCTGGAATTCTCCAGACAAGAACACTGGAGTGGGTTGCCATTTCCTTCTCCAATGCATGAAAGTGAAAGTGAAGTCGCTCAGTTGCGTCCGACTCCTGGAATTTAGAAAGATGGTAACAATAACCCTGTAAGCGAGACAGCAAAAGAGACACAGATGTATAGAACAGTCTTTTGGACTCTGTGGGAGAGGGAGGGGGGATGATTTGGGAGAATGGCATTAAAACATGTATAATATCATATAAGAAACAAATCGCCAGTCCAGGTTTGATGCAGGATACAGGATGCTTGGGGCTGGTGCACTGGGATGACCCAGGGGGATAGTATGGGGAGGGAGGTGGGAGAGGGGGTTCAGGATGGGGAACACGTGTACACCAGTGGCAGATTCATGTTGATGTATGTCAAAACCAATACAATATTGTAAAGTAAAAACAAAACAAAACTTAACAACTTTATAGGATAGCTAGTAAACTAAAAGAGAATTGCATCTTTGTGTGAATGTGTAGATTTCATTTTATCTAAAAATATTCAACCCAGCTGCACCAGATTCTTCTCTAGATCATCTATATCAACGATTGTTCCCTAATTATCAGTTGTCATCTAATCATGAAGTTCTGTCCAGCTCTTTGCAGCCCCATGAACTGTAACCACCAACTGTAACCTCCTCTGTCCATGGATTTCCACAGCAAGAATACTGGAGTGGGTTGCCATTTCCTTCTCCAGGGGATCTTCCTGACCCAGAGATTGAACTGATGTCTCCTGCATTGACAGGTGAATTGTTTACTGCTGAACCACATTGGAAGCCCCTAATAATCAGCGCCTCTTGGCAAGTACGTTAATTAGAATTAAAGGCTTGGGATCTAGGGCTTAAAACAAAATTAGGAAATATATATATATACATGCATATATATGTACATTAGAAAGAGAGAGAGAGAGTGTGGTAAATGTGCCAATTTTCCTGCTTAATAGTTATGTTTTCACTTATTTTTCCAACAATATTTTATGTTCAAATGTAACAAAATAAAGTTATCTGAAATTTTCATTTACTATTTTACTCATAACTGATATTTCTATGCTGAATGAAAGCTCTTTGATTTTTTAGACATATTTTTTTATTTGTCTCAGAACTCTTCACCCCACTCCATATTCTATAATTTCCCACTTACTTAGAAAATAGATATAAAGAATTGATGCTTTTGAACTGTGGTGTTGGAGAAGACTCTTGAGAGTCCCTTGGACTGCAAGGAGATCCACCCAGTCCATTCTGAAGGAGATCAGCCCTGGGATTTCTTTGGAAGGAATGATGCTAAAGCTGAAACTCCAGTATTTTGGCCACCTCATGCGAAGAGTTGACTCATTGGAGAAGACTCTGACGCTGGGAGGGATTGAGGGCAGGAGGAGAAGGGGACGACAGAGGATGAGATGGCTGGATGGCATCACTGACTCGATGCATGTGAGTCTGAGTGACCTCCGAGAGCTGGTGATGGATAGGGAGGCCTGACGTGCTGCAGTTCATGGGGTCGCAAAGAGTCCGACACGACTGAGCGACTGATCTGATCTGAATATCTTCAAATGATAAGTTAATCGGTAACAAATTTCCTTCTAAACTATTGTATGAAAGTTAATGCTAGTAGTTAAATTAAATTATTTGATTATAAATCTCTCTTTCTGAATGATAGGTAATTACATAATTAAGACATTCTCCTTTCGTAAAGCTTGATCAATTTGTCTCATTTCTCAGAACTCCAAGGATTGAAGATGTCAAGTATTTTCCAGTGACTTGTTCATATACAGACTTTTTGATCCACTAATTCAGAATTTCTCAAATATATAACAGATTTATATACATATATATAAAATTATCAGGGAAGGCAATGGCACCCCACCCCAGTACTCTTGCCTGGAAAATCCCATTGGACAGAGGTCCCTGGTGGGCCGCTGTCCATGGGGTCGCTAAGAGTCGGACCCGACTGAGCGACTTCACTTTCACTTTCATGCATTGGAGAAGGAAATGGCAACCCACTCCAGTGTTCTTGCCTGGAGAATCCCAGGGACGGGGGAGCCTGGTGGGCTGCCGTCCATGAGGTCACACAGAGTCGGACACGACTAAAGTGACTTAGCAGCATATAAAATTATATATAAGTATATATAAACACACACATACATATATTTTCAAATGGTTCTGTGATCTTAATATTTGTAGAAATGTGTGTATAGATATTTATATATTAATCATACATTAATTAAGTGGTTTAAAAAAAGGTGATGGTCAAGTTCACTTTTTCCTCAAGCATATCATGCCCAAACAGTCCTTTATAAGTAAACTTTCTTAAAAATTGAAAAAAAATGAACAGAAGAAGGCACAAGTCAAGTGTATTATTCAACGAATTTTGCAATATGGAAATACTTACAAATAGAATCAGATCAAGAAACAAAATATAATAACATATATTATTTATATATAATCACATACAATCACTTTCTTATAAAATCATTTAATTCATGACTTTCCCCACTATCCTTACATGTAACACCACAGAAAATTTTGCCAGTTTTTGAATATAAAAATTCATGGTATGCACTCTTTTGCTGTTGGATTAAAATAAAACTTTTTTTAATTAAACTTTTTATTTTGAGATAATGTAAATTAACATGCAGTTGTAAGAAATAGCTTAGGGAGGTTAGCTAAACCTTTCACCTCGTTTTTCCAAATGGTGACACTCTGCATAACCAAAGCACAATATAACAACTGGCAAATTGACAATGACACCACCCACCAAACTTATTTGGATTCACCTTTTACATACAGCCATGTGTGTATGTATGTGTGTGTGTATATTTATATGTGTGTATTTAATTCTCCATAATCTTTTCATATAGGTGTATCCATGTATCCATACCTTTAGCCAAAATACAGTTCTAAGAGCCATTTCAAAATCATAGGGATACTCATGCTTTGATACCCCTTTGATAACTATCCTTCCCTATGGCATTCTCTCCCACCCTCTTACCTTCCACTCTCATTCCTATGCCCCGGGAACCACTAATCCCTTTTCTAACCCCATAATTTTGTCACTTAAAGAAAGTTATACACATATAATTGCATAGTAAGTAACTTTCAAGATTCAGTATAAAATCGTGAGAACCATCTAAGTCACTAGGTTTCTTAGTAGTTTACTTCTTTATAATGCTAAGCAGTATTCTATAGCATGGATATATAATAATTTGTCTAAAAATTCACCCATTGAAGGATATTTGGGTTGTTTTCAGCATTCAATTATTATGAATAAAGGTGCTCTGAGCATTCACGTACATGTTTTTGTGTGAATATAAGTTTTCATTTCTCCAGGATCACTGAACAAGAGTTTAATTGATGGACCTTGTGAGAAGTGTATCTTTGTTTTTTTCAGAAAATGCCAAAATAATCTCCACTAGTCACTAGTGTATGTGTGACTCATCTCTTCATATCCTTTGTAACACTTGATACTTTCATTATTTCTTATTTTGTCCATTCTGATAGGAGTGTAATGGTATCTCACTGTGGTTTTAATTTGTATTTCCCCATGACTAACACTGTTGAATATTATCTTGTGCTTACTTGCCATCTATATATATACCTTAGTGAAATAAATGTCTATGTCTTTTGCTCGTTTTCTTCTCGAACCATTTATTGCCTTAATGTTATATTTTACATAAGATTACATTGGTTCATACTTTTTATTGAAGTATAATTTACTGTATTAATTTCAGGTGTACAGCATAGTATCTCACTTAAAGTATTTTTTTTTTGTAGGGGTTAATATACCTTTTTAATTTTAAATATTTTTAAGGTTTAAAAATTGCTTCAAGTTTTAAATTTCTAGTAGGAAAACATTATCTGATCACTTAAAGTTTTAACCAAAAAAAATAGATGTATTTCCCTGTGTTGTACAACATACCCTTGTTACTTATTTTGTTTGCACATGGTAGTTTGTATCTCTCAATATCCTAGCAGCCACTGGTTTGTTCTCTATATCTGTAAGTATGTTTCTATTTTGTAATATACATTGACTCGTTTTGTTTTTTAAATTCCATGCATAAGTGATAACTGGAGGAGGAAATGGTGACCCACTCTAGTATTCTTGCCTGGGAAATTCCACAGACAGAGGAGCCAAGCAGGCTGTAGTCCATGCAGTTGCAAAAGACAGACACGACTTAGCAATAACAACAATATAAGTGATAACAGAGTGTTTGCTTTGTCTGACATATTTCTCTAAGCATAATGCTTTCCAGGTCCATCAACATTTTGCAAATTACAAAATTTCATTCTTTGTTTTTTCTAACAATGAGTTGTAAGCCATGGTGTATATATACAACTGATATCACAGTGATATAACAAATCATAAGGGAACACTAAGAACAGCCAAATGCTAATAAATGAACAACCTAGAAAAAATGGGCACATTTCTGGAAAAACATAATACAATCTTTCAAAAGTGTATCAGGCAGAAATAGGCACTCTGAACAGACCAATCACTAGCACTGAAATTGAATTTATAATAAATATTCTCCTACAAAACAAAAGTCTATGACCAGATGGTATCACAGGAGAATTCTACCAAACATATGTAGAACTAATATCTATCCTGAAGCCATTCAACAAAATTGATGAGAAGGAAACATTCCCAAATTTATTCTATAAGACCACAATTATCCTGACACCCAAACCAGACAAAGACACTACAAAAAAATTATTTGTCATTATCTCTAATGACTATAAATGCAAATATCTTCAACAAAATATTAACAAATCAAATTCAAAAATATATATAAAGAATCATACACCATGATCTAGTTTGATTTATTTCAGGGATGCAATAATGATTCAATATTCTTAAATAAACTGATGAGATACACATTAACAAGAGGAGAAATAATAACTGCATGATCATCTCAATGCAGGAAAAGCATTTGACAAAATTTAGCATTCATTCATGACAAAAACTGTCATCAAAGTTGGTAAAGATGAAACATATCAACACAATAAAGGCCTTTTTATGACAAGCTGACAGTTAACAACATACTCAATGGTGGAAAGCTGAAAGCCTTTCCTCTAAAATCAGAAATAAGACAAGTATGGATACACTTGTATTTAACATATCATTGGAAATTTTAGCCACAGAACTCAGACAAGGAAAAGAAACAAAAAAGTACTCAAATTTGAAGGGAAAAAAATAACTCTATCAGTATTTGCAGGTGACTTGATACTATATATGGAAAATCCTAAAGACTGCACCAAAAAGAATTAGAATAAATGAATTCAGTAAAGTGGCAGTGTACAAGATTAGAATACAGAAATCTGTTGCTTTTCCACATGTTAGTAATGGAGTAACAGAAATAGAAATCAAGGAAACCATTTCATCAAGGAATAAAGTACCTAGAAACTAGGACCTATGCCTTGAAAACTACAAAACAATGATGGAGGAATTTGAAAATGATACAAAAGAAATGGAATGGTGTGTTGTTTGACTGTAAGAATTAATTAATATTGTAACAAGAATTAATATTGCTAAAATGTTCATATACCCAAAGCAATATATAGATTTAATACATCCCCTATCAATACTCATGACAGTTTCCACAGAACTACAACAAACAATCCTAAAATTTTATGACACCACAAAAGCAATTGCCAAAGCAATCTTGAGAAAAATTATTGAGGCCACCATAACTCCCTGACTTCAGATTATACTACAAAGCTACAGTAATCAAAATAGCATATTACTGACACAAATAAGACCTACAGATCAATGAAAAAGGACAGCCCAGAAATAAAACCATGTGTTCATTGTCTATTTGTGACAAAAAGGCAAAAATATACAATGGATAAAAAATAGTTTCTTCAATAAATGAAGGGGGGAAACTGGAAGGCTACGTATAAAACAATTAGATTAGAAAATTATTTCACACCACATAAAAAAATAAACTAAAAATTGATTAAATACCTACATGTAAGAGGGCAATGGCACCCCACTCCAGTACTCTTGCCTGGAGAATCCCACGGAGGGAGGAGCCTGGTAGGTTGCAGTCCATGGGGTCGCAAAGAATCGAGCAGGACTAAGTGACTTCACTTTCACTTTTCACTTTCATGCATGGAGAAGTAAATGGCAACCCACTCCAGGGTTCTCGCCTGGAGAATCCCAGGGACGGGAGAGCCTGGTGGGCTGCCATCTATGGGGTTGCAGAGTCGGACACGACTGAAGCGACTTAGAAGAAGAAGACCCGAAACACTAAAATTT
Source organism: Tragelaphus eurycerus (assembly GCA_935064755.1). Classification (NCBI taxonomy): domain Eukaryota; kingdom Metazoa; phylum Chordata; class Mammalia; order Artiodactyla; family Bovidae; genus Tragelaphus; species Tragelaphus eurycerus. Next base: position 3,499,684 of record CAKXYN010000080.1, read on the forward strand.
CTAGAAGTGAACATAGGCAGAAAACTCTTTCACATAGTTTCTTTTTGGATCTGTCTTCAAAGGCAAAAAAAAAAAAAAAAAAAAAGCAAAAATAAACAAATGGAACCAAATTAAACTTAAAAGATTTTTCACAGAATAAAACAAACAAAAAAGAAACTGTTAAAATGTATTTATTGTAAGTATCTTCCCTCCACAGGTATCTTGTTTCTTATTCAGTATGTGGCATTCTTAAATGAACAGTTTCTTACTTTGAATAAAGTCTACTGCTAAGTCACTTCAGTCATGTCTGACTCTGTGCAGCCCCATAGACGGCAGCCCACGAGGCTCCCCCGCCCCTGGGATTCCCCATGCAAGAACACTGGAGTGGGTTGCTATTTCCTTCTCCAATGCATGGATAAAGTCTAAACATACAAAAAGGAGCTCCTGTCATTGCTCAGACAGTAAAGAATCTTCCAGCAATGCAGGAGACCTGGGTTGATCCCTGGGTTGGGAAGATGCCCTGGAGAAGGAAATGGCAACTCACTCTACCATTCTAGCCTGGAAAATCCCATGGACAGAGAAGCTTACTGGGGGTACAGTTCATGGGATCGCAAAGAATTGGACACAGTTGAGACTCACACACACACACATACACACGTAAGTACTTATTACATAACCTTTTTGTGTGTGTTCAGAAATTATTTGTCTAGTTCAATGTCCTGGATCTTCTTCTAATTCTTTTTCCTTACATATTTTATAAATTTACACTCCATCCTTTTATTAAGTAAATATTTTTCCCACAGAGTGCAGATTGAGAAATGTCAGTTTGAATTCCAGCGTTCTTTCCCTGTAATACATTCTCATCACGACCTTACTAACTTTTCCATGACAGATGAATTCATGGGTTTCCCTTTTCTTACAATTAGCACAGTTTCAGATGATTACACTATCCAAATTGTTCTCTTATTTGTGAAACAATATCTATATATAGAATAATGCCAAAGCTTTGGACAATGATATCTGTTATCTTAATTGAATCAGAATTCTGATTGTTTAAGCCTCATTCTGGACTCATAATTTTTTTTTAATTGTGATTTTCATTTATGTCATTTTTGGCTTACATTTAAATCATGTTACCATGAAAGAAAGAGGGTGGGAAAATATGCATGTGCTCAAAGCTGTAAGATGTAGTTTGGCATCAACAACAGAAGCTCATATGCTGGGCCTCCAGCTGCTCACAGTGCCCACGCAGTAAAATCAAACCAATTATCATAATAGAGCTCAACTCCTGTTAGTATACTGTTTTCTTAGAAATGAAATTAACTTGGAGAGATATAAGGGGGGAAAAGACAGTACTGATTTTTTAAAAAAAGCAGACCAACACAACATATGCATATATTCATGATTACAATTAATATACATGAAGTGCTTGAATTTTATACATTGACTGTGTATATTGTTTGTCCAGAAATTCAGGCTAGGCATTCAAACCCTTAATTTTAAAACCCTCATTACCACAGAGTGTCTTATTAGAGGTGTTCTGTGTTTCCTAAATGTAATATTGTCAAAGTTTGAGGAGTGTTTGGAGAGGGCAAAGCAATTTCAAGTATACTATCAATAATATACTTCCTCAGCTGCATTTTGAAAGAGTAGTAAGACATAAGATTAAAGCATTAAACAAAAAGAAATTTTACTTAATAATACTACTTCAGTACTTGTAACAAATATAAAGTTAATATGGCAAAATACATTATAATCACTTTGATATACAATTCAGTATGTTTGAAATAAATACTAATTACAATATTAGCAATTACTGTACCTTTAATAATATACAATTGGCTCTGTGAGGAACAGTGATAGTATTTAGAAGCTACTACGTAGTGCATAATTACTGTAAGTGTTTACTATTTGCTATGCTACTAAGTCTTATGTTGAAGAGCTGCACACTAACAGAATTTATTTCTATATTTTATTAAGATTATTTATGTCTTATGACCCCACTACTGGGCATATACCCTGAGAAAAGCATAATTCAAAAGGACCCATGTACCCAGGGTTCACTGCAACACTGTTTAACAGCAGCCAGGACACAGAAACGACCTAAATGTCCAAACACAGATGAATGGATAAAAAATATATGGCACATACATACATACAATGGAATATTATTCAGCCATAATGAGGACAGAAATTGAGTTAGTTGAAGAGATGTGGTTAGACCAAGAGTCTACACATAGAGAGAAGTCAGAAAAACAAATATTGTATTTTTACGCGTATATGTTATATGTAGGAAAATGGTACAGATGAACCTATTTGCAGGGCAGGAATAAAGACACAAATGCAGAGAACAAACATGTGCAAACAGGGGGTGAAAGGGAGGGTGGGACAAACCAGGAGAGTAGCAACGACATAACACTGCTAAGTCACTTCAATCGTGTCTGACTCTGCGCGACCCCATAGACGGCAGCCCACCAGGCTCCCCCGTCCCTGGGATTCTCCAGGCAAGAACACTGGAGTGGGTTGCCATTTCCTTCTCCAATGCATGAAATTGAAAAGTGAAAGGGAGGCAGGAGTACTGGAGTGGTGTGCCATCGCCGTCTCCGCATAAGACTACCATGTGTAAATTAGATAGCTAGTGGGAAGCTGCTTTATAGTGCAAGGAGCTCAGCTCAGTGCTCTGTTATAACATAGAGGGGTGGAATGGGTGAGAGGGCTTCAAGAGGGAGTGGATATAGTATACCCAGAGCTGATTCATACAGTTGTATAAGAAAAACAAATACAATATTGTAGAGCAGTTATATTCCAATAAAAAAAAAAAAAAAAGAAAAGAAAACTGTAATATACAGTCCAGGTCAGTTCACTCAGTCGTGTCTGACTCTTGTGATCCCAGGGACTGCAGCATACTGGGCTTCCCTGTCCACCAATTTGCAGAGTATACTCAAAATCATGTCCATAGAGTCGGTGGTTCCATTCAACCATCTCATCCTCTGTTATCCCCTTCTCCTCCTGACTTCAGTCTTTCCCAACATGAGGGTCTTTCCCAATGAGTCAGTTCTTCACATCAGGTGGCCAAAGTATTGGAGTTTCAGCTTCAACATTGGTCCTTCCAATGAATATTCAGGCCTGATTTCCTTTAGGATGGACTGGTTGGATCTTCTTACAGTCCAAGGGACTCTCAAGAGTCTTCTCCAACATCACAGTTCAAAAGCATCAATTCTTTGGTTCTCAGTCCAACTCTCCCATCCATACATGAATACTGGAAAAACCACAGCTTTGACTAGACAGACCTTTGTTGGCAAAGTAATGTCTCTGCTTTTGAATATACTGTCTAGGTTTGTCATAGCTTTTATTCCAAGGAGAAAGTGTCTTTTAATTTCATGGCTCCAGTCACCATCTGCAGTGATTTTGGAGCCCAAAAAAAGAAAGTCTCTCAATGTTCCCATTGTTTCCCCATCTACTTGCCATGAAGTAATGGGACCAGATGCCATGATCTTAGTTTTCTGAATGTTGAGCTTTAAGCCAACTTTTTCACTCTCCTCTTTCACTTTCATCAAGAGGCTCTTTAGTTCTTCTTCACTTTCTGCCATAAGGGTGATGTTATCTGCATATCTTAGGTTATTGATATTTCTTCCAGCAATCTTGATTTTAGTTTGTGCTTCATTCAGCCCAGAATTTTGCATGATGTGCTCTGCATATAATTTAAATAAGCAGGGTGACAATATACAGCCTTGATGTACTCCTTCCTGATTTGGAACCAGTCTGTTGTTTCATGTCCAGTTCTAACTGTTGCTTCTTGACCTGCATACAGATTTCTCAGCAGGCAGGTAAGGTGTTGTGTACTCCCATCTCTTTCAGAATTTTCCACAGTTCATTGTGATCCACACAGTCAAAGGTTTTGGCGTAGTCAATAAAACAGAAGTAGATGTTTTTCTGGAACTCTCTTGCTTTTTCGATGATCCAGCGGATGTTGGTAATTGGATCTCTGGTGCCTCTGCCTTTTCTAAATCCAGCTTGAACATCTGGAAGTTCGTGGTTCACATACTGTTGAAGCCTGGCTTGGAGAATTTTGAACACTACTTTGCTAGCATGTGAGATGAGTGTAATTGTGCGGTAGTTTGAGCATTTTTTGGCATTGCCTTTCTTGGGGATTGGAATTAAAACTGACCATTTCCAGTCCTGTGGCTACTCCTGAGTTTCCCAATTTGCTAGTGTATTGAGTGCAACACTTTTGCAGTATCATCTTTTAGGATTTGAAGTAGCTCAACTGGAATTCCATCAATTCCACTAGCTTTGTTCATAGTGACACTTCCTAAGGCCCACTTGACTTCATTCCAGGATGTCTGGCTCTAGGTGAGTGATCATATCATTGTGGTTATCTGTGTCATGAAGATCTTTTCAGAAAGTTCTTCTGTATATTCTTGCCACCTCTTCTTAAACATCTTCGGCTTCTATTAGGTCCATACCACTTCTGTCTTTTATTGTGCTCATCTTTGCATGAATATTCCCTTGGTATCTCTAATTTTCTTGAAGAGATCTCTAGTCTTTCCCATTCTCTTGTTTTCCTCTATTTCTTTGCACTGATCACTGAGGAAGGCCTTCTATTCTCTCCTTGTTCTTCTTTGGAACTCTGCATTTAAATGGGTATATCTTTCTTTTTCTCCTTTGCCTTTTGCTTCTCTTCTTTTCATAGCTGTTTGTAAGGCCTCCTCAGACAACCATTTTGCCTTTTAGCATTTATTTTTCTTGGGGATGGTCTTGAGATCTGCTTCCTGTACAATGTCACAAACCTCTGTCCTTAGTTCTTCAGGCACTCAGTCTATCAGATCTTATCCCTTAAATCTATTTGTTACTTTCACTGTATATTCGTAAGTGAAATGATTTAGGTAGCAAAGTAATGCTCAAAATTCTCCAAGCCAGGCTTCAACAATATGTGAACCGTGAACTTCCTGATGTTCAAGCTGGATTTAGAAAAGGCAGAGGAACCAGAGATCAAATTGCCAACATCCGCTGGATCATCGAAAAAGCAAGAGAGTTCCAGAAAAACATCTATTTCTGCTTTATTGACTATGCCAAAGCCTTTGACTGTGTAGATCACAATAAACTGTGGAAAATTCTGAAAGAGATGGGAATACCAGACCACCTGATCTGCCTCTTGAGAAATCTGTATGCAGGTCAGGAAGCAACAGTTAGAACTGGTCATGGAACAACAGACTGGTTCCAAATAGGAAAAGGAGTACGTCAAGGCTGTATATTGTCACCATGTTTATTTAACTTATATGCAGAGTACATCATGAGAAATGCTGGACTGGAAGAAACACAAGCTGGAATCAAGATTGCCGGGAGAAATATCAATAACCTCAGATATGCAGATGATACCACCCTTACGGCAGAAAATGAAGAGGAACTCAAAAGCGTCTTGATGAAAGTGAAAGTGGAGAGTGAAAAGGTTGGCTTAAAGCTCAACATTCAGAAAACGAAGATCATGGCATCTGGTCCCATCACTACATGGGAAAGAGATGGAGAAACAGTGGAAACAGTGTCAGACTTTATTTTTCTGGGCTCCAAAATCACTGCAGATGGTGACTGCAGCCATGAAATTAAAAGAAGCTTACTCCTTGGAAGGAAAGTTATGACCAACCTAGATAGCATATTCAAAAGCAGAGACATCACTTTGCCAACAAAGGTTCGCCTAGTCAAGGCTATGGTCTTTCCTGTGGTCATGTATGGATGTGAGAGCTGGACTGTGAAGAAGGCTGAGCGACAAAGAATTGATGCTTTTGAACTGTGGTGTTGGAGAAGACTCCTGAGAGTCCCTTGGACTGCAAGGAGATCCAACCAGTCCATTCTGAAGGAGATCAGCCCTGGGATTTCTTTGGAGGGAATGATGCTAAAGCTGAAACTCCAGTATTTTGGCCACCTCATGCGAAGAGTTGACTCATTGGAGAAGACTCTGATGCTGGGAAGGATTGAGGGCAGGAGGAGAAGGGGACGACAGAGGATGAGATGGCTGGATGGCATCACTGACTCGATGAATGTGAGTTGAGTGACCTCCGAGAGCTGGTGATGGATAGAGAGGCCTGGCGTGCTGCAGTTCATTGGGTCGCAAAGAGTTGGACACGACTGAGCGACTGATCTGATCTGATCTGATATCTGAATAGGCTAGTGGTTTTCCCTACTTTCTTCAACTTAAGCCTGAATTTGGCAATAAGGAGTTCCTGATCTGAGCCACAGCTTCCAGTCTCATTTTTGATGCCTGTATAGAGGTTCTCTACATTTGGCTGCAAAGAATATAAGCCATCTGATTTTGGTGTTGACCATCTGATGATGTCCATGTTTAGAGTCTTCTCTTGTGTTGTTGGAAGAGGGTGTTTGCTGTGACCAGTTTGTTCTCTTGGCAAAACTCTGTTAGCCTTTGCCCTGCTCTGTTTTGTACTCCAAGGCCAAATTTGCCTGTTACTCCAGGTAGCTCTTGACTTCCCACTTTTGCATTCCAGTCCCCTATAGTGAAAAGGACATCTTTTTTGGGTGTGAGTTCTAGCAGGTCTTGTAGGTCTTCATAGAACTGTTCAAATTCAGCCTCTTCAGAATTACTGGTCAGGGCAATCCACAGACTTGGATTACTGTGATATTGCATGGTTTGCCTTCGAGATGAACAGAGATCATCCTGTTGTTTTTAAGATTGCATCCAAGTACTGGATCTCAGACTCTTTTATTGACTATGATGGCTACTCCATTCCTTCTAAGGGATTCTTGCCCACAGTATTGGCTATAATGGTCATCTGAGTTGAATTCACCCATTCCAGTCCATTTTAGTTTACTGATTCCTAAAATGTTGATGTTCACTCTTGCCATCTCCTGTTTGATCACTTCCAGTTTGCCTTGATTCATGGACCTAACAATCCAGGTTTCTATGCAATATTGCTCTTTATAGCATCGGACTTTACTTCCATCACCAGTCACATCCACAACTGGGTGTTTTTGCTTTGGCTCCATCAATTCATTCTTTCTGGAGCTATTTCTCCACTGATCTCCAGTAACATATTGGGCACCTACCGACCTGCGGAGTTCATCTTTCAGTGTCCTATCATTTTCCCTTTTCATACTGTTCATGGGGTTCTCAAGACAAGAATACTGAAGTGGTTTGCCATTCCCTTCTCCAGTGGATCACATTTTGTCAGAATTCTCCACCATGACCCATCTGTCTTGGGTGGCCCTACATGGCATGTCTTGCAGTCTCATTGAGTTAGACAAGGCTGTGATCCATGTGATCCATTTGGTTAGTTTTCTGTGATTGTGGAGTCTCCCTCTGATGGATAAGGAAAAGAGGCTTATGGAAGCTTCCTGATGGGAGAGACTGTTTGAGGGGGAAACTGGGTCTTGTTCTGATGGGCAGGGCCATGCTCAGTAAATGTTTAAACCAATTTTCTCTTGGTGGACAGGGTTGAGTTCTCTCCCTGTTGTTTGACCTGAGGCCAAACTATGGTGGAGGTAATGAAGATAAGGTCCTTCCAAAGGTCCCATGCATGCACTCCTGCACTCAGTGCCTCGGACACTTCAGCAGGCCACAACCTACCCATGCTTCCACCAGAGACTCCTGGACACTCACAGGCAAGTTTGGGTCAGTCTGTCGTGAAGAAACTGCTCTTTTCTCCTGGGTTTTAGTGAGAACAAGATTTTGTTTGCACCTCGAAGAATCTGTTTCCCCAGCCCTATGCAAGTTCTGTCAGCTCTATGGTGGGGTTAATGGCAACCTCCTCCAAGAGGGCTTATGCCATACCCAGCTCTGCCGCACCTAGAGTCCCTGCCCCTGTGGCATTCCACTGCTGACCCATGCCTCCAAAGGAGACACTCAAACACAGTTCTGCTCAGTCTCTGTGGGTCTCTGGGTCCTGGTGTGCACAAGGTTTGCTTAAACCCTCCAAGCGTCTCTGAAGGGTATGGGGTTTGATTCTAAACACACTTCCACCCCTCCTACCATCTTGCTGGGATTTCTCATTTGCTCTTAGAAATGGAGTATCTTTCTGGGGGGCGGGCGGGAATCCAACATTCTCCTATCAACAGTTGTTCAGCAGCGAGTTGTAATTTTGGAGTTTTAGCAGGAGAAGATGAGCAGGTTCCTTATACATTCAACTGAATGGAAATAATTGCAAGTTTCTATTGTTCTTTATTGTTTCTAATTGTTCTTATAACATCCATATATTTATCTGGAAGACTTCCTCTTCCTCTTGGATAGATTAATATGATTTGTGTCTTGTTTTCAAGGATGGCAATGATTTTGTTATGTAATATAGAAGAATGCTGCTGCTGCTGCTAAGTCGCTTCAGTTGTGTCTGACTCTGTGCGACCTCATAGATGGCAGCCCACCAGGCTCCCCCATCCCTGGGCTTCCCCAGGCAAGAACTGGAGTGGTTGCCATTTCCTTCTCCAATGCATGAAAGTGAAAAGTGAAAGTGAAGTCCCTCAGTTGTGTCCAACTCTTAGCGACCCCATGGACTGAAGCCCACCAGGTTCCTCCGTATATTGTTTATAAATACAGCAGGTTCTCTTATTACTGTCAGGGAAATATGTTGACAATATTTTACCTTATTTATAATTAGTTCACATCAAACATATGAAATATGCAATAGATCTTTCCTGGATGGATAAACCTAGTAGAAGATTAGAACAAAACAAATACTTAGTATAAAATTTAATTAAGACATTAAATTCTGTATCAAACAGATAATGAGGAAATCAAAGTAAAATTGTTTGACACAGGGCATCACTTTAATCCTCGCCTTACACAAAGCATACATCCTACTTAACACCCACTACACCATCACTAAGGCTGGCATTTACAAATATCTTTAACAGGAACTATAGGAGAAAATTTTTCTAAACTTTTCAGGTACCCTGTATATGTTACAAGGAACAATCAATAATAGACCCCTTAATTGAACTTTCCAAACTTATAAACAAATGGGAAAACTTACACCTACTCTAGCACAGAACACTTTGCAAAAAAAAAAAAAAAAATTGGAGCTTATAATGGAGTAATTGTTTAGAAAATCATTGTGAAAATTGTATAAATCATCTATCTCTAGCACCTTCATAGAAATCTTCAGAGACAAAGCTTGTTTATTTCATTTAACAAAACAGTAAGACTTTCTTCTTTTTTTCTCCCTCTTTTTATTCTGTAAACACTTTCACCACTTGTTTCTTTAAAAATATATTCAGAATTATCGAGAACCTTAACTTATTAACTTAGTCACACAGCTTCCACCAGAACTGTCTTTTAATATGTCTGGAGACTGTATTTTGGAAAGTATAGTGATTGTTTTAAACAGATCACTGAAGAAAAACTAAACTTTGGCAAAGACTAATTCTAGAAAATCGGACACTGGATTTATGTGTTGCTTGTTCCAAAGCCACAATTTAGTGATTACTTTTAAAAAAAAAGACTGCATTTGCTTGAACAGATTTTTATTATGAATGTCATTGGATTATAGTTTAATTATGTGCTACAAACAGATGATGTTTATATTATATTTTATTAATTTAGGGAAAGGCATAATTCTTTATTGTCTCTGAAAGCTTAAAAATTATTTCAACTGGTACATTATTTACCAGGTGGTCAAGAAGTATTTCAAGTTGCTTTCTAAAAAAATTTTGTCTAGTTCCTTTGAATTGAGAAAATTTTCAGTTATTCAAACATTTATATCATCCCTTGATAAATCTCTGATTATTCCAGTTCCATGGCATAAATAAAATGACAGTATACTTATTTAAAGTTGGCAAAAAGATACTCTTCAGGCAGTCAATAAATGTTGGATGATTTTATAAAGTTTATGTGACTTATTGAGTCAAACTGAAAACTACTTTCTATAGAATTTTAGGTTTGCATTAAAAGAAATATACATATAAAACAAATGGAAAGTAATTGAGATATGAGTTTGACTGCTGTTTGTTGTTCAGTTGCTAAGCCATGTCCAATTCTGCACAATCCTAAAAAAATTTAACATGAAGAGTTTCTTGAGAAACTGTGATCTGATCAACTTTTCAAAAAGTCGTATACAGGTGATCAATCTGGCAGATTCACCCTAATTTTAGGGTAAATGTGCTGAAGCAGGCTTCATTAAGCTGTCCCTTCTATCATATTGTTTAATTGCCAAATACTAAGATTCAGAAGATATTAAGAAGAGGTGACAAGAATACACAGAAGAACTGTACAAAAAAGATCTTCACGACCCAGATAATCACGATGGTGTGATCACTCACCTAGAGCCAGACATCCTGGTATGTGAAGTCAAGTGGGCCTTAGAAAGCATCTCTACGAACAAAGCTAGTGGAGGTGATGGAATTCCAGTTGAGCTATTCCAAATCCTGAAAGATGATGCTGTGAAAGTGCTGCACTCAATATGCCAGCAAATTTGGAAAACTCAGCAGTGGCCACAGGACTGGAAAGGTCAGTTTTCATTCCAATCCCGAAGAAAGGCAATGCCAAAGAATGCTCAACTACTGCACAATTCGACTCATCTCACACGCTAGTAAAATAATGCTCAAAATTCTCCAACCCAGGCTTCAGCAATACGTGAACTGTGAACTTCCTGATATTCAAGCTGGTTTTAGAAAAGGCAGAGGAACCAGAGATCAAATTGCCAATATCTGCTGGATCATGGAAAAAGCAAGAGAGTTCCATAAAAAATCTCATTTGCTTTATTGACTATGCCAAAGCCTTTGACTTTGTGGATCACAATAAACTTTGGAAAATTCTGAAAGAGATGGGAATACCAGACCACCTGATCTGCCTCTTGAGAAATCTGTATGCAGGTCAGGAAGCAACAGTTAGAACTGGTCATGGAACAACAGACTGGTTCCAAATAGGAAAAGGAGTACGTCAAGGCTGTATATTGTCACCCTGCTTATTTAACTGATATTCAGAGTACATCATGAGAAATGCTGGACTGGAAGAAACACAATTTGGAATCAAGATCGCTGGGAGAAATATTAACAACCTCAGATATGCAGATGACACCACCCTTATGGCAGAAAGTGAAGAGGAACTAAAAGCCTCTTGATGAAAGTGAAAGAGGAGAGTGAAAAAGTTGGCTTAAAGCTCAACATTCAGAAAACGAAGATCATGGCATCCCGTCCCATCACTTCATAGGAAATATATGGGTAAACAGTGGAAACAGTGTCAGACTTTATTTTTCTGGGCTCCAAAATCACTGCAGATGGTGACTGCAGCCATGAAATTAAAAGACACTTACTGCTTTGAAGGAAAGTTATGACCAACTTAGATAGCATATTCAAAAGCAGAGACATTACTTTGCCAACAAAGGTTCGCCTAGTCAAGGCTATGGTCTTTCTTGTGGTCATGTATGGATGTGAGAGCTGGACTGTGAAGAAGGCTGAGCATCGAAGAATTGATGCTTTTGAACTGTGGTGTTGGAGAAGACTCTTGAGAGTCCCTTGGACTGCAAGGAGATCCAACCAGTCCATTCTGAAGGAGATCAGCCCTGGGATTTCTTTGGAAGGAATGATGCTAAAGCTGAAACTCCAGTACTTTGGCCACCTCATGGTAAGAGTTGACTCATTGGAGGAGACTCTGATTCTGGGAGGGATTGGAGGCAAGAGGAGAAGGGGACAACAGAGGATGAGATGGCTGGATGGCATCACTGACTCGATGGACATGAGTCTGAGTGAACTCTGGGAGTTGCTGATGGACAGGTGGGCCTGGAATGCTGCGATTCATGGAGTTGCAAAGAGTTGGACACAACTGAGTGAATGAATTAAGCTGATCTGAAGATTCAGAAAATTATATGCCTTTAGCTTCTGGCTTCTGGGTTGGCAAGACATTGTTTAGACACATTACACACCTATAGCAAAACCAAGGTAAAATTAACATAGCCACTGTTCTATGCTTCACATGCTCCCTTTATCTTTCTATCCAGAGAAAACTCCATTCTAGGATGTCCTGATATCCAAGTTATAATATAGAGTATGCCCACTCCTTTGTAAAACGGCATTTTGCAATACTCTTGTTGTATGTTGCTGTCTTCTGAGGACAGCACCAAGTGCTTTATACTTATCAGCTCTTTAAACTTCATAATATCTCTAAGTTAAGTATTAGGCAACAAATTTTAGATTTAAAATGAGGCTTACTATCTAGTGCCCTGTGCTCCAACTAATGGGTGTTAATTTGAAAAATTCTTAACATGTATAAACCCCCTTCAACTAACAAAATACTATTAATTCACTTGTCAGATTATTGACATTTTAAATAATAGGGAAAATAGAAAACGGAAACATCACCAGATCAAAACTACACAATAAAAAAAAAAAAAAAACTGCAAAAGTGCTATGACTAGATATTTAATTTTCTAATTCACAGGAAATCTGTTATATACAGTGAAACAAATAAACAAATAAAACCCTTGCATAATAACTGGTTCCAATTCTGATTTCATTGCTCTGTAACAAGCTGGCTTTGGCAAATCACCTAGACTCAGTTGTCTTCAGTTTTCACATCTGTTTGATTAGCTTAATAACTATCTAAAAATTTGAGGACTAACCATAATCTAAATACAGAGATTGGCATAGGGTAGCTCTCTCATAGAGAACAAGAAATATGAATTTAAAAGTCTGTATTCTCAAGAGAGACAAAAGAAAATGCTCTTCTCCAAGACTTATGTGAATGACCATTAAGGCCCATTTAACATTTGCATATAGTTAGATAAATAGATACAGACATAGATGATATAGACAAGGAGCAAATATATTTTTATATTTCCTATAAAAGTAATAGGAAAAGAAATTTTTACATATAAATAAAAATCAATCATATAATAACAATGAAAATATTTAAATGCAAAAAACATTATTTTCATATTTACATAAGAACTGGGATTAGAGTCAGAGAATGTTAAAGCTGTATCTTAAAATATAAAGTCAAATAAATTAAAGCATAAAGTTTCTTGGAATATAAACAAAATGAATTTTAGAGACAATAAAATTATTTAATGAAGCTGAATCTAGAGATGGATGTAGAAAGTACAGTGAAATATTTTCAGAACTATAGAGAAATGAAAAGCATGGCTGCCTTTAAGATGAAAAATAAAGAAAAAGACTTACTCAAAATAACCCAAATGTTTATCTTTCTTGCTTGGCAAAATTTGCTATATTGCTATGTTAGATGGGAAGAAAAATGAAAGACTGAATTTTGCTTCTTATAAATAAAGAAAATATTTGAGTTATTGACTCTCAAAGTTCCTTTCCCCAAAGAAGGCATCTGATTTCCTTCTTTGAATTTTGATATCTTTATGATTTTAATTGGGTTCAAGATAAATATTATACTTTTAAAATGTCAAACCCCTTTGAAATAACTAGCCAATTTCTTACACAGTCAACTGCACTGACCCATGTCTGTATTATAATGATTATATTATTTACTTTGATTTAAAAATGAATTTCCTGTTAATGAAATTGAATGCCCCGCTCTATTTTTCTTGCGCTGGTTTAAAAAGTTGTACCTTGGTTACATGAACTACATCCATGATGTTTTTACTACTTTACTAAGATCCACTGAATTCTTTTCACAGAGTTTTATAGGAGATGATGAGTTCCTGTTTTTTCAGCTTGATGTGGGCTAGTGGTCACTATTTTTTCATTGACTTATTCAATCTACTTTTAAAGCACCAGTGTATTTACTTGGGCAGAATGTAGTTACTACAGTAGGGAGAATGAATAAATAAAATTCAAATAAAACTCAAAGTCTATTTTAGCATTCATAAAGATTTCAAAGTAATAGATCCTTTTGGTAAGGAACTACATTTTTCATAATATTCATGGGACAAAGTATTTTAACTATGTAATTATTGGAGTCTTAAATAAAAGTCAGACACACATAACAACAAAATGACTTCAGTGAGCCTTACTACCTTGGTATATTAAGGACTTCAGATTCATAAAGCTACTATTTCTACTTTTATCACTTCAAAATGGTAAATTAAAAATTTGGACATCTCAGACTCTATTTATGCCATTCTATTTATACCTGTTGTTATATCTGTATTTTCCTTTATAAAACATTTTTGTATAGATGCCTCTTCTATAATCTTTATAACCAGTTCCTGAGGTAAACAGTTATTCTGTTTAAAGTGATAAAATTGAAGCACAAAAACTTTCAATGGCTTGATAAGATTCATGTAGCTAGAATCAACTGATGAGAGTCAAATCAAATCTCTCTCTATATATACACTTGCCTCCAAGAACTATTTAGCTGACTCTCACAAATTCACATATGCCACAAATTCATTACCAGTCAGTTTAAAACATCTTCTAGTTTGTATTGTCGGAGAAGGCAATGGCACCCCACTCCAGTACTTCTGCCTGGAAAATCCCATGGGTGGAGGAGCCTGGAAGGCTGTAGTCCATGGGGTCGCTGAGGGTCGGACACGACTGAGCGACTTCACTTTCACTTTTCACTTTCATGCACTGGAGAAGGAAATGGCAACCCACTCCAGTGTTCTTGCCTGGAGAATCCCAGGGACAGCTGAGCCTGGTGGGCTGCCGTCTATGGGGGTCACACAGAGTCGGACACAACTGAAGTGACTTAGCAGCAGTAGCAGTTTGTATTGTGATATCATTAAAAAGTAATGGATTATTTAGAAGTGTACTGTTTCATTTGCTAATGTTTGGGGGTTTTTAATTTTTTTAATTTATTTTTTTATGATATGTTTTAACCTATTTATTTATTTTAATTTTATTTTATTTAACTTTACAATATTGTATTGGTTGCCATATATCTTTATACTGATTTTTAATCTCTTCTACTAAGGCCAAATGAAATGCTATCACTCTAGTTATTTGAAATATGTTCAAGCTTTCTCTATTCTCTACTATATAGTCAGTATTTGTAATTATCATTTGTACTTCTAAAAAACAATGGCATGGTGCAGTCACTGAATGGCCATTATGTAAAGCCTGTTAAACAAGTTATTTAAATCTTCTTCTGCTCATCAAAAGATATATGAGTGAAGAGGGACACCACACAGTAAAGAAATATTGGAGTATTACTCAGCCATTAAAAAGAATACATTTGAATCAGTTCTAATGAGGTGGATGAAACTGGAGCCTATTATACAGAGTGAAGTAATCCAGAAAGAAAAACACAAATACAGTGTACTAATGCATATATATGGAATTTAGAAAGAGGGTAACAATAACCCTGTATACGAGACAGCAAAAGAGACACTGATGTATAGAATAGTCTTTTGGACTCTGGGAGAGGGAGAGGGTGGGATGATTTGGGAGAATGGCATTGAAATATGTATAATATCATATTTGAAATGAGTCGCCAGTCCAGGTTCGATGCCTGATACCAGATGCCTGGGGCTGGTGCACTGGGATGACCCAGAGGGATGGAATGGGGAGGGAGGAGGGAGGAGGGTTCAGGATGGGGAACACGTGTATACCTGTGGAGGATTCATTTTGATGTATGGCAAAACCAATACAATATTGTAAAGTTAAATAAAATTAAACTAAAAAAAGAAATGTACAATAAATATCATGTTTAACAAAGAAACATTAGAGCTTTCCCTTTAAAACTAGGATAAGGACATAACTATGTAAACTAGTGTTCAGATATTGCTGTTAGATATGAGGCATAAGTAAAATAAGTAAAACATAAGAAGTATAAGTTTGGAATTGAAGTGTAAATAGAATTGGAACACCACCATTATTACGGGCTTTCCTGGTAGCTCAGATTGTAAAGAATCTGCGTGTAATGCAAGAGACCTGGATTCGAGCCCTGTGTGGGAAAGATCCCCTGGAGAAAGGAATGGCTAACCACTCCAGTATTCCTGTCCACCACATTCCAAGGACAGAGGAGACTGGTGGGCTACAGTTCACGGGGTTGCAAAGAGTTGGACATGACTGATGATTAACATTTTGACTTTCATCACCATTATTACAGGTGACTATCACCTGCACAGAAAGGATAAGAAAATAATAGCTACATAGTGACTCGATGGATGTGAGTCTGGGTGACCTCCGGGAGTTGGTGATGGACAGGGAGGCCTGGTGTGCTGCAGTTCATGGGGTGGCAAAGAGTTGGACACGACTGAGCAACTGATCTGATCTGATCCGATAACAATAATAGCTATGTAGTATAGAAAAACAATGATAATTCCATGAAGAGTTTTGTACTAATGGTTTAGATATTTGGGAAAAAGCAGATTTATTTCACATTATGTACTAGAATAAATACAGAAGCTGATTTAAATGTAAATTAGAAGGCTAGTGAGAAAGAGAGGAACATAAAAGATGATAGAAGAGAAAATATAAAGAATGTAGTTTTTATGATTTAAATCTATAAATGGGCATGCTCTTTTTTAAGTGTGACCCTCAAACCTAGAACACACAGAAAAGAAGATGAGTGTATCTAACAAGTTAAAAATAATTTAAACATTTTCCACAAAGTTTCTAAAATTACGATTACTGTCTTGTACATGGGTTTGGGGAGGGGGGAGAAGGTGGGATGAATGGAGTATCATGGAAACATATATAGATTTACCATATGTAAAGTAGATAGCCAATGGGAATTTGCTATATGACTCGGAACTGAAACCCAAACAGGGGCTCTGTGATCACCTAGAGAGATAGGATAGGGTCGGGGCTTGGGCTTGGAAGGGAGGTTCAGGAGGGAGGGGACATATGTATACCTGTGGCTAATTCATGTTGATGTATGGCAGAAACCAATACAATATTTAAAGCAATTACCCTTCAAATAAAAATAAATTAGAGGCAAAAAAGTTAACAGAAAAAAAGATTAATGTCCCTGTGTTCTCGGTATCAGTTAGAAAACAGAAAATAAAACATCCAAATTATAAAGTGTTTCAAATATCTATTTTTCCTAATAAACTCCTGAATTCCATACAATTGCAACTGTTCTAAGAAATTGACTAAATAAATCTCAGTTTTAAGGAGACAAAATATATAAAAATTCTCGGTAACTTTGAAAATGATTAACAAAGAAGTAAGATTTTTCTCTGCAACTCATTGAGATAGGCTATAAAATTTCATAGGCTTCCCTAATGGCTCAGCAGATAAAGAATCTGCCTGCAAGGCAGGAGACATAGGAGATGTGGGTGCAGTCCCTGGGTCAGGAAGATCTCTGGAGAAGGAAACGGCAACCCACTCCAGTATTCTTGCCTAGGAAATCCCATGGACCAAGAAGCCTGATGGGCCATAATCCCATGGATCACAAAGAGTCGGATACAACTGAGCACACACACACATAAAATTTCAAGAAGCAAAAAATATGCTAGCACTTCTGGAAAAGACAAAATACAAATGGTATTAAGGGAGAATTTAGATAGATTTATACTATAAAATTGCCAACATCCGCTGGATCATCGAAAAAGCAAGAGAGTTCCAGAAAAACATCTATTTCTGCTTTATTGACTATGCCAAAGCCTTTGACTGTGTAGATCACAATAAACTGTGGAAAATTCTGAAAGAGATGGGAATACCAGACCACCTGATCTGCCTCTTGAGAAATCTGTATGCAGGTCAGGAAGCAACAGTTAGAACTGGTCATGGAACAACAGACTGGTTCCAAATAGGAAAAGGAGTACATCAAGGCTGTATATTGTCACCATGTTTATTTAACTTATATGCAGAGTACATCATGAGAAATGCTGGACTGGAAGAAACACAAGCTGGAATCAAGATTGCCGGGAGAAATATCAATAACCTCAGATATGCAGATGATACCACCCTTATGGCAGAAAGTGAAGAGGAACTCAAAAGCCTCTTGATGAAAGTGAAAGTGGAGAGTGAGAAGGTTGGCTTAAAGCTCAACATTCAGAAAACGAAGATCATGGCATCTGGTCCCATCACTACATGGGAAATAGATGGAGAAACAGTGGAAACAGTGTCAGACTTTCTTTTTCTGGGCTCCAAAATCACTGCAGATGGTGACAGCAGCCATAAAATTAAAAGACGCTTACTCCTTGGAAGGAAAGTTATGACCAACCTAGATAGCATATTCAAAAGCAGAGGCATTCCTTTGCCAACAAAGGTTCGCCTAGTCAAGGCTCTGATCTTTCCTGTGGTCATGTATGGATGTGAGAGCTGGACTGTGAAGAAGGCTGAGCGCTGAAGAATTGATGCTTTTGAACTGTGGTGTTGGAGAAGACTCTTGAGAGTCCCTTGGACTGCAAGGAGATCCAACCAGTCCATTCTGAAGGAGATCAGCCCTGGGATTTCTTTGGAGGGAATGATGCTAAAGCTGAAACTCCAGTATTTTGGCCACCTCATGCGAAGAGTTGACTCATTGGAGAAGACTCTGATGCTGGGAGGGATTGGGGGCAGGAGGAGAAGGGGACGAGAGGATGAGATGGCTGGATGGCATCACTGACTCGATGGATGTGAGTCTGAGTGACCTCTGGGAGCTGGTGATGGACAGGGAGGCCTGGCGTGCTGCAGTTCATGGGGTCGCAAAGAGTCGGACATGACTGAGCGACTGATCTGATCGGATCTGATACTATAACATAATCACACACTGTCAAAAAGAAATACATAAACTGAATGCATGTGTGTTAGTTACTTGGTTATGTCTGACTCTTTACAACCCCAAGGACTGTAGCCCATCAGTCTCCTCCATCCGTGGAATTCTGAAGGCAATAGTACTGGAGTGGGTAGCCAATCCCTTCTCCAGGAGATCTTCCCAACCTAGGGATTGAACCCCAGTCTCCTGCATTGCAGATAGATTCTTTATCATCTGAGCCACCCAGAGAAGCCCATATAAACTGAATAGAAGATGGTATTTTAAAAGGTTACTTTTTATAAGGACAAACAGAAATTTTATACTATTTGTTTATTCAATCTGTAAATATATATTGGACACCTTATAAATTCCAAGCTTCACAATCTACCTGACACTGGAGATATATCCACAAACCAAAGCTGTTAAAGAACTTACATTCTAGCGGAAAAAAACCAGAAATTAAATAAATAAATATATGCTATATGACTTGGTCAGAGAAGGCAATGGCAACCCACTCCAGTGTTCTTGCCTGGAAAGTCCCATGGGTGGAGGAGCCTGGTAGGCTGCAGTCCATAGGGTTGCTAAGAGTTGGACACGACTGAGGGACTTCACTTTCACTTTTCACTTTCATGCATTAGAGAAGGAAATGGCAACCCACTCCAATGTTCTTGCCTGGAGAATCCCAGTGACAGAGGAGCCTGGTGGGCTGCCGTCTATGGAGTCGCACAGAGTCAGACAGGACTGAAGCGACTTAGCAGCAGCAGCATATGATTTGGTGGTATGTACCATGAGAAAAAGTTTGCAAAGAGGCGGAGCAGTCATGATGATGTTCATGGTGGTAGTTAAGGCTGTGTCGGGGCTGAGGTTGGGATGGTGGAGAAGGCAGAGAAACTAGTGGTGATGGAGGTGACTGTTGTCTTGGGGCGGTGGGGAAGTGTTGATTAGATTGAGGTGTGTCGTTAACTCTTTTATCAGTTGTTAGGGAAGACTGCCTGATAGGCATCCTTTAAGCAGTGATAAAAGAAGGAAGTTAGCAAGACAGAGAGTAAAGTATGACAGCAATCTAGTTGAGTTGTACTTAGTGCTCATAAGAAACTGGAAGGAGGTTTGTGAGCCTGGAGGAAGAGGACAGAGGACCGGAGAGCATTGAAGAGTCAGTCAAACTCATAGTTAGCAAAGAAATGCAGTGAATTAGCAGATAGACAGCAGATGCACACAGGCATGCACATCTAGGATTCTTGCCTGGAGAATTCCATGGACAAAGGAACCTGGTAGGCTGCAGTCCATGGGGTCACAAAGAGCCGGACACAGCAGAGTGACTAACACTGTCGCTTTCTTTTTATTGCTCTTCCAATTTTGATCAAATCCTTGGAACACTGATTCTTCAAATCCTCAATTTTCTATTTCTAACACATTTTTGATTTCAAGAAAAATGATTATGGAACATGCACTAACACAAATGTATTTTTTCTTAATGCTAAATCCCTCAATTTTAACAGCTTAGTCAGTTTCAAAGGCATGAATTTGTGTCAAATCCTAGTAATTCTTTAAATAAATAATACATTTCTTGGTACTTTTATTCAATATTCATTTTAAATAAATGTAGAGGAAGCCAACAATGGCTCATGAGTCAATGACTAGCTTAGGCCACATGTCTTTATGTGCAACAAGTCAGATTTACATAAGTAAGCCGAAATTTCTGGCTCTGAATTGTATTTGATTAAATGGAACACTGCACATCGAAACAAGCAATTTTTAAATGGGATTATTGGTGACTCTACTAAGACTCTGTCACTAATGGTTTTCTCTACATCAGTCCATCTGGGAGCTGAGATAAGTTGATTTTATTTGGACTTGTTTTAAATTGATCTGCAATTTCGGCCAATTGAAGACCATGTAAAAGACAACAAATTTAAAGTTCTTAGACTGAAAACTACCTTGATGAGAATTCTAGAAGACAAATGTTATTCCTCATTCCTCTGCCTGATATTAGGTCATTTATGAAAAAGATATATGGTTCTTAATCCACATTTCAGCAGACAAGCTCTGGTTAACCTTTTAATATCTGGCAAGCAGCATGAGGCATGTTTTCAACAGTAGGAATAATAACATTTTAAATATACAGATATTACATTAATAATACATTAATGCATTCTCATCACAAAATTTAAAAAAATAATACTGAAAGTACTTTTTTGAGCTCCACTAATCCACCAACCCCTTATCCAGGCTAACCTATGTTATCAGTTTGTTTTGTTTTTTTTTTTTAATATATTTCCAGACATTATTTTATATATTTGCATACAGTATAAATACTTGACAGATATATGATCAAATGCATCTCTGGTTGATTTGGGACTATACATCAGCCTAGTATGAGTATGAACTGACAATTATTTCAAGTTTCTTTAACTTTTTAAGGTTACTTTAAATATATTTTCTGCTTTTAACATTTATATAGGCAGTCTATATAAAATAGGAAGTTACAAAGCAGATACAAGGATAAAAATATACTATCGGACTACTATTTTGTGTGACTCTAAAATGTAAGTTTATTACATCTTAATTGGTTTTAAAAGTAGTGCCAATGTCAACATCAAATATCATGTTCCTTATGCATACTTGTGCTTCACAAGAGCCAGTATCATTTCTGTTCACCGATGTAAAAATAGCACCGGGCACATTAACTGTGACACTAGTATAAACTCAAGAGTCACTGCATGTTTGAATGAACGCACTGCAAAAAATTGTTATAAATCAAATGATGTGGAAAATTACTTAGAATATCTTAAATGTCAAACTTAGCTTGGTGAAATAATGTCAAAATAGTATCTATAGGAAAAAAATCTATTGACTCTACAGCTCAAAACAGATTGACAACACTAATGATGTATAATTTTCTTCCCTATAGGGTAGGTTTGGTCATGTGCCAGAATCATTACTTAGACAAATGATAACCCTGTTCACATCGTCATCATTAGCAGTAGTAGTACTATTATTATTATTATTTTTTGGCTGCTATTGCATTACTTTGGTTCAGCTTTTCAGTCACATTTGCTTTAGGACCTTGCTTTCTTAAACCATGTACAATTTCTACTCTATTATGTGAATAGCCATTTTTGAAACATGAAAACATCAAAAATAAAAATAGTTAACAAGTGTTATTATTTCATGAATAAGATCAGATCAGATCAGATCAGTCACTCAGTCGTGTCCGACTCTTTGTGACCCCATGAACCGCAGCACGCCAGGCCTCCCTGTCCATCACCAACTCCCAGAGGTCACTCAGACTCACATCCATCGAGTCAGTGATGCCATCCAGCCATCTCATCCTCTGTCGTCCCCTTCTCCTCCTGCCCCCAATCCTTCCCAGCATCAGAGTCTTCTCCAATGAGTCAACACTTTGCATGAGGTGGCCAAAATACTGGAATTTCAGCTTTAGCATCATTCCTTCCAAAGAAATCCCAGGGCTGATCTCCTTCAGAATGGACTGAGTGGATCTCCTTGCAGTCCAAGGCACTCTCAAGAGTCTTCTCCAACACCACAGTTCAAAAGCATCAATTCTTCGGCGCTCAGCCTTCTTCACAGTCCAGCTCTCACATCCATACATGACCACAGGAAAGACCATAGCCTTGACTAGGCGAACCTTTGTTGGCAAAGGAATGCCTCTGCTTTTGAATATGCTATCTAGGTTGGTCATAACCTTCCTTCCAAGGAGTAAGCGTCTTTTAATTTCATGGCTGCAGTCACCATCTGCAGTGATTTTGGAGCCCAGAAAAATAAAGTCTGACACTGTTTCCACCGTTTCCCCATCTATTTCTCATGTAGTGATGGGACCAGATGCCATGATCTTCGTTTTCTGAATGTTGAGCTTTAAGCCAACCTTCTCACTCTCCACTTTCACTTTCATCGAGAGGCTTTTGAGTCCCTCTTCACTTTCTGCCATAAGGGTGGTGTCATCTGCATATCTGAGGTTATTGATATTCCTCCCAGCAATCTTGATTTCCAACTTGTGTTTCTTCCAGCCCAGCATTTCTCATGATGTACTCTGCATATAAGTTAAATAAACATGGTGACAATATACAGCTTTGACGTACTCCTTTTCCTATTTGGAACCAGTCTGTTGTTCCATGACCAGTTCCAACTGTTGCTTCCTGATCTGCATACAGATTTCTCAAGAGGCAGATCAGGTGGTCTGATATTCCCATCTCTTTCAGAATTTTCCACAGTTTATTGTGATCTACACAGTCAAAGGCTTTGGCATAGTCAATAAAGCAGAAATAGATGTTTTTCTGGAACTCTCTTGCTTTTTCGATGATCCAGCAAATGTTGGCAATTTGATCTCTGGTTCCTCTGCCTTTTCTAAAACCAGATGGAACATCAGGAAGTTCACGGTTCACATATTGCTGAAGTCTGGCTTGGAGAATTTTGAGCATTACTTTACTAGCGTGTGAGATGAGTGCAGTTATGCGGTAGTTTGAGCATTCTTTGGCATTCCCTTTCTTTGGGATTGGAATCAAAACTGACCTTTTCCAATCTTGTGGCCACTGCTGAGTTTTCCAGATTTGCTGGCATATTGAGTGCAGCACTTTCACAGCATCATCTTTCAGGATTTGGAATAGCTCAACTGGAATTCCATCACCTCCACTAGCTTTGTTCGTAGTGATGCTTTCTAAGGCCCACTTGACTTCACATTCCAGGATGTCTGGCTCTAGGTCAGTGATCACACCATCATGATTATCTGCATTGTGAAGCTCTTTTTTGTACAGTTCTTCTGTGTATTCTTGCCACCTCTTCTTAATATCTTCGGCTTCTGTTAGGTCCATACCATTTCTGTCCTTTATCGAGCCCATCTTTGCATGATATGTTCCTTTGGTATCTCTGATTTTCTTGAAGAGATCCCTAGTCTTTCCCATTCTGTTGTTTTCCTCTATTTCTTTGCATTGATCGCTGAAGAAGGCTTTCTTATCTCTTCTTGCTATTCTTTGGAACTCTGCATTCAGATGTTTATATCTTTCCTTTTCTCCTTTGCTTTTCGCTTCTCTTCTTTTCACAGCTATTTGTAAGGCCTCCCCAGACAGCCATTTTGCTTTTTTGCATTTCTTTTTCATGGGGATGGTCTTGATCCCTGTCTCCTGTACAATGTCACGAACCTCATTCCATAGTTCATCAGGCACTCTATCTATCAGATCTAGGCCCTTAAATCTATTTCTCACTTCCACTGTATAATCATAAGGGATTTGATTTAGGTCATACCTGAATGGTCTAGTGGTTTTCCCTACTTTTTTCAATTTCAGTCTGAATTTGGCAATAAGGAGTTCATGATCTGAGCCACAGTCAGCTCCTGGTCTTGTTTTTGCTGATAGCACTGATTTAATTAACTTGTAATGAAAAGTGATTAGGATATTGTTCAGTATATTAATGTACTTTTCTCTTTTGCACTTTTATGTATGTTTTCCATATTCAGCACTCCAAAATGAGATAGCAATTTAATCACACTACATTCAACACTAAAAACAAAGATTCTTTATTGTCCTGTTTCAATTTGATCCTCCTTAAAAACCACTATCCCATAATCAGTTTTTTTTTTTTTTTTTTTTGTAAAGCTCTTCTGCATTCAATTTCTGTTGACAACTACATTGCCAGTCTTTGGCAAACATAGGAGGTTTTACTCCCAAACCTTAAGATACTCTACTGCAATTCAGTCAAGGATACTTAAGGGTTTTACACAGCTCTTCACTCATTTCAAAGATGTCAGCCTTTCAGTTATCCAAACAACTGCATCACAATCCCTAGCCAAGGAAGGAAGATATTTCCTACAAAGTCCAAAAGCCAAATAAATGATCGCTGCCTTTTGACATCAACTTTTCTTTCAGTATTGAAGGGATAATCCAATATATTCCGGACTTTCACTGGCCCAGGAAGTTCAGTAAACGGATAAGCCTTTTATTTTTTGTAAGATGTCCCTCCCTCATCCCCATTCTCTAGGCATATGTTTTACTAAGTCATTTAGTTCAGTTCAGTTGCTCATGTCCAACTCTTTGTGACCCCATGGACTGCAGCACAGCAGGCTTCCCTGTCCATCACCAACTCCTGGAGCTTGCTCAAATTCATGTACATTGAGTCGGTGATGCCATCCAACCATCTCATCCTCTGTCATCCCTTCTCCTCCTGTCTTCAATCTGTCCCAGCATCAGAGTCTTTTCCAGTGAGTCAGTTCTTTGTATCATAGTCACTCCTATGGCCAAAGTCAATTAGTGAAATGCGCTTGGTGGCCAAAGTCGATTAGTGAAAGGCGCTTAGTCATGTCTGACTCTGCAACCCCATCGACTAAACAGTCCATGGGATTTCTCCAGGCAAGAATACTGAAGTGGGTTGCCATGTCCTCCTTCAGGGAATCTTCCCAACCTAAGGATAGAACCCAGGTGTCCTCTACTGCAGGCAGATTCTTTACCAGCTGAGCCACAGGGAAGCCTAAGAATACTGGAGTGGGTAGCCTATCCCTTTTCTTTCATAAACCAGCAAAAGGTTTATGTTGATTAAATATTGTCTAAAAAGGATATTGGACAGTTGAATAGCCACAAATTGACAAATTCCCATTATAGTTTCTCTGTTCTTCACTTCCATAGCCCCTGGCACCTTGATCTGTCCAGGTAGAAAATCATATAGCCATAAATGGAGATTCAAAATTAATATTTACATTTCAGGTAGCCCCTTTACAAAGAGACTTTCCTTTTACTATTAATGTTCTTCCCATAGTTACCTGCATTTATCTAATTTAGTCTCAGACTTTGTTGAGGTTTTAGTTCAAACTGTCCCCTTATCCAAGAACCCTCCAGCAGCCCTATGTGAAATGGCACTTAACTTCATTCTGAAACTTTGTATGTATCATTGCTGCTGTGGGCCTTTGTATAAACTTAGCTTTAATTTTGAAAACACCCACATAATTACAGTTGTTACTGTGCATTTTAACTTTCTCTGGTGTTTCCTGTTCTCAATAACATTTAAATCACATCATTATGAAATGTATTTATGAAATTTGATTACTTAGAAGGTATTAGTGAAATATTGTTAATACTTCAGAACTAATAATCATTCATTAGTTAAAATAGCTATATAACCCCTACGTACTGATTGAATAGCTAAGAAGGAGTATCTTTACAAAATACCTTGAAGTCCATATATTCCAAATATTCCCATTCATAAGCATTTCTAATTTTCATCTCCTTGTCAAAGAATTAGCACTGAAAAATATCTTTTAACAAAATATGGATTAGATGTGTATTTTTTGAACTTTTTCAAATGGCATTATATAGACTGCAATGAGATACCATCTCACACCTGTCAGATGGCATTATAAAAGACAATAAATAACAAATGTTGGCGAGAATGTAGAGAAAAGGGAACCTCTTTGCAATGTTGTAGAGAATGTAAATTAGTGCAACCATTATGGAAAAACAAAAACCAGAAAGGAAGTTCCTTCAAATTATTAAAAATAGAACTACTATAGGATCCAGTAATTTGATCTCTGGGTATTTTTTCAAAAAAATAAAATGGTAATTTAAAAGGATATGTGCATTTCTGTGTTCATTGCAGCATTATCCACGATAACCATGATATACAAGCTATCTAAGTGCCCATGGATAGACGAATAAAATGTTAACTATATATGACACACAAACACATATATACACATACACACACATGATGCAATATTAGCCTAAAGGAATAAAATCTTGCCATTTTAACAACATGGATGAACCTAATGGGCATTATGCTAGAATAAATAAGTCAGACAGAGAAAGACAAATATCATATGATTTCACTTATGTGGAATTTAAACGTAAAACAAATGAACAAATATAATAAGACAAAAACAGAGAACTAACAGATAGCAGAAAGGAGGGGAGAGGGGTGAAGAATAAAATAGGTGAGGAAATTAAGAAGTACAAACTTCCAATTACAAAATAAATGAGCCATGGGGTTGAAATATAGCATGAGAAATATACTCAATAATAATGTAACATCTTTGTACCATGACCAATGGTAATCAGACTTACAATGATCAGTTTGTAATGCAGGGAAATGTTGAATCACTATGTTGTGCACCAGGAACTAACATAGTGTTGCAAACCAATTATACTTCAGAAAACAACCAACCAACCAGCTCATAGAGTGGTTACCAGAGGTAGGGAATGAGGGGAAGGGGAACTGGATGTGATATGAAAGCTCAAAATGCATGTTTAGTTGCCCAAAAGAGCAGATTTCCAGTTACCAGATAAAGAAATACTAGTGATGTAATATAATTAACACCCCTGTATCTTATACAGGAAAGTTGTTATCAGAATAAACCCTAAAAGTTCTCACCACAAGGAAAACATTTTATTTTGTATTTATATAAGATGATCAGTTCAGTTCAGTTGCTCAGTTGTGTTTGACTCTTTGTGACCCCATGAACCTCAGCACACCAGGCCTCCCTGTCCATCACCAACTGCCAGAGTCTACCCAAACCCATGTCCATTGAGTTGGTGATGTCATCCAACCATCTCATCCTCTGTCATCCCCTTCTCCTCCTGCCCTCAATCTTTCCCAGCATCAGGGTCTTTTCAAATGAATCAGCCCTTCGTATCAGGTGGCCAAAGTTTTGGAGTTTTAGCTTCAACATCAGTCCTTCCAGTGAACACCCAGGACTGATCTCCTTTAGGATGGACTGGTTGGATCTCCTTGCAGTCCAAGGGACTCTCAAGAGTCTTCTCCAACACCACAGTTCAAAAGCATCAATTCTTCGGCACTCAGCTTTGTTTATAGTCCAACTGTCACATCCATACATGACCACTGGAAAAACCATAGCCTTGACTAGACAGATCTTTGTTGACAAAGTAATGTCTCTGCTTTTGAATATGCTGTCTAGGTTGGTCATAACTTTTCTTCCAAGGAGCAAGCGTCTTTTCATTTTATGGCTGCAGTCACCATCTGCAGTGATTTGGGAGCCCCCCAAAGTAAAGTCAGCCACTGTTTCCCCATATATTTGTCATGAAGTGATGGGACCAGATGCCATGATCTTAGTTTTCTGAATGTTGAGCTTTAAGCCAATGATAATGCTCATTAAACTTACTATTATTATCGTTTCACATGTAATGTATGTAAGTAAAATCATTATGTTGTACTCCTGAAACTTACACACTGCTCTATGTCAATCATGTCTCAATAAAACTGGAAGAAAACAACAAAAATATATTGTATGTATTTTTATGATTTGTTTTGATACTTAATATTATGTGACTGAGATTCATGATTCTTGATGCATGTATCACTAGGTCACAGTTTTCCAATTGTTTAGTAGTGAACTGACTTATACTTTATTTTGCCACTCTCCTGTGGATGGACACTATTGGTTTTTAAGTAAAACAGGATCACTTTTGCAAAGAGTATTGATATGAGTGTTCTTGTAACTGAACAGTCAGCATAAATATAAAAGAGTGTACATAGGTATCAATATTATAACATTTTAGATGAATTTTCTGGTTGACATTTTAGTTAATTTCTGATGGTCGTGTTGTTTCTCCATTTTTATTGCAGACAGCATGAGGCCTCTTGCTCCCATTCTCTGTTGCAGTTTAAAACAATTAGTCTGTCCTGTTTTTCTTGATGGGACTTGTTCCTCTCCAATTCAGTTTATGTCACTGTTTGAAAATTCAGTTGTCTTATGATTTCAGGAGAAGTTATATATTGTTTATTTGATTTTTCTCATAGTTAGAGAGGTAAAAACATTCAGTTTTATACATTCTGAGCAAAAAGTTGTAGCTCTATTATTAGATTTTAACAAAATAAAAATATTTGAGGTATAATTTTAAGATATAGGTACTATTAACCATAATGACTTGTGATGAACCTAGAATTCAGGATAGTGGTGTCTGGAAGTTTTTCTTTGTTTGTGTTTTATTTATTTTTTAAGAAGTGAGAAGTCTGAGCCTAAATTGTCTTTAAGGAAAGGTGAGTTTTATTTCCAGGGTTAATCAACTTGGTGGTGCGTTCAAATCTCTTAACAGTATTATTCTCTATAGTTTTAAATTCATCCATGTTTATATATCTGCAATGGTTCTACCTCAAAATAAATAGGAATAAAATTTTTCTATTTGATAATTAGATGATCATTATAAGACCATCTATTATAATATCATTATAAGAGATACCTGGAGAAACGGGCAAATTTGGCCTTGGAGTACAAAATGAAGCAAGGTAAAGGCTAACAGAGTTTTGCCAAGAGAACATGCTGGTCAAAGCAAACACACTCTTCCAACAATACAAGAGACAATTCTACACATGGATATCACTAGATTGTCAATACAGAAATCAGACTGATTACATTCTTTGCAGCCACAGATGGAGAAACTCTACACAGTCACCAAAAACAAGACTGCGAGCTGACTGTCGCTCAGATCATGAACTCCTTATTGCCAAATTCATACTTAAATTGAAGAAAGTAGGGAAAACCACTGGACCATTCAGGTAGACCTAAAGCAAATCCCTTATATTTATACAGTGGAAGCAACAAATAGATTCAAGTGTTTAGATCTGATAGATAGAGCACCTGAAGAACTATGAACAGAGGTTTATGACATTGTACAGGAGGCAGTGATCAAGACCATCCCCAAGAAAAAGACATGCAAAAAGGCAAAATGGCTATCTGAGGAGGCCTTACAAATAGCTGAGAAATGAAGGCAAAAGAGAAAAGGAAAGATATACTCATTTGAATGCAGAGTTCCAAAGAAAAAGAAGGAGAGATTAAAAAAAAAAAAAAAAGTCTTCCTATGTGATCAATGCAAAAAAATAGAGGAAAACAATAGAATAGGCAAGGCCAGATATCTCTTCAAGAAAATTAGAGATACCAAGGGAACATTTCATCCACAGATGGGCACAATAAAGGACAGAAATGATATGGACCTAACAGAAGCAGAAGGTATTAATAAAAGGTGACAAGAATACACAGAAGAACTATACAAAAATGATCTTATGACCCAGATAACCACAACGGTGTGATCCCTCACCTAGAGCTAGACATCCTAGAATGTGGAAGTCAAGTAGGCCTTAGGAAGCATCACTACAAACAAAGCTAGTGGAGGTAATGGAACTCCAGCTAAGCTATTTCAAATCCTAAAAGATGATGCTATAAAATTGCTGCACTCATTATGCCAGCAAATTTGGAAAACTCAGCAGTGGCCACAGGACTGGAAAAGGTCAGTCAGTTTTCATTCCAATCCCATAGAAAGGCAATGCCAAAGAATATTCAAACCACCACACAATGGCACTCATCTCACAAAGAAGAGAAGCTAAAGGAAAAGAGCAAAAGGAAATATATACCCATCTGAATGCAGAATAATGCTCAAAATTCTCCAAGCCAGGCTTCAAAAATAATGTGAACTGACAACTTCAAGATATTCAGTTGGATTTAGAAAAGACAGAGGTATCAGAGATCAAATAGCTAATATCTGTTGGATAATAGAAAAAGCAAGAGAGTTCAAAAATATATATATATTTCTGCTTTATTGACTACACCAAAGCCTTTGACTGTGTGGATCACAACAAACTGTGGAAAATTCTTTAAGAGATGGGAATGCCAGACCACTTGACCTGCCTCCTGAGAAATCGGTACACAGGTCAAGAAGCAAGTTAGAACCAGACATGCAACAATGAACTGGTTCCAGATTAGGAAAGGTGTATGTCAAGGCTGTATATTGTCACCCTGCTTATTTAACTTATATGCAGAATACATCATGCAAAATGCTGGACTGGATGAAGCACAAGCTGGAATCAAGATTGCCAGGAGAAACATCAATAACCTCAGATATGCAGATGGCACCACCCTTATGGCAGAAAATGAAGAGGAACTAAAGAGCCTCTTGATGAAAGTGAAAGAGGAGAGTGAAAAACTGGCTTAAAACTCAAAATTTAAAAACAAAGATCATTACATATGGTCCCATCACTTCATGACAAATAGATGGAAAAACAATGGAAACAGTGACAGAATTTATTTTCTTAGATTCCAAAATCACTGCAGGTGGTTACTGCAGCCATGAAAGTAAAAGATGTTTGCTCCTTGGAAGAAAAACTATGATCAACCTAGGCAGCATATTAAAAAGCAGAGACATTACTTTACCAACCAAGGTCCATCTAGTCCAAGCTATGGTTTTTTCAGTAGTCATGTAAGGATATGAGAGTTGGAGTGTAAAGAAAGGTGAGCACTGAAGAATTGATCCTTTTGAACTTGAAGAAGACTCTTGAGAGTCGCTTTGACTGCAAGGAGATCCTACCAGTCAATCCTAAAGAAACTCAGTCCTAAATATTCATTGGATGGACTGATGCTAAAGCTGAAGCTTCACTATTTTGGCCATCTGATGCAAAGTACTGACTCACTGGTTAAGACCCTGATACTGGGAAAGACGCTGATGCTAGGGGTTGCAAAGAGTTGGACACGACTGAGTGACTGAATTGAACTGAACTGATACTTAATCTAATTATGCCTTAGTCCTTATTTTTATTACCATTTTAGATTGTGAGTCAAAAGGAGGCAAACTTTGTGTATTACTAATTATTATATCCCAACAGCAGTGTATTTTGAATATTTCTTGATATATTAATAAACAAAAAGTCATTTCATGTGGTATATTTTCTAAACTTTCCAAGCAAGGTAATTTCACTTCTAATTTAAGAAGTTGTTTATATATATATATATATACACACACACACACACATGTCATATATATGACATATATATATATAACGCATATATATATGTCATATATATATATATATAAATTCCAGCTCTAGAAAATTTCTACTCTTATTCCATTACAAGGCTATTAAGAATTACAGTGGCAGTGATTTACCTGTACCTTCTGTTCTTGTAAAATGCCAAGTTGCTGGAGTTATTATATTAATTATTATTATGTCCTGATGTCCTGGTGATCCCCTGAGAAATGAACGTCTTACTTTCTGATGAAAACATTAGACTGCTGGAAATGAAAATTACCAAATGTCACTCCAGTAGTTGTAGCCTTATTAGTTTTCATGAAAGCAATTTATCATCAGAAAATAGTTTTCCAAATGGGATCATCACCATGAATAGCTGTATCATAGGGTTTCTAACTTTGTAAGGAAAATACATTTTAGAAAGTTATCAGTAAGTGTGTGTGTGCTCGGTCATGTCCAACTCTTTGCAACCCCATGGACTATAGCCTGCTAGGTGCCTCTGTCCATGGAATTTTCCACTTCCAGGCAAGAATATTGGAGTGGGTTACAATTTCCTACTCAAGGGTATCTTCCTGACCAAGGATAAAACCCATACCTCTTACATCTCCTGCATTAGGCAGATAGGTTGTTTACCACTAGGACCACCTGTGAAGCCCCTTTAGTCATCATCATTTAGTTGCTAAGTCATGTCCAACTCTTGCGACCCCATGGAAGAGGGCTCCTTCTTCCATGCCAGGCTCCTCTGTCCATGGAATTCTCCAGGCAAGAATACTGGAGAGGGTTGACATTTCCTTCTCCAAGGGATCTTCCCAATAAGAAATCAAACCCAGGTCTCCTGCTTTGCAGGCAAATAACTGAACTACGAGGGAACCCCCCGCCAAGAATACTGGAGTGGGTAGCCTATTCCTTTTCCAGTGGATCTTCCCAACCCAGAATTGAACTGGGGTCTCCTGAATTGCAGGAGGATTTTTCACCAAATGAGTTACTATGGAAGACCTGAGTAAGAGGTTGAAGAGGTATCAGTTATATAGAAGTATAAGAGGTATGAGTAAGAGGTATAAGTAAATTTGATATGCAAGCTTGAAAGAAGTACTTCGTTGTAGATAAAGAGAAGTTCAGTATGAAGTTCAGTGGAGTTAATGTCAGTGATGTAAACATTCACAGAATGTAGATGATTTTGCAACCAGGGTGAGAAATAAATCCTAGACAATATTATTATCAGAAAACTAGAAATTAAGTCAATAAACTTAGGTATTTAATATTTAATACTTGGTTTGGCATTTCCTTATAAACCTGAGTTTCCATTGTCTTTTCAAATAAATAACAGTAATGATAGGTAAAACTCAAAAAGATTCCTATCCCTGTTCAGGGTTTGAAAGACTCATTATTGTCAAGATATCATTTCTTCCAAATATTATCTATAGATTCAATGCTATTTCAATAAAATCTCAGCAAATTATTTGTGGATATCAACACATTATCCTAAAGTTTGAAAGGCATAAGATCCAGAATAGCCAACACAATATTAAAGGACATAAACTAAGTTGGAAGACTGGTATCATGTTACTTCGACACTTGCTATAAAGCTACAATAACTAGTGGAATATTAGAAAAGTAATAGACATGTAGACCAGTGGAAGAGAATAGAGAGCCCAGAAATGGAACAACATAAATATAATTTCAGATAAACAGATTTTTGACAAAGGAGCAAAGGCAATAAAATGGAGCAACAGTAGTCCTTTCAACAGGATATGGGAAATATCTGTATACTTTACTCCCAAATGTGCTGTGAGCATAAACCCACTCTAAAATATAAAGTCTATTTAAAAATATATATATTCTTACAGCCATATAAGCATAAAATCAATGCTTCATTTTAAACCATTTTTATACTGTGATTTACACCTGAGATATTTAAGCAAACTGCTGAATAAAGAATTGGGATAATAGGATGTTTTCATATACAGCCAACCCTCAGTGTCCATGGGGTTTCAGACGCACTGGTGTACATCAAAATCTGCAGGTGCTCAAGTCCCTTATACAAAATGCCACAGTACGATTGGTTCTCTATATTTGTGGGTTTCAGGTTTTAAGTCCTGTGGATTCAACAGATTTGGGAAGGAAATTTTGATTGGTGACTGGTTGAATCCATGGATGTGAAACTTGCCAATACAGAGAACTGATTGTATTTTATTGAAAAAAAAAAAACCATATGTAATGATACCCACACAATTCAAATCCATGTAGTTCAAGGGTCAACTGTATCTATAAATAAATAGAGCTAAAAATAAGCAGATCTTGGCTATAAATAGAGTTAAAGTGGAAACAAAATGAATTTTTAAAAAAACCTATAAAATTTACTACTGGGATCATATAAAAATACAATATATTTGTGATTAGGAAATTAATTGAAAATACAATATTATAGGCAGACTTGGAGGTACTAGATTGATGAACCTTGGGTCTGCATGCAGTCAGTAGAAGATCATGCAGAGTAAAGATCAGAAGTAAAGGTTGGAGAAATAGATCAAGCCTCAGAGTTTGAAGCCAATTTAAGAAGGAAAATTATGTCCTTTAAAATTATATTGCTTAAGAAAGAAGTTAAAAATACCACAAAAGCTGAAAAAAAAAATCAGTATCAATAGCTCTGAATGAACTTCAGGATATTGAAGAAGATTGGAAAAGAGCCAGGCTTTTTTTCAGAACCAAGATCTAACCTAGAATCTCTAGTGGCTCTTGACTGGACCAGTGAAAGCCCTCAGCAAGAAAGTCACTTCAAATTGCCATTGAGAGGCAGAGACAGAGAAAGAGACAGATTATGAAGGGGTGAAGGGGCATAAAAGGTCCCTAAACCAAGTGTTGTTGCTGTTGTTAATATGAAAGGTAAATCAAGTCATCTTGAAAGGTTTGACTGCCCTGGAAAGTCTTGTTAAAATAAGACAATATTTTAAATCAGTTCCTCAAACTACTAAATTCTTTCTGTTAATTTCCATCAATTGATTGCTATATTCCACAGAAGACAAAATAGTTTATTCCACATCCTATTAGGCAAAGGGTGAATAAAATATTTAGATTTTGTTCTAAGGGTAATGGAAAAAATGCATGAGATTAGTAAGTTTCAAAATGAAGGCTCCTAGTCTCTGGGTGTTTGAAGATTACACATTTTCACACACTATTCTAGACCCTTCCTCTTATCCTTCTATTTTTCACTTCTCTGCATTTTTTTTTCTAAAGTCATTTTCTCTTTTCTGCTCTAAGTTCTTAGGGAGAAAACAGTCTCCTCCCATAAAAGGTTCAATTCTAATTATGCTGTGGACTCCACCTTCCTTTTTCAGATGCCTAAATGATCTTCAATCTATTATCTACTTTCCACCTCTATTGTCAGTAGACATAGATCTCTACCATCTTAAAACAACAAAATAAAAACGTTTATTGTCTTAGACATTTTGCCTCTTGAGAAAAAAATATTCCTTTGAAATGTTTCAAAATACTAATCTAAATTCATTGTCTCTAGATCTTCACATTAAACTCTCAACTTGGTTGTAGTTTACATATCTTAGAATCCTTGATGTGCTTCTGCAAACTCGTCCAGATATTGAAAACATGAGCACCATCCTTTATAGCTGATTAAGTTTTATCCTGGGACACATTATTAAAATTGTGCCACTTCTGAACAACAGCAACAAAAACTCTTTAACATCTCTGCATATTATAAGGCCAGTTTTTGTACATATCTATCTATGTCCTCTGGTCCCATCACTGCAGGGAAGAGGGAAACAGTGGAAACAGGAGACGCGCCCAAAATCACTGAGATGGTGACTGCAGCCAGAAAAAGACGCTGCCCGGAAGGAAGCCACCAGAAGCAACAAAGCAGAGACATCACGCCACAAGGCGCCAGTCAAGGCAGGTCTCCGGTCATGATGGATGGAGAGCGAGAAAGGCGAGCGCCGAAGAAGATGCGAACTGTGGTGGGAGAAGACTCTGAGAATCCCTGGACTGCAGAAGATCCAACCAGTCCGAGGGACATCCGGCAGAGGGATGCAAAGCCGATGGCCACCCAGGAAGAGGACGGGAAGAGAGGGGAGGATGGGGGAGGAGGAGAAGGGGACGAAGGAGAGAGGCGGGATGAGCTGAGTGACCTGGGAGCTGGTGATGGACAGGGAGGCCTGCGTGCTGCGGATGGGGTCTAAGAGTGGACACGACGAGGTGATCTGATCTGATCTATGTCCTGATATAATTTCACTAACTACAACTTAGAATTATTGTGGAACACTTTGTGGCATGAACAAAATTATTTGAGAGACAGAACAGAACAAAAATAAAATAACATCTTGACTATCCAGTGGTCTACATTTTAAAAATATCAATACTATGAGACATTTGAATGCAATGTGAAATCTAGAATCACCTCCCTCAAACTCTTTAGCTAAAACTATTAAATGCGTGAGAAACTTCCACCAAAGCTCATTCCATATTTTTTCCCATTCTTTATATTTCCCTTCTGTTCCTTCCCCTGAAGTGTTCAAACTACTTCAATACTTCTCAAATCTATACTCTTCTAATAAAAAGGACCCACACGTTGCCTAATTTAAAACCTTGAAACACTAATTGTGCTTAATTTTCTGTACCATGGTTAAAGACGTCCTACGTCTCAGGGGGGAAAATAAATATTTTTTGAAGAATTCTGCCTTGTTCTGGAAATAAACACTATAGGCCTCCTTTATACCAAATGAAATTTTTGGTATAGTGAGAAAAAGAAAAACTTGTCAGTATTATATATAAGAAGGTCACCAGAAGGGTCATTGTCCCATTCCATTCAAAAAAAGACGAAAGGAACTGGGAAGCCTCTGACAGATTATGAAAAGGCTTCAAGGGTAACAGTGACACTCAGTTTCCAATGATATCAGTAAAACTGTCAGGAGAACTAGCAAGAACTATCTTTAATAACAGAAGTCCAGAAATAATCTTTTAATAGAACAGAGCTGATTAGTCCAATATAATTCTTTCCATGGTCCCTTTACTACTCCCTGAGAATTATGACTGACAGCCCTCAGACCTCCCTTCTATTGAACCACTGATTAAATAATCTTTAGGCAGCTCTCATTCATATCCCTTTTTTGGTCCTTTTTTTTTAATTTTTTTTTTCCTACTTTTTTCTCTCTTGGAAAACTTTGGAGATGAGTTCACCAAAAACTTTTTTCTCTCATTATGTGTGTACTCAAGTTATACCTTGTCCAGATCTAATACAACATAAACGTTGACAGAAAAAGCAAAAGTTAATCTCCAATGATTACCATATGTTGGCATCTTATTTTATCTTGCTAAAATATGCAGCTCATTGGAAAACACTCTGATGCTGGGCAAGATTGAAGGCAGGAGGAGAAGGGGATGATAGAGGATGAGATGGTTGGATGCTATCACTCAATGAATGCCATTGAGTTTGATGGGAAACTCAATAGACATGAGTTTGAGCAAACCTCAGTAGATGCTGAAGGTCAGGGAAGCCTGGTGTGCTGTAGGCCATGGGGTCGCAAAAAGTCAGACGCAACCGAGCGACAACAATAACAACAAAAAGGTGCATCTTAAAGAAAAACAAAGTTTTCACTGAGAGTTTCATAACTTTTATTACTGGCTTTAAAAATTAAGAACTGTTTGGCTTTCAAAGCTATAGAATAATATTTTTTTAGTTTTTTTTTAAATTTGGTTTATAATTACATAGATTTATGTCCAACATGACTGAAGTGACTTAGCAGCAGCATAGACTACATTAGAAAAGAAGCCCATGTGATTTTCCTGATAAAGGGGTAAGTCCTTGGACAAATTATAATGAATTAATAAGTTTGATTTTAAAAATATGCATATGGTGAAGTAAATTTCTCCTGGACCACCTCTGTCAGAGTAGACAGCTGTGAACTCCAGATAGCACACGAAACTCAGCTTCTAAATGCACTGAAGAGAAATCAGAAGCAGGTGATTCTGTGGCTGACATTTGGAGGAAGAGCATGGGAAGAGAGTGTATTTCAAATTTCTGTCTTCTGGACTGAAGCCAGGCTTCTTTTAGATTAAGGCCAGACTACAGTCAGATAATGAGAGACTGGTGAAACTCTTAACTGGCCTGAGAAAATAAACAGAATACTAGATAATCACACCTCTTCTAGAGGTATGGAGAATCATAAAACGACAAAACTAGAGAGAAGATGTTCAAAAATCTGTATATAAACTCTTCCTTAATTTCCAAGCAAACCAGTATCATACATTAGTAGGTAATACTCTAAACAGAAAAACAAGTTGGAATCAAGATTGCTGGGAGAAATATCAATAACCTCAGATATGCAGATGACACCACCTTTATGGCAGAAAGTGAAGAGGAACTCAAAAGCCTCTTGATGAAAGTGAAAGTGGAGAGTGAAAAAGTTTGCTTAAAGCTCAACATTCAGAAAACGAAGATCATGGCATCTGGTCCCATCACTTCATGGGAAATAGATGGGGAAACAGTGGAAACAGTGTCAGACTTTACTTTTCTGGGCTCCAAAATCACTGCAGATGGTGACTGCAGTCATGAAATTAAAAGACACTTACTCCTTGGAAGGAAAGTTATGACCAACCTAGATAGCATATTCAAAAGCAGAGACATTACTTTGCCAACAAAGGCCCGTATAGTCAAGACTATGGTTTTTCCTGTGGTCATGTATGGATGTGAGAGCTGGACTGTGAAGAAGGCTGAGTGCCGAAAAATTGATGCTTTTGAACTGTGGTGTTGGAGAAGACTCTTGAGAGTCCCTTGGACTGCAAGGAGATCCAACCAGTCCATTCTGAAAGAGATCAGCCCTGGGATTTCTTTGGAAGGAATGATGCTGAAGCTGAAGCTCCAGTAGTTTGGCCACCTCATGTGAAGAGTTGACTCATTGGAGAAGACTCTGATGCTGGGAGGGATTGAGGGCAAGAGGAGAAGGGGACAACAGAGGATGAGAAGGCTGGATGGCATCACTGACTTGATGGATGTGAATCTGGGTGAACTCCGAGATTTGGTGATGGACAGGGAGGCCTGGAGTGCTGCAATTCATGAGGTCACAGAGTCGGACATGACTGAGCGACTGATCTGATCTGATCTGATCTGACTCTAAACAGCCAAGCTAAAGATGGAACAGAACTGAGATTTAAGCTAATGCCCAAATGCCCATGTTTAAAGTTTGTGTCCAGATAGTTTAACACCTTCCTGATGAAGTAAAGAAGTCAACATTCTTCCAAAGAATACAACAGAATCCAGAATCTTCACAGCATGACATTTACATTACATTTCTATATAATTACATGTAACTTCTTCCCTCAGAACCCTGATTTTGGTCGATTGACTGATCAGTAGAGAGTTCACCTTAATTACTAATATGAGGTATGTTCACAAACAGGTATGTTATTCAAAGGAATACTTTATTATTTAAACAGTGGAATATTCAAGAAAGAGAAAAAAAGGATATTATTTTGAGGATGAACAAAGGCCTCTATGTTTAAAAACTTTTTTCAAAAATGACATAGATTTAGCCTTTTGCACATGAAAAGATTAGGCCATATATATTTCTTATAAAATGTGTGTAATGTTTCTTTCCATAATTCTTTTATTTTATTTTTCTTTTTTTAAATATAAATTTATTTATTTTAATTGGAGGTTAATTACGTTACAATATTGTATTGGTTTTGCCATACATCAACATGAATCCACCACGGGAGTACATATGCTCCCCATCCTGAACCCCTCTCCCTCCTCCCTCCCTGTACCATCCCTCTGGGTCGTCCCAGTGCACCAGCCCCAAGTATCCAGTATCATGCATTGAACCTGGACTGGCGATTCGTTTCATATATTATACACGTTTCAATACCATTCTCCCAAATCATCCCACCCTCTCCCTCTCCCACAGAGTCCAAAAGACTGTTCTATAAATCTGTGTCTCCTCTGATGTCTCACATACAGGGTTATCATTACCATCCTTCTAAATTCCATATATATGTGTTAGTATACTGTATTGGTGTTTTTCTTTCTGGCTTACTTCACTCTGTATAATAGGCTCCAGTTTCATCCACCTCATTAGAACTGATTCAAATGTATACTTTTTAATAGCTGAATAATACTCCATTGTGTATATGTACCACAGCTAGATTTAAATACTATTTTCCAAAACTTGATCTTTCATAAAGTACTATATATTATGTTCCTTGTGATACTAATTTACATCTTCATCTATGATAAAAATAATAATCCAATAGGAAAGATTTTCAAGTAAAGCATTTTGTAATACTATGGCATATTGGGCTTTCTTATTTCTGTCTAAAACATGTAATTAGCCTTATTAGCTATAGCTGATTCTAAGTAATAATGTACTGAAAACTATACATTCTTTGTCAGGGGAAAAACAGTACAATTAGAGCTATGTACCATTGATAAGAGCATTCTGAAATATATTTTACCCTTCTGATGATGGAATTTTAATAGTTTAAATAATAATTAAAATTGAAAAATAATGTTTAAATACAGTATATAGTCACATACTATAATTGAGGTTTATTTTTCAAATTGAATTTAAAAGAAATGATTGAAAAGTTAAGGTTGCTCATTCGTATTTGACTCTGTGACTCTTTGGACTGTATAGCTAAGCAGGCTCCTCTGTCCATGGAATTCTCCAAGCAAGAATACTGGAGTGAGCTATCATTCCCTTCTCCAGGGGATCTTCCCAACCCAAGGATCAAAACCAGCTCTCTCTCAACCATCACCATCTCTGATGATGGAATTTTAATAGTTTAAATATGATTTAATAGTTTTATTTAATGAGCTATCATTCCCTTCTCCAGGGGATGGTCCCAACCCAAGGATCAAAACCAGCTCTCTCTCAAAACCATCACCATTTCTGATGATGGAATTTTAATAGTTTAAATATTATTTAGTAGTTTAAATAATAATTAAAATTGAAAAATAATGTTTAAATACAGTATATAGTCACATACTAAAACTGAGGTTTATTTTTCAAATTGAATTTAAAAGAAATGATTGAAAAGTTAAGGTTGCTCATTGGTATTTGACTCTGTGATTCTTTGGACTGTATAGCTAAGCAGGCTCCTCTGTCCATGGAATTCTCCAAGCAAGAATACTGGAGTGAGCTATCATTCCCTTCTCCAGGGGATCTTCCCAACCCAAGGATCAAAACCAGCTCTCCTACATTGCAGGCAGATTCTTTATCATCTGTGCCACAAGCTTATTTGGTATATTCGGTGATCAGATCAGATTAGATCAGATCAGTCGCTCAGTCATGTCCGACTCTTTGCGACTCCATGAACCGCAGCACGCCAGGCCTCCCTGTCCATCACCAACTCCCGGAGGTCTCCCAGACTCACATCCATCGAGTCAGTGATGCCATCCAGCCATCTCATCCTCTGTCGTCCCCTTCTCCTCCTGCCCTCAATCCCTCCCAGCATCAGAGTCTTCTCCAATGAGTCAACACTTTGCATGAGGTGGCCAAAGTACTAGAGTTTCAGCTTTAGCATCATTTCTTCCAAAGAAATCCCAGGGCTGATCTCCTTCAGAATGGACTGGTTGGATCTCCTTGCAGTCCAAGGGACTCTCAAGAGTCTTCTTCAACACCACAGTTCAAAAGCATCAATTCTTTGGTGTTGAGCCTTCTTCACAGTCCAACTCTCACATCCATACATGACCACAGGAAAAACCATAGACTTGAATAGACAGACCTTTGTTGGCAAAGTAATGTCTCTGCTTTTGAATATGTTATCTAAGTTGGTAATAACTTTCCTTCCAAGGAGTAAGCGTTTTTTAATTTCATGGCTGTAGTCACCATCTGCAGTGATTTTGGAGCCCAGAAAAGTAAAGTCTGACACTGTTTCCACTGTTTCCCCATCTATTTCCTATGAAGTGATGGGAACAGATGTCATGATCTTCGTTTTCTGAATGTTGAGCTTTAAGCAAACTTTTTCACTCTCCACTTTCACTTTCATCAAGAGGCTTTTGAATTTCTTTTCACTTTCTGCCATAAGAGTGGTGTCATCTGCATATCTGAAGTTATTGATATTTCTCCTGGCAATTTTGATTCCAGCTTGGGTTTCTTCCAGTCCAACGTTTCTCATGATGTACTCTGCATATCTGTTAAATAAACAGGGTGACAATATACAGCCTTGACGTACTCCTTTTCCTATTTGGAACCAGTCTGTTGTTCCATGTCCTGTTCTAACTGTTGCTTCCTGACCTGCATACAGATTTCTCAAGAGGCAGATCAGGTGGTCTGGTATTCCCATCTCTTTCAGAATTTTCCACAGTTTATTGTGATCTACACAGTCAAAGGCTTTGGCATAGTCAATAAAGTAGAAATAGATGTTTTTCTGGAACTCTCTTGCTTTTTCCATGATCCAGTGGATGTTGGCAATTTGATCTCTGGTCCCTCTGCCTTTTCTAAAACCAGCTTGAACATCAGGAAGTTCACGGTTCACATATTGCTGAAGCCTGGCTTGGAGAATTTTGAGCATTACTTTACTAGCGTGTGAGATGAGTGCAATTGTGCGGTAGTTTGAGCATTCTTTGGCATTGCCCTTCTTTGGGATTGGAATGAAAACTGACATTTTCCAGTCTTGTGGCCACTGCTGAGTTTTCCAAATTTGTTGGCATATTGAGTGCAGCACTTTCAAGGCATCATCTTTCAGGATTTGAAATAGCTCAACTGGAATTCTATCACCTCCACTACCTTTGTTCGTAGTGATGCTTTCTAAGGCCCACTTGACTTCACATTCCAGGATGTTTGGCTCTAGGTCAGTGATCACACCATCATGATTATTGTGTTGTGAAGATCTTTTTTGTACAGATCTTTTTTGTATAGTTCTTCTGTGTATTCTTGCCATCTCTTCTTAATATCTTCTGCTTCTGTTAGGTCCATACCATTTCTGTCTTTTATCGAGCCCATCTTTGCATGAAATGTTCCCTTGGTATCTCTGATTTTCTTGAAGAGATCTCTAGTCTTTTTCATTCTGTTGTTTTCCTCTATTTCTTTGCATTGATCGCTGAAGAAGGCTTTCTTATCTCTTCTTGCTTTTCTTTGGAACTCTGCATTCTGATGTTTATATCTTTCCTTTTCTCCTTTGCTTTTTGCTTCTCTTCTTTTCACAGCTATTTGTAAGGCCTCCCCAGACAGCCATTTTGCTTTTTTGCATTTCTTTTCCATGGGGATGGTCTCGATCCCTGTTTCCTGTACAATGTCACAAATCTCATTCCATAGTTCATCAAGTACTCTATCAATCAGATCTAGGCCCTTAAATCTATTTCTCACTCCCACTGTATAGTCATAAGGGATTTGATTTAGGTCATACCTAAATGGTCTAGTGGTTTTCCCTACTTTATTCAATTTCAGTCTGAATTTGGCAATAAGGAGATCATGGTCTGAGCCACATTCAGCTCCTGGTCTTGTTTTTGCTAACTGTATAGAGCTTCTCCATCTTTGGCTGCAAAGAATATAATCAATCTGATTTTGGTGTTGACCATCTGGTGATGTCCATGTATAGAGTCTTCTCTTGTGTTGTTGGAAGAGGGTGTTTGTTATGACCAGTGCATTTTCTTGGCAAAACCCTATTAGTCTTTGCTCTGCTTCATTCCATATTCCAAGGCCAAATTTGCCTGTTACTCTAGGTGTTTTTTGACTTCCTACTTTTGCATTCCAGTCCCCTAAAATGAAAAGGACATCTTTTTTGGGTGTTAGTTCTAAAAAGTCTTGTAGGTCTTCATAGAACCATTCAACTTCAGCTTCTTCAGCGTTACTGGTTGGGGCATAGACTTGGATTACTGTGATATTGAATGATTTGCTTGGAAACAAACAGAGATCATTCTGTTGTTTTTAGTAAAGTTTAACAGTGGTCAATCAAAAAAGAATCTAGAATACAAGGTTCTTGATAGAGATATGATGAAGCTGAATGGGAAACACTTTAACTGAAAAAAACCTGAAAGGTAAACATGAACAGAAATTTATGAAAATCAATGAAAAAAGCAATAAATGCTAAAAATGTGCTCTTGTACAAACCCACATACATATGCTCAATCATATATACAAGCAAAGACATATATACCTTGGCACCCTAATTCTCATGCTAATTCTTGACTGAGAGCAAATCTAATTTGCAAATGCACACCTTTATAATATTAAGTTTAGTAGATGCTAAAATAGATCTAATTCAACCACATCAAAATATTATTTCATGAAATAACATTTTGTTAACATAACAGTGCTACAAGATAAGAAATCTTATAGTGCCATTCCTAGGATGAAACTTGTGTTATCTGTCTAAATTTTAATTAAATAACTGAAGGAAATATTCACTTAAAGTATTGAAAAGAACTGAAAATAAACACAAGACCATGATACAATTTTAGATATCATTATAAAGTTTCATTAATTAAAATGAGAGTTTTAGAAATCAGATAATTTTCCTATCTCCAGATACTATCTTGAGAATATTAAAATTATACGCTAAAAATTTTAACTTCTTATTTCTCTACTATATCTCTCTACTATAATGTCAATAAAATGTTGAAAATACATAAATCATTAAAATAATTTCAGAACTACATTGTTCTTATTCTCTAGAAATTAATCTTATGCCTAACTACAGAATATTATTGAAAAGAAAGCATGCATCCATTTAGAATTCCATTGGTTATGCAGTGACAATCTTGTATCTTCCTTGATTTATTGTGGATTAAAGATTAATACAGAGTTATATAGTTCATGTACATCTTATTTCAAGTCTAACAGACCTCCTAGCATTGGAGTATCCCAAAACCCATTTAAACTGATTTTCTTATTTTTAATACCATGTACATGATGACAACTAAAAAATGTATAACTCTAGACAGATCTTTTTGATGAACTTTAGCTTCACATATACAGCTCTCTGAGCTTCCCTGGTAGCTCAGACGGTAAAGCGTCTGCCTACAATGTGGGAGACCCGAGTTTGATCCCTGGGTCTGGAAGATCTCCTGGAGAAGGCAATGGTAACCCATTCCAGTACTCTTGCCTGGAAAATCCCATGAATGGAGGAGCATGGTAGGCTACAGTCCATAGTGTTGCAAAGAGTCAGACACGACTGAGCCACTTCACTTCACTTCATACAGCTCTCTATTCAACATCTACATGTGAATGCTGACAAATACCTTAAGCTTACCTATCTAGAATCTTTCCACTATCAAATTATGGTGGCTCCATTCTTCCTTTTCCAAATCACAAAAACTTTGACTCACACTTCATCTTTTTTGTTTCTCTCACCTCATGATTAATGAAGGAGGAAATCCCATGGGCTCTAGCTTCAAA
Organism: Tragelaphus eurycerus; assembly: GCA_935064755.1. NCBI lineage: Eukaryota > Metazoa > Chordata > Mammalia > Artiodactyla > Bovidae > Tragelaphus > Tragelaphus eurycerus. The sequence goes on from CAKXYN010000080.1 coordinate 3,544,294, forward strand.
ATATAATACATTTAAAATCTGACCATCTCTTTGACCACATTCATGTTTTACCATCTGGTTTTGAGAAAACTTCATTTTTCTTATAACAATTAACTCCTTACTATTCTTCCTATTTCTATCCCTTTCTCTCCTACTGCTCTTTTCAAGATCAAATATACACAAATAACTACTTCCTATTTCTGTCTTCATTGTCTTTGTCCACACTCAAACATTACAGTATATATATGCTGCGTTACATAGAAGGAAAAAGAAGTTTATGTAGAATGTGTAAAAGATTTTTTAAAAAGCAGTAATTTCTACATTAATGCTAAAAAATTAAAAAATAATAATAAGTCTGGCTTATCAGCTTCCCCGATTCCATCTACACTGAATTCATTAAGGAGTTAATGTGCACTTTAGATGGAGAGATAGTCAAAACATTGAGAGTGCTGACTTTGCTCTGCTCAGAGAACTATGTTCTGAGGGACTACGGAAAGAATGTGTAAGCTTTCATAGGAGTGGGGCTATCTATGGAATAACATACTTCTTCAGCTGTGGCTGAGGAGGGTCAGTGACGAGGAACAGTCCAAGCAATGGAGTCTAGATCTACATGCATTTTTACATGGAACAAACTATGATGGCAATTCTTTGAAACAATTAAGGAATCCAACTGTATGCCATTTACACAATATTTTTATCATTTCAGCAACTTTCATCCTCTAGGTCATAAAAATGTCCCCAAAATAGGGCCACACCTTTCAGCATCCAAAAATATTTGACTCTCCATTATCACTTCAAAAACAACATCATTTCATTGTAGTCATAAAACAAACCACCCAAGGATAGGTTGTAATAGAAAGCAGAATATTTCATCTTACTTAACTGCATAAACAGTGAACTCTGAGAAACTACCTGTCAAATAATAGAGATATTTATTGAAGTCCACCTAAGGACGCTATCAATAAAGCAATATGCAACACAAATGTGAGACTCCACAAAAAGTATGTTTACCTTACAGAACATAAAATGATTAATTAAAGGTTGAAAATTAAATACTTTTATATCATGTGGGTCCAAAGAAGAGAAAGGTCACCAGGGTGATGAGGTCTTTGTGCATTTTCAATTAGCCCAAGGGGTCTGTCCATCAGAGGAAATGAAGAAATACTTATGCTTGTTCCATTTAACTTTGCCTCCATCATCACAGGTCAATTTACTTCAGATGTTTCAGGAACTTCACAAATTAGAGTTCAGAACTATTACTCTCTCCTCCTGTAAACAAAGAGGCCTTTACTGATTATGCCATCATCTCAATTTAAAAGATTCTCTAATTTCAGACAGAGAATGATAAATTAAGGGGCTCCTGTGGTGGCTTTAGTGGAGGTGAAGGAATTCCAGTTGAGCTATTTCAAATCCTGAAAGATGATGCTGTGAAAGTGCTGCACTCAATATGCCAGCAAATTTGGAAAACTCAGCAGCGGCCACAGGACTGGAAAAGGTCAGTTTTCACTCCAATCCCAAAGGAAGGCAATGCCAAAGAACGCTCAAACTACCGGACAATTGCACTCATCTCACACGCTAGTAAAGTAATGCTCAAAATTCTCCAAGCCAGGCTTCAGCAATATGTGAACTGTGAACTTCCAGATGTTCAAGCTGGTTTTAGAAAAGGCAGAGGAACCAGAGATCAAATTGCCAACATCTGCTAGATCATGGAAAAAGCAAGAGAGTTCCAGAAAAAACATCTATTTCTGCTTTATTGACTATGCCAAAGCCGTTGACTGTGTGGTTAACAATAAACTGTGGAAAATTCTGAAAGAGATGGGAATACTAGGCAACTTGACCTGCCTCTTGAGAAATCTGTATGCAGGTCAGGAAGCAACAGTTAGAACTGGTCATGGAACAACAGACTGGTTCCAAATTAGAAAAGGAGTACGTCAAGGCTGTATATTGTCACCATGCTTATTTAACTTATATGCAGAATACATCATGAGAAACGCTGGGCTGGAAGAAGCACAAGCTGGAATCAAGATTGCTGGGAGAAATATCAATAACCTCAGATATGCAGATGACACCACCCTTATGGCAGAAAGTGAAGAGGAACTAAAAAGCCTCTTGATGAAAGTGAAAGAGGAGAGTGAAAAATTTTGCTTAAAGCTCAACATTCAGCAAACCAAGATCATGGCATCTGTTCCCATCACTTCAAGGGAAATAGATGGGGAAACAGTGGAAACAGTGTCAGACTTTATTTTGCGGGGCTCTAAAATCACTGCAGATGGTGATTGCAGCCATAAAATGAAAAGACGCTTACTCCTTGGAAGGAAAGTTATGACCAACCTAGATAGCATATTCAAAAGCAGAGACATTACATTGCCAACAAAGGTCCATCTAGTCAAGTCTATGGTTTTTCCTGTGGTCATGTATGGATGTGAGAATTGAACTGTGAAGAAAGCTGAGCACTGAAGAATTGACACTTTTGAACTGTGGTGTTGGAGGAGACTCTTGAAAGTCCCTTGGACTGCAAGGAGATCCAACCAGTCCATTCTGAAGGAGATCAGCCCTGGGATTTCTTTGGAAGGAATAATGCTAAAGCTGAAACTCTAGTACTTTGGCCACCTCATGTGAAGAGTTGACTCATTGGAGAATACTCTGATGCTGGGAGGGATTGGGGGCAGGCGGAAAAGGGGACGATAGAGGATGAGATGGCTGGATGGCATCACTGACTCAATGGACTTGAGTCTGAGTGAACTCCGGGAGTTGGTGATGGACAGGGAGGCCTGGCGTGCTGTGATTCATGGGGTTGCAAAGATTCGGACACAACTGAGCAACTGAACTGAGTTGAACTGAACTGATCACCTTTCTTTTGAAACATTTCCCAAGTAATGTTCTACACAATATTTCACAGCATTAGGTCTAGCTAGAAAAAAATGGTCTATGTTCAAATACATTTAGAATTTTCTATATGATTTATAATGTAAAATAACATTCATGCTACTGCTACTGCTAAGTCACTTCAGTCATGTCCAACTCTGTGCCACCCCATAGACGGCAGCCCACCAGGTTCCCCCATCCCTGGGATTCTCCAGGCAAGAACACTGGAGTGGGTTGCCATTTTCTTCTCCAGTGTATGAAAGTGAAAAGTGAAAGTGAAGTCACTCAGTCATGTCCCACTCCTAGTGACCCCATGGACTGCAGCCCATCAGGCACCTCCATCTATGGGATTTTCCAGGCAAGAGTACTGGAGTGGGGTGCCATTGCCTTCTCCGATTAGATGGCCTTGGAAAGTATCAATTCTGACCACATCCCTTCTTACTTTTCTTGATGCAGGAAATCTCTAAGGTCAGTCCCTTCCCCCAAAACTGCAATTCCCTGGCCCCTGCCCGAAGGAAGGCTTTTCCTTCTGATTCCTTTATGTGTCTCCCTCATTTCACTCATCAGATCAGATCAGATCAGTCGCTCAGTCATGTCCGACTCTTTGCGACCCCATGAATCGCAGCACGCCAGGCCTCCCTGTCCATCACCAACTCCCGGAGGTCACTCAGACTCATATCCATAGAGTCAGTGATGCCATCCAGCCATCTCATCCTCTGTTGTCCCCTTCTCTTCCTGCCCCCAATCCCTCCCAGCATCAGAGTCTTCTCCAATGAGTCAACTCTTCACATGAGGTGGCCAAAATACTGGAGTTTCAGCTTTAGCATCATTCCCTCCAAAGAAATCCCAGGGCTGATCTCCTTCAGAATGGACTGGTTGCATCTCCTTGCAGTCCAAGGGACTCTCAAGAATCTTCTCCAACACCACAGTTCAAAAGCACCAATTCTTTGGCGCTCAGCCTTCTTCACAGTCCAGCTCTCACATCCATACATGACCACAGGAAAGACCATAGCCTTGACTAGATGAACCTTTGTTGGCAAAGTAATGTCTCTGCTTTTGAATATGCTATCTAGGTTGGTCATAACTTTCCTTCCAAAGAGTAAGCACATATACTCAAATATTGCTTTCTCTGAAAAGCCTTCTCTGACCTCTTCTCTACAGTAACCTCTCACTTCCCAACCACTGTGACTTTCTATACTACTTCCTATTGCTTTTTCCAACCTTTAGTTTCAATCAAGGCAATTATCACTCTTTAATAGTCTATTCAGGATAAAATTGTCTGTTTATTCTTGACCCAGAATACAATACTAGAACAAGGGTTCCTGTTCATTGATGCTATTTTCCAAATCCCAGGTGCTAAGAACAATGTCTGGAACTTAGTATTTAATAAAAGTTTGAATTAACTAACAGTTTAAGGATATGTTGAAAAAGTATGAGGGTAGTTTCCTTACCTTATAGTAACATATTTAGCCTAAACTAGTTTAAATTTCATATTCTATGAGATGTGGCTGCTTTCTGAAATTTACATCTGATTACAAAATATTTTTTGGAAGAATAGATAAGACTGTCAATTACTAGCCCAGGGCCATCTTGCTCTGGATACTATTTCCTATTAAAAAATCAGTTCCAAGAAAATATACTAGAACTTCTCAAATTATTTTTTGATAGCTTTGTAAAACTGAAATGTTAAATTTACAGAAGGAATAAAGATAAAAAGACTAAACTATAAACAACTTGTGATGAAAACAAAGTAGACAATAGACTGATATATCAGTTAGTAGCGTAGCCCATCTTTAAGTTGGTATTTTTAAGATACTACCTGGTTATCATAATCAATAGTTACCTGAAAGTGCTAGACACTGCATAAAAAACAAAAGAGCTTAATGATTTGCAATCAAATGATGAATATAAGACATATATTAGGACACTGAAAACAAATTACAAACATTCATGATAAATGGAAAAAGTACATACTAGCATGGGGTGAGGAGACAGAAAATCACTATAGGCTGAGAGGGTCAGTTGGCAGTAGAATAAGAGGCAAATTGAAAATCATCTGTGGTTTAGGAAACAGATGCTGCGGCTAAGTCACTTCAGTCATGTCTGACTCTGTGTGACCCCACAGATGGCAGCCCACCAGGCTCCCCTGTCCCTGGGATTCTCTAGGCAAGAACACTGGAGTGTAGTTCATCAAGGGGAAAACGGGAGGAAAGATCATGTACAGTTCAGGCATAGCAAGTATGCAGAGCTGTTAACAAAGGGTAGTGCTTCTGTAGCATGAGAGAGACACATCTTCACAAGAAATGATGGCTATATTACTAAAGTGGCCCTTGTAAAGTTATGTACCCAAAAACACTTTCGAAAAGTTTCTAAAAATGAAACTGCTGCTGCTACTGCTAAGTCGCTTCAGTCGTGTCCGACTGTGTGACCCCATAGACGGCCTCCTACCAGGCTCCTCCATCCCTGGGATTTTCTAGGCAAGAACACTGGAGTGGGTTGCCATTCCTTATAGTAACATATAAGGAATGTTAGTAACTATAAGGAATGGTATTTAATCTTGCATAAAAAGAAACAAATTCATTTACAGATTTTCTTATATAATTAACTTTATTTAGATAGTTTTCTTTGTACTGTGCTATGCTTAGTCACTCAGTCATGTCCAAGTCTTTGCCATCCCATGGACTGTAGCCCACCAGGCTCCTCCATGGGGATTCTCCAGGCAAGAACACTGGAGTGGGTTGCCATGCCCTCCTCCAGAGGATCTTCCCAACCCAGGGACTGAACCCAGGTCTCCCACATTGCAGGCAGATTCTTTACCATCTGAGCCAGCAGGGAAGCTCCTTTTCTTAGTATTTGAATATATATTTGTTACCTCTGAGAGCACCTTTTCTCATTAATAATAATACTTAATATATTTTAAGAATACGGTTGTGCTCTTATCATAGATTTACAATTTTAGGCAAAATTATCATAGAAAACTAGAAAAGCTTTATGAATTACTTTGTCTCAGTCATAAGTCAGAAAAGTCTTTAAATTTTAATATGACTATAAAACTGTTTTCCAGAAGCTTCCCAAAGCTCTATGTCTTCAGCAAATAGAAGAACAATATTCCTTGTAGTATAAAATATCCTTGGCACAGCATGTTATTTGCAGGCTTGAGATCTACTATTTTTCTCTGACATCAAACACATCTCAGAGGCAGAATTCTGTTCCCCTATCATTAGCATGAGACGAACTAAAATCTAATCCCAGGTCAAGATTTGGTTACCATTCCTAAAGCCTAGTGGTTTAGGTTCCACACTTTGCTGAACTCATATGTCCAGCTGATATAGATTGGGGCACAAGTCTAAAATATGTGATGCAATCCTATTAATTTTATCTTATTCATATTGGATTTTATGAAGATCTATTTTTAAATTTACAATGTCAGTAAATATTCAACCATTGTCTTACACAGAAAGAAAAAAATAATAATTCTGACATTCAGAATGGAGTTACAGTACTGTGACTGGGGTTCTTGATTAGAACAACAGCCAACCTCCCATGGAAGATGAATTCTTAAAGAGAATGCTAGAAGTACCTGGATTACAGTTTAAACAATAACATATACACCATATATCACATTGTTTGCTGACATATTTTGAAGTAAGTTATAAGTGTCTTTATAAAAATTATATCTTTGAGAGTAAATACAGACGAGATACTGTACTCAGGTTAATATTAAATGACAATAATTATTCTAGTAAAAAATGTGTCCATTTCTAGATGCAAACACTAGAAAAGCTAGGATAGTCCCATCTTCTCTCTGTAAAATGTTCACTGCTTAGGAAAAAGACTAAACAATTTTATAAATGAGTATATTACAAAGTTATATGGGACCAGAGATTTAGAGATTTATAAATTGAGGTGATGGAGATATTCATTGCTCAGTAGAGTTTAGGTGTACTTAGAATAAAGAACAGGCAGAAATGAGAGGTAAAAATGATTTTTTTTAATAGAAAAAGAATGGAAGCAAAGAACAAAGCCACAGAGAATAGCTCATTCATTCACATGCTTATTCCAACATTTCTGAATGCCATGTGCTATGTGCCATGCACGAGGATGTGAAGGGAAGCATCCCTGCTCTATGCAGGCCGTGGTGGGGAAAACAGTAAAAGACATAAAACACAGGCACAAATATAATTTAAAATATATTATTTATAAAATTCATAGTTATCACTAAAACCAAAATGATTAAAAGAGAGAATAATGTGGAATAGAGGCTAGTTTTGCGTTGGATGGTGATTTAGTCTCTTTCAGGAAATAGCATACAAATTCTGACCTGAAGGAGTTAAAGGAGGCAAACTTGCAAAGGAACAGGAAAATAACCCTTCAGGCAGAGAGGAATTTCATATCGGGTCCAATCCCTGAAGAGGATATAAGAATCCTTAATATTAATGTACCTAATAGAAGAGCTTCAAGATACAAGATATATTTCAGAAGATAAACTGATAAAACTGTAAAGAGAGTTAAACAAATCCATAATTATAATGAAATATCTCAACTTCACTCTCTAAATAATTGCTAGAGTAAAATGACATAAGAACATAAAACCTTGAGCAACATTATTGTACAACTTGTTTAATTGGTGATTATAGAATACTCAACAATACCAATATTTTTAAGTGAACGCAAACCACTTACCAAGCTAGTTCATAACCTACTCTATAAAAAGTCACAATAAATACAAAATGATACACATATACATAAGGTGCTTATTGTACACACCTAAATTAGAAATCAATAATATAAAGATAACCTAGAAATTCTCAAGTATTTGGAAAGTAAATGATATACTTCTAAATAACCAGTGGGTCAAAGGAGAAATATAAATAAAAATTAGAAAATACCTTAAACTGAATGAAAAAGAAAAGAAAACTAAGCACATCAAAATGTATGGGATGTAACTAAATCAGTAATAAGAAGGAAATTGATTGCATTATATTACAAAAGGTCTAAAATCCATAACCTCAATCTCTATCTTTGAAAAAAATGGAAGAAGACTCCAAAATACAAAGAAAGAAATTAAAATCAAATAATAATTTATCTGAATGGAAATTAATGAATAGAAAAAATAATAATAGAAAATAGTCAACAAGAAAAAAGGATGGCTCTTAGATCAATAATTTGATCTACCTTTACTCAAATTGATTGAAAATAAAAACAGAAAATAAAGTACCATTAACAAGAACTCTTAAGAGAGAGGGCATTAGTTGCCTCTACAAATGTTATAGAATAATAAAAATATTATGAATTATTTGTGATCAAATTTGGTATTGTAACTACATAAATAACTTTGATAGAGATATTCCTTCAAAGTCTCAAACTACTAAAGTCCACTAAAGAATAAATAATTTGAGTAGCCTTGGAGCTATTAAAATCTTCCCAAAAAGAAAACACCAGAAATAATAATGACTTTATTAGTGAATTTTTCAAAAGTCTTAAGATCTAATTCTACATAAACTCCTCATTAAAATTGAGTTTATTTTCTCTTATCTGTGAGTAAAGAGAGTTTTCATAATTCCCAACTAATTCTCTAGGCCAGTATTATGCTAGTAACAAAATCAGACAAAGATACTAAAAGAAAGGAAAACTATAGACCAATATCCCTCAGAAATATGAATGCAAAAACTCTTAATCAGAATATAAGTACAGATTAACATTTAAAAGCAATCAAAATTACTGATTATAGTAGCAAACTGAGAAGGTAAACCATATGGTCATTGCAACAGACTCAGAAATAGCATTAGATAAAGTCTGACATTCATAAAGACTCTCATTAAATTAGAAACAGAAGGTTATTTTCTAAACCTCAGATAGGGCAATAATACTTTATGATGAAAGACAATTTTTTTATTTAAAATTGAGTAAACAAGGATGTTTACTCTCAGCCATTCTACTTAGCATCATTAGATGTTTGATACAGTACAGTAGGCAAGAAAAATAAGTAAAAGTTTTCCAAATTGGAAAGTTAAAAAAAAAAAAAAACCTCTCATTACTCACAGATGACATGACCATATCATACAGAAAATCCTGTATGGTCTACAAAAAGCAACTAGAATAAATAAACACATTTAGTTAGGTTGCAAAGTACAAAAACAATGTAAAAAACTATATTTCTAAATGCTATGGATGAAAAATCAGAAACTGAAATGAAAAAATTATTTACAATAAAATGAAAATTTGAAATAAATATAATCCATTTAAGTATAATTAAAATCTGAATTTGAAGAATATAAATTGAGTTAAATAGAAAAAAATGTGGTTCTGTGACAGTTCGAGTGATTCCAGAATTTGCATTTTAAATCTCCAGTTGACTTAAGTGGTTGCTGTCTTCTATCAGCCAGAGAGTTCTCATTTTTTATTTCTATTTCTAAAATTTGATCCGTACTTTTTTCATACACATTCATAGAGCTCTATTTCTAACTCTATCCAGCTATTTATCAATTACACTAAGGTTTCAGTTTCAATTTGTAAATGAATGAAAATTGACAGCAATAAAGGTGAATTTTCCTAATCATATCATTAAAAGTGTAGAGGATAAATCCTTCAGTTAAATATTTGTATTTTGCTGTGAAAAAAAAGATGTGAGCAGAAATACACACAAAGAAAGAATCTGGTTCTGAGACCAAGGACTGACCTCTGGGTAGCCTTATGGCATATGGCTGGCTCAAGTGTTACCTGCGGTAACACTGACAGAAAGTGGTGGATAAAGGAATACAACACCGAATCAGTCATTATTATGTATTGGACATCTTCAGACTGTTCATAAGTCACGTAGTGTCATACTTAAATTTATTTTTTAAAGACTCACTTATATGTGCTAAGATTCTTTGTCTTATAGTATGAATACTAAAGAACTAAGTTAAGAAAAAATGATAAATTTCATATCTAGATATTTGTGTTATTTGCACAGAACAGAGCACTCTATATAATGAGTTATAAATCCTAAAGGATGTCATTTAAATCACAACTTATTAGGCTAAAGCCTTGATTGTGTGGACCACAACAAACTGTGTAATATTCCTGAAGAGATGGAAAGACTGCCTGGCCTACCTCCTGAGAAATCTGTAGGCAGGTCAAGAAGAGACAGAATCAGACATGGAACAACAGACTTTGTTTCCTTTCAAACATACTTGAAAGGAGTATGTCAAGGCTGTATTTGTCACCCTGCTTATTTAACTAATATACAGACTACATGATGCAAAATGCCAGGCTGGCTGAAGCACAGTCTGGAATCAAGATTTCCAGGAGAAATGTCAACAACTCAGATATGCAGATTGTATCACTCTAATGGCAGAACGTGAAGAAGAACTAGAGAGCTTCTTGATGAAGGTGAAAGAGGAGAGTGAAGAAGCTAGTTTAAAACTCAACATTCTAAAAACTAAGATCATGGCATCCTGTCCCATCACATAGATGAAGAAAAGGTGGAAACAGTGACAAATTTATTTTCTTGGGCTCCAAAATCACTGCAGATGGTGACTGCACCATGAAATTGAAAACAAAAACAAACAAAAAACACTTGTTCTTGGAAAGAAAATTATGACAAACCTAGACAGTGTATAAAAGGGCAGAGATATCACTTTGCTGATAAAGGTCTGTCTAGTCACATCTATGGTTTTTCCAGAAGTCATGTACAGATATGAGAGTTGGAACATAAAGAAGGCTGAATGCTGAAGAACTGATGCTTTTCAACTGTGGTGCTGGAGAAGACTCTTGAGAGTCCCTTGGACAGTAAGGAGATCAAATCAGTCAACCTAAAGGAAATCAATCCTGAATATTCATTAGAAGGACTGATGCTGAAGCTGCTGTTCCAATACTTTGGTCTCTTGAGGAGAAGAGCCACCTCATTGGAAATGACCCTGATGCTGGGAAAGATCAAGGGCAGGAGAAGGGGGTGATAGAGAATGAGCTGGTTGGATTCATGACCAACTCAATGGACAGGAGTTTGAGCAAACTCCAGGAGATAGTGAATAACAGGAAAGCCTGGTGTTCTACAGCCCACGGGGACACAAACAGTTGGATATACTTAGTGACGAAACAACAACAAATATATAAAATAATATTATCTAAAATACATCTTATAAATGATTACATTATATTTTTTAATATTGATTTAGTAGTTTACGGGGCATTCCAAAGCTGGACCTGTGGAAGTGAACTTAAAATGCATATTATTCTAAAATATGAACAAATTATTGTAGCTTTTTTATAAAAGGAGAATTCAAAACTGTATTTTATAAGAGTGGAAAAAGTCAATGTTATTAGGGAAAAGAGAAAGATGCAAGCTAAATACTATTTATCCATTTATTTAATTAGAGATATTTTTCTACTTGACATTAAATACTTTGATATATAAATTGAGGTTAAATTAAATCATCAGTAACTACCTGAAGGCTGTATCATGCTTACAGCTTAATTTGAAATAACATTAATTGCTTTAATTTGAAATAACATAGTGAATGTTCAATTTTATTTCAGCTATGCAAAAATGTACGTGTATACTTCTCTAGTTCATAAGTCATAAAGTGTTTATGCTATTTCTAAATGTGTTTAATGCTGCCCCTCTCCTGAGCTACAGTGTAGAGATGAGTAGTTACCTCTGACATGCAGATTCTCCTTTGCTTCTTTTAGGGGTGTAAAGGAAACGACAGTTATACATCAACATTATTCTCCAATGGTAGTAAAGTATCTTTTATGTGACTATGATGAAATATAGGATTTTAGAATTAGACCAGCAAGAGTAATTTTATTTGTTTTTGTAATGACAGTAGTCCTTATTTCAAAAAACAATAATTTCTTGCTTCAGCTGTTTTTGCCATTTAAATTTGACATCACTCTTCCCTTCATTTAAATTCTGCTATACGTATATTTTTCAGGATAAGTTTTATTTTGTACATACTTCTACAATAGTAAATTTGGTTGGCTGTAGATGACTAAAGCAGATGGTGCTTCAGGTCCATCTTCAGACCCTGCAGATCATTTCCCTCTGACCCTATCCTAAGAGTAAATTATATCATTTTTTTTTTAAAGTAGTTGTTGCTCACCAAAACTCTGTTATTTATTTAGTAAGTAACCTGCCTACTTCCTTCCATGCCTATTATACAATAGGAAAGGAAAAATAATCCTTTCCCTTCCTGGCCACCACCCATCCCCCACCTGGTCCAACTATAAACACGGAAAGAGAAGAAACTGTTGTCAAGGAACTTCATCCATAGTTTCATTAACTTGTGTTTGATAATGTATCATTTTTTACCTGTGGGATGCTGCCTTAAAGATTAAGAATAGGAATGGAAAGAGGAGTAGAACACAACCAAGCAGGCACATTGTTTAATACTTAACAAGAATATACAATGTGCCTAATAAAAATAACATGTAAATATTTTCCAAACCAAGAAATAATGCCTGAATTCAGTAGTATTTAACCATACCAAAATATTTGCTTTTGATAATCACCAGGCCATCTGGTTATTCTTTGTACATTTTCCCTCTGTTTCAATGGAATTCATTTTATGTTATCATGACAAATTCATATTAATTATTTGAGACTCTGGTCGGTCAAACATTTTTTTTAATCTGGGAATCTTCCCTTCCCTTTTTTCTTCCGGAAAAAAGTTGGTCATTTTATTTTTTTCATTATATCGCCACAGTAGTTCCATTACAACATTAGCCAAATTCTGAATATCTGCCTTGCCTCTTAGTACATAAGCAGCTACTGGACAGCGAACATTTATCATTCATCTTTGCTTCAGTCGCACCCAATAGCAACCCAGCACATCGTGGATGCCCCATCTTGCTAATGAATAAATAAATGAATGAGTGAATTTAGTATCACTCTGAGATAACAGAAGTAAATATTAACTCAGAACTCCATAAACACTATGAATTCTCACTAAGTCATGTATAAGTTGGAGAAATTTAATCTAGTGTATAATAAATAATAATAATATGTTCTATTATATGACTGGCACAGTGCTAACTATATGTATTATGTCATCTAATTGCCACAGTTCATAAAGTAAGTATTAACTTCCACTTTAAATCTGAAGATACACAGACTGAGAGGTTAAATAACTTCTCTTAAGATATGTATGTAAAGGCAATAAAATAAAAAATAAATAAACAAGTGGGACTACATTAAACTAAAACCTTCTATACAGAAAAAGAAATCATCAAATGAAAAGGCAACCTACCAGTTGGGAGAAAATATTTGCAAATCATGTATCTGATAAGGGATTAATATATAAACTATACAAAGAACTCATGCGATTCAATAGCAGAAAGCAAAAAAAAAAAAAAAATCTAATTTAAAAATGGGCAGAGGATTTGAATCAAAGATTTTCCAAAGAAGATACATAGATGGCCAACAGGCATATGGAAAGATATTAACATCACTAATGATGAGGGAAGTACAAACCAAAACCACAATGAGATATCACCTCACATCTGTTAGAATGGCTATTATCAAAAAGACAATAAATCACAGGTATTGACAAGGATGTAGAAAAAACGGAACCTTGTACCTTGTTGGCGGGGATGTAAATTGGTGCAGCCACTATGGACAACAAAATGGAAGTTTCTCAAAATGTAAAAATAGAACTACCATATAATCCAGCAATTTCACTTCTGGGTAAGTATTCACAAATGGACAGGGAGGCCTGGTGTGCTGTGATTCATGCGGTTGCAGAGTTGGACACGACTGAGTGACTGAACTGAACTGAAGTCAAAAAGATATATGTATGCTCATTTCATTGCAGCATTATTTACAAAAGCCAAGATATGGAAACAACCTACGTGCCCATCAATGGATTAGTACAAAAACACAGTTGCACACACAAATATTATTCAGTCATAAAAAGAAGGGAATGTTGCCATTTGAAACATGAATGAATCTTGAGGGTGTTATGCTAGTGAAATATGTCAAGAGAGAGAAAGACAAATACTGTATGATCTCACTTATATGTGAAATCTAAAGAATAAAAAAGAAAAAGAAAATAAGAATAAAACAAAATGAGTCAAAATGAGTGAAGAGGATCAAAAGTTACAAACTTCCAGTTAGTAAGTTAGTCATGAGGATGTAATACACAGCATTGTGTGTACTTACTAAGTTGCTTCATTTATGACCAACTCTTTGCAACTTTAGGGACTGTAGCCCGCCAAACTCTTCTGTCCATGGGATTCTTCAGGTAGGAATACTGGAGTGGGTTGCCATGCCCTCTTCCAGGGGATCTTTCCGACCCAGGGATCGAACCCACTTCTCTTACATCTCCTGCATCAGCAGGCAGGTAATTGACCACTAGAGCCACCTGGGAAGCCTGCATACAGCATGGTAACTATAATTAATAACACTACTGCATATTTGAAAGTTGCTATGAGAATAGATCTTGTAAGTTCTCATCACAAAAAGAAATTTGTAACTTTGTATGGTGAGGTGACTCACAGGTATTAACTAAATTTATTGTAGTGAACATTTTGTAATGTATACAAATATCTAATCATTATGCCAGTGGTGGAGGCGATTTAGTGGCTCAGTTGTGTCTGACTCTTGCGACTCCATGGACTGTACCCTACCTGGCTCCTCTGTCCATGGGACTTCCCAGGCAAGAATACTGGAAAGGGTTGCCGTTTCCTTCTCCAGCAAATGTTCCTGACCCAGAGATCAAACCTGGGTCTCCTACATTGCAGGTAGTCCTGAACTGCACACAGATTCTTTACTGTCTGAGCCACCAGAGAAGCCCTGCTCTGCTCTGCTCTGCTCAGTCGCTTCAGTCGTGTCCGACTCTGCGACCCCAGAGACGGCAGGCCACCAGGCTCCCCCGTCCCTGGGATTCTCCAGGCAAGAACACTGGAGTGGGTTGCCATTGCCTTCTCCAATGCATGAAAGTGAGAAGTGAAAGTGCTAAATATATGCAAAATATACCTCAATTAAAAAACTCCAGGCAGGAGTACTAGAATGGGTTGCCATTTCCTTCTCCAGGAGATCTTCCCAACTCAGGGATTGAACCTGGGTGTCCCACATTGCAGGCAGATGCTTTACCATCCGAGCCACCAGGGAAGCTCCATACATGATATAAGGTGGGATATATATCTCATACATACACACACATACATATATAACTTCCTGTTCTACATATGTATGTAGATATCTATTTATCTACTTCTAAATTGAGACCAGTCAGTCTGATTACAAAGCCATTATAGACATTGTCATAAAATAATTAAAGATGTTGAAAGCTATAATATTGTATTCCCATTAGTAAATAAATCATGTTTTCATCACTGATTAAAAATCAGGTCACATGAAATATGAGCTTAACCTGAAGTAGAATCTCTCATTAGTACTAAATTAGTCAATTGAGTGTTTCTATATTAAGATCTTTCCATATGTTCTCTTTCATATCTGAATAAATGTATAGAAGATATGGAAGAGAACTAGGGACAGTATCACTACTTTATAGGTAAGTTATAATCCCATTGGTTAATTACAAGCTATTCAAATAAAACAATTAGGAATAATATAATATTCCCATATGCCTTGGACTTGCTTTTCATTCATTGCTCCCCAACCCTGTCAATTCTAGATCTTTTAATATGTTCATTTTCTCTTCTCTTTTAGATCTAATGATGTTAAATGTAACTTCTTTCAGGATATCTTAATTCTTAACATAGGTTGCTGCTGCTGCTGCTGCTAAGTCACTTCAGTCATGTCCGACTCTGTGGGACCCCATAGACAGCAGCCCACCAGGCTGCCCCGTCCCTGGGATTCTCCAGGCAAGAACACTGGAGTGGGTTGCCATTTCCTTCTCCAATGCATGAAAGTGAAAAATGAAAGAGAATTCGCTCAGTCGTGTCTGACTCTTAGCAACCCCATGGACTGCAGCCTACCAGGCTCCTCCGCCCATGGGATTTTCTAGGCAAGAATACTGGAATGGGTTGCCATCGCCTTCTCTGTAACATAGGTTAGGCTATATTAATTTTTTTCCCATAGCAACAATGTCTATAACCCAGGGGAAGAATGAATGCTACACTGTAATCTCCCTCATTTCTGGGTTTTTTTTTTTTTCATTAAATCAGAAGTTCCATAAGATAAGCAGTAACTGCTCAACATTATATCCATAGCACTGAGAAAGTTCTATTAGTGAAAGAGAGTTGCATTACAGATTCATGTAGAAAATAAAATCTATGGGAAGAGGCAAAGGAAAACCAGGAGTCTCATCCAATAATCCATACTAGTAGTATGTTTGGTTACCGGGAAAATCAAAGGGCCAGATTATAAACGGTGTTGAAAGGTAGGCTTTAAACTCATAGAGAAAGATTCTCATTATAGAGTGTTTAGTGTATAGGTATGGAGAAGGCAATGGCAACCCACTCCAGTACTCTTGCCTGGAAAATCCCATGGACAGAGGAGCCTGGTAGGCTGCAGTCCATGGGGTCGCTAGAAGTCCAACACGACGGAGCAACTTCCCTTTCACTTTCATGCATTGGAGAAGGCAATGGCAACACACTCCAGTGTTCTTGCCTGGAGAATCCCAGGGACAGGGCAGCCTGGTGGGCTGCTGTCTATGGGGTCGCACAGAGTCAGACACGACTGAAGCGACTTAGCAGCAGTGTATAGGTAAACAATACATTCTATATTTAAATATGAATAACCTACTTGCCTAAAATAAAAATTGATGGGAGTAGAGAAAGCCTGACACTAGATAAAAGCATTAGACTTTCAGGCAATAGGTGCCATTTCATTATTACAGCTGATATTGAGAGAGTGCAGTGTGCTATACGTTTTACAAAGCTCAATTCACTTACTGTGAGACTAGTTTTATTAGTCCAATTCTACATGCAAAGAAACATGTCACAAGATAAGTGTGATAAGGATTCCTAAAATAATCTTCACTGATTCCTGCCCACCCCCCCACCCCTCCACCACCCCCACAATATTCACAACCTCTGTAATCTCTTGTCTTGAGTTTGGCTTAGATTTGCTGAGTTTCTTCCAACAATGTCCATAACAACAAGTCAAGACAGAAGTGGTTGGATGTCATTCATGAGATTAGATTATATAACTGTATTTTCTGTTTTGCAAGCTCTCTTGTTCTGTTTGTGGAAAGGGCCATGTGAGTGAGTTTGGAACCAGATACTTTCTCCATCCACAGAAGCCTTAACAATAACTGAAGCCCTAGTCAATATACTAACTACTGACTTCTGAGATGTCCTGAGCCAGAACCACCTAGCTAAACTGTTTCCAGATTCTTGATTTACAGAAAAGAAACTAAGATAGTTTGATTGTTTTGTTTTGTTTTGTTTTTTGGTTAAGTATTGGGGTGAATTGTTACACAACTGGTAACTGACATAGTAGATGAGAAGGAATTTAAACCCAGGCTCCTGAGTTTGAACTTTTCACTGTTTATCAAAATGACATTAAAATATAATTTCTCAAGGTGAAGAGGTAAAATTTATTTCAAAAGTTGAAATGTGAAGGAATATACAGAGTCATAAAAGAATGATCCCTGCTATATAAAATTAATAAGCATGCTTATTTTATTTAGATAATTTTTAAACTTAGAGAAATACAGTATTACCAATAAGCCATGCTGAGTTTACCACATACTGCCTTTATAGTATTTCAAACACAGCAGAATTAAAACTTAAGTTATTCTCTAACTTGAGCAGAGCAAGAGAAAGCATGAGAATGCTGACACATTCAGAGTAATGATAGTCATGGGGAAATTGAATGGAAAATGAAGAAATCATCCTTGAAATGAATAGTTAATAAAGAAAATTCTTCAGCAACTCCGAATGTGACTACCCAAATTCTTTTAAAAGGTGACTTTTTTGTTCCCTATAGTGTGAGACTTGATGATGCAATCAAATTCTGCTTTATGCATTAACTTCTGACTCAAGCCACTCATACTGACTTTGAGTGAACTGTACAAGCAGTGCGTAAAATGCATGTGTGTGTCCATGTATTTGTTGTGTGGGATCAGGTGATCTAAAAATACACGTAAATACTGTTTGCATTCAAATTACCCCAGTTTAACTGAACGTCTATAGAAGCTTCCTGACAGCCTCATTTTCCTAACGTTGACGATTTCCTTTTTATTTTTTTAATGAAAAACAGGTGTTTTAGATCTCACTTAGGTTTAGATACATTACAGCTATATTCCTGTTATTTAAATATCTTCTTCAAATGTCAACATACATAAATTATATTGTTTTATTATGTGATTATATTACATATGATTTTTATATGCATAAATTATTTTTATCTTCATAAGTAAATGTGAGTTACCAAAACAGAAATTAGATGGCTATTTTAGTTTGTAAAACAAGTGAAACTTAACAATAAACTATGTGCTTTAAATTTCCTTGATTTGAAGTGCAGTTTATTCCAGGAGCAGTATTGTTCTACTCTACTTACTATTTATTTACTTATTTTTAATTGTGGTAAAAGAACATGGACCATTAGATCTATCCCCTTAAATTTCTAAGTGTGCACTGAGGTACTGTTAACTATAAGTACTATGTTCAAGAATAGATCTCTAGACCTCTTCATTTTGTTTGAGTGAAGCTCTGTACAAATTGAATTATAGTCCCTCAGATTCATCTCCTCTCAGCCCTAGCCAAGCACCATTCTACTTTCCATTTCTATGAGTTTACCTACATTAGCCATTTCATTTAAGCAGATGAATCTTAAGGACATTATGCTAAATGAATTAAGCCAGTAACCCAAGTACAAACCCTTCAATTATCATCATCTCTGAATCAACAAGTTTCTTCCAATATTTTACCATAAACACAAAAGCGGCACACACTCTCCCAAACCAAACCTCATACACAGGCAAACTTCAGAGACTCCCTATTTATTATCCTATACCAAGCACTGAAAAACAGTCAGGATAAAGTCATCAGTAAATCTTTCCATGTGATAGCTGTGTATCTACAGTCTGAAAGAATAAATTTAGATGGTCCAGTCCTTGTATATATTCTAAGATCTGATTCAGACCACTTCATGGTTAATCACTCCAGTTTTACGGATTAAGCAAACAGCTGAGACTGCACCATTCTATCCTGTCTTGTGATGGGGTAGAGATGAAGGCTTGAATGAGCATTCAATGGGCAGGTACTCTTAGTCATTTCAGTAATATGCTGCAGAATATCAGCGTAACTTCAGACACATATTGAATGGAACACAGAACCAGAGCTTAATCTTATAACTTAAAATACTAAAACACCAAACAACAAAGAGCAGAAGCTAGAGGAGATATAAGTGCTACTGCACACATGAAGCTTATGTCATTAGACTGTAGCCCTCCTCTGCCCTACACCGCTGCACCCATTTAATAAAAACTGAACTCAGGGGAGCGCAAAAGCAATGAAAATGCGCCACTGTCTGTTCTTTCTACCCTTTTTTTTTACTGTGTGCTATTTTTCTAATTGCCAGAAGGGGATACTAAAAACTAATATTAAGACACATATACAATAAAGAAAAACACACGTGTTTCCTACCTTGCTAGGTCCTCTGGTTTGCATGCTCTCCTTTTCCCCTAACCCTGTCACAGTGGACATCTAGGAAAAAAGAAAGAAAAAAGTGGGCAAAGCCTAACAAGTTTATTATTCTTTCTAAAGAAAGTATGAAATTTTTCGTTTCTTTGCTCTCTTTAATATTTTCAAACATACAAGCACAAAATTAGTTTCAGACGGTTGACTATTTGGAAAACTGATTGCTTTGCATCGAACTGCATTCTCCCAAATTCATACAGGAAGCGTTAACTCTCAAGGAGATAGCATTTGAAGATGGGGCCTTTGGGAGATGATTGGTTTAGATGAGACCATGAGGGTGGGGCCCTCACAATGGAATCATTACTACACTTATAAGAACAGGAAGAGACACTGGAGTTCTCTCTCTTCACCAGATGAAGAGACAGTGAAAAGACCACCACCTCCAAGCCAGGAAGAGGGCATTCATCAGGAAGTAAATTGGCTCGTGTCTTGGACTTCCAGCTATCAGAACTCTGACAAATAAATGTGTGTTGTTTAAGCCAAACAGTTCATGGTATTTTATTACGATGCCACAGCTGTCTAAACTGCCTTATACTTTAATTAAAAAAAGTTGTAGATTAGAATATTACCTCAAAGTAACTCATGTAATTTGCCATCTTTCAATAAGTTTATTTTTAATATATTTAGTCAGAAAACAAAATGAAAACACCTACAATAGTACACATGTTCTAGATTCAGTACTTTTATTGTTAAAATTTCTTCTACACTACCAAAATTAACAGTAAAAAATAGATTCATTAAAACATAATCTTTTGTTTTCCTTACTTTATTCAATTTCCAAGTAAAATCTAATCAGTTAAGTAGCAGAAACAATTACATAAGAATACTTTTCCCATTTCATTTATTCAAAAATAATTGTATTCAAATCCAATTCTCTCAAATAGTTTAGTATTATTCTAAAATTCAATAAAGACTATGACTTAACACAGTTAACTAATACCAAGAAATAGAAATAATGCCAATTTCCATTTTTTGTAGGAAATAATGTAAATATAATATGTTTTACTGCATGCTTACCAATAACTATATTAAAATACTGATTTGTGATTTCTCTTGAGTCTAAACTTTTTCTCTACTTAATTCTTAATCACCTTAGTTTTTTATAAAAATATTGTTATCATTTTTCATAACATTGGTATACTTTAGGGGATTTTTTCTTTCTATAATTTTATATTAATTGTCTTTGCCAAATGCAAAGGTCACTCCAAATAAAACTTAATTTCTCATATACTTATTTTGCATGAATCAAATAAATCATTATAAAACCATGGCAATGACAGATCATTGAAATTTATAATATGATTAGTAACATAAGTGCTTAGTACTCAGATCAGTTCTAATAAGAATAGTTGAAATTTCCAATAATATAAACACTGATAACCATTTCCTCCCTTATAGCTCAATAGATAAAGAATCTGCCTATAGTGCAGGAGACCTGGGTTCAATTCCTGGGTTGGAAAGATCCCCTGGAGAAGGAAATGGCAACTAACTCCAGTATTCTTGCCTGGAGGATCCCATGGATAGAGGAGCCTGGTGGGCTACAGTCCATGGGGTCACAAGAGTTGGACACAACTTGGTGACTAAACCACGGCCATTTCCTCCAATTTTTCTGCTTCCTTTTTTTTTTTCCCCCTTTTTGTTTCTTTGTTCCTTGTTTTGTCCCAGAAAGACAGGTCACATTAATCCTAGCAGAAGGTCCTGACAAATTTATCCATTAAGTCATTAGTTCAACTAAAATGCAGACAGGTAAATGATGGCTTCACAGAGGAATCTGTTACTAAGTCAGTTAGCTATGCTGATAAGCAAAGCACAGAGAGGGATATTGTTACAAAATTTCAGCAGAAAAGAGAACAAAAGAAGGACATCTTGCATGATATTTTTCAAAACTTGCTTTGCTATAGGTACAAGGACACAACCTTATAAATTATTTGAGTTATTTGAGATATTAATAATAGCTCATAGTGAATGATTTTAAGTTTGCACATATACTTATTCAATTGCAAATCTATGTGTGTGTGTGTGTATATATATATATATACACACACATACACACATTGCACTCATCTCACATGCTAGTAAAGTAATGCTCAAAATTCTCCAAGCCAGGCTTCAGCAATACGTGAACCGTGAACTTCCAGATGTTCAAGCTGGTTTTAGAAAAGGCAGAGGAACCAGAGATCAAATTACCAACATCCGCTGGATCATCAAAAAACCAAGAGAGTTCCAGAAAAACATCTATTTCTGCTTTATTGACTATGCCAAAGCCTTTGACTGTGTGGACCACAATAAACTGTGGAAAATTCTGAAAGAGATGGGAATACCAGACCACCTGATCTGCCTCTTGAGAAATATATATGCAGGTCAGGAAGCAACAGTTAGAACTGGTCATGGAACAACAGACTGGTTCCAAATAGGAAAAGGAGTACATCAAGGCTGTATATTATCACCCTGCTTATTTAACTTCTATGCAGAGTACATCATGAGAAATGCTGGACTGGAAGAAACATAAATTGGAATCAAGATTGCCAGGAGAAATATCAATAACCTTAGATATGCAGATGAAACCACCCTTATGGCAGAAAATGAAGAGGAACTAAAAAGCCTCTTGATGAAAGTGAAAGTGGAGAGTGAAAAAGTTGGCTTAAAACTCAACATTAAGAAAACGAAGATCATGGCATCCGGTCCCATGATTTCATGGGAAATAGATGGGGAAACAGTGTCAGACTTTATTTTTCTGGGCTCCAAAATCACTGCAGATGGTGACTGCAGCCATGAAATTAAAAGACGCCTATTCCTTGGAAGGAAAGTTATGACCAACCTAGATAGCATATTCAAAAGCAGAGACATTACTTTGCCAGCAAAGGTTCGTCTAGTCAAGGCTATGGGTTTTCCTGTGGTCATGTATGGATGTGAGAGCTGGACTGTGAAGAAGGCTGAGCGCCGAAGAATTGATACTTTTGAACTGTGGTGTTGGAGAAGACTCTTGAGAGTCCCTTGGACTGCAAGGAAATCCAACCAGTCCATTCTGAAGGAGATCAGCCCTGGGATTTCTTTGGAAGGAATGATGCTAAAGCTGAAACTCCAGTACTTTGGCCACCTCATGCGAAGAGTTGACTCATTGGAAAAGACTCTGATGTTGGGTGGGATTAGGGGTAGGAGGAGAAGGGGATGACAGATGATGAGATGGCTGGATGGCATCACTGACTCGATGGATGTGAGTCTGAGTGACCTCCGGGAGTTGGTGATGGACAGGGAGGCCTGGCGTGTGCGATTCATGGGGTCACAAAGAGTCAGACATGACCTTGCGACTGAACTGAACTGAACACGTATATATATGTACATACATATATATACACACACACACACATATATTTGCATGTGTGTTTATGTTTGGTATGTATATATATGTATATATATCATATGTAGTCAAAAGATATATTTTCTAAAATTGGTGATGGTTCAGTCACTAAGTCATGTCCAACTCTTGCAACCCCATGGACTATAGCCTGTCATGGAATTTTCCAGGCAAGAATACTGGAGTGGTTTGTCATTTCCTTCTCTAGGGGATCTTCCCAACCCAGAGATTGAACTTGGGTCTCTTGCATTGCAGGTGATTCTTTACTGACTGAGCCATTACTTTCCATTAATCTTAATTACAAGTATAATATATCAGTATTATGTTAAAAATGTGCAATCTCAATACTTGGCAGAAGGATAAATCCTTAAGTGAAAGCACTCTGTTTTGATTAGCATAACTTTGATAGCCTGAAATACTTATTAATTTTAAAATATTTCACTTATATAGGAGTTAGATATTGCTATATTCTTGATTCTGGCTTTTTAGGCAACCCAAGAGGTGATAAATTTTGTAATTCAAACAGTAAATGACATACCTCTATATGTATCCAAGATAGAATGTCATGTGGAAACCAAAAGAGAAATAGAACTGCTTTCCAGCCTTCCTGAACAAAATGTGCACATTGTGACTATTAGATTGGATTTATTAATGTTCAAAGAACCAAATGCCTACTTATATCTAACCATATAAACATTTAGAAGGCACTTTCAAAGTGCTTAGAGACAATTACACCTGCAAACATAAAAATTAATGAATTCCATTACATCTTCACTGTATACTAGTCTGAGTTACTTAAAGAAGATCCTAAGACATGATTACATGTGCAAGAAATTTGTTGGGGATGTGAGAAGGAAAGCACCTTCAAACCATAATGCAAGTCTGACACTTAACAGAAGAGGAGAGAGAAAGATAGTAAAGGAGTGAGTAAAAAGGGAGTGAGTAAAGGAGTGAGTAAAAAAAAAAAATTTCAGACAATAGAAACCAGGTTTCAGGAAAGGTTTGGCTAATGCAACAAGTTTTCCTTCCAGAATTAGCTATTGGAGGAGTTAACATCTTGCCCAAATAAGCCTGCTTAATAGCTCTGCCATGTTCCATCATGGCCTGATACCTGTCTGGGGAATGTGTACCCACTGTGTGAAGGCAACAAAGGACCCGGAGGTGTACAGGTGGGGTCAGTAAATTATGCTCCCCACATAGGAGACTGGACCAACACACTGTCATATTCACAAGGTCTGAAAAATTATTAATCACATATTGTTTCAAAATGCAGTCTATAATATATTAGGCCTATTTAATAGTTGCTCTTTTGCTAATTCTCTATAACTGGGAATATATTCCAAGAAATACTGAGATAAATAAAACATCATTTCTCTTGAAATTACTCTGCAATATTGCTGCAATTGTAATTAGAAACCTATCCAGATACTTTAGTGATAAAAATCAGATTATCCTAAAATTTATTAGGAGAAAAGATTGTGCAAGAGATTCATGAATGTTACAGGAAAATATAGAAAGTACAAAATATAAATACAAAATGCTGCATATATAAAAACATACATTAAAAGATGAGTGACAAATTGTGTATTATTACTAAGTATTAAACAAGTACATCAATGTAAAATTTAAAAGTATAAAATTTGTATTTAGAATATAAGAAAAGTCAGCATTTCAAATTTCTGTGAAAAGAATGTGCAAGATAGCCAGTGTTAGCATATATCACAATAGTACACTTGGAATAAAACTGAATCTAAAAATCAATTCATAACTGACTGAAACACTCCATAGAATTAGGAATGCATTACAGAAAAAAATAGATAATACATATAAATAGTATTTGAAAAGTCTTCGTGAACATGATATAAAAAACCCTGGTCTTTCCTATAATAAATATTACTACATCAAAATTTGGAGGAAATGGCCACCTACTCCAGTACTCTTGCCTAGGAAATCCCATGGACAGAGGGACCTGGTGCGCTACATTCCATGAGGTCGCAAAGAGTCAGACACTTTTTATTTGTAAAAAGTTTCTGTTTTCCTGTAAGATTTAAAGACTGCTCCCCATTGAAATTTTAACTGGAGAACCAAGGTCCCCCTCTATCCACTGATAACAGGCTTGAGTAGGTAGCCACTCAATTGTGTCCAAATCTTTGCAACCTCAAGGACTGCAGCCCATCAGGCTCCTCTGTTCATGTAATTCTCCAGGCAAGAATACTGGAGTGGGTTGCCATGCTCTTCTCCAGGGGCTCTTCCCAACCCAGGGATTGAACCTGGGTCTCCTGCATTGTGAGCAGGCTCTTTACCATCTGAGCCACCAGGGAAGCAAGGGATATCAGGCTTGGCCAATAAAGTTGGCTTTAACCACTGCCTCTGAGCAGTAGTAACGTATGCCTTAACAAAACAAGAGATGTATTCAATAGTTAGGAGTTGTTTTCAATTGGATCCGGAATTGAAAAAAAATGAAAGAAAAACTGCAGAAAGCTCACTCTTTATAGCTAGCCAGAAAGATGAAGAGGAAATAAAGTTTATTTTTGTAAGCTACTATTTTGGGTTTGTATTACATTACAAAGCAAAATAATCCTGGTGTATATGATTTGGAAGAGATAATCCTAACCATACAATTTCTCAAGACAAAATTATCTCTTCCTTATTTTATGTCTCAAAATTCTTTTGTCTCAATTAGATCTCTGGGTCAGGAAGATTCCCTGAAGTAGAAAATGACAACCCACTCCATTCTTGTGTGAAAAATTCCACCGACAGAGGAGCCTGGAGGGCCACAGTCCATGGGGTCACATAGAGTCAGACATGATTGAGTGGCTAAGCACACAAAGCACAGGAACACAAGATCTAATTTTTTTTTTTTTTTTTTATTTAAAAGCTCAGTGGTTTGGAAACTCCACTCTGGCTCTTAAGGGGAAAATATTGAGGTTAGAAACTAGCATTTTTGTTGTTGTTATTTTAAAAAGCATAATATTTATCTGATAACTAAAGGATTTGGAACACAATTAACAAGAGAGAGCAGGATTTCTCTGGTGGTACAGTGGCTAAAACTCTGAGCTCCCAATGCAAGGGGCCGTAGCTCCATAGTCAGGGAGCTAGATTGCATATGCCAAAACTAGAAGTCGTTAACTGGAGGGTCCGGCATGCCACAAAAAAGACTGAGGATCCTGTGTGCCGCAACTAAGATGTGGTACAGATAAATAAATAAATAGGATACAACAATTTAAAAAACAACAAGAAAACAATACAGAGCATTTATATTTGGGCCAAAACCATGACTTTACTGTAATTTAGCATTTAGGGAGGAATCCTAACAAACGTGTGGCTAACTTTCTAGGTTGCTTATGTTCTAACACAGCATTAAATTGGATCTTTATTTTCCAAGGTACATTTCCAAATGATGCTCTATGATCAACATTGTAGGGTCAAATGATCTTGGGAAGTACTGCTCACTACAATTACCTCTTGAAATTTTAAGTATCCACTGTCACAACTAAAGATCTTATCACCCTGAAACAAATAAAAGTATCTGACTCAGAATTTCCTAGCTTATTATCTTGGGATATTTTTTAACCAATAATCTGTATTATTCTTCTGCTAAATTGAATTTCCTGTAGCACATTTTATAAAATGTGGAATTAGATGATATAAAGAAATAAGATGAAGTCTCATAATTTTAACTTTCCCAGAATTAGCTTCTCTGATTTGTATCTTAGACTCTTGATTTTAAACACATATTTAATAATACAATATTGGCAAATTATAATAGATGGCTTTTTGTTATATTCTCAATATCCTCACTATAAAGAATAGAACTATAATAAAATACTCTTGCAATAATAGAAATATTTTTAATGATGAACTTGCATATTTTTAACACAACTAAAGAGTATTGTTTAGCATTCAGAAAACCCAAGATCTAATTGAAAGCAATTTTTCAGTAGTATCCCTAGCAGTTTATATGTATATATTTTTTCTAAATAATAACTGCTCACTTAGATCTCTGTTTTTACATAGTTAATGAATTTAAAAAATATTTTTAAGAACAAATTGTACTATTCTATCAACAGAGCCAAATTCTAGATCTAAAAATAATTTGTATGTAACCTAATTTTTTTTTTTTTTTACTTTTTCTGAGCCTCTAATTCCTCACCTGCAAAACTGGAATAATAATGAGATCTATTCCATAAGTAGTAATAATTGAAAAACACAAACATGTCATTGCCAGGGCACCCCAGTCCCCAGTTTCCTATCAACAAGAAACCATATACTTTCTTCTCTCTTTCTTATACCCTGTTATAATGTTATTGTGGGGAAATGTCATGATGAAATCAATGAATCTAAGTTAAAAATTTTTCTCAACTCTCTCTTTCACTGTTCTTCTCCTAATACTTTTTGTTGTTTCTATTGTAGATAGTTAGATGGGTATGATCAATATATAAGAAACAACAAAAATAATGCAATAAGCTATGGAAATTGTAATAATCACACCATTCCTAAAGTATTTTCAGACTCTTGTGTTCAAAGTACTGCTTTCCTCAATCTTTTAGATGACAGTCTGCTGCTGCTAAGTCGCTTCAGTCATGTCTGACTCTGTGCAACCCCATAGACGGCAGCCCACCTGGCTCCCCCGTCCCTGGGATTCTCCAGGCAAGAACACTGGAGTGGGTTGCCATTTCCTTCTCCAATGCATGAAAGTGAAAAGTGAAAGTGAAGTCGCTCAGTTGTGTCCGACCCTCAGGGACCCCATGGACTGCAGCCCACCAGGCTCCTCCAGCCATGGGATTTGCCAGGCAAGAGTACTGGAGTGGGGTGCCATTGCCTTTGGTCTAAATGTATGTAGCATTTATACTATTATCACTTAGTGATTTTTACATAAGAAACTAAAACCTATTTCCCTTACCAGGGCTCTCCTGTTCACTTAGTGGAAGATGCCTCAATCCTGCCTTTCTAGAAGGAATAAAAAGAGCCTTAAATCATTAAAGAACATACTTAAATGATTTAAGTTAAAAGGAGGATCAAGAATGGAATCCAAAGCTCCTGATACCCATTGCTGTCTCAATCTGTCTGCCTATTCTGCAGAAAAATGGTTTTACCTTAACTAAATTGAAGTAAAATGCAGCTTGAGGGAGTCACTGCTCATGATTTCTTCTAAGTGTTCTAATATGCATATGGCATATTTGGAAACTTTTAAACATTTCTTCCCTTTGAGTGCTATTACTTATTAAAGTGAAAATCCTGCCAGCTAGATATCCTAGTAGTTTACTTATCCCCAAGACACATGGTTGATGAGGCTGCATGTGGCAAAGCCTGTGTTCCACTTAAAAATAGCAGAGAATTTACATGGTTGGGATATATAACTATTTCTGAGCATATAAACCCCCTGCTTTTATGTGTGGAAGCTCATAAAGAACATGTAGAAACTAACTGAATTGGACCCAACAGTGTTCTGCTGCTCTGTCATACATAATAATACAACATGATTTATCTTGATGTTTCTCACAACAGAAGCAACACATTCAAGAGGCACATGGGGATATAGAAAGGAATGAGATATATGTTTGCATGTGTTTGTTAATATTGACGATTAAAAGTTAAATTGAGGAAAATAAAACTTGGGAAATAAAAATTTTAGAGGTTCATTTCAGTACAGTCACTCAGTCATGTCTCTTTGCGACCCCATGAATCGCAACATGCCAGGCCTCCCTGTCCATCACCAACTCCCAGAGTTTACTCAAACTCACATCCATCGAGTTGGTGATGCCATCCAGCCATCTCATCCTTTGTCATCCCTTTCTCCTCCTACCCCCAATCCCTCCCAGCATCAGAGTCTTTTCCAATGAGTCAACTCTTCTCATGAGATGGCCAAAGTACTGGAGTTTCAGCTTTAGCATCATTCCTTCCAAAGAAATCCCAGGGCTGATCTCCTTCAGAATGGACTGGCTGGATCTCCTTGCAGTCCAAGGGACTCTCAAGAGTCTTCTCCAACACCACAGTTCAAAAGCATCAATTCTTCAGCACTCAGCTTTCTTCACAGTCCAACTCTCACATCTATACATGACTACTGGAAAAACCATAGCCTTGACTAGACGGACCTTTAAGATGGCGAAGTATTAGGCTGGGAATAACTTTCCCTCCATAAACATCAAGGAAAACCTAGACCTAGTTATTAAGAAACACCTTGGGCACCGAGCACGAAACAAGAAATCCGAATGGACCAGAAAAGCAACTCACTGCCTTCTAAAGGAGGTAGGAAAGAATATAGAAGCCAGAGAGAGACAAAGAGGGAGGGCGGACCTCTGTCCGGGGAAGGAGTCTTAAAAAGAGAAGTTTCCAAACACCAGGAAACACTCTCCCTGTGGAATCTGCGCCGAACCTGGGAAACACGGAGACTATCATAACAGGGAGGAGAACAGTTGAGCAATTAGAACCCACAGACTGCGGGCCCTGCGGTAACTTCCGCAGCGGAAAAGCACCGCGCAAACGCCCGCATCTGCCATTGGGGAGCCGGGGCTGGGCAGGGAGACGCCTTGGCCGTTCCCACGCGGGACGCTCCGCTGCCGGCGCTCCCCAGAGGGACGCTCCCCCACGGGACTCTCCCCCACTGGACGCTCCCCCCGCCGGCCACTCCCGCTCAGGCGTGCCCCCGCCCGCTGTGCTGGCGGCTCCCACGAGGGCCACCCCCATCCCCTCCCCCCACCCGCCCGCCCGCCATTCCCGTCGCCGACCCCTCCCCCTCTGCGGGCCTCCGCGCAGACTCGTTCGCCGGCACAGAACAAAGAATAACAGACAACCACAGAGAAAGAGGCCTATAGATCTTGAGAAATTAAGCCGGAACAAGGAACTAGCTGAAAATGAACTGAACCCACAACAATAATAGAGAAACTCTTATATATATTGTTACTATTTTTCCCATCATTATTTCCTTTTTTTTTCTTTTCTTTTTTTAATATATATATATTTTTTAAATTTTTATTATTTTTTTAATTGGAAAAAGGAAAACAAAAATTTTTTTTCCCTTTAATTTTTTTTTTTGTTTTTTTTTTTTCTTTTTTTTTTTATTATTATTATTATTTTTATCCTCTAGTACTTCTTTAATCTCCACGTTTAGATATAACTTTTGCGACCCTGTTTTTTTTTTTTTTTTCCTTTTTCCTTTTTGTCCTTTGCTTTTTTCCTTTCCTTTTTTCTTTTCTTTACTGATTACTGACTAGATCTGTCTCTCTCCTTCACACTCCCTCCTTTTATCCTCCTGACCACCTCTGTCTCCTTCCTCCCTTTTTCCTTCTATGTATAATCCGTGAACATCTCTGAGCAGTCCAGTTGTGGAATGCATATAGAAGAAGAAGTTTTTGAGACTACTGTAAAAATAAGACCAATAATTGGAACCAGGAGGCTAAGTCCATACCCTGATCCCACGAAACACTAATTGACAGGAGCTCATTAAAAGCCTCCATACCTACTCTGAAACCAAGCATCACACAAAGACCAGCAAGTTCCACAAAAGACAACCAAGCAAACCAGAAAAACAGCACAGCCTGAGCCCAATACACAGGCTACACAAAGCGACCCCAAAAGCATAGACACTCATAACTCACTACTAGACACTCCACTGCACCCCAGAGAAAAGAAATCCAGCTCCACCCACCAGAACACCGATACAAGCCCATAAACAAGAAACCTCGACAAGCCACCGGCACAAAGGGAGAGAAGAAAGAAGTCAGAGGAGGAGGAAAAGCCACAACAAAAAAAGAGGAAGAAAGAACTATGATAAAAAAAAAATGGAGAAAGAGAAGTGAGAAAAAGAGAAGATGAAGAAAGATAAGGATAGAAGAATAAAGAATAAAATAATATATATAATGAGATAAAAATTGGAGGCAACAAATAGTAGAATAAGAGGAGAAGATAGATAGATAGAAGATAGAATGGAGATAAAGGAATCAGAGGAGAAAAAAGAAAAACAATTAAAAGAAATGAGGACAATCTCAGAGACCTCAGGACAATATTAAACGTTACAATATAGAAATAGGAGTCCCAGAAGAAGAAGACAAAAAGAAAGACATGAGAAGATACTAGAGGAGATAATAGTTGAAAACTTCCCTAAAATGGGGAAGGAAATAATCACTCAAGTCAAGAAACCAGAGAGTCCCAAATAGGATAAACCCAAGAGAAACACCCCAAGACACATATTAATCAAATTAACAAAGATCAAACACAAAGAACAAATATTAAAAGCAGCAAGGGAAAAACAACAAATAACACACAAGGGAATTCCATAAGGATAACAGCTGATCTTTCAATAGAAACTCTCCAAGCCAGGAGGGAATGGCAAGACATACTTAAAGTGATGAAAGAAAAGAACCTACAGCCCAGATTATTGTACCCAGCAAGGATCTCATTCAAATATGAAGGAGAAATCAAAACCTTTACAGACAAGCAAAAGCTGAGAGAATTCAGCACCACCAAACCAGCTCTCCAACAAATACTAAAGGACATCTCTAGACAGGAAACACAAAAAGGATATATAAATTCAAACCCAAAACAACAAAGTAAATGGCAACGGGATCATATTTATCATTAATTACCTTAAATGTAAATGGGTTGAATGCCACAACCAAAAGACAGAGACTGGCTGAATGGATACAAAAACAAGACCCCTCCATATGAATGAAACTAGAACACTTCTAACACCATACACAAAAATAAACTCAAAATGGATTAAAGAGCTAAATGTAAGACCAGAAACCATAAAACTCCTAGAGGAAAACATAGGCAAAACACTCTCTGACTTACATCACAGCAGGATCTCTATGACCCACCTCCCAGAATATTGGAAATAAAATCAAAAATGAACAAATGGGACCTAATCAAACTTAAAAGCTTTTGCACAACAAAGGAAACTATAAGCAAGGTGAAAAGACAGCCTTCAGAATAGGAGAAAATAATAGCAAATGAAGCAACTGACAAACAACTAATCTCAAAAATATACAAGCAACTTCTACAGCCAATTCCAGAAAAATAAATGACCCAATCAAAAAATGGGCCAAAGAACTCAATAGACATTTCTCCAAAGAAGACATACAGATGGCTAACAAACACATGAAAAGATGCTCAATATCACTCATTATCAGAGAAATGCAAATCAAAACCACTATGAGATACCATTTCACGCCAATCAGTATGGCTGCTATCCAAAAGTCCACAAGCAATAAATGCTGGAGAGGGTGCGGAGAGAAGGGAACCCTCTTGCACTGTTGGTGGGAATGCAAACTAGTACAGCCACTTTGGAGAACAGTATGGAGATTCCTCAAAAAACTGCGAATAGAACTGCCTTATGATCCAGCAATCCCACTGCTGGGCATATACACTGAGAAAACCAGAATTGAAAGAGACACCTGTACCCCAATGTTCATAGCAGCACTGTTTGCAATAGCCAGAACATGGAAGCAACCTAGTTGTCCATCCACAGATGAATGGATAAGCAAGCTGTGGTACATATACACAATGGAATATTACTCAGCCATTAAAAAGAATATATTTAAATCATTTCTAAGGAGGGGGTGGAAAGGGGAGCATTTTATAAAAGAAAAAAAAGAAAAAAAAAAAAAAAAAAAAAAAATATAATAAAATATATTAAATGTAATTAAAAAAAAAAAAAAAAAAAAACCCAAATAAAGAAAAAAAAAAAAAGATATATATAAAAAAATTGGACTTGGGGGGGGGGGGGGGGGGGGGGGGGGTGGGGGGGAGAGTTATAATTTATTTTATATATTATTTTATATGTAATATATTTTTTTTACTAAAAAAAATCTATTATATTTTAATTTTTTTATATTATATTTTTTTTTTTTTTTTAAACAATAAAAGAGATTCTTGATTAAAAAAAAAAAAAAAAAAGATTTCACACTATAGCAGGAGACACAGCTATGTAGATAACAACTACAACCCAAGATAGAATGTGGTGTTTTATTCAAAATTTAAATGCAAGAGGGATTGAAGAAGATACAGTTAACATTTGATAAGGCCATTTCTATGTAGTTTTACCAGTTTTATTAAGTTTATTTCACACAGATCTGATTTGCCAATAGTTGACATTTTTGAGAGAGTTACAAGGGAACGTAATCAACACCGAAGTGCTAAGTCCCGGACACATCAGCCAGGCTCATAATGATTATGCTCCTTAATTCTTGCAACAAACCTTTAAGACGCTATTACTGGCTGCATCTTACTGATGAGGAAACATTGACCATAATCAAGTAGTTGGTCCATGATTAACAAGTGAGAAAATTAAAAAAAAAAAAAAAAGCAAGGCAGGATTCTTGGATGTGAAATCTTTTTCACCTTCTTGCCTCCCTGCCATGAAGTTTTATTTAGGAAAAAATAGAATAATTTTATATTTTTCTTCCAAAGATTGACAGTTTCTGTTAAAGGAGTCCAAATATAAAGTGAAAAAGCTGTCACAGTTAATTATAAGGAAATGTGCAATTTTGCTATATTCATAAAAATATTATGAAAATATTAAGTCCCAAAAAAAGCAACAGAAAATAACTGACATATCTGTGGAAGACAGATTCTTAATCTTTTCTTGTTTTTTTATATGTAAATATACATACATATGTGTGTGTATATTTATGGGCATATATGTGTATGTATATATATATATAAATAGTTAGCTATGTATAATTTTCTTTCCTTAATGGGAATAAGAATTGTAGTTCATTTCATTCACTAGTTAATGAAATTACTAGACTGACACAAGATAGAGAATAGTAAAATAGCAATTTGCAAATGCAAGTGAGCCGTGTATGGCCCCTGCCTTTCTTGTTAGTTGTATGATATATCAATGTTCTAATTATTCATGAAAATTGTATGCAATATTTATATGAAGTAAAAACTGAAACTTGCATCCCTATTTAAAATGAGCACATCTGGGGGACCACAATTTCACACACTGAACTCATGGAATTTCAGATAGAAAGAGGAAGAGCAAGCAAGCAGAAGACACTTACCATCAATAATCAAGAATTACAGAACCCAGATGAAAACTAAACTGGAAATCAGGTCTGTCCAAGTACGGTCAAGAAAATGTGTGAGTTGTTTAGTCAGAAATCTGTGTGCACAAGCATCTAATAGGACTCTCAGAATGAACTCATCCTCAAAAATAAAGACAGCCAGACATGACAAGCATCACACATTTAGAAAGCCTCAATGATAGAGAAGAGGGATGCTCAGAATTGCAGTCAGTTTAATGTGCATTCCATCATGGACTTTTCTGTGGGTTCCAATGAGAAGAACCACTAATAACTATGGATAACATTCTTACAACTCTGGAACACCTAAAAGCACATGCAGCAAAATGTTTATAATCTCATAAAAATAATTTTATGCTAAAAGGAGAACATGAATCACAAATCCCAGTTAACTAGAAATATCACCCTGAGAATATTAGTACATTATTATCAAAACTCTTGATTAATAACATATTGCCTGTGTGTCATAATAGGGGCGCCAGCAGATTTGCATAGTCTGGAGTGTGCAGTGAAATCCGGCTGAGGTTCAAGTACAATCAATGGCAAAAGTTGTGTAAAAATCATCTAATAAGATGGCTGACCAGATTTGTATTGCATTGGCCAAAAAGTTGTTCAGATATTTCCTTACGCTGTTACAGAGAAACCCAAACGAACTTTTTTGGCCAACCCAAAACATAAGCACATCTGAGATAATGCTGACCATTTCCATAAGTATATCGTACAGGGAAAGTGAAATTCGCTCAGTTGTGTCTGACTCTTTGTGACCCCATGGACTACCGTCTGACAGGCTCCTCTGCCCATGCGGATTTCCCAGGCAAGAGCACTGGAATGGGTTGCCATGCCCTCCTCCAAGGGATCTTCCCAAGCCAAGAATCGAACTCAGGTCTCCCACACTGCTGTGGATTCTTTATGATCTGAGCCACCAGGAAACCCATGAATACTGGAGTGGGTGGCCTATTCCTTCTCCATGAAATCTTTCTGATCCAGGAATCAAACTGGGGTCTCCTGCATTATAGGTGAATTCTTCATCAGCTGAGTTACCAGGGAAGCATGTAGTTATTTTTTATTTGCAATGGAAATTTTAGAATATGATGGATTTTACAATTTTAATTGTTTCAAGAGCAATATTAAAGGAGAGGCATGACATTTTTTTTTCTGTCTTGCTCTGCTTTTCAATGAATCAGGGTCTCCTACATTGCAGGTGGATTCATTACCAACTGAGCTTGAGGGAAGCCCTCTTTCAATGAACAACCAAATTGAAAACAGAAAATATTGGTTTAGTCCAGTCCCTGAGAATATATGCACTTCTACTGATTTGGCAATGCATATATCTCAAACTCAATACTGTGAAGATGCCCAGAAAATTCCACATCCAACATCTCTGGTGATACTGTGTACCCATGACAGCCTTAAACTTCCCCTCCGCTTGACTATACTTGAGGCAGTGTTCTTCCTGCTTCTAGACCCCTGATCTCTCTTTTCTTGGAACATTTACTTCAGAAAGCATTTATTTGTAAATCATTTCAGTGCACCTCTAGATATAAATTGTTTTTAAGATTTCTTGCAAGTTTTACAACCCAGACGTGTCTTTCTCAAGGACTTGGAAGCTCTTCCTTTAAAATGTAATCATCAGGGAACACAGAACCTCTACCTTCCATATCTGTGGGAAGACTGGGAGTCTAACTTTGGCAGAACGACTTGCTCCAAGTTGTAAAATTACCTCCTGTCATGAAAATAAGAGAGTTTACTTTTCTTTGGAGCAAAGCCAAATTATCAAAAAAGATGTCCTATGAAATTTCAACCTAGTTTTTAAAAACTCTCCAGTCCTACATTTCAAACTGCATTTCCACCCTGTTTCAGTAAACCTGAATAAAGTCTTTCTTGTTTAACTTTGTCCAATTTATCTTTAGCAGTTTTATTTTCTAAAATATCAACTTAAACCTTTTTCCATATTTTTAAATCAGTTTCTTAATCATTTAAGATAATTATGGTTAAATTCCACTTATGGAATTTTGAAAACTTTTGTTTTATTTGTCCCACTTCTGAGCTTTCTGCCACATACAGAACTTATGTTTTCTAAATCCTAGTAGGGAAGCATAAGAAAGGAGACTAGATACTGCACACTTTACAAATGCTTACCATTTCTTAGAAGATGTTTGCTATGTAAGGAAGTGTACAGAAAATGGATAAAAGATGGTTTAAAAATAATCTATAAATTTAATTGTGCATGCTATCTTCCTTTTCCAGCTGCCAAGTTAAATAAAGAATTGTCTAGTTTTGTAGATGCTCAAGGAAAGCACATTAAAAATGAATACAAATAGCCAAAGAGAAACTAAATGATGACTTAACCCAAATTTTTTAAGTGTTTTATTTCCCAAAGAGTCTCAAAATACTTGAGAAATTCAATGACTTTAAGTCAGTATATCCACAATCTGTCTCTTGAAACACTAGCCCTCCAAAATGCCTTGAAAAATATACGTCATTTGTCAAATAATTGTGAAAAAACAATGCATAATATATCACCAATATAAATATTCAAATTGCACATTAGTTTATAAAATCTGAGCATTTTGCAGTAATCCATGAGAATGTATAACTCAGTAATTCCCAATATATTTTCCTAAGAATTTTTCCAACTGTTTTAAGATTCTGTCTCTTGAGTTCACTTGATACAGAAAGCTAAAAGTACATTCTGCATATCAAGTAAGTCTATATTCAGTTTTAAGACTTTTTTGTTGTTTTTTAATCTACATCTTGGTCACTATGATATTCAGGCCAGGCACAAAGATAAGCTGAGCATTCTTTCTACACTATAACCTGTATTTCATGCTGGAGAGCTACAATATACATGAGTACATCATGATCCTGGTATGAAGAACATTAAAAAACACTAAAACTTCATTGATCTTTAATATCTCAACTGCATTTTTTTTTTTTAATAGTAGGACTTGGCTCTTTTTTAGTTTTAAAAGTGTATCTCAGCTCTTCATTCTTCTAAAGAAAACCCAGGTATATGCAAAACCTTCCAATTCTCTCACCCATTGTCCAATCATCCAGTCAAGTTAATCTTCCCCAAAATAAATTCCCAATTTGTTTTTTATTTTCTTTCTTTACTGTTGCAAGTATTGCTTCCTCTGCCTTCCTGACACATTCCTATTTGTCCTTTAGGGCTCAGTGCCTGCATTATGATGCTGTCTATGGCGAAATGGTGCTAACCATCTATCTCAACTTCCTTCTAATGCAAAAACCTCCTCTGATAGAAACTAATGTAAACTACATTTTCTAGAATTTTGTAGGCTGGGTTGGCTAGAAGGGATCTATCAGTCAAACATGCTCTAAATTTGGAAGTCACAAGGGAGACAGAGAATTTACTTCTGATGTTATTTTCACTTGCAGAGAAGGTTTGGGTGGAGTTTCCTGGAAAAACACCAGTAGCAGTTGTCATGTATAGTCATTGGCTTCATGGATGTCACAGGTACAGAGCCTTGGATCTGCTGATGAGGATGACAGGATAGAAACTGCTCCAATTCCTATCTGCTTCTTGACTGCAGAGTAGTGACTTGGCTCTAGTTCCAGATATTGCTGAAATATGCCAGTTTGGTCAGGCAGATTGACCATCATAGAAGAAGATTGAGTTCCTCAGTGGGTGAGGACTGGATTGTGGCTTTGGAGCCATTCTTAAAAGCCCGATTTAACTTGCTTTCCCAGCTCTCCTAAAGATTTAGCATGTGACCTAAGTACACAGTAAACACAGCTCTTTATGTTTAAACCAGCCAAAGCAGATTCTGTTTTCTGCAACTGAGTCTTGACCTTTAAAAATGTCATATCCTCTGTGAATCCTCTCTAATTATCTATTTTCTCACAGAACATCATGCATATTAATAGTTTTTTGTAAAGTGTATTTTTACGTCTCCCAACAGTGTCATCTTACTGCCTTGTATGACTGCTTCCTCTTCTGTGCTCTCCAAAAGGCACACATCCTGTCTTTTCTCTGAGAGGCTTGCCATCTTTCCTAATTCTCCTGGGTTATCTTGCAACTCAGTTCCATGATGGGCTTTATTGATTTTTTTTTTTTTCTTGTCACACCTCATGGCTTATGTGATCTTACTTCCCAAACCAGACATGAAGCTCAGTCTCCATAGTGAAAGCATCAAATTCTAACCCCTAGGCTATTAGATAATCCCTTGGATTATGTATTTAAAATATGCCTTTTCCTTGGTTAAGATGGAAGCAATTTTCTGTTAATTTCTATATTGAGTGGGATCATAAGACACTTTTGTTTTTATTATTAGAAAGTTATTTTTTCTTAATGATAAAATATTTCCAACATGCTATTATACTCATTTACAAAGTGAAAAATGTGTTATGATCATATGCATAATTTACCTGGAATTTAATACATGAGAGAAAATTATAAATTTTAATTAAATAGAGATCTCTCTTGATTTGAGATCCCCAAATTTTTCATGTGCCACAAATGACATCTACTCTGGACATTCTTTCCTACTCCAGTGGGCATCCAACTCTTCAGATCTCACCACCTTGTTTTTCTTATTGTAATTGGATAATATGTTTAATGCCTGAGAGTTCATTACCAGTCTTACTCTTTTTTTCCAAAAAAAAGTTCCATGCATTTTTGTTTTTATTTTTGTTCAGATTAAATTGTGAATTTAGTTAATTTTATAAAAATTAAATCTCATTGGAATTATATTTATTTCAGAAATGAATATCAAG
The DNA here is from genome assembly GCA_935064755.1 of Tragelaphus eurycerus. Lineage (NCBI taxonomy): Eukaryota > Metazoa > Chordata > Mammalia > Artiodactyla > Bovidae > Tragelaphus > Tragelaphus eurycerus. Next base: position 3,582,853 of record CAKXYN010000080.1, read on the forward strand.
ATTATCGCATCACCACATTCACAGAATAGTGTATTAGAAATTAAAGGAATTTACCTGTTGAGTTTCCTTAAATTTTTAAATAATTAGTCCCAAGAAACAAACAAAATACATATATATATATCAGATCAGATCAGTTGCTCAGTCGTGTCCGACTCTTCGTGAACCCATGAACTGCAGCACGCCAGGCCTCCCTGTCCATCACCAGCTCCCAGAGGTCACCCAGACTCACACCCATCAAGTCAGTGATGCCATCCAGCCATCTCATCCTCTGTCATCCCCTTCTCTTCCTGCCCTCAATCCCTCCCAGCATCAGAGTCTTCTCCAATGAGTCAACTCTTCGCATGAGGTGGCCAAAATACTGGAGTTTCAGCTTTAGCATCATTCCTTCCAAAGAAATTCCAGGGTTGATCTCCTTCAGAATGGACTGGTTGGATCTTCTTGCAGTCCAAGGGACTCTCAAGAGTCTTCTCCAACACCACAGTTCAAAAGCATCAATTCTTCGGCACTCAGCCTTCTTCACAGTCCAGCTCTCACATCCATACATGACCACAGGAAAGACCATAGCCTTGACTAGGTGAACCTTTGTTGGTAAAGTAATGTCTCTGCTTTTGAATATGCTATCTAGGTTGGTCATAACTTTCCTTCCAAGGAGCAAGCGTCTTTTAATTCCATGGCTGCAGTCACCATCTGCAGTGATTTTGGAGCCCAGAAAAACAAAGTCTGACACTGTTTCCACTGTTTCCCCATCTATTTCCCATGTAGTGATGGGACCAGATGCCATGATCTTCGTTTCCTGAATGTTGAGCTTTAAGCCAACCTTTTCACTCTACACTTTCACTTTCATCAAGAGGCTTTTTAGTTCCTCTTCACTTTCTGCCATAAGGGTGGGGTCATTTGCATATCTGAGGTTATTGATATTTCTCCCAGCAATCTTGATTCCAACTTGTGTTTCTTCCAGTCCAGCATTTCTCATGATGTACTCTGCATATAAGTTAAATAAACATGGTGACAATATGCAGCCTTGATGTACTCCTTTTCCTATTTGGAACCAGTCTGTTGTTCCATGACTAGTTCTAACTGTTGCTTCCTGACCTGCAAACAGATTTCTTAAGAGGCAGATCAGGTGGTCTGGTATTCCCATCTCTTTCAGAATTTTCCGTAGTTTATTGTGATCTACACAGTCAAAGGCTTTGGCATAGTCAATAGCATATATATCATTTTAAAATACATGCTTGTACACAAGCAAAGTCAAATAATTAACAACTGTAATTACTACTTTTGTTTCAATGATTTCTTCATTTCTTTAACTCATAAAATAAAAGCTATATTCTGGTTTCAGTACGTTCATGTAGAAGATAACAGTAACTATTTTGGAGTCTCTATCAGAGGGTAGAGTCACTTTTAATTAAACATTTGAAAATGTCACCATTAAACAATTGAAAAGTTACCTTCCATGAATCAAGAAAAATTAGCAATATTCTGAATTAGATACCTGTACTCTACTTTATAAAGGGCTTCCCTGGTGGCTCAGCGGTTAAAGCGTCTGCCTGGAATGCAGGAGATGCGTGTTCGATCCCTGGGTCGGGAAGATGCCCTGGAGAAGGAAATGACAACCCACTCCAGTACTCTTGCCTAGAGAATCCCATGGAGGGAGGAGCCTGGTAGGCTACAGTCCATGGGGTCGCAAAGAGTTGGACACGACTGAGCGACTCCACTTTTCACTCTACTTTAAAAAGAGATAAGAATGCATTTCATATTTTTTAAGAGATTTTAGTATCAAACAGTGGTGGATTGGAGTTTCAACTTCCTAATTATTATAAAATTTATCCTCTAATGCTCCTAAACAGGATTAAATATATTGGCTACCTCATGGAGTTTTCTGTGAAGAGTTATGTAATTAATGAACAAAACATTTATCATAGTGCCTGGTGTAGACTATCATTCAACAAATGCAAACTGAAGATTGGATTTTATTGTGACTAATTTATACTTTTTTTATTATTATTATTATTTTAATTTTTCTTAACTTTACAATATTGTTAATTTATACTTTTAAATACAGTTGACCCATGAACTGAGAAGGCCCACTTACACATGGAGGTTTTTGATAAATATGGTACTACAATATCACATGATCCACAGTTGTTTGGATCAAAACCAAGGGACACAAGATATGGAACCAAGAACACAGAGGGACCACTAGAAAGTCGTATGTGGATTTCCAACTTAGAGGTGGGTCAGTGCCCCTAACACTTGTGTTATTCAAGGGTCAACTGTAGTGAAAACACATCTATGTATTTATTTGTTATCTATTTTTATGAAGATTTGCTATTCTAAATTTATACAGACCAGGTATATATCAGAACATTCATCTGACTGATAAGAAATCCATTACATCATACTATTAATGTCCACTTGTTAAGTATAAGTGGTAGATGAAACGTGAAATCTTAAAACTATTTGCTGAGAGGGAGCTTCATGCGTAAAGGCAGTTGTTCTCATGTTATTGTGTGTTATATCCTCACGAATTCAGAAGTACAAGCCTCAACACATTTGCCTAGTCACTCAGTCTGACTCTGCAACTCCACAGACTGTAGCCCTTGAGGCTCCTCAGTCCATGGGATTCTCCAGACAAGAATACTGGAATGAGCTGCCATTTCCTTCTCCATCAACACATTTAAGAGGATAGAAATTATTTCCAGGATCTTTTCACACCAGAACATTCATTATGAAACTGGACATCAATCACAGAAAGATAAATGAGAAAAGAACAAACACATGGAGACTAAACAATAAGATACTAAAAAAATCAATGAATCAATGATGAAATCAAAGAAGAAGTCAGTCAATATCTCAAAATAAATAAAAATGAAAACAACATCACAAAGTCTGTTGGATACAGGAAAAGCAGTTCTCAAAAGGGAATTCTACCAAACATACAAAGAAGAATTTACACCTATCCTTCTCAAACAATTCAAAAAATTGAAGCAGGGGAACACTCCCAAATTCATTCTATGAAGCCTTCATCATTTTGATAACAAAAAAATAAGACAAAGACATTACAAGAAAAGAAAATTACAGGCCAATATCTTTGACGAATGTTCTCAACAGAATATCAAAAATCCTCAACAGAAAAACTGAATCCAACAATATGTATCAAGGATCATACGTCATGATCAAATGAGATTTATTCTAGGGTCGTGAGAATGGTTCAATATTTTGTAATCAATCAACATGACACACTATATTCATTACTATATAAGAGGGAAGAGAAACACCAAAGCATGGAGTTTTAGAGGATTTACCTGATTTATTTTTATTATTTCTATAAAGTTTAAATCCTCTCTTTTTAAATGTAAATTATTTCACCATTCCATTTCTGTATTCCCAACTCATTTCTCCCCCTCAAATCTAAGCTATTATACATCTGTCTTTGAGGGTGAAGTTATTCTGCCAAGTACTAGGACACCATGTTACTCTAACGGTTTCTCTCACTCATTAACAAATGGCTTGGACTGCCTTGATCTGGCTCTCTGAAAATATAATGGATATGTTTGTTTTCCTTTTTTTTCTGTTCAGTTCTCTACAAATTTTCCAATATCTTTTGAGTTCAGTGGTTGCATAATTAGCCTATGACATCAAAAGGATCTAGATATGACTCCTAATTTAGTCAGCTACAAATGATCTAAACTTGAGTACAGTTCTTAAATGACATTACTCACTTCATGGAATGAAATTTGAATAAAACAATTCATATAAAAAGTTTAGCATAGTTTTTGGCAAATATTACCTTCAATTAACAATGGCAAGTTATTATTTACAAGACGTTTCCTATTTTCTATTTACCTAGAACAAAAGATATATTATTCAGCTCACTGGATATCTTGTTTGTGTTTTGCTTTTTTGTTTGATTGTACAAATACTTCTGGAGATGGGAATGGCAACCCAGTCCAGTACTCTTGCCTGGAGAATTCCATGGACAGAGGGGTCTGGCAGGCTGTAGTCCATGGGGTTGCAGAGAATCAGCCATGACTGAGTGACTAATATAACATAACACATAAATTTCAAATGGAATGAGTATTAAAGCATAACTTGTTATTTCTATAACCAGATGCATCTCCCTAGAGGCCAAACCTTCAGTCCTTTTATCACATATTTGCGATTTTATCTATTGCATTTGTGCAAAAGAATACACAATATAATTTTACCACAATTAATTAATGAATGAGAGTTCCTGTTGCTGTATATCCTCAAGAGCCTTTGGTATGGTCAGATGTTGGTTATTCTAAAATGTTTGCAGTGGTATCTCATTATTTTTATGCTTATTTATCTGATAACATGGTTTTTTATATCTAATTGTTTTCTGCATTTGTTCTCTGTGAGGTGTTTGTTAAGGATTTTGGTCCATTTTTAATTGGCTTGTTTGTTTTTTATTATTTAAATTTATAGTTTGTCATCTTTTTTTTTAATCATAGTCCTTTTATCAGATATCTTTTGCAAATATGAGTAAAAGCATTAAGGCTAGAAAAAAAGGTCATCTCCATGGAGTTGTGAGTAGCTTCATTCTGTTAACAGAGAGGGAAGCAAAATGGAAAATAATCTTTGTTAGGAGAGGAATAGGATGAATAATAGTTTGTGTATTTACATACGGAAATCTGGGAAGAGGTATGTGAACTGAATGCCAGACTAAGGACTTAAGGTTTTATTCAGCAAGTGATGGAGAACAAAACAGGTTCTCAAGCAGGACAGTGACTCACTTAGGGCTGAATCCACCATTTTATTGACAAGTACAATAAACTCTTGATTACCTTCTGTCTTGTTAATATAATGAAGCTTTTAAGCCTGGGTTGCTGAGCACTGGCAGAGAAAATTACACAATTGTTGGAATTACCACCACAAAAATTTATGTTCCCCAACTTAGGCAGTATCATCAGAAACAACGCCAGCACTGCTTGCAAGTCCTTTATATACCCCTGGTCAACAGTTTTTTTTTTTTTTCCCCCCCAAAGACCATATGAAACTCTCATCATTAAGCTGTAGTCCTTCATACAGAAATTATACAGCTTCATTTCTCACTGAACAAAGGTTTTAATGGAGCTTTTATTAAAAAATAAAAATAGGTTTTAAAATAATGCATCTATACAACATCAATTGTACCTTTACAAACTAGTGATCAAAGCAGTTTTAATTATCACCTCAAATAAATTATTTTGAAGTAAAAATTGATCCTAGTTAATATGAGCAGAACTGTTGCTTAGGTGCTTTGGCTATTTCATTTTTTATGTATAAGACCAGTTTCTATCAAGCATCATAAATAAAGTAACTAAAAAATAGAACAACACAGCCACCCTTGCCTCTTAGTTCTAGAATCCTTGGTGTAAGAAGTAAACTGTCAGCAATGATTTTAAACATGCAATCTAGACACCAAATGAATGACAGGGATTTGCTACATCTCCACTATTCTGTGGTGAAGTACTGAAGCATTGTATTCAATAATATACATTTAGCTAAGCACCTTACAGAACCATAATGCATTCTCCAATATACCAACAATGCAATAATTATCCTAAAATATTATCTAAAATATTTTAACCTAATAAGTTCATTTTTTCAGCTTTCCAGGGTGAAGAGGCAAGGACAGGTGACATTTTAACTATTGATTTATAGTTTTATCACTGGACAATATCTAAATTTAAGTCACTGGAAAGCAATGACTAAAGAAATATCCTATGTTTGTAGAAGATATATTATGTGCTCCTGGCACCAAATACTAAAATATTACAATCTGTAAAAGAGGTGTACTGTGTTCTGCCTAGTAGCTTAGTCATGTCCAACTCTTTGTGATCCCATGGACTGTAGCCCTCCAGGTTCCTCTGTTCATGGGGATTCTCCAGGCAAGAATATTGGAGTGGTTTGCCACACTCTCCTCCTGGGGATCTTTCCAATCCAGGAATTGAACCAGGGTCTCCCGCATTGCAGTCAGATTCTTTATCAGCTGAGTTACCAGGGAAGTCCATAGAAGAGGTATAGGAACCCAACACGCTCTCTGATAAATTCTTGGGAATGTAACTCACTTTTATTCTTCAACATCATCTCAGTCAGGAGTAGCTTGTATCTTATACACTGGGATATGATGGGGTCAATCAGTACCAGAATATCCTTTACCCCTGCTGATCCCCCAAAAGTGTACTCTCTTCACAAGATGACTACTTACTCTACCTAAATCACAATTCCTTTAGATGCCTTCACCTGAAATATAAGGGCCAGGGTACCTGCAAATTACTTATAAGCTGATAAGCATCTACTAATTCATATAATTTAGGAGATGTCATCTAGTTTCAGTTCGGTTCAGTCCCTCAGTCATGTCCGACTCTTTATGACCCCATGAATTGCAGCATGCCAGGCCTCCCTGTCCATCACCAACTCTGGGAGTTTACTCAAATTCATATCCATCGAGTCGGTGATGCCATCCAGCCATCTAGTTTAGCAATACTTAAATAACTTGAGAAATAGGAGGGAAAAGACTTTTATTAGAACCTATCTGATCTGATACTACATAGAAAGTGCTTAATATCCTCATCAGAACTCCCTAAATTAGTATTATTAATAGCAGAGGAGGAGGAGCCTCCCAAGCATCCTCCTCCACACCACAGCCAGAGAACCTACTTATAATCAACACAAATATAATTATCTCTCTTCCTCTCAGGATAAAGTTTGTCTTGTTTTTTTTTTCTTCTATTCCTGAGAGAGAAGACAATACTAAGACAAAGGGCATGTGACTCTGCCTGTGAAAGGGAAAGAACAAGGAGTGACTAATGAGGCTGAATTTTCAACCCTAAAACCTCTACTATTCATTGCCTTCAAGTGGTTAAGAGGAAAGATGATAATGTATGGGTCAGAGGCTGTTTCCCATCCCCCAGGAAATATTTTGAGTCTAATGAGGAAAATTCTCTGATATCTGCATTTTTTTAAAGTTCAAATTTACTTGGCAATCTAATGAAAAAATCATGTGCTTACAAACTTAAGACATTTCATACTGGGGAAATATGGTATTGATTGCGGGGGGGCGCTTACATTCCTCAAATAAGCAATAGTTAGAATATGGAAAATATGAGGTACAGAGTATTAACTACTCAGAAAAAAAGTGAATAACAATGAATTACTGAATTCATATCATTTCCAAAGAAATGTTTTATCTTTTCTTTGTTATTGTTCAGTGGTTCAGTCATGTCCAACTCCTCACAACCCCATGAACTGAGCACAGCAGGGTTCCCTGTCCATCACCATCTTCCAGAACTTGCTCAAACTCATGTCCATTGAATCAGAGATGCCATCCAACCATTTCATTCATTGTTTAATCTCCTGCTGTCTCAGGGACTCTCAAGAGGCTTCAACACTACAGTTCAAAAGCATCAATTCTTCAGCACTCAGCCTTCTTTATGGTCCAACTCTCACATCCATACGTGACTACTGGAAAAACTATAACTTTGACTAGACAGACCTTTGTTGGTAAAGTGATGTCCTGCTTTTTAACACACCGTCTTGGTTTGTCATAGCTATTCTTCCAAGAAACAAGTGTATTTTCAATTGTGAGGCTGCAGTCACCATCTTCACTGATTTTGGAACCTAAGAAAATGAAATTTGATACTATTTCCACATTTGCCTCATCTATTTACCATGAAGTGATGGGATAAGATACCATCCATGATCTTTGTTTTTTGAATGTTGAGTTTTAAGCTAGCTTTTTCAATCTCCTCTTTTACCTTCATCAAGAGGCTCTTTGTTTCCTTTTCACTTTCCACTATAAGGATGGTGTCATCTGCATATCTGAGGTTATTGATATTTCCCCCTGCAATCTTGATTCCAGCTTGAGATCCATTCAGCTCCACATTTCACATGATGTACTCTGTATATAAATAAGTAGGGTGACAATATACAGCCTTGGTGTACTCCTTTCCCAGTTTGGAACCAGTCTGTTGTCCGATGTTCAGTTCTAACTGTGTCTTCTTGTCCTGCATACAGGTTTCTCAGGATGCAGGTAATGTGGTCTGGTATTCCCATCTCATTAAGAATATCCCAGTTTATTGTGATCCACACAGTCAAAGGCTTTAGCCTAGTCAATGAAGCAAAAGTAGATATTTTTTTGGAACTCCCTTCATTTTTCTATGATCCAGTGTATGTTGGCAATTTGATCTCTGGTTCCTCTGCCTTTTTAAATCCAGCTTGCATATCTGGAAGTTCTCAGTTCACTGCTGAAGCCTGGCTTGAAGGATTTGGGGCATTACTTTGCTAATATATGAAATGAGTGAAATTTTGCAGTAATTTGAATGTTCTTTGGCATTACCCTTCTTTGGGATTGGAATGAAAACTGAAATTTTCCAGTCCTGTGGCCACTGCTGAATTTTCCAAATTTGTTAGCATATTGAGTGCAGCAGTTTCACAGCATCATCTTTTAGGATTTGAAATAGCTCAGCTGGAATTCCACCACTTCCACTAGCTTTGTTGGTAGTGATGCTTCCTAAGGCCCACTTGACTTCACACTCCAGGATGTTTGGCTCTAGGTGAGTAACCACACCATCATGGTTATCTGACTCATTAAGAGCTGTTTTGTAGAGTTCTTTTGTGTATTTTTGCCACATTTTTGTAATCTCTTCTGCTTCTGTTAGGTCCTTGCCATTTTTGTTCTTTATTGTGCCTATCTTGGCATAAAATCTTTTCTAGTAAGGTTTTCAATCAGTCTGTTAGGAAATATTTAAGGTGTCTCACAACTCTAAGAAGTGTTCTCTCACCAAGGAGGCTTTAAAATTCACTCAATAGCTAGACATTCTTTATGAAAAACTCCCTGCAAGTGATTTATGTAAACAGACTTAGGATCACCATGACCATGATATATAGTGTATGCATCATACTATTTAAATAATTCATTAGTGTCTGAGTCTATTTTGGAAAATTGAATATTTTTATATGCAGCTAAGATTCAGACAGGAACCTTGCTGCTGCTGCAGCAGCAAGGCTCCTGTCTATTAACTGGAGAGATTATAATAAATTATTTGAGAATCACAATGAATACCTAGATCCTAGAAGATGAAGATCACTGTCTATATTTAACATGAAAAACAAATTAAACTCTCTTTAGGCAACACTGTTTCCTGTTTATGCAATTTAAAATCTTTAAATACCTATTAGCAATTACAGAAGTCGTCAATTATAATGCATATAGTGTATAACTGAGCATATATTGTGAAATACATCTTAAGCAAAGAAATCTTCCTAATCAAATACACAAAATATTTGCCAATTTTTTGTCCCAAATGTTTGAACATTTTTTTTTACTAGAACCTGCTAATATTCAATTACCTGAATTTTGCACTAAATCATCATCCAATCATATAGTTATCCATATGAAAAAACTATATTGAAATGTATACATGAATATATACAGTTCATACATTATTAATAAAATATTAATGGATTTAGTTCTTTATCACTAGAATTTCTTCTAAATAAACTTCTTTGTGTATTAATTTCTGCATTGTTTTGCTTTGCTACACGTTTCACATTAGTCTATATCAATTGATTGTTGTCTATAAAAACACATTATTCTAATAACTATAAAAATAAGTTTTTGTGTTGATCTAGATGTTTGCTTTGGGAGTCTGAAATTAGAGATCTTTATATAGAATGTTACCAATGATTCTTCAGGATATTATAACCTGCATTGATCTGTTCTTATTCTTGTAAATAGACAGAGCTATAAAGGTTAGTAGAAAGGTTCATTTTAAAATCCTTTAAGTAATTATTTTGAATGTAGAATAGATGGACAACTTATAAGAATGGACAAACATGCCATCCAGTATGTATGATCAAATGTATATATAACTACCTATCAATTTAACTGTATCTACTTGTCTATATCCATTTTTAAAATTGTTCCTAATTAAGCCATGCAAAACATAAAATGTAATACATGGTTTAGAAATATTCTGAGTAAATATATAATTGCTGATACTCATGAGATTTAATTCTGAAGACTTTCATCTTTCTTGCTGAAAAGTAACTAATGAAATGGGAGTTTTATATATATATATATATATATATATATATATATTTAACTTAGCAGCACTGTTACCTTGACTGCACATTTTTTTGTAATGTTGGTGAAATTTGGGAAGGACATGTGGCCCACAGAACTATTATTATGGTTATAATTTTGGATGCTTTTATACTAATACTTCTAGTTGTTAAATTCAATTCTTATTTTAAGTCATGCTGAAAGAAAGATTAATTGGCAAATATATGAAGTTGTATATGGATATAACTACCTCTGCTTAAGATGAAAAAAGGAAAAATGCACCAGTGGATTCAATCTCTGTTATTTAACTCCTGAATTTCCCAGAAAATCAAGAACACACCACTCTCTCACAACACACACTCACATACTAAAAGGAACACACATTTCCATATACAAATCACATGATTTAACAAGTCATTTGTTCATTAAAACTTGTCCCCTCTTAACATAAACAATAATGTCCCAGTTCTGATGGCTTTTCATAAGATTCATTATCTCTGCATAAGTTTAAAAAGAGTTTGTTATATGTATTAACTTTATTAAATTTAGGAAATAAAAGTTCTTCAAAATTTAACATTGTGATAAGAAAAATAAATTATGGTAATCTTTTGATCATTCTAGTGATTAATTTTATGGATAATTTTTGTCACATGAGCTTTGATTGTTCACCATTTTGCTAATACATTAATGGGGAAAAAAAGAAAGATTTTAGCTAAATGAATATCAATTATTTTTACATATTCTAGCAACTTTGATAAAAGATTATCATAAAGGATAATACTGAAGCCAATAAATGAGGAATTACTTGTACTTTTTATTTTGTATATTGATTTCCTCATCTACAATAGATTCCTGTGTTTTCCTCAAAAGATACAAATATTAAATAGCATGCAATGCATTAAAATATATTTCTCTTTGTCCATTCTTGTAAGTTGGCCATCTGTTCTTTCAAAATATATTGTCTCTTTAATACTTATTGGAGAGTGTTATAAGAAGTACCTTAAACAGATAAAGAAAGCATGAAGAAATAAAAAGAATATTGAAAGTAAAAAAAGGCAAGAAAATCTGTAAAGCAATTATCTTTAAATTTAAAAATAAATTAATTAAAAAACAAAATAAAGGAAAGAAAAAATATATATTGATTTATTTAGAAAATATTATAAAGTGCTGGGCATGTTATCTGGCCATGTTCTAGGTGTTTGGACATAGGTCCTGAAGAGTAGACTTACAATCAGTATTAATTATTAAAATATACTGTATTAGGTATATTTGAAGATGCTTTTCTACTATGTGCTGGGTTCCCTTGTGGCTTAGCTGGTGAAAAATCTGCCTGCAATGCAGGAGGCCTGGGTTAGATCCCTGGGTTGGAAAGATCCCCTGGAGAAGGGAAAGGCTACCCACTCTAGTATTCTGGCCTGGAGAATTCCATGGGCTGTATAGTCCATGGAGTCGCAAAGAGTCAGACACGACTGAGCGACTTTAACTTTCACTTTTCAAGTAGTAAATTAGGAAGTTTCATCTGTATTTTATTAAAATATACTTAGATGAAATGTTGTAAACATTTATGACACAACAAGCCAAAAGAAAAAAAAAATGAAAATAAACAAAAAACCAAAATCACTTTTAGGACCAAGGGATATATATTTATTTCATGGCTTAAGTAAAACATAGAGGAGACAAGGGCACATTTTGACCTTCAGTCTGACCCTCACATTTCAAGGAGACTCAGATTGTGCCTCATCACTTTTTTACATTCTGCAGCAAATTGCAAGCCTGAGTGGGGAAGCCTGCTTCCTCCACCTCCCCGAAGGCTTTGTCTTTGCTTTGCTGTGCCCCATTCTTCTCAATCTCACACTGACAAGTAAGAACTTAAAAGCCTGCCCAATTTACTCTGAGGGAGTTTGTCCATAACTGGAAAATCATTGAATCTCTGTAGTGGTATAGTACTTACCCATCATTCAGAGAAATTTCTTATTTAGTCGAATCACCACTGGTATATCTTGGAAGGAGGAAATCGCACATCTCCAAGCAGGAAGAATGTAGGCATGGATGATTGTTGGATAATAGGAAGTTTGTTTTTTTCCCCGGGGCCTGAACCTCTTTAACGAAGTAACAAAGAGTGTAAGACTTTCTGAGATTGCAGGAGTATGAAGCTCTATTGTTCTGAGCAGTTCCTTAACCAGGCTCATCCTGATGACCAATCTGGCTGTGATTCTTTCAGCCTAAACTCTCTGACCTGCTATACATTTTCCTCATCTGGTTCTCTACCCTTTTGTAAGAAATATTACTGCAAAGAATTAGTATTTCTACTTAGGTTTTTGCAATACACAACTCCCACTAAAGCATTCCTTCTTATCCAGAGAGTGGGTGAGGGAGAGATTCCAGATGGATGGCTAAGGAAGAGTCAAGTGGTCATGATCCGAATTTAATGACTCATGAAGGTACAAATGGAGTGTATTTGAGATGACAGTTAATCCAATAGTACACATAAATAATTAGACTACATAAATCCTTACTCATATGGTACAGAATATGTGTAATATAGGTACTCAGCAAAAGGGACATTTATCATGAAAAACTTGATAGCTGTTTCTCATTCACTTCTAGACTCACCATTCTAATTTAAAAAGGAATTATATCTCCATTTCTGTCTCCATCAGTCTGCCTATGTGTGTGTATATGTACACACATATGTGAAGTGAAGTGAAAGTCTCTCAGTTGTGTCAGACTCTGTGACCCCATGGACTATACAGTCCATAGGATTTTCCAAGACACAGTACTGGAGTGGGTAGCCATTCCCTTCTCTGGGGGATCTTCCCAACCCAGGGATCGAACCTGGGTCTCCCCCACTGCAGGCGGACTCTTTACTAGCTGAGCCATCAGGGAAGCCTATGTATACATACACATATATTTATATGTATATATATGAATGTGTATTTATATATGTATGTATATAATTTTGAAAATAGACATATAAATTAAAGCATATGCTGTGGCCATAAAGAAGAGCTAGCATTTGATCCTTAGACATAACATAAAAGTTGATTTATTTGGTAGGCATTTAAGTTGAATTTATATTAGATAATAAAACTACTGCTACTCTAATGTTGTATTAACAAAGCTGATTTTATTTTTCATGGTGCCCAGAAACATTGTGGTTTTCCAAGAATCCTTTTCTCATCACACCATTTTTCCATGAAAATATTTTTGACATGTGGTTTGGAAAGACACTGACTGCAACAACTATTTGCCAAGTAAACAGCATGCCAGAAATGTTCTGATATTATGTCAACTGTGCTTATAAAGGATTTCCAAACAAATGTGGAAGACTGTTCAAAGAAACTCTCCACTGAAAACAGTGTGATCCATGGGTTAGAGGCTTCATTCTCATTCACTCTTCAGTTATTTACCCTCTTACCATTACTCAGAAGGAAAATGCAAGATTAAAATAGACAATATACACAAAGTTCACCAGAACTAGTAATTTAACACCAAAAGAAAAAAAAAAAAAAAAACTCACTCAAAATTAACAGAAGATTGAGCTTGTTGTATGTTAATGGAATGTGGACACTATGGGCTATAAATAAGCTTATTTATGTTACCTGCCCTTGGTATAAGGTTATAATTAAACTCTTTAAGGAAAAATACAATGACATTGAATAAGCATGTATTTTTTAGCATGACTATCTAGTTTATGAATAAATTGAGGGCTCAGCTTCTAGAGGTTCACAGATGTATTTTGAGTCACTTTTTTTTTTAACTCTAAAGCTTCCAATACCTAACTAAATTATTTATACAGCTAATAGAGTGGACCAGATAAAGGCCATATTAATTTATGCTACTTGAAATTAAAAGATGCTTGCTCCTTGGAAGGAAGGTTATGACCAACCTAGATAGCATATTCAAAAGCAGAGACGTTACTTTGCCAACAAAGTTTCGTCTAGTCAAGGCTATGGTTTTTCCTGTGGTCATGCATGGATGTGAGAGCTGGACTGTGAAGAAGGCTGAGCGCCAAAGAATTGATGCTTTTGAACTGTGGTGTTGGAGAAGACTCTTGAGGGTCCCTTGGACTGCAAGGAGATCCAACCAGTCCATTCTGAAGGAGATCAGCCCTGGGTGTTCTTTGGAAGGACTGATGCTAAAGCTGAAACTCCAGTACTTTGGCCACCTCATGCGAAGAGTTGACTCATTGGAGAAGACTCTGATGCTGGGAGGGATTTGGGGCAAGAGGAGAAGGGGACGACAGAGGATGAGATGGCTGGATGGCATCACTGACTCGATGGATGTGAGTCTCAGTGAACTCCGTGAGTTGGTGATGGACAAGGAGGCCTGGCGTGCTGCAGTTCATGGGGTTGCAAAGAGTCGGACACGACTGAGCGATCTGATCTGAACCCTAAGAGGGGGCTTCCCTGGTGGCTCTGTGGTAAAGAACCCACCTGCAATGTAGAAGATGAGGGTTTGATCCTTGGGTTGGGAAGATCCCCTGGAGAAGAAAATGGCAACCCACTCCAGTATCTCTACCTGGGAAATCCCATGGACAGAGGAGCTAGGCGGGCTATAGTCCATGAGGTCAAAAAGAGTTGGAAACCACTTAGTGACTAAACAACAACAAACCCAAGAGGATGGCATTTTAAATAAGGCATAATTTAAGTAGTAAAGAATCTGTCTGCAATGTGGGAGAGCTGGATTTGAGAAACATTGGGAAGATCCTCTGGAGAAGGGAATGGCAACCCACTCCAATGTTATTGCCTGGAGAATTCCATGGACAGAGAAGCCAGATGGGCTACAGTCCATGGCATTGCAAAGAGTGTGCACTTCTGAGCAACTAACACTTTCACTTTCAATTCATTTGATAGTAATGAAAACATGTGACTTATATGTTGATAGCAACTTTATTCCTAACCATCCCAAATGGGACACAATTCAAAAGTCTAGAAAAAGCCATGAACAACTAATATACCCAACAATGCTCATTCTGAGTGAAAGAAGCCAGATACAAAATGTTACATCCTGTTTTATTTCATTTATGTAAAGCTGTCAAATAAATAAAACTACTGAATAGTGACTGAAATCAGTATGCTCCTGGTTTTGAAGTAGGGGGAGTTTGTTGACTTTGTGAATTTAATATAAAAGGATACTAGGGAACTCCTGTGATAAAAATGTTCTGTCTCTTGATTGACATGGTGGTAAAACAGATGAATACATTTGTCAAAATTTATCCAATAGCACATTTAAAATGCTTGCATTTTATTTCATGTAATCGATACCTCATAAACATTTATTATTGAAACTTAAAGTAATAAACTATATATGTTTAAAATTATCCAAGAAATTTTAATAAGCTTTCAAGCAGCAAGGGTTGAATATCTAGATTTTAAAAGAACAGAATACTGAAAAGTCACACAGACATAATACAGGACCATGAGTGAGGAATAATATTTCTTCTCACCAAAAAATTTAATGTTAAGTATTTCTTTTATTGCCATTCCCTTCTCCATGAACAGTATGAAAAGACAAAATGATAGGATACTGAAAGAGAAATTCCCCAGGTCAGTAGGGGCCCAATATGCTACTGGAGATCAGTGGAGAAATAACTCCAGAAAGAATGAAAGGATGGAGCAAAACAAAAAGAATACCCAGCTGTGGATGTTGTGAAGAAGCAAAGTCCGATGCTGTAAAGAGAGATGAAGGAACTGGAATGTAGGTCATGAACAAGGCAAATGGAAGGGTCAAAAAGAGAGAAGAACGACACTAGGAAGAGAACTAAAATGGACTGGAATGGGTGAATTAACTCGGATGACCATTATACACTACTGTGGAAACCCCAGAAGAAATGGAGGGCCACAGTCACAAAAGAGTCAAAGCAGTAGACAACCAAAAACGAAGAATGATCTCTGTTCGTTCAAGGCAAACCATTCAATGTCACAGTAATCCAAGTCTATGCCCCAACCAGTACGCGAAGAAGTGAAGTGAAAGGTAGAAGACCTAAAGACCGAACAACACCCAAAAAAGATGTCCTTTATAAGGGGAGGAAGAAAAGAGGAAGCAAGAAACACCTGAGTAACAGGAAATTGGCGAAAGGAAGCAGGGCAAAGACTAATAGAGTGCAAGAAAAGCACGCAAGCAAATACCCTCTTCCAACAACAAGAGAAGACCAAATGGACATCACCAGATGGTCAACACCGAAACAGATCGATTATATTCTTTCAGCCAAAGATGGAAGCTCTATACAATCAGCAAAAACAAGACAGGACAACCCAGAAAAAGAAAAACAAAAAAAAATAAAAAAACAAGGGGGGGGAAAAAAAAAAAAAGAAAAGAAAAAAAAAGGAAGAAAAAAAAGAAAGAGAAAAAAGGCCAAGACCCAGATAATCATGATGAGTGATCACTGATAGAGCAGAATCTTGGAGTGTCAAATGGGCGAAAGCCATACAAAAAATATGAGGTAGGATCAGTGGAGATAATGATGATGCTTGAAGTGCTACACAATATGCCAGAGAAAACAGCATGGCCCAAGATGAAGTCAGTTCACCCATCCCAAAGAAAGGCAATGCAAGGAGTGCTCAATACAAACTCCGTATATATAAGCCAGGCAGATGAACGATTCTGACTAGCTGTTTAAAAAGGAGAGGAAAAGATCAAATGCAACATCCGCTGGATCATGGAAAAAGCAGAGAGTTCAGAAAAAATCTACTTCTGCTTTATTGACTATGCCAAAGCCTTTGACTTGTGGATCACAATAAACTATGGAAAATTCTGAAAGAGATGGGAATCCAGACCACCTGATCTGCCTCTTAAGAAATCTGTATTCAGGTCAGGAAGCAACAGTTAGAACTGGTCATGGAAAACAGACTGGTTCCAAATAGGAAAAGGAGTACGTCAAGGCTGTATATTGTACCATGTTTATTTAACTTATATGCAGAGTACATAATGAGAAATGCTGACTGGAAGAAACAGAAGTTGGAATCAGATTGCGGGAGAAATATCAATAACCTCAGATAAGAGAAATGGAGAAGTGAAGAGGGGTAAAATGCCTCTTGATGAAAGTGAAAGTGGAGAGTGAAAAGGTTGTTAAAGCTCAACACAGAAACGAAATAGGATCTGTCCCATCACTGATGGGAAAAAGGGGAAATGGAAAAGTGTCAGATTTGTTTTTCTGGGCTCAAGATCACTGAGATGTATGAGATGAAATTAAAAGACGCTTACTCCTTGGAAGGAAAGTTATGACCAACCTAGATAGCATATTCAAAAGCAGAGACATTACTTTGCCAACAAAGGTTCGCCTAGTCAAGGCTATGTCTTTCCTGTGGTCATGTATGGATGTGAGAGCTGGATGTGAAGAAGGCTGAGCGAAAGAATTGATGTTTTGAACTGTGGTGTTGGAGAAGACTCTTGAGAGTCCCTTGGACTGAAGAAGATCCAACCAGTCCATTCTGAAGGAAATCAATCCTGGAATTTCTTTGGAAGGAATGATGCTAAAGCTGAAACTCCAGTATTTTGGCCACCTCATGCGAAGAGTTGACTCATTGGAGAAGACTCTGATGCTGGGAGGGATTGAGGGAGGAGGAGAAGGGGACGACAGAGGATGAGATGGCTGGATGGCATCACTGACTCGATGGATGCGAGTCTGGGTGACCTCCGGAAGCTGGTGATGGACAGGGAGGCCTGGCGTGCTGGGGGTTCGGGGGGCCCGAAGGGGGGGATGTGGGGGGTTTTTTTTTTTTTTTTTTTTTTTTTTTTTTTTTTTTTTTATTAATATTTTTTTTTTTTTTTTTTTTTTTTTTTTTTTTTTTTTTTTTTTTTTTTTTTTATTAACAAATTTTTTTTTTCTTCGGCCCAATTTTTTAAATTTAATTTATAAAATTTATTTTTAAATAAAGAATTTTTTTTTTTTATTATTTTTTTTTTTTTTTTTTTTTTTTTTTTTTTTTTTTTATTTGAGGTCGGGATATGATACTTTTTTTTTTTTTTATTTTTTTTTTTTTTTTTTTTTTTTTTTATTTTTTAATCTTTTTTTTTTTTTTTTTTTTTTATTTTTTTTTTTTTTTTTTTTTTTTTTTTTTTTTTTTTTCTTTCCTTTTTTTTTTTTTCTTTTCTTTTCTTTTTCTCCTTTTTTTTTTTTTCTCTTCCTTCCTTCTCTCTAATCCATAAAGTTTCTGGGTCTTTCCTTGTTTTTACTAACTTAGACACTTTTTTGAAGAGTTCTGGTTAGAATATTCATCTACCTGTAGACTATCCATCTACTTGGGTTTTCTGTTTTCTCATCATTATATTGAGATTGGAAACATTTGTAAAGAATATCACAGAAGTGGCATCCCCTTTTCATTGCATTATATCATGGAACATGTGCCATCAACATGACATTATTAGTGATGCTAACTTGATACTTGGCTAAGGTGATGCCAGTTGAATTTCTCCTCTGTTAAGTTTTTCCTTTTTATACTCAGAACTGATTAAATATGCTCTATCTATATTAAATAACTGGGAATTAAGATCTACCTTCAAAAGGGAAGAGTTTCTGAGAAATTGTTGACATAAGTTAAAACCACTATACTAATTAATAAATGTCTTGAGAGAGATTTTTTGAAACTGCGGATATCCTGTTTCTGCTTAAAGTTTCACCCTCTAATTTTAGCAACTTATTTTAGCATTCATCAGCTATTTTTATGGTGGTTTTCTAGTGGTGATTTTCTATTTCCTTTTTGTTTGCTTTTGCAAGGCTCATTGGGAGATCCTCTGCCCATTTATTCACTTATATCAGTGTGGATTCATGGATATTTATTCATTGGTTATGACCCCCTTTTAGACACAACTGTTTCATCTTTGGCCACTGGGGCCCTTTCAGATTGCTTTCTGTCTTCTTTTGAAATACGTCATCTATTTTTTGTTTATGTATATTTTTATCATATGGCACTATAAGATGCACCGGGTTTATTTTACATTTTCCTATCTCACACTTGAATCAGACATCTCTCGAAGGGTCCAGGTTCTTGTAAGAAACAAGACCTAGGCGAGCTCCTTGCTACTTGGATAGTACTGCTTCTAGATAACCAGAGAAAAATATATGCATGTATACTAGCTATGTATATGTATGTGGGTATATCTCTGTATCTATTAATAAATATATTAAGATAATCATTCATAGTTATATCTTTGACTCTGCTCTGGCACCACAGACTCAATAGCCTTTCTCATGACTATTTGTACTGAAATAAATTCTTTCTCTGGCAATGGGAAGCTTGTCTCTCATTATCTACAGATTATTTGCTTATTTGTTCAATCCTAGTGTGTATATAGGAGAAGGCAATGGCAACCCACTCCAGTACTCTTGTCTGGAAAATTCCATGGACGGAGGAGCCTGGTAGGCTGCAGTCCATGGGGTTGCAAAGAGTTGGACATGACTGAGTGACTTTCCTTTCACTTTTTACTTTCATGCATTGGAGAATAAAATGGCAACCCACTCCAGTATTCTTGCCTGGAGAATCCCAGGGATAGGGGAGCCTGGTGGGCTGCCGTCTATGGGGTCACACACAGTTGGACACAACTGAAGCAATTTAGCAGCAGCAGCAGTGTGTATATAAAATTGTTTCCCAACTGTTAAACCATACCCTTGTGAAAAGCAAATTTACCAACACAGTGTTTATGCATCAGTATTTTTATATTTAGTCTTACTGTATTTTGACATTACACTTTCTTCAGTGATTTAGCTCTGTTCCTTTCTTTGGTGTCTGCTTTAGTGAGATTGCATCATACATTTGTAATACAAATAGCTTCATCTGCTACACTCTACACCCCATCCCAGACTTCACCTATATCCTTGCTGATATATTTTCAAAGGAGTATACATTAAAAGTTTATCTCTGTGATGCATTTTTCTATGGGTTCTTAAAAGTGTATAGTCATGTATCCACCATCCCAGTGCCATATATGGTTCCATTATCCTAAACATACCCTTGTGCAACACTTAAAACTGAAACACAAGGTCACACAAACTTCTATCCCAGATGTTTACAGTTTTACATTTTACATTTAAGTGTATAGTGTGGTCTGAGCTAATACTTGTCCTTAACTTATTAGCCTATGCTTGTCCTTGAAAAGGCTACCATTTCTCCATTAAAATGGCTTTGGATCATTGTCAAAAAGTTGACTATATTTTTTAAGTCTATAAATGTCAGAAGGTAAAGTTGGTTGTCAGTGTTGTTCAGATCATCTATATCCTTACTCATTTCTGTCCTCTTACTCTGTCAACTACTGACAGAGATGTGCTCAAGTATGCAACTACGGATGTATGTGTTTTGCCTCAATTAATTTTGAAACTGTTAAGTGCATACATAATAGGTCTTGTGTTTTTCCTTTTGAATTACTCTTCTATTTATGTCACTCCCTCTTCATTGTTGATAATATGCCTTGTTCTGGATCCACCTGCCTGAAATGAATGTAGCTGCTCCAGCTTTTATTTATTTATTTATTTTTGGTTATACGTTTAAAGTGGTTATTGATAGGACTGAATATTCTCTGTCTAGATCTTGTCTGTTCCTTTTGTTATCATTTATTTTAGCACTTTTCCATTTGTTCTATTTGTTGTATATTTATATTTTTCCACTTTGTATGTTTTCTATGTTTTTAATTTTTTTGTTTTAATCCTACTTCATCTCCCTTTTTAAATTACTCTATATACCTCTTAAAAAACACTATTTAGTGTTTAAAGATATGTTTAAACAATATACTATACCATCAAGTAAAATTATATTACTTTATGTGCTTGTAAGAATCTTATAAAATATCCCAAATTTCTCTCTCTCATCCTTGGTGTTATTATTCTTATGTTACATATGCTATAAATACACAATGAATTGTACTGCTTTGCTTTAAATAGTCACTTTTAGAGCAATTACCAATAAAAGAAATATAAATTTATTCCATCTTTTAAAAATGTTGTATTTTTATTTATAATTTCTTTAAATAGACTCATTTATGACCTGGGTCTGGGATTCCTGTTAAGCACATGTTAAACTTTCTGAGGTATTGCTCCACAATTTTTAAATGTTCTGCTCTATATATTGGTTGTTTCCTTTCTTGTTTGTCTTTCACACTTTACATTCTTTTTATTTCAGCTGGGTTCATTTCTGTTGACCTATCTTCAAGTTCCCTGATAGCTCAGTTGGTAAAGAATCTGCCTGCAATGCAGGAGACTTCAGTAGGATTCCTGGGTTGTAAGATCCCCTGGAAAAGAGATCAGCTACCCACTCCAGTATTCTTGGGCTCCGCTCATGGTTCATACAATAGAGAATCCGCCCACAATGTGGGAGACCTGGGCTCAATCCCTGAGTTGGGAAGATCCCCTAGAGAAGGGAAAGGCTACTCACTCCGGTATTCTGGCCTGGAGAATTCCATGGACTGTATAGTCCACGGGGTCACTCCGGTATTCTGGCCTGGAGAATTCCATGGACTGTATAGTCCACGGGGTCACAAAGAGTTGAACACAACTGAACTACTTGCACTTTCACATCTTCAAGTTCACTTATGTTTCTTTGATGTGTTAATCTAATGCTGAGCCCATTAAAAACTTTCTTTACCTCTGTTATTGTGTTTTTTACTTAACGCACTGTGTTTACTGGGTTTCTATCCTGCTGCTGCTGCTAAGTCGCTTCAGTCGTGTCTGACTCTGTGCGACCCCATAGACAGCAGCCCACCAGGCTCCC
This sequence comes from Tragelaphus eurycerus, assembly GCA_935064755.1. Classification (NCBI taxonomy): domain Eukaryota; kingdom Metazoa; phylum Chordata; class Mammalia; order Artiodactyla; family Bovidae; genus Tragelaphus; species Tragelaphus eurycerus. The sequence goes on from CAKXYN010000080.1 coordinate 3,604,627, forward strand.
CTGTCTCTGGGACTCTCCAGGCAAGAACACTGGAGTGAGTTGCCATTTCCTTCTCCAATGCATGAAAGTGAAAAGTGAAAGTGAAGTCTTTCAGTCATGTCCGACTCTTAGCGACCCCATGGACTGCAGCCCACCAGGCTCTTCCGTCCATGGGATTTTCCAGGCAAGAGTACTGGAGTGGGCTGCCATTGGTGCCAGTTATTTATTTAAAGCCAGATAAGTTGTATGGTTCAGTGGATACAGAGTTAAAAATTTTTTATGATTCTAAGTGAGCACATATTTTCCTCTAAGTCTATAGTATGAGCATTTGTGTTATTCTAATCAGGAAACGAGATGGAACTGAAGCTTGTTGTTTTTATGGTTACACTCAGTAAACTAGAGATACCAAATTTCTTTTGTGACATTTTATTTTTCAGATGGTTCCTCTTAATATCTCCTCCACTCTTTGACCTGAGTTCTTTACCTGCACTGTTCTCTGGAGTGATTCATGTGAAAAGCCTGAGAGACAGTTCAACTCCTTTTTATCTGTGGCCACTAGCCACACTCCTATCAGCCACACTCAGCCTTTGTTAAAATATTTTCTAGCTGAGTCTTCTCTATAGCTTAAATCTACCCAGCAGCATCTGCCTCCGTTATACAAATGGTTGGGCTTCATTTTGTCAAGCAGGCACCTTTCTTTTCCTACATTATAGCTTAGTTTTTGCTCTATGCTCTCCATTCTCTTAAGGGTTAAAGAAAAGTCCCTTTCAGTTTTACCATCTTTTTTTGTCTGATCATAAGGTGGAAATAATCATCTTTCCAGCCTTATGTATCTCTGAGCTGAGCCTGGACAGGGATATTTTTTGAGATAATTCAGGTGACAGTTATGTACAGACTGGATTGAGAACCTAAATATTACAATATGCCTTTCAATCAGAAAAGAGAAAAAACCCTACATAATCTGGACCCCAACCTTATTTTTTTCATTTTGTCTCCTCTCATATTTACCCCAACTTTAAGATTTCTAGTCACAGTGAGCATTTCTTTCTTGGAAAATACAATTCATGCTCCACCCTAAGAGCCTTTACTCTGACTATTCATGACTCTTACAGTGCTGGTCATCAGTATTAAGACTTGCTCTCACAAATTCACAAGAACTGCCCATTTCCTCATTTGGGAGTGATCAATTCTATTAAGAAGTTAATGCCATACTGAATCATTCTTTACTCCCTCTTGTTTTTTATTTTTCTTTTCAGAATTTGATGAGAAAGAACTCAGAAGTTTTTAGGTTATGAGACTGGAGAAAAATGCTATTTTAAGAAATAGGCTTTAAAATAAGGAAATACGTAAGTACATAACTGGTGACTTTTCCATTATTGTTTGATATCTATTCATTATTACTATTCAGTTCAGCTCAGTTCAGTCACTCAGTCATGTCTGACTCATTGCAACTCCATGGACTGCAACATGCAACCTCCCTGTTCATCACCTACTGCTGGAGTTTACTCAACTGATGTCCATCATGTCGGTGATGCCATCCAACCATCTCATCCTCTATCATCCCCTTCTCCTCCTGCCTTCAAACTTTTCCAGGATCAGGGTCTTTTCAAATGAGTCAGCTCTTTGCATCAGGTGGCCAAAGTATTGGAGTTTCAGCATTGACATCAGTCCTTTCAATGAATATTCAGGACTGATTTCCCTTAGGATGGACTGGGTGGATCTCCTTGCAGTCCAAGGGACTCTCAAGAGTCTTCTCCAACACAGCAGTTCAAAAGCATCAATTCTTTGGTGCTCAGCTTTCTTTATAGTCCAACTCTCACATCCACACATGACTACTGGAAAAAAACATAGCCTTGACTAGATGGACCTTTGTTGGCAAAGTAATGTCTCTGCTTTTGAATATGCTGCCTAGGTTGGTCATAGCTTTTATTCCAAGGAGCAAGAGTCTTTTAATTTCATGGCTGCAGTCACCATCTGCAGTGATTTTGGAGCCCCTCAAAACAAAGTCTGCCATTGTTTCCACTGTTTCCCCATCTATTTCCCATGAAGTGATGGGACCAGATGCCATGATCTTCGTTTTCTGAATGTTGAGTTTGAAGCCAACTTTTTCACTCTGCTCTTTGACTTTCATCAAGAGACTCTTTAGTTCTTCTTCACTTTTGCCATAAATGGTGGTGTCATCTGCATATCTGAGGTTATTGATATTTTCTCCTGGCAATCTTGATTCCAGCTTTTGCTTCTTCCAGCCCAGCGTTTCTCATGATGTACTCTGAATATAAGTTAAATAAGCAGGGTGACAATATACAGCCTTGATGTACTCCTTTCCCGATTTGGAACCAGTCTGTTGATCCACGTCTGGTTCTAATTGTTGCTTCCTGACATGCTTACAGATGTCTCAAGAGGCAGGTCAAGTGGTCTGGTTCCCATCTCTTTCAGAATTTTCCAGTTTGTTGTGGTTCCACACTATCAAAGGCTTTGGCATAGTCAATAAAGCAGAAGTAGATATTTTCTGGAACTCTCTTGCTTTTTTGATGATCCAGCAGATGTTGGCAATTTGATCTCTGGTTCCTCTGCCTTTTCTAAAACCAGCTTGAACATCTGGAAGTTCACAGTTCACGTACTGTTGAAGCCTGGCTTGGAGAATTTTGAGCTTTACTTTAATAGTTTGTGAGATGAGTGCAATTGTGTGGTAGTTTGAGCATTCTTTGGCATTGATTTTCTTTGGGATTGGAATGAAAACTGACCTTATTCAGTCCTGTGGTCACTGCTGAGTTTTAGATCTATGTTATTGATTCACTGCTTTATCCTTCATGTACAGCATCAACTTGATCAGCATCAAGTACATAGCTGAAAGTTTATACTCACTTAAAATATAAATGGCATATTTCATTATTTTTAAATGTGCCATCTGAATGCCAGAGACTATGCCAGATAAGGACTAATTATAATATTAAATTCAAGGCTCAGTCTGTAACATTAAGAATTTAGTGTCTAATTAATATGAATAACATACAACAGAATACATAAAACCAAGCTGGAGAAATTTGGGTAGAATTCATGAAATTTTCCCTGAAAAGAGTCCAAAAGTAAGGCTAAAGTGTCAGAGACCATATGACATATTCTTCCTGTAATGTTTCTGCACATGCAAATCAGGTTAAATCACCATTTTAGCAAGAGTATAAATTCTAACCCACTAGATTTCACTACAGGGGCAAGCATATTTTCAAAGCACACAGAAAATGGAAAATTAAGATTTTACTCTAGATCATTAAAAAACATGGTGAGATTGATCTAATGCAAATTTTACTTCCATAAAACTAAGTAAAATCCCTCATCAGATCAGATCAGATCAGCTGCTCAGTCATGTCCAACTCTTTGAGACCCCATGAATCGCAGCACGCCAGGCCTCCCTGTCCATCACCAACTCCCAGAGTTCACTCAGACTCACATCCATAGAGTCACTGATGCCATCCAGCCATCTCATCCTCTGTCGTCCCCTTCTCCTCCTGCCCCCAATCCCTCCCAGCATCAGAGTCTTCTCCAATGAGTCAACTCTTTGCACGAGGTGCCCAAAGTACTGGAGTTTCAGCCTTAGCATCATTCCTTCCATAGAATCCTTCAAAATCCAGAAGTATCTTACTGCTCAGTTATGAACTTTCTCATTCAGATCCTCTGTCTTTGCTACGCTGCTTTCTCTATTATCTCCCCATCTATGACATAAACGCTTGAGAACACTCTTTGTTCCTTGTGTTCACTGCCTCCAAACCACATACCATGGCACTGGGGAAGAGAGTTTCTCTTCCAATCTCACTGCCTTGTCAGCTGAAGTCTAAGTTTCAAGATTAGTTTGTTTTTCTCTCTTCTTGCTTGAAGAATTTTTTCGCCCTTTCCATTTTCTCTGTCTCTAATTTTGTAGTTTCTAGTTCTAATCCCTCACTCTGTTTCAAAATAAACCCAGACAACAGTCATTTGAGAATTCTCGGAGTGGAGAGAGCAAACGTATAAGTTAATACATGCCTTTGAATTATTTGATAAGACACGCATAAGAAGGTGAACTCAACGCAACAAGCCATTAGGGGATTTTGCAGGTTTATGAGGGAGATTAGCACAGCAAAAGCAGTGTTTTAGGAGGATTAGTCTGGCATCAGAGGGCTGTGTGTATACGAGGAAGAAAAGCTCTGTTCATAGATAAGTTCTAAGCAGTTACCATGGATCCCATAGCAGGAAGTAGTGTACTGACAGAATTTGATGAGAGAGAAAGAACTACAGGTTTCTATGCCAGGAGACTGAAAGGATGAAAACACTATTTTAAGAAATGCCTATTAGAATAACAAAGTACTGAAGTAAATGTGTAGTATGTTTTCCACTGTTCTTTCCCTTGTATGTATTTGCTTTTCTCTGTGATACCAGAAGGTCCCTGTAATGACTTAACAATTTTTTTAACCTTATCTTCAAAAAAGCCTAACATTAATGATCATTTTAGTGGCATAACTGTACATTTTTACAGTGAGATATCTGGCAATTTAAGTGATCCATAGGCACAATGCTAGCCTTGAGAATGAATATTGATCCTGTCTAACGTATTATTCTGCTATATGCCTGAGCTCTACAAGGCTCAAAACAGATTTGCTAGACTGGATTATAAAACCCAGCTTTAAGAGATTAACTATTAAAAAAAATTTTATGGGATATGATATAGCTCATAAGTACTAATAATATATTACATATAAAAGAGCAAATGGTAAGTTAACTGGCTGCTAAGTAGAAATGTAATTCTGTGAACTACATATTGGTGAAATCTGCCAATAAAACAGACACGTTTGTTTTTCTCTGCCCATCCCACCCCAAAACTGAGATCTCAAAGTTAACCTATTTGATTATACAAAAGGTTTCTAAGTGTTATATTTTTAAAATAATACCCAGAGTAGTGTATAATTTAATATTCTTTCTGTCAAATTAGAAATATTTCCTAAAAGTTTCTAATATACCCTAGTGTTTGTACTAACAAAATGCTGTAATAATTTTCTAATGATTTATATATGAAAAGACATTGAAATAAATATTAAAAGTCAACAATTCTCTCCATTTTTCACTGAAGTATTTCTATTTATACACACTTTTTCTTTATACCATTCAAATTAAGATGATAAATTCAGTCAAAGGAATACAAATATTATTTCATAATGGATATGACAAAGGTAATTATATTTTAAACCAATTGCTTGGTAATACTATATATGTGCCACGTATTTCTGCATGTGTAGATAATAAGACATAATACATAAAATTGTATATATTATGAAAGAGAGACAAATATAGTTTAGACAGGCAAAATTGGCCCCAGGTTTTCAGTCTGGTCTTAACATGAAGTAGCAGAATATTTTTCCTGTTATATATAAATGTATTAGATGTATATGTATATAAATGTATAAATGTATAGCTGATTGCACTTAAGAAAGTGTCTCAGTTCAGTTCAGATCACTGTCAGTCGTGTCCGACTCTTTGCAACCCCATGAATCACAGCACGCCAGGCCTCTCTGTACATCACCAACTCCTGGAGTTTACTCAAACTCATCTCCACTGAGTCAGTCATGCCATCCAACCATCTCATCCTCTTTCGTCCCCTTCTCCTCCTGCCTTCAATCTTTCCCCAAATTAGGATATTTTCCAATGAATCAGTTCTTTGCATTGGATGGCCAAACTATTGGAGTTTCAGCTTCAACATCAGTCCTTCTAACAAATATTCAGGACTGATTTCCTACAGGATGGACTGGTTGGATCTCCTTGCAATCCAAGAGACTCTCAAGAGTCTTATCCAACTCCACCGTTCAAAAACATCAATTCTTCAGCACTCAGCTTTCTTTATAGTCCAACTCTCATATCCATACATGGCTACTGGAAAAACCATAGCTTTGACTAGACAGACCTTTATTGGGAAAGTAATGTCTCTGCTTTTTAATATGCTGTCTAGGAGCTCAACATTCAACATTCAGAAAATGAAGATCATGGCATCTGGTCCCATCACTTCATGGGAAATAGATGGGGAAACAGTGTCAGACTTTATTTTTTGGGCTCCAAAATCACTGCAGATGGTGACTGCAGCCATGAAATTAAAAGACGCTTACTCCTTGGAAGGAAAGTTATGACCAACCTAGATAGCATATTCAAAAGCAGAGACATCACTTTGCCAACAAAGGTCCGTCTAGTCAAGGCTATAGTTTTTCCTGTGGTCATGTATGGATGTGAGAGCTGGACTGTGAAGAAGGCTGAGTGCCAAAGAATTGATGCTTTTGAACTGTGGTGTTGGAGAAGACTCTCAAGAGTCCCTTGGACTGCAAGGAGGTCCAACCAGTCCATCCTAAAGGAGATCAGCCCTGGGTGTTCCTTGGGAGGAATGATGCTAAAGCTGAAACTCTAGTACTTTGGCCACCTCATGAGAAGTGTTGACTCATTGGAAAAGACTCTGATGCTTGGAGAGATTGGGTGCAGGAGGAGAAGGGGACAACAGAGGATGAGACGGCTGGATGGCATCACGGACTGGATGGACATGAGTTTGAGTGAACTCCGGGAGATGGTGATGGACAGGGAGGCCTGGCATGCTGCGATTCATGGGATCGCAAAGAGTCAGACATGACTGAGCAAGTGAACTGAACTGAGGTTGGTCATAACTTTTCTTCCAAGGAGAATGTGTCTTTTAATTTCATGGCTGCAGTCACCATCTGTAGTGATTTTGGAGCCCAGAAAAAAAAAAAAAAATAAAGCCTGTCACTATTTCCACTGTTTCCCCATATATTTGCCATGAAATGATGGGACCAGATGCCATGATCTTAGTTTTCTGAATGTAAACTAAGTCTAAGTGTCTTCAGCTGCCTATTTCTTACTCTGTGCTGTACCTTAGGTAAATTATAGTCAGGTTCCTCTCTTCCACTGGGCCTCTGAACTTTCAAGTCTGAGCCAGTGCTAGAATGGAGAACACTCTCCCTTTGGATCGCATCCCCCAAATGTGGTCTCCTTAGCAAGAAACATTTCCTATCAGACTCCTCATGACACTGCTCAGGATCCCTGCTTCCCTACTTTTCCCTTATAAGTACCTGATAATTTCTTTTATAGGATAGGATAACCAGCTATTTTGGGGGTTTGCTTTTTGATGTGCTGCGGTCCTGAAATCAAAGTGTTCTTCGTATTGCTATTGTCTTTTGAAAAACAAAATCTTTCCTTCTCTAATTCCAGATTTGTTTCTATTTGACACACTGAAGTATGTACTGTTTTCAAAATTTGTTCATATTTGTACTGTCTCATGCTTTTAGACAATTAATGACGTTGAATAAACAGTGTCCTAATGCTACAGCCTGTGGCAACTTGCAAAAATATTGTCACTTTACTAATAATGGAGTTAAAGCTACAGCTGTTTTTTCTCAGATCTTTTTTTCTCTTAATACAATCAAGTAACAAGTTGATTTTAAATGCTACCATTTCCAATGTCAGGTTCCAAAGTAAGAAAAGAACTGTTAAGATGGGCAGGTTGAATGGTGCATCCAGAGCATTACTGTACCTCAGATGGTGGCTTGGTAACAGGAAAGTTACTATTTAATAAGAATTTTCCTATAATCCAAGATATAATACATAAAGAAGATAATGCAAACTCTAGGAAGTTTCTGTAAAATTATCTTACTACTAATTTTTCCAATATTATGATAAGAACTCCTTTAGGTTTTCAATTTCCTAGAGAGGTGGCAGTCATTATTTCCCTTGAGAATTATATTAAATTTGCATTAATTTTATTCAAATGCATTTTTTTAAAGTGAGGAGACCCCAGTTCTATTCCTGGGTCAGGAAGATCCACTGGAAAAGGGATAGGCTCCCCACTCCAGTATTCTTGGACTTTCCTTGTGGCTCAGCTGGTAAAGAATCCACCTGCAATGCAGGAGACCTGGGTTTGACCCCTGGGTTTGGAAAATCCCCTGGAGAAGGGAAAGGCTATCAATATTATGGCCTGGAGAATTCCATGGGCTGTATAGTTCATGGAGTTGCAACGAGTTGGACACAACTGAGAGACTTTCACTTTCAGTTTGTTATATCCACACTACTGGATAAAAAGATAATATATGAAAAACACTGAAAAGTTGATCTGTAAAAATTTGTTAACAGAGCTAAACCTTTCCTAATGAACACTTCATTGGAAATTGGGGGTCCAAAATCTGTATAGATACAGTACAAAATCATTTTGATGAGCTGCCCTAGTTTTTATGGATTTTAGATCTAAAGCAAAAAGAAAGCCGTGACTTATCCCTTACGCAGTGTTAACAGACACGTTTATAAGCATCCATACACTAGCTGAAGCTGACAGACAGTTCTCAGAATTCATGATTCACCCTTGAGGTCTCTGTAGACTCAAACTGTGTCATCACCACCACTACAAGCATAAACTCCTAGATATCTTATGAGTTAAGAAAGGCCTCTCTTTCCACAAATTTTAAGGATCTTTTATTTCTTAGAAGTGACAATTATATCCAAGAAAATCATTCTGTAATTCCCTTTTGGTCCAGTGGTTAGGACTCCACACTTCCACAGCAAAGGGCACAGGTTCAATACCCAGGTGAGGAACTAAGATTTGACACGCCGAGTCACAGCCATCAAAAAATAAGAGAGTCCTATCAAGACTATCATTTACATTTGGGCTTCCCTGGTAGCTCAGATGGTAAAGAATCCATCTGCAATGCAGGAGACCTCGGTTTGATCCCTGGGTTGGGACAATTCCCCTGCAGGAAGGCATGATAACCCATTCTGATATTCTTACCTGGAGAATCCCCATGGACAGAGGAGCTTTAAGGGCTACAGTCCATGGAGTCACAAATAGTTGGACATAACTGAGTGACTAAGCACAGCAAATTTATATAAAATCAAATTTAACCACTGAATTTTAAATATGTTGAAACAGCATAATTACATTTAGTAAAATTAAAATAACAAAATTCAATATTTAGTAATAATAATTAAGAACTCAGTTATTATAATTTATAATATACAAAATAATTATGTCTTGCTTTTAAAGAAACCAATTCTTTACTATATTCTGATAGTTAATTCAGTCCAAGGAGCCATGGATGCGCAGGCACAGGAGGGCCTAGTGGAGCTATCCTACGTTGAAGGTCAGGAAGGGCGGTGGTGAGGAGAGACCCCTTGTCCAAGGGAAGGTGCGATGGCTGTGCTTTGCTGGAGCAGCTGGGAAGAGATACCCCATGCCCAAGGTAAGAAAAACCCAAGTAAGACGGTAGGTGTTGCAAGAGGGCATCAGAGGGCAAACACACTGAAACCATACTCACAGAAAACTAGCCAATCTAATCACTCTAGGACCACAGCCTTGTCTAACTCAATGAAACTAAGCCATGCCCGTGGGGCAACCCAGGATGGGCAGGTCATGGTGGAGAGATCTGACAGTATGTGGTCCACTGGAGAAGGGAATGACAAACCACTTCAGTATTCTTGCCTTTAGAACCCCATGAACAGTATGAAAAGGCAAAATGATAGGATACTGAAAGAGAAACTCACCAGGTCAGTAGGGGCCCAATATGCTACTGGAGATCAGTGGAGAAATAACTCCAGAAAGAATGAAGGGATGGAGCCAAAGCAGAAAGAATACCCAGCTGTGGATGTGTCTGGTGATAGAAGCAAGGTCCGATGCTGTAAAGAGCAATATTGCATAGGAACCTGGAATGTCAGGTCCATGAATCAAGGCAAATTGGAAGTGGTCAAACAAGAGATGGCAAGAGTGAATGTCGACATTCTAGGAATCAGTGAACTAAAATGGACTGGAATGGGTGAATTTAACTCAGATGACCATTATATCTACTACTGTGGGCAGGAATCCCTCAGAAGAAATGGAGTGGCCATCATGGTCAACAAAAGAGTCTGAAATGCAGTACTTGGATGCAATCTCAAAAACGACAGAATGATCTCTGTTCATTTCCAAGGCAAACCATTCAATGTCACAGTAATCCAAGTCTATGCCCCAACCAGTAACGCTGAAGAAGCTGAAGTTGAACAGTTCTATGAAGACCTACAAGACGTTTCAGAACTAACACCCAAAAAAGATGTCCTTTTCATTACAGGGGACTGGAATGCAAAAGTAGGAAGTCAAGAAACACCTGGAGTAACAGGCAAATTTGGCCTTGGAATATGGAATGAAGCAGGGCAAAGACTAATAGACTTTTGCCAAGAAAATGCACTGGTCATAACAAACACCCTCTTCCAACAACACAAAAGAAGACTCTATACATGGACAGCACCAGATGATCAACACTGAAATCAGATCGATTATATTCTTTGCAGTGAAAGATGGAGAAGTTCTATACAGTCAGCAAAAATAAGACCGGAGTGAGTCAAGGCTATGGTTTTTCCTGTGGTCATGTATGGATGTGAGAGCTGGACTGTGAAGAAGGCTGAGCGCCAAAGAATTGATGCTTTTGAACTGTGGTGTTGGAGAAGATGCTTGAGAGTCCCTTGGACTGCAAGGAGATCCAACCAGTCCATTCTGAAGGAGATCAGCCCTGGGATTTCTTTGGAAGGAAATGATGCTAAAGCTGAAACTCCAGTACTTTGGCCACCTCATGCGAAGAGTTGACTCACTGGAGAATACTCTCATGCTGGGAGGGATTGTGGGCAAGAGGGAAAGGGGACCACAGAGGATGAGATGGCTGGATGGCATCACTGACTTGATGGATGTGAGTCTGAGTGACCTCCGGGAGTTGATGATGGACAGGGAGGCCTGGCGTGCTGTGATTCATGGGGTCGCAAAGAGTGGGACAGGACTGAGCGACTAATCTGATCTGATCTGATCTGATACTAATGCATATATATGGAATTTAGAAAGATGGTAATGATAACCCTGTATGCGAGACAGCAAAAGAGACACAGATGCATTTAACAGTCTTTTGGACTCTGTGGGAGAGGGGGGGGGTAGGATTATTTGGGAGAATGGCATTGAACCATGTATAATATCATATATGAAATGAATCGCCAGTCCAGATTCAATGCATGATACTGGATGCTTGGGGCCGGTGCGCTGGGATGACAAGAGGGATGGTGTGGAGAGGGAGGTAGGAGGGGCATTCAGGATGGGGAACATGTGTACACCCGTCACGGATTCATGTTGATGTATGGCAAAACCAATACAATATTGTAAAGTAATTAGCCTCCAATTAAAATAAATAAATTTATAATAAAAAATAAAAAGACAAGTGTTAGGAGGTATCATATTGTGGTTTTGATATGCATCACTCTCATGACTAGTGATAGTGAGCAGTTTTTATATGCCTATTGGACATCTATATGCTTTCTTTGGAAAAGTATCTATTTTTAGTTAGGCTGTTTTTTTGACATTAAATTGTATGAACTGTTTATTTTGAATATTAATCCCTTTTCAGACATATCATTTGCAAAAATTTCTGTCATTCAGTAGGCTGTCTTTTCATTTGTCAATGATTTCCTTGCTGTGTAAAAGCATGTGAGTATAATTAGTTCTCTGTTTATTTTTGCTTTTGTTTCCTTTGCCTGGGGAGACAGTTTCTTAAAACATTGCTAAGATATGTCAAAGGGTATTCTGCCTGCATTTTTTTTTCCTAAGAGTTTTAGAGTTTTAGCTTTTAAGTATTTAGGTCTTCAATCGATTGTGACTTTATTTTTGAAGGCTGTATAAGAACATTTTCTAATTTCATTATTTTACATGTAGCTCTTCAGTTTTCCCACACTCTTTATTGAATAAACTGTCTTTTCCTTATTGTATACTTTCACCTATTTTGTCATAGATTTATTGATTATATGCATATGAATTTATTTCTGGAATCTCTATACTGTTCTATTTACTTATGTGTCTGTTTTTGTGCCAATACCACTGCAGCTTTATAGTATAGTCTGAATTGTTTTTTTCTTTTTTCCCAAGACTGCTTTGACTATTTAGGATTTATTGTTATTCCACACTAATTTGTTCTAGTTTTGTGAAAAGAAATGTCATGAGTATCTTATCTTAAAGAGATTGCATTAAATCAATAAATTGCTTTGGGTAGTATGGACAATCTAACAATATTAAAATCTATGCTTCCCAGGTGGCACTAGTGGTAAAGAACCTGCCTGCCAATACAGGAGACATAAAAGACCCAGGTTCAGTCCCTGGGTTGGGAACATCCCCTGGAAAAGGGCACAGCAACCCACTCCAGTATTCTTGCCTGTAGAAACCCATAGAATAGAGGAGCCTGGTGGGCTAGGGTCCACAGGGTCACAAAGAGCTGGACACGACTGAAGCAACTTAGCACATATGATACTCAACAAAACACTGCTAGTAGAAGGAAGTTTACAGCATACCTTAAGAAACAAGAAAAATCTTAAACAACCCATCTAAAAGGATTAGAAAAAGAAGAAGAAAGACCAAAAGTAGCAGAAGGGAATTATTATAATAGAGATCAGAGAGGAAATAAAGAAAATAGAGACCATGAAAGTGAGTCACTCAGTCGTGTCTGACTATTCCAACCCAGGGATTGAACCCAGGTCTCCCTGAATTGCAGGTAGATTCTTTATGAGCTGAGTCACAAGGGAAGCCCAAGAATACTGGAATGGGTAGCCTATGCCTTCTCCAGTGGATCTTTCCAATTCAGGAATTGAACCGAGGTCTCCCAAATTGCAGGCAGAACTTTGCACTGCAGAGACCACAAAGAAAGCAAGCAAGCAATAAATAAATAAATAAAATAAAATAATGAAACCCTTTTTTGAAGAGATAAACAAAATTGATCAGTCTCTAGGCAAGCTCATTAAGAAAAAAAGAGAACCCAAATAAACAAACTAAGAAATGAAAGAGAAGAAATTACAACCAATATCACAGAAATACAAATAACCAAAAAAGAGCATAATGAACAGTTATGTGTCAACAAAGTGCACAACGTAGAAGAAGTGGACAAATTTCTAGAAACATACAATCTTCCATGACTGAATCAGTAAGCTACAGATAGTCTGAACAGATTATCTAGTATTACTAGTATTAAGATTGAATCAGTAATCAAAAAACGCTCTGCAAACAAAAATCCAGGACTAGACACCTTCACAGAGAAATCCTGCCAAATGTATAAACTTCACACCTATTCTTTTCAAACTATTCCCAAAAAATTGTAAAGGAGAGAACACTCTCAAATTCATTATATTGAGAACATCATTACTCAGATGATTACTCAGAACATCATTACTCATTTGGACAAAGACACTACCAAAAATTTTGCCATCTAATATTAACAGCTCTGATGAATATAAATGAAAAACTCTTCACCAAAATATTAGCAAACCAATTTCAACAATGTATAGGACTTCCCTAGTTCCACAGTGGATAGGAATCCACCTCTTGTGTGTGGCACACAGGTTCGATCCCTGGTCCAGGAAGATCCCACATGTCTCATGACAACTAAACCTGTGCACTACAAGTATTGATGCCTGCATGCTCTGGGGTACACAAGCCATGACTACTGAGCCTGAGTGCTGTGACTACTGAAACCCGAGCATCTGGAGTCTGTGTTCTGCAAAAAGAGAAGCCACTTAATGAGAAGCCCACGTACCACAACAAACAGTAGCTCCCACTAGTCAAGAGTAAAATTGTTACTGCAAAATCAGAAATCAGACAAGAATGTCCACTCTCCCTACTTCTACTTAACATAACATTGGAATTTTTGGACACAGTACAAGGAAAAGAAAACACATCTAAATTGGAAAGGAAGAACTGTCACTATTTGCAGATGACAAGATACTATATATCAAAAGCCCTAAAGTTTTGACCACAAAAAACAAATGAATTCAGTCAAGTTTCAGAATATAAGATTAATATACAGAAATCTGTTGCTTTTATGTACCCTATCAGGATATATTAACCATCATATATATTATCAAGATATATTAACTATCAGAAAGATAAAAGAAGAAAACAATCCCATTTATAATTTCATCAAAACAGAATAAAATACCTAGAAATAAACTTAACCATGAGAGTGAAAGGCCTATACTCTGAAAACTATAAAACACAGATGAAGGAAACTGAATATGATACTAATAAATGCAAAGATAATATTAAATATTTATGTTTTTTGATCAAATCCTAAACAGGGCCGTATCTGCGGACTTTGTCCTTTTCTGTGGTGGTGATTTAGTCACTAAGTCGTGTTCAACTCTTGTGACCCCATGGACTGTAGCCCTCCAGGTTTCTGGGTCCGTGGGATTCTCGAGGCAAGAATACTGGAGTGGGTTGCCATTTCCTTCTCCAGGGGATTTTTCCAACCCAGGGATTGAATCCAAGTCTCCTGCATTGCAGGCAGACTCTACCAACTGAACTACAAATTTACATACAGTCTTTGCATTGTTACAAAATGGCTGCTTTATAAAGTACATTTTTGGAGTTTCCCCAGCAGTCCAGTGGTTAAGACTCAGCATTTCCACTGCAGGGGGCATAGGTTCAATTCCCGGTCAGGGCACAAGATCCCAAATGCCATGTGGTATGGCCAAAAACATTTTTTAGTAAATAAAAATAAATAACATGTTATTCATATATAATTTCAATGTCAAAAATTGAAAAATAAGGTAGAATACATTATGCAGTCACTATAAAATAAAGCATGTTAATTTTAAAGTAAATATTTTTGAAAGTATTGATTTGATTACAAGTATTTATGACTATTTTAAGAGTTTAATTAAACTTCTTATAATAATTTCCTTAGAACTCTATAAAAATTCACCTAAAATTTCTTTAATAATATTGACACTTCTTTCCAATTGAATTTCTCAATTTTTATATATAATTGAAAACAATAAAAACTATAGAAATAGAAAAATAAACAATTTAATATTTTGTAACATACAACTTTTCAGATTTTATTCATCTATATTGTTTTTGGCTGAAAAATGGGAAAATACCTCACAGATGTTGGGACACTTAACTCCTAAAGATTTTAACATGCAATTACTAAAAATAAGGATAGTATCCTGCATAACTTTTAAAATTACCATATACATTAACAGTATTTTTTTAAAGTCATTTACTTCATAGTCTACACATTCAAATCTCCACAATTTTCCCTAAATTGTCCTTTATCATTTAATTACATGAACCAGAATTCAAATAAGATTTGCATATTGAACTGAATTATCATGTAATTTTAGGCCCTCCAGATAGCCACACAAGTACATTATAACATAGGCAATAAAGACAAATAGATCAAAATAGAAACTGGAAAAAAAAAATCTGTGTATTTGTCTATGACAAAAGTACAATAATGGGAAAGGATTTATTTTAAAAAGTGGTTCTGGGTCAACTGGCTAGTCATATGCAAAAATCAATCTTGACCTTTATCTCAAATATATACTAGCATAAATTTAGATGAATTATAGATATCAATGGAGAAGGAAATGGCAACCCACTCCAGTGTTCTTGCCTGGAGAATCCCAGGGACAGGAGAGCCTGGTGGGCTGCCGTCTCTGGGGTCGCACAGAGTCGGACACGACTGAAGAGACTTAGCAGCAGCAGCAGCAGCATAGATATCAATGGAATGATGAACAGTAAGGCCTTTGGATTCAAATACAGGAAAATTCCTCAGTGTTATAGTATACAGGTTTTATAAATAAAATCCCAAACAATAATTCTATCATAAAAACTCATAAAATTTACCACATTAAGTCTAACAACTATTATTTCTCAAAAGACAGCAAGAGGTGAGAGTGAAGTGTAAAGGGAGAGTAAGCATTCATGACACATGTATCTAAATGTAGTAGATCCTGTGGTGTGTGGGGCACCAGCATTCATTACACCAACTGCCGAGAGAGATAATAGCCGACATTGTCCACCTTAGTCTCCCCTCCTGGCAACTGTCCTCAGCTTAAGACAACAATGTTGTCTAATATCAGACCTCCTCTTATCTATCCTGCATTCAATGACCTGATACAGTGGTGTAAAGTTTTGGTTCTCATGTTTTGATTTGTTAATACTCTGCAGAGACATTCCAGCTCCAGCAGTCCAGATGGATTGTCTGAAACCTTATCTGTGACTTCATCATAGCACACGTTCCGCTCCTCAGTCCTGCTTCCTTCACCCGCCGCGTTTTTGATCCTGGGACCATTCTACCATAAGTTCCCACCTGCACCTCTACCCTAGGGCCTATTTCCCAAGCGATCAGACTCATGACGGAGGCAAAGGATTTAAAGGTTATGTAAAGATTTTCAAGTTGGTAAGAAAAAGATCACACTCACTGCAAAAGGCAATTCATAAAAGGAGATATTCAAACAGCTAAAGAAAACGCCTAGGATTTTTAGTTATCAGAGGAATTCAAATTGAAATTTGGTATTTCTTCAAACACAGAAACATGGCTACTATGAAAAAGGCAAATAATACAGTATTAGAGAGTCTGTGGAAGAAGTGGAGCTCTCAAATAGTGCTGAATAGAGTGTATAATGGTACAGCTATTTTGGAAAACTGTTAATGGCACCCCACTCCGGTACTTCTGCCTGGAAAATCCCATGGGTGGAGGAGCCTGGAAGGCTGCAGTCCATGGGATCGCTGGGGGTCGGACACGACTGAGCGACTTCACTTTCTCTTTTCACTTTCATGCATTGGAGAAGGAAATGGCAACCCACTCCAGTGTTCTTGCCTGGAGAATCCCAGGGGCGGGTGAGCCTGGTGGGCTGCCGTCTATGGGGTCACACAGAGTCGGACACGACTGAAGTGACTTAGCAGTAGCAGCAGCAGCAGCACCTATTAAAGGTAACCAGCAATTCTTCTTTTGGAATAAACTCAATGGAATTATGTGCACTGAAAGAGATACTCAATGAAAGAATGTTCCTAGCAACAGTATGTATACTAACAAATCTCAAGGGGTAAATAGCATGGTGTGTTTCCATAACAATACTATACAGCAGGAAAAAATAACAAAATACTGTCACATGTAACAATATAAGTGAATTTAGACACTAATAAATTCTATGTTTCTGTTTATATATAAAGTTCAAAACTACACAGCACTAATCGATAAAATTAGACATCACTAGACAAAAACTGTCGGGGAAGGCAATGGCACCCCACCCCAGTACTTTTGCCTGGAAAATCCCATGGACGGAAGATCCTGGTAGGCTCCAGTCCATGGGGTCGCTAAGAGTTGAACACGACTGAGCGACTTCAGTATCACTTTTCCCTTTCATGCATTGGAGAAGGAAATGGCAACCCACTCCAGTGTTCTTGCCTGGAGAATCCCAAGGACAGGGGAGCCTGGTGGGTGAGCTTCCGTCTATGGGGTCGCACAAAGTCGGACACGACTGAAGCGACTTAGCAGCAGCAGCAGCAGACAAAAATTGCATATGGTATACTATCATAAACCACAAATCTGGGAGGAAAACTCAGCAGCCTTACTACCAGAGGAGGAAGAATTAATTTGCCGTGGAGAGCACAGTGAGTATAAACAGCAAACTCACTAGGAAAGGAATGAGGGAAACATGCAATTCTGCCATGGTTTCACCATTGACCTTGGGATACAAATGGCATGGGGTAAGTGACACAGCGTGCAGAATTTTAATGGGGTTTCCAGTAAAAGAAGGAACCTACGAAAGGCAAAATAAGCCATTCTCATACATTTTTCTGGGAAATTCTATATGTGTACAAGGAGGATCTGCGAGGACTAAGAACAAAGTAAAAGCCAAGACAGAATTTGAATATGGTTGAACTCTGGGTGCAGTCTCCAAGCCTCTCAGAGATTCAGCAGTACAGAGTGGAATCCTTACAGTTTCAGAAAAAATATTAACATAAATTCTGCCCCAAATAATTGGCTTGCCTCTATGATGTGGGAAACTCCTGAGAAGCAAAGCAAAAAAATAAAACTAAGAATTAAAAACAAAACAAAACAAAGCATAGACATGAGCAATACACACACACCACGGAGGAGACAGAAATTCAGAAAGAAAATTCAGAATCCACAATTTCCACAACACATTGTCTCAAATGTGTAGTTTCAATTAAAAATTAAAAGGTTGACAGAAAAAGTGTTATCTGTATTTAGGGAGTCTCACTAGAGAAATAAAATATCATTTTAAAAATGAGAACAAAATGCATTACCTATAAAATCCTGCTTATTTTAGGACTAAAGAGCTGATATTGCAAAGCAAGCTAAGTTGTGATGGACATAAATTGCTTTCTTCTGACCGATCAGAAAAAGGAGGGGGAAACCACCAAAGATGCAGAAAACAAGACATGATTAATTTCAGTGTGTTAGAAAAGGATGAGTGAGAGCTCCCTTGAGAGTATGAAATACCTGAGTGCCTCAGATACAAGGCAGGTTTGTACCTACCTGCCATCTCTTTCATAGGCTTCAGTGAAGCTCAAAAATTGTGGGAAGGGGAAGAGAATCAAGAAAGCACCCTGCTGAGACACAGGTGCACCAGGAGGGATAGAGTTCTAGAGGAGAACAGGAAAACCAAGTAAATTTTTAAGGTATTCATGGTATGGCAGATGACCGAGTGAAGGCTCTGCTGAGAGTCAAATGGCTCCTTCTGTACATCATGTGAGGGTAGAGCAAGAGTTTGAAAACACTCTACATTCCATGCCTTACACTTGGTTTGAGGTTATTGACAATCTGCAGTGAGAAGGGCAACCAGTTTGTGATGTCTGAGTGACAACTGTTTGACATTAGCCCTTTCTGAGCCAAAGACACCCCATCAAGTTCCTTCATCTGCCTCTTCCTAATTCCCTCTGTCATTAACTGACATCTCAAATAACCCCATGCATAAGCAATACTTAGGACATGCTATAATAAATTTAGAAAAAGAAGTTGCCTTTCCGGCAGACCTTCAATGGCCAGTCATAGGTCAAATATAACAAATTGGTTGACAACTCACATGCAGTGTAATCCTTCTGTAATTAACATATAAATACTTTCCCTTCTGTAATCTGGCCTCTTCTCCAATTATCCTGCCACCATCAACCTCAGGATGGTAAAGTCCCTCCTCCAGGAGTCTCCGCTGATGTGAGACATGGATACATTCATATTGTTTACACTTGGTGCTTGTCACATCATTAGAATCATCATCTGGTAAATTCACAGATTATGAAGTGAGAGGTGACTTTGGGGAGGTCCCTTTAGGGTCAACCAAAATACCATCGACCTTTGGAGCAGAGGTAGAAGAGCTGAAAGTGACCTTCCTAAGGTACAGGAATGGGGGTGGTGGAGTAGAGTAGGAATATAGGGCAGAAAACCCAAGACAAAACATCCAGCCCTCAGAGCTCAATGCTGCTAAACAGAGCTTATAATCTTATGTTCAAAAATAAACCGAGCTACACAAAAAAATATAAAGCAAAAACAAAATCCAGACCCAGCTAAATTATAGAATAGATGTGACTGAAATCTGCACTCTACAGAGAAGGCAATGGCACCCCACTCCAGTACCCTTGCCTGGAAAATCCCATGGATGGAGGAGCCTGGGAGGTTGCAGTCCATGGGGTCGCTAAGGGTCTGACACGACTGAGCGACTTCACTTTCATTTTCACTTTC
Source organism: Tragelaphus eurycerus (assembly GCA_935064755.1). Lineage (NCBI taxonomy): Eukaryota > Metazoa > Chordata > Mammalia > Artiodactyla > Bovidae > Tragelaphus > Tragelaphus eurycerus. The sequence goes on from CAKXYN010000080.1 coordinate 3,624,156, forward strand.
ATGCATTGGAGAGGAAATGGCAACCCACTCCAGTTTCTTGCCTGGAGAATCCCAGGGACAGGGGAGCCTGGTGGGCTGCCGTCTATGGGGTCGCACAGAGTCAGACACGACTGAAGTGACTTAGCAGCAGCAGTAAGAAGAATAAACATGGCTCTGGGGACTCAGTATTATTTATCTCACCCCCACTGTCTTTATTTTCCACAAAATGTCCAGTATATTATCAAAAGTATAAAACATGTGAAAAAGGCAAGAAAATGTGAACCATTGTTAAGAGAATGAATAGTCAACACAAAGTGATCAGTCAATACAGCTAGACTCAGAAAAGACTCAGATTTAGAATTATTAGATCAGAACGTAAAAATAGATAGTGGAAAATTTAGACAATATATATGAACAGGGAAATTTAGTTGGGTAGAAATCTAAATAAAAGAATGAAACATAAATGCTAGATGTGAAATTATGATTATCAGGGATAAAAAATTCACTCAATGGGCATATTATTATGTTAGACATGAAGAAATAATTCAAATTGAAACAAAATGCAGAAAAAGAGTGCAGAAGTATTTTCAAAGTCTGAGATCTGCAAGATAATATCAAACAATCCAACATGGGTTAATGAAGTGCCAAAATAAAATGTGGCAGAATAAATATATGAAGAGATAATAAATTAATACAAGATGTCAACCCACCTATCTGAAGAGCTCATGGCTCTCCAAGCATGATCAATGCAAACAACCAAAAAAGTAACTAAAACAAATTTAAAAAACTATCACATCAGATCAGATCATTTGCTCAGTCGTGTCCAACTTCTGCGAACCCATGAATCGCAGCATGCCAGGCCTCCCTGTCGATCACCAACTCCCGGAGCTCACTGAGACTCACATCCATAGAGTCAGTGATGCCATCCAGCCATCTCATCCTCTGTCTTCCCCTTCTCCTTTTGCCCCCAATCCCTCCCAGTATCAGAGTCTTTTCCAATGAGTCAACTCTTTGCATGAGGTGGCCAAAGTACTGGAGTTTCACCTTTAGCATCCTTCTTTTCAAAGAAATCCCAGGGCTGATCTCCTTCAGAATGGACTGGTTAGATCTTCTTCAGTCCAAGGGACTCTCGAGAGTCTTCTCCAACACCACAGTTCAAAAGCATCAATTCTTTGGCGCTCAGCCTTCTTCACAGTCCAACTCTCACATCCATACATGACCACTAGAAAAACCATAGCTTTGACTAGACGAACCTTTGTTGGTAAAGTAATGTCTCTGCTTTTGAATATGCTATCTAGGTTGGTCATAACTTTCCTTCCAAGGAGTAAGCATCTTTTAATTTCATGGCTGCAGTCACCATCTGCAGTGATTTTGGAGCCCAGAAAAATAAAGTCTGACACTGTTTCCACTGTTTCCCCATCTATTTCCCATGTAGTGATGGGACCAGATGCCATGATCTTTGTTTTCTGAATGTTGAGCTTTAAGCCAAACTTTTTCACTCTCCACTTTCACTTTCATCAAGAGGCATTTTAGTTCCTCTTCACTTTCTGCCATAAGGGTGGTGTCATCTGCATATCTGAGGTTATTGATATTTCTCCCAGCAATCTTGATTCCAGCTTGTGTTTCTTCCAGCCCAGCGTTTCTCATAATGTACTCTGCATATAAGTTAAATAAACAAGGTGACAATATACAGCCTTGACGTACTCCTTTTCCTATTTGGAACCAGTCTGCTGTTCCATGTCCAGTTCTAACTGTTGCTTCCTGACTTGCATACAAATTTCTCAAGAGGCGGGTCAGCTGGTCTTGTATTCCCATCTCTTTCAGAATTTTCCACAGTGTATTGTGATCCACACAGTCAAAGACTTTGGCATAGTCAATAAAAAACTATACCTAGCATAAAATAATCACACTGCTAAAAAACAGAACCTTCAGAACAGACAGAAAGAGAAAGAAAAACATATCAGATTCAGTGAAAAAATACAGTAGATACAGTGAAAGATTCTTAAAGATTATGGCTAAGGCAAAAGACAAAAGAATTAAACATTTTAGAGATGGAAAGAAGTATGAGTGAAAGTGAAAGTCGCTCAGTAGTGTCTGATTCTTTGTGACCCCATGGACTGAATTCTCCAGGCCAGAATACTAGAGTGGGTGGACTTGCCCTTCTCTAGGGGATCTTCCCAACCCAGGGATCTAGAAGTATAAATCCTATCAATCAAGAAATTTTTATTAGCAGAATTATCAAAAAGAAAACATTTGAATTTAAATAAAGACATTCAGAAATTTAAAATTACTTGCCCTGTTAGAAATACTAAATAAATTTTTATGTTGCTTGAAACAAAAGCTCTAGTTAAAAATCAAGTATTATAGTAATCATAGAGAACACGAAAATGAATAGATATGCTGATAAACATAAAGGACTTATTTAAAATCTATTTAAATATTACTAATTTTAACATAAAGATAAAAATGATATAATATTGGGCATATAGAAGCAAACTATATAATATTAATCATGATAGCACAAAGGGTGGAAGGTGATAATTTAAGCACTAATCAACCAAATTGACCTAGCTGACATTTATAGAACACTGAAGCCAATGTCAGAATACATCTTCTTTTCAAGCACACAGAGAACATTCAGGGACTTTCTAGGTTTAATCTCCTAACTAAGTATTTTAAATTCTTCTCTTTAAAAATATTTTTAGATTTAAAAATTGAGTGTGCAGTATTCTCCAGTTATCCAGCAACAGAGAATATCTTCTTTAGTATTTCTTAACCTTCCCATATGTATTAACGTAACATACCTTGGATCATTGACCTTTTGAAATTCTCATTTGATTTTTCCTAAAAGAAGTGACAAAGGAACATAAGAACACCTTGACACACCTAATCACAGAAACATATGCATTGCCTTCAATGAACCGTAGAATAGAAATTCAGTCTATTGAACAGAAGTAGCTGAAGAGATGCCCTGGAAAACCCTGCAGCAATTTTTCTAGAGCTCTCATTTCCCTCCCCATCCCCTAGGCATCACTAGCAATGTCTTGGAAGGTACAGGAGGTTAATTACATCTCAAGTGAGTATTTCTCTCCTCTTCTGTCTCTCCCTTTGGCTAATGCCTCATGATTCTTTTATAAGACTCTGCTGACACCATGAATGTCAGACAGTCTAGACATCAGCTTGAAGCTTCATTAAATCATGGTTTTAGAATCCCAAGTTGTTTTTGAAGTAGCCAAAGCTATCAATGTTTACAAACAAAACATATTCTTTATACGCAAAATTCCTGGAATATATGGAAAATGTTTACCAAAAACAGTGATTTTCAGAGAGCTACATATTTTGTGCTTCCTGGGCCTATCTTTCTATTCACTTGCTTAGGTGAAAAACTACTCCACCGGTGCCACCTTCCTGCTAAAACTGTGGAGAGTATTCTTATCAGTGAGAGTGAGAAATGGAAACTAAAATAGTGCATGCAGGAAGTGTGTATACATTTGAGTTGAAGGTAACAGTCTAGATTTTAGGTATCATTATGTCCTTTAATGTTCTTAAATAAGGATGGAGCAGCTGTCTATAATTATGCATTTATTCCTCAGGACACAGAATAATTGCCAAAAAGCATATAACCTTTTTTAAGAGCATCAGTAATTAAACTCAAGATTCCCATAAAAATCACTGCAAATATTTTACTTTGGATTAGATGTTCTGAATCCCTCCTCAAATTACTGAAAAACTCACAGAAGGATGATCTAAATATTTATTATGTGTTAAGAGTTAAGCCACTGCTGATGTTTCTACTTGAGGAGGATTAGTACTTGGTCTAGGTCATCCACCAAAGTTCTGGAAAAAAGTGTAATGTAAAGAATTAGCACCAGTTAACGTGGTAATACACAGGTGATAGCACTGACCTTCCTTACATATCAGTTAAAAACACTTTCTTCCTTAATAAAGAGTAAAGATATTATGTCATAATATATCTTAAGATTCAGTGATGTTATTCATCAACCAAGCATATACTTATATATATTAATAACATAATTTACTTTTAACTGTCAAACAGTATATTATTTTGCACTTTAAATATGATAAGGAACTTAAAGAATACTGTCAATACAGATAGTTAATTTTTGATTCTCGGAATTACATAGTTTGTAGATAGCAAAAAAGACATAATCTACACTATACTACACAAAAACACAAGTGTTATATATTATATTAATCAGTGAGTCAAACAAAACACCACCAAAAGACCAGAGGGTCTTCTGGTGTAAACTGAGCAGTTAGCTATCTCTGAATAAACTTTGGCCAATCACCTACAAACAGAGCAACAAAATAAAGATGTTTCTACTCCTTTTTATTTCCCTTTATATTTGTTAATAAGTATAGAGAAGGCAATGGCACCCTACTCTAGTACTCTTGCCTGGAAAATCCCATGGATGCAGGAGCCTGGTAGGCTGCAGTCCATGGAGTCGCTAAGAGTAGGACACAACTGAGCGACTTCACTTTCACTTTTCACTTTCATGCATTGGAGAACTAAATGGCAACCCACTCCAGTGTTATTGCCTGGAGAATCCCAGGGACGGGAGAGCCTGGTAGGCTGCCGTCTATGGGGTCACACAGAGTCGGACATGACTGAAGTGACTCAGCAGCAGCATAGTAACAAATGATACCGGGAGGAAACCATTAATGGGAAATATTTTATACTGGTGATCTAGTTCCCAAAGTAGGGGATTTATGTATAAGTAGAGACAAGATGAACCTCATAATAGTACATTCTGGAGACTGACATATAAATTTCTAGTATATTAAGGGATCACAGAAGCAGAAAATGGAAGCAAATAAGAACCTAGATACTTAGTCCATTAGAAATGGAATAGAGCTTTCTAGACAAAGAAACAAACAATGAAGTGATGGCCCACAGCAAGGTAGCATCCCGCAGTGTTGTATATCTCAAGTACCTCATCCTAAGATGAGGGCATTAAAAAGTGTAAACATCAAGATACACAAGGGGAAAAAAGTACTGCAAGCCAAATAACAAGATACATTATTGTGAAGAAGTAAAGAATCTACCTGTAAAAAATGAGCACGGAAACTCGGCAGGAGCCTGTGGGGCTTCTGTACACAGAAGATTTTCTGTTCAGCCTCCATGACCTTCCCTGAGCTCCAAAGGGCAGGTTCAAACAGTTGCTAATCAAGGAAGGCAAGAGGTGCACTGACAAGGGAGTGGAGGGGGGCAGTCAAAAATGAATAGTGCAGACTTGGGACAGGATCATGGTTTAGTCTCAATAGAATATCTTCAAGTTCTTCTGCAGAACTAAACCCCGCAACATATCAGATCAGATCAGTCGCTCAGTCGTATCCGACTCTTTGCGACCCCATGAACTGCAGCACGCCAGGCCTCCCTATCCATCACCAGCTCTCGGAGGTCACTCATGCTAACTACCTAATGAAGAATTCTTCAGGGAAGATAGGGAGACCACCTGAGGCTAGATTCAAGGAAACATAGGAGCTTATCAGATCACCTGAGGCCAGATACCAAGGGCACAAGATGTTCCCCTGCCAGGCAAAGCAATAAAGGTCTTTCTTTCCACTTTGCCCAAAATTCTGTCTCAAAGGTTCAATTCAGCACAAGTGCGGAGTACTATCTCAGTCTAATATCAACACATAAAAGCTGTGAAAATGTCACTGAATCATATCTTGCCTGGAAAATCCCATGGACAGAGGAGCCTGGTAGGCTGCAGTCCATGGGCTCGCTAAGAGTCGGACAGGACTGAGTGACTTCACTTTCACTTTTTACTTTCATGCATTGGAGAAGGAAATGGCAACCCACTCCAGTGTTCTTACCCGGAAAATCCCAGGGACGGCAGAACTGGTGGGCTGCCATCTATGGGGTCACACAGAGTCGGACACGACTGAAGTCACTTAGCAATAGCAGCAGCAGCAATAAGGATATTCTATATCTTTTTCATAGAAATAACAAGCTGATTTTACACTTGTCTGTGAATACAAATATTTGGAATATGCAAATATATATTGACTTTCATTACACTTAATTAAATGTATCATTTAATTACTAGTCCTCCAGGCATACAAGTTTTTAGGAAAAAAACAAGTATGGACAAACACACAGCTCCATTAATACAGTGGAAGTGCTCAGGTATGCTGGAGAATGGGCTATAAGCCATGAGTTATCAGCGTGTTGCGGGCATTCGTGTGTTTTATAGAGGAAATGAAGAATGCCATTTAATCTGATGGACCTTTTAGAAAGGATAAAGAATTCTGTCTTTCTCTCTCTCATGCATGCAAACATATTTGTTTTATATAAACATATATGTCTTATGTTTAGGCTGTACTTGTCTATTTGTGCCTTATACAGTAGGATAAGAAGCAGGGATAAAAGGAGAAGGGGTCAGGAGTGGTTTTACATGACAAGACTTTGCTAGAATCTCATCAAAGAGACCTCTCCCCTTTAGTTCCTATCATGACTGAGAACACTAAAAATTGTACCACTGACAGATTTTCCCTCAGTCTCTGAACTGTTATTCTCACCAATATCTTCCCTTTGCCATCTCTTTACTCTTCCAGGGTATCTCCTCAAGGTAGGAAGGATGGACTAAAACTCTACAGTGCCTTTCAGAGCCCCTAGCCTATAGGTGCTCTTACCAGATGCACTTTAGACCAAAGCACTATTGCCCACCCACAGCTTTTAAATGATTTGTGAACCCAGAAATGTTCCTATAACTTAGCAAGAAGTGTGCATAACCTATTTACCTTGGGAATTGCTGACTTATCTAGCAGTTTTTTCCCAAAACATAACATTTTAATCACTTTACTCTTTCTACTCCAAATTATGTAAGACACCACTAACACATTGCAAGTTGCAATCTATCTCAGTAACCAGGATAAGTTGAAATCTGCAGGACTCTCAAACTGGGTAAAAGGCATCAAATGTAAACCAAGTTTGTTTCACTGACAGCACAAAAATAAAGCAAAGCAAATAAAATAACTGCCAATAGTCTTCATTAGTCACATGCATAATGCAGTATTTATGTAAAAGCAGGGATTCCTTTGGTGTCTCAGCTGGTAAAGAAACCACCTGCAATGTGGGAGACCTGGGTTCGATTCCTGGGTTGGAAAGATCCCGTGGAGAAGGGAAAGGCTACCCATTCCAATTGCAAACAGCCGGACACAACTGAGCTACTTTCACTTTATGAAAAACAATACTTACCAAAGAGAAAAGACTCTGACAAGGACGGTGCTGAGTTATGGTTTTGTTTCATGGCAATGGGTAGCCTATATCAATGAAAATCAAATTAACATACTTGCTGTGATTACTAAAAAGTGTGAGCTTATATTTCAACAATGGATCACCAACATTGTTTTTCAACTTTGTTGAAATGTTTTCATCCTTTATCAGATTTTGCAGATAGTATCTGTTACACCAGAGCTCGGACCCTTCATTACAAACTCCCAGTGGACTATGGGATTTCATTATTAAAATGTCTTTCTTCTGTTTGTTTTACCATTCTGTCCTTTTGTACCCCACACACCCTCCCACCAAACTCATCCATATTCACCAAATTTTTAAAATCTACTTTTCTCATAAAACAATAAATATGCTGCCACAGAATTATGTTTAACAAAGTATATCTGCTTTGGTACATTATCAATTTCATTCATTTATTAAGTTCTGTTTTGAAAACATGCTAAATTGAGGTATCAAATACAAAGCTGGTTCTCTTACCTGTGTAAAAGAACAGTGTCCATACAGTTCTGGAGGCATAGATTTCATGACTATGCCACAGCAGCCTTTGACCATGGCCAGCTAACCCCACGTGCTCAGACATAAGAAATGCAACACAGTCGCTGGAACGTCCTTCCTTAGGTTCACCTGGGTCTGCTCCAGTTCATGCCCTCTCTTCTCATTTCCCTCAAGTGCGACACCTGACACCCTACTTCATATTTTGACAGCTGCTTCTCTTGCCTTCACTTTGGGCAAACATTTTGAAATTCTTTTCGGTATAAGGACATCACTTTTCTCACTCAACTTTCCCTAATTTGGATGGCCTCGTTACAGGTTTATCTCCAGTCTCACTCTCAAGTTAAATACAAAGAAGTTCACCAAATAAGACAGAGTGGGAAAAATATTCAGAAATGCAGGAAAACTATTGAGACTATGTGTCAGATATTCCCTCTTTTTATTTCTTTAAAAGATCTCTCAGACAACCCCTTGAAACACAGAGAAACACACACAATATCTAGTTAACAATGTGGTACTGTCTCTGAAACATTCAACCACTAAGTACTGAAGCTGATTTTTATGTTTGCAGGTGGGGGCAAGCAGGCTGTCCCATGAGACTGTGAGTTCCTAAAGGATAGAGGCTTCTTCAGTTTTGCTCCAATATTCTCTGCCTAAGCATTACTACATATATATGTAATTAAGTTGAAGTCTGACCATTCAGGGACAAATGCACAATCTGCATTTTCACAAGATATACCTCCCACTCAGAGACAACAAAAAATCTGCAGAACACAGCTCAATAAATGAAGGATTCTCATACAAAAACACACAATGGGCCCAAACACAATTTAACCTTTAAAAATAAAAAAAAAAATAAACCAAGACATAGTAACAATGCGGAATCTCTAACCTAACTGAAAATTTTAAAATGTTTTCATATTTGTTGAATTTTGTTATGCATTACTTATTTTTCCACAATTGTAATAGAATAGTTAAAGAGCTTTCTCTATATATTTTTTTTTTGTTCCCTCGGAGAAAGACTAAGAATGAGCTAGGCAAAAATCTGTTGTGAAGTGAAAGTCGCTCAGTCATGTCTGACTCTTTGCGACCCCATGGACTATACAGTCCATGGAATTCTCCAGGCCAGGATATTGGAGTGGGTAGCCTTTTCCTTCTCCAGGGGATCTTCCCAACTCAGGGATCAAATCCAGGTCTCCTGCATCACAGGTAGATTCTTTACCAGCTGAGCCACCAGGGAAGCCTTAGAACACTGGAGTGGGTATAGCCTATCCCTTCTCCAGCGGATCTTCCCATCCTCAACAGATAATTAAAGGGCAGAAGAAACTCTAAAATCTTGGAGAGGGATGAAGCTACAGAGGAGAAAAGAAGGAAACATTTGAATTTCAAAAAGAAGGAATTGAGGTCCAGCCTGAGATGTGTTGCTCTTTGTCTGACAGAGGGCATGGGTTTTCTCTTTTTCTCCCTTACTCAAAAGATAGGCATTCCATACTCATTCTAATTTTAAATTTCTATGATGTGATTTTGGAAAGTGCTTTTATAAGTTCATTCTTTTTTTCTTCTTCCTCCTAATTCTGAGCTATCTTTGGAGACCCACATCCTGATAATACTTACACTGCCTATGGGAAAAGATGGTAAACATTTTTCTTTTTTTTTTGGTATATCTGGAACAGAAGACAGAAATATATTAGATGTTAAATAAATATGAATTGGAATAACTTGGCAGACATTCCAGATTTCTTTTCTTCAAAAGAAAAGAAAAAAAAAAAACAGCCTTAGAGATGAACTCTATTTTTTATTAATGTGCTTTTCTTTCCAGAAACATCCGAAATTCTGGAAAAAGCAGAGTCTGTTTAAGAACAATATGTGAGAATTTTTCTACAGCCTTGTTATAAGGCTGTACTCAGGAGAAAAATATTAGACAAAACTCATTTTTAAAAGCAGACAGAGTTGTAAGTTTAGATTGAATTTAAAGGAATGAACTGAAGTATGTGATTTTCCTTTTTTGTTACCAAAAAAATTTTTTCAAACCAATAGAAAGAACTAGGTAAGTTATTCACTACAGTACTCCATATTTTTTAATAAATATGACAAGTCAATGTTTCAACATACTATGTTAGAAGTGGCACTGCCATGAATACTTTCTAATTTTTAGTCAAAGTACTCAACTATTTTACTTTAGATCTAACACTTATAAGAGCAGACATCTAGAAAATAGAATACCTCATTTTATTTCATTAGTTAGAAGAACTGGCTCATTCCACTCAATTTATATAATTTATTTTTAAATGAGACTTATTGATCCCCTGTCAACATTCATATTTCATTTGGGAATGTTTTGATCATACATTTGATCTGAATATAAAGAAATCCCATCATTTAAATATGCATTGGGTACTGGAAAAACAACATATCAAAGACAACAGCAAAAGTACACACACAAAATCCTAGTCTTTTCACTTACTGAGTTTTTATTTCAATATTATTTATTACAACATATATATTTGATATTATTTTCTATCATTATATGATCAAATAATTACTCAATATTGATAAGAAAATAAATGAAGACAACTATAAAAAATGCTGAATCAAAAATTAATTGAATAGTGAAAGAAACATTAATTAAAAAAAAATGAGTTCCAAAATTATAAACACAATTCTGTAGACCGTGACAAACTTAGGCTGGTGTTTTTTCCTTTGGAAGGGTTTGAGATTAATTTAGCTTTTACCAATAAGAGAATAATAGTATGTATGTGGTGTGGCTGTGTGTATTTTTATGAAGGTTTATTTCATATATTCTACTATTAATTCAGCAAATGTTTATGAATATCTACTTTCTTAGAAGTTATTATAATATGCTTTCTGAAATAAAGGAACTTAGAATTTATAAAGGGAAAGGCAGAATCTTAAAAACTGTGATCTAACGTGCTGCTGCTGCTGCTAAGTCGCTATAGTTGTGTCCGACTCTGTGTGACCCCATAGATGGCAGCCCACCAGGCTCCCCCGTCCCTGGGATTCTCCAGGCAAGAACACTTGAGTGGGTTGCCATTGCCTTCTCCAATGCATGAAAATGAAAAGTGAAAAATCATTCGCTCAGTCATGTCCGACTCTTAGCAACCCCATGGATGGCAGCCTACCAGGCTCCTCTGTCCACAGGATTTTCCAGGCAAGAGTACTGGAGTGGCTTGCCATTGCCTTCTCTAATAAGGTTTAATATACAATATAAGAATTTTGGAACTGGAATTCAGAGACAGCATGATATATGAGAAACAGTTCATGCTCTGAGTCCAGATCTATCTTTCAAACTGACTCCAACCCTTGATAATGGAAAGTTGGCGAATAAATTAGTCTATGTCCTTCGGTTTGTTTTTCTATGAAATGAAAGAGATTTCAAAACAAATTTAACAGGGTTACTGTGAATAAGGGCTTCCCTTCTGGCTCAGCTGGTAAAGAATCCACCTGCAGTGCAGGAGACCTGGGTTTGATCCCTGGTTTGGGGAGATCAGGGCTTCCCTGGTGGCTTAGAGGGTAAAGTGTCCATCTGCAATGCGGGAGACCTGGGTTCAATCCCTGAGTCAGGAATATCCCCTGGAGAAGGAAATGGCAACCCACTCACATACTCTTGCCTGGAAAATCCCATGGATGGAGGAGCCTGGGAGGCTGCAATCCATGGGGTTGTGAAGAGTCGGACATGACTGAGCAAATTCACTTCATTTCACTTTTGGGAAGATCTGGAGAAGGGAAAGGCTACCCACTCCAGTACTCTGGCCTGGAGAATTCCATGGACAGTCCATGGGGTCGCAAAGAGTAGGACACAACTGAGCAACTTTCACTTTACTTCACTTTACTGTGCATAAGCTTTCAGCATATATTGATTGAATATTATTTACAACAAATAGTAGAAATTATTTGGTTCATATGGACATGTTTCTGAATTGTGTGGTTTTACTTTTTCTTAATGCTTACCAAAATATTTGTACTCCTGTCCTGAATTTTGTCTTTACTCGGTCAGGCAACTATAAAGATGGCAACTGTGAAAGAATCCACCTGTAAAGCAGATGACCCAGGTTCAATCCCTCGGTGAAGAAGATCCACTGGAGAAGGAAATGGCAATCTACTCCAGTATTCCTACATGGAGAATTCCATGGACAGAGGAGCCTGGTGGGCTTTACAGTCCATGGGGCCGCAAAAGTCGGGCACGACTGAGTGACTAACACACACACACACGGTTTCTATATGGCTTCCCTCCTGGCTCAGTGGTACAAAAATCTACCTGCAAAACAGGAGACGTGGGTTCCATCCCATGGTTTGGAAGATCCCCTGAAGAAGGAAATGACAATCCACTCTAGTATTCTTGCCTGGGAAATTCCATGGACAGAGGAGCCTGGCAAGCTACAGTCAGTCCATGGAGTCACAAAGAGTCAGACAAGATTTAGTAACTAAACAAAAACAAATAATTCATAATTGTACAACCGAAGAACTATTAAGTGAGGTCATCTCCATGATTACCATCCAGATTAAATAACTACAAAGCAGGAAGAAAGTCAAATTCATCTAACTGAGAAAAAAAAAAAAGCAAAATATATGATGTTATATATCTTCTCATACATCATAGGTAGGTTTTAAAATTATGAAAGCAGTCATTTTGATGGAGTAACAGAATACAATGCTTCCTGGAAATTAAAGCAATATTTCTGGTGAGGGGGTATGTCTGTTATGGAAATAACGATATTCTTACACATATCTGAGAATGTAATGTGCTATTATTGCTGAAGAGTAGTCTAGAAAATCATTTCTCTCCTCTGACTCTCTATTAGAATTCTTCTTAATTAACCCAGTTATTGTTCCCATCCCTTTCAGAATTATTCTATCATTTCATCCCTTTCTATCATTCAAACACACAGGTGTCACACACCCAGAATAACTCCCAGCTTGGTGCCTCAGCTCTGGCATCACTTTCTCTAACTGAAATGGGGCTTTCAGCAGAGATAACTTGGTGGACTAGTACATCAGTGACTGGTGATATCTACAGACACTGAAGAGTAAAAGAAAGGATCTAGAAATTATTGGAGAAGACACACCATGGAAGAGAAAATAAATGGTTAGGTGCAGCCAAAAATGATGAAAACACCACCACTGCCAACTTCATTTCACTTTTATGCATTGGAGAAGGAAATGGCAACCCACTCCAGTGTTCTTGCCTGGAGAATCCCAGGGAAGGGGGAGCCTGGTGGGCTGCCCGTCTCTGGGGTCGCACAGAGTCGGACACGACTGAAGTGACTTAGCAGCAGCGGCAGCAGCCAACTTCAAAATGATAGGTAATGGGAATAGAAGCTACACAACCCAAGTAGTAATAGTCTCATTTGAATCATATATTTCTTTGCAAGGGCTTCAACCTCTATTTTTTTTTACATAGTATTACTATCTCACTCTATCTAATTTCTATGTCCTTCTTCACAAAGTCTAATAATGAGTGTTTCAAACTAGGGTTTCTGTCTTGAACATATAGAGAGTAATGTGAAATAATATGTAAGCTTTTTTAGGTTATATGGAAAAGGCATGAACAATTAACTGCTGCTGCTGCTGCTGCTAAGTTGCTTCAGTAATGAGGAACATCTTAAACACTGTAAGAAAGACAAAAGATTGTAACCATAAACCAGATCAGAACTTACTTCATTCCCATTCACTCTTCATTCATAAAATGCATCACTAGATTCTCCAGGATCATAAACTATACATTTATTATTAAAGGAAAGAAGCTTTGCAAGGAAAAGAAAAATGAGAGGCAAAAGGCAAAATAATAAATATGAGTTGAGATGATAAAGAGCTATTCAAACATGAAGGCAAAAAATGCCTTCTCACAGAACATAGTACCAAGACAAAGCGGCAACAACCCTTGCAAAGAGGCCAGTGCTAAATAATGAACGAATAAGGCAGTGAGAGAAGTGGATGAGCTTGGGAATAAAACAATACTCTGTAAACATAATTTTTAAAAGACATCTCCTTCAAATTTAAAACTTGGAAATGTGGGGAACCTAGGCCTTTGATGAGAAAGTTGATTTTCCTGCCAGCATATGGATTAAGATATGCATCCACATGTGAAAAATTACAGTGGGACTGGTAGGTAAGGATTTTAATAAAAATGTAAATTATATTCTTAAAAACAAGCAGAACAGAGGCAATGTTTCTTTTAAATAGGCAAGAGAAACTTACTGAAATGACAACAGCTAGCAGAGAAAAAAAAACAATTTTGGAGAAAAGCAGATGAAGAAAAGGAAACTTACTCAATTACATTCCATGTAGTCAGTTTGGTAAGTGAAAATTATGAAATAATAAGGAAATAGTTAAAGTGAAAGGAATGCATTCTAAACTGATATTTGGGAGGATTGAAGTAAAGTATTTTATATAGAAAAATGAATTAACACTCAATCAAAATATAAAATTTAATTACTGAATATCAGTTAAGTTCACTTACTCAGTCATGTCCCACTCTTTGCGACCCCATGGACTGCAGCACGCCAGGCCTCCCTGTCCATCACCAACTCCCAGAGCCTACTCAAATTCATGTCCATCATGTTGGTGATGCCATCCAACCATCTCACCCTCTGTTGGCCCCTTCTCCTCCAGCCGTCAATCTTTCCCAGCATCAAGGTCTTTTCCCATGAGTCGGTTCTTCACATGAGGTGGCCAAAGTATTAGATTTTCAGCTTCAGCATCAGCCCTCCCAATGAATATTCAGGACTGATTTCCTTTAGGATGGACTGGTTGGATCTCCCTGCGGTCCAAGGGACTCTCAAGAGTCTTCTCCAACACCAAAAGCATCAATTATTCGGTGCTCAGCTTTATGATCCAGCTCTCACATCCATACATGACTACTGGAAAAACCAAAGCTCTGACTAGACAGACCTTTGTTGGTAAAGTAATGTTTTCACTGTTTCCATTGTTTCCCCATCTACTTGCCATGAAGTGATGGGACTGGATGCCATGATCTTAGTTTTCTGAATGTTGAATTTTAAGTCAAGTTTTTCACTCTCCTCTTTCACTTTCATCAAGAGGCTCTTTAGTTCTTCACTTTCTGACATAAGGGCAGCATCATCTGCGTATCTGAGGTTATTGATATTTCTCCCAGCAATCTTGATTCCAGCTTGTGTTTCAAGCCAATGTTTCTCATGATATGCCCTGCATATAAGTTAAATAAGCAGAGTGACAATATATAGCCTTGACGTACTCCTTTCCTGATTTGGAATCAGTCTGTTTTTCCATGTCCAGTTCAACTGTTGCTTCCTGACCTGCATATCGGTTTCTCTCAAGAGGCTGGTCAGGAGCTCTGATATTCCCATCTCTTTAAGAATTTCTAGAGTTTGCTGAAGTATATTCACTTTGCCTGAAAAGTTCATTTTTCATCTCAAAAGACAACAGGAATTTTCTTTTTTTACATTATTCACATTCTCCTTTGTCTGTTCTTTAGGAACACTTTAGCCATCCATCCATTTGAACTCATCAAGTTGCTATGGTTGTTTGCATACTTGCTCCCTCTGTGCTCACAGAATGCCTGGCTAAATCTTAGTGAAATGCCTGTGCAATGAATATGAGAGAAGTGAATGGTGCATTTTGCTGGATTATTATCTGATAAATAAGTTGTGAAGAGTCAATAAAGCATCCATTACTTTGCTGGGTCTTTCGATGACAAAGATTCTTAACTTTATGAATGAACAGTAACTGAAAAATGACTCCTTATGATCTATCTACCAAACTGATTGTTTCTATGTATATCCTTTAAATTCTTTAGTATCAATATAATCACATCATCCATTATAAAACATTCCTTATTTGTTCCAGTGCTTTATGACAACCCTCTTGCCTTGAGAACCCCATGAACAGGTATGAAAAGACAAAATGATAGGATACTGAAAGAGAAACTCGCCAGGTCAGTAGGGGTATGCTACTAGAGATCAGCGGAGAAATAACTCCAGAAAGAATGAAAGGATGGAGCCAAATACAAAAAGAATACCCAGCTGTGGATGTGTCTGGTGATAGAAGCAAAGTACGATGCTGTAAAGAGCAATATTGCATAGGAACCTGGAATGTCAGGTCCATGAATCAAGGCAAATTGGAAGTGGTCAAACAAGAGATGGCAAGAGTGAATGTTGACGTTCAAAGAATTAGCGAACTAAAATGGACTGGAATGGGTGAGTTTAACTAGGATGACCATTATATCTACTACTGTGGGCAGGAATCCCTCAGAAGAAATGGAGTGGCCATCATGGTCAACAAAGGAGTCCGAAATGCAGTACTTGGATGCAATCTCAAAAATGACAGAATGATCTCTGTTCGTTTCCAAGGCAAACCATTCAATGTCACAGTAATCCAAATCTATGCCCCAACCAATAGCGCCGAAGAAGCTGAAGTTGAAAGGTTCTATGAAGACCTACAAGACCTTTTAGAACTAACACCCAAAAAAGATGTCCTTTTCATTATAGGGGACTGGAATGCAAAAGTAGGAAGTCAAGAAACACCTGGAGTAACAGGCAAATTTGGCCTTGGAATACGGAATGAAGCAGGGCAAAGACTAATAGAGTTTTGCCAAGAAAATGCACTGGTCATAGCAAATACCCTCTTCCAACAACACAAGAGAAGACTCTATACATGGACATCACCAGATGGTCAACACCGAAATCAAATCGATTATATTCTTTGCAGCCAAAGATGGAGAAACTCTATACAATCAGCAAAAACAAGACCAGGAGCTGACTGTGGCTCAGACCATGAACTCCTTATTGCCAAATTCAGACTGAAATTGAAGAAAGTAGGGAAAATTACTAGACCATTCAGGTATGACCTAAATCAAATCCCTTATGATTATGCAGTGGAAGTGAGAAATAGATTTAAGGGCCTAGATCTGATAGATAAGAGTGCCTGATGAACTATGGAATGAGGTTCGTGACATTGTACAGGAGACAGGGATCAAGACCATCCCCATGGAAAAGAAATGCAAAAAGCAAAATGGCTGTCTGGGGAGGCCTTACAAATAGCTGTGCAAAGAAGAGAAGCGAAAAGCAAAGGAGAAAAGGAAAGATATAAACATCTAAATGCAGAGTTCCAAAGAATAGCAAGAAGAGATAAGAAAGCCTTCTTCAGTGATCAATGCAAAGAAATAGAGGAAAACAACAGAATGGGAAAGACTAGGGATCTCTTCAAGAAAATCAGAGATACCAAAGGAACATTTCATGCAAAGATGGGCACGATAAAGGACAGAGATGGTGTGGACCTAACAGAAGCAGAAGATATTAAGAAGAGGTGGCAAGAATACACAGAAGAACTGTATAAAAAAGAGCTTCAAGACCTAGATAATCATGATGATGTGGTCACTGACCTAGAGCCAGACATCTTGGAATGTGAAGTCAAATGGGCCTTAGAAAGCATCACTACGAACAAAGCTAGTGGAGGTGATGGAATTCCAGTGGAGCTATTCCAAGTCCTGAATGATGATGCTGTGAAAGTGCTACACTCAATATGCCAGCAAATTTGGAAAACTCAGCAGTGGCCACAAGATTGGAAAAGGTCAGTTTTCATCCCAATCCCAAAGAAAGGCAATGCCAAGGAGTGCTCAAACTACCGAACAATTGCACTCATATCACACGCTAGTAAAGTAATGCTCAAAAATTCTCCAAGCCAGGCTTCAGCAATATGTGAACCGTGAACTTCCTGATGTTCAAGCTGGTTTTAGAAAAGGCAGAGGAACCAGAGATCAAATTGCCAACATCCGCTGGATCATGGAAAAAGCAAGAGAGTTCCAGAAAAACATCTATTTCTGCTTTATTGACTATGCCAAAGCCTTTGACTGTGTGGATCACAATAAACTATGGAAAATTCTGAAAGAGATGGGAGTACCAGACCACCTGATCTGCCTCTTAAGAAATCTGTATGCAGGTCAGGAAGCAACAATTAGAACTGGTCATGGAACAACAGACTGGTTCCAAATAGGAAAAGGAATACGTCAAGGCTGCATATTGTCACCATGTTTATTTAACGTATATGCAGAGTACATCATGAGAAATGCTGGACTGGAAGAAATACAAGTTGGAATCAAGATTGCCGGGAGAAATATCAATAACCTCAGATATGCAGATGACACCACTCTTATGGCAGAAAGTGAAGAGGAACTAAAAAGCCTCTTGATGAAAGTGAAAGTGGAGAGTGAAAAGGTTGGCTTAAAGCTCAACATTCAGAAAACAAAGATCATGGCATCTGGTCCCATCACTGCATGGGAAATAGATGGGGAAACAGTGGAAACAGTGTCAGACTTTGTTTTTCTGGGCTCCAAAATCACTACAGATGGTGACTGCAGCCATGAAATTAAAGAACGCTTGCTCCTTGGAAGGAAAGTTATGACCAATCTAGATAGCATATTCAAAAGCAGAGACATTACTTTACCAACAAAGGTTCGCCTAGTCAAGGCTATGGTCTTTCCTGTGGTCATGTATGGATGTGAGAGCTGGACTGTGAAGAAGGCTGAGCGCCGAAGAATTGGTGCTTTTGAACTGTGGTGTTGGAGAAGACTCTTGAGGGTCCCTTGGACTGCAAGAAGATCCAACCAGTCCATTCTGAAGGAGATCAATCCTGGAATTTCTTTGGAAGGTATGATACTTAAACTGAAACTCCAGTATTTTGGCCACCTCATGCGAAGGGTTGACTCGTTGGAGAATGATGGAGAGAAAGGACTCGTTTTCGTCTCCGTTCTCTCCTCTCTCTTATTTACTTTATCCTAATACTTAAACTTTCCATTCATTCTTTTCAACTAAATATTAATATCTTTTCTCTTAAATTCCTCACATACTACTACTCTCTATCTACATACTCAACACAAATCAACATTAATAACTTAAATTAACTCTCTATTTTTTTTTATAAAAATATTTAAAAATGTTCCTCTCCTTCTTCACTACTTAAAATTAAAATTTTTCTAATATTATTTTTCCTATCTATTTGTCTCTGGTGTTTTTTCCTCCCTATTAGTGCCCCGGACTAAATCTGTAGTAAGAAGCAACTTGAGAACTGTCTTTATTGGAAAATTGGGGTCTAAACCCACCTAGATCTCCTGTGGATACACTTCACTAGGCCCTGTGATTATATTTAGACTTAGCAGCCATTGGGAATTTACTGTGCAGCATGAAAAACATTAAACTCTTTCAGATGCTTGCTCTACATCACATTTTGCAGTTAAAAAACAACTGCTTCTTGTCAGATCCAAGTATATGGGTGACCCTTAAATTTTAAACCAAATTGTAGAGGTTTCAATCTAGAAATTGCTTTGATTTTCTATACAAGATAATACTTTTTCCAGTTGATTTATTTTAAATGACACAAATCTAAGGTGAGCAAGCGGTTTGATACCACAGAAATTGACACACAAACAGCGTTGTTTTCCAAAATCAGAATATAATGGTTATCATAAATGAAGACTGAAAAAAAAAGAGCTGAAAAGTCAGATATAGGCAAGAGAAAAGTTAGACATGAAACAAGAAACAATTGTTTCATTATATCACTAGCATAGTACTCTTGCCTGGAAAATCCCATGGACGGGGGAGCCTGGTGGGCTGTAGTCCATGGGGTCCCTAGGAGTTGGACGTGACTGAGCAACTTCACTTTCACTTTCATGCATTGGAGAAGGAAATGGCAACCCACTCCAGTATTCTTGCCTGGAGAATCCCAGGGACGGAGAAGCCTGGTGGGCTGCCATCTATGGGGTCGCCTAGAGTCAGACACAACTGAAGCGTCTTAGCAGCAGCAGCAGCAGCATAGAAGCAGAAAATCAGCAATAGAAGGATTCTTAGAAAGAATGAAGTACTAGCCCTTCATCCACAGGGAAAACAAAATAAAACAAAACACTGAAGACAATAAAAATTAACGATTTTCCCTGGTGCATATATATAAAAATGAAAGGGCAAGAATTTAACACCTTGAAAGTGAAAGTAGTTCTGTCATGTTCCACTTCTTGCAAAGACTATACAGTCTATCGGGGAAGGCAATGGCACCCCACCCCAGTACTTTTGCCTGGAAAATCCCATGGACGGAGGAGCCTGGTATGCTCCAGTCCATGGGGTCGCTGAGAGTCAGACACGACTGAGCGACTTCACTTTCACTTTTCACTTTCATGCATTGGAGAAGGAAATGGCAACCCACTCCAGTGTTCTTGCCTGGAGAATCCCAGGGACAGGAGAGCCTGGTGAGCTTCCGTCTGTGGGGTCGCACAGAGTCGGACATGACTGAAGCGACTTAGCAGCAGCAGCATACAGTCCATGGAATTCTCTAGGCCAGAGTACTGGAGGGGGTATCCTTTCCCTTCTCAAGGGGATCTTCCCAACCCAGGGATCAAACCCAGGTCTTCTGCATTGCAGGCAGATTCTTTACCAGCTAAGCTGCAAAGGAAGCCCAAGAATACTGGAGTGGGTAGCCTTTCCCTTCTCCAGGGGATCTTCGTTTCTTTTTTTTTTTTTTTCAGGGGTCTTCCTGACCCAGGAATCAAACCAGGGATTTCTGCACTACAGGCAGATTCTTTACCAACTGAGCTATCACAGAAGCCCATGAAATCAGCACAATTCTAATACAAGTACAGTACAATTTGTATAGTACAGTTAGTGCAATTAGAACAGTGCCTGGCTCAGGTATTAGCAAAGATAAGAATGTGGTTTCACAAGCCAGACTTTGTGTGTCCCTAACCAGTATTCATTCATCTGGTAGCTACGTGACCTTGGGCAAATTGCAGAACCTCTCTGTGTCTTGGATTACTATGTGTAAATAAGGAGAGGAGCATAATTTTTATTATAGCATTATTAGAAAAATTAAATAATACACACAAAAATGCTTAGAAGGGTTCATGACACATAAAACATGCTAATGAAAATTACCTACTAATATATAATAAAACTTATGATTGAGATGTTATACTATTTCTTGGCATCTACCTGTTGTGAAATGTGTCCTTTTTTGGTGACTTATTTTTCATGAGATAAATATTAAGGATATTTATCTGTTTCCTCTTATCAAAACCTGTCAAGAGATATAATCTAAACTGTCAATCTGTACTAAAAACTTAAATATATTCCAAGAAATTAATTCATATAATATTTATAGTTGCTAATGGCTTAATATATTTCACTTGCTAGATACAGGTTTCAATTTAAGAATCAATCTTTTAACTACTTATACTATAAAAGAAATGTGGAGAAAAATATAGGATACTATGTAGGATCAGTAGAGTCTAAGTATACATTAAGGTCTTGCCAGGTGGTAGGTTGCTTTTTCCAGCTGTGAGTAAAACTAAGCACTGTGAATAGACAATAATTAATTTCACTTGAAGATTCTAATATGGGACTTCTCCCCTAATTGGCAACATGTGACCAATCTCGAAACTACAGAAATTCTATGCAATATGATCAACTAACTGGTCTATATAATAAAAATATTTTTTAAATGAAAGCAGAAAATTGATTCACAAAGTCTGTGTATATATTTTGTATGTTTTAATAGGTGTATGTGAGTATCTGTATTTAATCAAACACATAGAAATCATCATATAATCAAAAACAGAAGAGAGTTTTTCTTCATCTAAAAAGCAAGAGAGCTCCAGAAAAACATCTATTTCTGCTTTATTGACTATGCCAAAGCCTTTGACTGTGTGGATCACAATAAACTGTGGAAGATTCTGAAAGAGACGGGCATTCCAGATCCCCTGACTTGCCTCTAGAGAAATCTGTATGCAGGTCAGGAAAAAAACAGTTAGAACTGGACATGGAACAATAGACTGGTTCCAAATAGGAAAAGGAGTGCGTCAAGGCTGTATATTGTCACCCTGTTTATTTAACTTACATGCAGAGTACATCATAGGAAACGCTGGGCTGGAGGAAGCAAAAGCTGGAATCAAGATTGTCAGGAGAAATATCAATAACCTCAGGTATGCAGATGATATCACCCTTATGGCAGAAAGTGAAAAAGAACTAAAGAGCCTCTTGATGAAAGTGAAAGAGGACAGTGAAAAAGTTGGCTTAAAGCTCGACATTCATAAAACTAAGATCATGGCATCCAGTCTCATCACTCCATGGCAAGTAGATGGGGAAACAGTGGAAACAGTGTCAGACTTTATTTTTCTGGGCTCCAAAATCGCTGCAGATGGTGACTGCAGCCATGAAATTAAAAGACGCTTACTCCTTGGAAGGAAAGTTATGACCAACCTAAACAGCATATTAAAAAGCAGAGACATTACTTTGTCAACAAAGGTTCATCCAGTCAAGGCTATGGTTTTTCCTGTGGTCATGTATGGATGTGAGATTGGACTATAAAGAAAACTGAGCACCAAAGAATTGATGCTTTTGAACTGTGGTGTTAGAGAAGACTCTTGAGAGTTGCTTGGACTGCAAGGAGATTCAACCAGTCCATCCTAAAGGAGATCAGTCCTGAGTGTTCATCGGTAGGACTTATGCTAAAGCTGAAACTCCAATACTTTGGCCACCTGATTCGAAGAGCTGACTCATTGGAAAAGACCCTGATGCTGGAAAAGATTGAGGGCAGGATGAGAAGGGGATGACAGAGAATGAGATGGTTGGAGGGCATCACCGACTCAATGGACATGGGTTTGGGTGAACTCTGGGAGTTGGTGATGGATAGGGAAGCCTGCCGTGCTGCAGTTCATGGGGTTGCAAAGAGTCATACACAACTGAGCGACTAAACTGAACATAAAAAAGTAAAACCATCAAAGCTAATTCATTCTGGAGACTTCACTATAAAACAAATATTTTTCAGTCACAGCAATATTAAAGTTTGTAATGCTACTGCTGCTAAGTCACTTTAGTCGTGTCCGACTCTGTGTGACCCCATAGATGACAGCCCACCAGGCTCCCCCATCCCTGGTATTCTCCAGGCAAGAACACTGGAGTGGATTGCCATTTCCTGCATGAAAGTGAAAAGTGAAAGTGAAGTCGCTCAGTCGTGTCTGACTTTTAGCGACCCCATGGACTGCAGCCTACCAGGCTCCCCTGTCCATGGGATTTTCCAGGCAAGAGTACTGGAGTGGGGTGCCATTGCCTTCTCTGAAAGTTCATAATATTTACATTTTAATAGATCTTTCATTAAAATTGCTTTTTCAGAAACATTCTCTTATTTTTCTCTGAAAGCAGTAAGGAAACAACTATGCTATAAAATAATGAAAATCTAGGCTGCATTGCTAATAATTTCAGAGTCATTTGACTTTTTTTCTTATATACCATTAAAATATATATATTTTTTACCTCCAAATTGAAAAAAGCAATATAATGGCAGCACTCACTGTTCTATATTTTCTCTTTTTGAGTACCTACCATCTGTGACCAACATTGTTCCTCTATTCAAAGTACTAAATGATAGCAAGAACAGGATTCAATTTGAAATATTAACTTTAGCAATCATACCAAATAATTTAAGTGATAATTCCCAAGTCCTACTAAAGTGACGGAATGAGAGTTTCTATTTATTACCTAACTGATACATGAACAAGTCTTAAAGGACTATATACTTTGGGGTGGGAAGCAAGGAGAGAGATGATTAGCTACGTAATCTTAGAAGAAGCTGAATGAGCATATAATGACAGTGTCTATTTAATCATAATGTAAAAGAAGGGCATTTTAGACAGTGGACATGATTATTTCCATCCCATTGGCAAAATGGTTATTCTCTTAAACTAAAAGATATTTAAATTTGTAATCATAAAATGCTCATATTTTCAAATACAGTTTTCACTTAAGCTTGGAGCTTTATTAGATCTGATTTCCCATGAAGTGATACGTTGGCCAAGCAAAGCCCAGTATTTTAGACTATATGAAAGTTATATTTCCTATTGTGTAATTTAAAGTGGGATTTGTTTTTCTTCAAAATTCTTGAGAACTTGGTTGATGTGACTAGACCACTGGGGAAGTGTTCAGTTTGCAGACACATGTGTTTTGAGCTAGACCCAAAATTATCACATATTCACCAAGGCAATACCACAGAATGGGTCTTATGAGATAGTCAGCTATTCTTCCCAGGAGACTCAAGACATCCCCACTGATTAAGTGCTTGGTTGTTAATTACTTGTGTTTTAAATGTTATACTGCATAACAATTATGTATTGTGAACACACACCAAAGTATGGAAAGCTAGTTGTAAAAGGTCAGCAATAACAATAATAGTAATAATAAATAACCAACTGAGGCTTTACAGGGATTGGGCTTCCCTGGTGATTGAGCTGGTAAAGAACCCACTGCAATGCAGGAGACCAAAATTCAATCTCTGGGTTGGGAAGATACCCTGGAGAAGGGAATGGCTATCCACTCCAGTATTCTGGCCTGAAGAATTCCATGGACTGCATAGTCCATGGGGTCACAAAGAGTTGGACACAACTGAATGACTTTCACTTTCACTTACAGGGATCATTGCTTAAGAGAAGTACATTATTATGATCTTCATATTTTTGATGAATACATTGAAACCAAAGATATTTCAAACTAATTTTCCAAAGTCAAACAGCTAAATGGAAGTTGTCAAAAGTGAAACCAGGTAGTCTGATGAGAGGGCTGTTCTATGAGTCACCATGCAATACAGATTTATTTTATTTGCTAAAAGGGAAGACTCATTTAAGATCATGATATATCCATTGTGTTCAGCATCTGGCACAGTATCTTGAATCCTGAAGAATATGGAAAATTTGTCAGATGGAATAAAAATCTGATTTTAAGATCAGCAGGACTATGACCTCAGAAGTGAGTGAGCTGACTAAACAAACAACACTTTAAGTAAAAAATCAGTTCCAATAAGATTTTTAATGTCCTTAAAAATAACCAAAAAGTTAAGATACTAAGTTCTGGATATTTAGCAAGCACTTTCCAATGGGTATAATATTTCCTCTATTTCTCTTATGGGGAGTGAGCAGTAACTTTATAACTGTATTATAATAGCTTTTAAAAAGGATTTTGAATGGCCATCAATACTTCTAAATCTCATTAATGTGTCTCTCTACTTTTCATTTTTGTCTTTCCATAATTTAACATACCATTTTAGATAGTCTATGTATAAGCTGTTCACCCCATTATCAAAGGAAAAGAACATAAACGTTCTTTATTAACAAATGATATTGTATTATTGTCTTAACCCAGAAACATCTTAGATAGACTGTCCTACCAGGTAATTATTTCATAAAGAAAGAACACAGATGAGCTATTCCAAAAGTTAATCAATTATTTCTAGTAGATGCTTTCTAATTAAAATATCACAAATATCAATATTTAATATGAATTTTGTTGGCAGTATTATTATTATGGAGGAAGATGTATGAATATAACAACCTTTATGCTTTTTTGAAAACTGAAATCATTCTTGGCTAAGCTATATGGCATAGAACTTTTATCATAATTTCACCTATACAGATAAGCAGATTCTATACAATTATTTGAAAAGAATACTGACCCTATCCTTTCCTCCTCTTTGTAGAGTTGACAGTGGTCTTTAGCACAGTTTTCTTGGTGTCCCACTTACACAAGGGATCACTGACCTCAATTCCAGTCAAGAGTCAATTGAAGGGTGTGCACTTTTACTCAACAGAAGAGGTGCTTCTCAGTCACCTGTCACCCCATCTTATACCAGGGTCAGTTGAGAGAAATCATCTTGAAAGTAGACAGCTTGAAGTTTCACATTGTACCTATTCAGATCAACAGAAGGGCAAAACTATCATTCTCTCAGCCATTGGAAGCATTACTAATCACTTTGATGTTATGGCACTAGCTCATGCTAAAAGTCAGAATAAGAAATGATACCATGAAATGACTACGTAAATATACCATATGGATTTTTTAAGGAGGGGATCTAATCTCTTTGTTGTCAGGTCCTCTCTCTGTGGCCCCCTCTGGAAACCTGTAGAAAAACCATAAACCTTGGAGTATTCTAGGCTGGGGAAGCACAGTGTGAGGAACCTCTGTTGCTCAGCCCTCTGCTGGGGTCAGCACTGACCAGGAGGATGCATAAGAAGGGGTAGCCAATAACTCCACCAGCAGGGGAGGTGACACTAGCCAGGATGCTTGGAGAGGAGGTACCTGAGGCCAGCTCTC
This sequence comes from Tragelaphus eurycerus, assembly GCA_935064755.1. Classification (NCBI taxonomy): domain Eukaryota; kingdom Metazoa; phylum Chordata; class Mammalia; order Artiodactyla; family Bovidae; genus Tragelaphus; species Tragelaphus eurycerus. The sequence continues at coordinate 3,650,004 of CAKXYN010000080.1, forward strand.
CTCTGGGGCCCATGGGAGGGTGATGCATCCAGGGGTGAAAGCCCAGTTCGGGGCTGGGACAATGCAGGCCCTTCTGCCAGTAGTCATTACTCCTTTCCTTACATTCACTGCAACACTGTTTATAGAGACCACTGGGATAAATCCCCTGTAAAACAACCAATATGAGTTTTTTGAGCAATCACTTTGTTTATATCTTTTAGAGGCTCTGGGTTACATCTCTGGGCAGGTTTCTCCTTTTTTGATTGCCTGTGCGAATGAGAGAGCCTGACTTTTGACTCACACATCAGAGCATATGGGTCATTATGACATGATTTTTAAGCATTTCCTCTGGATTTCATTATAAACAGCCATCAATTTTTAAATGACTAACTTTACTCTTTGTAATCTTGCATGCTATGCACTTTTTTAAAGTGCTCTTTTTCCTGAATATGTGTATAGGATATCAAGTCAAGTGCCGTTATGATCTTATTTTATAATCTGTCAATGGATTTGATCACAAAGTTCTCATCAATCTAAAATCCCCAACTTCATCCTCTTCAACAGCTGTGAATTCTTCTCTGAGGCATCTAGACTGATTTTCCATGATTATTTCTAAAATTCCTACCAAAGGGTGACAAGGTTCGTGATCAGAGGCCATCCATAAACTCTAGAGCTTCACTTTCATTTGGTAGATGTTAATTCTGAGAGTGAAAGGTAGAGAAGGAAGGAGAATCTGTCATTTGCAGTCAGAAAGATGCTTTTCTGAGATAGCTTGGTGAGCTAAGCACATGATACCCAGGCTGAACATTATGTTTAGAGCAGACAAATCTGAAATAGAAACAAAACTTTCCATGACTACTAGCACTCATTTGTCCTCACATGCAGGCCAGACGAAATAATGACACAGTATCCAGATCATCTTTCACTTTTGCAATCACATGTTACCAGACTCAGTACTGCCATTGTTACATCCAATACCATGAAAAAAACCCAAATGCTCAAAATTTATCTACTTTTTTTTTTTCTTTTAATTTGTGGCCATGGAGTGGGGAGTGAGTCATTAAGAAGAGGTACTTACAGGGTCCAGTGAGGTAATGAAATAAGTAAACTTGCCAGAGTCTGTGGTTAAATGGAAAGAGTTCAGGTCAAAATGGATCTTTGGGTGATTGATGCCATCTGGAAAAAAGAACCCTAACAGGGCTGATTATCCTGTCAGAAATATGCCAATTTTTAAAAGATATCAAATAATTTTAAAAGTATTTTAAAAATTAAAGTGCTATGCAGCCCAAAGAAAACAGCCTGCCAGTCTGTGAATTTTAGTTTAAAATGTATATAAATATTCCAAAGGACAGCTTGTGTTTTTAAAATAAAACCTAGAACATTTTGAAAATAGCACTTGTATTTAAACTGCACAGCAAATCATGAAGAGCTTAAAATATTTGTATTTGTGTAGCCATACATACATTCAATAATTCATTAGGTTACACAAGTCTGTGCAATGTTGGAGGAAAGAATGAAAATCAGCTACTCTGGGAAATATTGGAACATTATCTGATAATTACAGTGATGCAAGAGTATATGTTTAAAAAGATATTTAATCCTAATTTAGCATATTCTAAATTGATTTGATTTGATTAAAGCTTGGATGTTTCACTCAATAAAAGCAGAAAAAGAGAGTAGTTGGGAGTAATGGCATTGTCTCAATGTATTGCCTTTTGGGGGTATATATTACTATATTTGGGGCTTCCCTGGTGGCTCAGAGGGTAAAGCATCTGCCTGCAATGTGGGAGACCTGGGTTTGATCCCTGGGTCGGGAAGATTCCCCTGGAGAAGGAAATGGCAACCCACTCCAGTATTCTTGCCTGGAGAATCCCATGGACAGAGGAGCCTGGTGGGCTATAGTCCACGGGGTCGCAAAGAGTCAGACACGACTAAGCGGCTTCACTTTCACTTTACTATATTTCACATGACTAGGAAATCTATCCCCAGCCAACCAGATATGTATAATCCAGATTTCAATTTACCACTTTAGCTAGGTCCAAAGTAAAATCATATGTTGACTTGATTTATTTTTTCTCATTTCCTGATCCTGCTATATATCATGCAACATTGGACAAGTTAATTTGAATGCTTCCGCACTGAGCACCATTTATTAGGAAGTACAAATTCTGTGACAATAAGGTCTCTTTATCATTACTATTTAATTCATTCGCTTACTTTTTAACCCACACGGCTTTAAAAATTATTTTCATTAGTATGGAGGTTCATCAGAAAAACCAAAACAGAATTAAAATATTATTCTTCAATCCCACTACTGGGCATATATCTGGAAAAAACAACTATTTGAAAAGATTCATGTACCCCAGTGTTCACTGAAGCACTATATACAAAAGCCAGGACATAAAAGCAGAAGAAATTCATGTCTCTGATTTTATTTTTGAAACTCACAAAAAGATATCTTTACTACAACCCCTCGACCCTATGCAATACACCTCCTTTATAATAAATATACAGATAAACTGCATAATTTCTTGTCACATCTGCCAATATAGTCCAAAGGTATCATATTGGCCTAGAAACCATGTGCTGTAGAAAGTCACTTCAGTCGTGTCTGACTCTTTGCAATCCTGTGGACTGTAGCCTGCCAGGCTCCTCTGATCATGGGACTCTCCAGGCAAGAATACTGGAGTGGGGTGCCATTCCTCCTCCAGGGTACCTTCCTGACCTAGGGATTGAACCCATGTCTTTATATCCCCTGCGCTAGCAGGTGGGTTCTTTACCACTAGCGCCACCGGGAAGTCCTGGAGTAAATCATGGAGTAATCAATATGGCAGAATGTACACACTGTACTAATACACTGTTATAAGATGACTTATACATTTCTAATGGCATAGCTTCACTTTGAGTGAAGAGCCTAGACTATATAGAGCAGGGCCCCTCAACTTCAGTACTATTAACATATTGAGCTTGGTATTTATTTGCTGGGAAGAGCTGCACACTAAATGTTGTTTATCAGCATTTCTGGCCTCAACCCGCTAGATGCCAGCAGCTTCACTCTCCCAATTGTGACAACCTAAAATGTACCTAAATATTGCCAAATGTTCCCTGTGGAGGAAGGCAAACTCACCCATGATTAAGAAGCACTGCCCTAGATGAATAGAATGATTACACAAAATCCTCCACAAATAGTACTTCTTTCAATTGAGGCTTTGAAAGCTATTACATGGCTGTCAACACAAGCTTATTCTGTTTCAGCAGTAGCTAGAGTACAGGTATTTCTCAGAGATAATAGTGTCAATAAGTGCAGAGATTTAGACTTGAAAAATTAACTGCACAGATGGTGGCTAAGGGAAAAACACCTACCTGTTTGGTACAAATTCATCACCTCTTCTTCTTGAATATCCAATTAAAGACATTCACAGCCTTTCTTGTAGATAAATTTGGTTGTGTGGCATAATTCTAGCCAATAGAATGTGAGTGGAAGTGGAAAGTACAATTTCTTTGCAAGACTTACAAGAAGTAGCCCTTCTTACTTTTTTCACCATGCTTCTATCTGATGCGAAAATGATGATCACCAAGAAGGTGGTGAAGGCCCATGATGGAAAAAACCCAAGTGCTTGAAAGACAAGTGTAGAAAAACTTACAGTCAACTAGGGACGCCAGTGCTAGATTGTGTTGCAAATAAAATTTTAGTGTGTTTGAGCCCACACACAATGTGGGTCTGTATATCATAATGGTTTAAATTAGGCTAAATAACACACACACCATAGCTTTAATAGCCTCTCCCGAACATATGAAATATAGACATTTGCATGCCTTTTCATGGTTTTAACACATTAATTCATCACATGGATATTTTTATGTAGCATCATGTGAAAATAAGTTTCATAACTAAGATTTTTAGCCTCAAGGGTATTATTCCAGAATGCACCTGACACAGCTAGACAACACAGGACATGAACACAACAGAACAAAATAGTAAACAAAGAAACAAATAGATTATACAGCACAAGAAATCTAGAGCTAAAAGTTACAAAACTCCTCAGTTTTATTACTATCAACTTCCAGTTAAAGAATGTTGAAATTCAAGCAACTGGCTTTTATTCTTAAATCTCATCTCCTTTATGAATGCTTTTATAAATGGATCCCTCTGTCCATATGAATTACTGACTGGTGTTTCTTAATAACCATGTATCAGTTGCAACCTTGTATTCTTAACTATCATCCTGTAATCTCAAAGAAAGGCAATGACAAAGAATGCTCAAACTACCGCACAATTGCACTCATCTAACACGCTAGTAAAGTAATGCTTAAAATTTTCCAAGCCAGGCTTCAGCAATACGTGAACCATAAAATTCCAGATGTTCAAGCTGGTTTTATTTAATTTTTTTAAATATAAATTTATTTAATTGGAGGTGAATTACTTTACAATACTGTATTGGTTTTGCCATACATCAACATGAATCTGCCATGGGTGTACACGTGTTCCCCATCCTGAACCCTCCCTCCCTCCTCCCTCCCTATACCATGCCTCTGGGTCGTCTCAGTGTACCAGCCCCAAGCATCCAGTATCATGCATCGAACCTGGACTGGCAATTCGTTTCATATATGATATTATACATGTTTCAATGCTATTCTCCCAAATCATACCACCCTCTCCCTCTCCCACAGATTCCAAAAGACTGTTCTATACATCTGTGTCTCTTTTGCTGTCTCGCATACAAGGTTATCATTACCATCTTTTTAAGTTCCATAAAGCAAGGTGAAAAGACAGCCTTCAGAATGGGAGAAAATAACAGCAAATGAAGCAACTGACAAACAACTAATCTCAAAAATATACAAGCAACTCCTGCAGCTCAAGTTCAGAAAAATAAACGACCCAATCAAAAAATGGGCCAAAGAACTAAATAGACATTTCTCCAAAGAAGACATACAGATGGCTAATAAACACATGAAAAGATGCTCAACATCACTCATTATCAGAGAAATGCAAAACAAAACCACAGTGAGGTACCATTTCATGCCAATCAGAATGGCTGTGATCCAAAAGTCTAGAAGCAATAAATGCTGGAGAGGGTGTGGATAAAAGGGAACCCTCTTACACTGTTGGTGGGAATGCAAACTAGTACAGTCACTATGGAGAACAGTGTGGAGATTCCTTAAAAAACTGGAAATAGACTGCCTTATGACCCAGCAAACCCACTGCTGTGCATACACACCAAGGAAACCAGAATTGAAAGAGACCCGTGTACCCCAGTGTTCTTCGCAGAACTGTTTATAATAGCCAGGTCATGGAAGTAACCTAGATGTCCATCAGCAGATGAATGGATAAGAAAGCAGTGGTACATATACACAATGGAGTATTATGCAGCCATTAAAAAGAATACATTTGAATCAAGCTGGTTTTAGAAAAGGCAGAGGAACCAGAGATCAAATTGCCAACATCCGCTGGATCATTAAAAAAGCAAGAGAGTTCCAGAAAAACATCTATTTCTGCTTTATTGACTATGCCAAAGCCTTTGACTTTGTGGATCACAATAAACTGGAAAATTCTGAAAGAGATAGGAATACCAGACCACCTGACCTGCCTCTTGAGAGATCTGTATGCAGGTCAGGAAGCAACAGTTAGAACTGGACATGGAATAACAGACTGGTTCCAAATAGGAAAAGGAGTACGTCAAGGCTGTATATTGCCACCCTGCTTATTTAAGTTATATGCAGAGTACATCATGAGAAACCCTGGACTGGAGGAAGCACAAGCTGGAATCAAGATTGTATCAATAACCTCAGATATGCAGATGACACCACCTTATGGCAGAAAGTGAAGAACTAAAGAGCCTCTTTATATATAAAAGCATTGATTACAGCATCCCTATTAAGGAATACATGTGCTAATACAATATGTACCATAAACACTTATAGTTGAGGTAAATTTACTGAAAACCACACACAGTATAGTCTCTTCCTCCAACTATACCACCTCTCAAAAAAAATTTTTTTCAAAAATATTGAAGTAAGTTACTAAAATCCAATCAGTATGTTTGGATATTGGTAAAACCATATCCCTTTTACAGGGATCTTTCTGAACTTTATGGGCCTGGTAACCTAGAAAAAAAATTCTCTTCTTTTGAGGACAGGGACATAACATATTGAATTCATAAAATTCTTAGATAGCTGTTTTGTCCTGAAAAAGTTATAGCTTCCTAAACATGTATGTAGTATGTAAAACTGAAGTCTTTAAGTATCACCTAAAACCTGAAATTTCTTGTAAAGCTATTAAAGGATTACCAATGAAACTGGAAATAAGAATTTGTCCCTAAAGTTAATGAACTGAAATGTTTTTGTGTCTGTCATGATTTGGCTCTTGTGGAGTCTGGATGAAGAGTCATCCAACTTTTCTGTAAACAGCTACCTGGTCAAAATTTCAGGTATTGCAGGACATTTCCTATCCATCATGACTACTTAATTCTGCCATTCCACTGCAAAACCAGCCATAGACAGTAAGTAGCCAATGAGTGTGTGGCTCTATTCCAATAAAATTCTGTCTACAAAAACCCAGGGTAGACAGGGTAGACAGTTTGCTAACACTAAATCTGTCATATTCTCCAAGTTTCTGTATCCATATGAGTTTTGTCTTATGCTTTTGCTTTCTTATTCTAGAACAATGAGTCATTTTACTTTAGATAACATTACTCTCTTTTCCTTGACAAAAATGCATTCTATATTCCTTGCATACCCTTTATATTAAAAATATACATCCCATTTTCTTCCCTTATCTTGTATACAAAGTTGTTTCCCTTCACCCTTACTCTTTCTAGCCTGAGTGCCAAAGAATTGATGCTTTGGAACTGTGGTGCTGGAGTAGACTCCTGAGAGTCCCTTGGATAGCAAGGAGATCAATCCAGTCAATCCTAAAGGAAATCAACCCTGAATATTCATTAGAAGGACTGATGCTGAAGTTGAAGCTCCCATACTCTGACCACCTGATGCAAAGAGCCAATTTCACTGGAAAAGACCCTGATGCTGAGAAAGACTGAGCGAAGGAGGAAAAGGGGGCAAAAAAGGATGAGCTGGTTGGATGGCATCACTGACTCAATGGACATGACTTTGAGCAAACTCTGGGAGATAATGAAGGATAGGGAAGTCTGGAGTGCTGTAGTCCATGGGGTCACAGAGTCAGATATGACTGAGCAACTGAACAACAACAGCTGTATTTTTACAAATTGATAACATATTTTAATTATATGTACTTCACTTTCCAGGTAAAGCTAGGAAGTAGGGAATTGTGAACTATCATATGTTAGCATCCTACAGTAGATTAGCAAGTTTGATAACAACATTAATTGTAAAACATATTTTAGAGACATGTTTTTAAATAATACAACTTTTAAAGTGTATAACATATTTATTAATAGACTCACACATCTTTTGTTTCTCTAAAAATATCGAGAAGTCAAAAGTAGACAAATTTAAATTTATGTTCAGCAATTAATGCCTCTGAAATAATAGTATATTATCTTATTTGGAAATAATCTAGATATTCAATGAATATTCGTTTTTTTAGTTTAACTTAGTATAAACCTTTAATTTTTTACATTTATTTACATTACATATTTTTAACAACAATGCTTAGATTAGATATCAGTTAGCCATCATCTTAGCTTTCTCCTTGACAAATTTTGTAACATAAAAATGAAAGTGAAAGTGTTAGTTGCTTAGTCATGTCTGATTCTGTTACCCATGGACTGAAGACTGCCAGGCTCCTCTGTCCATGGATTTCCCAGGTAAGAATACTGGAATGGATAGCCATTTCCTCCTCCAGGGGATCTTCCCAATCCAGGGATCAAACTCCATTTTGTCATATTGCAGGCAGATTCTTTACCATCTGAGCCACCAGGGAAGCCTCAACATGAATTTATTTTTGACTAGTAAACCCAGGTAGAAAAAGTTGTATATTTGTATTATATTTAATACTGAGAATGAGTGTGAATATTAAATTGACAAACTTAAATTGGCTTTTATTTATCAAAGATTATACCAGGTCATGTCAACCTGAGAAAAATTTGGGTTAGTTTCTGCATTTCTGGGTGTTTTAGGAATACTTAATCTATATAGGTATTTATTTTGAAACCAATTCAATGGAACTGATTTTAAAATATAATTATACATAATATACATATGTACACAAAAACATATAGCAGACATAAGCTAAAATTTTAGAGCCTTCATCTTTAAATTTTAGTCATGTCTGAGGTACAATAATGCAAAACTCAAAAGAATAGCTGGATCTAAATTGTGCTTCTGGCTGACAGACTAACAAGTTAAGACTAACTGCTCAGATGGCCAGAGTGTTTTGTTTTGTTTTTATATTGGACTATAATTGATTTACAATGATGTGTTACCTTTAGGTGTACAGAAATGTGGTTCAGTTTATATATATATATATATGTGTGTGTGTATATATATACACATATAAATGTATATACATATACATATGCATATATATGTATGTATGTATATACATGCACATACAAACACGTGTATATGTACATATATACACACGTATGTATATAAATGTATATATACATATGTATGTATACATGTGTATATGTTTATGTGTATATATATGTACATATATATGTGTATATATAAACTAAACCTGAGTATATAAACTGAACCTAAATATACATAAACTGAATATATTTGTACATACATATACATGTATATATGTGTGCATGTGTACATGTATGTGTGCTATATATGTATGTATACATACATATGTGTATATGTATATGTTTGTATATGTGTACATGCACACACATATATATGCACATCTCTTGTGTGTGTGTGTGTGTGTGTGTGTGTGTGTGTGTATGATATATGTATGTATGTATATTGGAGAAGGCAATGGCAACCCACTCCAGTATCTTGCCTGGCAAATCCCGTGGACCGAGGAGCCTGGTAGGCTGCAGTCCATGGGGTCGCTAGGAGTCGGACACGACTGAGCGACTTCACTCTCACTTTTCACTTTCATGTATTGGACAAGGAAATGGTAACCCACTCCAGTATTCTTGCCTGGAGAATCCCAGGGATGGGGGAGCCTGGTTGGCTGCCATCTATGGTGTCGCACAGAGTCGGACACAACTGAAGTGACTTAGCAGCAGTGTATATGTTTTGACTAAAGTCCTGTAACTGAAGATTCTTTATCTACACACTGTAAAGATTCTTTTATAGGGAAACTATTTTTGGAGTCATTTGTCTTTTAGAAACCTCTACCTTTCAATCAAAGATTGCATTCCACACTGACTCCTACAAGTTCGAGATCTCTCTTTACAAAAATGCCCCTTAAAGTTGGCCAATCTAAATTCAAGTTTCCCAAAAGTGGCTGTTATAACTGCAAATTATCCAAAAGTTTACCCATATTCCAAAGAGGCACAAAATTCTGGTCCATAATAGGTATACTTCCAGGAAGCAGTTGTTTTTGAAAGAGATGAAAAAAAAAAAAACAGTTTTAGACCTAGGGAAATCCATTTTTATCTTTAGAATCGCTAGACATCTTAACCATGAGGGTGCTGTTTTCCAATAGCTGTCCCAAGACATAGGGAATCATGTGTTTCCCAGACCACCTTTAGGACAGGATAGAAAGAAACTTCAACAAACAAAATACAAGTATGCTCATTGAAATCAGAGAGCTCTAAACACAAGGAGAGTGGACCTCTGATTGAAGAGAGACTTACCCTCCAATTCCAGGGTTGGTGAGAAAGCAGTGAGATGAATGAGCTCTGAGGGCATAGGCACCTGGGTGCTCACTGTCCTCTGAGTCATTGGCGGGGGGGGGGATCTCCTTTAAATCCCATTTCTGATGCCAGAAACTGTCAAAAATCCAGAAGTAGCAAAATTAAAAACCCAAATTAAGGAATAGTATTTAGTGAAAGTTTACTGTGCATATAAAAATAGTTTCTGAATGAGGAGACTTCAAAAATAAAAACTTCATGACCTCAAGGGCATGAAGTTATAAGAAGGTTTATAGAGTGAAAATGAGGAAGTTGTTTACTCTTTCCAATGACTGGTTATTAAAATGGAGCTCTCCAGACAGCAGGGGATCAGTTAAAAGTGATCATCTCAATTTAGGGAAGATAAGATAAGTCTATCTAATTTATGATTTTTCAGATTTTTTTTTACAAGAAATAACATAAATTATGTTCCTGTTCATGAAATAGGATAGATTTAGTTTTGTGTATATGTTTAAAATGTTCTTTTCTATTCAGAAAATTCTCAAGTTCAGTTTCCATTTTGTATTCAATTTTAACATCAGGAATCTAAACTATATTAAAGGACTGTTCTTTGATTCAATTTTATTGTGTTTATATTTGTTATTTTTAATATTCTTAAAAAGATTTTGTAGACATTTCCTTTAAAAAGGTCTATCTTATTTTCCTTGAAAACATGTTACCAAAGTCCATGATTCAATGATAAAGTAAAAAAATAATGCTAATGGTGCACAACAAATAACACCTTTCTGTACTTAACTAATTATCATCATGTAATCATAGGAATTAGATATCCTTGATGATTTCTACTTGTGGGAAGCTGTAACTTACATGTTACTTCAGAATTTATTACATTAATTTGCATTCAGGTATACAACTAACCTCAGAACAAGGCATAGTCTATTATATAGTTTACATGCTGTAGATACTTATCAGTATTAAAATAGATAACACAAGTCACAGCTGACGTATGGAAACATTGTTGCAAATATTTTCCAACCAAATCATATTAAAAACCATTAATTTTCTTTTGAGATACATCATGGGTTACTTATGAGATTTGCCATAGACAAAAGTCTATACAATTGGCATATTTGTGTTTATACTTTTGTGTTTGCTTCAGAGAGGACAAGTTGGAGAAACAATTCAACACTTTATATTGCATTTCACAGATATAATGTTGTTATATTAAAATTCTTTCCATATTCTATGCATACTTTAAAGTTGACAGTTCCCTGATCATGAACAAAAAAGAGAAAAAGGATACCAAAAATGATTGTATGAAGGATTTTTCCCAATCATTTCAAAATTTTGTGAAGTAATTAGCCTCTCGGAAAAGGCAACGGCAGCCAACTCCAGTTCTCTTGCCTGGAAAATCCCACAGACGGAAGAGCATGGTGGGCTGCAGTCCATGGGGTCGCTAAGAGTCGGGCATGATTGAGCGACTTTACTTTCACTTTTCACCTTCATGTATTGGAGAAGGAAATGGCAACCCACTCCCGTATTCTTGCCTGGAGAATTCCAGGGACAGAGGAGCCTAGTGGGCTGCTGTCTATGGGGTCGCACAGAGTTGGACACGACTGAAGTGACTTAGCAATTAGCCTCTACTTAAAATAAGTTAATTAATTAAAGAAAAAAATAAAACAAAGTCATGCTTATTATTTTTCTTTTTTTTCCCTATGGTATTAACAAACATTGCTTACATACACTGCTACTTTTCTGTAGGTCATAATTAATTTTAGGGTGATTAAGCTTATAAAAATTATTTGCATATTTGCTATAAATAGCTTTGTAAATAATATCAATGAAAGGTTGTTGGTGAACCATGAAAGATGCCAGAATTCTTGGCCTCCAGAGGAGAATTCAATCCAGGGCCAGAGACAAGGCTTGATCACTCAGAGATTTTGTGCAATAGAGTTTTATTAAAGTATAAAAGGGATAGAGAAAGCTTCTGACATAGACATCAGCAGGGGGCAGAAAGAGTAACCCCCCTTGCTAGTGTTAGCAATGGAGTTATATACTCTCCAATTAGTTATTACAATGAATCAAAAGAATGTCCAGAGGTTGCAAAGATCTTATTAGATCCACTGCCACATTCCACATTTCAAAATTACAGGATTGGCCAGAATGCCCACAGGAAGTAGAAACTGTCCTCAAGCAGGATACATTGCTGCTATATAATCCTTAGTACAGAGTTCAAGATTTAGTCCCTTAAATCTATTTCTCACTTCCACTATATAATCATAAGCGATTTGATTTAGGTCAAACCTGAATGGCCTAATGCAAAGAAATAGAGAAAAACAACAGAATGGGAAAGACTAGAGATCTCTTCAAGAAAATTAGAGATACCAACAGAACATTTCATGCAAAGATGGGCTCGATAAAGGACAGAAATGGTATGGACCTAACAGAAGCAGAAGATATTAAGAAGAGGTGGCAAGAATACATGGAAGAACTGTACAAAAAAGATCTTCATGACCCAGATAATCACAATGGTGTGATCACTAACCTAGAGCCAGACATCCTGGAATGTGAAGTCAAGTGGGCCTTAGAAAGCATCACTAGGAACAAAGCTAGTGGAGGTGATGGAATTCCAGTGGAGCTATTCCAAATCCTGAAAGATGATGCTGTGAAAGTGCTGCACTCAATATGCCAGCACATTTGGAAAACAGCAGTGGCCACAGGACTGGAAAAGGTCAGTTTTCATTCCAATCCCAAAGAAAGGCAATGCCAAAGAATGCTCAAACCACCACACAATTGCACTCATTTCACACACTAGTAAAGTAATGCTCAAAATTCTCTAAGCCAGGCTTCAGCAATACGTGAACCATGAACTTCAAGCTGGTTTTAGAATAGGCAGAGGAACCAGAGATCAAATTGCCAACATCTGCTGGATCATCGAAAAAGCAAGAGAGTTCCAGAAAAACATCTATTTCTGCTTTATTGACTATGCCAAAGCTTTTGAGTGTGTGGATCACAATAAACTGTGGAAAATTCTGAAAGAGATGGGAATACCAGAACATCTGACTTGTCTCTTGAGAAGTTAAGAGTCAATATGACCTGCAAGTCAATATGCAGGTCAGGAAGCAACAGTTAGAACTGGACATGGAACAACAGAATGGTTCCAAATAGGAAAAGGAGTACGTCAAGGCTGTATATTGTCACCCTGCTTATTTAACTGATATGCAGAGTACATCATGAGAAACGCTGGACTGGAAGAAGCACAAGCTGGAATCAAGATTGCCAGGAGAAATATCAATAACCTCAGATATGCAGATGACACCACCCTTATGGCAGAAACCGAAGAAAAACTAAAGAGCCTCTTGATGAGAGTGAAAGTGGAGAGTGAAAAAGTTGGCTTAAAGCTCAACATTCAGAAAATGAAGATCATGGCACCTGGTCCCATCACTTCATGAGAAATAGATGGGGAAACAGTGGAAACAGTGTCAGACTTTCTTTTTCTGGGCTCCAAAATCACTGCAGATGGTGACTGCAGCCATGAAATTAAAAGATGCTTACTCCTTGGAAGGAAAGTTATGACCAAGCTAGATAGCATATTCAAAAACAGTGACATTACCTTGCCAACAAAGGTCTGTCTAGTCAAGGCTATGATTTTTCCTGTGATCATGTATGTATGTGAGAGTTGGACTGTGAAGAAAGCTGAGCGCCAAAGAATTGATGCTTTGGTGTGAACTCTGGTGTTGGAGAAGACTCTTAAGAGTCCTTTGGACTGCAAGGAGATCCAACCAGTCCATCCTAAAGGAGATCAGTCCTGGGTGTTCATTCGAAGAACTGATGCTGAAGCTGAAACTCCAATACTTTGGCCACCTTATGCAAAGATTTGACTCACTGGAAAAAACCCTGCTGCTGGAAGGTATTGGGTGCAGGAGGGGAAGGTGACGACAGAGGATGAGATGGCTGGATGGCTTCATGGACATGGGTTTAGGCAAACTCCAGGAGTTGGTGATGGACAGGGAGGCCTGGCGTGCTGCAATTCATGGGGTTGCAAAGAATAGGACATGACTGAGCGACTGAACTGACCTGAATTGAACAGAGTCCAAACCAAGCTGTTAGTTGTGTAATCATCTATTTCAGGCTTAAAGATAAAAAAGTTTTATGTTACTAAGACTAAGGAATGTGGAGGAAAATAAACATTTGTCCTTTCCTCCTCCAGAATTCCAGACCCTTATCTCTACTTCGAGAGCCCCAGACCCCTTTCTCCTCTTTGGGGACCCTGGACTTCTTATCAATCTGCCTAGGAATTGACTCACTCATCAAGTTTAGCAAGCTTACTTGAGAAGAAAAACTAACAAAAAATTGATAACTTGTCCCTTTTGCTCACAATAGCAGTCAAATGTGAGTAAATGAGGATGCTGCATATAAATATATAAAATACATTTTCTACTTTCCAATAACTACTATTTGTTAAGCCATTAAAAACCTCCTCTTTCATAAAGAATTTTTGTTTTCCATTCAGTCCAATCTTTGTATTTTGAGCAAAGAAGTTTTACTACTTATGTGATTATACAGAAACAGAAGAGAAAATAGTTTTAAAATGACTTCAATGTTTTAGGCTAAATAACTAGTGGAATGTTTATATTGTGTTAAAAAATAAGGTGAGAAACAAGCTGTTGAAAATAAAATATGAGGTAAGTTTTGAAATAAAGAGTTTGAAGTGATGGTGTTACACCCTTACATAAATTTATGCACAAAATACACATGGAACTGTTTCACTAAGAGGCTGTGGTTTCTCACTATAAAGTAGGAAACCTATATAAACTATAGTTTATAGTATAAAAACTATAGTGTATAGTAGTATAAACTATAAAGTAAGCTCAGACTCAATACATGATCTGTTTACCAAGAAGGAGAATACAGAAAAGGAATAGCTGTAATTAAAAAACTCAGCTTAGTGTTTGCATGTAATTAAGGATTGAGATCTGGAGCCAGCAAGAGGAAAAAAAATTGTATATAGAGAAAAAGCAGAAAACAATAATGAAATTAATATTAACACATAGTATTAAACTATTCTATCCCCACTACTCAAAAATAATACAATGAACTCACTTCCAAATGGAACATATACTTTCAATACTTTGTTTTATTCTAGTAATCATGGGGAATACATACTCATTTTCACTCATGATTCAAAAGCAAGACTCAAAAAAGATGTGCTAGTTTAGAAGTGAAGGTGAGGTCTCGGGTAGAAATAAACCATCTGGCTTTATTATCCCCACATTGGTTTGGTTCTGCAATTGCTGACTAAATATTCAGTTTATGGACTGTACAGAACAGGAGCAACAGACACAGTGGCTAGTCTAAAGATTTCACAAGCTCATGCAGTAAGGAGACACAAGGTCATATTGTTTCTACAGTAGGATGGAGCACTACGTTAGAAGGGCTGAAATTAGGGGCATGGAAGTTAAGTTGGGATATGAGCAAACGATTAAAGTGTCTTACACTGTGTGAAGAAGACTGTTTTTAAAAGGAAGAACTAGAACTGAGCATAAAGGATGTATGGAGAAGAATGCATGGATGTTTTAATCATTTCCTATCTGTGCATTTAGTGAAGGAGGATACACCCCCTAGGGTGATGGGGATGACCAAATATACAATATCCAACAGTGCACAGAAGAAACAGCAGGTTGGGCTAAATCACTTCAGTTGTGTCCAATTCTTTGTGACCCCATGAACTATAGCCCCCCAAGCTCCACTGTTGATGGGATTTCTCCAAGGAAGAACGATGAAGTGGGTTGCTATTTCCTCCTCCAAGGAATCTTCCCCACCCAGAGATAGAACCTCTGTTTCCTGTGGTTCCTACTTTGCAGGTAGATTCTTTACCCCTTGAGCCACCAGGGAAGATCATCAGCAATGGGTTAGTAATCACATATACTTAGAACTTGGGGGAAAGAATACAAACCATGTGTTTGTATGTCTATGTGTGTCCAAAGCATGTCCATATCCTGGAGCCACACAAGGGTTACACTTGGGAACAGAGTGAACTACCGGGAGCTGTGGAAGGCAGGCTTTGTGGCATCAAGAGGGTGAGGGGACCCCTGGCTCCTGTGGCAAGGTACAGTTGATTTATTTGGATAGTTCTGAGGGTTGGCAGAAAACTTAACCTCACTGCTTTGGAATAAGTAAAAATTGTGCCCAATCTCTTTGATAAGGAGGTGGTTTGACTATAGGCCTTTACAGGTAGGAGCATAATAGAGAGATGAACGTGTAGTTAGGCCATCTGAGACCCCCTTCCGGATTCACCAGATGTCAAGGCACACATAAAATTGAGTCTCATCTCTTGTCCTTACATTGCTATATAGAGAAAAAACAGAATCACAATGTGGTGATGGAAACATGCATGGCAAGTGCATGAAAGACTGAGGCAGTGCCATCTGACATATATTTTAGGAAAACCCAAAGAACAGTGGAGCAAAAGAGTGTGGTAAGACGATATTATTCCTGACAGCCTCAGTGATGGGTATGAATTTTCTGTCAGGGATTTAACACCT
Source organism: Tragelaphus eurycerus (assembly GCA_935064755.1). Lineage (NCBI taxonomy): Eukaryota > Metazoa > Chordata > Mammalia > Artiodactyla > Bovidae > Tragelaphus > Tragelaphus eurycerus. Next base: position 3,666,262 of record CAKXYN010000080.1, read on the forward strand.
TGTTCATTTTTATTGTGGAATAAAATTTCTTCAAATAATTTTAACCAATTTTTTGTGCTGGTATTCAAGTAAAAACAGTTGGCATCTTAATTACAGCCCAGATTAAGTTTTACATTTTATAAAATGATATCAAATTGGTCTATGATAGTATCGGGGAAGGCAATGGTACCCCACCCCAGTACTTTTGCCTGGAAAATCCCATGGACGGAGGAGCCTCGTAGGCTCCAGTCCGAGGGGTCGCTAAGAGTCGGACACGACTGAGCGACTTCACTTTGACTTTTCACTTTCATACATTGGAGAAGGAAATGGCAACCCACTCCAGTGTTCTTGCCTGGAGAATCCCAGGGACAGGGGAGCCTGGTGAGCTTCCGTCTATGGGGTCGCACAGAGTCGGACACGACTGAAGCGACTTAGCAGCAGCAGCAGCAGCAGCAGCAGCAGCAGCAGCAGCTATGATAGTATAGGGGGTTCCCAGATGGCACAGTGGTGAAGAATCTGCCTGCCAAGGCAGGAGATATAAAAGGTGGGGGTTTGACTTCTGGGTCAGGAAGATCCCCTGGAGAAGGAAATGGCAACCCACTCTAGTATTCTTCCCTAGAAAATTCCATGGACAGAAGACCCTGGAAGGCTACAGTACTTGAGGTTGCAAAGAGGTGGAAGCGACTAGCACATACATGATGATATACTTTAACTTAGTATTTCTTTACATAATTATCAAAATACATATATTAGCTTATCTTTTCATTCAACTGATCTGAACTTATGAGTTTATTGTACTATAACACCTACATAGCTCAAATTAAAAATTATTAGTGTCTCAGAAAATCTGATTTAAATAAAAACAATTGTCTATATTATCTAGGTTTATTCATAATGCAATTCTAACCAATGTCAAATTAAATTACCTATAAATCTAATTTGATTTTCTTTGTCTAAAACTATGAGTCAGAAAATATTTTTTGCAATAGATTATATTGGATCGGGCTTCCCAGTTGGCACTGGGAAAAGAACCTGCCTGCCAATGCAGGAGACATAAGAGATGTGGGTTCAATCCCTGGGTTGGGAAGATCTCCTGGAGGAGGACATGGCAACCCACTCCAGTATTCTTGCCTGGGGAATCCCATGGACAGAGGAGCTTGGTAGGCTACAGTCCATAGGGTCACACAGAGTCAGACACGACTGATAATGATTACAATCAATTTTTAGGAATACTCTTTACTAAGAAAAAAAAAATTATCTATATATAGTGTTACTATATTTGGTGTGCTTCTCTGACAGCTGTGAAGATGAATAAAATCCTCATGGCTTCTCTATACTGGGGCATATCTGCTCCTGATTGACTCCAGGGGTGAGACAATAGTCCTGATTCCTGGCAGATGTTCCAGAAAGCAATTCTGAGCACAGAGGAGCCTGTCCTTCCATCCAGGCCTGTCTGGAGAGCACATAGGAAAGATTAATACAAGGCAGGGGAAGAGAGCAGAATGCTCAAGGATCCTCAGGGAGTGTGAGGAGGCTTGCCTCACTTGCTGTGTCATTTAGCTACTGCAGCAAGCCAGGCCTTGTCATCTTGGAAAAGACGTCTCACTCCACAGCAACAGAATTATCAGCTCCCTGCCATTCTCAATAATAGGAAGAGTGAGGGGTTGAGAGGCTGCTCCTTAATCTGATAGACATCACCATCTGTTATTTACCTAATGCCAAAGGAACTCTCTAGTCCCATGTCTTTAAAAGCCCTTGAGGGCTGGTTTACAGTGACTGAAGTGACAAATTTATTCTGTTAGTAACAGACCCTGGACACCTGGAAAGTACCTTTGGAAAAATGTGAGGGACTCTTGTGAGCCAGCATTTTCTTTGCAAAGGTAGATTTAAATTCCAAGATATATATCTTTTTTTTTTTTTTTTCTGTTAATAGATGATGTGATCATCATCTATAAACTACATTTAGGCACTGAGGAGTTTCGTTACTACATTTCACATTAAAAATAGTACTCTATGTGTAGTGTGTATTTAAACTTTATTTTTTGTGCTAAATAGAAAGTTTCAATATCCGTGCTCTAGAATCATGAGAAAAAAAAAATACAAACTCTGAAGATATATTTTTAAGACGCCCCATGCATTTAATAAAATATGTCCCATGTGTTGTAAATTATATTTTCAGATCTTCTCTAGTCAAATCCTCTCTGCTCCATATCAAAGCAGTGAAATCATTTTGAAGAAGCCATGTCCCTGACATAACTTGAAACATTATCTTAATGCTCACAGACAAAATTCTTAGATACTCAGGCTTTTAAGTTTAGTATTAAAGGCTCCCTTTGTCTCTGACTAAATAAGAAACCTAAATTCATTTTTACAAAAGATATATATCTGCAAGAAATTCAGTTAAAATATGTAAAACTCATTTAAAATATATTAAAATATTTTTTAAAATTATCACCCCCAGGCCAGGCCTCATCTTCAGCCAGTGTCAGTTAATTCTACCCACTCACTCAGCTGAGAATCTGTAATACTTTTAGTTTCCATTTTATTCTAATTTACTAGTCACAGAAAATAATGGCAAAATACAATAACTACAGCAGTATCCATTTACATCACTTCTTATGCAGTAGAGACCATTAGCTTAAAAGAGCATTTTGTATTTAAAAGCATATAGTAAGGGTAGATTTGCATATGGAAGATCTTATGGGCTCTACCCTTGACTTATTCATATTATCAGCTCCTGGCCTCCTCTTTGGCCAATGCCAATTAATTCTACCCATATACTTAGCTAAGAATCTGTGATGGTGAGAGAGCTAAAGTAAGACAAAGGGACTTTGGAGAAGAACAATGTCTAGTAAGAAAGCTGATGGTCTCCCTGCACAGTGAATGGTATTTCTCTTTTTCAGCTTCTCCTTGAAACTTTCAGAAAAGCCAATATAAGGAATTTGGAATTGATAGGCACACACTGCTATATTTACAGATAAACAAGGACCTATTGTAAAAAAAATAAATACAAATTTTAAAAAAGAAAAAATTCAGAAGCTTTTTCCATAAATGTTATGTACGAGATATAGTTGAAAGATGTTCTCAAAATAGCTACAGGCCGAGACAAAAATATCAAAAATATTTTTTACAACGCATGATTGAGTTGGTGGGCGACTAAGAGAAATACTAGAGTACTGAAATACTAGAGTACTGAAACCATGAGAAAATAGGGATTCCAAGACATCAGTGGAGCTAGCATTCATTCCAGAGAACCTAGGATTTGGACTTAATAGGACTAAAACTTTACCATAAGCCAGGAAATAGACTGTGACACACCCAAGAAAGTTTGCTCAGCTAAGGAATTCATGATGAAGCACAGATCTGCAGAGATGACTATGTCATGGAGTTAAATCAAAGTCAATATACAGATAATGGGTATACTCACTTGTTTCAGATTTAGCCTGAATATTGCTGCTGCTATTGCTAAGTCACTTCAGTTGTGTCTGACTCTTTGTGACCCCATAGACAGCAGCCCACCAGGCTCCCCTGTCCTGGGATTCTTCAGGCAAGAACACTGGAGTGGGTTGCCATTTCCTTCTCCAATGCATGAAAGTGAAAAGTGAAAGTAAATTCGCTCAGTCGTGTCCAACTCTTCCCGACCCCATGGACTGCAGCCTACCAGGTTCCTCCATCCATGGGATTTTCCAGGTAAGAGTACTGGAGTGGGGTGCCACTGCTTTCTCCTTAGCCCGAATATAGCACAGGAAAAGGGAAAAAAAAGTAACCATAAATTCACTAGCAGTCCTCTTAGGAGCTAAAATTCTCTTTATATGTATTTAATATAACAGAAACAACACAAGTTAAAAAAACAGTAAGAAAAGCCCATACAGAGAGGATGGAACAATTTCAACTGATCTGTGTTGGCAGTGTCCCTAGGTAGCTGGCAGAAATGCAAATCACATTTGGAGAAATGGACCATGAATCCTAAAACAATCTGCACATATTAAGTTTGAGACCAGATAAGTTTGGATGATGAGCTCAGTTCAGTTCAGTTGCTCAATCATGTCTGACTCTTCATGACCCCATGGATCACAGCACGTCAGGCCTCCCTGTCCATCACCAACTGCCGGAGTCTACTCAAACTCACCTCCATTGAGTTGGTGATGCCATCCAACCATCTCATCCTCTGTTGTCCCCTTCTCCTCCTGCCCCCAATCTCTCCCAGCATCAGGGTCTTTTCCAGTGAGTCAGCTCTTCGCATCCGGTGGCCAAAGTGTTGGAATTTCAGCTTCAACATCAGTCCTTCCAATGAACACTCAGGCCTGATCTTTAGGATGGACGGGTTGGATCTCTTTGCAGTCCAAGGGACTCTCAGAAACTGTCAAAAATTAGTAAACACGTGAAGAAACACAGCTGACACAATATTAGCAAAACAAATATCAGATTTTTATGTAGGAAACCATATATATTGAAATGATCAGATATGTCTTTTAAAAGACTTTTATATATGATAAGAAAAATAAAAGATTTAGAATGCTTGTATTGCATCAAAAGAATAAGCATCAAAAATAAGCAATCTAGTTTGAGAAAGAACCCAGAGGAAATTGTAAAAATTAAAAATGTAATATTTAAATTAGAAATCCAAAGAACTAGGAAGTAGCACAGGACAAGCAACTTAGAATACCTATGAATTTCTTAAGAAATCTGAAATTATCCAGATAAAGGCACAAAAAGAGATGAAACTGAATAAGAGAAGGAAAATGATCTGAGATAAAGTTTGAGACATCTATCATATGTCTAATAAGGTTTTCAGAAGGGAAAATAAAAACGATGGGAAAGAAGTGATATTTAGAATGATATCTGAAATATGCTTAGAATTGCTGAAAGACATCCAGCCTTAGATTCGGTAAGCCTGCTAAATCCCAAATGAGATAATAAAAACCTAGTTTGTAATAAAACTAAATGCACTAAATGTAGACAGAAAACATTAAATTCTATCAGATAGAAAGACAATCCACAAAATGAGAAGCTGACTAATACAGATATTCTAAAGTGAAACAGAAAGCTATAATACACAGGACTGCCACCTTAAATTCAATTTTCAGTACAAAACTACATTCCCAGTGAAGCAATTTCAGAAATGACAGTAAGGTAACTACATCTTTAGACCAACAAAAGTTAAGGAAGTTTACTACCAAGAGATTGCAACTAAAAGAAGTCCCAAATTTGTAAAGAAGAAAAATCAGTTGATAAACTTCTGAGACACAGAAAGAGCCAAAAAACTATATCCAAGGAAACTGACAGTAAAGGATATTTAAAAATCAAGACAGAAGTAAAATATAAAACAAGCATTCCTAGACAAAAGTCTATTATAGATTAAATAAAACAAGTGAGTGATCAAAATTAAAGCGTTCATAAGGCCTATATATTTTAAGATGATTTTAAATATATTGATCAAATTGAGACATGGTTAAGTGTCTAACTTTAAAAACTAAATCAAAATTCATATTTAAATCTAAACTTAATTAAAATTCATAAAATTTGCCTTATAATTCAAAATAATGATTTTTAGCTATCATAGAATCAAAGAATAATATTTGTAGACAGTTTTTATTGGATTAGAGTAGCATTCATATACTGATGTTTTAAAAAATAAATGTATTAAAATGTTTTATTAAACTATGATTTCCATTAATTTGTTAATATGACTGATTATATTATATAAGTGAAGAAGGCTGAGCACCGAAGAATTGATGCTTTTGAACTGTGGTGTTGGAGAAGACTCTTGAGAGTCCCTTGGACTGCAAGAAGATCCAACCAGTCCATTCTGAAGGAGATCAGCCCTGGGATTTCTTTGGAAGGAATGATGCTAAAGCTGAAACTCCAGTATTTTGGCCACCTCATGCGAAGAGTTGACTCACTGGAGAAGACTCTGATGCTGGGAGGGATTGAGGGCAGGAGGAGAAGGGGACGACAGAGGATGAGATGGCTGGATGGCATCACTGACTCGATGGATGTGAGTCTGAGTAACCTCCGGGAGCTGGTGATGGACAGGGAGGACTGGCGTGCTGCGGTTCATGGGGTCGCGAAGAGTCGGACACGACTGAGCGACTGATCTGATCTGATCTGATACCACCCTTAAGGCAGAAAGTGAAGAGGAACTCAAAAGCCTCTTGATGAAAGTGAAAGTGGAGAGTGAAAAAGTTGGCTTAAAGCTCAACATTCAGAAAACTAAGATCATGGCATCTGGTCCCATCATTTCATGGGAAATAGATGGGGAAACAGTGGAAACAGTGTCAGACTTTATATTTTGGGGCTCCAAAATCACTGCAGAATGTGACTGGAACCATGAAATTAAAAGATGCTTACTCCTTGGAAGGAAAGTTATGACCAACCTAGATAGCATATTCCAAAGCAGAGACATCATTTGCCAGCAAAGGTCCATCTAGTCAAGGCTATGGTTTTTCCATTGGTCATGTATGGATGTGAGAGCTGGACTGTGAAGAAGGCTGAGTGCCAAATAATTGATGCTTTTGAACTGTGGTGTTGGAGAAGACTCTTGAGAGTCCCTTGGACTGCAAGGAGATTCACCCAGTCTATTCTGAAGGAGATCAGTCCTGGGTGTTCTTTGGAAGGAATGATGCTAAAGCTGAAACTCCAGTACTTTGGCCACCTCATGTGAAGAGTCAACTCATTGGAAAAGATTCTGATGCTGGGAGGGATTGGGGGCAAGAAGAGAAGGGGACGATAGAGGATGAGATGGCTGGATGGCATCACTGACTCAATGCACGTGAGTCTGAGTGAACTCCGGGAGTTGGTGATGGACAGGGAGGCCTGGTGTGCTGCGATTCATGGGGTTGCAAAGAGTTGGACACGACTGAGCGCCTGATCTGATCTGATCTGATACGAGTAATATTTTCTTTATTAGGCTACAATTTGCTTTATTATTTTCATAATATATCCACATATGTATATAAAGCTATGTTGTAGTTTAATTGCCCATATAACTATGGGTTTATTTCTGGGCTCTACCTTTTTACACTGTCTTATGTGTCTGTATTTATGTCAGTTCCATTTGATTACTGTAGGTTTGAAGTATAGTTTGAAATTAGGGAGTGTGACACCTCCAGGTATCTTCTTTCTCAAGATTCTTTTGACTATTCAGGATTATTTGTGCTTCCATAAAGATTTTAGAATTCCTTGTCCCAGGTCTCTGAAAAATGCCAGTGGTATTTTGGAAGGAATTGCACTGAATGTGTAGATTGTCTTGGGCAGTATGGTCATTTTAACAATATTAATTCTTCCAATCCATGAATGTAATATATTTTCCATTTGTTTAATTTTCAATTTCTTTCATTAGTATCATATAGCTTTCTATATGTTTTTAACCTCCTTACAGGTTTTTAACCTCCTTACTTAAATGTCAGTTCATTTGCTCAGTTGTGTCCAACTCTTTGCAACCCTATGGACTGCAGCACACCAGGCTTTCCTGTCCATCACCAACTCCCAGAGTTTACTCAAAATCATATCCATAGAGTTAGTGATGCCATCCAACCATCTCATCCTCTGTCATCCCCTTCTTCTCCTGACTTCAATCTTTGCCAGTATCAGGGACTTTTCCAATGAGTTCTTCGTATCAGGTGGCCAAAGTACTGGAGTTTCAGCTTCAGTATCAGTCTTTCAGTGAATATTCAGGACTGATTTCCTTTAGGATGGACTGGTTGGATCTCCTTGCAAACAGAGGGACTCTCAAGATTCTTCTCCAATACCACAGTTCAAAAGCATCAGTTCTTCAGTGTTCAGTTTTCTTTATAGTCCAACTCTCACATTCATACATGACTACTGGAAAAACCCATAGCTTGATTATATTGACCTTTGTTGGTAAAGTAATGCCTCTGCTTTTTAATATGCTGTCTAGGTTGGTCATAGCTTTTCTCCCAAGGAGCAAGCATTTTTTAATTTCATGGCTGCAGTCACCATACGCAGTGACTTTGGAGCTCAAGAAGATAAAGTCAGTCATTGTTTTCATTGTTTCCCATCTGTTTGCCATGAAGAAATGGGACCAGATGCCATGATATTTGTTTTTTGAATGTTGAGTTTTAAGCCAGCTTTTTCACTCTCCTCTTTTACTTTCACAAAGAGGTTATTTAGTTTCTCTTCACTTTCTGCCCTAAGAGTGGTGTCGTATGCGTACCTGAGGTTACTGATATTTCTCCCTACAATCTTGATGACATTTATATTACCTCATTTAGCACTTACAGTAATTCCATAAGTATGTCCTATTTTATCCCCATTTTAAAGATGAGGAAACTCAAAGAGATTCACCAGCTTATGCAGATGTTTTAGGTTCAGACTTTGAAATGTCATTAGCCAGTAGTATTTTGGCTAATTTATACTGAATCACTAATTTATACTGAATCCCACCACACACATACACTTTATAGACACGTACACACACAGATTCTTTCTCTCAAACACATTTAAACACACTTTCACACACAACATCTCTAGAGCCCAAACAATCATCTACTTTTTGTTAAGTATTAATTTTAACATTGTTCAGCTTTGTAACCTCAAATGAAATGTGTATTATCAATACATTTTCTGGGACTTCAGCCAAAATATGACATAAACATAAACATAAAAAAAATACCATATGTTAAATATGACATTTAACATAAACATGCTAAAGAGCCTTAATTAACTATTTAGGTAGAAAAAGTACAAACATCTGGAAAGTTTATTTTACCAATGCTATTCTTAAATCAGATCATTTATTGACAATGAAGAAAAAGATATCCATACAAGGGATATATCATCTTGCATTTGAGATCTACAGTCAGAAAAATCATGTGTTGACTCAAATAATCACTGCTAACATATTTAGTAATAGCATATATAGGGCAAACCACTGTGCTAAGTTTCCAAGTAAACAAAATATTCTCTGAAATAATGAGTGCAAAATATCATACATATAATAGCTTTGTAAAATTATTAGTCATTAAATATTTGTTTTGAATCACATCTGAATGTATATTACAAAGAAAATTTAGCCCCAGGAAATATCAAGAACAAGTTCATCCATGCAACATTTGAAAATTTCCCTCTTACGCATTAGCTTCATTATCACACATCATTCTCCATGTTAAAGAACTTATGTTTTATTCCTTAGTCAAAGTCTCTACCATTTCTCATTTATCTCTGAATTTAATTCAGTCAAGTATTCAGGACAGCACTGGCTTTTAACATAGAGTATGTCTATATCATCCTGCAAGAGATTGAGTTATGCCAGTGAAACTATTTTTTTATTCAATAACAACAGTTAAATCACATTTTAACACCATATTATTTTATGTTTATGCCCTTTTAGAGTATATGATTTACTCACTTTCATTGTCATTTAGATCAGATCTAACTATACCCTGAACATTTGAGAGCTCTTGTAAATAAATATCTTTAGAACTAGTGCAGACTAAATGGATAACAAATTAATAAAATATTCTAACTTGTAGAAACTGTCTTCAAGAGTTGATTTTACTCTTTTCTGTTTGAACATTTAGAATAATGGAACATGTGCATTCATATCCTATAATTAAATATAATTTTAGAATACTTATCCACAACCTCAAAGCTGGAAAAGAAGGTGTGAGAAAATTTTGAGCCATCAGTAGACAATCTTAACTAGCATGGTTAGTGCCTGTGTGCATGTCCTCTTTGAGGAAGGAAAAAACCTATTTCATTTATGTAGATTATACACACAGTACAGTTGAAAGCAAATGATTTTTAAACTAACTAAACCTCATTATAAGTCTTTGAATTTCTCCCTAATTTATTTCAAAGAGGAAAAACCTTTTATATCTTATATCTGACTCATTATATTTTAGACACCAGCTTAAATGATCTGTCTTAGGAGGAGGTTTATAATCTTATAATCCAATTTTATAATCCAGTGTAAAGGAGTTTTCCAGAAGGTCACTCAGTCATGTAAACTCTTTGACCCCATGGACTATACAGTCCATGGAATTCTCCAGGCCAGAACACTGGAATGGATAGCCTTTCCCTTATCCAGGAGATCTTCCCAACCCAGGGATTGAACTCAGGTCTCCCACGTTGCAGGCTGATTCTCTACCAGCTGAGCCACAAGAGAAGCCCCATTAACTGTCAAATTACCCTAATTAAAAAATTCCTGTATATAACTTAGGGGATTCCCCAGTGGCTCAGTGGTGAAGAATCTACCTACTGATGCTGCAGATGCAGGAGACACAGGTTTTGTTGGGAAGATCTCCTGGAGGAGAAAATGGTAATACACTCCAGTTTTCTTGCCTGGGAAATCCCATGGAGAGAGGAGCCTGGCGGGCTACAGACCATGGGATCGCAAAGAGTCAGACAGGATTTAGTGACGGAACAACAACAACAATATATAACATTTCTATCTGATTTAAAAATTTTATTTGTATGATTACTGTGTTCTTCTGTCTTCTGAATGTAAGCTGCAAGAGAGAAAGGACACTTTCTATCTTCTATATCACTATTTCCTCAATGCTGAAAGAATACAAAACTAATCGGATCCCACTACCTGTGAGAGTGAACAAGAAAATGCTGATTAATTCCATGTCTGTCCTATTCTAGACTGGAATAGACGTTGCTTGGAATATAATTTCATCACTGTCTTTATCTGTTTTCTTGGAAATACAAATTCTGGCTTTTTTTTGGTTAGGCTAAAATTCCTCTGCCATAAATCACTATTGATGTGGCTGTTACTTAGATCTCACATTTACTCTTAAAAAAATAATAATAATAACAGGAAAAAACACCTTTGACCACTCTGTTCAATTACGTGGCATCTTTTCATACTTTCCTCATTTTCAATGGCTTAAAACGCAATTAAATATCTCCAATTATCTGCTCACTTGGAAGAGAAAAGAGAAAGTTGAAGACAAGCTACATTGGAAGTTATCTGGCATCTGAGTGTTATTTAGACCATGAACTCTACTTTTAGTTAGAAAATATTTTAAAGGCTGGCATTACACAACTTTGAAGTTTTTAAAAGATCAATAAGCAATAGTGATACTACAAAGGTATTACTTGTATGTTATTTACTCTGTACTAAAACTCTTCAAAGTGTCTTATAAACATTAACTTATTTTAATATCAATAGCTATCCTATGAAGTTGGTATAATTCGCACATTCATTTTAGAGATAAACAACGTGAAAAACAGAGAAGAAATATAATCCACCAAATGTTAAACAATTAATGTCTGATATAATCTGAATCCAGTATCTGTGGTTTTAGCAGAATAGAAGAGATATGATGGAACACCTTCATCCAATTATGCAAACAAATTTTATACCAATATCATGAAATCCTAGAGTGTTTAGCATTTGTCATTACTTTGGCTTAAAATTTAAATGTCTTTTTTTGGAGGGAAAAACACATTTTCATAATGAAAGAATTATTGAAATCAATTTATGCAAGACATATTACAGTCATCCTGAATTAATGTATCAGTAATATTTTATGTAAGGAAACATATATGAAATAACACTAAAGAGAATAGTAAATCTGGCAGGATACTTGAGATGTTTTATAATATTAACACTTAAATTCTCACAGTTCAGGTGGAATATTGCAAAAGAAAAACAAAAATTAAAAAAGAAATTTTACTAATTAACAGTATTCATTTGGCATAGCAGACTATGTTCAGCTGGCAAGTCACATCTCTGCAAAATTGACTAGCATGTTCAGTAGGTAGGTATTGCAAGCAGAATTAAAATAAGAGGCCATATATTCTTTTGACAGCACTCGACATGTGAGCTGCTGCTGCTGCTGCTAAGTCGCATCAGTCATGTCCGACTCTGTGCGACCCAATAGACGGAAGCTCACCAGGCTCCCCTGCCCCTGGGATTCTCCAGGCAAGAATACTGGAGTGGGTTGCCATTTCCTTCTCCAATGCATGAAAGTGAAAAGTGAAAGTGAAGTCGTTCAGTCGTGTCCGACTCTTAGCGACCCCATGGACTGGAGCCTACCAGGCTCCTCCGTCCATGGGATTTTCCAGGCAAAAGTACTGGGGTGGGGTGCCATTGCCTTCCCCCGACATGTGAGGGCTTCCTCAAATTAGCAAACTACATGCCTTCTGTAAACCATCATTCAAACTTATTGGGTTATTATTTTGTTGACCTATCATTTTAAATAGGGCACAGGGACTAACAGCTGAAAAGTACTTAACTTCTCAGAACATATCTGCATTTTGACAGAGGACATGACTTATCTATTTTAAAAGAGTAAATATATGGGCTGCTGCTGCTGCTAAGTCACTTCAGTTGTGTCTGACTCTGTGTGACCCCATAGACGGCAGCCCACCAGGTTCTCCTGTTCCTGGGATTCTCCAGGCAAGAACAATGGAGTGGGTTGACATTTCCTTCTCCAATGCATGAAAGTGAAAAGTGAAAGTGAAGTCGCTCAAGTAGTGTCCGACCCTCAGCGACCCCCATGGACTGCAGCCTACCAGGCTCCTCCATCCATGGGATTTTCCAGGCAGGACTACTGGAGTGGGGTGCCATTGCCTTCTCCGAAATATACGGGCAGTTACGTGTTTAAGCACATGGGATATTTATTGGACATAGAGGCTTTGTGACCTTCAGATTATTAATCTGAGTCAACTGCCTCCAACATCTCCATGATTAATTCAATAAGTTAAAAAAACAAAAAAAAAATACACCTGATTTTAAAAATGAGTAAGTAACCATTTTAGTATAATAAAGAGTAACAAGGTAATATTCATCTGGTCCATATTAGGATGTATATACATTCAAATTAAAACTGTCCAGCAAAATTGCAGTTCACTTCAGGTTATGATATAACCATTTAACTATGCTATTGTGTTTTTTCTCCATGGCAGTTGAAAAGAAAGATATTTTAATCCTCAAATGCATTAGTCTCTTAACATAGACCCACAGTAACCTAGATATGGAAGATGGTTTAAGTTAATATAGGTGGCTGTTTTCATAATCACATTAAAACTTTTTACTTTTTTCATGATTATTCTACATTCAGACTATTTGATTTGTTCTTTTGACACACTCCTAGAGGATGACATTTAGACATACAAATTTAGAATGTTTCCTCATGAAAAGAAAAAGTAAATGCCAAAAGTCACATTGAAACCTTCACTATTCATGGTCAAGTTCTTAATGAGCTCCTAGATATTTTATCTGAGAGATATTAGATAGATACCAGTCAACGGCTGGCAAAGCACAAAGGAATTTGGAAATACATGTTCAAATACTAATCTAAGTATTCCTGACATTATCAGAAAACTTCTTTCATAATACTCCTAAGAAACAACTCAGCTTATGCAAAATAAATGTAAAGCAAATTACTTTCCTCTCATATAGTATTATATGAACCTTATTTTACAAATGAGGAAATCTTTGACAAAATGTCACTGAGCAATGTTTAATATCTGAAATTTTTTTAATGTTATCCTTGAACAAGACTGCATATGCTGTGATCTTCAAGACTGCATATGCTGTGATCTTACCTCATTCCAGATCTTAACGTATTGTGATTTAATTTTTAATCAATGTCTTCAGGTTCTTTTTTTATGACTATAAAACTCTCTAATTGATACATTTCCATGAACCACTAGGATGAAATGCAAAATTTGGGTAAGTTAAAATTATAAAATATAATCCTTTCTAAAAATGTGTAATTTTTAAACTTTTTAAAAGTTGAAGTAATTTCAAATCAGGAAAAAAAAAATACTGCTAAAAGGCACAAAAGATTCCATATATCTTGTCTTCATTCTTCCAATTTTATAATATAACAATGCTTGCTTTTCCATTTTCTCTCCCCTTACCTCTTTTTCTCTCTATTAATCATTTCTGATATTAGTAAGTCTCATTAATCTTTGTAAAAGACAACCAAATCTTTGGCATTACTATGGTTCTCTATTGTTTCCTTGGTTTATTTATCTTTAATTACCTTTCCTCTGCTTTTGGATTTACTGTGTTGTTCTTTTCTAACTTAACATGGATGCTTAACTTATGAGTTTTTACCCTCTCTTTTACATTAAGGAAAAATTCAGACTTAAATTGAAGAAAGCAGGGAAAACTACTAGACCATTCAATTGATTGACCTAAATCAATTCAGGTATGACCTAAATCCCTTATGATTATACAGTGGAAGTGACAAATAGATTCAAGGGATTAGATCTGATAAATGGACTGTCTGAAGAAATATGCACAGAGGAAGTTAGTGGCAACCAATACCATCCCCAAGAAAAAGAAATGCAAAAAGACAAAAATGTTTGTCTTGAGGAGGACGTACAAATAGCTGAGAAAAGAGAAGTAAAGGGCAAAGGAGAAAAGGTAAGATATATTCATCTGAATGTAGAGTTCCAAAGAATAGCAAGTAGAGATAAGAAAGTGATCAATGCAAAAAATAGAGGAAAACAATAGAATAGGAAAGACTAGAGATCTCTTCAAGAAAATTAGAGATACCAAGGGAACATTTCATGCTAAGATGGGAACAATAAAGGACAGAAATGGTATGGACCTAACAGAAGCAGAAGATACTAAGAAGAGGTGTCAAGAATACACAGAAGAACTGTACAAAAAAGATCTTCATGACCCATATAATTATGATGCTGTGATCACTCACCTAGAGCCAGATATCTTGGAATGTGAAGTCAAGTGGGCCTTAGGAAGCATCACTACAAACAAGGCTAGTAGAGGTGATGGAATTCCAGCTGAGCTATTTCAAATCCTAAAAGATGTACTCGATACATCAGCAAATTTGGAAAATTCAGCAGTGACTACAGGACTGGAAAAAATCAGATTTCATTCCAATCCCAAAGAAAGGTGACGCCAAAGAATGCTCAAACTATTGCACAATAGTACTCATCTCACACGCTAGCAGAGTAATGCTCAAAATTCTCCAAGTGAGGCTTCAACAGTACATGAACTGAAAACTTCCAGTTGTTCAAGCTGGATGTCGAAAAAGCAGAAGAACCAGAGATCAAATTGCCAACATCAGTTGGATCATTGAAAAAGCAAAGGAGTTCCAGAAAAACTTCTACTTCTGCTTTACTGACTATGCTAAGGCCTTTGACATGTGTGGATCGCAACAAACTATGGACAGTTCTTCAAAAGATGGGAATATCAATTCTGGACTTCTCAGTGTGGATGCCCAGCAGTGGGATTGCTGGATCATAAGGCAGTTCTATTCCCAGTTTTTTGAGGAATCTCCATACTGTTCTCCATAGTGGCTGTACTAGTTTGCATTCCCACCAACAGTGCAAGAGGGTTCCCTTCTCTCCGCACCCTCTCCAGCATTTATTGCTTGTGGTCTTTTGGATCGCAGCCATTCTGACTGGCGTGTAATGGTATCTCATAGTGGTTTTGATTTGCATTTCTCTGATAATGAGTGATGTTGAGCATCTTTTCATGTGTTTGTTAGCCATCTGTATGTCTTCTTTGGAGAAATGTCTATTTAGTTCTTTGGCCCATTTTTTGATTGGGTCGTTTATTTTTCTGGAATTGAGCTGTAGAAGTTGCTTGTATATTTTTGAGATTAGTTGTTTGTCTGTTGCTTCATTTGCTATTATTTTCTCCCATTCTGAAGGCTGTCTTTTCAGCTTGCCTATAGTTTCCTTTGTTGTGCAGAAGCTTTTAAGTTTGATTAGGTCCCATTTGTTCATTTTTGATTTTATTTCCGATATTCTGAGAGGTGGGTCATAGAGGATCCTGCTGTGATGTAAGTCAGAGAGTGTTTTGCCTATGTTTTCCTCTAGGAGTTTTATGGTTTCTGGTCTTACATTTAGCTCTTTAATCCATTTTGAGTTTATTTTTGTGTATGGTGTTAGAAAGTGTTCTAGTTTCATTCTTTTACAAGTGTTCAACCAGTTTTCCCAGCACCACTTGTTAAAAAGATTGTCTTTAATCCATTGTATATTCTTGCCTCCTTTGTCAAAGATAAGGTGACCATATGTGCGTGGATTTATCTCTGGGCTTTCTATTTTGTTCCATTGATCTATATTTCTGTCTTTGTGCCAGTACCATACTGTCTTGATGACTGTAGCTTTATAGTAGAGCCTGAAGTCAGGCAGGTTGATTCCTCCAGTTCTGTTCTTCTTTCTCAAGATAGCTTTGGCTATTGGAGGTTTTTTGTATTTCCATACAAATTGAGAAATTATTCGTTCTAGCTCTGTGAAGAATACCGTTGGTAGCTTGATGGGGATTGCATTGAATCTATAAATTGCTTTGGGTAGTATACTGGGATGACCTGGAGGGATGGTGTGGGAAGGGGGGAGGGAGGAGGGTTCAGGATGGGGAACACGTGTATACTGGTGGCGGATCCATCTCGATGTATAGTAAAAGCAATACAATATTGTAAAGTTAAGCAAAATAAAAAAAATAAAATAAAAAAAAAGAAAATTAGACTGACAGAGCACCACATATTACAAAACAGAACAAAACAAACAAACAAAAAAAAGATGGGAATATCAGACCACCTTACCTGCCTCCTGAGAAACCTGTATGCAGGTCAAGAAGCAACAGTTAGAACGGGACATGGAATAACATACTGTTTCCAAATTGAGAAAGGAGTATATCAAGTCTGTTTATTGTTCCACTGCTTATTTACTTTTATGAAGAGTACATCATGTGAAATATCGGGCTGGATGAAGCACAAGCTGATTCAAGATTGCTGGGAGAAATATCAATAACCTCATATACACAGATGACACCACCATTATGGCAGAAAGCGAAGAGGAACTGAAGAGCCTTTTCATGAAAGTGAAAGAGGAGAGTGAAAAAACCTGGCTTAAAACTCAAAATCCAAAAACAAAGATCATGGCTTCCGGTTCCATCACTTCATGGCAAACAGATGGGGAAACAATGAAACAGTGACAGACTTTATTTTCTTGGCCTCCAAAGTCACTGCCAATAGTGGCTGCAGCCATGAAATTGAAAGACACTTGCTCCTTGGAAGAAGAGCTATGACCAGCCTAGACAACATATTAAAAAGCAGAGATATTACTTTGCTGACAAAGGTCCATCTAGTCAAAGCTATGGCCTTTCCAGTAGTCATGTATGGATATAAGAGTTGGACCATAGAGAAAGCTGTGCACTGAAGAATTGATGCTTCTGAACTGTGGTGTTGGAGAAAATTCTTGAGAGTTCCTTGGACTGCAAGGAGAACCAATCAATCCTAAAGGTAATCAGTCTTGAATATTCATTAGAAGGACTGATGCTGAAGCTGAAATTTCAATAACTTGGCCACCTGATGCGAAGAACTGACTCACTGGAAAACACCCTGATGCTGAGAAAGATTGAAGGTGGGAGGAGAAAGGGATGACAGAGGATGAGATGGTTGGATGGCATCACTGACTCCATGCACATGAGTTTGAGTAAGCTCCAGGATTTTGAGATGACAGGGAAGCCTGGTGTGCTGCAGTCCATGGGGTCACAAGGAGTCGGATATGACTGAGTGACTGAACTGAACTCAATTAAAAATATGTATTATTTAGTTGTTGGGTGCAGTGACAAATTTTTAATTGTATAATTCAAGTTGGGTACACTACTAATGAATTTTTTGTCTGCTCTACCTATTTGGTAATAAGAGATGTTTTAAGATGTATAACATGATAGTGAAGTTGTCAAATTTCAATAATTCTATCAGTTTCTGCTTTGTTACCTTGAAACTATCTTGAAATCCTGAAAGTAAGTTATAAATTTCCTATCTTCCTTCAAAATTGATTTTTAAAATATATACTATATCTATCACTGAGAAGCATTTACAAATGTAGCTAATATTGCACCCAGCATTTTCAGTAGTGCTATAATATGATGTTTCTTTGCTTTTGGACTTCAAACCCTGAGTACAGGAGAAGGCATTTCAATGGGTATATATTTATTCAGGGTTTTTGCATCCTATTTTCACAATTGAAATTTGTCTAAAATTTTTCCCTTATTAACTTATTTTTGTTTGTTCTTAGTGCCAAAAAAAGTAACTTAATAAAATGATTTAAAATGCCTTCTCCCTTTCTCTTTGCTCTAAAATATTTTCTGTAATGTAGATACTATCATTCATTTGAAGTTTACAGTCTTGACTATATATAAAAACTTAATTAGTATTGTCTGATTAAAAAACTGGGGTGGATTTTTGCATATTTATCACTATCCACATCTTCTAGCATCTCAATCCTGGAAGACTTTATAAAATGAGAATGGCATATTTTCATTATAACTTTTTCATTTATGTGAATTTTATAATCACGATTTTTTTTTATTTACTTATATATTTTATGAGATTCTTAGGTTGCAATCAATTTTTTTTATAATTTTAACTTTCCCTTGGATTGTCATTTTTATTCATTGTTTTCCTTTTTATAGCTGATAGTAACAGTGAAAAACATTTGGTAAATGCAAATAACAATTTCTTTTCATAATTCATATTTGCATCCATTTGTCATCTTGCTGCAGTACAATGTCAAAACTTTTAAAAAGTTCATGGATGGTGAACTGTCTCAGTCTTGAGAGACGTGAAAATATATCTGCAGTTTACTGTTCTGTTTGTTTAGCTAGGTTTGGGATTCCACAAGCAAAAATGTGTTTCTCTCAGCTCTGTGAAGTTCATTGCAATGGTAAAAGCATGAACATTGGAGCCAAGATGGCTGAGTCTAATCCCAGGTCTGCCAGTTTCTAGTGGTGGGAGTCCTAGGTTACTAATTTTACTCCTCTCCGTCTTATGTTAACTATGGTGGTTTAGTCACTAAGTTGTGTCGGACTATTATGACCCCATGTCCATGCGATTCTCCAGGCAAGAATACTGGAGTGGGCTGCCATTTCCTTCTCCAAAGGATCTTGGAGATCCCTTGAATCAAATCCAGGAATGAAACCCAGATCTCCTGCATTGCAGGCAGATTCTTTAGCAACTGAGCTACGAGGGAAGCTCAAGACTGTGTAAGAGGCTATAACATTTAAGAACACAACAAGCTACCATGAATTATCAGCTCTATAAAGAATCCCTGAAAGAACTTGTCATGTTCATTGTTGTTTTAAAAGGTTTCCTAGGTACACAAATTAGCCAAATCATCATGTAAGTATCATTTTTTCAGGTGAAAAGGTACACATATTTTTATGTAATTTCATAGCAAATCAAACAACTGAAAACCAGAATTCTAAGTTTTTAGTTCACTACTAGGTCAATGCCTTCAACTCTCCAACTTGGATCAAAGTTCAGTTTCTTACACTTTACATTCAGGGAAGGCAGGGGGTAAACACACCAAAAAACTCAATCTAGAATATAAGTGAAGTATAGCCTCCTATCGTTTTTATAATACAAATGACAAAAAGAAATGAATTTGGGACAGTTCCAAATCCTAAATTATATGTTTTCTTCCAGATTTCAATATGTTCTGGGTAAAGTTACCCACAGACAACATTCAAAGGTCCCTATGATAACTGTATATTGACTAATAGTGTTCCATGCTATCTCCATTGTTCATAACATTGACATGTTACAGTAACTGGGCCATGGTAGGCTGAGGACCAGGTCTATTGAACTTGGACCCTCTCCCAGCCAGCTGCTGAGGAAGGGTGATCAGGCTGCAGTGCAGCCACTTCAAATTCCTCAGGTTCACCAAGAGGATTATTCTGCTCCCATCATGTCCTGGTTTGCTGATCTAGCTGGAAAGGCAGGAGATCTTTTAAACAGAGTTGATTAAAGGGCTGCAACAGCTCTCAGTGGAAAAGAGAACACCAGAAACATCAATTATAGCAAAAATACTGACTATTCTGAACTTCACCAGCAAAACAGACTTATCAGATGGATCTAAAGCTACTTACATTTCATCAGCAGCTGATAACACTGGAAATCAAAAAGCCACCATCTTATCTCAGACTGCAAATGTAGAAGTAGGATCTAGGACTTTGGGGGAGACCTCCCATCCTGTTGAAAATGCATCTGCTCCTAGGCCTTCATCCCAGTTTGTTCAAAGAAAAACATCAGAACCTGACAATGAGCTGTTATTTTATTTTCTTAATAGTTCCCAGAAGGAGCCTACTGGGAAAGTGGAAATCAAAAATGAAAGGGCCAAAATCCCTGTTTTGCAGAGTTCTCAGACGTTCATCATCAGTTCTATGAACATCAGTGTAACCACCATCAAAACCATTGAAAAAAATCATCCTGGGAGCCAAAGCCACAGTAGTTAATTAGGCCTCTGTTTGTTTTAGAGCTAACCGAACTGGATGTGTCATCATGGCCTAAATTGTTCTGGTGGCATTTGTCATCCTGTGGGAGGATGACAGGGGAGGCACTTGTTATCTCCCTGTTGGTGAAAGAGTAGGCTCACTGAAATGTGTGGTATGCTCACACGTTATGTGGTATGTTCTCCATTGTTTGTACATTAACTGTAACGTGTCAATATTTATTGTACCTCTCCCATAATGGTTTTGAGCAATAAATACATCCTTTGACTTTATTTATGCAGGCTCACCATTTAGCTTAGTAGACCCATCTTTTAGAATTTCGGACACCATAAACTATTGCTGTTATCCAGCTTTTGTTTTGTATTTTTGGAATACTCTCTGAAAACAGACTCTGAATTTTAAGAATTTATCATCTAAATTCATACAAACTAAAGATACCATTTTCATAGTTAGAAAGTAAAAGGAAAACAGCATTTGGCTGACTGCCCAGTAACAGTTGGGCTTGCCTGGTGGCTCAGCAGTAAAGAACCTACCTACCAATGCAGGAGACACATGTTTGATCCCTGGTCGAGAAGATTCACTGGAGCAAGAAATGGCTACCCACTCCAGTACTCTTGCCTTGGAAATCCCATGGACAGAGGACCCTGGTGGGCTACACTCCATGGGGTTCCAAAGAATCAGATACTATGTAGCTTCTGAATACACATGTTCCCATAACAGTAAATATGCTCTTATTTGGAGTAATTCTCTTGCTATTGTATAATATATAATATTTTGATATATTATTTGATGATCTCATTGAGTTCTTTAGACTCCTAATCAATTGTACATGGTCAGGGAGATCCCTCCTTTTCTTTTTGTTAAGTTCCCCACAGAATACATGGACTGACAACATTCTAATAGGTAGGTACTCTGCATATCAGTGCTTCCTCTAAATAATTTATAGTCAGATTAAGATTCCAATTTAAAACAATTCCCTCAAGACCAGCATTCTTTCAAGGTCTGCTGCTTTTGTCATTAAATTTCAACAAACATGAATAAGATGGCATTATCTGTGAAAGAGACTTATTTTTCTAGCTGCTGCTACTGCTGCTAAGTCACTTCAGTCATGTCCAACTCTGTGCGACCCCATAGATGGCAGCCCACCAGGCTTCCCCGCCCCTGGGATTCTCCAGGGAAGAACACTGGAGTGGGTTGCCATTGCCTTCTCCAATGCATGAAAGTGAAAAGTGAAAGTGAAGTCGTTCAGTCGTGTCCGACTCTTAGCGACCCCATGGACTGCAGCTTACCAGGCTCCTCTGTCCATGGGATTTTACAGGCAAGAGTACTGGAGTGGGTTGCCATCGCCTTTTCCAATTTTTCTAGCTAGATAGCCATTATTTTTTGCAGTTAGAAAATACATAATCTAGTTTATTTCAACAACTTTTAATACAGTTGTAGTAAGGAAGATAATGAACTATGGCTTAAATATATAGCGTGGAAAAAAAACCAGAGGTTTGACAGAACACTGGTGTTTGATAAATCAAAACATTCACAGAACTAGTCTGTTGATTCAGTGTACCTTATTCATTTTATTCAGGTGATGTTCTGACTTTATTATTGAGAAGAAATTAGATGATATCTAAGAATGTGTACCAAATTATTAGCCATTTTGTATATGTATACAAAGATTCGCCTAGTCAAGGTTATGGTCTTTTCTGTGGTCATGTATGGATGTGAGAGCTGGACTGTGAAGAAGGCTGAGCGCCAAAGAATTGATGCTTTTGAACTGTGGTGTTGGAGAAGACTCTTGAGAGTCCCTTGGACTGCAAGGAGATTCAACCGGTCCATTCTGAAGGAGATCAGCCCTGGGATTTCTTTGGAAGGAATGATGCTAAAGCTGAAACTCCAGTATTTTGGCCACCTCATGTGAAGAGTTGACTCATTGGAGAAGACTCTGATGCTGGGAGAGATTGGGGTCAGGAGGAGAAGGGGACGACAGAGGATGAGATGGCTGGATGGCATCACTGACTCGATGGATGTGAGTCTGAGTGACCTCCGGGAGTTGGTGATGGACAGGGAGGCCTGGCGTGCTGCGATTCATGGGGTCGCAAAGAGTTGGACACGACTGAGTGACTGATCTGATCTGATCTGATATGTGGTAAAGAATCCATCTGCCAATACAAGAGACATAGGAGACAGGGATTTGATCCCTGGGTCAGGAAGATCCCCTGGAGGAGAGCATGGCAATGCACTTTAGTATTCTTGCCTGGAGAATCCTATGGACAGAGAAGCATGGTTACAGTCCATAGGACTGCAAGGAGTCAGACACAATTGAGAATAGCATAGAGGAAGTTACAATAATGAACAAGATGATTGAATAGAACCGTGCTGGAATGTATTTCTTGTCTTCTATGCATGCAAAGGGGAACAACACAACAATGAAAAAGTTGTTTATCCCTTAAGCACATTCATTTCCATACAAAGTAGACATCCTAGGTGAGGACTTCTGATTTCAAGACTGCATTCTTTTATGCATTTAGAAGTTGGAACACACAACATCCCTGCATTAGACAGTCAACACCTTTGATATAATCAGTTGTGTTCACTTTAAAATTCCTAAAATATTTGGGTAAAAAATGAAGAGGAAAGGATTCATCATCTCATTCTTGCTGGAGGCAACAAATCAGTGCAGTTGGAGACAAATTTTTTAATATCTGGGATCTGTAAAATCTTTTCAAGAAATTTAATATAGAACATGCAAGGGATTTAAATAGTCACTTCCTATATTTCTTAAACACACTGAGACAAGAGAATTTCAATAAATCTTACTTCTTCTTAGACAGTAGCCCCATGATAGACCATATATTATTATTTATTACATATCTTATAACCTAAGTATAGCTACTTATAAAGCTGATCTCTCACAGTTAAAACAGTGCTATAATATATCTGTGAAGAGATTGGGTTTAGCACTTAATTCTAAAATAAGGTCCTTCACCTTCACTCATGCCTGAAGTTTTAACAATGTCATTGACTTCTTTCGTGTAAGGGTTTTTGTCCAAGGATGACATCTTAGGGTATGAAAAGCTATACCACACTCATATCATAAATTTCATTGGCCAGATTTGCACCAAACATGTGCTATATGTATTATTTTCTAATTCTACACAACAACGTACCTTGAAATCCTAAATTCAAAGAGCTGGTACTTCTTTTTCTCTTGAAAATAGGCCTTGATTATGCTTTCATAGTGCTTCAATTTTGAAACACAGTTGGCTCGCTTACCCTTTTTCTATAGGAATTTTTTCTGCCCCTTGGTGACAATTTATTCTCATAAAGTTCATTGATAGACTTTTCACTCCCTGATTTTCATCACTTGCACTAGAAAATAAATCCTCCAGACAGAAACTTAAGTATAAATTTTAATATAGCATGCAGCCTCAGATAACTCAAGCAGTGTAAAGATTTGACACATTAAGATGAATCAATCTGAGCAAATGAATTAATAGGACCTATTCCTTAGAGATTTGAAAAACAGGTGTACAGAGACCTTATTATGTCTATGAATACGCTGATGGAAGTTGCCACAGTTAAGATACTTTCCTTAACCAACCACAAATCACTGGGTCATCAAGTAAACGTTTTTATCATCCTCATTTTAAAACATAACAATGAGAGCCATGACATACAGAATTCTCCGTACTATCACTCTATTTTTGTATCATCCTATGGATTTCTGTTCCTGTAGTTAAGTTAGGTACTTATCTCAACATTGATTGTTTCAGTTTGTTAGGGTAATTATAGTTTTATATAAACATATGAAATATGATTATAAAAAGAAAAACAGATCCTTTGCATGAAAGTAAAATTAAATGCTTTCAAAGGACTGTACAAAGGTAAGTCACTTAAAATAGTAAAATGAAAACTATCTGTTGAATTATGTATGTTAATGTACACAAGTTTCTAACATGACTTTTGCAAAAATATAAAATGAACAGAAACTACCTGTTATTTAATTGAGTAATGAGGCATTAGTATATTGATAAGACTGTTTCCAAGAATACTACAAAAAATTTTGTGAGTATTAAGAAGATAAAGTTGGGATAAAATTACTGCTGCTGCTGCTGCTAAGTCACTTCAGTCGTGCCCAACTCTGTGCGACCTCATAGACGGCAGCCCACCAGGCTCCCCCGTCCCTGGGATTCTCCAGGCAAGAACGCTGGAGTGGGTTGCCATTTCCTTCTCCAATGCATGAAAGTGAAAAGTGAAAGTGAAGTCACTCAGTCACGTCAGACTCCTAGTGACCCCATGGACTCCAGCCCACCAGGCTCCTCTGTCGATGGGATTTTCCAGGCAAGAGTACTGGGGTGGGGTGCCATCACTAGGTAAGCTATAAAACAGAGTCAACATCTTAAGGCACATTTGCCAGAAATTTCCAAGTTAATATGCAATTTTACAATATCTAGGGCTTCCCTGGTGGCTCAGATGGTAAAGTACCTGTCTGCAGTGCAGGAGACCTGGGTTCAATCTCTGGGTTGGGACTATCACCTGGAGAAGAAAATGGCAGTCCACTCCAGTAGTCTCGCCTGGAAAATCCCATGGACAGAGGACCCTGGTATTCTACAGTCCATGGGGTCACAAAGAGTCAGACATGACTGAGAAACTGCACTTTCACTTTCAGGTTTTAATTAAATAATAAACAGCGAAAAACCAAAGCACATGTTCCTAAGAATTAATTAATACTGGGACAGGGCCTATAATTGGAGTCCTAGTACGACACTGAAAGAACATGCCACCTCCATGGTATTTTCAAGTCTGTAATAGTTTTATTAACACGTGTAGGAGATGGAACTCTAAGTCTGGGGAAAGGATCACACAGAAAAACTCTACAATTACACTGCTCTGCATAAATCTTTAGAAACTTGCTCCTTTTCAAAGAAATCCAAACTTAGATTTTTCAAACTGGTTTATACAATAAACAGTGAAAACTTATTTAAGGACACATTAATAAGAAGTCAGAGAAGGCAATAGCACCCCACTCCAGTACTCTTGCCTGGAAAATCCCATGGATGGAGGAGCTTGGTAGGCTGCAGTCCATGAGGTCGCTAAGAGTCAGACACGACTGAGCGACTTCACTTTCACTTTTCACATTCACTCATTGAAGGAAATGGCAACCCACTCCAGTGTTCTTGCCTGGAGAGTCCCAGGGACGGGGGAGCCTGGTAGGCTACCGTCTATGGGGTCGCACAGAGTCGGACACAACTCAAGTGACTTAGCATAGCATAGCATAGCATAGCATAGCATAATAAGAAGTCTGTACTAAAAGACTGGCAGACAGATATAATTCACTTGCTGTGTGTCTAAGTAATTGTCTTAAAAATATGTATGCTTTAATTTTATGATTCCTTCATTAGTAATGGATAACCAAGTTGCCCAGGCCATAAAGAGATAAGCAATCTACCACTCTACTAGAATCCCAAAGAGTGGGAAAACATCTAAAACATGCAATGAAATTCACATTCTTTCATTTTTCAATTATCTTGACCATTTAATAGTTACATGGCTTCGGCACAAAAGCAGGAGTTTTGGCCTTCCCATCAATTAGCTGTGGTATTTTAGTAAGTCATTTGATTTGAACAGAATTTTAAGGATTGAATCCTAGATTGAATATTCTGTAGTCTTGTATTTCTAAATTCTGCAGTATTGTTGAAGGCGGTAAAGAAGTTCTTTAAATAAGATTTAGCAAATGTATTCAAAAGATTAGACTCTATAACCCAAAATTCAGCATTTACATTTCATTTCCAATATTTTCTGGTTATTGGCTTGGTGGCAATACTCAGCATTTCTGAGTCTCAGTTTCCCTCACTTTGCTATGCTATGCTAAGTCACTTCAGTCGTGTCCGACTCTGTGTGACCCCACAGACAGCAGCCCACCAGGCTTCCCCGTCCCTGGGATTCTCCAGGCAAGAACACTAGAGTGGGTTGCCCTGTCCTTCTCCAATGTGTGAAAGTGAAAAGTGAAAGTGAAGTCGCTCAGTCGCGTCCGACTCTTAGCGACCCCATGGACTGCAGCCCACCAGGCTCCTCCATCCATGGGATTTTCCAGGCAAGAGTACTGGAGTGGGGTGCCATTGCCTTCCCCGTTACTTTAAAATTGAGGAAATAATGATATGCATTGAAGATATAGTTTGAAGATCCTAAAAATGCACATTGAGTAAACATTAACTTTGGCAGTTACTATTTAAATACTTCAATAACAGTATTAATAGGTAACAGAATTCTCATTATTGAAGGGTTAAATTTAACCCTGAGAAGAAGTTTCATATTTTATGAGACTTTTTCAGCTTGCATTTCCGAAGTATACTGAGTGTTGTATAGGTTCTTAAAGATCTAGGACAACTACCTCATGAGGCCACTAGTTTACACTCACTCTTGATAACTCTCCAATGATAATCTAGGAATTTTCCTTTCTTCATATCATCATACTTTTCCCACTCTAATGGATTTTTTCTATGCATTGTTGAAGACCTCATGCAGAAGAGAGAAATAAAAAACAAAAAGAATCTTTAGGTGGGTTTTACGGGGAAGGCAATGGCACCCCACCCCAGTACTTTTGCCTGGAAAATCCCATGGCCCGAGGAGCCTGGTAGGCTCCAGTCCATGGGGTCGCTAAGAGTCGGACACGACTGAGCGACTTCACTTTCGCTTTTCACTTTCATGCATTGGAGAAGGAAATGGCAACCCACTCCAGTATTCTTGCCTGGAGAATCCCAGGGACAGGGGAGCCTGGTGGGCTTCTGTCTGTGGGGTCGCACAGAGTCGGACACGACTGAAGCGACTTAGCAGCAGCAGCAGCAGGTGGGTTTTATGTAGATCAGATTAATGAATTCTAGCACTTACAGAGGGTGAAACAGATATGACACAAAGAACTATTAGACAGGGACAATGGGGTTATAAGGAAGATGGTAGTCAAGTGAATTATGAAATAAACCATGTACCATTTTCAGAGCATGCCTATAGGTATTAAGAGCTCCTTGGAGGAAACATATTATCATGAAGTGTTTTTCTATTTTTTGAAGTTTTTTAGCATAATAGTCTTAAATTTTAAAAAAAAAATTGTTTCAAATCTTTTCAAGGTATTTCAACTGACTGTAATTCTACTTAGAAAATATTTGTATTATGCATAATATAAACGTCCAACTTATATCCAAAGGTGAACCTGGATTATTTCTATCTTCTACTGATCATAGATCTTTTCCCTAAAATTTCTCTGGCAGACTGTCAGACTTTTTCAATGCTAAAAGTGACACTTCTCTGTTTAGTAAAATAAAAATTTTGGCTATATCCACTGATTCACATTTTGGCTTCTGAGATATATCTACTTTCCTTACTATATGAAAATATTCCAAATGGTTTATGCAACATAAAACCACAACAATATGCTAGTTGACTACTTTGATACACATGAATCTTACTACATAAGGGCTGTCAAAAAATTCATTTTCACTATTGGAAAATAAAGCTAAAAGAAATCTTAGTGATCGATTAGACTAGCTCTTCTTTTGATAGAGGAAGACACTGAATTCCAGATGTGTGAAACCACAAATCACGCACAGGCAGAAGTTAAGAAGACCAATCTCTTGCCTCTCTTTTTACTGCTTATATTTACCCATCCATGCCATATGAAAGGTTATGTAAAAGGGCTAAGGTTCATATACAGAAAAATAGAAAATATACTCACATGACCATTAAAAGAATTCAGATAACATTTCGATTTTCAGTTAACTGAAATTTTAAGGCTTTATTTTCACATTTTTATATCAGATATATTACAATTTCTGAATTTTATCTTTAAAACCTAAACGTGGGACTTTCAGTTCAGTTCAGTTCAGTCACTCAATCATGTCTGACTCTTTGCAACCCCGTGAATTACAGCACACCAGGCCTCCCTGTCCATCACTAACTCCTGGAGTTCACTCAAATTCATGTCCATCGAGTCAGTAATGCCATTCAACCATCTCATCCTCTGTTGTCTGCTTCTGCTCCTGCCCCAGGCCCTCCCAGCATCAGGATCTTTTCCAATGAGTCAACTCTTTGCATGAAGTGGCCAAAGTATGGAGTTTCAGCTTCAGCACCATTCACTCCAAAGAAATCCCAGGGCTGATCTCCTTCAGAATGGACTGGTTGGATCTCCTTGCAGTCCAAGGGACTCTCAAGAGTCTTCTCCAACACCACAGTTCAAAAGCATCAATTCTTCGGCACTCAGCTTCTTCAGAGTCCAACTCTCACATCCATAAATGATCACTGGAAAAACCACAGCCTTTACTAGATGGACCTTTGTTGGCAAGTAATGTCTCTGTCTTTGAACATGCTATCTAGGTTGGTCATAACTTTCCTTCCAGAGTAAATGTCTTTTAACTTCATGCTTGCAATCACCATCTGCAGTGATTTTGGAGCCCAAAAAATAAAGTCTGACACTGTTTCCACTGTTTCCCCATCTATTTTCCATGAAGTGATGGGACCAGATGCCATGATCTTCATTTTCTGAATGTTGAGTTTTAAGCCAACTTTTTCACTCTCCACTTTCACTTTCATCAAGAGGCTTTTGGGTTCCTCTTCACTTTCTGCCATAACGGTGGTGTCATCTGCATATCTGAGGTTATTGATATTTCTTCCAGCAATCTTGATTCCAGCTTGTGCTTCCTCCAGCCCAGCGTTTCTCATGATGTACTCGACATAGAAGTTAAATAAGCAGGGTAACAATATACAGCCTTGATATACTCCTTTTCCTATTTGGAACCAGTCTGTTGGTTCCATGTCCAGTTCTAACTGCTGCTTCCTGATCTGCATATAGGTTTCTCAAGAGGCCAATAGGTGGTCTGGTATTCCCAACTCTTTCAGAATTTTCCACAGTTTATTGTGATCCACACAGTCAAAGGCTTTGGCATAGTCAATAAAACAGAAATAGATGTTTTTCTGGAACTCTCTTGCTTTTTCCATGATCCAGCGGATGTTGGCAATTTGATCTCTGGTTCTTCTGCCTTTTCTAAAACCAGCTTGAACATCTGGAAGTTCACGGTTCACATTGCTGAAGCCTGGCTTGGAAAATTTTGAGCATTACTTTACTAGCGTGTGAGATGAGTGCAATTGTGTGGTAGTTTGAGCATTCTTTGGCATTGCATTTCTTTGGGATTGGAGTGAAAACTGACCTTTTCCAGTCCTGTGGCCACTGGTAAGTTTTCCAAATTTGCTGGCATATTGAGTGCAACACTTTCACAGCATCATCTTCTAGGATTTGAAATAGCTCAGCTGAAATTCCATCACCACACTAGCCTTGTTTGTAGTGATGCTTTGTAAGGCCCACTTGACTTCACATTCCAAGGTGTCTGGATTTAGGTGAGTGTGAGTGATCACACCATCATGATTATCTTGGTCGTGAAGATCTTTTTTGTACAGTTGTGTATTCTTGCCACCTCTTCTTAATATCTTCTGCTTCTGTTAGCTCCAAACCATTTCTGTCCTTTATCGAGCCTATCTTTGCATGAAATGTTCCCTTGGTATCTCTAATTTTATTGAAGAGATCTCTAGTCTTTCCCATTCTGTTGTTTTCCTCTATTTCTTTGCATTGATCCCTGAGGAATGCTTTCTTATCTCTCCTTTCTATTCTTTGGAACTTTGCATCCAGATGCTTATATCTTTCCTTTTCTCCTTTGCTTTTCACTTCTCTTCTTTTCACAGCTATTTGTAAGGCCTCCCCAGACAGTCTTTTTGCCTTTTTGCTTTTCCACGGGGATGGTCTTGATCCCTGTCTCCTGTACAATGTCACAAATCTCCGTCCATAGTTCATCAGGCACTCTATCAGATCTAGTCCCTTAAATCTATTTCTCTGGAGAAGGCAATGGCACCCCACTCCAGTACTCTTGCCTGGAAAATCCCATGGATGGAGGAGCCTGGTAGGCTGCAGTCCATGGGGTCGCTAAGAGTCAGACACGACTGAGCGACTTCACTTTCACTTTCATGCACTGGAGAAGGAAACGGCAACCCACTCTAGTGTTCTTGCCTGGAGAATCCCAGGGATGGGGGAGCCTGGTGGGAGGCCATCTATGGGGTCTCACAGAGTCAGACATGACTGAAGCGACTTAGCAGCAGCAGCAAATCTATTTCTTACTTGAATTGAACCTGTTGATCTTTATTCATATTAACTATCTGAATTTTATCTGAACTCTGATTCTGTCTTCCTTCATAACTTATGACATGCTTTCTAAAATTACATCACTATATTGCTTGAATCATGCCCTTGAATAAAGATTGAATCTTGGAGAATAACACTAATCCTTTCACTAGATATTTCAATGAATAACTGAATCAGATAAATTACATATTCAAATAGAATCCACAGAAATGCTTTGACAAGTAAATGGATGAAAATCAAGCAAACTTCATTAATAAATCTTGCATTAAATTTGGAAACACTGGAAACATTTCATAGTAAGATGTGTCGCAAGACAAACTGGGCATTATATTAGTAAAATATTGATAATGGTTTTAAAGATCAAAGAATGATATTTAGCATGAACTACAGGTTTATTTACCCTGGAAAAGGGCATGGAAACCCACTCCAGTAGTCTTGCCTGGAGAATCCCATGGACAGAAGAGCTCCATCTGTGGGCAACAGTCCACAGGGTCAAAGACTAGGACATCACCGAAGTGACTTAACACACACACATGGCTTTATATAGAAAATTGTAACCTTTATATTAAGAATAAATTATAGAAGAGAGAATTAGAAACATTCGTGTATGTTTGTCACTGGGATAGATTCTCATTTCCAGACTCCCATAGACATCTCAAGCCCGGAATCTCCTATTTAGCTATCAATAGTAATTATTTGTTTGTGTCAAGAAAAAGATATTGGAGTAGAATCAACATTCAAATCAACCCTTTTTAAAAATTCTGATAAATGAAATTAAATTTCATTATAGCAAATATAAGCCTGTTTTGTCAATTCTAAGATAGAAAATACAACTTTTATTTTCTATCAATTTACATAATTACACATATGTGAGAACTCCTTGTCTTTCCTTTTCCCCTTTCTCCCAGCTTTCAACTTAATTTTGCTTGTCTTATTATATCTAATAAAATGTTGCAGTAGACTATTTTACTGCATTAGACAACATTTTACTCGAGAAGTTCATTTTAAGCAATAGATGTTATATTTTACTTTTGTTCAACACAATGATTTTATTACTACTTCTAGTTTTGAGGAGGAGAAATGTGCCTGTTTAAAATCTGTCACCCCTAAATATACAGGGCCCTGAAATAATACAGTGTATTAAAAGTTTCTACAAAAATAAGATACTGCTGTAAACCTTAAATCAAATGTCATATTCTTATGTTTAAAAGCAAATGGTGGGGCCCTCGATGGTATAATGAATATTAAGTAATGCTGGGAAATCAACCGCTGCCTATGAAAATGTAGCAACTGTCTACATCCCAGGGGACAAGTGACAATTTATGCCTGGCAAGCACTGCATTAATTTTACTGCCTATGTATCTCCTGGGAGGTAACTGGCAAACTACCACATTTTTAAAAAGCACATGTAAGTTTCCTCTGATCCACATCCTTTCTTGTTTACAGACATACTTTTCAGTCTGTCAAATTTAAGAGCAAAGCATCTAGAATATGAGATATCCAAGGCCAAATTTTATTTTTCTTTTTGGATAAGAACTGAATACCATCTTCCTATGTTCCCTTCAAAATGTTTTTTAACAGGCTGACTTTTCAGGGAATAGACTATACCTTGTTAGGACCTGTTGTAAACAATGATTAGATATGTGCCAACCTGTTCCATAACATTGGCAGAATACTTTATCAAAGATGCAACCTGTATTATGCCATGGTTTTGTTAAAGTCCTCCATTGTTTTCCTATATATAATTCCAGCTCTATGCCTCTTGTGGCCCAATGACACTTGTCTTTTTTTCCATTTCGCAACTAAAATTTTAATCTATGGTAATAGGGTAATAATGAACCGTGAACTTCCTGATGTTCAAGCTGGTTTTAGAAAAGGCAGAGGAACCAGAGATCAAATTGCCAACATCCGCTGGATCATGGAAAAAGCAAGAGAGTTCCAGAAAAACATCTATTTCTCCTTTATTGACTATGCCAAAGCCTTTGACTGTGTAGATCACAATAAACTATGGAAAATTCTGAAAGAGATAGGAATACCAGACCACCTGATCTGCCTCTTGAGAAATCTGTATGCAGGTCAGGAAGCAAGTTAGAACTGGTCATGGAACAACAGACTGGTTCCAAATAGGAAAAGGAGTTTGTCAAGGCTGCATATTGTCACCATGTTTATTTAACTTATATGCAGAGTACATCATGAGAAATGCTGGACTGGAAGAAACACAAGTTGAAATCAAGATTGCTGGGAGAAATATCAATAACCTCAGATATGCAGATGACACCACTCTTATGGCAGAAAGTGAAGAGGGGCTAAAAGCCTCTTGATGAAAGTGAAAGTGGAGAGTGAAAAGGTTGGCTTAAAGCTCAACATTCAGAAAACAAAGATCATGGCATCTGGTCCCACCACTACATGGAAAATAGATGGAGAAACAGTGGAAACAGTGTCAGCCTTTATTTTTCTGGGCTCCAAAATCACTGCAGATGGTGACTGTAGCCATGAAATTAAAAGACGCTTACTCCTTGGAAGGAAAGTTATGACCAACCTAGATAGCATATTCAAAAGCAGAGACATTACTTTGCCAACAAAGGTTTGCCTAGTCAAGGCTATGATCTTTCCTGTGGTCATGTATGGATGTGAGAGCTGGACTATGAAGAAGGCTGAGTGCCGAAGAATTGATGCTTTTGAACTGTGGTGTTGGAGAAGACTCTTGAGGGTCCCTTGGACTGCAAGAAGATCCAACCAGTCCATTCTAAAGAAGATCAATCCTGGAATTACTTTGGAAGGAATGATGCTAAAGCTGAAACTCCAGTATTGGCCCTCATGCGAAGAGCTGACTCATTGGAGAAGACTCTGATGCTGGGAGGGATTGAGGGCAGGAGGAGAAGGGGACGACAGAGGATGAGATGGCTGGATGGTATCACTGACTTGATGGGTGTGAGTCTGAGTGACCTCCGGGAGCTGGTGATGGACAGGGAGGCCTGGCGTGCTGCGGTTCATGGGGTTGCAGAGTCGGACATGACTGAACGACTGATCTGATCTGAATAGGGTACCATGTATAGTCACTCTCTCTCGTGCGTGTGTGTGCTTTCTCTCACACACACACTGAAGATGTGTTTGGTTTTAAAAGGATTCTCTATTTGGGTAGCTTACCTCAATGATTAACAATTTACATTTAATCTTGGATTTTGAAAAGCTCTACTCTTCTATATCAAGCTTAGTTTATAAAAATAGATGGAGTAAGCAGAAAGATGTAAACTACTCATACTGTCACATCAGTAGGACATGATGTAAAAGACACTAGAAGGGAGCTTCCCTGGTGAGACAAGGGATAAGAATCCACGTGCCAATGCAGGAGACACAGTTTCCATCCCTGGTCCAGGAAGATACCACATGTCATGGAGTGACTGGGTCAGTGCACCACAACTACTGCGCTTGAGCTCTGGGGACTATAAGCCACAATTACAGAGCTTGCATGCTGGAGCTACTGAAGCCTGCATGCCCTGGAGCCCATGCTCTGCAGCAGTGAGAGGCCTGCACAACACAACAAAGAGTGGCCCCTCTTTGCCACAGTTGGAGCAAGCCTGTGCAACAGCTAAGACCAAGTGTTGCAAAAATAAATATCTATAAATAAATTTTTAAAAAAGATTGAGTATGTACTTATGAGTATAACTGATTCACTTTTTTAAAAAGACACTAGAAGTCATGACATTCATTAAAAATTCTAATCATGGTCAAACCCATTATTGTTCCTCAAGGATGTCTTTGCAATGATACCTTTCAGAATGGAAAAGTGGAAACATAAAGGGGTTTGCCTCCATATGAAATGTCTATAGATACTATTTATCATTATGTTACTTTACTTTTGAAACTAAGCTTTCTAATCTGCAAAATTAATTATGCTAACAAAAACTCTTTTAGGTTGTTATGAAAATCAATGCCGTTTAGTAAAAATAATTGTTTGTTCTTGACAAATAACAGGCTTCCCAGTGGCGCTAGTGGTAAAGAACCCATCTGCCAATACAGGAGATGGAAGAGACGTGGGTTTGATCCCTGGAAGATCCTCTAGAGAAGGAAATGGCAATCCACTCAAGTATTCTTTCCTGGAGAATCCCATGGGCAGAGGAGCCTGTAGGCTACATTCCTTAGGGTAGTAAAGAGTCAGACATGAGTGAAGTAACTTAACACACACTACACCTGACAAAAAAATGATATTCAATAAATACAACTGATACAATTGATTAACCATAACTTACATTATTGATGGCAGACTTAAGATTAAGGTAGCATATAAAATCCTGAAAGATGATGCTGTGAAAGTGCTGCACTCAATACGCCAGCAAATTTGGAAAACTCAGCAGTGGCCACAGGACTGGAAAAGGTCAGTTTTCACTCCAATCCCAAAGAAAGGCAATGCCAAAGAATGCTCAAACTACCACACAATTGCACTCATCTCACACGCTAGTGAAGTAATGCTCAAAATTCTCCAGGCCAGGCTTCAGCAATACATGAACCATGAACTTCCAGATGTTCAAGCTGGTTTTAGAAAAGGCAGAAGAACCAGAGATCAAATTGCCAACATCTGCTGGATCATGGAAAAAGCAAGAGAGTTCCAGAAAAACATCTATTTCTGCTTTATTGATGATGCCAATGCCTTTGACTGTGTGGATCACAATAAACTGTGGAAAATTCTGAAAGAGATGGAAATACCAGACCACCTGATCTGCCTCTTGAGAAATCTGTATGCAAGTCAGGAAGCAATAGTTAGAACTGGACATGGAATAACAGACTGGTTCCAAATAGGAAAAGGAGTTTGTCAAGGCTGTATACTGTCACCCTGCTTATTTAACGTATATGCAGAGTACATCATGAGAAACCCTGGACTGGAAGAAGCACAAGCTGGAATCAAGATTGCCGGGAGAAATATCAATAACCTCAGATATGCAGATGACACCACCCTTATGGCAGAAAGTGAAGAGGAACTAACAAGCCTCTTGATGAAGGAGAAAGAGAAGAGTGAAAAGTTGGCTTAAAGCTCAACATTCAGAAAATGAAGATCATGGCACCTGGTCCCATCACTTCATGGGAAATAGATGGGGAAATAGTGGAAACCGTGTCAGACTTAATTTTTTCGGGCTTCAAAATCACTGCAGATGGTGACTGCAGCCATGAAATTAAAAGACGATTACTCCTTGGAAGGAAAGTTATGACCAACCTAGATAGCATATTCAGAAGCAGAGACATTAATTTGCCAACAAAGGTTCGTCTAGTCAAGGCTATGGTTTTTCCTGTGGTCATGTATGGATGTGAGAGCTGGATGGTGAAGAAAGCTGAGCGCCGAAGAATTGATGCTTTTGAACTGTGGTGTTGGAGAAGACTCTTGAAAGTCCCTTGAACTGCAAGGAGATCCAACCAGTCCATTATGAAGGAGATCAGCCCTGGGATTTCTTTGGAGGGAATTATGCTAAAGCTGAAACTCCAGTACTTTGGCCACCTCATGTGAAGAGTTGACTCATTGGAAAAGACTGATGCTGGGAGGGATTGGGGGCAGGAGGAGAAGGGGACGACACAGGATGAGATGGTTAGATGGCATCACTGACTCAATGTGCGTGAGTCTGAGTGAACTCTGGGAGTTAGTGATGGACAGAGAGGCCTGGCGTGCTGCGATTCATGGGGTTGCAAAGAGTTGGACACGACTGAGCTACTGAACTGAACTGAACTGATGCTGTTCACTTGCCTTCTGTCTGTAGAAAACTACTAGTCAAATATTTAGTTCCTCATTAAGAACAATTGTAAGAATCTGGCTGTAATTCAGGAGGCCCGGGGTTCAATCCCTGGGTCGGGAGGATCAGCTAGAGAAGAAAATGGCAACCTACTCCAGTATTCTTGCCTGGAAAATCCCATGGTTGGAGTAGCCTGGTGGGCTATAGTCCATGGGGTCGCAAAGAGCTGGACATGACTGAGTGAATTCACTTTCATGTTCTCTCAAGAACTATAGATAATATTCTGAGTAAAGTCCTTTGAGCTGTTTTGCAGATATTAAATTCATATTGGTAGAAGTTAACCATATGCTGCCCACAAGCACATAGACCCCAGGCCAGATGGAACCAGAAAGCTGATGATGCTGACTCTAGATTACCTAAGCACCAACTAATCAGAAAAATGCCCACAAGGTGATCATGTTCTATACTCTGAACACCATAAGACTCTTCACTACCTGTCCAAATAGTGAAGGACACACAATTTTGAGGTTCTCCTGCTGTGGCCTTTTTTGCCTGGCAAAGCAATAAAGCTACTTTTTTTTCTACTTCACCCAGAAGTCTATCTCTGCATTTATATTTGGCACCAGTGAACAGATGCTGAGTTTTGGCAGCAGGATCAATTAAACATGCAACTATGCCGTGCTGTGCTAAGTCTCATCAGTCTTGTCCAACTCTTTGTGACCCCATGGACTGCAGCTCCACAGGCACCTCTGTCAGTGGGATTCTTCAGGCAAAAATACTGGAGTGGATTGCCATGCCCTCCTCCAACAATGCAAGTATATACATCTTAAAAGAGACTCATTCAAATGTGAAAAAAAAAAAAAAAATTAAAAAGTTAATAGATGGAAAATGTATGCCAAAAAAAATTAGATAAAGTATTTTAATTAGATTTTAAAGGAAAAAAGAAAACACAAATATTTTTGTAAGTTAAAAATACTAGGATGTAAGATATAAAAATGATCAATTTCCAATCACCAAATAATAGCTTCAAAATACATGAAGCTAAAACTGACAGGAAAAAGAAAAAGGAAAATCCATAATAATAGAAGTAGATGTTAGTACATTTTTCATAGTAAATAATCATCTACACAGATAGAATATCAATTTAGAAAGATGTATTTGAAGGTATAAAGAGATTTTAATTTAATTGATATATGTAGAACACCAATAACTGTAGAATATATATTATGTGAAATTTGAACATTTACCAATATAAGCCATATACTAGGCTATACAATGTTTAACATAGTTCAAAGAATTGAAAATATAAATAACTGTCCTCTGATTATACTATATTTAAACTAGGATTGAATATTTTAAAGACAAACAAAGTTCTCCTACATTGTAAATCAGCAGTATACTTTTAAATAAATGATGAGCAAATAATAATTAAAAGTAGTAATTATTTTTTTTACTGAATGGTACTAAAAAAGTTTTAATACATGTGGGAAACATCTAAAGCAAAGTTTACAGGAAAATGTATAGTACTAAATGTACATTTTAGAAAAGAAGACTATCAATGGTTTATAATAGAGTACAAGGAGTTAGAAAACAAGGAAAAATAAAATAGCAAAAATCTGTAACATTAAAAAAAAAACAATACTGAGAAAATCCACAAAATCAATATTTCTTTAAAAAGCTAATAAAATTATTAATTCTCTAGTAATAATGATAAAGACAAAAAGACAAAAGGTAGATAGAAACAATATTAGGAATGAAGGAAGATCATCCCTACATATTTTTTGAATACATATTGAACAGATAGGAATAGTACTTTACGAAAAACTTTATGCCAAAAAATTTTGAAATGTTAGTGAAATAGCTGAACATCTTAAAAAGCATAACATAAAAATTACATAAAAAGATGAAAAAGCTGTCTTTCCCTTGATTTATGTCTTTCCCAGCATCAGGGTCTTTTACAGTGAGTCAGTTTTTCACATCAGTCCTGAATATTCATTAGAAGGACTGATACTAAAGCTCCAATACTTTGGCCACCTGAGGCAAAGAGCTGACTCATTGGAAAAGACCCTGATGTGGTGAAGATTGAAGGCAGGAGGAGAAGGGGACAATAAAGGATGAGATGGTTCAATAGCATCACTAACTAGATGGATATGAGTTTGAGCATGCTCCTGGAGTTGGTGATGGACAGGAAGCCTGGCATGCTTCAGCCCATGGGGTCATAAAGAGTTGGACACAACTGAGAGACTGAACTGAACTAAAGGTCACATAATCTAGAATCCGCATTCTTTGTAATGACAGGCACATAATGAAATTTGTAATAATAATACTATCTTGACATGGAAAGAAGAAAAGAAGTGACTAGTAATTGAGAGGCAAAATGATGAATATAAACAGACCCAGATATAATGCAAACTTTAAAGTTAGCAGTTAAAGATTTTAAAGTAACCATGTTTAACATGCCAGTGGTGGATTCATGTTGATGTATGGCAAAACCAATACAATATTGTAAAGTAATTAGCCTCCAATTAAAATAAATATTTATATTAAAAAATAAACTTAGCTCTTTAAATGGTTCAAAAAAAAAAGAAATTAGATTAAAAAAAAAAAAAAAAACATGCAAACACAGAAATGAACCATGTCTTTGAAAGCATACATTGCAAACTTTTTGCCAATTTGAAAATAGAAATGAAATGTACACATTCCTTGAAAAAGATAATTTATTATAAGAGTAAAGTCCAAATAGTGTTTTATCTACTAAAGATACTGAATTTATCATTTAAAACTTCTCAAAAAGAAAGCTCCAGATACAAATAGTCCAATTCATTCTAAACTAATGAATTCTTTCAAACATTCATGGATGACTATTACCATCCACATAAATTTTTGAAAATCCAGAAACAGAAGAGTATTTATACTATGAAACTTATTTATATGAAGTTCAGGAACGAAGTATTCAATGATAATAGAATTGAGCTCTATGTATATACACAGATTAAAAAGTACACACTTTTTTTTTTTTTTTTTTGGTAACATGCCCAGTAGAACACATGTAAAATATGAGCAGTAACTGTAGGGCAAGGGACTTGAGTCAGGATAGCCCTGATTTACTGGTCTAGCCCAACTTATCAGGACATTTAGGAACCAGCTGTCACTGGAGACCATAGATTTTTAGTGGCATAATTCCATAAAATTTTGTGGACTTTTTTTTTTTCTTTTCTGAATGTGTGGCTTTCTCTTGCATTGCTCAGCACTTCTTACATAAGGAATGTAAGACTAATGTTTGTATTGATCCAAAGCTGAATAGATAAAGACAGGTGCTCTGGAATATTACTGGATAAGACAAGGAGGGTTATTAAAGTGACCTGACTGGGCTAGACCAGAGAGGAAAGAAAGGAAACTTAACTGGGATGAATCATCGAAAGACAAGAGCTCTCAATGAGGAGGATATGTATAGAAATGTTAGCAAGACTTGAGTACTTTCTGTAGTATGGATCCCAACTACCTCTGCAGCTGAACTCCGATAGGGTGCCTTGGCCCTTATTCCTGCTAAATGACAAATGGCAGGGCATTCCTTCCCTCTCTACCTCTATTCATGTGGTTCTCTATTTCAGGTAGCAATCCCCTCCAAAATACTCCCTCTTCTACAACTGTGGACATTTCCTTCTCTCAAATCTATATGATGATTAAGTCCTTCTCTGTCTAGGACAGTGTGGGTGGGCATATATAGGCCTGCAATGAATGGATGGTTAGACGAATATAAGTATGAATACAAGTGCAAGAGTACTCTTTATTTTCTTCTTTCCCTTCTTTTTATTTTGTGTGTGGGTGGTCCTTACTTTAAGTAATATACTTAACAATTAAGCTGAAATTCTCATTTCCACTAGGGAATATTTATGAAATAAAAATATGTGGTTAAAAATGAGAGAAAAATGAATTTCCAAAGCAATGCTGTTGCACTTTGAAAACATCTTTATGTTTTAATTAGATCTCACATAAAAGCTGAACTACTACAGTGTTGGATATTATAGTTAACACTCTCATTATAAGAGTTATTAAGCTCCTAATTACATGGGTTTATGTTTTAGATATCTGTAACAAAACCCACAAATTGTATAATCTGAAATAAACTAATTACACATGTACATTCATGTGTGTGCATGCCCCTTTCATGTTGTGTCACCTTTCGGAATGCCCTTTCCCACCTAACATGGCAACTAAAACCCCACTCAAAATTTAAAGGTGAGTCTCAGAATCTAAAATTCATAGATTTTCCTGATCTTCCCTTGATTTTCATGTTTAAACTCTAAACAGTCTTTGTCATTTTAAGTTTTACAGATGTGCTTAAATGTTCAGCAGCAATAATGTCTGGCATAGAATTTAGGAGAAAAGTATCTGGAAAATAATTTTAGGACTTCCAAGTATATGTATAAATTAATTTGCATAATAATAGTATCACTAACAACAAGCACTTTGCAACATCTTCAGTCACCAAGTCATGTCCAACTGTTTTTAACCCCATAAACTGCAGCACTCCAGGATTCCCTATCCTTCACTATCTCCTGGAGTTTGCTCAAATTTCCCAGGTGAGGCTAGTGGTAAAGAACCCACCTGCCAATGCAAGAAATGTAGGAGACTCGGGTTTTATCCCTGGGTTGAGAAGATTACCTGGAGTAGGAAATGGCAACCCACTCCAGCATTCTTGCCTGGAGAATCCCATGAACAGAGGAGCCTGGAGGGCTATGGTCCATGGAGTTGCAAAGAGTTGGACATGGCTGAAATGACTTAGAACACACACACATGCCCACTGAGTTGGTCATGCCACCTAACTATCTTATCCTCTGTCAGCCATTTCTCCTCTTGGCTTCAATCCTTCCCAGCAATAGGGTCCTTTCCAATAAGTCAGCTCTTTGCATCAGGTGGCCAAAGTATTGGAGCTTCAGCCCCAGTATCACTCCTTCCAATGAATATTCAGGATTGATTTCCTTTAGGATTGACTGGTTGGATCTCCTTGCCATCCAAGGGATTCTCAAGAGTCTTCTCCAACACCACAATTTGAAAGCATCAATTCTTTCGTGTTCAGGTTTCTTTATGGTCCAACTCTCACATCCATACATGACTACTGGAAAAACTATAGCTTTGGCTAGACGAACCTTTATTGGCAAAGTGATGTCTCTGCTTTTTAATATGCTGTGTAGATTTGTCATAGTTTCCTTTCCAAGGCTAAAGCATCTTTTAATTTTGTGGCAACATACTGGGTAAAATATTTGTAGCTCTCATTAAAAAAAAAAAAAAAAACATAAATTGAAGGGTTCTTATATCTCCATTCAATAAATGATGAAACTGATTTAGAGGGGGAATGAATACTATAGAACTTGTGGAAAATTATTCATTAGCTAGGGTCTGAACCTGCTCTAAACAGCACCAAAGCCTGTATACTTTTCACCACTTTTTATTGCTCCTCTAGAATCCAAATGTGGCTTCTTCAAATACTATACACATAGATTGGTTCAGGATGGCAGAGCAGAAGGCATATGCTTACCTCCTCCAATCAAAATCACAACTAGCTGTTGAACACAACCACCATAGAGAGGATGCTGAAACCCACCAAATATTTACACATATATTCTTGTGGAATTGAAATTTTGCAATCACAAGGTTTTTTATAAAAGAGAAACAAGAGGTCCAAGGTTAGAAAGATTAGAAAATGCTTCACATGGGATGAAGTGGCTAAGAGCTAAGGGATGCAGGTGCTCTCTAGAGACTGACAAGACGAAAGAACAAACTCTCTCTAGAGCAAGGATCCCCAACCCCTGGGCCACGGACCAATACCTGTCCCTGGCCTGTTCAGAATCAGGCTGCACAGAAGGGGGTGAGCAGTGGGTGAAACTGAAACTATCCTTCCACCCTCATCCAAGAAATTCTGTCTCACGAAATGGATCTCTGGTGCCCAAAAATGTTGGGGACCGTTGTCCTAAGCATTCACAAAGAACTCATAAGATATCTTGATGCTAGTTCAGTAAAGCCTGTCATTTCTGACCTCCAGAATTTTAAGATAATAAATCTGTGTTGCTTTAAGCTACAAAGCTTGTAGCATTTATTAGGGGTAAACAATTCCTAGAGTGACTATTGTGTTTTCATTAAGTATATGAGGCTAATTCTCCTTTTCCTCCACAACATATGTGCAAAATTTTGTTATTCTGTTCCCAAAACTAGTCTCAGACTCTAGTGTGACTTAGAAAGTTTTTAATCCTTTAAAGTTGTACTGATCATATGAGCTGTAGCACTACAATTTAAAAAAACAATTGTTATGAAATGAAAAATGGTTCCAGTAGTTTATATAATTTTCAGAAAATAATTTACGCCTGAAATCAACAACACTGTAAATCAATCAACTCCAATAGTATTTTAAAATAATATAAAAATATTAAAAAAATAATTTTAGGGAGGTAAAGCACAGTAAAGAATGTAAAATAAAAATTTTCCAAGGCTTCTTAAGGATTTTGTCCCCAAATTAAGCTTCTATTTATAAAATATTACACAAAAAAGTCATATCTGAGAAGCTGTTGAATAATTAATTATGACAAAATATGCCAATGTGTTTTCTTAGTACCTGTCTTTTCTGTTTTATTCAAAGATCATTTAAACTTAATTTGATGTTATTTGTTTTTGTTGTGGTTGTTTTTTCTACTATGTAGCACAGAGAATTTTATTTAATATCTTGTAATAACCTATAGTGAAATATAATCTTGAAAAAATCATTACGTTGTACAACTGAAATTAACACAGCATTTTCAATCATAGTTTCTTCAAATGAAAATAAAAGAATATACTACATATATTTATGGCTTAATAGCTTACCTTTTTAGTCCTGAACATTATTTCATTCCCAAAATATACTAGAGTATATTTTTCATTCATCTACTAAAGAGCACCTTCATTTTATTCATCAGTTTGATGTTATTTGAATTAATCATAACATTAGAAGTCACATGCTTACTTTCACATCTTAGTAAGTTTCCATTGTTATATTTTTCTTTAAAAGACAATATATTTTCAAACTCATCCTTTATAAAAATATTCAACATTTTAAAGGCAACATAAAAAATTTAAGATTTATTGCAATGGCAACAAAAACAAAAATAAATGAGATTACATCAAATTTAGAAACTTTTGGACAGAAAAGGAAATCATCAACAAAATAAAAATTTACTGAATGGAAGAAAATATTTGCAAATCATATATCTTAAAAAGAGTTAATATTAAAATATATAAAGAACTCATAGCCATTATTATAAAGCCTATAGGTAACAAATTCTGGAGAGGGTATGCAGAAAAAGGAACCCTCCTACACTGTCAGTGGGAATGTAAGTTAGTATGGATACTATGGAGAATAGTACAGAAGTCCCTTAAAAAAACAAAAGCAGAGTTACTGAATGATCCAACAATCCCACTCTTGATCATATATCCAAAGAAAACTCTAATTGAAAAAGATGCATGCACACCAGTGTTTATAGCACCACTATTTACAACAGCCAAGACAACTCAGTTCAGTTCAGTCACTCAGTTTCATCTGACTCTTTGCAACCCCATGGACTGCAGCACTGCAGGCCTCCCTGTCCATCACCAACTCTCGGAGTTTATACAAAACCATGGCCATTGAGTCAGTGATGCCATCCAACTATCTCATCCTCTGTTGTCCCCTTCTCCTCCTGCCTTCAATCATTCCCAGCTTCAGGGTCTTTCCCAAAAAGTCAGTTCTTAGCGTCACGTGGCCAAAGTATTTGAGTTTCAGCTTCAGCATCAATTCTTCCAATGAATATTCAGGGCTGATTTCTTTTAGGATGGACTGGTTGGATCTCCTTTGAGTCCAAGAGACTCTCGGGAGTCTTCTTCAACACTGCAGCTCAAAAGCATCAATTCTTTGGTGCTCAGCTTTCTTTATAGTCCAACTCTCACATCCATACATGACCACTGGCAAAACCATAGCCTTGACTAGACGGACCTTTGTTGACAAAGTAGTGTCTCTGCTTTTGAATATGCTATCTAGGTTGGTCATAGCTTTTCTTCCAAGGAACAAGAATTTTTTAATTTCATGGCCACAGTCACCATCTGCAGTGATTTTGGAGCCCCCAAAAATAAAGTATGACACTGTTTCGACTGTTTCCCCATTATTTGCCATGAAGTGATGAGATCAGATGTCATGATCTCACCTATCTGAATGTTGAGTTTTAAGCCAATGTTTTCACTCTCTTCTTTCACTTTTATCAAGAGGCTCTTTAGTTCCTTTGCTTTCTGCCAAAAGGGTGGTGTCATCTGCATATCTAAGATTATTGATATTTCTCCTGGCAATCTTGATTCCAACTTGTGCTTCATCTAGTCCAGCATTTCTCATGATGTACTCTGCATATAACTTAAGTAAGCAGGGTGACAATATACAGCCTTAATGTACTCCTTTTCCAATTTAGAACCAGTCTTTTGCTCCATGTCCAGTTCTAACTGTTGCTTCCTGATCTGCATACAGATTTCTCAGGAGGCATGTAATGTGCTCTGGTATTCCCATCTCTTGAAGAATTTTCCACAGTTTATTGTGATCCACAAAGTCCAAGGCTTTGGCATAGTCAATAAAGCAGAAATAGATGTTTTTCTGGAACTCTCTTGCTTTTACAATGATCCACCGGATGTTGGCAATTTGATCGCTGGTTCCTCTGCCTTTTCTAAAACCAGCTTGAACATCTAGAAGTACACAGTTCATGTACTGTTGAAGCCTGGCTTGGAGAATTTTGAGCATTACTTTACTAGTGTGTGAGATGAGTGCAATTGTGTAGTAGTTTGAACATTCTTTGGCATTCCCTTTCTTTGGGATTAGAATGAAAACTGACCTTTGCTAGTCCTGTGGCCACTGCTGA
This sequence comes from Tragelaphus eurycerus, assembly GCA_935064755.1. Classification (NCBI taxonomy): domain Eukaryota; kingdom Metazoa; phylum Chordata; class Mammalia; order Artiodactyla; family Bovidae; genus Tragelaphus; species Tragelaphus eurycerus. The sequence goes on from CAKXYN010000080.1 coordinate 3,711,235, forward strand.
GTTTTCCAAATTTGCTGGCATATTGAGTGCAGCACTTGTATGGCATTATCTTTTAGGACTGGAAACAGCTCAACTGAAATTCCATCACCTCCACTAACTTGTTCATAGTGTTGCTTCTAAGGCCCATTTGACTTCCCATTCCAGGATGTCTCGCTGTAGGTGAGTGATCACACTATCATGTTTATCTGGGTCATGATTATCTGGCCAAGGCAAGGAAGCAGCCCAAATGTCCTTTGATGGCTAAATGGATAAAGACGTGGTATATATAAACACAATGGAATACTGTCCATCCATAAAAAAGAAATAAGGCCATTTGTAGCAACATGGACCTAGAGATTATTATATTAAGTAAAGTAACTCAGACAGAAAAAGACAAATATCATATGATGTCACTTAAATGTGCAATCTAAAACATAATATGAATGAATTTATAAAATAGAGACTTACAGAAATAGAAAATAAACTTGTGTTTACCAAAGGGGAGGGGATAAGGGATGAATAAATTTGGAGTTTGGGATTAGTAGATTCAAACTACTGTATATATAAATAGATAACTTTAAGAGCCTCCATAGCACAGAAAACTATGTTCAATATCCTATAATAAATCATAATAGAAAATAATATGAAAATATGTGTGTGTATAGATAGATAGATAGATAGATATACTTAACAGTCCAGAGTAACCACAAGTTAGGATTCACTATGATAAGGAACAAAAAGTGCATATAGCATTACACTAGAGGAAAGATAATGAAGTGTCCTTGGGAGGTGTTGATTTTCATCTTCTTATAAGATCTGGAATTGTAATATGCAGCAGAACATTGAGTAAAATTAACCTCAAGGACAAAATAAAATGCTAATCCTATGTCACCTTTTTATCACACATTAATTCTGAGTAAAATTTTGATTGTAAACATATGAACAGGTGAAATTTCTCAGGAAGTAGATTGATAAAGTAAGGCTACCAAGGGAGAAATGTGACTTCAATCTGTTCTACCAAATAAACTTAAATAAAAGATATGAAAATTTCAGAATATAAAATTTATCCAAAAATAGAATCTAGTTGCTAGAAGAGAAACCAAAATATAAACATTTATTTCTTCAGCCAGATTTTATATTTGCATAAAATATCTAAATATGATTTTTAAATAATATATCAAGTATTTTACTAATTACTATTTCACTATTTACTGAAAAACAGTCCAAATCAAATTCATTTATAATGAAAGATAACCCTAACAAAGTTGCTAATCTACTTATAATGAATATTTATAAAATATGGTTTTCAAAAGTACATTATTATATAAAGTTAATGACCATTTAAGCTATAATTTTAAATGTTTTATTCATATGATGTGGGGTATTCCCTGATAGCTCAGTTGGTAAAGAATCCACCTGCAATATAGAAGACGCTGCTTCAATTCCTGGGTCAGAAAGATCCACTGGAGAATGGATAGGCTACCCACTCCAGTATTCTTGGGCTTCCCCTGTGGTTCAGCTGGTAAAAAATCTGCCTGAAATGTGGGAGACCTGGGTTTGATCCATAGATTGGGAAGATCCCCTGAAGAAGGGAAAGGCTCCCCACTCCAGTATTCTGCTCTATGGAATTCCATGGACTCTATAGTCCATGGGGTTGCAAAGAGTCAGACCCAACTGAGCAAACTTCACTTTCAGTATCATTCTTATGACTTAGAATTTTAATGACTTTAGTTTCCAGAAGACAGCTCTGATTGGAAATAACAGTAATGATAGTAGCCAACCCTTCCATAGACAAGGCAGGACATTCCTGTACTTTATTTGTGGCTTTTGGTATTTATAGATAACAAACAATGTAGGTTTGTCAGATTTTGCCAAATTTTGTTACTACTTCACACCTGTCAGAATGGTCATCATCAAAATATGTACAAACAATAAATGATAGAGAGGGTATGGAAAAAAGGAAACCTTCCAGCATGGTTGGTGGGAATGAAAACTGGTACAACTATTATTAAAAACAAAATGGAGGTTCCTTTAAAAAACTAAACATAGAGTTACTATATGATTCAACATTCCCACTCCTGGGAATATATATCAGGAGAAAACCATACTTCAAAAAGACACATGTACCTCAGTGTTCATCAGAGCACTCTGTATAATGGCCAAGACATGGAAGCAATCTAAATTCCCACCAAGAGAGGAATGAATAAAGAAGATTTGGTGCATGTATACAATGGAATACTATTCAGCCATGAAAAAGAACAAAATAATGCCATTTGCAGCAATATGGATGGACCAAGATATTATGATACTAACTAGTAAGTCAGAAAGAAAAAGAAAAATACCATATGGCACCATTTATATGAGGAACCTAATAAAAAATGAAACAAATGGGCTTATTTACAAAACAAATACAGATTCTCAGATCTTGAAATCAAACTTATAATTACCAAAGGGAAAACATTAGGAGAAGGAATAAATTAGGATTAATTTATACACACTGCTATATATAAGATGGGTAGCTATAAGGATCTACTGTATAGTACAGGGACTTTTACTCAACATTCTATAATAACCAATATGGAAAAAGAATCTGAAAAAGAATGGATAGGTATATATGTTTAACTGGTTCATTTTGCTGTATACCTGAAACATTAAAATGTATACATTTAAGAACTGAACCACTAATGAACTGAAACTCCCTTATTAAACTCAACGCACTGCAATATTTTTGCTAAATTCTATTCTTAATGTTTTAATTTGAAGGCTAAATGAGACTCAGGTAAAAATATGGATTTGAGTTTGGCTAAAAATTATTCTTCCATTATTAGAGAATACACAAACAACTCATCTAAATCCAAGATACTTTATGTTGGGTTTCATTATACAAAGATTATTAATAGCTTCTTCCAAAATGGGAAATTTCAAGATCAGATCAGATCAGTCGCTCAGTCGTGTCTGACTCTTCGAGACCCCATGAACCGCAGCACGCCAGGCCTCCCTGTCCATCACCAACTCCCGGAGGTCACTCAGACTCACACCCATCAAGTCAGTGATGCCATCCAACCATTTCATCCTCTGTCGTCCCCTTCTCCTCCTGCCCTCAATCCCTCCCAGCATCAGAGTCTTCTCCAATGAGTCAACTCTTCGCATGAGGTGGCCAAAATACTGGAGTTTCAGCTTTAGCATCATTCCTTCTAAAGAAATTCCAGGATTGATCTCCTTCAGAATGGACTGGTTGGATCTTCTTGCAGTCCAAGGGACTCTCAAGAGTCTTCTCCAACATCACAGTTCAAAAGCATCAATTCTTCGGCGCTCAGCCTTCTTCACAGTCCAGCTCTCACATCCATACATGACCACAGGAAAGACCATAGCCTTGACTAGGTGAACCTTTGTTGGTAAATTTCAAGATAGTAAGTAAGTAATCAGAGTCTCATAATAATATAGAACTGCGTCATTTGCGATCTCAAAGTATCAAAAAAAAAAAAACCCCAAACCAAAATATAATGTTAAAATGTTTAGAACTCAGAAGCCCTATTTGTTTAACTCAAGAAGCCATTTCTTCTAACATACTAAAACCTTTAACAGTTTAAGAATAAGAATCTATGATCTACTTATCCAATTCATAAGATTTAGTTATAACAGTTACATAAGAACAATTCATGCAAAGATGGGCTCGATAAAGAACAGAAATCGTATGGACCTAACAGTAGCAGAAGATATTAAGAAGACATGGAAAGAATACACAGAAGAACTGTACAAAAAGATCTTCACAACCCAGATAATCATGATGGTGAGATCACTGACCTAGAGCCAGACATCCTGGAATGTGAAGTCAAGTGGGCCTTAGAAAGCAAAGCTACTGGAGGTGATGGAATTCCAGTTGAGCTATTCCAAATCCTGAAAGATGATGCTCTGAAAATGCTACACTCAATATGCCAGCAAATTTGGAAAACTCAGCAGTGGCCACAGGACTGGAAAAGGTCAGTTTTCATTCCAATCCCAAAGAGAGGCAATGCCAAAGAATGCTCAAACTATCGTACAATTGTACTCATCTCACACGCTAGTAAAGTAATGCTCAAAATTCTCCAAGCCAGGCTTCAGCAATATGTGAACCGTGAACTTCCTGATGTTCAAGCTGGTTTTAGAAAATGCAGAGGAACCAGAGATCAAATTGCCAACATCCACTGGATTATGGAAAAAGCAAGAGAGTTCCAGAAAAACATCTATTTCTGCTTTATTGACTATGACAATGCCTTTGACTGTGTAGATCACAATAAACTGCAGAAAATTCTGAAAGAGATAAGAATACCAGACCAGCTGATCTGCCTCTTGAGAAATCTGTATGCAGGTCAAAAACAACAGTTAGAACTAGACATGGAACAACAGACTGGTTCCAAATAGGAAAAGGAGTTTGTCAAGGCTGTATATTGTCACCCTGCTTATTTAACTTATATGCAGAATACATCATGAGAAATGCTGGACTGGAAGAAACACAAGTTGGAATCAAGATTGCTGGGAGAAATATCAATAACCTCAGATATGAGGATGACACCACCCTTATGGCAGAAAGTGAAGAGGAACTCAAAAGCCTCTTGATGAAAGTGAAAGTGGAGAGTGGAAAGGTTGGCTTAAAGCTCAACATTCAGAAAACGAAGATCTTGGCATCTGGTCCCATCACTTCATGGGAAATAGATGGGGAAATAGTGGAAACAGTGTCAGACTTTATTTTTCTGGGCTCCAAAATCACTGCAGATGGTGACTGCAGCCATGAAATTAAAAGATGCTTACTCCTTGGAAGGAAAGTTATGACCAACCTAGATAGCATATTCAAAAGCGGAGACATTACTTTGCCAACAAAGTTTCGTCTAGTCAAGGCTATGGTCTTTCCTGTGGTCATGTATGGATGTGAGAGCTGGACTGTGAAGAAGGCTGAGCGCCGAAGAATTGATGCTTTTGAACTGTGGTGTTGGAGAAGACTCTTGAGAGCCCCTTGGACTGCAAGAACATCCTACCAGTCCATTCTGAAGGAGATCAACCCTGGAATTTCTTTGGAAGGAATGATGCTAAAGCTGAAACTCCAGTACTTTGGCCACTTCATGCGAAGAGTTGACTCATTGGAAAAGACCCTGATGCTGGGAGGGATTGGGGGCAGGAGGAGAAGGGGACGACAGAGGATGAGATGGCCGGATGGCATCACTGACTTGATGGACGTGAGTCTGAGTTAACTCCGGGAGTTGGTGATGGACAGGGAGGTCTGGTGTGCTGCGATCATGGGGTTGCAAAGAGTCAGACACGACTGAGCGACTGATCTGATCTGAACCGTCTGAAAATTTTGGTCAGCCTGCCAAACAGCTCTTAAGGGAAAAAACTTACTTTCATTTCCTCAAGCTTCCATTTGAGAGCTACAGAAGTGCTTAGGGCAAATTAAGAAATAAAACACTGTTCTCATCAGCTTCAAGGAGTCTGCCCTGGGTTCTCCCACTACTTGCTACGGGGGTTAGAACTAAAATGTGTCCCAAGGGAAATGCAGGGGCTGCATAAATTTGCTGTCACTGGGAGTATTTCCACTCTTGGTTTTCTTTTAGGCCTGTTTATGCTGCCCTCAATAACAGCTTCAATATATCAATCTTTAGAGTACAGAGTCACAGGGCCTCTTCATTGCCATAATCCTGAGACTTGTGGTAACATGTACCCCAGAAATAATTTCTCAAGAAGTGAGAGGACAGTACAATCCTGTTATCACAGACCCCAAAACAAGTGACTCAAGATTGACACAGGTCTTAGTTATTATTTTTTCCTTCTACGTACACACCTGGAACAAACACAAAAGCTTTTTATCCTTTCTGAAAAGTTTTATCTTTAAAAGTTATTGATATGCTTGCTGGAAAATAGGCCTTCTAGTAACTATTTTGACTGCTATGGAACTACCAGAATCCTCCATCCATGGGATTTTCCAGGCAAAAGTACTGGGGTGGGGTGCCATTGCCTTCCCCAAAAGAGAAAAGAGAAGATGATAAAGGCAAATACTGAAGAGTATGTCAGATCAGATGAGATCAGTCGCTCAGTCGTGTCCGACTCTTTGCGACCCCATGAACCGCAGCACGCCAGGCCTCCCTGTCCATCACCAACTCCCGGAGGTCACTCAGACTCACATCCATCGAGTCAGTGATGCCATCCAGCCATCTTATCCTCTGTCGTCCCCTTCTCCTCCTGCCCCTCAATCCCTCCCAGCATCAGAGTCTTCTCCAATGAGTCAACTCTTCGCATGAGGTGGCCAAAAATACTGGAGTTTCAGCTTTAGCATCATTCCTTCCAAAGAAATCCCAGGGCTGATCTCCTTCAAAATGGACTGGCTAGATCTCCTTGCAGTCCAAGGGACTCTCAAGAGTCTTCTCCAACACCACAGTTCAAAAGCATCAATTCTTCGGCGCTCAGCCTTCTTCACAGTCCAACTCTCACATCCATACATGACCACAGGAAAGACCATAGCCTCGACTAGGCGAACCTTTGTTGGCAAAGTAATGTCTCTGCTTTTGAATATGCTATCTAAGTTGGTCATAACTTTCCTTCCAAGGAGCAAGCGTCTTTTCATTTCATGGCTGCAATCACCATCTGCAGTGATTTTGGAGCCCAGAAAAATAAATTCTGACACTGTTTCCACTGTTTCTCCATCTATTTCCCATGTAGTGATGGGACCAGATGCCATGATCTTCGTTTTCTAAATGTTGAGCTTTAAGCCAACCTTTCCACTCTCCACTTTCACTTTCATCAAGAGGCTTTTGAGTTCCTCTTCACTTTCTGCCATAAGAGTGGTGTCATCTGCATATCTGAGGTTATTGATATTTCTCCTGGCAATCTTGATTCCAACTTGTGTTTCTTCCAGTCCAGCATTTTTCATGATGTACTCTGCATATAAGTTAAATAAACATGGTAACAATATATAGTCTTGATGTACTCCTTTTCCTATTTGGAACCAGTCTGTTGTTGCATGACCAGTTCTAACTGTTGCTTCCTGACCTGCATACAGATTTCTCAAGAGGCAGATCAGGTGGTCTGGTATTCCCATCGCTTTCAGAATTTTCCACAGTTTATTGTGATCTACACAGTCAAAGGCATTGGCATTTTCAATAAAGCAGAAATAGATGTTTTTCTGGAAGTCTCTTGCTTTTTCCATGATCCAGCCTCTGTTGGCAATTTGATCTCTGGTTCCTCTGCCTTTTCTAAAACCATCTTGAACATCAGGAAGTTCACGGTTCACATATTGCTGAAGCCTGGCTTGGAGAATTTTGAGCATTACTTTACTAGCGTGTGAGATGAGTGCAACTGAAGAGTATGTAGTTGTGAACAAAACTTAACTCTCTTAATAGTGAAAATACTGGATTTCCTCAAGTAATCCAAGTCTGATAAAGACAACATGAAGCACAGTAAATTAAAGCATCTGTCTACGATACGGGAGACCTGGGTTCAATCCCTGGGTTGGGAAGATCCTTTGGAGAAGGAAATGGCAATCCACTCTGGTACTACTGCCTGGAAAATCCCATGGACAGAGGAGCCTGGTAGGCTACAGTCCATGGGATCGCAAAAGTCGGACACGACTGAGCAACTTCATGTTCACATTCACATGAACATCTTTGCTGTCCAGGCAGATTATTAAAAGGTAAAGAAAAACATTTGTGTATAATTTGATGATAAGAATATATCATAAAGTAATAAAACTTTTTGTTTAACAGAGAAAAAAACAAAATTCTAATGTTTCTAAAACTTAATTAAATCCATTCAAATCTGAGCCAGTTTGCCCACACATTAAATGCCTTTCCCAAGATTCTTTTTCCACTAACCTACAACTTTTTAAAATATCCTTTCAGATTTTGTCCTATGTTTTACATCTTTGACATTCTGAAACAGTCATTTTATTTACCTTACTTTTTATAATGGTCACTTCTTTAACGCTATAATTTCTAATAGTTTTAACTAGGTATTTACTAGAACTCTTAATTCTTAGAATCCTTAATTCCTAGTGAAAACTAAGAAGTAAATAACTATAGACATGTAATGTACTGCTAATGTAATTACATTAGCTAATGTAACTACAAACTGCTAATGTAATGTTTGTTACATTAGCATTCTGTGAATTTGCAAATTCATAAATATATTTCATAATTTGCAAAAATATATTATTCCTCATAGTAAATTTTCTTATGTACAGAAAACATGTTTACTAATAAAATCAAAATGTTTTAATTCCTATGTAAATGGAATCAGTGGTGGATAAAACTGTATTAAGTAGTCCATGTGTCAATATCTTATCTTATTGAAAATGATCTAGATATTCAAAGACTTTCATGTAATTTAGCTCAGTGAGACTTTCAAATTTCAAATTACCAAAAAGACTGGAAACTATTTCTATATAGATATAACATGCTGCTGCTGCTGCTAAGTCGCTTCAGTCATATCCGACTCTGTGTGACCGCATAGACGGCAGCTCACCAGGCTCCGCCATCCCTGGGATTCTCCAGGCAAGAACACTGGAGTGGGTTGCTATTTCCTTCTCCAATGCATGAAAGTGAAAAGAGAAAGTGAAGTTGCTCAGTCGTGTCCGACTCTTTGTGACCCCATGAACTGCAGCCTTCCAGGTTCCTCCATCCCTGGGATTTTCTAGGCAAGAGTACTGGAGTGGGGTGCCATCACCTTCTCCGAGATAATTTATTTTTGAAATGCTCATTTGTAAACTTTATATTTATATTATATATTTATAATATAATATATTTATTATATAATACTTTATATTTATATTATATATATTTATAAACTTAATTATAAACTTTTATGTTACATATATTTACTTATTAACAATTGTGTGTATTCATAAAGCTCAGAGTTAACCATTGTCTTTCTTGCTGACAAATTTTATAGCAGACATAATATGAGCTTATTTGACTTTTCTGGGTAGGCCTTACAAAGAGCTGTGAAAAGAAGAGAAGCAAAAGGCAAAGGAGAAAAGGAAGTTATAAACATCTGAATGCAGAGTTCCAAAGAATAGCAAGAAGAGATAAGAAAGCCTTCTTCAGCGATCAATGCAAAGAAATAGAGGAAAACAACAGAATGGGAAAGACTAGGGATCTCTTCAAGAAAATCACAGATACCAAAGGAACATTTCATGCAAAGATGGGCTCGATAAAGGACAGAAATGGTATGGACCTGAACATCTGAATGCGGAGTTTCAAAGAATAGCAAGAAGAGATAAGAAAGCCTTCTTCAGCGATCAATGCAAAGAAATAGAGGAAAACAACAGAATGGGAAAGACTAGGGATCTATTCAAGAAAATCAGAGATACCAAAGGAACATTTCATGCAAAAATGGGCTCGATAAAGGACAGAAATGATATGGACCTAACGGAAGCAGAAGATATTAAGAAGAGGTGGCAAGAATACACAGAAGAACTGTACAAAACAGAGCTTCACGACCCAGATAATCATGATGGTGTGATCATTGACCTAGAGCCAGACATCCTGGAATGTGAAGTCAAGTGGGCCTTAGAAAGCATCACTACGAACAAAGCTAGTGGAGGTGATGGAATTCCAGCTGAGCTATTCCAAATCCTGAAAGATGATGCTGTGAAAGTGCTGCACTCAATATGCCAGCAAATTTGGAAAACTCAGCAGTGGCCACAAGAGTGGAAAAGGTCAGTTTTCATCCCAATCCCAAAGAAAGGCAATGCCAAAGAGTGCTCAAACTACTGCACAATTGCACTCATCTCACACGCTAGTAAAGTCATGCTCAAAATTCTCCAAGCCAGGCTTCAGCAATATGTGAACCATGAACTTCCTGATGTTCAAGCTGGATTTAGAAAAGGCAGGGAACCAGAGATCAAATTGCCAACATCCGCTGGATCATTGGAAAAGCAAGAGAGTTCCAGAAAAACATCTATTTCTGCTTTATTGACTATGCCAAAGCCTTTGACTGTGTGGATCACAATAAACTGCAGAAAATTCTGAGAGAGATGGGAATACCAGACCACCTGATCTGCCTCTTGAGAAATCTGTATGCAGGTCAGGAAGCAACAGTTAGAACTGGTCATGCAACAACAGACTGGTTCCAAATAGGAAAAGGAGTACGTCAAGGCTGCATATTGTCACCATGTTTATTTAACTTATATGCAGAGTACATCATGAGAAATGCTGGACTGGAAGAAACACAAGCTGGAATCAAGATTGCCGGGAGAAATATTAATAACCTCAGATATGCAGATGATACCACCCTTATGGCAGAAAGTGAAGAGGAACTAAAAAGCCTCTTGATGAAAGTGAAAGTGGAGAGTGAAAAGGTTGGATTAAAGCTCAACATTTAGAAAACGAAGATCATGGCATCTGGTCCCATCACTACATGGGAAATAGATGGAGAAATAGTGGAAACAGTGTCAGAATTTATTTTTCTGGGCTCCAAAATCACTACAGATGGTGACTGCAGCCATGAAATTAAAAGACGCTTGCTCTGTAGAAGGAAAGTTATGACCAACCTAGATAGCATATTCAAAAGCAGAGACATTACTTTGCCAACAAAGGTTCGTCCAGTCAAGGCTATGGTTTTTCCTGTGGTCATGTATGGATGTGAAAGCTGGACTGTGAAGAAGGCTGAGTGCCGAAGAATTGATGCTTTTGAACTGTGGTGTTGGAGAAGACTCTTGAGAGCCCCTTGGACTGCAAGGAGATCTAGCCAGTCCATTCTGAAGGAGATCAGCCCTGGGATTTCTTTGGAAGAAATGATGCGAAAGCTGAAACTCCAGTACTTTGGCCACTTCATGCAAAGAGTTGACTCATTGGAGAAGACTCTGATGCTGGGAGGGATTGAGGGCAGGAGGAGAAGGGGACGACAGAGGATGAGATGGCTGGATGGCATCACTGACTCGATGGACGTGAGTCTCAGTGAGCTCCGGGAGTTGGTGATGGACAGGGAGGCCTGGCGTGCTGCGATTCATGGGGTCGCAAAGAGTCGGACACGACTGAGCGAGTGATCTGATCTGAAACCTAGGTAGTAAGTTGTATGTTGACATTACATTTATTATTGATAACACTAAAAGCATGCTTATTTTAATTAAGCCAAGAAACTTAAATTAGATTTTGTTTATAAAAGATTATTCTAAGCCACATGAACTTTTAAAACATTTGGGTTAGTTTTTATATCTCTGAGAGTATACTTAGTTTACATAGCACTGCTTTAAGTCAATTAAATAGAGCTCTGTACAAATTAAGAGCAATACCAAATTGCCAATACCATTCAGAAAGAGAAAAATATCACAAATCTATAACACATCTACATAGATATACATAAACAAATACAAACCGAGAACTTAACAGCTTTTCTTTTAAAAATCACAGCCATGAGACAGGTACGATAATGCAAAACTGAGCTTATGAGAGAACATCTGCATACAAATTTTGTTTTTGGGAGATTAACTCAGTTAAGGTTACTTTCTCAGATGGCTTAAATGTTTTACAAATACTTTTGTTGTCGATTTTAAGGATTTTTCATTCTTCTAGCTTCCAAGTAGCCTTTCACCTTTTTTCCCCTACTAGGTTTTCAGTTTTCCCTTGGCTATTTAAAGAGAACAACTGGTACTAGTTTACTGGAGAAGCCCTGGAATCTCATTACTTCTGGAAGGTGCCAACAAGGGCACCACTAACTTGGTGAATTTTGTTTACAGTCTTATAGCCTCTTCGGAGTATAACATAATTTAGATAAAGTATTAATAGACTGTGAGTATTCAGGTAAAGAGAGAGAGAGTAGAGTATTAACAGTCATATCAGATTTTTAGTTTTAGGTTCCTCTTATATTTTGTTAGCTTTTTGCAACAAATCTTCCAATGAATCTAGTTTGGAATCTTGAAGTCTTTTGAAGGCTCTAGCTTGTCAATTAAAACAGGCATCCCATTTTGTTTGATTAGGGAATACTTGCTTTCAAGTGAACTTCTTAAATGAATAATCTTCTCTAACTGGAACATTCCTCATCACGATCATTGCAATTCTAGGCTGTCTTCGTAAGATTTTGCAATTTTTGCAGATATCTACCACTTCCAATGGTGTAGGTAATGGCAACCCATTCCAGGATTCTTGTCTGGAAAAATCCCATGGACAGAGGAGCCTGGTGGGCTACAGTCCATGTCATTGCAAGGAGTCAGACATGACTGAGTGATTGAGCATGTACACACAGTTTCTAAGACCCTAGTTCTTAGAAAACATGCAAGTGTGCAGGAGGTTACACACCTTATTCTTTATAAACCAAGAAATCTATTTATTTAGCTAAGCTTTGGATCTCCTGGAGGATTAATGCCTAGGAAGGATATGCCATTGGGTAGGGAATTTTGTGGTGCTGGGAAATAGGGTTGGTGGGTGAAAATGAAGTGAAAGTGCCTAGCCAAGAATGGAGACTGGAGTGGGTTGCCATTTCCTACTCCAGGGGATCTTCCTAATCTAGGGATGGATTGTAGCCCAGCAGGCTCCTCTGTACACGGAATCTTCCAGGCAAGAATACTGGAGTGGGTTGCCATTTCCTTCTCCAAGGGATTGACAAGGTAGCACAAATCTAACTTATTCAGTGACCAACTTAACAGAGCAAAGGAGTCTTAAGAGTTATCACCTACAAAAAAAAGTATAACAGCTTTATAAGTGCTCAACTAGTGCTAGCCAATATTTTTATCTTAGGTTTCCAAGAATCTCATAAGCAATAGATGTGTTATTACTTTCATGAGAAGATTTCATCATAGAAGAAGACTTCCTACTCATTTCTAATAATCAAACTCAGGCCTACTTAGATTTTAATGTGTCATTGGTCAAAAAGATGCCAAATTTTTGGTCTCATTCCCTTGAGTTCCCTAGCAGTTTATGCTATAGACTTACCTCCAAGATTTCTGAGTCCCCTCACAGCTGCTATCTTGCTTACTTTAGACTGAGGGGTGAAACTGAAAGTTGTTCAGTTGTGTCTAACTCTTTGAGACCCCAAGGACCATAGCTCGCCAAGTTCCTCTGTCCATGGAATTCTCCAGGCAAGAATACTGGGGTGGATTGCCATTCCCTTTTCCAGGGGATCTTCCCCACCCAGGGATCAAACCGTGCACTGAAGGCAGGTTTTTGTTTTTTTTTTTTTAACCATCTGAGCCACCAGGGAAGCTCAAGACTAAGGAGTGCCCATTATCTTCTCTTGAGTTAATCCTCCTGAATTCAATCAGATATACAGTTCCTAGATGTCTGAGCACAGTTCCTGAGACCTGTCAGGACCTACCTCCCAAAGGCACTTGCCTTGCAGACTAGTCCTGCCAAAATCCCAATTTTAGCTCATTAAGAATCACTGTAAAATCCTAGAGTCTCCCACACATCAATATTTACCCTGTGAAAATTCTAGGGTCTCTCACATCACATTTTATACCTGGAAGGACTACAACAAACAAACTAGAAGAGCTCAGAATACAAAATAAGAAAGTGTACTGGAGATTTCAGAGAGCAGCTGAACAGGCAGTCAACCTAAGGGCTCTGCAGTACCTACAGGTGTGTGTAGGAACCTACCCCAGAATCTGTAGTAGCTGTCTTCAGGTCCTTTATTCATTTATCCAAAAACTGAGAGAGTACAATGCTCATAAGCAGCATAGTAGAGCTCTGTTCTCCAGGATTTTGGGGCAACAGAAAGCTTTAAAGTGGTTAAGATGCAATATGGAAATAGGACATCATTGCATAGAAGGTCAGAAGTTTCATGAGGTCAGCAGGTCCTATTTCCCAGAGGAAGGTAAGCTAGCCACAGCTGAGATGGATTCTGATTAGCATAGATTAGAGGTTTTTGACAGGTGTTTACCATAAGCACAGATTCTGGGACAGCCTCCATTTTCTGGGTCCTTATATACAACTTAATGCACTGGCCCCATGTGTAGAAGATCTTCTAATGATTCTCAGTGCTTTTTTATTTATTTATTTTTAATTTTATTTTGCTTGACTTTATAATATTGTATTGCTTTTGCCATGCATCAAGATGAATCCACCATAAGTATACATGTGTTCCCCATCCTGAACCCTCCTCCCTCCCCATACCATCCCTCTGGGTCGTCCCAGTGTACCAGCCCCAGGCATCCATTATCAGGCATCATACCTGGACTGGCGACTCGTTTCAGATATGATATACATATTTCAATGCTATTCTCCCAAATCATCCCACCCTCTCCCGTTCCCAGAGTCCAAAAGACTGTTCAATACATCAGTGTATCTTTTGCTGTCTTGTAAACAGGGTTATTATTAACATCTTTCTAAGTTTCATATATATGCGTTAGTATACTGTATTTGTGTTTTTCTTTCTGGCTTACTTCACTCTGTATAATAGGCTCCAGTTCCATCCACCTCATTAGAACTGATTCAAATGTATTCTTTTTAATGGCTGAGTAATACTCCATTGTGTTTTAATCTAGAGGTTAAAAGAACCTGAGTAATTATTCTAAGAACCATTTCAGTGGCATTGGAGTAAGATCAAATCAGTCAATCCTAAAGAAAATCAGTCCTGAATATTCATTGGAAGGACTAATACTGAGGCTTAAGCTCCAGTACTTTCACCACCTGATGCGAGGAATTGATCCACTGGAAAAGACCCTGATGCTGGGAAAGATTGAAGGCAGGAGAAGGGGGTGACAGAGGACGAGATGTCTGGATGGCATCACCAATTGGATGCACATGAGTTTGAGTAAGCTCCGGGAGTTGGTGATGGACAAGGAAGCCTGGTATGCTGCAGTCAGGCATAACTGAGCAGCTGAACTGAACTGAGACATGTGAATTTCAGTGAGATACAGAAATCTGCAGAAAGCTACTGCACTATCAAATTTTTTTAAAAACCATTGTGCTGATAACACAAGAGAAAGAAGGCTTAGAATTATTAGTATTTTCTCCAAAAGACATCAGATATCATATTTTTACTTAATCAGCATGGTTGTTTGGAAAGATTCCGGTACCAAGAGAGAAACTTGAAAGTGGTCTTACAAGGACTTAGAATCACATTTATTCATTTAAATGAAATTGTGTTTCTGTGCTTCTTATATTTTGAATATGCACCCACATGAGACAGTGATTGGACACACTGCTTAGTATTTTTATTTGTGGTGAGAGCACCAAAAGATTTTGCCTGCTTTTCTAGGACAAGTTCCACACTATGCAGGGCAGTTTCAATATTAAGTTTGATCATCTAAGATGGCCATCAAACTCATAGACCAAATCTGAAAAACATTTGTAAGTATTTAGCCACTCCTGAATAGCTTTCACAGCTAGCTAAATCATTTTCTCCAAGTGGTAATTGTTTCATTGTCCCAAGACATTTAAACCTATTAAAGTCTAATGACCCAAGACTTGCTTCTCTTATAAAGGTGGAAACTTTTTTTGAATGCTCTAGCTTTTTCTTTATTAGTGTTTAACTGGCTAGCAGTCTTACAAAATACACAATTATGTCTATCTATAAAGCACAAATTAAATAAATTTGTGAAGTCATAGGTTTGGAAAAGTTCTATTTTTGGTTCCATATTGACTTTACTGAAAATGTTTTATATATAGAAAAATAGCCATTTTCATGTTCAAATGCAATAGGATACAATCAAGTGAGCTGAAAACTGACATTTAGCAATGGTATTTTTGTGGTTTATTTTACTACTAAGATTTTTAGTGTGTACTTTAGCAGATTTTTGTTTTATTTTGATAAAACCCCTTGTTACAATCATGAAAAAGTGGTACTCTCTGGATAGCATTTTATGATTTTCGGTAATTATCTCTCTTGTAAGAGTGTAATATGGTACAGACTTCCTTATTTTCATTTTTCCTCACTATGGACCACTTTGTTATCTATCCTGTGAAAGGATAATGTTATAAATGGTACTTAGCCAATTAAAATGTGAAAGAAAACATGACAGAACACTGAATGAATGAAAAAACAAGGTTGGTAATTACACTGAAAATCTACTTAGATTCTCCTTTTATAAAGTTTAACTTGAGATGTTTTAACTTTTTAACTACCACTTGACAAATATCAAGAACACAGAAGAACTATACAAAAAAGATCTTCACGACCAAGATAATCATGATGATGTGATCACTGACCTAGAGCTAGACATCCTGGAATGTGAAGTCAGGTGGGCCTTAGAAAGCATCACTATGAACAGAGCTAGTGGAGGTAATAGAATTCCCACTGAGCTATTTCAAATCATGAAAGATGATGCTGTGAAAGTGATGCACCCAATATGCCAGCAAATTTGGAAAACTCAGCAGTGGCAACAGGACTGGAAAAGGTCAGTTTTCATTCCAATCCCAAAGAAAGGCAATGCCAAAGAATGCTCAAACTACCAAACAATTGCATTCATCTCACCCGCTAGTAAAGTGATGCTTAAAATTCTCCAAGCCAGGCTTCAGCAATACGTGAACCATGAACTTATAGAAATTCAAGCTAGTTTTAGTAAAGGCAGAGGAGCCAGAGATCAAATTGGCAACATCCGCTGGATCATCGAAAAAGCAAGAGAGTTCCAGAAAAACATCTATTTCTGCTTTATTGACTATGCCAAAGCCTTTGTCTGTGTGGATCACAAGAAACTGGAAAATTCTGAAAGAGATGGGAATACCAGACCACCTGACCTGCCTCTTGAGAAACGTGTATGCGGGTCAGGAAGCAACAGTTAGAACTGGACATGGAACAACAGACTGGTTCCAAATAGGAAAAGGAGTATGTCAAGGCTGTGTATTGTAACCCTTCTTATTTAACTTATATGCAGAGTACATCATGAGAAACGCTGGGCTGAAGGAAGCACAAGCTGGAATCAAGATTGCCAGGAGAAATATCAATAACCTCAGATATGCAGATGATACCACCCTTATGGTAGAAAGTGAAAAACTAAAGAGCCTCTTGATGAAAGCGAAAGAGGAGACTGAAAAAGTTGGCTTAAAGCTCAACATTCAGAAGACTAAGATCATGGCCTCTGGTCCCATCACTTCATGGCAGATAGATGAGGAAACAGTGGAAACAGTGGCTGACTTTATTTTTCTGGGCTCCAAAATCACTGCAGATAGTGATTGAAGCCATGAAATTAAAAGAGCTTATCCCTTGGAAGGAAAGTTATGACCAACCTAGACAGCATATTAAAAAGCAGAGACATTACTTTGTCAACAAAGGTCCGTCTATTCAAGGCTATGGTTTTTCCAGTGGACAGGTATGGATGTGAGAGTTGGACTATAAAGAAAGCTGAGCACTGAAGAATTGATGCTTTTGAACTATAGTGCTGGAGAGGACTCTTGAGTGTCCCTTGGACTGCAAGGTGATCCAACGAGTCCATCCTAAAGGAGATCAGTGCTGGGTGTTCATTGGAAGGACTGATATTGAAGCTGATATTCCAATACTTTGGCCACCTGATGTGAAGAGCTGACTCATTGGAAAAGATCCTGATGCTGGTAAAGATTGAGGGCAGGAGGAGAAGAGGACGACAGAGGATGAAATGGTTGGATGGCATCACTGACTCAATGGACATGGGTTTGGGTGGACTCAGGGAGTTGGTAATGGACAGGGAGGTCTGGTGTGCTGTGGTTCATGGGGTCGCAAATAGCCGGACACAATTGAGTGACTGAACTGACTGACTGAGCTCAAATATTGTCTGTTAAGAAAAATGCAAAAAAAAATCACACTAATATTAACCAAAGTGCGTGTGTGTATGCTAAGTTGCTATAGGCAGGTCCAGACTCTTTGATACCCTACAGACTATAGCTTGCCAAGATCCTCTGTTCATGGGGATTCTCTAGGCAAGAATACTGGAGTGAACTGCCATGCTGTCCTCCAGGGAATCTTCTAGACCCAGGGACTGAAGCTACATTTTATGTCTCCTGCATCAGCAGTGCGTGCTAAATCGCTTCAGTCTTGTCTTACTCAATGCAACCCTATGGACTATTGTCTGCAAGGCTCCTCTGTCCATGAGATTTTCCAAATAAGAATACTGGAGTGTTTTACCATGCTCTCCTCCAGAGATCTTCCTGACCTAGGGATCAAACCTGTGTCTATATCTCCTGCTCTGGCAGGCAGGTTCTTTGCCCCTAGTGCCAACTGGGAAGCCCAATAACCAAAGTAGTGAATATGAACAATGAGAGAAACAAAGTTCAAGGTAAATGCTACACCTCTGTATTTGTCCTGAAGAAAATAATCAGGAAAAATGTATATCTATTCATTTTTTATGGGTTGATCACTTAAATTCTCATTAATAAATTTATCAATTTTGAGTGAAGATTATATATACTCTAATTATATCCATTATGTTTTATTAGCAGAGAAGAACAAACATCAAATCCAGCATTAGCCTGAATTGTAAGGTGTATTTATGAAAAATAGTTATACCCAAATTTTTAGAGCATTTTCTAAATCTTACTAGGCTGCTCAATTTGAATGAGTATTATGTTTACATTTACTTACATGTCTTAAGCTTACATTTTCCCTAATCATTCACTAGTCAAAGCTATGGTTTTTTCAGTAGTCATGTATGGATGAGAAAGTTGGAACATGAAGGCTCGACACTGAAGAATTGATGCTTTTGAACTGTGGTGTTGGAGAAGACTTTTGAGAGCCCCTTGGACTGCAAGGAGATCAAACCAGTCAGTCCTAAAGGAAATCAATCCTAAATATTCATTAGAAGGACAGATGGTGAAGCTGAATTTCCAATACTTTGGCTGCCTGATGTGAAGATCCAACTCATTATAAAAGATCCTCGTTCTGGAAAAGATTGAAGGCAGGAGGAGAAGGGAACAACAGAGGGTGAAATGGTTGGATGGCATCACTGACTCAATGGACATGAGTTTGAGCAAGCTCTGGGAGATAGGGAAAGACAGGGAAGCCTGGCATGCTGCAGTCCATGGAGTCACAAGGAGTCAGACACAACTGAGTGACTGAAGAACAACAAATCATTCACTGTTTTGGTGTTTGGGGAAAAAAGCATAAAGCATATTTTTAGCCAAATTCATTAGTTTTTAAATTACTGCTGCTACTGCTAAGTTGCTTCAGTCGTGTCTGACTCTGTGAGACCCTATAGACAGCAGCCCACCAGGTTCCCCCGTCCCTGGATTCTCCAGGCAAGAACACTGGAGTGGGTTGCCATTTCCTTTTCCAATGAATGAAAGTGAGAAGTGAAAATGAAGTCGCTTAGTCGTGTCTGACTCTTCATGACCCCATGGACTGCAGCCTACCAGGCTCCTCCGCCCATGGGATTTTCCAGGCAAGAGTACTAATTGTTATTTATTCAACAAATGTTTACTTATGTTTTTGCTAAGAGGCAGTTATCATATTGTCACCAAACTCAGGCTTGGCTGCTCGCCATTCAAGAGACAAGTGCTGATGGAAAGGAATGGTAGCAGGTTGGCACCATGGGTAGAAGGCAGATAGATGCATGTCCAAGAATCAACTTCAAAGACTCTGAATGGTAGCAGGTTGGCACCATGGGTAGAAGGCAGATAGATGCATGTCCAAGAATCAACTTCAAAGACTCTGCTAGACTAGGAAAGTATTTTTAAAGGGAGAAAGGGGAAGTTAATTACAGTCAATCATTTGAGGAGAGAGTCAGAGTCTTCCTTATCTTCCACCATGTGGAGAATTTCTTCTGATTGGTTGGTGGTGAGGTAACAGGGCAGTGTTCCAAGAATCTCATACTCAGCCTGAAGTTACCATCCTCTGCTTATGTGGGGGCCTTTTGCTGTTGTTCAGACACTCAGTCATGTCTGAATCTTTATGACCCCAAGGACTACAGCCCAGTAGATCTCCCTGTCCCTCACCATCTCTCAGAGTTTGCCCAAGTTCATGCCCAATTCATTGGTGATGCCATCCAGCCATTGCATCCTCTGATACCCTCTTCTACTTCTGCCTTCAATCTTTCCCAGCATCAGGGACTTTTCCAGTGAGTCAGCTGTTTGCATCAGATGACCAAACTACTGGTGCGTTAGCTTCAGCATCAGTCCTTCCAATGAATATTAAAATTGACTGGTTTGATCTCCTTGCTGTCCAAGGGACTGTCAGGAGTCTTCGCAGGAGGCCTTAGTTTCTGCCAAAGGACTCAAAGATATTATTATGTATCTTTTGAGGAGGAACCAGGACCCTCTTTTATGACTGTTCCTCCATTGTTTCTGCATTCCCTCCCTTCTCTTACAGGCAACTCTTTGAAACTGCCCTTTGGAGCTCAGGGAAGGTCAAGGAGAATGAATGAACAAGAATCAGGGGACACGAAAGGATCTGTAACTGTGAGGGTCCCATAGGTTCTTGCTTGACTTCAATATTAAAGACTGAGTATATGTTGATGAAATACAAAAGAAAATGCTACCATTTAAAATTAGTGATAAATCCATTATAAAGTAAAATAGCTTTAAAATATGCTATGCTAAGTCACTTCTGTCATGTCCGACTCTGTGTGACCCCATAGATGGCAGCCCAGTGGGCTCTGCCATCCCTGGGATTCTCCAGGCAAGAATACTGGAGTGGGTTGCCATTTCCTTCTCCAATGCATGAAAGAGAAAAGTGAAAGGGAAGTCGCTTAGTCATGTCCGACTCTTAGCGACCCCATGAACTGTGGCCCACCAGGCTCCTCTGTCCATGGATTTTCCAGGCAAGAGTACTGGATTGGGGTGCCATTGCCTTCTCTGAGCTTTAAAATAAAAGTATTTCAATAATTGTAGACCAAGGCAGTTTTCACTTAGTGGTCAGAAAATACTACTTTGTCTGACAGAGGAAATACAAACTATGAGTTAACAAAACTTTACTCTAGTGTTTGAGTGTCAGACTTTATGTTTTGGGGCTCTAAAATCACTGCAGATGGTGACTGCAGCCATGAAATTAAAAGACGCTTACTCCTTGGAAGGAAAGTTATGACCAACCTAGATAGCATATTCAAAAGCAGAGATATTACTTTCCCAACAAAGGTCCATCTAGTCAAGGCTATGGTTTTTCCAGTGGTCATGTATGGATGTGAGAGTTGGACTGTGAAGAAGGCTGAGCACCAAAGAATTGATGCTTTTGAACTGTAGTGTTGGAGGAGACTCTTGAGAGTCCCTTGGACTACAAGGAGATCCAACCAGTCCATTCTGAAGGAGATCAGCCCTGGGATTTCTTTGGAGGGAATGATGCTGAAGTTGAAACTCCAGTACTTTGGCCACCTTATGCGATGAGTTGACTCATTGGAAAAGACTCTGATGCTAGGAGGGATAGGGGGCACGAGGAGAAGGGGATGACAGAAGATGAGATGGCTGGATGGCATCACTGACTTGATGGACATGAGTCTGAGTGAACTCTGGGAGTTGGTGATGGACAAGGAGGCCTGGCGTGCTGCAGTTCATGGAGTCGCGAAAAGTCGGACACGACTGAGCGACTGAACTGACTGACTGACTTGAGGAGACATAACTGAGACTTGTGTGAAAGTTTGCATTTTTTAAAATAACTGGTTCAGCTGTCATAATCAGGAAGAACTATTACTAACTTTGGAAACTCCAGATTTAAAGGATGTTTAGAAAGTTAGACTTGCTTCCAATACCACATCATTATAACAAGGTGAAAATTTCTAACATATGGTACAGCTCCTAAATGAAAATTAATCCTAACAATTGCTATTTTTCAATGTTTGAAAAATCTCACAGACAGGCCTGACAAAACAATACAAATTGAAGAATTCGGCAGAGAAGTTGCATGAGTCACAATGTGGTGAAAACTGATATAGCAGACAGCCACATATTTAATGGGCCCTAATATCCAGATCCAATAGAAACAAATCATAAAATTTCAGCTAAAATTCCCATCATGTCTTCATCAGACTGTGATTCTGAGGAAATTTCTGAGTTGAAAATATAAGCTGTATGGATATCACTTAAAACTGAAAAAGTAATTATAGTTTGAAATGGCCAGGAAATCCCTATATACTTAAGCATTTTGTTATTACCTTCTCTATAGGCCCATATACTGGAAACCAAGCAGGGCCCTGCAAGATCCTCCCAGGTGTCAAGCCTTTATGTGTCTCCCATTTCTTTCTTATGCAAAAATGGCTCCAGCCTTCTACAACTTGCCTGAGTTTCAAGGGGCAGATTAAAACAGTTACTAATTAGAAAAGTGAGGAAATGCAGAAATAAAAGAAAGCTGTCACAAACAACAGTGCAGTGATAAAATAGGGTCCAAATTCCTTCTCAATGGTTATACATGGCATTCTGACACCTATCTTTTAGTTTATCTATAAGAACAAGGGCCCCCACCCAAGTGGAAGATGACAACTTTAGGTCAAGCACAACTTTCCTGGAACACTGTCCTGTTACCTCATCACCAACCAATCAGAAGAAACACATGCACCCTGTAACCCTCATCCAAATTTTATCTTTGAAAACTCATCCCTGAAAACCACTGGAAGTTTAGATCATTTGAGCATGAGCCAATTGTACTCCTTGCTTGGCAATTGCAATAAACCTTTCACTGCTTTAAACATGGAGGTTTTGGTTTGTTTGGCCTTACTGTGCATCAGATCAGATCAGATCAGTTGCTCAGTTGTGTCCAACTCTTTGCGACCCCATGAATCGCAGCACGCCAGACGTCCCTGTCCATCACCAACTCCCGGAGGTCACTGAGACTCACATCCATCGAGTCAGTGATGCCATCCAGCCATCTCATCCTCTGTCGTCCCCTTCTCCTCCTGCCCCCAATCCCTCCCAGCATCAGAGTCTTTTCCAATGAGTCAACTCTTCACATGAGGTGGCCAAAGTACTGGAGTTTCAGCTTTAGCATCATTCCCTCCAAAGAAATCCCAGGGCTGATCTCCTTCAGAATGGACTGGTTGGATCTCCTTGCAGTCCAAGGGACTCTCAAGAGTCTTCTCCAACACCACAGTTCAAAAGCATCAATTCTTCAGCACTCAGCCTTCTTCACAGTCCAACTCTCACATCCATACATGACCACTAGAAAAACCATAGCCTTGACTGGACGAACCTTTGTTGGCAAAGTAATGTCTCTGCTTTTGAATATGCTATCTAGGTTGGTCATAACTTTCCTTCCAAGGAGTAAGTGTCTTTTAATTTCATGGCTACAGTCACCATCTGCAATGATTTTGGACCCCCCAAAATAAAGTCTGACACTGTTTCCACTGTTTCCCCATCAATTTCCCATGAAGTGATGGGACCAGATGCCATGATCTTTGTTTTCTGAATGTTGAGCTTTAAGCCAATTTTTTCACTCTCCTCTTTCACTTTCATCAAGAGGCTTTTTAGTTCCTCTTCACTTTCTGCCATAAGGGTGGTGTCATCTGCATATCTGATGTTAATGATATTTCTCCTGGTAACCTTGATTCCAGCTTTTGTTTCTTCCAGTCCAGCATTTCTCATGATGTACTCTGCATATAAGTTAAATAAACGGTGACAATATACAGCCTTGACGAACTCCTTTTCCTATTTGGAACCACTATATTGTTCCATGACCAGTTCTAACTGTTGCTTCCTGACCTGCATACAGGTTTCTCAAGAGGCAGGTCACGTGGTCTGGTATTCCCATCTCTTTCAGAATTTTCCACAGTTTATTGTGATCCGCACAGTCAAAGGCTTTGACATAGTCAATAAAGCAGAAATAGATGTTTTTCTGGAACTCTCTTGCTTTTTCCATGATCCAGCAGATGTTGGCAATTTGATCTCTGGTTCCTCTGCCTTTTCTAAAACCAGCTTGAACATCAGGAAGTTCACAGTTCACATATTGCTGAAGCCTGGCTTGGAGAATTTTGAGCATCAGTTTACTACTGTGTGAGATGAGTGTAATTGTGCAGTAGTTTGAGCATTCTTTGGCATTGCCTTTCTTTGGGATTGGAATGAAAACTGACCTTTTCGAGTCTTGTGGCCACTGCTGAGTTTTCCAAATTTGCTGACATATTGAGTGCAGCACTTTCACAGCATCATCTTTCAGGATTTGGAATAGCTCAACTGGAATTCCGTCACCTCCACTAGCTTTGTTCATGGTGATGCTTTCTAAGGCCCACTTGACTTCACATTCCAGGATGTCTGGCTCTAGGTCAGGATCACACCATTGTGATTATCTGGGTCATGAAGATCTTTTAACTCAGAATTTAACTCAGATGACCATTATATCTACTATTGCGGGCAGGGATCCCTCAGAAGAAATGGAGAAGCCATCATGGTCAACGAAAGAGTTGAAATGCAATTTGGATGCAATCTCAAAAACGACAGAATGATCTCTGTCCGTTGCCAAGACAAACCATTCAATATCACAGTTATCCAAGTCTATGCCCCAACCAGTAACGGGGAAGAAGCTGAAGTTGAAGATGTCCTTTTCATTATAGGGGACTGGAATGCAAAAGTAGGAAGTCAAGAAACACCTGGAGTAACAGGCAAATTTGGCCTTGGAATACAGAATGAAGCAGGGCAAAGATGAATAGAGTTTTGCCAAGAAAATGCATTGGTCCTAACAAACACCCTCTTCCAACAACACAAGAGAAGACTCTATACATGGACATCACCAGATGGTCAACACCGAAATCAGATTGATTATATTCTTTGCAGCCAAAGATGGAGATAACCACAGGACATGATCAAAACTGGTTAGAAACAGCAAGTTTCAAAATGGTGGAAGATTAGATCTCCAGTGGACTTTGAACCTCGTTATGCACTCACTGTAAATATATTAGCATTTGAATTACACACCATTAGCACCATGACAGTTCTGAGATCAAGCAAAAGCCAAAAGGTGGGTGGTGGCCCAATTCCTGGAAAACCCAGACCCCTCCCTGAAATAGTTGGAATAATCCTCCCATTAATTAGCCTATGAAATTACCTAGACCATTAAAACTAACCATGCTATATTTCAGGACCACTCTCATCTTCTCTGAGAGTTAGTCATTAAGACAGTATGGTACTGGCTGGCACAAAAACAAAAATATAAATTAAAAAAAAATACTATATATATATATATATATATATATATATAGAATAAGATACAAAGCCTAGAGATAAAACCACACACCTATGGGTCACCTAATCTATGACAAAGGAGGTAACAATATACAATGGAGAAAAGACAGTCTCTTTAATAAATGGTGCTGGTGAGGTAGAAATTGTTAGGCAGTTAGTGTGGGAACTCTGAGACCTTGGCCTGTTTCAATAAACATCCCACTCCATTAACCTGAAACTATACCCTTTGCCCTAATTCCTAACTCTCAGAGGAATGTGTCCTCAGTCTGATAAATTATCAGCACTCAGATCCAGGAAAGGGTAGTAATTAACTTCTGTTCCATATGCCTGAGGGAGAAACAACTGATGATCATTAATCTTTAGCCTATACATCTGGTCCACTGTAAAATGGCCAGGGAATCATGAGAAAAGGTTGTGGGATGGTGACTTAATGTCTAAGAAAACTAAGAATCTGAGGATCAAAAGAAGCCATAAAGATGTGAAGTTAAACTTAGTGACCTTTAAGCAGATTGGTTATAAATGACATATGTTAAAAGTAAGAACCAATCAAAAGTGTAAAAATCAATACTGCTGCTGCTGCTAAGTCGCTTCATTTGTATCCGACTCTGTGCGACCCCATAGACGGAAGCTCACCAGGCTCCCCTGTCCCTGGGATTCTCCAGGCAAGAACACTGGAGTGGGTTGCCATTTCCTTCTCCAATGCATGAAAGTGAAAAGTCAAAGTGAAGTCGCTCAGTCGTGTCTGACTCTTAGTGACCCCACGGACTGGAGCCTACCAGGCTCCTCCGTCCATGGGATTTTCCCGGCAAAAGTACTGGGGTGGGGTGCCATTGCCTTCCCCATAAACTGCTGTAAGTTCTGCCTTTTTGGGGAACCTCACTCCCTCTCAGTATCTATGCTGAAAGTTTTGTACTTTCTCTCTGAAATAAATCCTGTTTGCCTGCTACCATGAGTGTTTGAGTGTTTAAGTGTTTGCAACGTTCATTCTTCGGCTTGGCAAACTAGAACTCAGATTTCCATTTCATTGGGAAAACTGGACAGCTATGTCTAAAATAATGAAATTAGAGCACTTCCCAGCACCATACACAAAAATAAACTCAAAATGAATTAAAGGCGTAATGTTAAGACTGGATACTAGAAAACTCTTAGAGGAAAGCATAGGAAGAATACACTTTTACATAAATTACAGCAAGATCTCTTTTGACCCATCTTCTAGGGTAATAAAAATAAAAGTAAATAGGGCCTGATTAAATTTAAAAGCTTCTGCACAGCAAAAACAAACAAACACACACAAACAGATGAAAAGACAACCCACACAATGGGGAAAAAAAATTATAAATGAAGCAACTGACAAGAGACTAATCTCTAAAATATACAAACACCTCATGAAACTCAGTAAAAAAAAAAAAAATCAAAAAATGGATGGAGGACCTAAATAGACATTTCTCTGAAGAAGATATACAAATGGCCAAGAGGCACACAAAAAGATGCTCAACATCACTGAGAGAAATGAAAATCAAAACTACAATGAGATATCACCTCACACCAATCAGTATAGCCATCAAAAAGTCTACATACAATAAATGTTGGAGAGGGTGTGGAGACAAGGGAATCCCCCTACACTGTTGGTGGGAATGTAAATCTGTACAGCTACTATGGAGAACAGTGTGGAGGCTCCTTAAAAAACTAAACACAAAACTATTGTATCATCCAGCAATTCCACTCCTTGGCATATATTCAGAGAAAATCATTGTTCGAAAGGATACATGCTCCCAATGTTCACTGCAGTGCTGTTTACAACAGTCAAGACATGGAAGCCACCTAAATGTGTATCAACATATGAATGAATAAAGATGTGGTACATATATAAAATGGAGTATTACTCAGCCTCTAAAAAGAAGGCTGCATCCATGTTGCAACAACATGGATGGACTTGGATATTATACTAAGTGAGGTAAGTTGGATCGAGAAAGACAAATATCATATGATACTGCTTATATGTGAAATCTTTAAAAAATGATACAAATGAACTTGTTTATGAAACAAAAATAGACTCACAGGCTTAGAGAACAAACTTAAGGTTACCTAAGAGGAAACGTTGAGAGGATGCATGAATTAGGAGTTTGGAATTGACATACACATACTACTATATTTAAAGTAGATAACAAGGACCTTCTGTATAGCACAGGGAACTCTTATAAATATTCTGTAATAACCTAAATGGGAAAAATAATTTGAAAAAGACTCGATACACATACATGTATAGCTGAATCACTTAGCTATACAACTGAAACTAACACAGTATTGTTAATCAAATATATTCTAATATAAAATGATGAAATAAAAAATAAAATTAATTTTAAAAAGCACTGATTCATATGTTGAAACCCTGAATTCCCAGCCTGAGTGTGATTCTATTTAGAGAAGGGCCTCTAGAGAAGTAACTAACATTGCTGCTGCTGCTAAGTCACTTCAGTCGTGTCCGACTCTGTGCGACCCCATAGACGGCAGCCCACCAGGCTCCCCCGTCCCTGGGATTCTCCAGGCAAGAACACTGGAGTGGGTTGCCATTTCCTTCTCCAATGCATGAAAGTGAAAAGTGAAAGTGAAGTCGCTCAGTCATGTCTGACTCTCAGCGACCCCCGTGGACTGCAGCCTACCAGACTCCTCCATCCATGGGATTTTCCAAGCAAAAGTACTGGAGTGGGGTGCCATTGCCTTCTCCTAACTAACATTCAGATCAGATCAGTCGCTCAGTCGTGTCCGACTCTTTGCGACCCTATGAACCGCAGCATGCCAGGCCTCCCTGTCCATCATCAGCTCCCGGAGGTCACTCAGACTCACATCCATCAAGTCAGTGATGCCATCCAGCCATCTCATCCTCTGTCGTCCCCTTCTCCTCCTGCCCTCAATCCCTCCCAGCATCAGAGTCTTCTCCAATGAGTCAACTCTTCACATGAGGTGGCCAAAATACTGGAGTTTCAGCTTTAGCATCATTCCTTCCAAAGAAATCCCAGGATTGATCTCCTTCAGAATGGACTGGTTGGATCTTCTTGCAGTCCAAGGGACTCTCAAGAGTCTTCTCCAACACCACAGTTCAAAAGCATCAATTCTTCGGCGCTCAGCCTTCTTCACAGTCCAGCTCTCACATCCATACATGACCACAGGAAAGACCGATAGCCTTGACTAGGCGAACCTTTGTTGGCAAAGTGATGTCTCTGCTTTTGAATGTGCTATCTAGGTTGGTCATAACTTTCCTTCCAAGGAGTAAGCGTCTTTTAATTTCATGGCTACAGTCACCATCTGCAGTGATTTTGGAGCCCAGAAAAATAAATTCTGACACTGTTTCCACTGTTTCTCCATCTATTTCCCATGTAGTGATGGGACCAGATGCCATGATCTTCGTTTTCTGAATGTTGAGCTTTAAGCCAACCTTTTCACTCTCCACTTTCACTTTCATCGAGAGGCTTTTTAGCCCCTCTTCACTTTCTGCCATAAGAGTGGTGTCATCTGCATATCTGAGGTTATTGATATTTCTCCCAGGAATCTTGATTCCAACTTGTGTTTCTTCCAGTCCAGCATTGCTCATGATGTACTCTGCATAGAAGTTAAATAAACATGGTGACAATATGCAGCCTTGACGTACTCCTTTTCCTATTTGGAACCAGTCTGTTGTTCCATGACCAGTTCTAACTGTTGCTTCCTGACCTGCATACAGATTTCTTAAGAGGCAGATCAGGTGGTCTGGTATTCCCATCTCTTTCAGAATTTTCCATAGTTTATTGTGATCTACACAGTCAAAGGCTTTGGCATAGTCAATAAAGCAGAAATAGATGTTTTTCTGGAACTCTCTTGCTTTTTCCTGATCCAGCGGATGTTGGCAATTTGATCTCTGGTTCCTCTGCCTTTTCTAAAACCAGCTTGAACATCAGGAAGTTCACGGTTCACATATTGCTGAAGCCTGGCTTGGAGAATTTTGCGCATTACTTTACTAGCGTGTGAGATGAGTGCAATTGTGCGGTAGTTTGAGCATTCTTTGGTATTGCCTTTCTTAAGTGAGGTCATATAGTGGGGCCCTGACTCAAAAGATTTAGTGTTCTTAGATACCAGAGAACATTTTTTGTATGTGGATGTGTGATTATCTATGCAGTAAATAAATATCTATATAAGGATGATATGGTGAGGCAGCATTATATAAATAAGGAAGAGAGCCCATCTCAGAAATTGAATTTGGTGGCGCTATAATTATGAACTTCTAATTTTCAGAAGTGTGACAAAATAAATTTCTGTCCTGTAAACCACAGTGGTGTTTTGTTAACGCAGCCCAAGCAAACTAATATACTGAATATCACTGATTTTCATAATTGCTCATATGTTCTTGCTATTTCAAACATAGTTCCTTTTTCATTTCCAAATTTTCATTGAACTATGATTTTGAACTTTATAGCTCTATCTTTCCTAGTAATATAGACAAACATGCTCCATGACAAAGTTGTCAGTATTAGTGAGTAGTTTTAGTCATCTTTTAGAAAATCCCTGGAATTATAGCCATTTGTCACAGAGACATATTTGTGATATAAGATAAAAATATCTATCCTCTCCCGACATTCCATGTTCTACATTTCTATGGCACTATATATTTTATAAACACATGAATAAATATCATCTAAAATTCCCAGAATTTAAACCTATTCCCTGCCTTACTCTATGTATTTGTAGAAACAAAAAGTATAACAAGGCATAATTCTTAATTCTATCAGAGAATCAGTTATATCCTTAATGTACTCTCTGACTACAAAGAAAAACCATACATTTCAATTTATTGGATTAGCTTTGTGTAGTACTCAAGATATTAGTGTGATATTCTCGTTCGTGCATGCATGCTTAGTTGTATCTGATTCTTTGGGACCCCTTTAGGACTGCAGATTGCGAGGCTCCTCTGTCCATGAAATTTTTCAAGCAAGAATACTGGTGTGGGTTGCCATTTCCTCCTCAGGAGATCTTCCTGACCCAGAGATCGAACCCTCATCTCCTGGGTCCCCTGAATTACACGAGGATTCTTTATCACTGAGCTTCTCACAGTCTATTATTCCCCTTTGTATCATTACATTATCAATGGAGAAAAAAACAATATTGCAAGTAACAAAAAGGACTGTAAAACATGCTCTAAGTAAAGCATTATAGAAATGATAAATCACAATTGATATAATACAATAAGGCCATATAAAATTGCATAAATATATTTGAGGTGTGGCAAAGAGCTACAGGTAAGAGTCAGGCAGAACTGCTAAGCAGAAAGGAACTTTGAGATCTTCAGGTTAAAAGCTTCAAGTTACAGATGTATTGGTCATTCCCCGTTTGTCTCTTTATGTCCCTCTTCCAGTCTTCTTTACCTTGTTCCAAAATTCAGGATGTTGCTTTCTATAAACAAATACAAAAATATTTTACCCTTTAGGTTTGGTTATGTTTGAACAATGAGTTCTTAGGATTCAAAGGGTAGGAGAGAGCTGTTGGGGTACAACTCCCCTCCTGCTGAGGTAGCTAGTTGTCAGTGCAAGTGTTACTAGTATTATTCTACCAAAGGCTAGGAACCCTGTATAGCCATTCTATAGCTCTCCCCACTGGATCCTTCAAGCCTAACTTCCCATACTGTTAGCCCTGGGTCTATTCACTCTTCCCTGTTGGTTTCTATTATTATTATTATTTTTACTTTACAATATTATATTGGTTTTGTTATCTTTTAAAAATACCTTATTAAACTCATGCCAATTGCCCCCTTTTTAGTGCACTGTTCTCTCCTGGAAAATGAACTGATAGGAAAATGAAGTCTTTAGAGATAAAAGTGCAAAGACTAACTTATCTTGGTCATATTATCATTTACTTGTGATCTTATAAAAGCAAGAAGCATTAGCATAGCTATTATAAAGGCTGCTCCTCAAATACTGGATCAAAAATAACATTCAAAATTTCTAGTTTAAGATAAAAGCAAGTGTTATTATTAAACATTAAATTAATGTTCTATTAATTATTAAACATTAATTAATGTTCTTAACATTAAAATGTTAAGCAAAAATAAAACACAAAAACTGTAAGTATCAGTCTATTCTTCAGACAAGTCTCAAGAAGTTTCATAAGTGCCTTTTCATTGTGTTCTCCACTAGGTATCACAGGTTCTGGAAATCTGATCACAATGACTCAGGAAAGTGGAAGAGTCTAAGCTAGAACTAAGTTCTTTACACATTTGGGCTCTGTGATTTAATCTAGGCACTAATCAGCATAGATGATAAGCCACATGTTTTTGAGAAACTAAATTATGTTGCCACATGGGATGAGGAAAAGAGTAATCTGGGAAACAGACATGAACAATAAAATGAGTGGATTGGCAAATTTTACAAAAGCAGCAAAAGTCCTTGATGATAATAAATGGTTAAGTTCAATACTTCTTGTTGCATATTTATCTCAAGGAAGCCACAATGAACATGAACACCAATCCTCAGATTCCTAGTGAAGAGTGAGAGCCTGGGAAACTGTGATATACAGAGTCCAACTGAAACCACAATGGTTATGAGAAGGTTTTCTGGAGAAATAACAAGGACGATTAACAAGAACACACTGGCGGCCTTAATTTTTCAACACCATTGCCAAAAGCCACAAGACAAACATGTGAGTGGCAATGGCTACTCTCCTCTACTAAGTTTTAACTAACAATTTAGCAATAATTTGTTACCAAAACAGCTCCAGTATTCAACCAAATTTTTGAAAGAATAGCGGTTTCATTTCATAAACCATGTCACATCATTATCAAGGCAGAGGCTTTTTGTTTTTATAAACTTGATTCATTTCCACAAGGAAAAAACAGATTACATATAGTAATTATAATCATCAACATTTATGGAAAACCGATACATTACCTGACAAAATGAATTTTTAAAACCCATTATATACTTTCCTTGAGATATAAAGGTAATAAACCCAACTCCTTTTATCTCCTTCTGAGCTTCATGTTTCTTTACAAAGTTGTTTATATTCTGATTTTTATATGCCTGCTCTAGGAAGGACTGTAACTTTAGTACTCTGACTACCCCAGTTGTGTAACTATGTGATAGTTAATGTATGTAAACATCAGGAAACTGTAACATTTTAGCAGAAAGCAGAGGAAAGCCTGGTACAATGTCAAAATTGGGTATTTTTCTTTCCTTTCTAGAATTGAGGAATTCAAAGAATGAGCTATCAGATTTCTGTTCAGCAAGTCATAGTTAAAGCCCAGGGGGCCTAGAGTTGTTTAATCCATACCAGATGTGAGGAACAAAGATAGAAATAAAGAAAAAGGAGTCTGAATCCTGCATTGCTATAATTAAAAGAAAATGGAAATATTCTTTTCTTTTGTATTAGGGCAAAGGAAAAAGTAATACATACTTAAAACTGTACAAGGAAATTTCAAATTTATTGCACTAACAACTATTATGCTTTAATAATATACCTGTAATCAAGATAGACTGTTTTTTGTTTTTTTTTTTTTTTAACAATTACTTGGTGTTAACTGGCTTACATATCCTTTTTTAAAAGCTGTTGATCTAGAAGCTTTTCTTAGGATCTAGTAATACTAATAGAAACTTTGAAACTTTTCTGATCCTTTTCTGATGTTTGCTTTTAAGATCTATTATTTCTTCAGATTTCTGGAAATATGTTCAGAATGTAACTACAATGTTACTTTCATGATCACATGTGCTTGGTCTCTAGTTGTGCCCAACTCTTTGCAACCTCAAGGACCATAGCCCACCAGATCTCATAGCTCACCAGGCCTCAGTGTCCACAGGATTTTTCAGACAAGGATGCCAGAGTGGGTTGCTGTTTTGTTTTCAGGGGATCTTACTGACCCAAGGATCAAGTCCCCTGAGTCACCTGTGTTAGCAGGCAGGTTCTTTACCACTGAACCATCTGGGAGGCCCCATGTAAATACTGCAGAAAATGTTTTTATTACTTCTTAATGGCTAGTATGAATCCTCTCAACATGTTTTACTTAAGTTTTAAAACATTTTCTTTAATCATTTCTTTAACACTTTTGTTCTTTTTATTCAGGTTTACTCTCTTCATTTGAAACTTGTACCTCAAAACTTCTAATTCAAGTTTCATTATTTCACTAGATCAATATTTCAGCTCAATAATTTCTTTAACTTTTTTATTAAAAAGTTTTTTTCTAAGGTATATATATATATATATACTGAGGTATATTTCATTGAATGTTTTACATGTGCAAAGCAAATTGCAGATGTAAATTACTTTTACATTTAAAAAAAGTAAAATTTAAACATTTAAAATATAAAAACTAAAATTACTTTTTAATTTTAAAAGTAAAATTACTTTTAAATTGCAAAGTTTTGAGATTTAAATATTTTTTTCTTTTAGTGGTAGCCCACTTTTATTAGGGAACATTTCATGCAAAAATGGTCTCAATAAAGGAGATAAATAGTATGCACCTAACAGAAGCAGAAGATATTAAGAAGAGGTGGCAAAAATACACAGATCAAATCGGATCAGAACAGTTGCTCAGTTGTGTCTGACTCTTTGAGACCCCATGAATAACAGCACGCCAGGCCTCCCTGTCCATCACCAACTCCCAGAGGTCACTCAGACTCATATCCATCAAGTCAGTGATGCCATCCAGCCATCTCATCCTCTGTCGTCCCCTTCTCCTCCTGCCCCCAATCCCTCCCAGCATCAGAGTCTTTTCCAATGAGTCAACTCTTCACATGAGGTGGCCAAAGTACTGGAGTTTCAGCTTTAGCATTCCTTCCAAAGAAATCCCAGGGCTGATCTCCTTCAGAATGGACTGGTTGGATCTCCTTGCAGTCCAAGGGACTCTCAAGAGTCTTCTCCAACACCACAGTTCAAAAGCATCAATTCTTCGCCACTCAGCCCTCTTCACAGTCCAACTCTCACATCCAAACATGACTACAGGAAAAACCATAGCCTTGACTAGATGGACCTTTGTTGGCAAAGTGATGTCTCTGCTTTTGAATATGCTATCTAGGTTGGTCATAACTTTCCTTCCAAGGAGCAAGCGTCTTTTCATTTCATGGCTGCAGTCACCATCTGCAGTGATTTTGGGGCCCAAAAACATAAAGTCTGACACTGTTTCCACTGTTTCCCCATCTATTTCCCATCAAGTGATGGGACCAGATGCCATGATCTTTGTTTACTGAATGTTGAGCTTTAAGCCAACTTTTCACTCTCCACTTTCACTTTCATCAAGAGGCTTTTTAGTTCCTCTTCACTTTCTGCCACAAGGGTGGTGTCATCTGCATATCTGAGGTTATTGATATTTCTCCCTGCAATCTTGATTCCAGCTTGTGTTTCTTCCAGTCCAGCATTTCTCATTATGTACTCTGCATTTAAGTTAAATAATCAGGGTGACAATATACAGCCTTGACGAATTCCTTTTCCTATTTGGAAAGAGTCTGTTGTTCCATGTCCAGTTCTAACTGTTGCTTCCTGACCTGCATATAGGTTTCTCAAGAGGCAGATCAGGTGGTCTGGTATTCCCATCTCTTTCAGAATTTTCCACAGTTTATTGTGGTCCACACAGTCAAAGGCTTTGGCATACTCAATAAAGCAGAAATAGATGCTTTTCTGGAACGAAGAACTACACAAAGAAGAGCATCACGACCCAGATAATCATGATGGTGTGATCACTCACCTAGAGTCAGACATCCTGGAATGTGAATTCAAGTGGGTTAGGAAGCATCACTGTGAACAAAGCTAGTGGGAGTGATGGAATTTCAGTTGACCTATTTCAAATCCTGGAAGATGATGCTGTGAAAGTGCTGCACTCAATATGCCAGCAAATTTGGAAAACTCAGCAGTGGCCACAGGACTGGAAAATGTCAGTTTTTATTTCAATCTCAAATAAAGGCAATGCCAAAGAATGCTCAAACTACTGCACAATTGCACTCATCTAGCATGCTAGTAAAGTAATGCTTAAGATTCTCCAAGCCAGGCTTCAGCAATACATGAACCATGAACTTACAGATATTCCAGCTGGTTTTAGAAAAGACAGAGGACCAAGAGATCAAATTGCCAACATCCGCTGGATCATGGAAAAAGCAAGAGAGTTTCAGAATAACATCGATTTCTGCTTTATCGACTATGCCAAAGCCTTCAACTATGTGGATCATAATAAACTGTGAAAAATTCTGAAAGAGATGGGAATACCAGACCACCTGAGCTGCCTCTTGAGAAACCTGTATGTAGGTTAGGAAGCAATAGTTAGAACTGGACATGGAACAACAGACTGGTTCCAAATAGGAAAAGGAGTTCGTCAAAGCTGTATATTGTCACCCTGTTTATTTAACTTATATGCAGAGTTCATCATGCGAAATGCTGGGCTGGAGGAAGCACAAGCTGGAATCAAGATTTCCAGGAAAAATAGCAATAACCTCACATATGATATGACACCACCCTTATGGCAGAAAGTGAAGACCTAAAGAGCCTCTTGATGAAAGTGAAAGAAGAGATTGAAAATGTTGGCTTAAAGCTCAACATTCAGAAAACTAAGATCATGGCATGCTGTCCCATCACTTCATGGCAAATAGATGGGGAAATAGTTGAAACAGTGTCAGACTTTATTTTTCTGGGCTCCAATATTCTTGCAGATGGTGATTGCAACCATGAAATTAAAAGACATTTACTCCTTGGATGGAGAAGGCAATGGCACCCCACTCCAGTACTCTTGCCTGAAAAATCCCATGGATGGAGGAGCCTGGAGGGCTGCAGTCCATGGGGTCACTGAGGGTCGGACATGACTGAGCGACTTCACTTTCACTTTTCGCTTTCATGCATTGGAAAAGGAAATGGCAACCCACTCCAGTGTTCTTGTCTGGAGAATCCCAGGGACAGGGGAGCCAATTGGGCTGCCGTCTATGGGGTCGTACAGAGTCAAACACGACTGAAGTGACAGCAGCAGTAGCATTACTCCTTGGAAGGAAAGTTATGACCAACCTAGACAATATATTAAAAAGCAGACTTTGTCAACGAAGGTCCATCTATCCAAGGCTATGGTTTTCCATTGATCATGTATGGATCTGAGAGTTGGACTATAAAGAAACCTGAGTGCTAAAGAATTGATGCTTTTGAACTGTGGTGGAGGAGACTCTTGAGAATCCCTTGGACTGCAAGGAGATCCAACCAGTCCATCCTAAAGGAGATCAGTCCTGGTTATTTATTGGATGCACTGATGTTGAAGCTGAAACTCCAATACTTTGGCCACCTAGTGTGAAGAGCTGACTCTTTTGAAAAGACCCTGATGCTGGGAAGGATTGAGGGCAGCAGGAGAAGGGGACGACAGAGGATGAGATGGCTGGATAGCATCACCAACTCAATGGACATGGGTTTGGGTGTACTCTGTGACTGGTGATGGACAGGGAGGCCTCCATGCTGCAGTTCTTGGGGTGGCACAGAGTCGGACACAACTGAGCGACTGAAGTGAACTGAAATTTAAATTTAGTAGTCATGATATAACCAAAACAGATCTTTCAAGAAAATAGCATCTTTTGTTCAAAGTAATTCTTTTATATTATTCAGACCCAATTTTTTAAAGACCATTTTTCATATATTGAATTTCTTAATATAGGTTAGAATAAATATTAATTCAAAAAATTGAGTTTATATTTACTACTTTGCTGGACATTTTACTGTTACTCTCGATATTTACAAAGTAATAATTTTCACATTGCTAACTTCTTGACTTATATCTAATCTAACAATTTATATCCAAATAAAGCTAGGATTTATTTGAAAATCACACAGTTAAAACTGAGATGTAAGTATTCCATATGTATTGTGTTTTGGTGCTTTACCTCATTTCTTTAGAGCGCTTAAGACATTACCCTAAGGGATAGTATTTTGATATCTGTCCATCTATCATCTATGTAATAGCCCAGAATGTGACACAACTTCATTTCAAACACTCTCTCTGTAAGTCTTTTAAAAAGTAAAATAACAAAACACTATAAATGTCAGAACTGTCTCCAGTATTTTTAGGCCCTGCTAACGACTCCCTCTCTACCCTAGCAATATAAAGTGCTCACCTTCCAACTTTTACATGTATTGTAGCTTGCAGCAGTTAAAATCTCCCAACTCTAGAAGTGGACTATGTTTTAAACAGGGCTTTGAGGACTATTCTGAAATCAGAAGACATATAACTGCTCTGACAATAATTATATTCCAAGCCCCAACATATGATATATAAACAATATTAGGCTTATATAATAAGACAAGATAATAGCAGAATTTGTATATTTTAAAGGATGCTGCTTTCATACTTGCCAAAGGCACACCAGATATCCCACAGTAGGTGAATAGAGAATAAACCTTGGTTCATCTAGACAATGGAATATTATTCATCACTAAAAAGGAATGAGCTATTAAGCCATAAAAAGACATGGAGGAATCTATAAGAGAAAGAAGCTAATCAGAAAAGGCTACAGACTGTATGATTCCAACTATATGAAATTCTGGAAAAGGGTAAAATATAGTTGTAATTAAAAGATCATTGGTTTCCAGGGTCAGGGGTGTGTGTGTGTGTGTAGGTGAACAGGCAGAAGGCTGTACAAAGACTCTGTATGATATTATAACAATGGGTATACATAATACATTTGTATAAATTCACAGAATGTACAATACCAACAATGAATGTGTGTGTGTGTGTGTGTGTGTGTGTGTGCAGTCATGTCTGACCCTACAATCTCACAGACTGTAGCCTGAGAGGCTTCTCTGTCCATGGACTTCTCCAGGTAAGAATATGGGAGTGGGTTGCCATTTCCAACTTCAAGGGATCTTCCCGACCTAGGAATCGAACTTAAGTCACCTGTGTCTCCTGCACTGGCAGCCTGATCCTTTAGCATGAGCACCACCTTGGGAAGCCTAAGAATACTGGAGTGGGTTGCTATACCCTCCCCTCCAAGGGATCTTTTTGACTGAGGGATCGAACCCGAGTCGCCTGTGTCTCCTGCACTGCAGGCAGAGTCTTTACCTCTGAGCCACAGGGCAAGCCAACAGTGGGTGCTAGGGTAAACTGTGGACTGTGTTCAATCGCTCAGTCATGTCTGACTCTTCGTTACCCCCATGGACTGTAGCCCACCAGGCTCCTCTGTCCATGGGGATTCTCCAGGCAAGAATACTGAAGTGCATTGCCATGCTCTCCTCCAGGGATCTTCCCAACCCAGGGATCAAACCCAGGTCTCCTGCATTGTAGGCAGATTCTTTACCATCTGAACCACTAGGTAGTTAATTATAATGTGCCAATGTAGGCTTGTCTTGTTGTGTGTACATACACACACACACACACCTCTCTGATGGGTGCTGTTGATAAGACTGGAGGATATGCATAGGTAGGGGGAGGGTGTATATGAGAAAACACTGTACCTTCCACTCAGTTATGTTGTAAATATAAAACTAAAAATAAAATCTTTTAAACATTTTTTTAAAAGATACTGATAAGGGTTCTGTCTGAAATTTGGCTTAGAACTTGAGGTGATTTGTAAGAGTAACTACACTGTTTTATGAAAGTAACATGGTCATCCATTTGGATGACTTTCCAGCGCCTAGAAAAAGTATATAGTCACCTGAGGAAGAATTATCCAACTCAGTATTTTTAGATGGTTACTACATACTTGAAACCTATCCATCTTAGAAGAAAACATCCTTGCCAATATCTGGGTGTTGTGAGTTATTGTTGTGGATAAGAGGAGCTGAAGAAAGAAACTCAACTAAAATATAAGTTCTTCTTGCAAAGGATGAATAATCAGGAACATCATAGGACAGAATG